>CM070651.1:10615000-13015000 GCA_036346575.1 Dendrocalamus sinicus | reverse complement strand
ATATAATTTTTGTTTTGGGATGTTTTTCACATAAAATGATACCCTTTTCACATAAAATGATAAGCATTTCGAATGTACTCTTGACTTTGGTGAGTCAAGGAGGTTTATGAAATATTTTGAAAACAAAATATAAAAACTGGTTTAGACTTAGGCAATTGGTTGCGTGGTGGGTGCAGGCATGCTCTGTTGTTCGGAGACACAGGGTTGATTGTCGTGCACAGGGGTATGTGGTTGGGCCTAAGTCAATTAAGGACCGATCTGTGAGCTACTGTTGTAAAGTCTTATCGTACTACCACAAGGCTGGTATGGGACAGCCCTGGCTGAATAATTTGCGGGTTCCAACTTGGGTCATGTCGTAGGATGAAAGTGAGCGTGGCGTAGGCCATGAGAAGTCTTACTCGGCTCAAGAGGGGGTCCCGGTCTGGTGGATTCCTTACTGGGGTGAAACCTTAGAGTTGGCTTGGCCAGGTTGAAGACTTTGCATTGTAAAGGCCTTGTCACGACTCCTCGCCGCACACCAAAGGAAGTGTGTAAACCGGTGGCAATATGGGATGATCGTGTCTTGTGGGTAAAGCTGTACAACCTCTGCAGAGTGTATAACCTATCCTGGATAGCCGTGCCCACGGTCATGGGCATGCTGAGTAAAGTTTTTCATGGATTAGACCTTGTCTTTCAAAAATGTTTTCGAAAACCTTGCGGATGGATGGAATCTGTGAGAGGTTGAAATCTGGTGAATGGATGGAATTCATCAGAGTTGCGCAGTGAAAGCGTGTGGATGGATGGAATCCATACGTGATCTTTTGGAAAAGATGGTCCGGGTGGGATGCCCGTGGATAGGTTGGTGTTTGGTCAGAGCCTGCACTGACGGTAATATTTTCAATTACAAGTACTGTCTTTACGTATTGTATTAAATTTAGCATTTTCAATCTATTTATTATATTTCATTAAATGCTGTTTTATGCAAACTAACCCTATGAGCCTTCCATTGAAGCCTTTATCATTATATTGCATTTCTCCGTGTGACTTGCGGAGTACAAGTTTGTACTCACGTTGCTATCTCCACACAGAGGAAGATGGCGTCGACTACGGGAAGATCGAGCGAGTAGGCCACGTCTTGCGCTTGTTTGCTGTGGCGAGGCTTGAGCTTCGCTTTTTCAGCTTCGCTTCCGCAGTTTCTTTTGCAGTTATATTTGCCAATGTGCGATGATGTAAACGCTGGCTATAAGGCCGTACTCTTTAAATTAAATAAATGTCATTATGGTTGATATTTATCTTTGTTGTTCACTGTGTGCACTAGCTGATCCTGGACTAGTGCGATTTACACAGAGGATCCAGGAGTTGTTGCTCCGGGTTCCGACAATCGCCCACGAAGAGCGTCCCCGACACCATACGAGGTGTGGTATGGTAGAACACCTGCCGTGCATCATTTCCGCACGTTCGGGTGTGTGGCGCACGTAAAGGTGATGAAGCCGCACCTGAAGAAGTTGGAAGATCGTAGCAAGGCCATGGTGTTCCTCGGCTATGAGTCTGGCAGCAAGACTTACCGCGTCTACGACCTAGCCGCCAAGCGCGTGTGGTTCACACGCGATGTGGTGTTCGACGAAATGAGGAAGTGGAACTGGGGGGGGGAGCATGAGTCAGGTACGGGCGCATCGATTGATTCATTCACGGTCCATTATGAGGTTTAGCCTGTCGACGCCAACACTGCTTCACCAAGCCCACCGCCTTCCGGTGTGTTGCCGTCAGAATCAGCGGCGTCTCCCTCCGAGCCGCCAAATTCACAGGTGGAATTCGTGTCGCCTCCCGAGGCGGACCCGAATCTCGATGACGATCTTGGCGCTCCACGGTGTTACCGCAGCATCGCCAACATCAACACCACCTCTGAGTCGGTGGAGCTTGAATTGGACGAGCTCTACCTCCTCGCTGCCGAGGAAACAAGTAGTTTCGCTGAGGCGGAGCATGATGTGAACTAGCGCAAGGCTATGCTCGAAGAGATGGGCTCGATTGAAGACAATCGCACGTGGGAACTAGTCGACCTTCCCGTTGGCAAACGACCCATTGGACTCAAGTGGGTCTACATGCTCAAGAAGGACGAGACTAGCGCCGTCATCAAGTACAAAGCCCGTCTCGTCGCAAAGGGGTACGTTCAAAAGCACGACATCGACTACGATGAGGTTTTCGCCCCTGTCGCACGGATGGAATCTGTGCGGTTGCTGCTCACCATTACCGCATAAAAGGAATGGCCGGTCCATCACATGGATGTGAAGACGACATTCCTCAACGACGATCTGGAGGAGGAGGTGTACGTGGCGCAACCTCCTGGCTTCATCGACGATGAACACCCAAAACAGGTACTCCGGTTGAGGAAGGCGCTATATGGTCTCCGTCAAGCACCTCGAGCTTGGAACGCGAAGTTGGATGCGGGCCTCCTCGATCTGGGGTTCACACGGAGCTCCTCCGAACACGCCGTGTACACTCGCGGCACCGACGCGACGCGTCTCGTGGTCGGCGTCTACGTCGACGACCTCATCACACGGGTGCCAGCAACAGGGAGATCGCCAAGTTCAAGGGGGAGATGAGCTCACTCTTTTGTATGAGTGATCTTGGACTCCTCAGCTACTACCTCGGCATCGAAGTGCATCAACATGAGGGGATCACAATCAGCCAGTTTGTGTATGCACGCAAAATTTTGGAGAACGCAGGCATGTCGGGGTGCAATCCAGCGTGCGTGCCCATGGAAGCACGATTGAAGCTTAGTAAGCGGAGTGACAGACCACCAGTGGACGTCACCAAGTATCAGAGCATCATCGGTAGTCTTTGGTACCTGGTGCACACGCGGCTGGACATTGCCTACACCATCGGCTATGTCAGCTGCTTCTGTAACGTCCTGAAAATTTGAAATTTGAAAAAGTAAAGCTTTTGAGTTATTTTACAATATATTCTCTTGAAATTGAATCTTCATTGGTGTTTCCTAAATTTTTGTTGAGGTTTCAAAAATTAAAGTGAGTCATGAAAATAAAACTAATCTTAGCAAGACCAATAAAGGATATATGCAAATGATAGAAACTTAAAATTTTAAATACGAATCTGAAAAGATGATCCGGTATAAAGAGGGAGAAACTTGAATTAGGATATAAAATATCTCTTTTGAGATAATAGCGTAAATAGCACCAAGAGTAAATGAATAAAATGCAAACATAAATATGCATATACAAATTGTGCAAGGAGGAGTTTAGCAATATAGGAAATAATAATAATAATAGACCCTCTCATTCAACAGCCAAAAATTTAAAGCTTAAATTCTAAATGTCATGCAAAAATCAGTAATCATAAACATGAAACAAAAAGGTTAAATTAAAAATCTGAAATTTCAAAACCAAGCCCCAAACATTTCTCCTTCTCTTTTTCCCTCTACCATTTCTTTATCCATACTCTCATTTACAAGTGGGGCCCAACCCCTTTTTCTCTCTTCCCTCTCCCTGCCTCCCACCGCGCCTCTCCTCCCTGCCAGCGGGCCCGAGCGCCTGGCTCCACCCCGCGCCTCTTCTCCCTCTTCTTTCTTCCCTTCCTTTCCCGTGCGCTCGCCTCCTCTCTTCTTTTCTCATGGCTGTGAGCACTCCACGTCTCCCTCCCTCCTCGCGCCATCATGCGCCTGCCGCAGCCCTGCCTCCCTCTGACTTCGTTGCGCACTCGAGCCCTGTGCAGCAGTCCCGTCGCCGCTCGCCCGTCGCCCTCCCCGCCAGCGTCGGGTCACCTCGCCCCTGAGACACATTCCCGAGCCCCGCGCCTTGCAGGCCTTCTCGCGCCGAGCCCCGCCGCCCGGTCCTTCGCGCCTTGTAAGGACCCAGATATTAATATCCGGATTCCTCTGTGTTTAGCTGCACTATTCCCTGGATCAGTAGATAGTGCACACAGTTACAGTAATGAATATCAAAATACATATCATGCGAAAGCGTAAATATAATAGTAAACTTACTCATGGGCCGATGAGGCCGAAATCATTTAAATTGCAGCAGCGGAAGAACGAAGCACACAGGTGGGACCTTCAGGACATGCCCACAGGCAGCCAACTGGAGGTTCGCGACCTAGCCCTTGACATCTTCATCTTCTCTGCCAGCTTGTCCAATCTCACTGTTGAGGCGAGATGATTTGATTCCCGAATCTGAATTTTGTCGCAAAAGCGAGCGTGAGCACTCTGACCCCGTGCTCCGCGAGCCAATACACAGAATGCAAATAAATAGTATGCATAGCTTAACAAAGGAGAGGCTCGGGCTATTTTATTTTGCGTAGAGTGCTTTTGAATACAATTAATTAAAAAGCCCTATGACTTAGCAATTTTGGAACAAATCATAATGTACAAGGAAATGCATTATTAATATCGATTCAGATTCCATCCACCGTTACATGGCATCTGCACCATATAGCAATTTCTTCAGCGTTATAGCCGCTTAACTTACCACTGGGACGACACCCAGGACAACTCTAAACTAGGGCCTTTCACTGCCCTCCACTGGTCCATCCCACCCGCAAAATATTTTGAAATAGAACTATGTCTGGTTAAGTTCCCATGTCCGCCCTTGACCGTGGGCACGGCTATTCGAATAGTTTTGACTCTGCAGAGTTTGTACACTTTCACCACAAGAGACAATCAACTCGTCGCCCCACACGATTCCCTAGACGTGTGGTTGAGCAGACCATCACAGTGACTTTTCAAATTATCGAGTCCCTTTTCTCATTTCACTTTTATGGGAGACTGCCCACTTGCGGTGGGTCCCATCTGTGCGCTGGATGTTTCCCACGGCCACTCACGCACGGACCTTCTCTCTTTCCGCAACGTAGGACAGTGGGGAAACTTCACCCCCACCGGTGTCCCTTCAGCCCCTTGCCATAGCATAACCCCTTCAACCCCAACCCGTGAAATGAGTCCGAGGATTCGATAAATGTACTTAGCCAAGTTGTAATTTACAGACTTGTGGTTGTCTTGCTTTTACCCGGAGGTCATGACAAGATTCAGTCCTTAGTGGTATCTCGGCGGTCTATCACTAACCCATTTGTGCATCCACTGCACCACACTCACACCATCCAACCAATCCGCCAGATATTTAAGCAAGTTGGGGATTTTGAGAGCATAAAATAATCATTTCCAAAATATACCAGTCATTCCCATTATGACCGCCCAACCAATTTTCTCGAGTTTACAAGTGATGCTTGGCGCTCTCGCCATGAGTATCTATGCAATACTAAGCATGGCATATAATTAGGGACTTACTTTCAAAGGTTAATATTATAGCTTTGCTAGGGCGACAATGTTCACATATTCAAATATTTCAAAGAGGGTGTAATATTATTCAAGGTAAACAATAGGCATGTAACTAGAATCTTAAATTAACATGGATTTGCATATAACATACAGCATGCAATTTGATAATTTAAAACCAAAATAATTTGCAGAAATGTAGGTTCAACATGATCAAAGTATTGACTACTTTGGCGCGGTTTATCATGGTCTTGAGCTCACACAATGTTGTCTCATGCGATGATCTTTAATTCTGGTCTTCATCAATCTTGTTCTCGATTGATCCACGAATCTTCAAGACTCAGTTTCTAATTACGCGACACACGACTGAATCCAAATAAAAGCAAGTAACTCAAAAGATCCAAATAAATCCGAATAATCTTAATTTAGTTTTATGAGTTAATGTGTGATTCGAGTGATTTGAGGAAGAGCCGGTGGTAGAATTACAATGGCTCAATCTTTTTTTAGTAATGATCTCTTTTATTATTCTTGTATTTATCAAGAAAGTTCCATGAGTTAGATTGGATCTATGGGGTTAGTATACTAGTCTAACCGGGTATATTTTGTCGAATGTTAATAGTCCGGGCTTATACTATATACGCAGTGTATACAAATTTCATTTTATCGTATTAACTTGTAATTTGATATGTAGCATTTTATGTGGCCCTAGTTAATTAATCGTTTAATTGGTTAAATGGTTACCTCAGATTATATATATATATATATTGGTGAGATTATTTCAATGCCTGATATTCTAGGGCTACCATATTGTAGTACCTATTAATATGATCCTATATAATTTGGAGGCGCTCTGGAAATTAACTGATATTGATATCTTATCCTTTTGCTTAACATTGGATAGAGTTTGATCTTTAATTAAGTTTCTACTTACCTAGGGTCGAATCTGCTATACCGAACTAGGTTCCACTATCATCATTATCTAAGTACACCGTTGAGAATTATTTAACGGCGAGGTATCAATGGCGGGGTACATTAAATTATGACTTTCTAATCTTACACGTGTAGTTCATTTTAAATGGCTTCGGCATAACTTTTAATAAATTTTTACGGAGCTACTTGATTTGTCATTCACCTTGCTAACTTTGGTTGGGGTTTTTTTTTATTATTAAATCTGGTCAAGGCCATCTTTTGTTAATAATTAGATTCTTAATAACTAACCAAGCCGTATCAGTTACTCACATTTGATGGCTAATCCATCATTAAATCTCTAATGATCTTACCTTGCACAAAGCTTTATTCCATCTCTAAGATTAAAATCTTTATTTTAAATTTGTGTCAATTACTTATATCTCACATAACTATTTTCCTAATAAAAGATTTGATAGATATAAACTTGTCTTTACATGGATTATAGTTTGGATGGTCGCTAATTATTTCCATGGTCTATTCAATTGTATACTAGGAAATCTTTAACTTAAATTTCAATCATTCAAACATTAGTGAGCTAATACTAAACTATTTCTCTTAATCACTTAATCGCTCTTATGCATATAAGCTTTATTCTGGCGCATATATAAATTTTATTTGATTTTAAATCAATCATCTTAGCTTTCTTGATTTATTTTCTAATTATTGTCTAGCAAAAATGGGTTAACAAAAATACAAATAAAAATGTGTAAAGAGGAGAATCGAACCCGGGTCCTATTGTTTGCAACGAACGGCTCGGCCGATTGACCAACTAGGCGCTACTTGCTTTGCGATCACGTTGGGGTTGTAGATTTGATAAATCGCTCATCAGATCCAAACATGAAGCGAGCACCCACCGCCCGAGACAGGAGGCGGTGGAGCACGACCAGCAGCGATGCAACCGGCGAGGGACGGCCGGGAGGCGCCAGAGACTGCAAACGGTTTCCCCATGGGTGGGGAAACTTGTGGCGTGCCGACAGGCCGCGGTGGCGTGGGAGCGGCCGGCGAGGCTTGGTGACCGGAGGCGGAGGAGAGAAGAGGCGCCGCGGTCGGGAAAGAGATGGGAGGGGCGCGCACATGTGAGCATCGGTGATGTTCCCGAACCTACCGGAGTGGGCTAGTCGGCCGAGGAAGGCGAGGCGAGCCGGCGGCGGAGCTCCATGGCGGCGCGAGATGAGCTCAGGCACCGGCGATGTACAGGTGTTGGGAGGCCCGGGCGGCGGTGGGGAGAGCTTTGCGGCAGCTTGGTGGTGCTTCTACTCCAGGGAATCGGGACGAGGTCGCCGGAGGGAATGGGGGCGGCGAAAATGGCGGCGGCGGCATTGTTCCCGGGCGGAAGAGGAAAAAGAGAGGGGGAAGGAAGAGAGATGGCACAGAGTGAGGGGGAAAAAGGCAGCCGGAGTATTTTGTAGCGGCAGAGGGAGGCGGGAAAGGCGCGGCGGACCGGGTGGAGGCGGTGGAGGACCGGGCGGCGGGGTGGAGGTCCTCCGGTCCTTGCCCGGGTGTGGGGCTCGGCGTGCGCCGGGTTGGCCAGGGCGAGGTGACGGGGCGAGCGGCGCTGCGCAAGGGCCGTGAGCGGCGACGGGACGTGGTATGCACGGGGCTCGAGTGTGCTGCCACTGCAGAGAGAGCAGAGCACGCGCGGGGGAGAAAAAGGGAGGAAGGAGCCAGCGCGGTGGGGAGGGAGGAGAAGAAGATGGGCGCGCGCAGGGGGTTGGGCCCAGCGGGCAGGGAGGTGAGGCGCGGGTGTAGAGAGGGGCCCACGCGACAGTGATGAGGGGAGTGCTGGCTCGGGTGGGCTGGTTTCCCTTTTTTTTATATTGTATGTGTATACATATATGTTTATACAAGTATAGATACATACACATATATGGCGCATATATATGTATATTTTCCTCATGCCTATTTTTTTTGTATAAATATATTTTATGTTTTGTCCATCTTGCTAGGTCCTTTGTATTCATAATTGTATAGATCCTGTTTATTTTTGTTTTTCCCTTTTTAATACTTGGTTAAAATTAAATTCTTACATTTTAATTCAAGCTTCTTCCCACCTTATGTTGAATTGTATTTTCAGCTTTTGATTTTAAGTCTATAGATTTCGTTTACTTCCACATTTTCCTTCATGGCATTTTTAATTCTAGTCTTATCATTATCATTATCCTTATTATTATTTTATTGAATCCTTCTTCAAAATTTTAGAAGCACCGTAATAATCCAAATTTCAAGAAAATACTTCACGCAAATAATTCAAAAGCTTTCTTTTTCGAGATTTAAAATTTTGGGATGTTACACGCCTTCCCCGCCCCTCGGAGGCCATAAGAAGCCCCGGGCTTCCCCTCCATAGCTCTGTGCCTTTCCTCTCTTCTTCCTCTTCCGCCGCCGTGCCTCCACGCCGACCCGGCCACCCCGGCAAACCTTCCTTAAAACGAGCGCGTCATTTTGTGCCTCCACCATCCCTCTGTCTCCTCCCCGAGTTAATCGAGCTTCCGCTCACCGGAGCTATCGCGCCGCCCTCCTCCCCAATCTTCGGCCGCCACCACCCTTTTCACCGCCGCCTCTTCCATGGCCAATGCCAGGCCAATTCCTCCAGGTGAGAGTGACACCGAAGCACGCCGAGCCTTTTCCCCACCTCCGCCGGAGTTGCGGCCGACCCCAGCTCGCGGCGCCATGCGCCACCACCGCGCGTCCCCGTGTCATGCCGCCGGCGCGTCTCGGTACTTCCCCGGCCCGAACGACTGCACGGTGAGCACTCCCTTAACTCCCTGATGCTCATGCGCACGCCGCCCTCACCCCTCTTTTTCCCGGCCGCCGGCGCCTCCATCCCACTCCACCGCCGGCCGCCCCGTGCAGCCGCCTGGTCGCCTCGCCGCCGCTCCGACCCGGGCGCCACTTCCCAGAGCCCCCTTGCCTCCCCAGCGGTCCGTTCTGATGGTCGTCGGCACCTCCCCGGGTGCCCCTCACCGGCGGCACCGCTGCCTGCCTTGCGCCGCCCCTCCTGCTCTGTTTTCGGCCGGCTGCCTCCACTGCTTTGCCCAGGTCGTGGAAGGTATTTTTCCTCATAGTCCCCTCTATTGAATCAGTAAGTGGGCAATAGCCCAGTGGTCGACCGAGTGGGTGCTAACATTCCAGGTTGTGGGATCGAATTTCCCCCTGCGCATTATATTTTCATTTTGTTTTGCTGTTGTTAGCCATTTTAGTTAAGAGAAATTAGGAAATAGATTGGAGAAGTAAATAAAATCTAATAGGGAGGAAAATAAGATTAATTGGGATTTAAATTTTGGTTAGTTCACATGTGAGTAGCTCAAGTAGCTAGGACCTAGTTATTAGTTAAAGGTATCAGTAAAACTGGTTGTGGTTAAATGTTGGAAGTTAATGAGAATCCTAATTAAATATATATACCTGTGTATATATATACATCCAAGTTAAGTTAAGGGAAATAAATTAGGAAGGCCAAAGATAATGGGAGTATGCACAAATAGAATTTAAATATACATTCGAGTATAGAGCTAAATGTAAATAGTCAAGTGGCTAATGGAAAATAATTTAGTAACACATAAAACAAGATGCAATATTAATTGTACCTTTAGAACCCGAGTTTATGAACATCCAAAAATGTCTAAAGACCAAATCCAGACTAGCTACTTGTAAGGAAGGATTTAGGTACGATAATCATAATAAGAACCTCAAGTATGACCAATTATTCACAAGCAATACTAGCATGTTATATTGACTTAAAATAGTTAGGGAATGATTTAATACGAGAGCCCTAACCTTTTGCCATAAGTATTAACATGATAATTGAAGATTTCATGGTGAGTAATTAAATAAATCATATATATATATATATATCATATATATATATACATATATATATATATCACCATATAATTCACAATATAATATTTCCCCAGACTCAAATTTTAATTGAAGACAACCTTAGCATACTATTGATAAATAAATCTTAGCAGATGATTATTTAAATATTATAATTAGATACAACCAACCAGACCTCATATAAATGGATTTATTTCTAGAATTATATAGCACTGAATGATAACTAAGGATACGTAGGATAATAGTGAGGGATAAGTCAAAGAGCGTCGTTAACTAAAAATTATGTTGGCATATCTAATAAAAACCCTTTTGGGTCATCAGTCATTAAAATAGTCTTGCTAAGTTGCATTTTAATGAACAAGGTGAGAATAAATATAAAAATACTAAAATAAGTTATTAAATAAAAAGTCAACCCACGATATTCTAATATCGGCTATACCTAGCCATCCTTGACCCGAAAGAGAAATATTTCCGTGGATGTCCCTTCACTATAAACCCTTCTTGACATCTGTCTCGATGGATTTCTCGTAGCCATTTATCCCTTCGTTCCAACCCTTTTAGATTCCATCAATACTCTACACCTCATCGACCTTGCCACAAATCACCCAATAACTCATAATAAAGCTAAATTAAGTTTGTTTGGATTTAATTGGACTTTTGAGTTATTTGCTTTCAATTGGATCCATTCGCTTATCGCGAATTAGAAATTGGAGTCCCGAAGAATCAACGGATCAAGCGCAATGATAGCGAAGTGAGGATAACGACCAGAAGCTCAACCCTTCGAATGAGACAGCTTTAAGTGAGCTCAAGACTGCAGTAAACTGCGCTAGTCGAGTCAATACTTTGATCATGTTGAACCTACATTTTCTGCAAATTACTTTGTTTTAAATTATCAAATTGCATGCTGTTATTTTATATGCAAATCCATGTTTAATTTAAGACTCTAGTTGTATGCCTATTGTTTGCCTTGAACAACGTTACACCTCCTTTGAAATCTTGAATATGTGAACCTTGTCGCCTTAGCAAACTTTTAATGTTAACCTTTCAAAAATAAGTCCGTAAATACATGCCATGCTTAATACTGCATAGATACCCGGGGCGCTGAAATGCCCCAAGCATCATTGTCATTTTTAATCATGAGAAATTGGTTTGGACAGTCATGGTGGGAATGACTGGTATATATTTGAACATGATTATTTTATACTCCCAAAATCCCCAACTTGCTTAAATATTTGGGCGGATTGGTTTGAGGGTGTGAGTGTGGTGCAGTGGATGCACAAAGTGGGTTAGTGGTAGACCGCCCCGATACCACTAAGGACCGAATCTTGTCATGACCTCCTGTGTAAAACAGTACAACCACAAGTCTGTAAAATACAACTTGGCTAAGTAAATTTATCGAAACCCCGGACTCATCTCACTGGTAGGGGATTGAAGGGGCTACGCTATGGCAAGGGGGTCTGAAGGGACACTAGTGGGGGGTGAAGTTTCCCAGCTGTCCTACGTTGTGGGAAGTAGAAGCCCGAGCTGCGTAGTGGCTGTGGGAAACATCCCGCGCATAGATGGGACCCACCGCAAGTGGGAGAAGCCCATAAGGTGAGATGATAAAAGGGACTAGATACTTTGAAAAGTCACTGTGACGGTCTGCTCAACCACACTTCTAAGGAATTGTGTGGGGCAACGAGTTGATTGTCTCTTGTGGTGAAAGTGTACAAACTCTGCAGAGTCAAAACTATTCGAATAGCCGTGCCCACGGTCAAGGGCGGACATGGGAACTTAACCAGATATAGTTCTATTTCAAAATGCTTTATAAAGGGGAATGGAAAAGTGGAAGGGCAGTGGAAAGCCCTGATTTGAATTGTCCTGGGTGTCGTCCCAGTGGTAAGTTAAGCAGCTATAACGCTGAAAAATGCCATATGGTGCAGATGCCATGTAACGGTGGATGGACTCTGGATCACTATTATTATTGCATATTCTTGAACATTATGCTTTTGTTCAAAACTGCTAGGTCTCAGGAAATTTCTAGGTATTATATTTTTAAATAATGGTAACATTTCTCACAAATAAAATGTCGGGAAGAGTAAATAGAGTCGTAAGAAAGGAAGATGGCTATTTATGGCAATCACACAAAGAAGTTGGTGGATTCATGATTGATCATAGGAGGGTTAATGATAGTGTGGAGTCTAGGGGAAATAAATGGGTGGAGCCCAAATGGATTTATAGACTAGATAGATGAATTATATGATTTTTGGAATATTAGGAAATGCGAAGGTAATGGTTGGATTACAACACTGATATTTGATATAAATTCTTGGGAGATGTTGACAATATTGGGAATAATAGGATTTGAACAATTTCTAGATGGATGAATTGATCTTGGAAATTTGGAGATATGAAAATAACTATAGGAGATTAAACTTGATCAATGATATTCTTGGTGGATATATACATATATATTAGTGAATCATAGACCTGATCAATGATATTCTTGGTGGATATTTAATAGAGAATCCTAGATCTGATCAATGATACTCTTGGTGGATGTATACTAGCGATTCGTAGATTTGATCAACGATATTCTTGGTGGTGGTACAATAGTGAAGTAGTTAGAGATGGATAATGGATAATAAGGTTGAAAATTGGAAGAGCAAATTATGGTTGTGGATCAATAACAAAAAGGATTGGATTGTTAGGGATTAGAATACAAACGATATTGGTGGATTAATTAAGTGATAATAGCTAAACGATGACACTACATGTTTAGAGTTTTAGACAGCAAACCATATAGAGATTGTATGATCAGTGGATTAATGAAATGATGTCGCTCACTGTTCCGAGGGGTAGATAGAAATCAATATAGAGAGAAATAGATCGGTGGATTAGTTAAATGATGATACTCGCTGTTTGGAGTCTTAGACATCAGTCAATGATTAAAGTGTATTTTGGTGGATTAAGTCAATTATGGCAATTGTTGTGTGGAGTTTAGGTAGCAACAATAATACTAAAATTAAACCATGATAATGCTACCCAAAGCGATTTTTGGCAAATAAAATAATCCGAGCCTCTCCTTTGTTAAGCCATGCATACTATTTATCTGCATTCTGTGTATTGGCTCGCGGAGCACGGGGTTGGAGTGCTCACACTCGCTTTTGCGACAAAATTCAGAATCAGGAATCAAATCACCTCGCCTGAGCAACAAGATTGGATAAGCTGGCAGAGAAGATGAAGATGTCAAGGGCTAGGCCGCGAACCTCCAGTTGGCTGCCTATGGGCATGTCCTGAAGGTCCCACCTGTGTGCTTCGATCTTCCGCTGCTGCAATTTAATGATTTCAGTCTCATCGGCCCATGAGTAAGTTTACTATTATATTTATGCTTCCGCATGATATGTATTTTGATGTCCACAACTGTAACTATGTGCACTATCTACTGATCCAGGGAATAGTGCAGCTAAACACAGTAGAATCCGGATTATATAATCTGGGTACTACGGCTTCATGGAGTCACCGCGCGATGACCACTATGCCACTGTGAAGCACATTTTGCACTACATCGCTGGTACGCTCAACCTGGGCTGTCACTTTGTCCGTTCCGGTGAAATGGAGGCGAAGTTGCAGGGGTACAACGACATGGCAGGCGACATTGACGACCGAAAGAGCACTACCGGCGTGCTATTTTTCTCGGCCAGAACCCAATCAGTTGCCAGTCACAAAAATAGAAGGCTGTGGCTCTGTCATCATGTGAGGCAGAGTACATCGCTGCCTCGACTGCGATCTGCCAGGGAGTCTGGCTGGCGCGGCTGCTCGCCGAAATCCGTGGCGATGAGACAAAGGCCGCCATGCTTAAGGTGGACAACAAGTCCACTATTTCTTTGTGTAAGAACCCTGTCTTTCATGACAGGAGCAAACACATCGACACCCAGTACCATTTCATCAGAGAATTCATCGAGAAAGGGAAGGTCGATGTCGAGTTTGTTTCCTCAGGGGAGCAGCTCGGTGACATTCTCCATCTACTATACATCTTTGGTACAGCAAGATCAAGAAGAGGGAAGAAAAGAGAAAAACTAACAAAATCAAGAGCAAATCAATCAATACAAAATAGATTCATGGAGATAAATAAAGATTGATGTATTATTGCTTGAGGATGAATATTTTACAGCCATTCCACCTTGGAAAACAGAGAGCACGCTGCAACACTCTTCTCTCAAACCCTAATTGTAACACTTGTAAACACTTAATCTCAAAAGAGAATGGTTGGATGGTTAACAACAAGTCTCTATCTTAACCTATTAAATAGATAGGCTAACCAACCATATTTAATCTATAGTGGATATTATCCACTTAGTACATATGGGGGAACCCGATAACCCTACACACATAGGTTTTAACTCACACACTATACTTATACACGCTTTTCAAAGCACATAACCTAAATTCGCTAAGTCGTCCTTGACCTAAATAGCTCTTCCAAGTGCCGCTCAAATGCCGTGGTTTTGATCTAAGATAGTTTCTAGTGTCTTGGTCAACGTACTAAAATACCCTTTCTTAACCCGGTCTTTATCTTCTATTGCAAGCAATCACCGTGCTTGCCATGTGTAGGTTCACCATTGGCTTGCCACATATTGGTAAGTCTCTCGTTCTTGCTCCACTGGACTACATCTTACTTGGACCGATCAAGCCACATAGTGCAACCTGCCATTCGAACTTTCCTTCAACATTCTCGCCTTTCTCATACCATACTTGAGCTCACCATCTCACCTGACATCCTCGATCATTCTGGGCCTCCGCTCCTTCATGAGTGTAGCTCCGATTCTCACCGTTGACCATAGTTTACTATAAGCGACCCTATACATCCAAAGACAAAGAAAGCGTTTTTAGGCACAAGTTCTTCATAACTTGACCCTTGTTACCAGTAAAATGTCTCATGCAATATATATCCATTGACCTTGGTCACCGAAACTCATCCCATGACTCAAAACCTCAAGAAATAAATTCTGGCCGAATCTCACATTCTAGCAGGTCTAACTGGACCTACCACCGGTCAGACCACTGCCATTTTTCGGTTGGACCAGAATTCACCACCGGTTCAATTGCTAGGGCACTCGTAAGTCGAGATCATTTTTGTTGATCAAATAATACATTGAACAACCTCATCAATTCTGTAGTGGTCAGTTAGCGTCACAACATGCATGGCTTTCATTTGACTCAACTACATGCATGGCAACATGTGCATGCATGACTCTCATCTGACTCAAGTACATGTGTGGCATAAATCTACATCTGTGCACGGCATAAATCAAGTTCATTTGACTCAAAACTAACACATGGCTTTGTAAACACGAGCTCTTTCATAACTAATATTTAATTACAATAGTTCATCACAATATAAGGGCCTGTTCTTTTCCTCCGAAGCTAGCGGCTTTTGGCTTTTGCTACAGTACCTAACTTTCAAACGAAGTATTTTCTCAAAACAGGGTCTACAAGTTAAACAATCTACACGTTAAAAGCCCAACATCTGTACCAGCCAAAATCGTAAGCGAGTATCTGTCTCTTCGTAATCTGTACTGTAAACAGCCAAAATTCAAAAATTCAATTTGACCTTGCTCAAGAGGATCACAACAACACAATAAAGCTCCAGCTTAGCAAGACTTTACACAAAAACTCTAAATCATGCTCTAAATATGCATTTTTACCAATCTTTCTCCCCTTTAACAATGGAGTCATCAAGATGTATGGAAGAAGATATAGCACAAATGAAATGAACGAATGAAATGAAGTGGCTACAATTTATTTATTTTTAGCATTAGGAGCCATGAAAATTATCCAAAGTGACTCTACAAGTAATACACCAAGTCATATTACACGAAGTATCTATTTTAGATTATGGCAAATTATATATAGTGAAGCTAAAGCCAAAAAGAGTAATAATGTGAATTAAATGGATTTTTAGCATGTCGATTTGTTCAGGATTATAGTTTAACCAAAGGTATAAAAAATAAGCCAAGCTATTTCAATAAACTAAATGAAATCAAGAGCTACAATTGAGTCAATTTAGAGTGCTACAAGTTTAATATTGGACTATTTTATTTAAGCATATGGAATTGAGCATAATTATCACATTTAGCACTTGCTAAAATTTATTTTTGGTTTTGTCTTAGTAAAGCAAGTTCTAGACTAGAAGTCATACACAACTGCCTCCTAAGCTTTAATAATTTTTCACATTTTTGACTTTCTTAGTCATGTGCAATATCTCAAGCCTTGCTATAACCATTTCAAGCAAGAAGCATAAAAGAGTGATCTAGGTTATCCAAAGTTTTCCTGAGTTCATGCCTAGTGCAATGGCAAGCCTTCTCATAAGAAAGAATTGGCGAGATCATTTTTTTACACAAATGAGATTATTTTGCATTTTCTTGACTTAGTTTAAAAATAAAGAGCTAATACTAACTCATGCCTTAATAAATGACTAGCATAATTCAATCTAAAACTCAATTTAGGTTCAAGACTCAACTTAGCCTATTTGACGTGGCATGAATCGTAAGAGGTTCATTAGAGCAAAACTAGTCAGAAGATCTGATTCAAGTTTCTTACATTTAATAGAACTAGCATAACAAAAGCTAAGCAACACACAGAAGGATAAATATAGTAAACTATCACAAGACATGGCAAGTATAAAGTAAGATATCATGTCACATAAAGATAATAGTTAAAGCTCCATGTATTTATATTACAATGCAAGTTGCTGAATTTAAAATGTAATATGGTACAATCGATGCAAAAAAAAGTCAAACTCCCCATCAAAATAGGCTAAAATGACTAATAACCCCTAATTCTCCCTACAAAGTAGCAAAATGAGAATAATTAATAGTCTTATTGAAAATATCCATAACCTACTGCTCAGACTCGACAAAGTGAAGCACAACATCACCCTTCTCTATATGGTCTCTAAGGAAATGATATATATATATATATATATATATATATATATATATATATATATATAAATATTAATGTGCTTGGTCCTAGGGTGTTACACTGGGGTTTTTGCAATATTTGTGATGCTAGTGTTATCATAGAAGAGAGGAACACTATTTAAGACCAACTTATAGTGCCATATAGTAGACAAGATTGAGAGAGCCTGAGAACAACTACTAGTTGCAGCTATATATTTCACGACTATGCAACAGAGTACTACTTGCTAAATGACTAACAGATAAGAGATATGCCTAAGAAATGATAAGTGCTAGAAGTACTCTTCCTATCTACTGTACACCCACAAAATTAGCATAAGAAAAAACTGAATGGAGAGTGTAGAATCAGAAGAATACCAGAATCCAAAGTCAAGAGTGTCCTGAAAGTACCTAAAGATGCGATGCACTAATTAACAATGTGAGGCGTAAGGGGAAGCCTGAAATCGAGTGTATAGAATTATAACAAACTGTATGTCTGACCTCAATTCTATGAGGTAGAGGAAAAAGCCGATCATACTACAATACTCCTTCTGGTCGACGAGCTCTCTATTCTCATCAGGATCTAGCATAGTAGAAGTGGCAATGAGAGTAGACATTGGCTTACCACTTCCCATGTCGAAGCATCGAAGAAGGTCCTTCGTATACTTGCTTTGATGAATGAAGGTCTTTTCTTTCAGTTGCTTGACTTGAAGACTGAGGAAAAAGTCAGCTCATCCATCGTACTCATCTCAAATTTCTTGCTCATAGACTCTGAAAATCTGGATACCAAAGCATGATAAGAACTACTGAATATGATGTCATCCACATAAATCTGAACAACTAAGAAGTTACTGCTATGTCTGAGAGTGAACAAGGTTTTATCTACCATTTTCATTTTAAAATCATTCTTAAGTACAAAACTTTTAAGCATGTCATATCAAGCTCTAGGGGCTTACTTCAATCTATATGAGTCTTTGGAGAGCTTACACACATGGTTTGAAAACTTATAATTTTCAAAACCAGATAGTTGCTTAACATAGACATCTTCTTCAATGAAACCATTTAAAATAGCACTCTTGACATCCATTTGAAAAATCTTAAAGTCCTTAGACACCACCGCAAATTCTTGTAATACACGAATGACTTTTAATGTAGTTACAGGTGCAAATGTCTCTTCAAAGTCTAAGGTTTCTACTGGGAATTGAGCTACAAGCCTAGCTTTGTTGTGAACTACCAACTAATCCTTACTTTGCTTTTTCTTGAAAACTCATTTTGTTTCAATTACATTATTAATCAGGTGGAGGTTCAAATAAGGTCCAGACTTGGTATCTTTCAAAGTTCTTAAACTCTTCATGCATGCAATTGATCCAATAAGAATTAAATAAAGCATAGGTGATATCTCGGTGTTCAAAAAGTGCAACAAAAGCAGAATATGCATGATAATCTAGAGAGATAAATATGGAGTGAGTAATTGTGCATAGAGATCTTCAATCATCTGCTCCTAAGGTTGTCTTGATGTAGATGTGGCCTCTACCTCATGGGCTGTGGAGGTAGGAGCAGAGCCACTTGAAGCATCAGTAAAGGTGGGAGGAGGCAGCTCTACTAAAGCTAAAGAAGTAGAAGTAGTCTCTCCAACCAATTCAGAAGTAACTAGAGGAGATATTGGGTCCTCATCCTCTATGTTAGAGTCATCATCGACGAAGATGCTCTTCTGATTACCGTGTACCTCTGTACCTGCATCATCAAGTCTGGTACCAGAATTAGCCTCATCAAAAATAACTTCACAAGTCTTAAATTTTTTTAATATCTAAATTAAATACACGATAGTCATGAGAATGAGTAGGATATCTAAGGAAAATGCCATCATAACACCTAGAATCAAATTTATCTAAGTTTCTATGTTTAAAAATGAAACACTTGCAACCAAATATCTTGCAATGGGAGATGCTAGGCTTATGACCAAATCTAAGCTCAAAAGAAGTCTTGCCTATGGACAACCTCAAGAAAACCCTATTGGTGACATAGGAAACAGTAGAAATCACCTTAGCTTAAAACTTCCTAGGTGTGCTATGCTCATCTAGCATGGTCTTAGCTATCTCTACGAGTATTTTGTTCTTCCTCTCTACAACCCCATTCTGCTAGGGACTCTAGGTGAGAAAAATTGCTGCTCTAATGCTTTCTTAGTGCAGAAAGAGGCAAATGATGGTTCTTCAATTCTATGCTATGTTACTCCTAATATCCTTAAGGCTTCTAGGAGATCAACTGTTAGTCACATATCACTTCCCTTCTACAGAATAGACTCTAGAAGGGCCAACTGTGTCTAAGTGCAAGCACTACTACATAACAAGCTATATTGGACGCTTCATCATAGACGATTCATTGTGCTGTAATTATCACAGATAGTTTTACAAGCGTGACCGTGTACCGTCTATGAAGCTAAACTATCACAGATGGTTCTTGTTAATAACTGTCTATGATAGTTCATAGATGGTTATTAATATGAATCGTCTGTGATAATTGCAGATATTACAGATGATTTTTGATTAGAACCGTATGTGATAGTTCATAGACGGTTATTAATATGAATCGTCTATGATAATTCAGCATCACAGATGGCTTATGGCTGGAACCATCTGTGATATATTTTGTACGCATGAATGGCACTTCGTCTTCCCAATGCGAGCCTGTCGATCGTTTCGGCTCCTTGATGTGTCTCTTTGTCTCATGCGCCGAATGCATTCCTTGTTATATAAAAATGATCATCCGCCACCAAAGATTAATCCCCACATCGTTGATATATCCTGTACAAGCACCTCATCGGCTGGCTTTCTTCCTTGTTTTTCTTGTCTCTCAAGCGCAATTAAATGGCTCCCCACTTTTCCTTGTCGTCGGTATTGATGGCCAACCTGGCCATCCTACACAAGCACCTCGTCGGTCGTACGTTGGCGAATGCTACACAAGGACACTGTACGAATAGGTCCTCCCTCCTTTGTCTGAGGATAAGCTAAAGCAGTTGAAGGCCACCTTCCACCGTCTTGGCATCCTCCTCCACCGCGTCTTTTAGTTGGTCTCCCGCTTCCAACGAGCTAACCTCGCCATCAACGTGGTTCTCCACAATGACGTTGCATGTCTCTAGGAGGCTTGCCATCGCTTGGAGTGCTTAGTCAAGGCGACAGGCGACCGAGTCAACCTTGCCGACACCTTGAAGAAAGGGAGGAGAGTCTATGGGCTCAATTCAACTTGATTGTTCAGTCGGAGGGTGTTCGAGAGACACTCGAATGAGTGCGTCAGTGGGTGGATGCATTTTAGGCTTTGTTCGCTGATGATCCCGAATCATCGAATGCTAACCACGTCGCCTATGAAGTTTTGAAGATGGAGATTACGTGATACCTCCATCGCTAGAAAAAACTTTGAAGCAGTTAGGTTTATACTTTTTTTTGTTATATTTTGTAAGAAGCCACTGGCCACGCTATTTGACCATATGTAAAATAAAGTAGTTGAATTTGTATTTATTGTCTTCTATATATGCAAATGGACTCGGTATAACAACATGATAGCATTACTGACCGGTAAAAAACAACTGAGTACTACGTATTTACTTCTGAGTCATTATTGAATTTGCATTTATGTATAAGAGAATGAATTTAGAACAATATTTATCATAGACGGTTCTATTTTAGAACCGTTTGTGATGTTTATTCATAGACGGTTATTAATATGAACCGTCTGTGATAAGCAATTATCATAGATGGTTTGCAATAATTATCGTCTATGAAATCCCATTTTCATAGATGGTTCTCATAATAACTGTCTGTGAAATCCTATTTTCATAGACAGTTCTCGTTAATAAATGTCTGTGATAATGATGTATCACGGACAATTCGCGGTTGGAGGTGTCTGGATTACACTGCGTTATTAAATGCCTAGCCAGTGGGGTCTGATAGATCTGTCTTCATTATGTTGAATTGAAGGTGGCAGCCAGCTTTGAGGTGTTTGATGAAAGCATACCGCTTATAGATCAATTTATTCTTGGTGATTAGAGGTTAGTATTTGCTTCTAATTATATGCCTTGCAATAAAGAGAGATGATAGCTAGGTATAGATCTAGCTTAATTGGTAGTTTGCTTTTAGAAGAACGGCCGAGTAGGATATGTTGAAGAAGGGGATACAATATATGTATTGTCTATGTATTGATTGTGATAATCTAAAGATGTTTACCAACTCAGCATAGATCGAAGCTCACTTGATTCGAAGGGGTTTCAAAAAGGGGTATACATGTTAGGCTAGTCATGGTGAAGGGAAGATTATACAGGAAGGTATCGTGGGAGACAATGATATGCTAGTTGTGGACTGTTCTTTTGATGAGGATAGGTCACATGATGACAATCTAGATCAGATGCTACGTGATGGAGAAGAGAACTATAGTGAGAGAGAGTTTGGTAAATTCGAGGGTTTGATGAAGGATTCGGAAAACCATTGCTCCTGGGCTGCAAGCCGCAATACACAAGGCTGTCATCTCTTCTTGAACTTCCGAAATTGAAAGCAAGCAATGGTTGGTCCGACAAGAGTTTAACAGCATTATTAGGTCTCCTAGCGAGCATCCTTCCAGAGGGAAATGTGTTGCCGAGAACCACCTAGCAAGCCAAGAAGGTTCTTTGTCTATTGGGAATAGAAGTAGAAAGAATACATGTGTGTCTGAATGATTGTATCCTTTACCGTAAAGAGTACGCAAAATTACATGTTTGTCCAGTCTGCAAAGTATCCCAATACAAGTGTAAGAATAACTGTGATGACGGCGAGGCATCGAGGTGAAGCAAGGACTTCCTACTAAGATGTTGTTGTATCTACCTGTAATTCCCCATTTGAAGCATTTATTTGCAAACCAAAAGGATGCAAGATTCCTGCATTGGCACTCAGAGGAGTGTAAGAATGATGGAATGATAAGACATGTTACTGATTCTGCCCAGTGGAGGAACATCGATAGGATGTTTGTAGACTTCGGTGCGGAACCGAGGAATATAAGGTTTGGGTTGAGTACAGATGGAATGAATCCTTTCGGTAACACGAGCAGTCGACATAGCACCTGGCTCGTGAATGCATGCATGTACAACCTTCCTCCTTGGTTGTGCATGAAGCGTAAGTACATTTTGACGTCACTACTATAAGTGATATGCCCTAGAGGCAATCATGGAGATGATTGTATCACTTCTGTGTTTACGACCTTTTGCATAATATGTTATTTTGTCCCTTGAATAAATATCTTTCATATTGATCAACAAGTATGTGACTTGTTCGTGGAACTCTTTATTCATGTTTTGATGTTATTCTAAATTATCCATGATCTTATATCATTATGTGGGACAATTATGATTTATAGATCAACACACGTATTGTTTGATGATCATATTTCACGGATGATGGATATGAGATATCAAATCAATAATGTGAACACATATTAGAAAACATGATGTTGGATTGACCCACCATGAGAGACTAAGGGAATTGTTATATTCTTAAGTATCATCAGTTTGTCTCATACATAGTGTATGTAGGATCCTTAGTCCTGAGATCGTTGCTGTTTCCTACATGTGTAATAGTTCGCTTAGGGGTTTCCAAACACTACTCCATGACTGGGTGGTTACAAAGGTAGATTTCGGGTTTACTCCGCCTTGGGTCGATTCAAACCGCCTTCGGGTGCGCACGGGGTCGAGCAGCCCATTTTGGGCGTCCTCCCGCACGAGCATGGTGCCTCTCGCCGCCAGCGGACCTCGCCGTCGCTCGGCCGGAGGAGCTCTACTCCCGCGCGGCTAACCACCGGTTAGTTGTTAACCGTTGTGGTTAGTCGGCGCTAAAGAGCTGCTGACCCGTGGGCTCGGAAGTTTTAAAAACCGAACGTTAGATTGACAAGTGGACCCCACCCGATTTAGAGAACTGTTAAAATCCGGCTTATAAATGAAGAGTCACTGCCGAGTGGGCCCTGATGTACTGTTTGCATAGTACCTCAGCCCCAACCGTCAGCCTCTAGCTCTTTTTATAGAAAAAGAAAATGAATTTCCTAAATAAAAATGCTGTGGACCCCACATGTCATACACTGAGTTTTTCTGAAATTAAAAAGTTATTTCGAAATTTACATAAAACCGGTGGGACCCGCATGTCAGAGAGAGGACTCTCTCTCCTCTTTTATTTTTGGGATTTTCCTGAAAATAAAACTTTAAAGAGCTCGTTCTCCCTCGTCGTAACTCCGATTTGAATGAAACTTGTTTCTAAAATTTTCTAAATTCAAGCCCTTTTTCATGGTTTCAGTTTGGTTTAGTTTTGAGTTCATTTACTTATTATTTTATGCTTATTTATTCTCTTTGTTTGTTGTATGTTGTTTCGGTTTTTCCCGATCAGGTAGAGTTCGAAGCCACCCCTGAGCCACAAGAAGATCTACCTCAAGACCAGCAAGATCCTCCTACCTTAGACCAAGGCAAGTAAACATTTTGATCATTTTGTTCCTATGTTTCTTGCAAAATTATCTTCATTTAAATTACTCAAAACTGCATGCACTATTTCATGTAAATGTATGTTAAAATGTAAGGTAGCTACATGCCCACTTGAAGTTGTAGTAAATTTAATATGCCATTCCTTGATAACTCGAATTACCTGTTCCTTGTCACCATAGGTATTAATGATAACCTTAATAGCTATAAGTCAAATTAAAATGCCATGTCGTCTGGTCAAGTCCAGGGCTAGTTGCCCTGATCATCAATCTTTAAAACATAAGACCTTGTATTGGGACAGTCATGGGATGTACATGGCTAAGTATCTTGTTACAACTATTTTATGCTTCTCAAAACCCTAAAAACTTGTTATACCAGTCCGCGCGGATGATAAGAGTGGTTGGTGCTGATATCGTACGAGAACCTGTGGTTTGTGGAATGAACCGCCTGGACAAATTAAGGACTGAATCTTGTGATGACCTCCTTATGTAAAATAGTACAAGTTTAGTTTAGATAACACCATTGGTAAGTGGGTGCTAGGGTATACTGGTTTTACTCACAGTGGGATACAGGGACTTACTATACCCACACGACGCAAGAGGGGGCTTTTGACTGTGGTGGATTTAATCCTTCAGCGGTGAAACCTCAACAGGTAGTATTTAGCTAAATCGGGGTAAGGTAAAGGCTTTGTGATAAATTATCTGGGCTTCATGCCTAAGGAAGCGTGTGGTTATTAAGATGATTTATCTCTTGTCAGTAAAGTGTATAACCTCTGTAGAGAGTAAACTATTCGAATAGTCGTGCCCATGGTCAAGGCGGACATGGGAACTCCCTTGAGTTAGTTCTATTTTAAAACTTTTGTGGGTGGGAAGAAAACTGGTTGGAGGGAAGTACTCCAAAATTCTGAATTTTCCTGGAGGGAAGTACTCCAGTGTTAATATGGATTATCCAATCAAAAAACATCTAGCATAGGTGGACGGAGCCATGAAACTGGTGGATGGAACCAGCACCGTTATATACATACTGCACAATTTAAATCCTTCAAAGCATGCCTTATTAAAAATGCTAGAACTTAGGATTTGTAATTAAGTCATTTGCAACTGTGCTTTGCGCAAATAAAAGAACCTAAGACACCCTTGTGTAAGCCTTGCATACAAGTATTTGCATTTTGTATGTTGGCTCGCAGAGCACGGTTGTGTGTGCTTATCCTCGATCTCTACCCCCTTCTCCAGAGTTCGCAAATCCAGGACAGTACAAGTACTACCAGGACCAAGCTGAGGAAGGAAATGAAGATGGTGGTAGTTAGATTAGGTTCTAGCGTCTCCCCACAGTCCGGTCGACCAAACTAACAGATAGGTGCGCTTAACGTTAGCCAGACTTCTAGATAATATTAATCGCACCTAGGTTGTCCCGGTCGCTTGCCTGTAGGGTGATGAGTCCCCCTCTTTTGCTTCCGCTGTTATCGTATTTGTGTACTGAACTTATTTGGCCTGATGGCCCTGTTGTATCACTTGTCCCTATATGGGCCATGTGCACTCTGGTTATAATATTATGCTCTATACCGTGTATGAACTGAACCAGCAATGTACCTGTGAGCACTATCTACTGATCCAGGGAATAGTGCAATGTATTCACAGAGGGTTCTGGGTCAGTTTAAACCCAGGGTCCGACACTATGTTAGTGCTTACATGGTGTGAAAGTTCCGTCTGGTTACTCTGCCAGCATGTAGAAATTTGTTTCCATGGATGATTTGAAATTAATTGGAATGAAGTCTCATGATTGTTATATGCTAATGACACAATTGTTTCTTGTTGTAATTAAAAGTATTTTGCCGAACAAGGTTCGAGTGACAATCATGAGGTTGAGTTATTTCTTTAACGCAATTGTTCAGAAGGTCATCGATCCCGATGGACTAGATGCTCTGTAGACCGAGGTGGTGATGACTCTATGTCATCTTTAGATGTATTTTTCTCTGTCATCTTTTGACACATGGTCCATCTCATTGTTTACCTTATGAAAGAGATAAAGATATGCGGCCGTATGTTTCTACATCATATGTACCCACTTCAAAAGTACATGGAAATTTTCAAGTCTTATGTACGCAATCGATATCAATCGGAGGGCAGCATCAACAAAGGTTGTGCAACCGAAGAGGTCATTGGGTTCTGCATCGATTACATGGCTCAAGTTAAACTGATAGGTGTGCCTCTATCTCGTCACGAGGGGAGGCTAGAGGGTATTAGGATCATCAAAAGGAAAGCAATAACTCTCAATTTGGATACGTACACTCAAGCCCATTTCACGGTCTTATAACACATGACTGAAGTGTCGCCCTATATTGTAGAGCACAAGGACATGTGATGGATCGAAATTGGCAACAGAGGGGGTGAATGTTGCTTAAAAAATTATCCCCCTAAAGTATTCACTTAAAATGTTCTTCTCCGATAGCAACGAATGCTATTAAGAAGAGGGTTTGGCTCACTGGAGAATCAAGTACACAGAAGGAAGAACACAAGGCAATAACACTAACAGAGACAGCAAGAGATATCATCAAACAAAGAATATCAGCAACCAAAGCCCATCCGGCCGGTCTGACCGCAATAGGGTGGGCGGTCAGACCGGTTATACAAGGCCGGTCAGACCGTAGTTGATGAAGCAGTCAGACCACCAAGTGAAATCCGGTCAGACCGGACCCCCCGAAAATTCAGTTCAGCAAACTGAAACTTCTGCGCAGAAAACCTCAAAAACCTGATTTTGGCCAAAAACATAGGCTTGCAGTTAATTTCCCTTAGCCAAAACTCAACAAGAAAAATCATCAGGAGACAAAGAATTTGAGATTTGAGGTAAAAACTAAAGAGATACAGAGAGGAGAACTAAATCTCAAATTCCCATCTTAGTTTGATTCTTTGACCATAAAAACGTGAGATTAGCTAAACAATATCCTCAGAACTCAGAATCTCACAACAAAACACAATCTTTTGAATGGAAACAAAAGATTCCATGAAGCCCTGTACTCAAACCCTATAATCTTCAAGAACAGAGAAAATCTGACGATGGAAAGGGAGATCATAGAAACCAATGAATCCTTGATTTTCTCTGGAAAATGGAATACCCAAAGGGCCTTGAATCACTTCCCATCTGACTGAGCCAAACCCGACTGAGCCAAAAGCCATCATGGCACGAAACGCACAAACCAAACTCAAACTTTCCACAAAACTTGTCAATTACTCATCACAAGCATGGGGTCGCATCCACATGGTCTCTCAATCTCCCTCTTGATGAGTATATTGACAAACCCAGAAAAAGCGTAGAGTTGAGTTTGAAAATAAAAGAGAGTCAAACACGGTCCAAAATAAATCAAAGAAGCTTATGACCATGTCGACAACTGGAGCAAAAACAGAAAGAGCAAGTTTTCCTCAAAAACTCCAAGAATCCAAGATTTCCTTGAAAATGGCTTTTTCTCCACCATTTTGAAAATGGCTTTTTCTCTACCATTCTCCCCCTTTTGGCAATAAAATCATCAAGGCGCAAGGAAGAGAATCAAACATGAGAATGAATGGAATGGCTGAATTTTATTCAATCTAAGCATTTAAAGCCATGAAGATTATCCAAAAAGACTGTGGAGTATTACATCAAGCCATAACATATAAGAATGCTATCAAGATCATGATAATACATGTATAGACAAACTAAGCCAAATAAGTCACAATCTGAAAATTAGTCAAATTTCTTAGAATGTCAAGTCAACCATGAGTATAGTCTAGCCAAAAGTATCCAAAGATAATGCAGGCCATGTCAATAATCTAAGTGGAACCAAGAAGCTAGTATTGAGTCAATTTAGAGTGCTACAAGTTCAAGAATGAGACATTTGCTTAAGTACTAGGTCTTTTTGTGTAATTAAGCAAATTTAGCACATTTGACATGAGTTTTTTCTTTTAAAGCTCATGATTGTTTTCAACCAACATTTTAAGTCATGTGCTAGATCTCAAGCCTTATGCGACTACTCCAAGCTAGAAGCTTAAGAAGGTAGTCTTGGTCATCCAAAACTCCCCCTGAGTTCATGCCTAGTGCAATGGCAAGCAGTCTCATGAGAAAGAATTGGTGAGATCAGTTCTTTCGCAAATTCAGACGACTCACAAAACCGTCTGTGATGACATTTCTGAACCGTATGTAATACGGTTTTTGTAGTAGTGGGCCGACAACATGCCATAGACGAAGTGGAGCATAACGGCTGAGTGGCTAGCACCTCCATCGCATCCTCCCCACCATCATCAACTTTCGTGGCATAAGGGCATCCATGTTGTTCTATATTGGTTGCTCATGCCGCCAGCGCCTTCCTCGACGCCATGTCATACTAAGGCACTTTTTCTTGGGCTTTATATATCAAAGTGTTGCTGATCTTCTCTCAAGTGACCTAGCACTGGTATTGGTCAGTCCTATCAACATGGAGAAGCGAATGTCTCTGTCCGTAGTCGCCACCTGATAGCTCAAGGATGAGATGTCTCACCACAAGGAATGAAATGATATGGCATGACAAGCTATAGCATTGGCAGCATATCGCGGATTAGGAATATAATAATTAGTTTCTTATTATTTGGGTTTACTTTCTTTTAGGTTTACTCCATGTATTAAGGATAAGTTTTCTATTATTAGGATTAGTCTACTTAATATATGGATAGATTTCTTAGATAATGTCTAGCTATCTTTGTAAAAGGGACAATATTGTATCATTATCATTAAGCAATGAATAATAAAAAAAAGTCTTTAGTCTCCCCATTCTTTTAAAGGAAAATTCGATATATGCCATCACTTAGTGCCCCATTTAGAAATGAGAAATTTGATGATTTGTCTCACCTTTGTTTACAAATAGCTCATTTGCCCTATAGTTCATATTAATTGATTATTTGCCCTATCATTCAATTTCTAGTTGATCATTTGTTCTCTTTGCATTTCAAGGCCATTTTCTATTTTGGCAAAGGTAAATTACTGTGAAAAATAACCAAACTGCCCCTGCTTTACCTACACAAACAACGAACGCCCCAATTCAGTCGCATTTCAGTAACAGCCTCTCTGGGTAGCTTGGCGGCAGGCAAAATAATATTTACCCGAATGGAGAGAGAACCAACAGCATGACCAGGTACAAGCTCCCAGAATCGAGGTTAGCATACTTCAGAAACATCCTCGCAAGTAGGGGTGAAAACGGGTCGGATTCGGACGGATATTACTGTTACCATATCCTAACCCATATTTTTTCTCCGGATTCGGTACCAATCGGATTCGGTGTCGGATCGGTCGGGATTAACCCATTTCGTTTGCACCTCTACTTGTTTGTAAGGAATGCATACAATGCAGTAAATGGAGTAGAACGCACTGACTTGATGTTACTATTTAATAGCTGATGTGGAAGATTTTATTTTACCATTGCAAAAGAAAATGAAACGTCAAATAGTAGCACTAACCTGAAATCAAACTTGAAAATGTATCGGATTCGGACGGATATTCGGATTCGGACGGATATTGCTGTTACCATATCCTAACCCATATTTTTTTCTCCGGATTCGGTACTAGTCGGATTCGGTACCAATCGGATTCGGTGCCGGATCGGTCGGGATTAACCCGACCCGTTTTCACCCCTACTCGCAAGCAGTCATCTGAGGAATAAAAGCCATCGCAAGCGTCTGAACGCAGTTTTGGAGCCCCGAAAACGAATAGACTATACAAACCATATTTACCTACCTATCTGCAGCACTTGATGAAGGCTGAAGGTGGCACATTGCCAGGTGCAATTTGCAGTAGGATATTACCAGTAGCTTTAAACAGTGGCAAAACAAGCACGAACACTGCCACTGAAACAATTCCCAGGCACAACACTTCCGCATTCTCGACCCTGTGAGTAGCAGTAGAAAGTTTCTTTTAAAAAAATGTTTAGCCAAGAGTCATCATGGTACATAAAGAGCACAGGAAATCTCTCAAAATAGATTTACCCCAACGAAAGAAACCAAGAAGCTAATATCAAGCCTGCACTGAGAGAGAATTGACAAATGTCAATTAAAATAAACGGGCAACAAGACAAAAATGCAAAGATATTCCGAGGAAACATGCATAACAGCAGTTGCGCATGTTTGTACCTCCGAACTGAATCTGCCAGAACATGCAAACAGACAGTGTGATAATTCATATCCTCTGCTTTCCTGTAAACTGGCATAATAAACAACAATGTGTTCACTGATCAGTCCATGTTTCAATTCTAATGCTTAGTGGGGAAATATGTATACACTGGCATTTGTACCAGAAACAGCTAGCACACTTCCATACCTATGTTAACACGAGCGTAGCTCCGAAAGAACCAAACACCAAGTAAATTAACCAAAAGGTTTGTGACAGCAGAAACAATGAGGTAATGCCTGAGATATTTTTAGGGGAAAAATAAGTATTAGCACAAACTAATCAGATAGATAGCTCTTCAAACAAAGAAAGAGAGGTACATTAGAAAAACCCCAACAAAAGAGAGGTAATGCCTGACCATAGGAACCTTGTTTGATTCAATGAAGCTACTGCGGATTACTCTCACCGGAGACCGCCGCCTTGATGCGCTCCGCTGTGCACACGATGAGGCTGTTCACCGTCACCACCGACCCCAGCGAGAGCTTCGCAGTGGGGACCGAGTCGACAAGTATCTGGAACGCCACTGTCAGGAGCGACCCACCGGAGCCAACGCCGTCACGCCGCCACAGAAGCTCATCACCATCCTCTCGGCCAGTTTCAGTATGCTTCTCCTCCCCTCCAAGCTCGTGATCACTGCAACACGAGCAAGAGTTTGGTCAAAGCAGGGGTAGTTTGGTTATTTTCTATAGTAATTTACCTTTGCCAAAATAGAAAATGGTCTGGAAATGAAAGAGAAAAAAATGATCAACTGGAAATTGAAAGATGGGACAAATAATCAATTAATATGAACTATAAAGTAAATAAGCTGTTTAGAAATAAAGGTGAGACAAATCATCAAATTTCTTATTTAGAAATATGCCACCGTTTAGTTCCACTTTCGAAATATGCCATTGTGAAGTGAGCTTGTTCATAGAGTGCTGTTCATAGAGATGCCATTGCAGGGGATTTCAGGCCATTTGCACCAAATACCCCCTTTGTATTTCATTGCATATTTTTGTATAGATCAATCTACCCTTGGCCTCTCCCCTTCAGTCCCTAGTCCCAACCCGTTCAGTCCTTCCATCTCACCCAAGCCATTTCCTCTCATTCCCATCTTCTCCCGAGCAGGCGGCCATGGTGGCGTGAGTGCCTGCTGCCCCCATCCCCACTGTCCACGTGCACCTCCCCTCACCTCTAGCCGTGCTGCAGCGGCTAAATCGGCTCCCTTCCTCGAGCCCTAGACCACGGCGGCTCCTCTTCCTCGAGCCCTAGACCACGAGGCGGCGCTAGGAGGCAAGGGGCGACGTGGCGACCTGGGCCGCGAGGATTGTTGTGTGGAGGCAGTATGGAGTCCCTTCCCCCGGATCCCCTCTCTCGTAAGTGCCTTGAACACCATTTCTTATACATTTGCTATTGGAAATTACAGGAGATGGGCCTTCGTATACAATAATTGTCTGCCCCAATGTTTTGCAAATCTATCTATCATGTATCACGTGCCAGCTCTAATAAATCCTTATGATCTGTAGCCTTAAGACTAAATTTTTTAGTAGGCAAAAACTACATTCCATTCTAGTTGGATATTCTGAATAGGATTGATCGGAGAGCGGTGTTTCCAGTAGAAATTAAAGTTGAAGGCTTTTGCACAAAGGAAGTGGATGGTAGGAGAGTGTACACCAAGGGCAGAACACTACAATGGCTCGTCGAGTCTAACCGTTTCTCAATGCAATCGCTTATGCAGTCTTTATGTAGCGAGGTGTCGTGGGGCAATTCACAGACTGCTACTATGTGGTACTATGACAAAACACAGGGGCAGATGTTAGGTTGTTGTCTAACTCGCAAGTTTCTTGTATGTTTGAAATGTACAGGGATGGTAGCAAGTTGAAACTTACTGTGGTTGTGTTTGATGATGGTGTAGCACTGAGCTGTGGTGCAGAGCCAGAGTTAGCATGAGAGTCAGTTGGTAGTAAGAGCACTAACAGCATTGAAGCCCTAGGACCAACTGCTCTATTTGATGATCCTGATGAGTATGTAGGCATCGATGATGAGCACATATATCATGATCCCGAAGAACAACCTATCAATGGTACAACCATACATGAGAATGATCCTGTTGTTATTCATGATGTGCCCAATGCTACTGAGATTGTGCCTCTGGAAGCAGAAATAAATGATGTTGATCCTAGTGAGTTAGTAAGTACATATGACCCTAAGAGCCCTATCGTACAAGAGAAGGCTTTGTTTCCTAATATGGTAACTTTTAGGAAAGCAATTAGACAGTATGTTGTTAAGACTGGCTTCGAGATCGGTAATTGTAAGAGTGACACTAAAAGATTCATAGCACAATGCAAAGCAGAAAATTGTAACTGGCGCATACATGCTTCTAGGCTTCAAGATGCACGTACTATAATGGTTTGAGGTGTCTATTTCATATTTTATGCATGTGTGTGGAATACGAAATTCTGTGAAGTTGGTAATAACTTGTCAATGTTTTATAATGTGTAGATAAAGAAGTTTCCCTTTGAACATGAGTGTTCAAGTACTAAGTTGTTAGACGGTAAGATGGCTACGCAAGACTGAGTTGCAGATCGACTTGGTGATTGGTTAAAGGATAACCCAATTGCTAGTGCAAAGGAAGCTCAAAGCAAGCTGCAAGGTGATTACAGCATCAAGCTAAATTATTCAAAGGCTTGGGCAGGAATGAGACTGGCTCTTGATCAAATCCATGGTAAATATGAGGAGAGCTTTCAAATGTTGTTCAACTGCAAAGCTGAGTTAGAGGAGAAGTCCCTGGGGAGTATAGTGGAGATTGACCTCAGGAAACATGGCAACAAGATGTGTTTCAATAGAGTTTTTGTTGCACTAAAACCATGTATAGATGGTTTTCTAGCTGATTGCAGACCTTACATTGGGGTAGATTCAACTCACATTCATGGAAGATACAAGGGCCAAGGGACTGGGGACCGAAGGGGAGAGGCCAAGGGTAGATTGATCCATATGAAGATACACAATGTGTTGGATTTTATGTGGGCCAAGCCCATATAATAAGAATAATTCCTATTAAATCTCAAAGGCCCACTCATGCAAAGGACGCATGCATGTGACCTTTAGTACCATATTGCTAGTTCTAGGAGAGGAAGACCACCTTAAAAGGGATGGTGCACTCCTAGCCACTTGAGGCATGTGTGGGAGAGAACTAGAGGATAACACGCGCGCGCTCGCTCGCCTCGCCGGGCCGGGCCGGTCGGGCTGGCTGGGGCGCGCGCGCGCACGGCACTGTGTGAATGGTCCGCCAAAATCCGCTCCAGTGCTTGCGACGCGCGCTTCCTTTGCGCTTTATTTTGCTGTTTTGAGTGGCGGTGAATCCGGATCGGTTACGGTTGCTAATCCGGTTCGATTACGAGTTATGGACAACGTCGCAGCGTCTTGATCACGCGTCCGGTCTTCTATAAATACGAGCCGCCGCCTTCACACGTAAGATGCGAAAATCAATCTAGGGTTTTGCCTCCTCCATCCATTGTGCTGCGCCGTCCCACGTGGTCTACCCGTCCGTCCCGCCCGCGGCGCATCGCTGCGGGAGAGCAGTCTCCGGAACCGCCGCCAAGTCCTGCACCGGAGAGGCGAATAAGGTTTTGGGAAGCGCTCGCGCGCTCGCCGTAGCTCGCTCGTCTTCCTCGCTGCTCGCTTCGCGAATCGTCATCGACTTCGTGTCATCTCTCACCGTGCTGCGGCGTCTACATCGGCAAACCGATCGAAACGAGAACCATCGGTATGTAACAATAATGTTCTCCGTATAGATCTGTTCATGTACGCTTTCTGGTTTACATGTCTAGATCTTTTATGCCCGTGATGGTTCTGTTATTGTGCGTGCATGATGTCATGATTAATTTATGGAATAAATTGAACCTACATGTGCTTATATTTTCAACAATCCAAAAACCTTATTGTAGGCACTGTGGTTTTACTATGGCTGGATTTGCCGATGCACTGAGGCCGGATAAGTTCTCCGGTGTGCACTTTAAGAGATGGCGATCGTGGTCACTTTGTGGCTTATCGCTATGAATGTATTCGGGTTAGTAATGGCAAGCTGAAGGTGTTCTTGATGCTGAAAAGCGTAAAGAATTCGAGACCGCCACTACTCTCTTTGTTGGATGCATTCTTAGTGTTCTTCTTGACCGTCATGCGAGGTGTATATGCACATGACAGACGCAAAGGAGTTATGGGATGCACTGAATTCCAAATACGGTGCTATCGATGCCAAGAATGACATGTATGTCATGGAGCAATTTCATGACTACAAGATGGTTGATAACCGTTCGTAGTAGATCGGGCTTATGAGATACAGCCATTGCCAAGGAACTCGAACTCTGAAGTGTGCCTTACCCGACAAGTTTGTGGTGGATGTATTATTGCGAAATTACCTTCTTCATGGAGGAATTTGAACAAAGACTCAAACACAAGAGACAAGAATACTCGTTGAGAATCTGATTGGGTCTCTTGAAATTGAGGAGAAAGCTCGGAAAAGGACGCTGTGTCTAAGGGTGATGGAGGCGCCTAGTGCCAATGTGGTACAGAAACCCTCAAGCAAAAACAAAGGGAAATTTGTTAAAGCCCAACAGACAACCAACTTCAAGAAGAAGAAGAAGAACAACAATCGGGATGATAGAACTTGCTTTGTGTGCGGTGAGCTCGGTCACATGGCCAAGAAGTGCCCACAACGCAAAGGAAAGAAGGCACTGCAGATGGACTTCTAAGTCTGCCAACGTGACCATTGGCAAGATCGAGATGGGACTGGTATGGTAATTTACCTCATCGTTCTTTCAGTTAGTCAATCTACCAATTGATGGATTGATACAGAGCTAATGTACATGTGTGTGCTGATATTTCGTTGTTTTCTTCTTATCAGTCGTCCGAGATTCCTCCGTCCTAATGGGGAATGGGTCACATGCTACTGCTCATGGTGTTGGCACGGTAGATCTGAAGTTTACTTCGGGAAAGATCGTGCGGTGAAGAACGTGCATGTCCCTTCTATAGACAAGAATCTCGTTAGTGGCTCCCGCTTATGTAGAGACGGGCTTAAGTTGGTATTTGAGTCTAATAAAGTAGTCGTGTCTAAACATGGACATTTTATTGGTAAAGGCTATGAGTGCGGAGGCTTGTTCCGCTTTTCCTATCGATTTCTGCAATAAGATCAGTAAACCATATTTGTGGCGGTGTGGATGATGAGGCTAATGTTTGGCACTCACGTCTATGTCATATTAATTTTGGTTTGATGTCTCGGCTTTCGAAAGATGAATTTAATTCCAAACGTTTCCATCACCAAAGGTTCTAAATGCCATAGTCGTGTGCAATCAAAGCAACCTCGTAAGCCTCACAAGGTCGCGAGGAGAGAAACTTGGCACCACTAGAACTCCCGCATTCGGATCTTTCGAGATGAATGGCGTGTTGACGAAGGGTGGAAAACGATATTTCATGACATTGATTGATGATGCAACTAGGTTCTGTTATGTGTATTTATTGAAAACGAAAGATGAGGCTTTAGACTATTTTAAAATCTATAAGGCGAAGTTGAAAACCGCTTAAATAGAAAGATAAAAGACTTAGGTCGATCGTGGTGGAGAGTATTTCTCAACGAATTTGACTTATTTTGTGAGGAACATGGCATTATACATGAGAGGACGCCTCCTTATTCCCGAGTCAAATGGGATTGCGAAAGGAAAACCGCACGTTGATCGACTTGGTGAATGCCATGTTAGATATCGGGATTACCTAAGGCATGGTGGGGAGGCTTTGCTAACGCCTAATCACGTATTAAATAGAGTTCCTAACGAAATAAGGACAAAACACCATACGAGGTATGGATTGGGAGAAAACCATCACTTTCTTACTTGCGTACATGGGGTGCTTGGCGAAAGTTAATGTGCCAATAACTAAGAAACGCAAGCTTGGACCTAAAAGCGTGGATCATGCGTTTTTGGGATATGCTAATCATAGCATTGCCTATAGATTTTTGATAGTTAAAACCGAGGTACCGACATGCATGTTGGTACAATTATGAAGTCTCGAGATGCAACATTCTTTGAGAATATTTTTCCTATGAAGGATACACATAACACTACTAGTCAACCTTCTGAAATAATTCCCAGTTCAATCACATCACCGAACCTTTTGAACATACACATGAACTTGTCAATGAGGAGGATGATGGTGGAGCTCCTAGAAGGAGCAAGAGACAAAGGATATTCAAATCCTTTGGTGATGATTTCACTGTGTACCTTGTGGACGACACTCCCAAGTCTATTTCGAGCGTATGCATCCCCGATGCGGACTCATGGAAGGAGGCTGTCCAGTAGTGAAATGGATTCCATTATCGCTAATGGAACACGGAGTGACAGATAAACCTTATGGGTGCAAACCTGTAGGGTGCAAGTGGGTGTTCAAAAAGAAGCTTAGGCCTGATGGTACTATTGAAAATATAAGGCTCGGCTTGTTGCCAAGGGCTATACTCGAGAAGAAGGCGAAGATTTCTTTGACACTTACTCACTGTTGCTAGACCGACCACAATTCGAGTACTACTTGCTTTGGCTGCCTCACATGGTCTTCTCGTTCATCAAATGGACGTTAAGACAGCTTTTCTTAACGGAGAGCTGGATGAGGAAATTTACATGGAACGACTGATGGATTTGTAGTAGAAGGTCAAAAGGCAAGGTGTTAAACTGTTGAAATCTTTGTATGGTCTCAAACAAGCCCCTAAGCGATGGCATGAGAAGTTCGATAGAACACCGACATCTGCAGCTTTGCTGTCAATGAGGCAGATAAATGTGTATACTATCGTTATGGTGGGTGTGAGGGAGTTATTCTATGTTTGTATATGGATGACATCTTGATTTTTGGGACAAACATTAGTGTGATAAATGAGGTCAAATCATACTTGTCTCAAAACTTTGATATGAAAGATCCGGGAGTGGTGATGTTATTCTAAATATTAAATTGGTTAGAGGTGAGGATGGGATTACACTTTGCAATCTCATTATGTGGAAAAGGTCTTGAGCCGTTTTGGCTTTTCCGACAAACAAGCCTTCTCCAACACCTTATGATCCTAGCGTGTTACTTCGTAAGAATAAGAAAATTGCTAGGAATCAGCGGAATACTCCCGGATAATTGGCTCACTAATGTACCTAGCTAGTGCAACAAGGCCGGACATCTCCTTTGCTGTGAGCAAATTGAGTCGGTTTACATCTAACCCGGAGATGATCATCGGAAGGCGCTTGAGCGAGTGTTGCGCTATCTGAAAGGTACCTCGAACTTTGGACTTCACTATACTGGGTACCGTCGGTCTTTGGAGGGTTACAGATGATTCCAACTGGATCTCGATGCCGATGAGATCAAAGCCACTAGTGGATATGTTTTCACTATTGGTGGTGGTGCTTTGTTTCATGGAGGTCTTGCAAACAGACCATTTTGACGAGGTCAACCATGGAAGCAGAGCTTGCGGCACTAGACACTGCTATTGTTGAGGTAGAATGGCTACGAGATCTATTGATGGATCTACCTACGGTGGAAAAGCCGCGCGGCTATCCTTATAAATCGTGATAATCAAACCGTTATCGCTAAAGTGAACAGTTCTAAGGATAATATGAAATCGTCTAGGCATGTTAAGAGACGATTGAAGTCTGTCAGAAATTGAGAAACTCGGAGTTATAACCTTGGATTACATCCAAACAGATAAAAACTCGCGGATCCTTTACAAAGGGACTATCACGGAATGTGATAGATAGTGCATCGAAGGAGATGGGTATGAGACCCATGTGAGTTATCTATGGTAGTAACCCAACCTATGTGATCGGAGATCCCGTGAATTAGGATCCGGGAAAAACAAGTCATTAGTTAATCGGAGGAGAGTAATTTCAACCCTCTCTATGTGAAGATGCAATACTCTCGAAAGCGCAAGGCGAGTTGACTAAGGTCTTAATGTGTTCCATTGGCTTTTAGAAGCGAAGACGCTATCTCGCAGAGCGTTCTTGAAAGAACACACCTATATGAGCCCGATCGTTAGTCGCAGATCTATGGAGATCTTGGGTAATCTCCTACTAAGCTCATGAAGAGACCAAGGAGTATGACTTATACGCTCCAACCGAGGGGTAGCCTCATGGCGGCCTAGTATCGCTTAAGTCTTTAAGTGAAACTTGCTTGCACCAAACTTGCAATTCAAGGCATAGTCCATTGTTCAAGTTGTGAGTAAGTGTAGCTTGAGTTCTAGGTGGATGTTCAACCTTAATCGGTCTCCATCGAAATACTTGATATATAAACAAGACATTGGAATTCAGCAAATCTCTGTGGGACTTTGAGATCTGGTGGGGATTGTTGGATTATATGTGGCCAAGCCCATATAATAATAATAATTCCTATTAAATCTCAAAGGCCCACTCATGCAAAGGAGGCATGCATGTGACCTTTAGTACCATATTGCTAGTTCTAGGAGAGGAAGACCACCTTAAAAGGGATGGTGCACTCCTAGCCACTTGAGGCATGTGTGGAGAGAACTAGAGGATGACACGCGCGCACTCGCCGCCTCGCCTCGCCGGGGGCCGGGCTGGGCGGCGCGCGCACGGCACTGCGTGAATGGTCCGCCAAAATCCGCTCCAGTGCTTGCGCAGACGCGGCTTCCTTTGCGCTTTATTTTGCTGTTTTGAGTGGCGGTGAATCCGGATCGATTACGGTTGCTAATCCGGTTCGATTCACGAGTTATGGAGAACGTGCAGCGTCTTGATCACGCGTCCCGGTCTTCTATAAATACGAGCCGCCGCCTTCATACGTAAGATGTGAAAATCAATCTAGGTTTTGCCTCCTCCATCCATTGTGCTGCGCCGTCCCACGTGGTCTACTCCGTCCGTCCGCCGCGTGCACCGCTGTTCGAGAGAGCAGTCTCCGAACCGCCGCCAAGTCTGCACCGGAGAGGCGAATAAGGTTTTGGGAAGCGCTCGCGCGATCGCTCGTAGCTCGCTCGTCTTCCTCGCCGTTCGGCCGCGAATCGTCATCGACTTCGTGTCATCCTCACCGTGCTGCGCGCGTCTACATCGGCAAACCGATCGAGCGAGAACCATCGATGCAATGCGATAATGTTCTCCGTATTAGATCTGTTCATATACGCTTTCTGGTTTACATGTCTAGATCTTTTATGCCTGTGATGGTTCTGTTATTGTGCGTGCATGATGTCATGATTAATTTATGGAATAAATTAAACCTACATGTGCTTATATTTTCAACACAATGAAATACGGTGGCAGTATTTGGTGCAATTGGCCTGAAATCCCTCGTAATGGCATCTCTGTCAACAAGCTCAATTCACAATGGCATATTTTGAAAGCGGAACTAAGCAGTGGCATATTTCTAAATGAGGCACTAAGCGATGGCATATATCAAATTTTCCCTTCTTTTAAAATTAGACCTCAGAGTCTCTATACCATATCAGGAAAGAGATCTGCCAATAGCTAGATGAGAACAAACACCCTACCCTCGATCCTTAAACCTATAACTAACCACCAATCATATCAAAACCAACTTGTAGAAGTGTGCAATGCATCGAGACTAGGGGTTCACAATCCTGATTGTAGAGTTAGTTATTGTCATTTCCTAGCATGGAATGCTTAGACTGGGAACTATAATTTTTTAAAAAAAAAACGAGGGGAGGACGCTATGGTATTTTTTTCTACTTAAAATATGTAGAAAGTCATTCTGAGAAAAAAAAAAGGAAACTAGTGGTACTTAATCAAGGAACTAAGCTATACAGAGTACACAAAAAACATGAGAATATAAAAAGGGAAATAAATAGTCCATTCATTTTGTTTTACAAGGAATATCATTTTCTACGCTTTGCTGTATAATACAATGTGTGGATGTAAGTTTATTGATGTTTTTCCTTGTTTATCCTCATCCATCGCATCCTTTTTAGTACCCATCTCCCCTGTATATATCATACTGGCAAACTATCCTCTCTCCTATTTCCATGGTATTTAAGATGAGACAACATGGTTATTTTCTCTTCTCTTTGTCTTAATTTTATAACATTCTTAATCCTTGTGCCCATGATTTTTTTAAAAGGATCCTTGTACCCCGTCAAAACACGCCTTGTAATTTGCGACGGAGGGAGAAATTAAGAATGGCCCAAAACAAACCCAGTTTGCAGTTTACTTGTTTGATTGTGGCTCGTAGTGCTTTCAAAATAATTAGGTATAGAAAGCCTATTGGATATTTTGATTTCTATATAATTTTTTTTGCAAATCATCAAATAAAAAAGTAAGTTAGGTTAATTGGTGGCTACTTTTTGGTAGCATAACTATAATTCGTAAATATACTTCTTATCAATATCTGCCGTGTCATGTGACATATAAGGTGCTCCTAAGTAGAACCTTCTTGGAGGTTCTTAACAAACCGCAACATTTCCCTAAAGACTATTCTTTAATAATTTTGTTGAATTCTATATGTTACATAAAAAGGCTTATATCCAAGCCAATTCTAGCGAGGAGCTAGATGCTCTCATTTTGACGGAGGAGGCTTTCCCACATGTGTATGGAGTTCCATGCACCTTATGCACTAAACAATGTGCGTTCAGATATGTGCTTCCTCTCCCCCTCCAACTAGTCTATTTTGTAAACACACCCTCCCTTTCTTTTCCTTCCCTTCTCCCCTCTCTCCCTTTGTCTCCCTTCATCTATTCCCTTTCTGATATGGCCAAGAGTATGAATACTACATTGATTTGTACTTCACCCATTCAATCTGAAGTTACAAGACCTAGTAGCTCTGAATTGCGTAAGGAGAAAGAAGCAATCGGTTATGGGAGAATGAAGAATATCCTAGTTCGTGCGGATACTTATATGATTCCTCTTTTGCGTAATGCAAACAAGCCAACAATGCATGAAATTAAAGATGTGGATGGTAAAGAAAGAAAGCTAGTTTGGGTAAAGAGGAAGACACAAGATCAATCAAGTTCTCGTGATTGCAGTTCTGTCCATAATGTTCATGAAGATTGCAATGCCAATTCTGAGGTTTCTAATGCACACAAAATACATATTTGGAAAGATAATGAAGTCTAATTTCCAACGAATCAAACGGCACATGATTTGGAGCTTCCTACACAAAGTTATGGTAACTTCATTGCTTGCTGCATGGGCTGTCTGGAGAGACGCGCGAGACTTGCCAAGTCCGAGTATTGCAATACAAGAAAAGGGTAAAATCTGACCCTACCATGGCTTTCCAAAGGATGAGAAGGACTCCTTTTCAGGTTCCAAATGGATTTAGAAGCCCCTTGCATAAGAAAAGGAAACCTATAAAGATTTGAATTCAATTCGGATTCGGTTCGGGTCAGACAGGAAGTCCAACATTAAAACGCCCATAACTTTCACAAACGGAGTCCGATTTAGGCGTTCTTAGACTCGTTGGAAAGCTATTTTGAAACTCTATACAATGGATATGGTGCCAGCCATGGAATCCTCATGGTCACGTCGTAAATTAAGAGAAAATCCAGAGGTAGCAGTTTAGGTATTTCCTTTTTAGTTCATATTGGAGATTGTTTCGGCCTTAGGCCAAGTTGTGTGTGAGTTTTAGTCAAGGCCATGCATTGTGCACCAATATAAGGCTAGGGCCTTAGCCCCATTGTAACTTAGACTATGATATGATAAGTTTTTATGCTTGTGAAATAAAGGAGAAAATCGCCATGATGGTTGTTGGCGGCCAGATTGCGTGCTTGCAAGGTTTTCTCATTTGGAGTTTGTTGAGTTGGTGCAAGGCAAGAATAAGAGATTCTTGAGATTGCCCATCGAATCTACAAGGTTCATCTCTTCTAATTCGTGTCTTCTTGCTGAATTCACGGTTTGGGGAGTTCGGTGGATTGCTTCTAGTGTGCACCTTGCATACTAGTGCAAATTGCCCTTATCAAGATTATTGGCTGCGTCAAGACAAGGAGAAAGAATCTTGCTGAACATACCGAGAAAGATCGAGCCATCCCTACGCATCAACTAATCCTTAGTTGGTCTGTATCACTTCCACCTCTAGCTGTCACCTGAGCCACGCATGGATGGCGGCAGCTTACCATGTTTACGACGACATGGTTTCCAATGAGGTTTGCGTTGTTTTCAGCAGGAGCGGTGAGGTTTGGAGAGGTTTTTGGCGAGTTGTGGTGGGGTTTGGGGAGGTTTTTGGTGAGCAGCAAGGTTTGATGAGGTTTTTAGCACGGTTTTCAGGGAGCAGTAGTGGTGTAGCTTCTAGCGATGGCACGAATTTAGGGCGATAGTATGGCTCAGTGGAAGAGGGTGCCATTGGCTTGGGAGCTGAGAAAGAGAGGAGCTCGTAGGGTGGCTTAGCGTGGCGTGGTGACAAACGGTGTGCGCGGGTGGCGGCCAGACCCGGGAGGAAGAGAGAGAGAGGAAGGGAGAGTGAGGGGGAGAGGGGAGGAAGGAAGAAAAATGGGAGGCTGTTTGTACAAAATGGGAGAGTGAGGGGGAGAGGGGAAGGAAGAAAAATGGGAGGCTGTTTCTACAAAATGAGAGAGTAGGGGGAGAGATGAGCATGAATTTTGGAGTTGGTGCATGTAACTCTTCATTTGTTCAAGGCTAGCTATAGGTAGCTTTGGTTGAGGTGTCTTGAGTTCTTCATAGTTTCTACCTACTTAAGTAAGCTTATGTAAACAATATATACCATTTGCTATTGGTTGTCATCCTAAACAAATAAATACATTAGTTGTTTCTGTTATGGGAGAAATTAAATTACATATGAACTGAATCTTTGGTCCCCTAGTTCACTTTGAAAATTTTTACTATTATAAAAATAAGAGTTGGTGGTCATTGTCCATTCTCTCTATAGAAAAGTACCCCTTAAAATTAGAGATAATTACCTGCAATACCATCTAAAGGGAGTTGGTGAGTAGTATGTTTGTCCCTCACTCTCCCACCTCTAAAAAATCGAGCACCCACATGAGGACCCTTCTGCCTTGTGCAATTTTTTCAGCAGCTCCTGCCGTTTTGTTTTACCTCCAACGTACATCCAAAAAATCTGCTCAGGCATGCACACAGCACGCTTCTCCCATCCCCACATCCCACATACCCATCATGCTCCTGTCCACATGATTCCCCCAATAAAAATTGTATCAATCGCCACCCCCCCACTGTACTAAACTGTCACCCCATCTCTTCCTCTATCCTGAAATTACGCTGCCACCACCCTACCTCCTTCCTGTCCACCACCTCTCCTCTCATCCATGCCAGCATGGCAAAGCTGCCATTGTTGCCCACTAGGGAGGCTGAGGTGGAGCAACAGGGCAGTGCTGAGTTGAATCAATCGAGACCCTCCCAATTTGCCTAGCCCGTTGCGCATCTCTCTCAGCGAGGCAACTCACAATGCCCACCCATCAAGGTGTCAACCTTGACGCTAGGTCCCCCAGTTGATCAATAGTGCCAGCATCGTCATCTCCCACCAGTACTCCACCTCCCGCTCCTCCTCTCGCCTGTTTTTGGACGCACTATCTAGGTCTACCTTCAGCCTTTGGATATTGCCACCAACTCCACCTCCCACCGGTCACCGCCACCACCAGCTCCACCTCCCAGTTGTCTCTTTCTCCACAGCCATCACATCCCTCTTCCACCACTCCATTCCCAATGTCTTCCTCCTCCAACCCTAAGTTAACTTCTTCTCATATCTGGGTGAATGAAACCATGGATTTGCAATTGGTAGTATGGATATTCAATTTATGTCTTATGAACCATGAATATTCAATGCCGAGGTGCATGCACTCATGGAGCTCAAGGCAGTGCTAGACCCGGTGGGGCACACGTTGGCGACGTGGACGCGCAGTAGGGACCTATGCGGCTACGGGGAACAGTTCAAGGGCATGGCGTCTGACGCACGTAGATGGGTAGCTACCATCTCGCTATAGGAGAGGGGGCTCATGAGGAGCATCTCGCGATGGTAGTGATACTCCAGGGCCTTGCCGGGTTGTACCTACACTACAACGAGCTGGGCAGGGTGATCTCCCACAAGCTCGGTGACCTCCTAGAGCTGGCGGAGCTCTACTTTGGTGTGAATAACCTACTTGGGAGCATCCCCGTGGAGCTCGGCCACAACAGTAACCTCCAAGGTGAGTGAGTTCTTAGCTGGTCTTAAAGCTGACTTGAATTAGGGAAATTATTTTCGGTGTTGTGTTTTGGCTAATTTGTTCTTTGGTATTTGCCATTTGTATAATTTAAATGGAGAAGGGTTTAGGTTTTTGGTGTGTGCATTTCTATTCCTCAATTGTTGTTTTGAGCTCAAGTTCTTATTCTTGATGTCTGCATTTGATCACATTTCAGTATAAGACCTATACCAAACAAAACTGGGATTTTGCATAGTGGATTTCGGCTTGTTCTTACCTTTATGGTGGCTCATAGTCCCAACTTTCTGTTCTTCTTTGGCTTGGAGCTTTGAATTGACAGAAAGAAAGCTTATGAGAGGTTCTTATGTGCTCAAATGTTCTACCATGTTGTCACTATTCTTATCATATTCATTCTAACTTGTGCGCTTATTTTGTCTAAGGAGTGTTAATGATTGCCTGCCTACACCTATGAAATATCAAAAGTTTGAATTTTTCTCAATACAATTTGGCCTATGTGGATGTGCTTGTCTGTCTATCTTGATGTGTGTATTCTACCTCTAAAATCCGATCCTTATTCTGTGCTTTTTGGTGGTTTCATCTTTCATTTTTTGTATTGACACAAAAGTGGTTTGGATTCTACTCATCAAGGAATTGGGTCTCTATGTTGGCATTGCTTCCTTAGTGGTGTTCTATACTTGAATTGTCCCTTCAGCTTTCCCCCTATTCTACTGCTCATAATGACTATTACTTTTCTGTTCACTTTAGGATTTAAATTAGGCTACCAAAACGTTGATTACATCAACCTACCAAAAGTTAATTTGCAATGATAGCTGTTCCCATCTAAATATCAAATGACTGAAAAGGTTGTGATGTTTGTACAGTCCTGCAGCTTGGTGACAACCAGCTCTCAAGGAGCATCCCAACTCAGCTAGGTTAGCTTAGGAAGCTCATTGTTCTCTCATTTGGGTGATATTGGCTTCTCTTGGGGACTTGCCGGAGTTGATGCGGTTGGACTTGAGCTCCAATCACCTCTTCGGCTTGATCCCTTCCAAGCTTGCCGGCATAACATAGCTTTCTACATTAGATCTCATGAATAATACACTTTCAGGAAGTGTTCCTTCTGGTAAATAGTCCTCAACCATGGTGTTCTTTTTACTATGTCACATGTTTTTATGTCATCTAAATTGTCTCCATTGATTGTTGTAGGTCTGAAGAAAATGCGTGAGAGATTTTGGTATGATAGCAATTCACAGCTCTTAGAGTTCAATTTGATTCGCTAAAAGCCTATCCTACCAACGACAATGACAGCAGTCAACTTGCTTTCTCAAATTTCAGGCATTTACATCCCTTCATGCTTATTGGCTTCCCTTTGTGCCATATATGTGGACTAGCTCTTAAGGTGCAGGTTGGAAAGAGGTCTAGATTGGTAATCAGGCTATGCAATATGATAACACTGAAAGAAAATAGGATAATTGAATATTGGCTCATCTCTTCTGTGGAATTTTCTAAACTGTCATTTAAGCATCTCCATTTTAGGTATTAGATGTGTATTGGAGGATGTGGCTAAATCAGTTTATCTTACCAAATGAAAACAATAGCAGATTTGTCTTTCTCTGAATTATCTATTGTTATGTTCTCCTTCCATTGCAGGCACTGATGTGACATTGATAACACCACCTTATCTTTATATGAATTCCAATCTACAATGGCCATTGGATTATGTTGCATCAGATATGTGCATGGGATCCCATATTACTACTACTTAAAAATACTAGTTGGCGGTAGTGTGTTCTTCCCTTGTTCACCATCCCTCGCTCTAATCTCTTTGCACAAGCCTCCTTCTGTCTAGCAATTTCTTCGCCGTCTGTGACACCTCAACATTGACACAGTTAAGCACTTGCGATATTGTTTTACTTCAAATCCGTTAGAACGCCTGAGGTACCTACTTCAATGTGTGGATCAAAATTATGAACTTAAGTGTAGATGAACCGACTATCTTCATTGTTCAGTAGTTCTACTGAAATCTATGCTAATTTTTTATTTTCTTTTTCATTTTTGGAAGTGCCCTGGTGGAGAGAAGATTGCAATAAATACATGTTGGGTCCACATCCTGTACTTATCCTCACCTAATCTCTGATCTCTCTATCATCCCCTTATTCTCTCACCAGCATCTCTCTCCCCAACTGTGCGACATTTTATTCCGACGACCGTGCGACATTTTATAGAAAAATATATTTTACCTGAAATGCTAGAGATGATATTCTTTTTCAGAGTTTTACAAGAGAATGTATTTATCAGAGTTTTACAAGAGAATGTATTTATACTTGCATTTTAAAAAGGTTGTTATGGATCAGAATTAATGCAGCTGCCTATTGAGAGATTCCTTCACATGTTCCTGTACTGTTTTCTTCTTTTTAATTTTATTATATGATTTAAGTCATATTTGATAATATGTATTACCTTCTTTAGAACACTGCTGTACTGTACAATTATCTTACTAAGTAAAGGTAATGCATAACAAACTAAACAAAAACACTGGCCTGTAGAAAGCGTCTAAGGCCCTATTCAAAAGAGCTTTTTTGAGTGGCTTATGACTGAAAAGCTCTGTGACTGGCTGAAAAAATACTGTAGCTGACAGAGGCTTATTTAGCATAATTAAATTTAAAAAATTTAAAAATAGGAAAAATATGTTAGCCCACCACGTATAATACAAACAAATACGAAAAAAGAACCGATAAAAAAGCTCAAAAAACCAAAAGTATAGAAAACGACGAAATTTATGAATAGTGCAAAATAAGTCAGAAGCTCAAGCCGAAACGAGTGAGGCCTAAATTGGGTGTTTCTCCATTGCCATGCCAGACCTGTGCGTACCGTCTTGCATAAATTTATATCCTACTCAATGTGACGGTTGGGATCTGACAGCAACATCTCACCAAACTAAATTGGGATCAGGTGCAGTCTGTAACAAAATTGTGAGAAAGCATTATTAGAGATCATACCAATGGCAAGAGGGCGGCCACGTTGTTACATGCTAATGCATGACGTTTGTGTCTTGGCATGCAAACATGTTACGTAAGGGATTGATTTCCTGGCCTGTTACGCTTAGATATGTCAACTCATGACCTCGACATGTTAGAAATATCGTTGTACTATCTATAGTACAATCATGTTGCTAATTAAATATATACATTCGAGAAAAAGGTAACTGAAAATAAATTTCAACCAAAATTTCACGGACAGTGGGCCTTCATTATTTGTATTATAATGCTCATTCTCTGTATGGCCATGATCAATTTCAACTATAGTACTGAAATTCATAATTTAAAAAGGACTGATGTTCAGGTTTGAATGCAAGTTTGTTTTCCAAAAATAAAAAATATTGTTAGCAGTAACCTTCTTTACTTGTCTCGAAAAACAAAATTGAATCTTTTCTATACCCATTGGTCTATTTTATTTCAATATTTCTATACAAACGTTATATTTTAATTATCTTTTTGTACATGCAACATCGATCTGTTACATCATTTACAAGGTTTTCTTTTTGAAAATTTCACGTATTCTAGTAATTAAATGTGTTGGTCATTTCACTAATTGTTATTGTACATGTACCAGGATTCATAAGGTTTTCTTTTCAAAAGTTCAGAAGTAATTGCTTTCTGTTGCAGTTCAAGTCTTTGCTCGCTACTGGTGGGAGCTAGGGTATTAATTCTATCCCAACCACCTAGGTTTGATCTCAGGATTGACATGGTATGTTATTTTATTTAGAGTACACACATGTATGTTTAGTGGGCCGTGGAGCCTCCGCAAAAATTTCTAGCATGTGTGCTGGACTTGCATATATGTATGTGCGTGTATAGCGTGGGTGGGATGTGCGTGTAATGTGCACCCTCCATGTACTCTCTCCAAAAAATGGTAAAGACAAATGCATCATTACACTTACGTTACCGTGACTTAATTTGAATCATTATAGCGGAGACAAAAATGTGACTTTTCATGTCGAAATCGATCCCTCCATTAATTCTCCTTGTGTCACAGCTGTAGTTTCTTTAGTATACGTACGTGCATGTGTACCACAACTATGGTGTCAAGCAAACTTAATATCCACAACGAATGGTCATTATTTCATGACCCTTATTTGTATCTAGCACAGCAACTTTAATTTCTAAAAGTGGGGGATATACACATGCATGTTAATATTGACAACGAGGACACATGCGACAGCGATGAACCGATAATAACATACTGCACTACCTACGGACAAGGCCCGTCATGCCATGATTGGGAAAGGAGCACAGACAGGTGCGGATTCATACCTTTAACAGTCTAGGCTCCAGCTTGGATTATGGAATATTTATCAGTGCTAAGTTAAGTAGGTCCAGGATGTAATCTTTTCTTCTAATCTAGATAGTAGTGGCCTCCAACCCTCTACAGCCCGGGACGTGATGAAGCCATGGATCTGCTCCTGACCACAGGAGTGTAGTGGAGGTGCTTGCCAGGTAGCCTGGAAGCTTGTATGTCAACCCAAGGAGGAAGGTGGCCTGGGAGTGTTTGATGTCCAAACTGAGAACCAGTGCCTGCTAATGAAATTTCTCCACAAGCTGTTCACCGGCCAGGACACGCCATGGACGTGCTTGATTCAGAGGTGGTACCGATCGACCATTCACATCGCACTACTCCACCTCAACACCGTAACAGTCAGATAGCTGGAGTGTTTTTTCGGAAGCTTACACCCCGTATCGCTCTCACTGCAGTGAAGGTCGGCGACGGCGCAACCACTTCGTTCTGTCACGAGAACTGGACCAACCTTGGCCCTCTCTTCGCAGCACTCCCGGCAATCTATCCTCGCTGTACGCAGAAGACATCGACACTGGCTGAGGCCCTCACTACCGGCTCCCTCCTGTTGCCGCTCCAACCTCGCCTGTCCCGCGTCGCAACGGACGAACTGCAGTCTTCAATCCCATATCTCACCACAAATGCTCTCAACTTTAGCAGATCAGGGAATTGTCGCCTTGGGGGAATCTGTAGAATTCAGAGTTGGACACTTATAAAAAGCAGTCCAAACCTCGGGATGCTAGGTTGCCCAGATACCCTAATATGGATACGGATGCACGATACACCATTTTTTTCAAAAACATTGATATGATGATACGTATATATAAAAATAATAAAAATTAATGAATTCTTATTTGAAAATGAAAAACTGACAATACTTTAATATTGATGTAGCTAAGTGCTTTCTTCTCCAGTTCTCCCTCCATGATGTTAGTCTTATACAAGTTGATCAAACAAACATAATGAACTAGCTGCTGAGAAATGAAAAAATAAATAAGTACATATATAGATACAAATAAATAACATAATCACATATAGATACATGATGCTTACATCATAACTTGTAAGTATAGCTGGAGCACTCTAATAGTCCATTACATTTCTCCAAAGTCCAAACAGAAGACGAGAAGAATAGAAAAACAAATAAAAAGTGCATAAATTAGTAGTAGTGCATATTTTGATAATAGCTCAACCACTTAGTACATCATTTGATAATCATAGATCACACAAGTCCAAAAGACTACAATTAGTGCCAGTGTTCAATAGTCTGAAACCCCATTTCTCTTCCTCGCACTCAAGCCCTCTATTGGTAGAGGAATTTTCCTAGGCCGGCTTCTCACACTCACTATCTCCTCTATGGCACTTTCATTGTGAAGTTGAACAAGAACATCTACTATAACTTTCGGACAAAACTTCACACCATAATTTCCAACCTTCAAGAGATGTGCTTTAACTCTTAAGTAGCTCCCATGGATAATGATCACAGCTTGCATTTAGACTGTGTATTCCCTCTTGCACCATTTTTGGTGTTCTCTAGCAATTGGACATACCTCCAAAGGGGCTTCTTTTCATTGTCATTTGGCGGTACCACATAGGCAACATTTAGGATGTTCCTTGCCATGGTAGCTCCACTAGATGATGAAGGACACGCACTAGTACCAATGCTAGACAACACACTCGAGCTTCCAAATCCACCACAACTAGATGCATCACATCTGATAAGTTTGAACAAGAAGTGAGCACTTCTACTAGGGAGAAGGGACAAGGGAGAGAAGAAGATTTGTAGATCAGCGAAAAGGGGAGAAGAGGACTCATCGAGTAACCATTGCTGTGGGCACTACCCTGACGCATTGGTAGTGAGCGAATCGGAGAAGGGGTAGCGGCATGGGGGCTAAAGGTTGAGGGAGGACTGGGGGAGGGAAGGGGAGCGACAGCGGCGTGGTGACTGTGGCATGGTGGCTACAACAGGGGTAGGAGAGAGAAAGTGACGAGAGTGGTAGTGTGGCTTCTTATTCTGAGTCGAACGAGGGGTCTTAAGGATGTAGAGATATCGGGGAAATATCAGAGAAGTATGCAAGAAGTATCAAAAAATTTCTTTTTTGAAAATTGGAATTTCAGGGATATGGGCAGGATAAGTATCGGGGCCATTTCCCTATCTGATACGGTGTCTGATACTGATATGCCGATTTGGGAAGTATCGGCGCAATGCAATTGGGATATAGCTTGCCCATGCAACAATTGAACTAGAATAATTTTGCACCAAAGAAGCTGCAGATATTCTACTGGATTCTCAAATATCACAAAACAAGAACTAAGTCATCCCTTTTCCATCTGGGATGGGTGGCAAATTAAACTTGGACTATCCTTTCTGTCTGGGTCTTAAGGAAAATTTGGAACACCTATTCCTTGATTGCCCGTCAGCCTAAGAATGTTAGCAGCGGGTGGTAGCTATTGAGATATGGGTAGGCTGCACTAGCGGAAATTAAATTTCTACCATGTAAAACTAGGAAGTCATGTGAGTAAGAGATCATAGATTATTACCACTAGATGCGTAGTGCAGCAGAAGAAGAGTTGAAATAGCTCGGTTCAATGTAGCTCACGTCGATGTAGCGAAAGTTGTCGATTGTCCAATGTCTCTGGAAAGTGATTCTCAAAAGCCTATCATTCTTTAGCAGTAGTCGATCTCCATGAGCTGATTGTTTTCTTCTCGGATCATCCCAGTCAGTGCTGTAGTCGCAGTAGTACCTCTACCAAAGTCCACACGTTCAGGGATGGAATACCATACGCTGGTGTACTAGCACCAGCACGCACAATAGGGCCTGTGAGATGTGGCGACTAGGGTTTCCGTGAGTGGTATATCTCCTCTCTTCCATAACCCTATGCACACCTTTATGTAGAGCCTCTAGCCAGATTCTTATCCAACACGAATATAGATCATATCTAACTTGGAGAGCCTCTGACTGGGTCCTTATCTACTATGAATAGAGATTGTATTCAACTCAGAGTCTATCATCCGGACTCTTACAGTTTCAACACGTTAAGTGTGTGACCCTGTAGGTTCATATATGCTTGGTTGTAACTCAGAAACATCTTTTCTATCACTGGTCAGTAGCGGTTCCTAACAGAACAAATCGAGCCCTAAATATACACAAAGACTAAATCAAATGGACCTTATGCAATATGATCTACAACTAGGTCGTAATCTCTCGCGATTAGTTCATAACTCTTTATGAACATTTCGTATCTTGTTATGACCAATCTATATCCCCATATGACCAGTTTATAGACAAGTTTGTGAAATGTCCAACTAGCTCACAACTAGTCAATAGACCCATACGACTAATTTGTATCTGGTCGGAATAAATGACCTATTTACGTATTCTCCTTTTGCCTCAAGATACCCGATCAAGCTCCAGGTAAGAAATTATTATCCATGGACTGTTTAATCTTTTCCAAATCTAGTGATGGATAATTTCATGTGGTCAACTTTTTGACAACTTATGACATGGTTATGCACTTTCTTTATCCGACCACATCGGGGGCTCCAGAGATATCTCTCCTGTTATGTAGTAGGGGCAAATCCCATATCTGACCAGTTATATTCCTCTGCATATTTTATAGCATATTTGAAAGCTACTTTTATAACTACCAAGTTACAGAGTAGTGTTTGGCAACCTTAAGTGCACTATTACACATGTAGCAAACTATGCTGATGCCAAGTACAAGGATTGTACATCATTATTGCTTGAGACAACCAATGGTACATAAAATATAACAATCTCAATAGTGTCTCAAGGTGAGCCAATCCAATATCGTGTTCTCTAACATGTATCCATATTATTGATTTAATATCCCCATATCCATGCCTGGTGAAACATGATCATCAATCAATACATGTGTTAGTCTGTAAATCACTAGTGTTCCGACTAAGGATCTTTTAGCATGATATCATACAACAAATAAAAGGGCCTATTTGATATAGCTGTGGCTTATAACTTTTGGCTGCAATTTTTGAATTTTAGCTGTTTGCGACAGAGATTACAAAGTAAGATACTCGCTTACGATTTTGGATGGTACAGATATTGGGCTTTTAACATATACTACAATTAACTTGTAGATCCTATCTTGAAAAAATACTCCGTTTGAAAGTTAGGTATTATAGCAAAAGTCAAAAGCCGGTTTCAAAAGCCATATCAAACAGGACCAAGAGCTTCACCAACAAGTCACATAGTTGCTAACCTTTATAAATGATAATTCATTCAAGAAAGAAAATAATATAGTATTCAAAAGATCATAAACATAAAAATAATATAATTACCTCCATAATTGTCTCCAGAGTATATCACTAACTGTAGCCTCCACCCCGGACATCAAGACATGGAGAGGCTAGGGTGGACAGTCTCCCCAACTTCTCTGAACAGTGGAAAAACACTATTCTTCTTCTGACACTTTGGATAATCTAGAAATCAAATGACATTCCAACATAAACCGCCAGTAGGGGTGGGCAATGGTAATAGATAATCCATTTTATCTGATATTCGTATCCGAGAAAACACGAATGTGGTACGCAAAATCCGTATTTGAAAATGTTCATATTCGTATTCGAGAATATTCGTATTCGCATTTGTATTCGAGAATATTCGTATCCGTATTCGTATTCGAGACTATTCGATTCGTATTCGATCCGTTTCTAAAACCCAAAGAAAACCTGGATGAATTTTTTGATTCAAAATTTGAATTTAGGCGGTTTAAAATTGGTAACTGGTCAAAAACCGGTGAAAAATCGGAAAAACCGCTAGGAATCCATTTTATCCGATATTCATATCCGAGAAAACGCAAATGTGGTAAGCAAAATCGTATTAAAAAATATTCATATTCGTATTCGAGAATATTAGTATCCGTATTTAAGAATATTCGGATTCGTATTTATATTCGTTTTAAAAATATAGATTCATATTTGTATTTAAGACTATTCGATCGTATCTGATCTATTTCCATCTCTAACCGCCAGTGCTGTCATCCACATGTTCGCTGACCGCACTATCAGCATGTTGATATATGAACTGGCTAGTTTGTTTGTACGTACCTTTATTTTTCTCTAGCAATGGTTTGTTGTTCCTAGGCACGTGGTTTGCTACGATCTAAATAATTAATTTCTATCCTACAAAATAAGGGTATATATTTGTACTGCAGTTTGCTTTTTGGAACATTTAACTTCTCAATGGAACATTTAACTTCTCAAAGACAAAGACCCTCTTCTTTTTAGTTTCTAAAAGCTATTTTTCGACTTTTCTACGATAACTATCTTTTAAACAGAGTATTTTTTAAGATAGAGTCTACTAAGTTAATTGTAGTACATACTTTACCGACTTCATTTATATCGGCAAAAACCGTATGTGAGTTTCTGCTATAATCTCTCGCACAAACAACCTAAAAATCACAAGTCGTAGCCAAAAGTCAAAAACCACAGCTAAAAAGAACAGACCCAAAGGTTCATAATTGAGACTGCATTCGTTATTTAAGTCTAGCATCTTTTCTCGCGTTGTATGGTACTACATTCATCAGCACAGCGGACAGTCGATCAATCACAAACTTTGGTGCTGATCAATGGGTTCTTCTTTTCATCGGTCTGTACAATCGGAGGAGGCCACGTTAGCCAGCTAACGATCGGTAGTTAGCCGTGCCCATATGGCACCAAAACTGTAATTAGTTTCGCCAAACTTTGCTACATCACATTGGAGACCTTTTCAGATGGATAGGATACAATATGATAACCAAGTTGACCTATTTGCGACTGCTAATCCGTAGGTAGGATGGTGTACGACAGGACCAGTAATATAAAATTTATGAAGTGACAGTGCCCCGCATTAAAAAAATTATGAATTGACAGTCTTCGATCTCTAAGCCCGTACAGGACAAAGAGATCCCTTCAGTTTTGAGAAATTTGCATTCGTAGCACTAGTATAAATTATAGTTTCTTCTAATGATTGTCGATCTCACTTGCATGTGCTTACGAAAACCCACTTATCAATGTTACAGCCAGCGGTAACCTTTGGCAGCAAAACTTTTCCAGTGTTATTGATGAGATTTGTTTCTTTACTCCCTTGTTTTTTAAGTGACATTTCTGTTTTTAGACGTTCTGTGAGATATGACTTTAACTGTTACTTTTTGTAACTTTATCTTATAATATACTAATAAAATTATAATATCATAAAAGTATTTTTAATGACAAAACTATGATATAGTTTTCATACGACCAATCCGGATAGTTTTAAATATATTAGTGGTTAAATTTTAGAAAGTTTAACTGTACGAATTTTAGGACATCATTTAAAAAAGAAAGGAGCAACAACAAATGGTATATATTGTTTACATAAGTTTACTTAAGTAAGTAGAAACTATGAAGAACCAACAACAAATGGTATGTATAGCTAGCATTGAACAAATGAAGAGTTACATGCGCCAACTCCAAGATTCATGCACATCTCTCCCCCTTCTCTCTCATTTTGTAGAAACACCCTCCCATTTCTCTTCCTCTCTCCTCACTCTCCCTTCCTCTCTCTCTCTTCCTCTTGGGTCTAGCCGCCACCCGAGCGTGCCGTTCGTCACCATGCCGAGCCACCCTAAAAAAGGACTTCATCTAAAAAAGAAAGGAGCCATCTCACTACAGCTAATTGGGAAATAGCATTTAGAACATGGCGTTATGCTTCACTTCTATGTGTACGTCTGTATTGAACATCCACGCCTGTGAAATCTTGTTTTATGTAGAAGAAATAGACACCTAAATTAGGAGAAATTTCGATATTTGACAAATATATACGCCTCTTGTTTTATGTAGAAGAAATAGACACCTAAATTCAAAGGATTCTTCTCATTTTCTCTCCTTTTATATTTTGACACTTGTCATGCGAAAATGAAGAGAATCACTTGAATCAGAACTCAAAACTTGAATCATAGAAAGTTGAACCTACCTTGTCAATTTCTCAAATCAGCATCAAAACTTGAATCATAGAGCGAACGTTATTTGAACGTATTCTAAGAATGTACGACGACCACAACTCTTATTTTTATAATAGTAAAGATTTTCAAAGTGATTCAAAGTGAACTAGGGGACCGAAGTTTCAGCTCATATGTAATTTAATTACTCCCATAACGGAAACAACTAATGTATTTATTTGTTTAGGATAACAACCAACAGCAAATGGTATATATTGTTTACATAAGTTTACTTAAGTAAGTAGAAACTATGAAGAACTCAAGACACATCAACCCAAGCTACCTATAGCTAGCCTTGAACAAATGAAGAGTTACATGCGCCAACTCCAAGATTCATGCGCATCTCTCCCCCTTCTCTCTCATTTTATAGAAACACCCACCCTTTTCTCTTCCTTCCTCTCTCCCCTCACTCTCCCTTCCTCTCTCTCTCTCTCTTCCTCCCAGGTCTAGCAGCCACCCGAGCGCACCGTTCGTCGCCGCGCTGAGCCACCCTACGAGCTCCTCTCTTTCTCAGCTCCCAAGCTGACGGCACCCTCTTCCACCGAGCCACGCTGCCGCCCTGAAGGTGTGCCACCACTAGAAGCTGCACCACCACTGCTCACTAGAAACCGTGCTGAAAACCTCATCAAACCTTGCCGCTCACCACAAACCTCCCCAAACCCCACTACTGCTCGCCAAAAAACTCACCAAACCACGTTTTAAGCTTTTGGCTGCGACTTTTGGTTTTGGTTGAAATTACACTAAGCGGTTGTTTTTTTTAAAAAAAGGAAAACTAGAAAAAAATGCTATATGTGACAACAATGCAAAGAAATAGGAGGAAAAACAAAAAAATAAAAAAACTAAAAACTAAAATTAGAAATTAACATATTTTAAGTAGTTTTTAGTTTAAATAAACCAAAAATTAAAAAAAATTAGAGACTGAATCCGTTTGAAACAGGTAAGAGATATGTTGCTATATATTCTTTTGCATGCGTCTTCCTGTCGGGGAGAGAGAGCACATATTTTTATACACAAGCAACGGCGACAAAGAGGCGGATATCCCTCGCACTGTTCGACGATGTCTGTCCACACACGCACTAATTTACTAGCAACGAACAGGGGAATCTTGTTCTCTCTGATCTCTCTTGCATTGCGCTGCATATATGCCAACTTCGCGTCTGCTAAAAAAATGTCCTGACCGACAAGACACGTTTCTCGCGGCACGTACAGAGAGCGGACTCGTTTCGTCCCCCATGTGCCATCTCGACGCCAATCATGCGTGCATGCACAACTCGAGATGCTTCACAAGTCGTACGCCTTCACATGCACTTTGGCTGTCCTAGGCACTGCAACAGGAAATCTATGCCCAGAGTTCAAGGAAGAGAGAGTGAGAGAGGTACGTAAGATCAGAGACATCACATCAAAGGACACAAGGAAGAAATGGTCACAAAGTCCAAGGGAGTACTGAACCAAGTGGTCGTCTAGCCTGCGCCCTGCGCCAAACACACTAGTTCATAAGTCATAACACTATACCTCTGGTGAAAAAGAGAGAAGTACAACAGTAGGAGGAGAGAGAGAGAGAGTCTCGATCCCATGTCACAGTTACATACATACCTGCTGTGATGTAACGCTGGCACGTGTATGCAACCGTGACACTGGATACTACACAGATGCAACACGGTAGAATCAAATTAAAAACCAGTAAAACACACCATCGATCACTTTTTTTCCTCCCTTAATTTACATCATCGTCACCTTCCCTTGCTGTGAACCGATCAAACCTTCCATGGCTTCCTGACCATGCAAGCCTCCAGCACTCGTAGTCATGAGCAGCTGCTTGATCTCCTCGTAGTTGTAATCAAGCTGTGCCTGCTCCTGTTGCTGAAATAATTTGTGGTCTTGCTCAATGATGCCATTGTAACCGTAGCTATAGCCATCAAAGCTCAGCTTCTTCCCATGGTGGCCAAACTGGCTGTGTGTCCCATCTGAAGAGCTGCAGCTCTGCTGGTCACTTCCAAACACAATCATGCTGCTGCTCTCCTCCACCTGAAGCTCATGTGCTGCACCTTGTGCATGTACAAGTGCAGAAGCATTTGTCATGGGAAGGGAGCCATAGCTCAACATGTAGTCTTGGGTTGTTGGTAGGGTTAGTGTAGGGATGAGGGGTTCCTGGAGTGAACCGGCGCCGGTGAAGAACCCATTGTAGCTGGGATGATGGGGTAGGGAGGGCGAGTGCGGGAGAAGGACCGGCCGATGGTGCTGCCGCGGCGGGCCCGGCAGAGGGGCGCCGGCAGTGGAGCCCAGGAGCTTCTTCTTCAGCTTGGTGTTCCAGTAGTTCTTGATGTCGTTGTCGGTCCGGCCAGGGAGTTGAGACGCGATGATCGACCACCTAACAGCATGATACAGCTAATTAGCCATATGCATTGTTTCGTTTATTTTTCTTGTTTGTTAGGTTTCTCATGTTGGAGATAGTTCGATATGAGAACTGGGCAGCTATCTGCATCTCTCTAAAAATCTACAGCAAATATATTAGACTAGAGCTTATCTCTCTACTTATTCAGTAGTATGTTCCTAACAAGATCCTTGCCAATTCGATGTTAAATTCTGAACAAGGTACTAGTATAACTATCTTTCTTGAGAGATTCTTCTAGCAGGCAGAAATGGTCATCCATGTGTGCTGAGTTATTTTGACAAACCAGAAGGGAAAAAGGAAAGGGTGTTAGTCCAGATAACGCTATGCGTGTTTACCTGCTTCCCATACTGGCATACATGCGGCAGATGACCCTGTCTTCATGCTCGGTGAACTCACCATGCTTAATGTTAGGCCTCAGGTAGTTTAGCCATCTAAGCCTACAACTTTTACCACATCTCCTCAACCCTGTAATCACAATATAGTCAAAGCAATTAAAAAACCTAGAGCTAACAAAAAATTCATTGTTTGAACAAAAGGGAAGAAAAACATTAAGTACCATGCAATTAACTACATATTAGATGCAACATACAATTAGAAGCTTGAAAAGGCTGTAAGAAAGAGGATTCAGTGAGAAGCCTACGATCTAGGCATGGCATTACAATTAAGAGCCCTATAGTCGCATGAAACCTAACTGAATGGGGTAATCTGTCCAATTGAAAAACTCTGTGTGTGTGTGTGAGAGAGAGAGAGAGAGAGAGAGGCTTAACTAGAGATACCATTGCTGGTTCAAAAATAAATCAACTAAACCGAAAAGGAAGAACTTATCACCAAAGAAGATAGAGCATTTAGACTTATGACTCATCATTAACGAAATCACCCCAGACAGAGAGAGAGAGAGACTAATTGCAGGCTTTAATTAGAGACTATTGGTTCTAGACGTATGAATTAATTTAAGATTCTGATTAAGCGATTGCAAAGCGAAGAAGGAAGAAAACAAATAATTGCGAAAAAGAGAGAAGAAATTAGCTGCAAAGAAGGTAGAGAGTTTAGACTTAAAACTCATGCATATAAGTATAAATCCCCAAATAACATAGATCTATGGAAGTTCATACCTGCTTTTTGAGGGAGAGCAATCCAATTGCCACCGGTGCCATGCTTCTCTATGAACTCCCTGAGCTTGGCATCCTCCTCAGGAGACCATGGCCCCTTCTTCACGTTGTTCTTGTCACAACATGGAGCCCTTCCCATGAGGTCACAACAAAAGGCTGTTCAGAAACGAAGCTAGAAGCAACACCTAGATACCAAATCCCACTGCTCCTAACCCTTTTTGTTAAATTCTAGCTGCTGGGCAGGCAGCTTGCTCTGTGCTAGCTAGATGACAGAGAAACAATGCCTTTCAGGAGATATATTGGGGAACAGAAAGCAAGGAGAGCACAAGGCAACAAGAGCACAGAAAAATATATAAGACTGATGAGAGAGAGGGGGGATAGATGTAAGAAGTCAAAGTGTAGCCTTGTGTTTGTTTGGTATCAGTCACCTCCAGCCTGCTGGTTGGCCCCTTCAAATCTCAGCTCCAGACAGAAAAAAAAGGTTCACAACTTTCAGAGGCTAGCATTACCCCGCACCTCTCTGTTTCCATAAACAAAGTACACTTGCCCATGGAATCGTGCGTGTTTGTTTGCAGGTAGCTAGCCTAGCAAGCATAAAGTAAATCAGTAAGTACCGCGGAAAAAATGTAGTGTTCCTCATGAAAAATTTCATATTTGCTTCAGAGGAGACTAGTAGGTAAATATATATATGACTGATTGCATAACTATCATAATTTCATCACTGTTTGGTTCTAATTATTAGCTTTATCATTTGCTCTTTTACAGGAAATCTTGAAGACAAGATCATGTATTTTATGCTGTTGTACCATGTAGTCTAGAATTACCAAGTGTTTAATTAAAAATCAATGTCTTAAGATGGATGAGATTTCACATTTTTTTGTGAGTGATTTTGCTCTTACTTTTCTAGTATGTAATTTTTAGCTGGCTAATTTCTATACTTAATACTAGAACTACAAAAAAATCAAGAAATTAAGCGCAAAACAAAGCGAGAGACTAGCTAGAAAGAACTGTTTCCATATTTTCTAGTGAGATAGACACAACCAGCTAGAGTAAATCACAACAATTTTTTCTTGTTTTGGAGCAATGGAAATTACTAAATTAATATAACGATTTAAGGAATTCCCCTATTAATCAAATATAAAAATCATTAGTTAATTAACTCGAATTAAAACACCAAAATGTGTGGATCCGTACAGTTGCGGAACTTCAGTGAGTTGTCTTATGCCTATTAATTAAGTCGCCCTTAAATATCCCAAGTACTGCCAGTTCTCACCAAGTTTTAGCAAATATATCTATGCCAAACTGATTAAAAAACACATTAATTTTCCATAAAAAACTAAACACATTATTTTGTAGAAAACTGAAAAAAACGGACTTCATAGAAACTCATTATTTTGGTGCTTATGGCAGTTTTCGCTTGAAACCGGCCGGTTCCATTGAATCTTCAAGGTGATTTCATTTCATGGTTGAAAAGATCCATGCTAGAACTCTATCCGGCCAGGGAATCAGCAGGATCTGGACGGTATTACTGGACAGGTAGGTAGCAAGCTTTGAAGTACCTGTCCGTCGGGTATGTTTTTCCTCCATGCACGGCTGAGTAAACCCAGCAATTAAACAGTAGACAAAAGGTTACGTACGCATGTATGAGAAGTCTCAACGACATGTAGTTAGCTGAAGGTTCAGTGCTGAAAGAGATAGCTAGCTAGACAGGTTCGTGTATGGTTCGTGTATTTGTCGCGTGTAATCTGCAATTCTGTATTAACATCTTGTTTCAGAAGATCTGCATTTACACAGACTTACGTTGTACTACAAAAAGCTACAACGTGCAGGCCCTGTCTGAGGACAGGCAGTCAAGCTCAGGCAGCAGGGGCTACTAGCTAGCTAGGGCAGGCGCCCTCCGATAGAGACCCAATATCACTGGACCCTGCATGTGCGAATGCGTGCACGGGTGAGGTGTGTAAAAACTGGACCTTTTCTTTCCAGGATGTACACTACAGTACGTGTACTCCATTTTGTCAGGTCAGCCTTGTCTTGTCCACAGAACAAAGCAAGGCGGCTACTAGTAGCTCGGACGGTAGATTAGCAGGGTTGAGTGGGCCCGGAGAACATTTTTTTATTTAATCTCTTTTGTTTACTAACCCTTGCTTAACTTTATTTCAAAACTTAACACTCTTTGACCACATCATCGCCCATAGTGTAGTAGGATAACACTGGTACTACGGTAGTGATATATATCCTAAATGTAATCATAAAGATAATTATATCATTTCTATATTTAAGAAATTTTAAATAATATGTTATTTTATTATTTGAATGAACTATCATTTATATTGATGGCAAGTATGTGACTTGTTCGTAAAACTCTATTTATATTTTATGATATTATTCTAAACATCCCTGATCTTATATAATTATGATTTATGGATTACTGATTAATGATCACGTTTTACGAATTATGGATATGAGATGCCAAATCAATATTATGAACATATGTTAGAGAACATATTGTTTGATTGATCCACTTTGAGCACTACATAAATTGTTATATTCTTAAGTATTATCAGTTGGTCCCATACATAGTATATGTGAGATCCTTAGACCTGAGGTCATCATAGTTTCCTACATATGTAATAGTCACTTAGGAGTTGCCAAATGCTACTCTCTAAATCGGTATTCATAAAGATAGTTTTCAGGTTTACAATGAAACATGCGGAAGAATATGAGCGATCAGATAGAATTTGTCCCTCCTTTCTAACGAGAGAGATACCTTTGGGCCCCTCGATGTGGTTGAATTAGGGAAGTGCATGACCACGTCGATTTGTTAAGGAGTCAACTACCACTAAATAATTCACTACAAGATCGAGTGAATGATCGAGCTATAATATGATGGCATGCATCTCGGCTTGAGTTTGATATGGTATCATGTGGCAACGGGATAAGCACACGAGCACTGTATAGGTTCGTTCGATATGATCTTTATGTGTGTTCAGGGGTTGCTATAACCTGCTAGGAACCGTTAACGACTTGTGGATTAGAAAGGGGTTTCTGGATCGCGGCCGAGTACACATGAACCTATAGGGTCATATAAATAATGGGCTAGAATAATTGGTTCAGATATGATCTGTTTGTATGAGCTTCACACCTTAATGGGTCTCCAGTGTAGGGTTCCACAAAAGCTGCTTGTCGTAGGGATGGCCCCCACCTAAACCCAGCAGGCCTGGTAGGAGGTTATAAGGCCCAGAATAGGCCATGTGTAATGACATAACTGCCCCCAGAGGGGATAACCAGATGTAAGGGTATAACTGTAAAAGCACTCCTCATGTGTATGCATATATACGAGTAAACCATGGGGAGGACCCAGGCCATTACACTTATCTTCATCACTCTCCACTACCACCTCTCTCTCTATTTGGTCTGTAACCACAACAGTTGGCGCCGTCCGTGGGGAGGACGAGGACAAGCCTGAAGACCGGAGAAGAAGGATGGCACCGAAAAAAGCTTCTTCAGCGGCGGCGAAGGGAAAGAAGGCGGCCGGGCCGGAGCGTCGTATGAGTACCAGGGCTTCGGCATCGGCAGCGGCGGACGCGGGTGGCGATGCAGGCGCAGTAGCCGAAGACGTCGACGTTCGCGCGGCGACGACCAACCTCGTCACCGGCACCGCGACGACCAACCCTGTCACCGGCACCGCGATGACCAACCTCGTCACCGGCACCGCGACGACCAACCCCGTCACCGGCACCGCGACGACCCGCCCCGCCACCGGCGTTGCAGGGACGGACCCCGCAGTCGAAGACGTCGACGCGGGTGCGGCGACAACCGACCCGGCGACGCAACGACAGCCGACCTCGCCGCCCCATCGCAACCCTCGCCGGCGGCGCGGACCGGCGGTTCGAGTAGCCACGACGGAGCGACCGGCGATTCGGGACCCCGCGACGCGGTCGTCCCGCGCCGATCCGCCGTCGGAGTACCGGCGACCCGCTGCACGGCGATGGAAAGTGCCTGCTGGCGGCTCTCAACGCGTTCGGCGGGAGCTGGGGACCTTCGCGGGCCGTCGAGATATGCAAGAGGCTCGAGTCGCGCGCGCGCCGCCGTCATCGTCCCGAGCCCACGCGGAAAGAGCGGACGGTCGCGAAGCCCCCACGTCTAGCCGCGTGCCGCTGCGGTGCGTGGATCCGGAGTCCCCGCTTTCGGCGGGGCTGCAGCAGGCGGCATGGCCCGAAGACTTCAAGTTTCCTAGCGCCATCGACTCGTACAAGGGCGACACGGACCCCCGCGAGTTCGTGCGCGTATACGAAACCGCGATCGAAGCCGTGGGCGGCGACGACACCACGAAGGCGAAGGGACTCCCCCTCGCGCTACAAGGAGTGGCGCTCTCTTGGTTCTTTACCATAGAGCCGGGCTCCATCTATGCGTGGGAACAGCTTCGTGTCCGCCTTCACAACAACTTCCAAGGAAACTACGTCGACCGAGTCGACGCGGACCAGCTCTTTGCCGTGAAGCAAAAACCTTCGGAGAAGCTCCGGGACTACTTCAAACGCTTCGCCAAGATTCGATGTCAAGTGAAAGACGTCAACGAAACCACCATCGTCAATGCAGCCATACAGGGCCTTCGTCCGGGCCCGATGGCCGAGTACAACGCGCGAAAGCCAATCAAGACGGTGGCGAAGCTCTTCGACAAGATGGAAGAATATGCCAGGGCGGAGGAAGACGCGCGGCGAAGGCAAGGTGATGACTCAGACACCAACCAGGCCGGAGCCTCGGCAAAGGCCGAAGATCCGCCGAAGGGCGGTTCTTGAAGGAAAGCGTGGCGGGTCGCGTCGAGGATGCGCCCGACCGCGAGGATAACTTCGCATAAGTCGTCCGATCAGCCCAAGCGCGCCAGCAGAGGTCGGCGAAACCGTGCGTCCTCGACATCGGCGGGTCCGACGAGGTTGCTCCAGCGGGCCGAGGCGGTCGGGGGCGCCGTGGCCGGGGGCGCGGCCGTGGCAGGGGCCGCGATGATAAGGGTCGTGGAGATTACGACGACCAGCATCAGGGACTGTGGTGCGTAGTCCACGGCCGCGGCAATCACGATACCGCGCTGCACCTCCATCGCGGCTGCGCGCAGCGTCGCTAGGACAGAACCGGAGGCGCGCCCGCCTGCGGTGGCCCACGTCCAATTCCCATACGAGGCCCCCATGCGGTGCAGTGCAAGGCATGCAACCCGGAAGGCACCCTACGGATCCAAGCTCACGTCACGGCAGCCTCGGGAGGGCCTCTGTCGTTGCGGCCCGGGACGCAACCTACCGCAGGTCATGCGTCATATCTGGAGGCTCTGCGCTGGAATTCGCCTCGACGCGTAGCGAGAAGGCCTATCGCGAAGACTACATCATGTGGCGGCATACCAGCGCAAGCACCGCCGGATTAGGCGCGGCGACGGTTACATTCACACCCGACGACGCCCAAGGTGTGGATTTCCCTCATCAGGACCCCCTGGTCATCCGGGTCACTATCGCGGGGTGCGACATGGGGCGCGCCTTGGTGGACGGCGGTAGCTCCGCGAACGTATTGTTTGCGGCGGCCTTCGACCAGATGGGGATCCCTCGAAGCCGCCTAGCCCCCTCGGGCATCCCACTGCAGGGCTTCGGCGGACAGCCCCTGCGGGCGCTGGGCCAAATTGGTCTTCAAGTCTCCTTTGGCTGAGATGACAATGTGCGGGCCGAAGACGCCACCTTCGACGTGGTCGACCTTCCGTACCCCTACAATGCCATATTGGGACGCCCAATCCTCAACTCCTTCGGCGTGGTACCGCATCACGGCTACCTGTGCATGAAGATCCCGGGTCCCCGGACCATCATCACCGTCCGAGGCGACCAGGATATGGCCCGACGCATCGAGCCAGGTACCAGGTGCCCGCGTCGCGAAGCCCAACGGCGCTCCTAGAGCTGGCGCGGGGCCATTCACACGCGCCTTGGCGGGCCCTGCAGATGTCTAGCGACTAGAGGCTTCGGCTGCACCAAGGGCGAACGGTTAGTATATCTACCCTTCGTAATTGCTCACCCGCGCAAACGGGGATGTAATAAAGATCGCCGTTTGTCGCTAATTTTTCTTTATCACGCACAAGTACGCGGTGAAGGCGCGCGCAGGCTTAGCCAACGCGCGCGTCCCCGCAGTATAAACCAAAGACGCATGTTCGCGTGTGCACTCGCCGTAGCGAGTGCGGGGCGAGTATAATCGAAGTCGCGCGTTCGCGTGTGCACTCGCCGTAGCCAAAGGTGACGGGCACGAGTATAAACCAAAGACGCACGTTCGCGTGTGCACTCGCCGTAGCGAGTGCGGGGATGAGTATAAACCAAAGACGCGTTCGCGTGTGCACTCGCCGTAGCGAGTGCGGGTCGAGTATCATCGAAGTCGCGACGTTCGCGTGTGCACTCGCCGTAGCCAAAGGTGACGGGCACGAGTATAAACCAAAGACGCGCGTTCGCGTGTGCACTCGCCGTAGCTGTGCGGGTGAGTATAAACCAAAGACGCGCGTTCGCGTGTGCACTCGCCGTAGCGAGTGCGGGTCGAGTATCATCGAAGACGCGCGTTCGCGTGTGCACTCGCCGTAGCAGTGGGTACGGATCGAGTATAAATCGAAGTCGCGCGTTCGCGTGTGCACTCGCCGTAGCCAAAGGTGACGGGCACGAGTATAAACAAAAGACACACCGGGGGCGCCCTCGCGCACGCAGTCCACGGACTTTAAATAAGGCGTGGCGTCGAGTCCGCCTCCACACGCACAAGTCTCGGACTATAAAGAAGACGTGGCGTCGAAGTCGCTTCGCACGCACTCCGATCCACGGACTTTAAATAAGACATAGCGTCGAGGTCCGCCTGCACGCACAAGTCTCCGGACTATAAAGAAGACGTGGCGTCAAGTCCGCTTCCCCGCGCCGATCCACGGACTTTAAATAAGGCGTGGCGTCGAGGTCCGCCTCCGCACGCCGCGAGTCTCGGACTATAAAGAAGGCGTGGCGTCGAAGTCGCTTCGCACGCACCATCCACGGACTTTAAATAAGGCGTGGCGTCGAGGTCCGCCTCGCATGCACAAGTCTCCGGACTATAAAGAAGGCGTAACGTCGAAGTCCGCCGCACGCACGATCCACGGACTTTAAATAAGGCGTAGCGTCGAGGTCCGCCTCCTCACGCACAAGTCTCCGGACTATAAAGAAGGCGTGGCGTCGAAGTCCGCTTCGCACGCACGATCCATGGACTTTAAATAAGGCGTGGCGTCGAGGTCCGCCTCGCACGCGCGAGTCTCGGACTATAAAGAAGGCGTGGCGTCGAAGTCGCTTCGCACGCACTCCACGGACTTTAAATAAGACGTGGCGTCGAGGTCCGCCTCGCGCGCGCGAGTCTCGGACTATAACGAGCGTGGCGTCGAGGTCCGCCTCGCGCGTGCGAGTCTCCGGACTATAAAGTAAGACGTAGCGTTGAGGTCTGCCTCCGCACGCGCTAGTCTCCGGACTATAAAGAAGGGCGAAGTGCCGAGGTCCGCCTCCACATACGCCTGTCTACGGACTCTAACAAGGCAAAGTGCGGAGGTCTGCCTCCGCACATGCCGGTCTACGGGCTGTCTGCTCTAAGGAACCCCGACGCAGCTACTTCGCCAACGGGGGCATCAACACACAGCGCATATCCTAAATGCCAGGAAGTCTGCATACCGGAAAAATCACAAGTACAAAGGTCCGGCAACACCCCTGCCGCTGTAAGCCGCTATCCCGCGGTTTCATCCTTAACACGCGCTGAAGCCGGGGCTCCGCTCGAAGACGACCGGCTCACCCAAAAGTCCAGCGACTCTTCGGCCCTTCGCCACCGTCGAAGGCGTCGTCGGGTCGAAAGGTCGGCCGCAAGAAGCCGGCCCCCGCGAGGAAGCTGCCCGGGATATAGGCGAAAGTCAGAATGCATGCAGCAAGGGCGTACTTTATTCGCAAAGACAAGGAACAGTACAACGCACGCCTACACCTAGGCTCCACGGCGTCAGACCTGCGGGTTCCCGGCGCCTGCGGAGGGCCCAGCGCCGCCATCGTCGCGTCGAGGACCCGTCCGAAATTGGCCGAGGCTCCCGTCCGTGGCGTCTTACGAGCTCGACCGTGCAGCATCCGGCCCGATGTAACCCCGATCCGGTCGAAGAAGGGCCCGAGGCAAAGCGGCGAGCGGACGGCGCGGACATTACTCCGCCCCGCCAGCATCTCCACTGGGATCATCCAGTAGCGGCGGCGTGCGTACAACGCGGTGCTGCGCAGAGCGCGCACACCAAGCATGCCGACGTATACGCGCGATGGGTGCCGGCGACGCGCGCGTCGCGCGCACGCGTTAGCGGCATCCCGACCCAATGGAGCGTCCGAGACAACTCCTCGGGCGAGCGCGCGCCCGCACCTCGCTACCAGCCCTTGAAGATGGCTCTCCAGCGCTTGCATGGCGTCCCACGCAACCACCGAGCGTCGCCAGCGTCGGTTGCGCTCCGCTAGAGTCAAGGCAAGCTCGCCTTTTTCCTTCTCTAGCGCGGCGACCGCTCCAGAGCCCGTCCCGCTCCACCGCGAACTGCATTCAGCGATTGCGCGCGCCGACTCGTGCGCCGACGCAACAAGTCCTCGGCGTGCGCCCTCGCCGGCGCATTCCGCTTCGGTGGCGGATGCGGGCGTCTGGCGAGCGGGCGCGGAGGCTTCCGCGCAGCTCCTCCTCGGCGGCCGCACCTATCCTCGGCGCCTTTTGGCCACGAGCATAGGCCATTTGCAGGGCCTACCCCAGCACTAGTGTCTGTGGAAGGGAAAAGACTTAGCAAACTCAGCTAAACTCAGGCGTGGTCGCATGAGTACTTACCCTCACCCTAGACACCTCGAAAGCGTCCTCGGCGCCCGCACCGTAGGCTCAGGCGCTTGTGGGTCGGCGCCGCGGCGCGTCATTCACAATCTCGCGCCACGCCCTCAGCGTCTCCGGAGGCGGCACGAAGTCCGCGGGGCCCACGTGCTCAGAGGCCCCATGTTCCGCCGAGTGCTCCCCTTCCGGAATGAGCAACGCTGTAAACAGGGATACGGCTGAGCACCCCAAGGCACAAAAGCATACACTAGAGTAAGCTAAGCCGCCCTACCTCCGTGCGAGAGAATGGTCCCGCCATGGCGAGGCCTCGCGTTCGGGAGGACGGCGGCTGTCCTCCTGCGCGGCGGCGTGGCGAGGGGCGAAGGCGCATAGGCGCGGGGCCCCGGTGCTGCGCTGAGTCCCACAGGCTTCTAATGCCCGTGGCCACAGCGAACCCCGCGGTGTCGGTGGAGCTCGGCGCACACACGGCCGTTTGGCGGCGCGACCAGCGATGACACCGCCCGCAGCCGTGGTTGAGAAGACCCGCGGCTGCGCGCCGGAGGCGAAGGTTCCACGGTGGCGATTGTCGCGAGGGCACCTCGGTTTCGCTGCTGCTAGTAAAGCGCAGCGGCTACGTGCGCCGCGGAGGCGCCTCGGCACCACAGCGATCGCGGTCGAGGGCTCCACCCCGGCATCGGCGGTATGCACGGGTCGCCTCGGCGACCGGCGGCGGTGAAGCTTCCCCGGCTGCCGCGGCTTTACCGCCGTCCGGGACGCTCGCCGAAGACACCTCGCCTTGGCGCTGCGCCACCAAGTCCGAAGTCGGCATACCTGGCCGAGTCCGACTCTGCGTCCGCCGCGCCTCGAAACACTAGCGGCGGCGCGCGGCGCCGCTGCGGCCCCTCTTCCGAGACGGGGCCTTCTTCTTCTTCTTCGCTCCACCATCGCCTGGAGCGACACGGTCCGGCACGGCAAGGCCCAGGACCTCGCACACGCGGTTTATTCGCCCCAACCCCGCCTTGGCGATAGCAGACGCGCGCTGCTCATGCTCCCTGGTGGTGTACGGCCCCAGGAATACGCGCGCGGCTTGCTCCGCCTCCTCCAAGGAAATCCCTGAAGCAAAGGAGAATAGCATCAGTATACAATGCATTTCGCGTCAACAAAGGAGGGACGCGATCGAGGCTTACGAGGACCGGGCGGTGCCGGCAGCGAGCAAGACGCCAGTCGTAGGCAAGCGGCGCCACGCCGTACATCACGTACTCCTCGGCGAGGTCGCGCATGTTGAGGCGGGTGGCCACGCCTACGAGCCGCTCGACCCTCCGTTTGTCCTCATCATCGAGCGTTCGGCCGGGCGAGGGCTTGAACGTGATTGGTCGGCCTGTGCACTCAAGGCCGCTCCCGCTCTCCACACGATGGTAGAACCACCGCTTCATCCAGTAAGACTCCCACTTCCCGCGAGTTGAGTTCGCAGGGAAGAGCTTCTTGCACGACGAGCGAAGAATAAAAGTGACGCTACGGCTCGGCGGCGTCCGTCCCTTCCGCCCTTCGGTGGCATCGTGCCTCGTGGAGATAGGCGACAGCGACGCGCCGGGCCAAGATGCCCCGAGCGCAAGGCCCGGTGTACACCGCGAGCCGGCGTTTGAGTCGATTGCGCCACTCGGCCGAAGGTCCACGGCCACGTCGCCCACCACGGTCGCCGCTGGGATCCGAGCCCGCGTCGAAAAACAACGATCGACCGCCTCGACCTCCCGGGATGCGGTTCGTCTCGTCGGCGGCGGGCAATCGTGCCCCTGGCGCCGGACAACTTCCCGAGCGCAAGAGCCCCGGATCGTCTTCTCGGTCACGGCGAGGCCTAGCTTCGCCGGAGAACGTGCCTTCCTCCTCCGCCACGGCCGCTCTGGTCGGCCGCCGCCGGTCGCGCTTGGGCGCGTATTTCACCTCCAACGGCGAGGATCGCGGCGGCGGGCGGGGCCACCAACCGCCGGCGCTGCTGCTATCGAGGCCATCGCTTCCCACGACGAGACTAAAGCGGTGAAGATAGCGCGAAGGTGTGGAAGGCGGAGCAGACAGGAAAGAGGGCGTAAAGGTGCGGGGACGCTGTTACGGGTGGGCTATTTCAAGCCACCTCGCCCATACCGCCGCTACCGAAGCGTCGCAACGATCCGCGTGCTGGATGCAACCGCAGCGGTGTAAAGGCCCGCCCCGCACGGTTCCCCGTAATCGAAAGCGAAGGGTCGCGGAGGTCCGTGTACGCGGCGGTGTTCGCAGGCCGAAGGCGCTAGCTTCGCTGCCACCCGTTCGAAGGGTAGGGGACGGAGCGCGCGCGCGTCTGCCGACTAGGCGCCGCCCGCGCCACCCGTTCGAAGGTAGGGGCGGAGCGCGCGCGTCACGTCGACTAGGCGCCGGCCAGCGCCACCCGTTCGAAGGGCGGGGGCGGAGCGCGCGCGTCTGCCCGACTAGGCGCCGCCGCTCACGCGCGCGCGTCGTCGACTAGGCGCCACCGCTGCCACCCTTCGAGGCGTAGGGGCGGAGCGCACGCGCGTCTTTCGACTGGCGCCGCCGCTGCCACCCGTTCGAGGGGTAGGGGACGGAGCGCGCGCGTCTACCTCGACTAGGCGCCAGCTTCGCTGCCACCCGTTCGAAGGGTAGGGGACGGAGCGCGCGCGTCTACGTCGACTAGGCGCCAGCTTCGCTGCCACCCGTTCGAAGGGTAGGGGACGGAGCGCGCGCGTCACGTCGACTAGGCGCCGCCGCGCCACCCTTCGAGGGGTAGGGGCGAGCGCGCGTCTACTTCGACCAGGCGCCGCCGCGCCACCCGTTCGGCGGGTAGGGGCGAGCGCGCGCGCGTCGTCGACTAGGCGCCGCCACGCGCCACCCGTTCGAAGGGCGGGGCGGAGCGCGCGTCTACCGACTGGCGCCGCCCGCTCGCGCGTCGTCGACTGGCGCGGCCGCCACCACCCTTCGAGGGGTAGGGGACGGAGCGCGCGCGTCTACTTCGACTAGGCGCCAGCCGCTGCCACCCCTTCGAGGGTAGGGGATGGAGCGCGCGCATCTGCCCGACTGGCGTCGGCCGCGCCACCCGTTCGAAGGGTAGGGGCGGGCGCGCGCGTCGCGCCCGACCAGGCGCCCGGCCGTCGCCACCCGTTCGAAGGTAGGGGCGGAGCGCGCGCGTCTACTGACTAGGCGCGCGGCCGCGCCACCCTTCGAGGGTAGGGGCGGAGCGCGCGTGTCATTTCCGACTAGGCGCCAACCGCGCCACCGTTCAAGGGTAGGGGCGGGCGCGCGCGTCACGTCGACCAGGCACCGCCCGCCACCCGTTCGAAGGGTAGGGGCGGAGCGCGCGCGTCACGTCGACTGGCGCCGGCCAGCGCCGCCCGTTCGGCGGGCGGGGGCGGAGTGCGCGCGTCTTCCGACTAGGCGCCGCCGCTCGCGCGCGTCACGTCGACTAGGCGCCAGCTTCGCTGCCACCCTTCGAGGGGTAGGGGACGGAGCGCGCGCGTCTACTTCGACTTAGGCGCCAGCTTCGCTGCCACCCCTTCGAGGGGTAGGGGACGGAGCGCGCGCGTCTACTTCGACTAGGCGCCAGCATCGCTGCCACCCGTTCGAAGGGTAGGGGACGGAGCGCGCGAGTCCTCCTCGAAGGGGCGCAGCAAAGACGGGGGTCTTGTCCTGCGAAATCTACCTCGTTTTCCTTAACAGGCCACCTACAGTGCATCAACATACAAGGTAATGCCGGCGGGCTCCCTCAGGAACACCGACTGTAGGTAGGCCTGTTAAGAAAATAGGCGAACCTCGCCGCCGCCTACGGAGCGCGTGGCGGGTCGAAGCGCGGTGGTGCCGATAACCGGCGATCAAGCTCCCAGGAAAAATAGACCTCCTTCTGTGCATCAACATTCCCCAAGCCGCTCAGCGTCACCCAGGAATGTTGATGCACGGCAGGGGCCCATTTTAGGGGAACAGCTTCTATCACAGTATACGCAGGAGCAACGCCTCACCAGCGCCATATATATATACCCCAATCGCGGGGAACCAACCGGCGGAAGGCCAATCGGCGAAGTCCAACCGCGGAAGTCGCGCCATATTAATGGTCACGACGCCTCAACGCCCGCACCACGCCAAGCGCGATGCACCACGTGGACGCCCGGAAGTCCGGCGCGCAGCAGCGCGCGCGACGATCGCCAGCGCGCAGCGCAGCCGGAAGTTTGGAAAAGTTCACGGTCGCGGGGGCGAAGGGGCCAAGGACTCGGCAACATGGCCCGGCCTTGTGAAGCCCTTTACCATGAGAGGCTCTGTCGTAGGGATGGCCCCATCTAAACCAGCGCAGCTGTTAGGAGGTTATAAGGCCCGAATAGGCCATGTGTAATGACATAACTGCCCCTGAGGATAACCGAGATGTAAGGGTATAACTGTAAAAGCACTCCTCATGTGTATGCATATATACGAGTAAGCCATGGGGAGGACCCATGCCATTATACTTATCTTCATCACTCTCCACTACCACCTCTCTCTCTGTTTGGTCTGTAGCCACAACACTGCTCTTTATAAGGAAAGGTATGGTGCTTTTGGTAGTAGATCGCACCACCCATTGAAACCCTATCCACTTCCTTCTAAAGGCCCTACCGTGCGCGCTGGTGCTAGCACACTGGCGCACGATGTTCCACCCTAAGATGTGTGGATTCTATAGAGACATTGTTGTGGTCGCTGCTGCACTAATCGAGGACAATTTGTAATGTACATGAGGAACATGAGGGGCTTCTAGAGGAGATGATTGCATGGCCAAGGACGTTGTACGATCAACTACTTCCACTATATCAATGCGTGCGACGTTGGACCAGGCTACTCCAACTTTTGTTTCGCTGCACTATGCATCTAGTGATAACGATCTATGATCTCTTACTCGCATGGCTTCCTAATTTATGTGATAGAAATTTTTATTGTGTGCTCGTGTAGCCCACCTGTATTCCTATAGTGTTATCAGAGCCATCTTGTGCAGTATTTGATCTGATTGGTACCATATAGTTCATATGTTATTGTAGTAGATTAGATCTATTGCTGTTTTGGTATAGTAACCTAGATCGGTTCACTTGGATTGATTGGCTTAGGCAATAGTTGATGAGATCAACCAGCTTTGCTGGTAGTAGATGGGTTCATAGGAGGTATGAATTGATATTACCGCATGATTAGTTGCACTTATTGATGGTTGTATTGCACAATACCCCTCCAGACGGGATTCCGCCATCAAGGTAAACTATGATGTGCAATAGTATGGAACCAGCAGATTGGGTTTTGTTAGTTGCTATCCTTTCTAGAAACATCATGTGCTAATCAATGGAAAAAAGCGCTGGTTCGGAATTGTGTTAATGTGATGCATGTATGATTTTTCCTGGCCTGAACATCATGCTAAATTATAGCCATGGGCTACATATTATTGTATAATAGCTTGCATGCCGACATGTGATGCTTGATATTCTTATATGTAATTCATTACTAGTTGTTAGGAGGAATAACTTAGTAGATGTATATGTTGACGTCAAGCATGATGGTCCGGTGGAAGACATGAAGCGTGGTGATGGAGATTACCATGTTAAGTGTCATAACATCTCACAGTTTGACACTATTATCTTTGAATGTTTATCTTTGTTCCTATTGTGTTGTTGTTCATGTTCTTGTCATTAGATACTCTTGACATGATAGAATAATATCCCTCAAGAAAATTTAAGTAAAACTTGTTGCCTTTCCAATTGGTGCACATATGATAGTTTTGATTATTAATTGGTAGGTCTGCCAAAGTAGGATGCCATTAACTATCTTAATAACATGGGTTGATTGTAGGACATTCACATACATAATATTGGTTTAACAAGGCTATCAAAGCATTTTGGGCCTTGGGACATAGTGTTGGTAGCTAAGTCATATTGATGCTACTCAATAAACAAGAGTCATATGAGATATAATTAGCAAGGGGATGCTTACCTACGTCACTAGGTTTCTAGCAGTGATGCCAAAACTCATTAGGACTTAGTGAAATATGGATCTTGAACCCACTATATGGAGTTAGAGAGAAACTTAGTTTAAAACAAATAGTGGGAGTAATTTTCATTAAATTGTTTAATGGAAGATTTTGCATAACCATGGTGCTGAATTTTTTGCACATGCACATAGATAGATACATACATACATACTACGTACGTACGTACATATGTACATACATACATACGTACATACATACAAATCGTACATACATACGTACGTACGTATGTACCTACATACATAATTTCTATTGTAGATCATGGCACCTAGTACTTCCTCCGCACCTAGTTTAAATTTGTGATCTATTGTTGAGAAAGAAAAACTGAATGGAACAAACTTCATTGATTGGTACCGCAATATCATAATTGTTTTGAAACAAGAAAAAAAGGCATATGTTCTAGAGGGTCCTTATCCTGATGAACCAGCTAAAGATACTACTCATGTTGTAAAGAATGCTTATGGGAAGCATTGCAATGGTGCAGTTGATGCACACTATCTTATGCTTGCCACCTTGAACTCTGAGCTTCAGAAGCAATATAAGAGCACCCATGCCTATAATATGATTGTAGGTCTTAAAGGTATGTTTCAAGACCAAGCAAAGGTAGAGAGGTATAATACCTCCAAGGCATTATTTGCTTGTAGGATTTTTAAATCAGTCCTTATGTGATCCAAATGATTGGCCACATTGAGAACATGGAAAAGCTTGGTTTTTCACTTAGACAAGATTGGCTACTAATGTGATTCTCCAGTGGCTCACTATGAGTTTTGAGCCAGTTATCTTGAATTTTTATAGAATGGTATGGAGAAATCATTACCGAACTGCATGGCATGTTTAAGGGTGCCAAGGGGAGCATTAAAAAGAGATCTAATCATATGATGATAGTTCAAAATACAACTACCTTCAAGAAGAAGGGTAAAGCTTGGAGCAAAGAATAGTGCAAAGGCAAAACTCAAGATAAGATCACGAGTCTTAAGGCCAAGTTCAATAAGCTGAAACTAGGCCCTAAGCTTAATACTAAATGCTACTATTGTCAAGAGCATGGGCATTGGAAGAAAAATTGCAAGAAGTACTTAGTAGAGCTGAAAAAGGACAAGGGAAGTAAGACTTCCAGTTCAAGTATAAATGTTATAGAAATTAATCTTGCTATCCTACTGCAGAAAAGATCATCACAGATGGTTCAAAAATATCATTACAGATGGTTTCGTGAGTCGTATGAGTTTATGGGTTAGTAATGACATAAGGTTATCACTGACAGTTTTTGAACCATTTATGATTCGTACTATCATGGACGGTTATTAACTCATAACCATTTGTGATAGTTAACTGTCATAGATGATTTATAGTAGAAACTGTCTATGATAGCTAATAAATCACAAACGGTTTCAACTACAAACCATCTATGATAGTTTAATATCATAGATAGTTTGTAGTTGAAACCGTCTGTGATTCATGAGATATCATAGAAGGTTATGAGTTAACAACCATCTGTGATATTTTTTTGTATTTCTAAATCTATTTCTGTTTGTTGGCTAGCCTCAAAAAATGCTAGCCATACATGCCCTCCGAAACAAGCAAAAATACAACAAATACATATACATCCAATTCACATTCATTTAAAAATAAGAACATCCATTTCACAAATCAATTAACTCAAATGAAATAAATTAAGCATCCATGAACAAATACACATATGTACAATTGAGCTTAATTAATCTAATTCCAATCAAATATATTCTACATTGTGGAACTCCCCATCTTTGTTTATGACCAGAGACATCAAGAGGTACACATACTGTCTTCACATTTGTTGGAGATTGACCTGTTCCAACGCAGTTATAGAGATGATTGCAACCTGTCGGTAGGAAAATCAATGTTGTGCATACATATAAATTGATAAGTATTAAATAATTATTGCAAGATTGACAAACTTGAGGATCATTGGTCTTTGCAGAACCGAGGAATAGTTCCATATTGTGGCAAACATAGAATCCACAGGTGTTGCCCGATGGCTGCTGGTGGCACTGTAAAAATAGAATTTATTAGTTCGAGAATCATTACTACGAAGTGCTATATAGGATTAATGTGTACTAACGAATATCAAGAAATCTAGATCATGTCGTAGGATGTTGATCCCTCCCTTGGATTTCCGTACAGAAGCAATGTAATTCGCGAATGACCTACATGATTATAAAAAGTTAGCCTTAGTCATTAGGAAGGAAGCAAAGGCTACAATAGAGTTATGTATGGAGAAATTGTGTTTACCTGTTGATTGATTGTTGAACAACTGTGAAGTCGGTTTTGGTCCTCTTTATGGAATCAAGATATATTACCCTTTTTTATTTTGGTATAATTATAATTAGAATCCAATGGAACTTACATAGGTATGTCGTCATAGTCATTAAACCTAAGTTCGTATTGCTTATAAAGTATAAATCAACAAGTATATTCACTAGTGCAGCACTTTCCCCTAGTTGTAGGGCATAAGTATGAACTCCTTGCTGTAGTAAGCCACCAATGTCGTCATCATGTAATGCTCGATGAAGGATGCGTCCTCCTTGATGATATGCATGGAAAGTAAGTGTGGGTCGATGAAACCTACTGGTGATTTCGTTAATCTGGTTTCAGTCACCATTTATATACACACACACACAAAAGCAATGAGTTATATATGACATTTCGGTATTACATGAATATAGACTATGATTGTACACACTTACAGCGTCTAACATTGAATAAGTGAGGTGTCAAGGGTGTCGATGTTGAAGAGAAAGAACAAGTCCTCGAAGGTTATTTGAAGACACAGTCATGAATATCATGATGAAGATGATGCGGCCTGAACTTGACGTTGACACTTGAGCACTGTTATTCCTTTGGATTGTTGGCCTATTCCATGTACCATGCATGCAATCTCTAATAAGTCAGTCCTAGGGTTTGGAGGTGCTCTATCAGGATGACCAACAGCTCACCTAGCATGATTTTTTGGGCCAACGGTAAGTAGGGGATATCATCATCGGTCTTCTTCGATTTACCCTTGTTGCCTCGGTTGGTAGATGTCGACTTAATTGAAGTTGACTGGGCATGAGATGTAGATGTATTTGATCCACCGTGCCCTCGCCGTGTCAGTGCAGGTAGATCCGGTGGACTTGGCACCAGTGTAGGTAACTCGAGTGGACTTGGCACTAATGCAGATGGCTCTTGTGGACTTGGCACCAGTGCAGAAGTCTCCAATAGATGCCCTCTTGGACCACTAGATGAATGTTCTATGGCTTGCCCTAGAGTCACGACCTCATTGTTTTGGGGCATCTGCAGCGGGATGACCTCAAAATTAATATGAACACCATCCACATTGACTTTTGTGAAACCTAGCACTAGAGTTACACCGTATACTAAGGCTCCAGCACCGGATGGAAATGCCTGGCTCCAAGCAATGTACAGGGCAACGGAGGCATATGTCACTTAGAGCTTGCATTTCGTAGCCACCTATATATAATGATACAAAATTAGTTACTCCAACATGTCTATCAATGGATCAAGCATTCCAGAGATAATAATTATTATCAGGATGTCATCGACAAGAAATCTGTGGTTGCTTTCTAAGGTAGGGTTGGACGCGCAACTACTTCGATGGTTGGGGGACTAGCTATCACAAGAGCGGTAACGGCTTCCAACTGAATTTCCCTATACCTTTGCGTCTCATCTCTAACAGCATCAACGATCTCATCTCTAAGGGATGCCTTAATCTCCTCTCACTCTCAGCTTTGGCTCTCTTCCTACTTTGGTACACTTCAGAGTCTTCTGAGAAACTATGTTTTCAAGGAACATAAAGACTAAGACCCCGGGTGCTCCTTGTTTTCCAGGGCTGAGGAGAGTATATCTCTCTCCCTGACTGCCTGGAATGATTCTTGGGAAGATCCAACACTCAACGCTTCCTGTAAGAGCATGATATGTCATTTCACTTCCTATGAAATTATGGAGTAATTAGAAATTGGGTAGTTTGATATCTTACCAAGTAGCGGGACACTTTCTTGTCTGCAGAGTTTTGAAAGGAGATGGCCCCAGATGACACGGTAGATGTCCTCACTCTTATTCAGTTTGGGCGTGCTCATCAGGGATTCTAGCAAATGGTGGGGAGGACTCCTATAGGATTGCCTGCTCATTCTCCTTCCTCTATTGCAGGATTTTACTCACATACCAAGTGGTGCCTAGTCTGTAGGGGTGTGTTTTTTGCCTAGAGGGCCCTATGCACTGCATTTCACTCCTAAAATTATATGCTATCTTCATCGCCACAAACTCTTGCCATGGCAGTTCTAGAAATGGATACTTGTAGAAGGGCGTCAGATCCTTCTCCACATATTGCTTGATAAGCATTCTCTTGATGTTCTTCCACGCTTTGCACACCACTAGCAACACATGTCATCGTACGGAGGCCTAGTGTTCTTCTAGGATCTTAAATGATTTAAAAACTTTCATCACCAGTTCATTTTTTGAACTTCGATCATGTTCTTCCATGAATCGTATGTGATCTCAATCCATTCCCATACAACTGTTATGATCATTCTCTAGAATACGGACCCTGCTCCGCAAGGATTGAGAGGGGTCCTAGACGCATCGGCATCCATGATGGTAAATCGGCCCTCGGGCCTTTTCGATAGTCCTCTTCCATGATGCTTAAATTTTCAAAGGATGGTGCATCACATGTATCCAGCAACGATGACAAAAAATGAGTAGACGACATTTGCGAAAGATAATAGAAGTGACGAAGCCTAATTTAATGCTAAATCAAGACAATGTAGTGCCAATTCTTGAACATTTTGAAAAAAATAATTAATTAATATGTAAGCAGAATTGAGCTGACTGTATTGTTTGGTGAATTTGAAATATGTTTCAAAAATTAATGTGCCAACTAAGCCAAAATTGTTAGGAAAAATAGGTCATCTATGTGGCATAACAAGTTCTAAATTGAAGCTCAAATACAGATGATGAACTAAACACTAGTAGCGTCCATGCCATTCTCCCAAGCGCTACTTCAACAATAATTTCTAGTAGGATAGGGAGATGTTTGACTCAATGTGCGCCAATAGTATGCTGCATATTTACACATGAATATATAGGACATCCAAATGCCAGGCTATGCCATTGAAACATGATTGAATAGATAAAGAACGATACCAGGCACAAATGCGAGGAGAAGGCATGCTTGGGCCTAGGAAGGAGGGCAACGACCTTGGGGAGGAGGGCGCCAGGCTTGGGGGAGGAGGTGGTGTCGGGCTTAGGGGAGGAGGCAGCATGCTTAGGGGAGGATGAGGGCGCCAGGCACGGGGGAGGCAACGACAGGCTTGGGGTAGGTGGCAATGTTAAAGTGGGGGCTGGGAGTAGTGTTACTACAGTGGGGGTAAACCCTAGAGCCCAATATATAAAAAGGAATAATCATAGACGGTTCTTAACTAGAACCATCTATGATATTTAACATTATAGACTATTCATAATGACAACCGTCTGTAATAAGGAAATATCACACACGGTTTTACTTTCGAACCGCCTATGAAAATTAAACATCATAGACAGGTTTACTTTAAAACTGTCTGTGATGTTACATACGGGCAAACTCACATATATATGACACAGTCTAATATACATATATAAAAGCAAAATCATATACATATGACACATTCTCATATACATAAATACAAATTCACATATACATGCACACATTCTCACATATATAAATGCAAATTCACATATATATCACACATTCTTATTTATATAAATACAAATTCACACACACACACACACATATATATATATATATATATATATATATATATATATATATATATATATATATATATATATATATATATATATATGACTCATTCTTATATACATAAATGCAAATTCACATATATATCACACATTCTCAAATACATATATAAATGCAAATGCAGAACATATGACACATAAACATTTCATTCATCATCCCACTTGCTTATTTCCTTTAAAAATTAGTCATTCATGATGATCAATGCGTACGTAGCTAGTTTCATCATGTTGTTCTTCCTCAACCCTTATGCCGTTTTTGAAAGGAGGCAACTCGTCAAATTGATTGTATTCTTGCTCATTCACTACATTTTCAACTCCAACAATCCTCTTTGTTTTATGAAGAACTACGTGGTGCTTCTTATTTTCCTGATCGGTTATATAGAAAACTTGAACAACTTGATTACCGAGTATAAATGGTTCATCTTTGTATACAACATGTTTGAGGTCCATGGTAGTGACACCTAAATCGTTAACCTTCATCTATGGGAGATGGACCCAACAACAACGAAACAAGGGGATCTTAAAAAGCACGTAGTCGAGATCCCAAATCTCCTCTATAAACCTATAGTAGGAGTTTCTCAACCCATCGGTTCTAAATGCATCTATGTGGACACCGCTATTCTGGTTAGTGCTCTTTACATCATGAGCCTACATATAGAATGTGTACCCATTTATATCATATCCTTGTCATGTCACAACTGTAAATGTTGACCATTTTGCCAACCATGTCGGCATATCACTTGATAAGCTCCTAGCGAGTCACTCCTTTAACAATTAATTGAACCGATTGTTCTATTGTCTCATGATCCAAATATCTGGCTGCTCTAGATTCTATTGCCAAAGCACGTCCTTATGCTGGTTGATATATGGGAACACTTCAGTCATGTATTGCAAGACTGTGAAATGGGCTTGATCATATGCATCCATATTTGGAGTGATTGCTTTTCTTCCGATGGTCCCAATATCCTTGAGCTTCCCCTCATAGTGAGATTGAGGCATACCTATCGGTTCGACCTAAGCCATATAATCGATATAGAACTCAATGACCTCTTTGGTTGTATAACATTCGACGATGCTGCTCTCTGGTCGAGATTGATTCCATACATAGTACTTGAAAATTCCCATGAACCTCTTGAACGGGTACATGCTACATAGGAACATGGGCCCATATACTTTTATCTCCCACATAATTTGAACAATGAGATAGAGCATGATATGAAAAAATAATAGAGAAAAATATATCTCAGGTTGACATAGAGGCGTCACCACATCGTCTTGCAGAGCATCTAGTCCTTCGGGATCGATGACCTTCTGAGCAATTGTGTTAAAGAAATAACACAGCCTTATGATTGTCTCTCAAACCCTTGATAAGCAAATACTTCTAATTGTAATAAGGAGTATGTATGTCAGCATCACATGACAATTATGAGACTTCATGCTAATTAATTTCAAATCTTTCATCGAAACAAGTTTCTTCATGTTGGTGGAGTAACTAGATGGAACTTTCACACCATGCAAGCACTGGTACAGTTTAGTTCTCTCGGCCTTTGACAAAGTGTAACAAGCAGGGGGAGGGTAAGTTCATTCTTTATTGGTTTTTATTGGTGCTAACTCAGGCTGATGTCCATATCAACTAAGTCAAGTCGTGCGTTGACACCATCCTTAGTTTTGTCACAAATGCTCAGTAAGAGACCAATCAAGCTGTCACATATATTCTTCTCTACGTGTATGACGTTGATGCAGCAGTGAACTTTTAGGTGCTCCTAATAAGGTAAATTCTAAAATATTGATCTCTTCTTTCAAATGTTCATCTCATAGGTCCTTGATTTACTTCCTTTTCCGAGCACAACATCTAAATGCTTAACTATATCATAGACCTCATTTCTACTTAAATGCCTTGGAGATGAACTGTCCTCCTCCTCTTTGTCGAATTATTTCTTCATCTTGCGGTATGGGTGAGCCCTTCGAAGGAACCTACGGTGACACATGTACATGGTTTTGCACGAGTGCTTCAGCCACACACTCTCAGTATTATCTAAGTAGTGAGTACACGCTTTGACCCTTTTTGTACTCTGGCCTGATAGGTTACCAAGGGTAGAAAATTATTTATGGTCTAGAATAACGAGGAGCATAAAGTGAAGTTCTCTCATTTGTACACATCCCATACCTGTACCCCTTTGATCCACATTATTTTTAAATTTTCTACCAATAGTGCTAGGTAGACATCAATATCATTCGTAGGTTGCTTCAATCCTTGATTAAGTATCGACAGCAAAATATACTTTTGCTACATAAACAACCAAGGAGGAAGGTTGTAGATGCAGAGAGTCACGGGTCAAGTGCTATGTCAGTTGCTCATTTTATCGAAAGGATTCATTCTATCTATACTCAATCCAAACATTATATTCCTTGGTTCTACAATGAAGTCTACAAACCTCGTATTGATGTTTCTCCACTAGGCGAAATCAGTAAGGACTTTTAGCATTCCATCCTTCTTACGCTTCTCCAAGTGCCAATGCAGCTATTTTGCCTCCTTTGGGTTCGCAAAAACCTGCCTCAAACGGGGAATTACAATAAGATACCATGCCATCTTAGTAGATGGTCCTTTCTTCACCTCTATTCCCTCACCATCATCTAATTAATTCTTACACTTGTATTGCGATGCATTGTACACCGGATATACATGCATGTTTGTATACTCTTTACGGTAGACGATACAGTCGTTCAGACATGCATGTATTCTTTCTACTTCCATTACCAATGGACAAAGAACCTTCTTGGCTTTGTAAGTGGTTTTGGGCAACTCGTTTTCCTCCGAAAGCATGTCCGTTAAAAGACCTGACAGCATAATGAAACTCTTATCAGACCAACCGTTGCTTGCCTTCAATTTTAGCAGTTCAAGCACGGCTGACAACCTCATTGTACTTTGACTTGTAGCACATGAACAAAGGTTTCTCCGAGTCCTCCATCAAGCCTCAGAATTTGACATACTCTCCCACATTACTGTTCCCTTCTGCATCATGAAGCATTTGGTCTAGATTGTCATCATGCATCCTATCTGAATTGGAACTACAATCAATATCATCCAGCGGCATATCATTGACTTCGTTGGTAATGTCATTATTACTACCTTTTCGTGTAATCTGCTCTTCACCATGACTACTCCAACATGCATACTCCTTTTTGAAACCCCTTCAAATCCAGTGCGCTTCAATCTGCACTCGATTCTTAAATATTTTTAGATTCTCGCAGTCAACGCATGGACATGACATATATTCCACCCCATTGCTCAACATATCCTCCTCTGCGGCTCTTGTAAAAGCAGACACGCCATTAATGTACTCTTCACTCACACGGTTCCCAGCGTACATCCAGCTTCGATCCTACGTTATGCATATAATAATTTAGTATTAAATATTAAATTAATTAATTAGTATATTATATATATGATCTAAACTAACTATATGTAGCAACAATAATTAATTAAATTGAATTAAGTAGAAATAGAGTATGAATTGGCTAAACCCTAAACCATGCTAAATGTAAATAATCTTCTCTATACATCAAGCTAGATCCAAACAATTTTCAATTCTCTTTTCACCGAAAGCTAGATCTAAAATATAATATAATCAGGAACAAATTACTAACCATAAATAGTCAAGAACTTATTGGATCTACAATTACTCTTGCCAAATCCGCGGTCTCCTCTCACCAAATGGCCTCAAAGCCCCACCTCCTCAAAGTGGTAATTAATATAGTGAAATTATCATAGATTCTTAAATTCAGACAGATCTGTGAGGGTCAACGGGTCTGCAATTAATATGGTGAAATTATCATAGATGGTTTTTAATACAAATTGTCTGGAAGTATCACAGATGGTTCAAAGTGAACCATGAATTGACTGTGATGTTACCTCTTCACAGATGGTTTTTAGCGCTGGTAGCAACACAGACGGTCTATAAACCAAAACCGTTTGTGATTATATTTAATACTAACATTTTTGTTAACCGTCTGTGATGTGGCGTCTAGTATTAGCCCTTTTGTAGTAGTGCTATTTCTCTTACATGTTCTTGGGTATTTGATGCTGGATTCGTTACTCATATTTGCAATTTGATGTAGGGGCTGATAAGGAGTAGAAGTTTGGCAAGAGGTAAGATTATCTTCGCGTGGGAAATAGAGTAAGAGTTATTATGTTGGCCGTTACACTTTACCATTATCTTTACCTTTAGGATTAGTTTTGGAATTGAATAATTGTATCCTGTTGTTGCCTTAAGAAAAAAACACTATTTCTACTTCATGTTTACGAGCATAAGATTGTGAGTTCAGAATAAAGAACAATGGTTGTTCAATTTATTTCAATGATATGCTTTATATTCATGATCCATTGGTGAATGGATTATAAGTTTTGAATCTTGAAGATTTGCTTGTCTATAACATTAATGCTAAGAGGTTTCAACCTAATGATTTGAATCATACTTTTATTTGGCATTGTCATTTAGGTCATATAAATGCGAAGTGCATGATGAAGCTCCATAAAAATGGTCTTCTAAATTTATTTGATTTTTGAACCATTTGATACATGTGAATCTTGTATACTTAGCAAAATGACAAAATCGCATTATACGGGTTTAGGTGGGAGGGCAAATGACTTATTGGCCCTTGCACATACGGATGAATGTAGACCAATGATCAACTCAATAGTTAAAGGTGGTTTTTAGTATCATAACTTTTACTAATGACTTTTGACATGCGTCATATTTGCATATATTTACATGCCATTTTACCCTCTTATTTTTCGCATTTTGAGATCATTTATCCTCATTTACACATTTCTCCATATTTAATTGCTCGAAATGGACCATTTTACATTTTTTGTATTTTTCTGCAGGCCGGCGCGATCGAGGCGCATAAACGACAAAATTTGCATTCTAGAGCTGCTCCGTACATTTATACGTGTCGTCACGGACATGTGGGATCAAACCGCGAAGAAAACGGAGTTCCGGAGGTCTAAATCAGAAGAAACTACATTAGAAAAGGACCTTATTGCAAACCCTAGAAACCTGGAGGGCTCAATTGTAAAACTACCAACCCCCCATTCGGCCACAAGGCCCAGCGCCGCCAGGGAGAAAGGGGAGCCCGGTTCTTTCTTCTCAGTCCCCCGTCGCCTTCTTCTCCTTCTTCCCCCCATTCTCCTCCAAATCCGGCGCCGGCGAGGCCGGGCCTTACCTCGCCGACCGCTCCTTCTCCTCCACCCGCCTCCACTCTCCACCCGTGCACCACACTTTCCTCACCGCCGCCGCTTCTCTCTTCGCCCCCTTCTCCACCCGCGCCGCCTCCACGCCACCAGCTTCCCCCTGTGCCTCCTCTCTCCGCTCCTCCACTGCAGCACTCCCCCGCCTCTTTGCCACCGCGCCTTCCCCATCGACTCCGGCCACTCCTCGGCCTCCCTTCTCACCTTCTCCTCCACGCGCGCACCCTCTCCTCCATCTCTTCCACCTCCGGCCGCCCCGTTGCTCTCCTTCCCCATCTCCTCCTCCTCCTTGCTTCTCCGCCCCGTTGCCTTCTCCACCCTGCTCACCAAGTCCACCGCCGCCACCAAGCGCCGCATCTCCTCTTCTCCGGCCGCCGCACTTCCTCATCCGTCGCCGCTTCAGATCCCGCGCGCATCCCCACTGCTACTCCGGCAGCCCCTCTCCTCTTCCTCCATGGCATCCCCGCCTTCTCCTCCTGCTCTTCCTTCACCGCACCATCTACCGGCTGCCTCCCTTCTCCGCCACGCCACTCCACCGCCGCCTCTTCCTTCCCAGTCCAGATCGACGCCGACAGCTGCTTCTCCATCCGCGCCGCCCTTACCGCCGGCGTCTCCACCGACTCCGACGGCGTCTTCATCTTCCCCGTCTCCGGCTCCTTCCTCTACATCGAGCGCCGCCCCTGCAGATTTTCAACGCCGCCGCCCTGCTTCCTCTTCATAGACTGGACGGCATCGACGGCTTCATCTTCACCGTCGGCCCCCCTCCTTCCTCGGCTCCACTCCACCGACACCCTCCTCTTCACTGCTTCCCCTTCACCTCGGTTTACCTCCAATTCCTCTTCCTATCTTTTTTTGCTTTTCTTAATCGATGCTCAATTAAACTAATAATGATCTATTGTTAATTTGTGATATGCTCCAATGAGATTGAACTGTGATGTATGCATGTGGTTGTGCTATGTTAATTTGGTCCAGCTTTGGTTCATATTTGCTCAATTGAACTGAATTGTGAATTACTGTTAATTTGTGAATTGCTTCAGTGAGCTGTTATTGTTAATTATGCACTGTGATGAATGTTTGAGCTCACTGTGAAATGTTATATGTGATGTATGTGAACTGTGATGGTTGCTTGTGATTTTGCTCCAGAATTGCTGTATGTTCATGTTGCCGGTAGTTTAATTTTATAATTTGTGTACGATCTGTGTTAGTGAGTATGAATAGTATTTGTGATTTCTGCTGATATTTGTTGTGTTAGCTGTTAGTATCCCTCTGTCAGTTGTCCGTGTTTAGTAATTTGTTTTTGTGCCGTAGTGTTTGTGTTGCGCGAATTAGTTAACCGGCGACCGTCCCCCTTTCCTCTTGCTATCTCAATCCCCCTCCTTGTTCTCGACCTCCCTCTTTTCTCTCCTTTCCTCGGTCATTAGTTAGTTAAGTCGTGCGTGTTAGTTAGTTAAGTTGTGTGTGTGTTAGTTGTAGTTTTGTGTTGTCGTGTGAAGCCATCGCTGTCTAGATAGCCGTCGACCGTCTTCTACCTTGTTCTCTCTCGACTCTCTCCTTGCTTCTAGACTCCCCTATTGCTTCTCGACTCTCTTCCTCATTCTGTCTAGCGGTCGGTAGTTAGTTAGATCGTCGGTCGGTAGTCGCGTTCGTTCGTGTAGTCGTTGTAGTTCGTGTGTCTGTGTTGTTTGTGCGTTAGTCATCGTTTGTGCGTCGTTCGTTTAGTCTCTCATCGTGTAGTTCGTTCGGTCGTACGACGTCCATTCGTACGATCGTTTGTCCCGTTGTCCTTCATTTATTTAGTTCGTTCGTCGTTTCATCTGTTTGAGTTAGAGTTCGTTTAGTAGTTTAGTTTTCTCCCTCGTTTCGATTGACCTAGCTTTAGTCGAGCACCGGTAGCCTCAGTCTAGTCCCTGTGGAGAACACGACACTCGCCGCTATTTCAGTGGCAACCCGTGCACTTGCGGGTGTGCTATTTCCGCACGATCAACTTTATTAGATATGGTTACATTTATTTAATGAAGCATAAGTCTAAATCTTTTGAAAAGTTGAAGGAATTTCATAATGAGGTACATAATCAACTTGGCAAGACAATTAAATTTCTATTATCAGATCATGGAGGTGAATACTTGAGCTATGAGTTTGGTGATCATCTAAAGCAATGTGGAATCATTCCACAACTAACTCCTCCGGGAACGTCTTAATGGAATGGGGTGTCAATGATGGAACCGGACTATGTTGGATATGGTTCGGTCCATGATGGGCCAATTTGATCTTCCATTGTCCTTCTGGGGACACGCTCTAGAAACAACTGCTTTCACATTAAATAGGATTCCATCAAAAGTGGTAAAGACACATGCTGGATTGTCTTTTCTCAAAATATGGGGTTGTGTGGCATATGTAAAACATTTGACATCTGATAAGCTCACACCTAAGTCAAATAGATGCTTCTTTGTCGGTTATCATAAAGAAACTAAAGGATATTATTTTTATAAGTGGGATGAAAACAAAGTATTTGTTGCCCAAAATGTTGTGTTTTTGGAGAAAGAGTTTCTTTCTGTAGGACCGAAAAGGCAACAGAGGGGGTGAATGGTGCCTGAAAATCTCTCCAAGTATTCACACAATCTTCTTCTCCAATAGCTACAAAGCTATGAAGAGGAAGATCGAATGTTCACTGGAGAACAGAAGATCAGACTGACACCCGAACTAGAACTGCCGCTGGCCGAGGACAAAACAAGGCAGTCGAAAGGATCTATCATGATCACTCTGACAAAGAGATAGACCATCTGTTTCAGAGAGATCGAACGCCAACTCGTGGTCGATCGAGTCACTCGGTAAGACAGACGATCCACTGAAAACCCGAGATCTGACCGACAAAAGAGACTGCACAGTAATGACCGAAAACAGAGAAGGCGCGCACGACCAACTAGACAAGCCAGAGCTCATGACCACTTGCTTTGATTTCCAAATATCTTGCAATTCACAAAGCAATCGGGTATGAGACTTTAGACAACGCTTGCTCACGCCCTTTGACAGAAAAACCAAGGCAGTGAAAAACTTCTTTGCTGAGATCTGGACAAACGGCGTGGTCGAAACCGAAACAGAGAATTCGGTCGACTCATGCACAAAAGTCTCAACGTGGTCGTAGCGAATGCAGAGCATGTACTCGGCGCACGACCGCGAGACGCAAACACTTCTCCGATTCGACTCTTGCTCTCGGAATGAACTGGCCAAATAGCCTTGAGACAGATTCCCTGTTCTGAGCAAATCAAAACTAGGCCTACTCAAACCAAGAACACAACTCAAAGCAAGAAGTACCAGAGTTGATGAATAGAACCGCTCGTGGGACTAGAATAGCCAAGATGGCTTGGAGTAAAACCCACATGTCACTGCGATTTCAGAAAGCCAAGAACACAGATATACGAAGGAACAAAGAGAGCGCAAACAAATCATTCAAACACAAGACAGAGAACACAACTCAGAGTTTCCATTCCAACCATCAAGGAGTACAAGGAATCCCGATACGCCCGGAGAGCATAGAGAGGAGCTCACACCTCTTCTCTTTCTCTCTTTCTCGATTATTCATACATGGATTCTCCACTCATCCTCTCTCTCTCACACAATCCCAAGAACACACTCACAGACTCCCATGGGAGGGAGAGGCGGCTGCCTCCAAGGCCCAGCCGGCCAACCCACTCAAACTCGTGCCTCCCCTCTCCCTTTTATAGCCTCACACCCGAGACTAACCCTAATGGATCCATCCATTAGTCCACACTGGGGCTAACCCGTAAACACCCTCCTAACACCGGGTTTTACACCTCGCTTTACCCACTAGCGAAAACAAGCTTCCAGTGCTTTACCCGTTAAACCCAACGGTTCCACCGCTTTGCCGTTAGCGCCAACAACTCCTGTGCATTGGCGAGACACGCTTCCTTTGCAGCTTTCCGCATTCCCCAAAATGCCACTCCGCTGCCTTCCCGGAAGCTTCCTCCTGCCTTGCCGTCCAAGCTTGCAACCACCTCGCAAGACTAGGTCTTCTTCGGCTTCCCCTGGTCGTTCTGGACCCCGACACCGCCCGCGTCTCGTCCCGACCATCCCAGCCTCGCGGACACTGCCACCAAGATCCTCTGCAGCTCCAGCCGGTTCCTCATCTCCTTGGCTTGCAACCACCTTGAGCCCCAAGTCTTCTTCGGCTTCACCCAGTCGTTCTGGACCTCAACATCTCCCATGTCTAGTCCCGACCACTCCAAGCCTCACCAAGACTTGTCTCCAAGGTCCTCTGGCAGCTCCAGCTTCGGTTCCTCATCTCCTCGGCTTGCAACCACCTCACCAGCCTCGATCATCTTGGCGCCTCAACCGTCTGGACCTCAACACCTCCTGTGCCTAGTCCCGGTCCTCCCATGCCTCACCATGAAATAGCTCAAGTCCTGCAGCCACACGCACAAGCAAACCGTCACATAGCACCGCACTGCATAACAGACAAACCATCGGTACAACCAACAAGTGTCACAAAGACACAACCTGATCGTAAACCCCTACGACCACTCGAATGCACAACTCAAGAAATGGTCAAGCCACGGAACACTTCTCTGCTTCCTTCGACCACACAACATGTCGTTACGACCGCCTCACACTCACTACGACCATGCGGACACATGCCACAACCATTGCTAGCGCTACGATATTATCGTATAAGGACCATACCCCATACGACCACTCTGCTGCACGAGCAGAGAAACCCTCCACTCACAAGAGCCTTCCCGCGACCTACGACCGCACACAACAACGCTACAACTTTATCGCTCAAAGTCTACGACCTCATCCCAAGTCGCTCGTCATCCGACCGATCGAAATGATGAACCAATAAATGCACGAGGTCTACGACTTCACCACAAAGCCATACGACCGATTCCCACTCACATGGTCGATCCTAGAGGTCATACGACCAATTCCCATGTGTCTACGACCACGTTCAAACATCTCGCACAACCGACCGCCACGACCCGTAAGATCGCATCGGACGCGCTACGAGTGATTCCGACCGTCACCGAGCACTTCCGACCGAGTCCCGCTGCATTTGGACGCGTCCGATCGCTCCTCACGCCCGTCCAATCGCATCACAACGTGGTCGTAGGCGCCGACTACTCAACGTGGTCGCACGCGCCAGCGCCGACTTCCGACCACAGCAATCGTAGATTCGACTTACGACCACGCACCACGCCAATGTGGTCGTAGCGCTCCGATGGCCTTCGACCATAGCCGAGTGGTCGTGAACGCCACAACGTGGTCGTCATGACCTTCCGACCACGACCAAACCGGTCGTAACCTCTTACGATGTTCTCCGCTCACACTCAAGGTGGTCGTAGCTATCCGTGACCTCCGACCATGGCCAATGTGGTCATAGAGGCTTTCGATCGGGGCCAAAGTGGTCGTGAACGAGGTTTTCGGCTTCCGATCGCTTGCTGTGGTCGTAAACAGCATGGCTGACTTCCGACCACGGCCAAAACGGTCGTACTCTCTTCGGTGCCCTTCGACCATGGCCAAAAGCGCTGCGGTGGTCGAACACTTCCAGCCGCCAAGACAACAAACAATGTGGTCGTAAGGCTATTGCCAAGCAAGTCGTAAGGGCTTAGGAACCAACAGAGAGACCCATTCTCCTCTCAAACTTCAAAACCAAACTCAATCTCACTAGATTAAGAGTCAATTACTCATCACAACCATGAGGCGACCTCCACATGGTCTCTCAATCTCCCTTGATGAGTATATTGACAAACACAGAAAAGGCAAGAAGATGAGTTTGTTTTTGAAAAGAAAAGGAAGGAGAGATGCATGAGCTAGACATGGTCTAAAAGAAGTGAAGACAGAACCCATGACCATGTTGGCAAAGTGTCCAATCTTGCTCATGGTCCGAGACAAGAGTGTTGCTCTCATGACCATTGTCGAGCAAGACGACCAAGTATTCACCCCTTAAAGCCCTTTTCCAATCCTTCTCCCATCTCTTAATGCAAATTCCCATTCTAATACCTTTGCACCCTTAATGCCTTTTCTCTATCCTTCTCCCCTTTTGGCAATAGAGTCATCAAGATGCAAGGAAGAAAAAATAGAGCATGAATTAAATGGAGTGCCGACAGTTGATTTGATGAAGGCAATGAGAGCTGAGGGAGCCATGAAGATTATCTAAACTGGCTTCAACGAAAATTATACCAAGCCATAAAAGGTGACAATGCTATCTAGATCATAACAAACTATGTATTGCCAAGCTCAAGCCAAATAAATCATGATCTTTGAATTAAATGTTTAATTAGCATGTCAAGTCACTCAAGATTATAGTCTAGAAGAAGGTATCCAAACGTGAGTCAAGCCATGTCAATATTCTAAGCGAAATCAAGAAGCTATAGTTGAGTTGATTTAGAGAGCTACAAGCCCAAAAATGAGACATATTGTTCAAGCACTAGGTATCACTTGTAGCACTTTGGATACCACTTGAAGAAGATTTGTAGTTGAGTAAAATTAGCACATTAGGCTTTTATCAGAAATTCATGGTTGGTTTCAACCATTTTTCACAAGAATTTTTTGTTTTCATAGCCATGTGCTAGATCTCAAGCCTTATGCGATCACTCCAAGCAATAAGCTTAAGGAGGTGATCTTGGTCATCCAAAACTCCCCCTGAGTTCATGTCTAGTGCAATGGCAAGTCATCTCATGAGAAAGAATTGGTGAGATCAGTTTTTTCGCACAAAAGAGATCTTTTTGCATTTACTTGAGTTAGTTCATGAACAAAGAGTTAAAACTTAACTCATGCATCACTAATGAACTAACTTAGCTCAATCTAAACCTCAAAAACAGATTCAAGACTCAACTTAGCCTATTCGACATGGCCTGAATCAAGAGAGGATCACTAAAGCCAGACTAGTCACAAGATTGAACAAGACATGTTTTACTTTAAGTTGTTCACATTTAATTAAGCTAGTATGGCAAGAGCTAAGCAAAGACATAGAAGGGCATGATAAATCAAGCTATCACAAGACATGGCAAGATATAAAGCATGATATCATGTCACATAAAGATAATAGACAAGGCTCCAAAGATCAGCAGGCATTCATGTGAATTTTATGCATTATGAGACAAAAGAATGCACACGAGATGAACTCCCCCTGAAAGCTAGCCCGAACAGATAGAAAGGTTCCAACTCCCCCTAGAGAAGGCAACTCGAGAAGAACCAAGAAATTTGGCGCAAAAACCAGAAAAAGAGGGTTCTAACTCAAGGAGGTGATTCCCAAACACACCCTATCCACATGATCTCTAGTCCAGAACCTCATACCACGGGCAAAAGCACACTATGTCAATGCACAAGACTCTAGTGGCCAAGAAAAGGTTCAATCTAGGTAGAAGAGAATCCTAGAGAACCAAAGCCCAAACTAGGTAGTAAATAATCCTAGAGAACCATTTGGACGAGAAGTGTGATCGAGACAATATCACCTAGAGTCGGTTCTGTCTAACTAATCGGACCCTTCCTCCCACTAGAACAGATAAACAAAGCAAAGCCAAGTGGAGGAAGCAAAACACCGAAAGATCACAAGGAGAACAAACCTCTGTCATGGTCGCTTGGTTGGTAGTCGTGGTCGTAGAAGAGTCCTCGTAGTCGTCGATAGGAGTCCCGACCTCGGTTGAGTGATCGAAGTCGCCTCGGCCATGGTCGAGATGTGTTCACTCATGATCGTAGTCCAATTCGGGTGGTCGAACACGAAACCAGGCCGTGGTGGTAATTGCGTCTTGGTCGTAGTCGCAGATGAGTCCGGATCGTGGTCGCGCGCCCGGCCGAGGTCATAAAACGAGTTCGGCCGAGTGTCCGCACCATGGTCGTGGTAGCTACGACGTGGTCGTAATGACCAAAGGAGTGGTCGTAAGCTGTGCCGCCTCCCCTCACACATAGCCTGCAGCTTTAACCACGAGGAACAAGCGTGTCCTAGTACTGGGTAAATGATATACAGCATGATCCAAGATCGAGACAAAAGACCACAAACAGTAGCATTACAAATATTAATGCATGAGAACACACCCCACAAGCTCAATCTAGCCCTCATCAAAAGCATCTAGAACAATGAGCCTAGAGCCACCCAATACTAGAAGAAGCTTGTGACCTATCCACGCTCTCATGATGTCTAAGCATAAGTACAGACTAATGCTACCAAGGTGTTGTACATTTTATGTCATGCCAAAAACCGAATGAGAAAGATCAAGGTAAACATGTATCTCAATGAATCACAACCATGCACATAGCGGTGACAAGGAAAGATCACAGAAGCATATGCTAGCATGGATATAAGCATGTATACCAGAAAAGATAAGAAGGCATGAATAAACAAAACATCATGACATAGAAAATCTATCCAAGATATACTCAAGCTCATACTTTCCATACATGTGCATACATCATGTAGACATACAACACGACAAATCAGAATCATGAAAAGTATGCTAACATGTATAAATAATGATGAATGAACATAAGGAGCAAGATGTGAACCATGATAGATACTACAGAGCACAAGGTCATGATGATACTTGACTTCTAATATACACATTCTACTTCGCTCATGAAGTCAGGTCAAAGCTTAAGCATCTAACAAATATGACAAGATATATGGATACTTAAGCAACATACACATAAAGGCATGACATGAGAGTATTGAAGAAAGAACATGCCAGTATGGTATAAGTGAGCACCTGAACAAACACAACATGCCAATTAAGACTAACACATGTATATAGAGACATGAAGGTAAAGAATAGCTCACAAAGTAGGTGAAGACACCAACGTGAGAGCGTATGTCTCTTGGAGGCCATGAAGTGGAGAGCCAATAAATGTTCTAGTCATATGATGAGGCAGAAGACTAAAACTCCAATCAATTCCATGTTTTCCAACAAGCGTCTAGAGACCTACAAATGACAAGAACAGAGTGCCCAAGTCTTGGGTCTCGAAGAGTTAGCAAGCAATTACTTGAGAACCCAAGACTTGCTCATGATGAGTTGTTGTTCGTCCCTCTTAGCATTATCATCCGTGTGTTCTTTTGATCCTGGCACATGAACAACCAAGAAAAGAACCAACCAAAGCATCAAAGGAGACTCACACCTTCTCACTGTAGGTGCGCACCTCGTTTGGGCGAACAAGGTCTACCAATTAAGAAGCGGTGGAAGTCCTTCCTCAGGTCAGCACGCAGACAAAGAGCAACAACAAAAGAAACAAGTCTACGATGCTGAAGATGTCCATCCTTCTCTCAAAATGAGCATTGATGTAAGTGTCCTCCATGAAACATGGTCAAAAGGACAAAGCATCATCCTTGCTTAAAAAAGAGAAATCCCTTGGACTAACCGAGAAGAGCCAACAAGAAAAGCACTAGCCAACTAAGCAAAAGGCACAAGTGCTGACAACAAAAGAACTATGCTCAAGGAAGGGTCCACCTCTTAAATGAAAGAGGTGACAAAGTCTCAAGATGCAGTGCTCGTATCATTGCACTCCTCTCCTCAAAGAATTTTCATCATCTGGTCGGAGAACAGGGTAAATCAAGACAAACCAAAGTCTTGAGAGTCAGGCACCGAGGAAAGCACCAGTCGACGAAGTGTAGTCGCAGATGGGGCCACCGAGACTGTGGTCATAACTCTTAATGACCATGTCCCAAAGACTGCGAATCTTGCTCGTCGCCGCTCTCGATCTGATGATCGTGCTTGCAAATAACATCACCCTCCAACCGAAATCAGCCTCTTGTCGCAAAGGACATCATTGGCAAAACACCCCAAGCAAGATGCAAAGAAAAGCTCACAAGATCCCCTACTAGTTGCCATGCTCCGGATCGGTTAAGATCAAATATAGAGCAAACCTTGCTCGATACCAATTGTAGGACCGAAAAGGCAACAGAGGGGGTGAATGGTGCTGAAAATCTCTCCAAGTATTCACACAATCTTCTTCTCCAATAGCTACAAAGCTATGAAGAGGAAGATCGAATGTTCATCGGAGAACGTAAGATCGATCGACACCGAACTAGAATCGCCACGGCGAGGACAAAACAAGGCGATCGAAAGGATCTATCATGATCACTCGACAAAGAGATAGACCATCTGTTTGAGAGATCGAACGCCAACTCGTGGTCGATCGAGTCACTCGGTAAGACAGACGATCCACCAAAACCCGAGATCGACCGACAAAAGAGACCGCATGAATGACCAAAAAGAGAAGGCGCGCATGACCAACTAGACAAGCGAGCTCATGACCACTTGCTTTGATTTCCAAATATCTTGCAATTCACAAAGCAATCGGGTATGAGACTTTAGACAACGTTTGCTCACGCCCTTTGACAGAGAAAAACCAAGGCGTGAAAAACTTCTTTGCTGAGATCTCGGACAAGCGGCGTGGTCGAAACCAAACAGAGAATTCGGTCGACTCATGCACAAAAGTCTCAACATGGTCGTAGCGAATGCAGAGCATGTACTCGGCGCACGATCACGAGACACAAACACTTCTCCGATTCGACTCTTGCTCTCGGAATGAATCGCCAAATAGCCTTGAGACAGATTCCCTGTTCTGAGCAAATCAAAACTAGGCCTACTCAAACCAAGAACACAACTCAAAGCAAGAAGTACGAGTTGATGAATAGAACCGCTCGTGGGACTAGAATAGCCAAGATGGCTTGGAGTAAAACCCACATGTCACTGCGATTTCAGAAAGCCAAGAACACAGATATACGAAGGAACAAAGAGAGCGCAAACAAATCATTCAAACACAAGACAGAGAACACAACTCAGAGTTTCCATTCCAACCATCAAGGAGTACAAGGAATCCCGATACGCCGGAGAGCATAGAGAGGAGCTCACACCTCTTCTCTTTCTCTCTTTCTCGATTATTCATACATGGATTCTCCACTCATCCTCTCTCTCACACAATCCCAAGAACACACTCACAGACTCCCATGGGAGGAGAGGCGGTGCCTCCAAGGCCCAGTGCCAACCCACTCAAACTCGTGCCTCCTCTCCCTTTTATAGCCTCACACCGAGACTAACCCTAATGGATCCATCCATTAGTCCACACTGGGCTAACCCAGTAAACACCCTCCTAACACCGGGTTTTACACCTCGCTTTACCCACTAGCGAAAACAAGCTTCCATGCTTTACCCTTAAACCCAACGGTTCCACCGCTTTGCCCGTTAGCGCCAACAACTCCTGTGCATTGGCAGAGACACGCCTTCCTTTGCAGCTTTCCGCATTCCCAAAATGCCACTCCGCTGCCTTCCCGAAGCTTCCTCCGCCTTGCCGTCCAAGCTTGCAACCACCTCGCAAGACTAGGTCTTCTTGGCTTCCACGGTCGTTCGGACCCCGACACCGCCCGCCTCGTCCCGACCATCCCAGCCTCGTCGGACTGTCACCAAGATCCTCCGCAGCTCCAGCTCGGTTCCTCATCTCCTTGGCTTGCAACCACCTTGAGCCCCAAGTCTTCTTGGCTTCACCCACTCGTTCGGACCTCAACATCTCCCATGTCTAGTCCCGACCACTCCAAGCCTCACCAAGACTTGTCTCCAAGGTCCTCTGGCAGCTCCAGCTTCGGTTCCTCATCTCCTCGGCTTGCAACCACCTCACCAGCCTCGATCATCTTCGGCGCCTCCAACCGTCTGGACCTCAACACCTCCTGTGCCTAGTCCCGGTCCTCCCACGCCTCACCATGAAATAGCTCCGAAGTCCTGCAGCCACACAGACAAGCAAACCGTCACATAGCACCGCACCAGACAACAGACAAACCATCGGTACAACCAACAAGTGTCACAGCACACAACCTGATCGTAAACCCCCTACGACCACTCGAATGCACAACTCAAGAAATGGTCGAAGCCCTGGAACACTTCTCTGCTTCCTTCGACCACACAACATGTCGTTACGACCGTCTCACAGCTCACTACGACCATGCGGACACATGCCACAACCATTGCTAGCCGCTACGATATTATCGCATAAGGACCATACCCCATACGACCACTCTGTTGCACAGAACAGAGAAACCCTCCAGCTCACAAGAGCCTTCCTGCAGCCTACGACCGCACACAACAACGCTACAACTTTATCGCTCAAAGTCTACGACCTCATCCCAAGTCGTTCTGTCATCTGACCGATCGAAATGATGAACCAATAAAATGCACGAGGTCTACGACTTCACCACAAAGCCATACGACCGATTCCCAGCTCACATGGTCGATCCTAGAGGTCATACGACCAATTCCCATGTGTCTACGACCACGTTCAAACATCTCGGGCACAACCGACCGCCTACGACCCCAGAAGACTGCATCTGACGCGCTACGAGTGATTCCGACCGTCACCGAGCACTTCCGACCGAGTCCCGCTGCATTTGGACCGCGTCCGATCGCTCCTCACGCCCGTCCAACTGCATCACAACGTGGTCGTAGGGCGCCGACTACTCAACGTGGTCGTACGCCCGAGCGCCGACTTCCAACCACAGCAATCGTAGATTCGACTTACGACCACAGACCACGGCCAATGTGGTCGTAGCTGCTTCCGATGGCCTTCGACCATAGCCAGAGTGGTCGTAAACGCCACAACGTGGTCGTACAGCCTTCCGACCACGACCAAACCAGTCGTAACCTCTTCTGATGTTCTCCGTTCACACCCAAGGTGGTCGTAAAGCTATCTGGCGACCTCCGACCATGGCCAATGTGGTCATAGAGGCTTTCGATCAGGGCCAAAGTGGTCGTAAACGAGGTTTTCGGCTTCCGACCGCTGTCAGTGTGGTCGTAAACAGCATGGCTGACTTCCGACCACGGCCAAAACGGTCGTACTCTCTTCTGGTGCCCTTCGACCATGGCCAAAAAGCGCTGCGGTGGTCGAACACTTCCAGCCGCTCAAGACAACAAACAATGTGGTCGTAAGGCTATTGCCAAGCAAGTCGTAAGGGCTTAGGAACCAACAGAGAGACCCATTCTCCTCTCAAACTTCAAAAACCAAACTCAATCTCACTAGATTAAGAGTCAATTACTCATCACAACCATGAGGCGACCTCCACATGGTCTCTCACTTTCAAAAGGAGTTAATGGGAGCACATGTAACTCAAAGAAATTCAGAAAACATCTAAAAATGTTTCAACTTCTACTAAACCTCTACAGGATGAAGAAATTATTGTAGAACCTGTAGAAGAGGAGCTGACCCCATGTAGGTTTGAAAGCCCACGTTGATATGCCTAGAAAGCATAGGCATGATATTTTATTGTTAGATAATGATGTGCCTAAAACTTATGAGGAAGCGATGATGGGCCCAAACTCTAAGAAATGGCTTAGAGCCATAAGAATCAAGATAGAATCCATGTATGATAATCAAGTTTGGAACTTGGTTGATCCACCCAATGGTGTTAAAACCAATATGTGCAAGTGAGTCTTTAAGAAAAAAGATAGATATGGATGTAAATGCTCACATTCATAAAGCACGATTCATGGCAAATGGTTTCAAACAAATTCAAGGTGTTGACTATGACGAGACCTTTTCATCCGTCGGTATGCTCAAGTCTATCTGAATTATTCTAGCTATTTCTGCATATTTTGATTTTAAGATATGGTAGATAGATGTCAAAACGATTGTCCTAAATGGAAACCTAAGTAAGGATGCATACATGCTGTATCTTAAAGGTTTTATCGATCCACATAATGCCAGGAAGATATGCAAGCTTCAGAAATCCATTTATGGATTGAAGCAACCCTCTCGAAGTTAGAATATTTGTTTTTGATGAAGTAATCAAAGGATTTGGTTTCATCAAAATGAAGAAGAATCTTGTGTTTACAAAAGGTTTGGTGGGAGCGAACTTGTTTTTTTAATCTCATATGTTGATGACATATTATTGATCGGTAATAATATTCACATGCTTCAATCTACTAAGTCTTCATTAAGAAATAGTTTCTCTATAAAATATTTAGGAGGTGCAACATATATTTTGGGAATAAGGATCTATAGGGATAGACCTAAAAGGCTAATTGGATTGAGCCAAGATACGTACATTGACAAGATGTTGAAGCGGTTCAATATGCAAGATTCCAAGAAGGGCTTCTTTCCTATGTCATATGGCATTAGTCTTAGTAAGTGTCATGTCTTTTGACACCTGGTGAGCGAAACTGAATGAGTAAGACTCTATATACTTCTACTATTGGATCTATCATGTATGCTATGTTTTGTATATGCCTAGATGTGTCGTATGCTCCAAGTTTGTGAGCAGATATCAGTCAAATCTAGGTGAAGGTCACTGGATAGCAGTTAAGAATATCCTAAAGTACTTGAGAAGGACTAAGGATGTGTTCTATATTTATGGAGATGTGGAAGAGCTTGTTGTAAATGGTTAGACCGATGCTAGCTTCCAAAGTGACAAAGATGATTTTCAATCATAGTCTAGATTTCTATTTTATCTTAATGGATTAGCAGTAAGCTGAAACGTTCCAAGCAAGGACGGTTGCTGATTCTATAATGGATTAGTATATTGTAGCTTCCGAAGCTGCAGAGGAAGCAGTTTGGATAAGAAAGTTTAAAACCTGAGCTAGGTGTGGTTGCTAATGCTTCCAATCCTATGAGTCTCTACTGTGATAATAGTGGAACCATTGCACAAACTAATTAATAAGCCTAGATCACATTATAAGTCCAAGCACATATTTCAGCGCTATCACCTTATTCGTGAGATTGTTGAAAGAGGTAATGTGAAGATATACAAAGTGCACACAGATTAGAATATTGTTCATCCATTAACAAAGCCTCTCCCGTAACCCAAGCATGAGGCGAACCCAAGAGATATGGGTATTAAATATTTGCATGATTGACTCTAGTGTAAGTGGGAGATTGTTAATGAAATACCCTGGAGGAAACCATAGAGATGATTATATCGCTTCTATGTTTATGATCTTTTGAATAATACATTATTTTTTTTCCCTTGAATGAACTATCATTTTATTAATTAGTAAGTATGTGACTTGTTCATGAAGCACTCTATTTATGTTTATGATATTATTCTATATATCTCTGATTTGATATCATTATGTGGGACACTATGATTCATGGATCAACAAATATATTGATTGATGATCACGTTTCCCGGATTATGGATATGAGATAGCAAATCAATAATATGGACACATATTAGAGAACATAGTGTTGGATTGACCCACCTAGCATCGCAGGAATTATATATTTTTAAGTGTCATCATTTGGTCTTATACATAGTGCATGTAGAATCCTAAGACCTGAGGTTTTCATAGTTTCCTCCATATGTAATAGTTTACTTAGAGGTTGCCAAATGTTACTTCGTAAATGGGTTGTCACAAAGGCTTTTGGGTTTACTATAAAACATGTGGTGAACTATGTGCGATCAAGATAGAATTTTCTCCTCATTTTAAATGAGAGAGATCTCTTGGCCCCTCGATGCGGTTGGATTAGGGAAGTGCATGACCATGCCGATTTTAGTTGAGAAGTCAATTACAACTAAGTAATCCACTATAAGATCGAGTGAAGAATCGAGCTATCATAGGATAACATGAATCTCACCTTGAGCTCAATTTGGTATCGTGAGACAAAGGGATAAGCACATGAAAACTATACAGGTTCATCTGATATGATCTTTATGTGTGTTCGGGCGTCGCTATGTCCTGCTAGGGACTGCTACCGACTTGTGGATTGGAAAGGGATTTCTAGATCACGGCTGAGTACACATGAGCCTACATGTTGCATGCTTAATGGGCTGGAAAAAATATGTTCGCATATGATCCATTTGTATGGGCTTTGCACCTTAATTGGCCCCTAGTGTATGGTTCCACTAAAGGGGCTCTATATAAGGAGAGGCACGGGGCTTTTGGTAGCAGATTGCACCACCCACCAAAACCCTAGGCTTCTCCTCCAAAGACCCTGCCGTGCACGCTAGTGTTAGCACTGGTGCATTGCGTTCCACCTTTGGACGTGTGGATACCATAGATGTGTTGTTGTGCTAATCGAGGATGATCCGCAATATACATGAAGAATGCGTGGCAGCCAAGGATATGGATGATTGACTACTTCCATTATATCAACGCACACGATGTTGGACTAGGTTGCTCCAACTCTTCTTTCGCGGCATTGCACGTCCAGTGGTAACAATCTACTATCTCTTACTCGTATTTCTACAATGCCACAGGGTAAATATAGCTAAATGGCACTTCTTGCCACGGGTTGGGATATGGTAACTCATATCCTATTCCTTTAGGACTTGGAGAGATGTGCTACATAAATTCTTAGATGAATCCTAATAGTATAAGGATTCATATATACTTTTTTTGGAGTAGGATTTCCTATTATCTTTGGAGCAGAACTAGCTAGGGGGACTATATAAGCACATAAAGGGTGGCCATAGTGAACCTAGCCCAAACAAAGAAGCAAGTCAAGCAAAAGGAGCTCATCAAAAGTAGAGGTGCACAAGAGGATTATATGTTAAGATATTTTTTAGTACTATCTTCTTATATAAAATAAGTATCCAAGAGTCTTAAAAGATCTGAGAGGGTTGTAAGAGAGCAACGATCCCTTATACTTCTTAGAGGTTGTGTTTAAAGAATTTGTAGTCAGCTTGCTGAATCATTTTCTCACACTGTGGTTGCTTCGACATCATTATCTTAGTTCTCTCTATAAGATTCATCTACTTTGTTCTTGAGATCAAGCATGCTCGTACCGTATCTCACAAAACTCTTATCCGATGTAGTGACCGCTACGCATAAAAAATAGTATCAGAGTGTAACACCACGACACCAGTGATGGAGTGGCCGAACAAGACTCCCACGTCACCGGTGGAGTGTATGGCAGGATTTGGCCACACCAAGGAATAGGGACACCACTGATAACCCGGGTGTCTCTGCTAATTTAGTTTACTAGCCGGTCCAGGGTTATCTCTGCCTTGGTTTCTAGTTTGTTCTCTGTTGGGTACTCCTCGGCGGTTCACAGGTGGTACTTCTTGCGGGGTCAATGTCCACTTGTCCGAGTCTTTGCTCGTTCTTTAGCTAATGCGGCTGGGAGGTACTTCCATGGACAATTGTTGCTGTCGTGTCCTTCCTTATTACAGTGAAAGCACCAATCGTATGCTTGTTGTGGACAATCTCTCTGAAAATGATTTCCTCCATAATTATCACATTGTACGGTGGCTTGACAAGGAGGTGTGATGTGGCCAAGAGTGTGAATGCTACATTGATTTGTGCTTCATCTATGCAATCTTAAAGTTACAAGGCTTAGTAATGTTGAATTGCGCAAGGAGAAAGAAGCAATCGGTTATGGGAGAGAGAAGAATATCCTAGTTCATGCGGATGCTTATGTGATTCCACCTTTGCGCCCCTTCTTGCTGAATTCACGGTTTGTGCGCCTTGCATACTAGTGCAAATTGCCCTTATCAATATTGTTTGCTACATCAAGACAAGGAGAAGACTCTATCCAAGGAGAAGGAACCTTGCTGATCATACCGGGAAAAATCGGGCCATCCCTACGCATCAACTAACCCTTAGTTGGTCCGCATCATTGTGGTATCTGAGCGTGGTTGATCACGGTACGAGGTTGCTGAATTTTTCTTAATGGCTGGTTCTATGAAGACTACAAATGGCGATGTGCGACATAACATGCCGAGCCAATTGGGGAGGTGCCCCAATATGCGGCGTCTTTGCTGCCCGAGGTACGAATTGGACTTGAAGCGACACGTGACTACTTCTTGAGTTGTCACCGGAAGCTTGAAGGCAAGGTTGATGATTTGGGGCGCGAATTGATGCTTTGACAGAGGCGATACGCAACCAGCCACCACAATTTCAGCATGTTGAACGGAGATCTCATTATCCCGAACGGCGTGCAACATACAAAGACGACAAAGACGAGGAGGTTTTTGATGGTGCAGCGGACTTTGCTCCACAACCGCGCCATGCTCAGGACTACCGTGGTGCTGACCGTGGTAGGGACATGCATGGCAGAGGTGCTGCCAGTGATGGAGGTATGCGTGATGGTTTGGGTTTGCTCAGCGTGTTGCCATGGTGATGGAATTGGGCGGATAAAAATTTCTATCCCATCATTTAATGGTAAAGCTGAACCGGAGGAGTATTTGGAGTGGGAGATGTGTGTCGAACAAATTTTTGACAGCCATCACTATACTGAGGATAAGAAGATTCGTTTGGCGACAATTGAGTTCACCGGATATGCTTTTGTTTGGTGGAATCAATTGTGTCGTGTAGGAGCTCGTCCGGATACTTGGGTACAATTGAAGAATATTTTGAGGTGGCGTTTTGTCTTAGCACACTACACTAGGACCTTATACAACCGGCTACAACAACTACGCCAAGGTAATTCTAGTGTTGATGAATATTATAAAGAGATGGAGATGTTGATAATCCATACAGGAACAGAGGAGCATGATGAGGCTACTATGGCACGTTTCTTTAATGGGTTGAATGAGGATGTGCAAGATAGGGTGGAGATGGTCCATTACTACAACATCCAAGACTTGGTGCATCAAGCTGAACGTGCTGAACAACAATTGAAGCACAAACAAGCCAAGGGTGGACATGCCAACACTCAAACAAACCTATGGAGGCGTCCATCACAGCAAGGCGATGATGTTGGTTCACACTCCAAGGTGGCGACATCAAGCCGTTCAAATGGGGCTCTTTCAAAGGAGGCAAGCAACAGGGTAAAGAAGCAACCAAATCTGATTCTAGCATGTTCTCCACCGCTAGAACAAGTCAAATTGAGTGCTTCAAGTGTAAGGGCAGGGGTCACATGATGAGGGATTGCCCAAATACAAGGAAGATGTTACTCACACATGAGGGATATGCCACGGTGGGCGAAAGCGAGGAATCTGAACATAACGATGAGAAATTCATGATTCTCCACAAGAAGTTGTGTATTGTGATCCTGAGGTTGGTCCAACTTTGATGACTCATAAGGTGGATGGTGACAATAAGCTGATTGTTGAGAAGGGACGCGACGTGGTGTTTTTCAAACCCAATGCATGATCAAAGGCAAACGGTGCAAGCTTATAATCGATGGTGGAAGCTATAACAATGTGATCAGTAAGGACGTGATTGATGCACTCTCATTAACCCCATGGCGTCATCCGAAGCCATACTATATGCAATGGCTTCACAATGTTGGTAAGCTAAAAGTTACTCATAAAGTTCGTGTGCCGTTTTCAATTGATGAATATGAAGACAAGGTGGAGTGTGATGTCGTGACTATGCACATGTGTCACATCATGTTGGGGCATCCGTGCCAGTTTGATCGCAATGTTAGACACTAAGGGAGAGCCAATCGCTTCACTTTTATGCATAAATGTGTATTTCAATCTTTGCTGCCCAAGAGAGATGAGGAGATTATTTCTGACATAGCCATCAAGGATAAGGAGCTTGTGAAGATTACCACGAAATCGAGGATGGTTTCGCTTGAAGGGGGAGGGGATGATGTGGCCAAGAGTGTGAATGCTATATTGATTTGTGCTTCATTTATGCAACCTAAAGTTACAAGGCTTAGTAATGCTGAATTGCGCAAGGAGAAAGAAGCAATCGGTATGGGAGAGAGAAGAATATCCTAGTTCATGCAGATGCTTATGTGATTCCTCCTTTGCGCGGTGCATGGAATTAGAGGTGTGGATGGAGAAGAAAGAAAGTTAGTTTGGCTAAAGAGGAAGACACAAGATCAATCAAGTTCTCGTGATTGCAGTTCTATCCATAATGCTCATGAAGTTCTCAATGCCAATTCTGAGGTTTCTAATGCACACAAAATACATATTTGGAAATCTAATGAAGTCTACTTTCCAACAAATAAAACGGCGCTTGATTTGGAGTTTCCTACACATAGTTATGGCAACTTTATTGGATGCTGCACGGGCTGTCCGGAGAGACGTGCGAGACTTGCCAAACATAAAGAGTTCGAGTATTGCAATGCAAGTAAGGGTAAAATCCGACCACACCATGACTTTCTAAAGGTTGAGAAGGACTCCTTTTCAGGTTCCAAATGGATTTGGAAGCCCCTTGAACAAAAAAATAAAACATATAAAGATTTGAAACCGATTCGGACTCGGATTGGGACAGCTGGCAAGACTGATACTAAAACGACCATAACTTTCACAAACGGAGTCCGATTTGGGCGTTTTTGGACTCGTTGGAAAGCTATTTCAAAGACCCACACAATGGACAAGGTGCCAGCCATGAAATCCTCATAGTCAGATCGCAAATTAAGAGAGAATACGGTGGTGGTAGTTTACATATTTCTTTTTTAGTTCGTATTGGAGTTTGTTTCGGCCTTAGGCCAAGTTGTGCATGAGTTTTAGTCAAGGCCGTGCATTGTGCACCAATATAAGGCCAGGGCCTTAGCTCCATTGTAAATTAGGCTATGATATGATAAGTTTTTAGACTTGTGAAATAAAGGAGAAAATCGCCATGATGGTTGGTGGCAGCCAGATTGCGTGATTGCAAGGTTTTCTCGTTTGGAGTTTGCAGAGTTGGTGCAAGGCAAGAATAGGAGATTTTTGAGATTGCCGGGGCCTATTTGGTAGGGTACGTGTCTGATTCTTTGATAATCAATCCAATTTGTGCTTCGCCTCTATTTCTAATCTCATTCACTATCCCTTTCTTCTATTCTTTTAGTAACACCTTGTTTACTAGCAAGTAGTTGTGAAAGCGTGACGCCAAAGATAAAACTAGAATGAAAATGATTGGAATTCACCATTTCACTCTATATACGTATATACGTATCTGGGCATCAGGCCTCCCTGCCTTTGGATTGCTTTTAGATACGTGCAAGTGCAATGATATATACAATGATGTGCTAAATGGTAATTGTTCCATTATTTTTAGCATCCATACTTTGACATAATCGATGACGATGTATGATGATAAAGTAGTGATCAAAATACTTACCAAAAAAACCAGATAATAACATTGATTAGTGGTAGCAAATTGAAGGAATTAAAGGCGAAACCACAGACAAAAGTTGATTGGTATTGATAAAATAAATCATTCAATCTCAATGGACTATTAAAAGAGAACAAAATTACTTAAAATTTTAAGTAAAAAGTAGTAGAATGATCAAATACAAGTTAATGCATTATCTTTTAGTATTTACGTTCTTTGAAGTTCATAAAGCGATGAACTATAACATCATTAGTAATTTTCATCAATTCTTATTTTCCTACATAGCAAATAAGTATATCATTCATGAAATTATCACCAATTAATTGAAAAGTCAATTAGATATTTATATGTTCAATAGCTTGAAAACACTATAATTGAAAATATGTCCAGTGGCTTACTTACTTAACGTTGTAGTCAAATACTACAATTTTACCCTCGATTTACAATGAGCCAAGCTGGTAGTGGCGGATCTAGGCCTTGGGCTTGGTGGGCCATAGCCCAAGGCCTAGGATCAAAGGCCCATTAAAACTCTATTGACAAGGCCCAGCCGGCGTATGGAAATATGGTTGTTCACGTATACATGTCAACAGGCGTGTTGCTGCATAGCTGGAGGCTTGGGCTGGGGCTGGCTCCACTCCTATAGGCTGGTTCCAAAAATCAAATTTAAAATCCTAAGTCTTAACCCTCAACAAAAATCAATCAACAATCATCATATTGATACCCTAACTCATAAAATGGAATAATTGAGAGAAATTTAGAGTAAAGTATATATTGATCGGATGGACCTAAGCTTCCTTCGGTCGGTGAGGGCGTGAGGAAATAGGGACCAGACGATGCCACAATGAGATGGTAGGCGAGGGTGGTCGGTGGCACCAATTTCTTCTATTCCTCGGTGACTAGTCGCTGCCTAGCTGGGCGCAGCTGTGTGGCGGACATGGTGCACATCTCTTGACCGACCATGCGAGGCGAATAAGCATCGAGGGTTGCTGCAAGGTGACATATTTGGGATTATCAATGGACGCCATGGCCTGTTACGGTCCTCCCTCTTATGTTGGCTCAGCCTGCTGTAGTTGCATCATAGATTGACGGAAGCAGAGACTTCTCATGGACTGCTGCTAGCTACTGAAAATTTGGATTGCTAGTGCTTCTTTCATTGGGTTTCAAGGAAAGAACTAGGTGCATTGAGTTTAACTTGGGGGTTCACACATGTGATGAAAGTGCGAATCCCTGCTAAATTTTTTTGGACCCGGTATCCTGTGACACTGGGACCCACTATGTGGTTCTGCCCGTGCGTGGCACCATGCCGCACTAGCTATCACATGAACTGAAGCAAAAGATTGGACAATTCGTAGGGGGTTTTTTGAACAAATCAAGGACCCGTATGTATTTCTGGAGAAAACAAATCAAGGACTCGTATGTATTTCCAGAGAAAAGAAAGGATTTTTCTAAAAAAAAAATAAAGGACTCATACGTAATCCGAAAAAAGCGCGAGGCTTAATCACACTAAAGGAGGGCTTCTTGAAAAATCAAGAACCCATGTGTAATTTCAGAAAAAGCAGAGTGGTTTTGGCAAAGGTGGGAAAATATGGCTTTTCTTGGAAAAGTAGGACCCATACGTAATTTTAAAAAGTGGAGGCCTTTTTCGTAAAAATAGTGACGTGGCTGTGGGGGCTACTGGGTATCCCCCAGCTATAATAGAGGGAGTATTGCACGTCTTTATATTCCAAACCTAGAAGATGAAGGGCCTGTACGTACCAAGTGGCTTATAAGCCGGAGCATATAGCTTATTTTATATTGTATTTGTTGTTGGCTTATTCTGCGCAATTAAATATAATAAAATGAAAAATATTATATTAGCATGGAAAATGCAAAGGAATAAGGGGAAAAGCAAAAAAGCCCAAAAAGGCTAAAAAGCTAGAAAAAGATGAAAAATCATAAGTGCGAAGCTAGAAACTGAAGATGTTTAGAGCGCGGCCCAAGTTGTAATGGTTCTTTCAGACCTTTTAAGAATCTTTTCATCTTTTCTTCCTCGGTGCTCACATCCTTGGGTGCATAATTGGCTAAGTGATTAAGCTCATTCAAATAGTCCATAACTGAGCGTCCTCTCTGCTTTAGGGTGTGGAATTCACGTTTGATATCACTCCTAAGGGGATATGCACCTCACGAAAACCTTCCTTAAATTCCTTCTAGGCAATCTCATCCTTATTTGGGCGCATTGCTTGAAAATTAATCCACCATGATGCTGCTGGTCCGGTAAGTTGATGCGAAGTAAATAGAACTTTTTTTCCTGTCATTGCATTGGACGGTCGCCAATTTTCTCTGCTGCTAAGTGTTCTTTTGCACTTAAGAATACCGGTAGACGTGTCTTCTCAAAATCTGAATGCTTTGTTCCATTTTTAGTTCCTCCATTTGGCATGGCTTCCAACGCCGTTAACTCTGTTTGCTAGTTGCTCCATAGTTTGGGTAGTATCATGTTGGCTTGTGCTAGACTAGGTTCCCGCTGAGGCTGAGCTTCATGTTCAACACTTCTTGTTCCTGCCATATCTCTTTTGAGGCTAATTCTGTAACAGTTTTGTAGAAAAACTTCAAAAAGGCAACAACACCCAGAGAGTGCAAAAATGAGAAAAGAATGAACTAGGAGAGAAGCAAGATAGAATGAAAACTAGGGGAGAGAAATCAAATAAAATCTAACAATGCCATACGGTAGACATAATCTTAAAGGCCCATGATATGCCCTAATTAAGCAAACAAAAACATCGTTTTTAGTTATATTTATACGATATCTACATATGGGAAGAACTAACAACTATTCAAAAGGGTTAGGTGGACTCTATCCTAAATACCCTTTTTCTTCATGTCACAAATTACATCTTATGTTTTTTTCCCTTCCAACGTGGATGTATTATTTCTAGCGTCTACCTAACACTAAAACTTTTGAATATTTGGAAAGATTAAGATAAAAAACGTTTTCAAAACAAAACTTATGAGACAAGGGAGATAGCATTAGGAAAGTTTAGATAGCAAAGAAAAGGTAAGGGTAGCAATATCTTTATAGTTTTTGCAAAATTTTGTATAGTTTGAAAATGATTTTTAAATTCCTACTAAACCACCCTAGGGTCTCATCTACCGTCAAGCTGTGCTGCACCACTCCTGTGGGGACACCCCTGTTAATCAAGGTGTCATCGAAATCATGTAACTATCCAGGATTTCAGTTGCACACAGAATGATAAATTGCACAAGCTCATGATTAAACATATAATAGGATTTTTATATTTATTACCAAAATATGGTCTAGAGACCAAGTTCTACACATAGCTAGAGGAAGTGATGTGACCATATCACACATGCATATGACCATAGCTTCCAATATTGAATAAGAGGTGAATTCATTTCTTTGGTTTCAATTTGTTTTAAATGAGAATCTGATGGTACCTAATGATAAAAATATCTATTTGTGTAGCTATACAAGGTGGATTGTATTACCACTACGCACTCATGGTTGCGGTCCACCTAAAGAGAAGCCGATCAACACATCAAGACCAATTCAATGTCTCCCCAAACTCTTCCAAAAGGTCTACACATCACTTCCAACCGATGAGGGGATTTTGGCCTGATCTTCCGATGAGAACGATAACTTCGATTTGATTGATATGATATTGGTGATGAGGCTACTTGACCGAGACGACCAAGTCCATCCTATAATCACTACATCACACCCTTGTCATTATCAACTATGCCAAGAACGCGGTTGACCTAAACACGAGATTCAATTCCTACAAGCAATTGAAGAACAAGTAAAAACAAGATAAAGGGCAATCTGAATGTTGCGAATATCAATTAGAAACATGAAAGAGTTGAGGCCTGCAATCGCAGTTGTTGGTCTAGTTGACACAAGAACACATATTTCACGGTGGAAAACTAATCTAAACAAGCCTCCACTACATGGCCAATTGAGCCTCTATTTATAGGGGCACATAGGCCCTGCCCATATGGAAACTTTTCAACACATGGAAACTAATCAAATCATACCAAATTCTATCTCTATTTCTAAAACTGAAAGATTCTTTTCCTAATTCCAATGCGCACAGAAGGAATTTTGGGATGGGGCCAGATCCGTTGGAAAGAGGGCAAGATAAGCTTTCCATACTATACTCACACATTCCAAACAAACTCTTAATGTGTATTTTATGTGTGTTTGAAATCGGTTCTATCAGCTGAATCAGCGCCGGATTGTTTTAGTGATTGCGGTGCGCACAAAAGGCATTTCGAGGTGGGGTTGGATCATTGGAAAGTGGATAAGTTATGCTTTCTATCCTATACTCGCACACCTCAAACGAAGTTCATATGCAAATTCTATGCATGTTTGAAATTGGTGCTGTCTCCGAAGGACGAATTGGATTCCAAAACGAGTCCAATTTGAACTCTTACTTTGACATAGACAAAAGTGACGTGGGGACCTTGAGAAAGAGTTGGGGGAGATGTTGACTTGGTCTTGATGTGTTGATCGGCTTCCCTTTACGTGGACCCCAACCACAAGCACATAGTGTTAATGCAATCTGCCTTGTATAGCTATACAAATAGATATTTTTATCATTCGGTAGCATCATATTCTCATTTAAACAAATTAAAGCTAAAGAAATGAATTCACCTCTTGTTCAATATTGGAAGCTATGGTCGTATGCATGTGTGGTATGGTCACATCATCCTCTCCTTCTTGACACAAAACCATCCTCAGATTTAACAGATATGTAGCCTCATGTATTATATGATCTTGATCATAAATCCCGGTACATGACAAAGGACGCAACATACTCTTGTTATGTAATATCATAAGTTATTTATCAAATAAGGTAAAATCTCTTTGAAACGAATGTATCTAATTGGAAGTATTCTGACTGTATGGTGTTAGAACTATGTATGTATATATCTCGTTCAGCTCCCCTTCTTTAGAAAATAACGTATTGGATTGTGACCTGATATTGATGATCTCAATGAGAGGCATTTTCTTTCCTAACACAAATGGAGCAATGGTTGTGGTGTTTAGGAGCACAGCCCATAATGCTCCCCTTCTTGAAAGCTTTCCTATAGCTCACAAATAACACTAGATGAACTAGAAATATTAAGGTTAGTACCATTAGTTTCCTCTACATGACAGTGTTTCTTTTCCAAAGTTGAACCTTCTAGTTCTGAAGTTATGCAAATTATATGAACTATGTAATTTCTCTTTTCATCATACTCACCTATTAGGTAAAATTTATAATGAAATTGCATTGGGAATCTCAAATAACTTCTCTAAATAACTCAGTTTACAAGGATGATCAATCTCAATATAACCTAAAGTGTTTGAAGAAGAAATCTCTTTTGGCTTGTCTCTAACATGGATCAATTGCACATTGACAGAATCAAAATCATTTATTTTCTCACATGGATTTAGAATTAAAATAAGATAATCAGGTTCAATTTCTAGTTATGTCAAAGACTTATGCAAGGAATTAGGACACAACTCATTATCAACACTTAAATCAATGTAGTCTGAACTTTCTACTTGAAACATGTGCATATCAGAATTGTTTTCCACTAATTTTTGCTTTAAAGTAGCATGAACAATGAACAATTGTAGTTCTTCACAAGCATGCTCATCTTGAGTGATGATAGCACACTACTACAAAAAGGGTCATCACAGGCGGTTCGAAACTATCATCACATACGGTTTTCTGAACTGCCTGTATTTATGTGTTAGTGATAATTGAAGGTTATCACAGATGACTTGTGAGCTATATGTGATAAAGATAACATAGACGGTTTGTAACTAGAACCATCTGTGAAGAAAACTATTACAGACGGCTCGAAACAAAAACCGTCTATGATACACATTACAGATGGTTCTAGCTACCAACCGTCTGTGATTGACGAGTATCATAAATGGTTGGTATATAGAACTATCTATGATAGTCCTTCATAGATAGTTTATAGCACAAACTGTTTGTGATAGTTCATCCTATACCTATGCCTTTTAAAAACAAGCAAATACAGTGGCAAACACAACAGCATATTCCATTTCCATAGTTAGAATCCACCATTACAGCATAACAAGATAATGAACCCAACTCTTTAACATGACAAGAATACATAAGAAGCAGAGATCCTAGTAGACAATACAAGCTGGATGCATTAGATGGCAATCGGATATCACCGGCAATGGAGAGGCGACGGCAACGCCGCCTTTGTGGCACGACAGTGAGACTACACAAGATACTCTTATGACACTTACGATAAGAGTGTGTTGTGCAGTTGACTGTGGTGTCATAACGAAGGTGCTAGCTCACGGCGGTAGTCGGCGTCGTTGAGGAGCAAGCTAGATGCATCGGATGGCAGCCAGATATCACTAGCAATGGAGAGACGGCGATAGCGCCACCTTTGAGGCACGATGGTGAGACTGCAAAAGACACTCTTACTACACTTACGACAAGAATGTGTTCTGTAGTTTACCGTGGTGTCACAACAGAGGCGCTAGCTCACGGCGATAGTCGGCATTGTCAAGGAACAAGCTGGATGCATCAGATGGCGGTCGGGTATCACCGGCAATGGAGAGGCGGCAATAGCGCCACCATTGTGGCACGACGGTGAGACTGGATAGGGCACTCTTACGACACTTACGACAAGAGTGTGTTATGCAGTCAACCGTGGTGTCACAATGGAGACGCTAGCTCACGGTGGAAGTCGGCGTCCTCGAAGGGAGGAAGCTATATAGTGGATTAACTCACGCGTGACTGCAGGTGGAAAGATAGATAGGGAGTAATTAATAAGGGCCGAGCGGTGGGAAGGTAGATGGGGAGTAATTAATAAGGGCTGAGTAGTGGAAGGAACCGGTGCTTGCCATCCGATGTGGAGAGAATGGACGGATGAGATCGAAATCCTAGGGGATACGTCACGGATCGGTGACATGTCATTATCAGAGATGGTTTGTTACATGAACCGTCTATGATAATGCACATATCATAGACGATTTGTTATACGAACCGTCTGTGATGATTTCATAGATGGTTCTAATTAAAAAATGTCTGTGATAATGCGTATATCATAGATGGCTTTTAAACCCAACCTCATATGATAGTTTCAGAGACGGTTTTAGCTATGAACCATCTGTAATAATCAAAACATAAACAGCTCCACATGAACCGTTTGTGGTGAGGCATCTAGTATAGCTTGTTTTGTAGCAGTGACACCATTATCTTTGCCTTTTTGGCTTTCTCAGATGATGTAGGAGCATCCATCTCATCATCTTTCTTATCAAGCAATGCAGTCAGTGGCTCAATCAGCTCATTCTACTCTTCAGCATGGTTTTCAACTTTCTGTATGTTGTTAGTCATAGAAGAAGGCAAAAACACATATTTGTTCTCAAGTTTCCTATCGTCAAGCATTCTAAAATTATCTTCGATCTTATTTTCAACCTTATAAGCAAGTATATGCCCTATTCTTTTCAGCTTCTAAAAGCTGCTTTTCAGTTTTTCTATAGTAACTAGCTTTTAAACGGAGTATCTTTTCAAGATAGGGTCTATTAGTTAATTGTAATACATACTTTACTGACTTCATTTATATCGCTAAAAACCACACGTGAGTTTCTGTTACTATGTAATCTCTCGCACAAATAGCCCAAAAGCCACAAGCCGCAGCCAAAAAGAACATGCCCATAAACAAATGTAGAAGAAAATTATATTCTTTTTGGACAAGAAAGTCCTAAATTTCTTGATTAAGTCCACTTAATAATATATTCTCTGTAGCTTCAACATGCTCATCTAAACCACAATGCAACGAATGAGTTTTCAATTCATGATAGTATTCCTTTATAGTTCTACTACCTTATTTTAAACATTGCAATCTAGTTAGCAAATAATCAGCATGATATTTAGGAATGAAGTCATCTCTCAAAAGTTTCTTCAATGCTTTCCAATATCAATTAGGAACATGAAAGAGTTGAGGCCTGCAATCGTAGTTGTTAGTCTAGTTGACACAAGAACACACGGCATTTTTTCCCCAAGATAAGCTCATTTTCCGGAGCCCTGGCATGGAACTCCCCTACCATTGGAATTGCTTTCACGGTGGAAAACTAATCTAAACAAGCCTCCATTACATGGCTAATTAAGCCTCTATTTATAGGGGCACGCAAGCCCATGCCAAATGGAAACTTTTCAACACATGGAAACTAATCAAATCATATCTAATTCTATCTCTATTTCTAAAACCAAAAGATTTTTTGTTGATTCCGATGCGCACAGAAGGAATTTTCGGATGGGGCCAGATCCGTTGGAAAGAGGGCAAGACAAGCTTTCCATACTATACTCACACATTCCAAATGAACTCTTGATGCATATCCTATGCGCATTTGAAATTGGTACTCTCAGGCTGAATCTGCACCAGATTGTTTTAGTGATTGCGGTGCGCACAAAAGGCATTTCGAGGTGGGGCCAAATCCATTGAAAAGTGGACGAGTTATGCTTTCTATCCTATACTCGCACACCTCTAACGGAGTTCCTATGCAAATTATGTGCATGTTTGAAATTGGTGCTATCTCGAAAGGCCAAATTAGGTTCCAAAACGTGTCCAATTTGGACTCTTGCTTTGACTTAGACAAAAATGTCGTGGGGCCCTTGAGGAGGAGTTGGGGAGACATTGACTTGGTCTTGATGTTTTGATCGGCTTCCCTTTAGATAGACCATAATCACGAGCACGTAGTGTTAATGCAATCCGCCTTGTATAGCTACACAAATAAATATTATTATTATTAGGTAGCATCATATTCTCATTTAAAATAAATTAAAGCTGAAGAAACGAATTCACCTCTTGTTCAATATTGAAAGCTACGGTCATATGTGTGTGTGGTATGTCACATTAGGAAGGACAATTTGGACGAAGGGACATTGTGGGGCTCGAATTTTAAGTGATTTATTGTTGACGCTATATTTCATACTCTCCCAAGCATCATTTTTTCTTCTTTTGCATCGTTAATGCTACCTATTGTGTATTCTGCTACTAATCATCCATATTTGAGATATACATATTGTGAGACCATGTGGAGGTCTTTCCATGGTTATGATGAGCATTTGAGTATGTTGTGCTTTGTTGTCAAAGTTTGAGTTTGATTTTATGTCATTTGCTCTCTGGTATTGCTGTCTGGGAGACAGCGGTCTGGCCGATCTGTAAAGGCAGTCTGACCACTATGTAGACGTAGTCTGACTAGCCTGTAGAGGTGGTCAAACCAGCTAGCGGTTCGATCAGCCTTGGGAGGCGTTCCGACCAGAGTTGTGGTAGTATCGGCTTATAGTTGGCGGTAGCTATTTTTTTAGAGATGTGCTCATTGTGTTGAACAGAGTTTTTGAGAGCAGTGCGACTAGCCAAAGGTTGGAGGTCCAACTGAAGTGGAATCGAGTGGCCTGACAGGTGTGGATTTTGCGGTCAGACCAGTCCCCTGTTATTGGGAGGAGTAAGTCAGATGTTGGCGGTCTAACTGGCCGATGGTTGGTGGTTAGACTGTTCTCTTGCTTTGGAGTGAGTCTGAGTTGATTTCAATAGTGTGAGTCATGGTGGGAGTCCATGCATATGGGAGTGCGAGTCATGGCGTGAGTCCATGAATGTGTTGTTTTACTAGTAAGACTGAAGTGCATATCGTTTGTGCTCAGAACGGTTGCTTAGTCTTTGATGTACAGGGCGCTTAGTGATTGTTGCGATCAATGGTAAGACCGAGGCTAGGGAAGGTATCCTGAGGCCATGGCGTGTCACGTAAATCCGGTGGAGCATTATCTCAAGCGGAGAAGCACGGGAGGAATACAAGAATCATGAGGAGGTAAATGTCTGCATGTGGTGTACTACCAATTGGATTTGTGTGTTTCAAGTGGTGACGATCCTCGGAGCGGACATACAATTTTGACGATAAGTAATTGTGCATCACGGACTTTGTTGTGGTGTGGTGTGCCATAGGACTTGAGGCATTTGAAGTAGTGATAGTCCTTTGGAGGAGGTGTGCGATCTTGGCGATAAGTCATTGGGCATCACATCTTCATGTGGTGGTTGGTTCAAGGAGAAGCACCGTGGAGTCTAGTGGGTGGCAATTGAGGAAATTATCCAACACCAGTTAGAGTTGTGTTTTGCAAAACTGCAGCAATTGTCTAAGTAGTTTAGGCCATGTTTTGGACAATAGAGCGTCATATCGGGCTATTAGAGCCATGTGAAAGTCATGCTTTCAAAAGCATGCAAGCGTGTATAAGTGTAAAACCCATGTGTGTAAGTTATCAGTTTCTCCATTTGTAAGTAGTTGTATTCACTAAGTGTATGCTTGTTAGGGTTTGGTGAGAGGTGAGGAGGCTCCATTATACAAGCACTTGCGTGTATTGAGAGAGGTAGCACTCTAGATTAGAGGAAAGAGTTGGAGAGACATAATAGGGTTTCCTTTTATTGGAGCCTTGCATGTGTGTGTGCTGTAGGGTTAGAGCTCTATCCTCCATGAGAGAGTGGATGCAAAGCATTCCTCTTCAAGTGAAATGAACATATAAACTTCATGAAACTAAGTTATGCTATGGATTCCTCCTTGTTTGGTTTACGTTCTAGACATTTGGTCACACATTGGTGTCGCGGAATCAAATCATTCATCACATCTCCTCCATCCATGCATATGGTTTTGTTCTCCACCCGCCACTGAATTGCTGTCGTCTCGCACACCGTAGTTTTGGCGTCTCGGAGATGTACGTTTGGTGCATCAAAACATTTGCCTTTTCATATCATCTCTAGTTTACTCTGCCCGAGTGAATTAATGAAAATGGGAAATCCCAAACTCATCTAGGTTCATTGTTTTATACTGACCGGAGACTTCGGACTATGTATAAGTACTAATTCATAAATAAATTAAATGGCATCAAGTTATTAGTGTAAGCTTGAACTAAGTCTAATCATTAACATTAGCCCTAGGTCAATCAAGAACACCTAAACAAGATTACTTAGAGCGGAAGCGTGATTGCGTACCCGAAGCCGGAGATGCCATTAGAATTGTGGTCGGTGCTCGGTGATGCAACAGAGGAGGGCGGCCGACAGTATGGAGGTCGCCGGACTGCGGTGGTAGTTGCCGACGGGGAAGAAGAGGCTGAGAAGACCGGCGGTGTAGATGTGGTCGGCCGGCGTCGCAGTAGGGCGTCGGTCTTCGTTCACCACAGCGCGTCGTTAGCGATTGGATCTGTTAGGGTTTTGTAGAAGCTAGAACAACTCGTCTCATTGCCTCTGCCGAAAACCCTCGTATTTTTATAGCGCTGGGTAACCGGGACCGAAACCAAAATGGAGTTGGAAACGCTACCGATCATTGCGCGGGTGGAGTTATTGTCTCCCTGAAATCTCGGGGAAACGTTAGCCGAGAGATCAATCCAACATTCTCCCCTTTGATCGTAAGGCTAACATCATAAGCCCATTCTTGATAAAACAGCATACCAAGGCAATGTATTGTATGACCAATGAAGTGCCATACAACCCCAGTACCTATAGTGTACTATCCTATCTCGAAGTGGATATTCATTATACTTAATGGGAGTTGGTTTGCTTAAAGGTCCTTTTATCCAGAATCAGAGGCTTTCCAATAAACCCATGCCGGCAACATGATCACGAAAAATATTGGGTGGTAAGCCTTTAGTAAGCGGATCCGCAAGCATTAACTTAGTACTGATATGCTTGATACTTATGGTTTGATCCTGGATTCTATCTTTCACAACATGATACTTAATGTCAATGTGTTTGGCAGCACCACTTGACTTGTTGTTATTTGCATAAAAGACTGCGGGTTCGTTATCGCAGTATACGGTGAGTGGTTTAGAAATGCTGTCTACCACTCTAAGTCCCGGGATAAAATTCTTAAGCCATACAGCCTGCCCGGTAGCCTCATAACATGCCACAAACTCAGCTTGCATCGTTGAAGATGCCGTAAGGGTCTGTTTGGAACTTTTCCACGAGATAGCTCCTCCAGCGAGTGTGAAGATATAACCTGACGTGGATTTCTTAGTATCAACACATCCCGCAAAATCTGAGTCTGAATAACCAATAACTTCAAGGTTATCAGAAAACTTATATGTGAGCATGAAATGCTTAGTAGCTTGCATATAACGCAAAGCTTTCTTAACGGCTTTCCAGTGGTCCGGTCCTGGATTTGACTGATATCTGCCAAGCATCCCGGTTACAAAAGCTAAATCAGGGCGTGTACAAACTTGAGCATACATAATGCTTCCGACAGCTGAAGCATAAGGAACCGACTTCATCTGATCAGCTTCATATTGGTTCCTTGGACATTGAAATGTCCCAAACTTATCACCCTTAACAATAGGAGCAGGCGAGCCAGAGCACTTATGCATATTGTATCTTTTTAGTACTCTGTCAATGTATGCCTTCTGAGATAAACCTAATATTCCTTTGGACCTATCTCGGTGAATTTCAATGCCAAGAACATAGGAGGCATTACTGAGATCCTTCATATCAAAATTAGATGAAAGGAATCTCTTGGTCTCAAACAGCATGTCCTTATCGCTGCTGGCCAATAAGATATCATCCACATAAAGTACTAAGATGGTGAATTTACTCCCCTTGAACTTAACATATATGCAGTTATCAACTTCATTTTCTTTGAAGCCAAAACTTCTTATAATCTTATCGAATTTGAGGTACCACTGCCTCGATGCTTGTTTTAAGCCATAAATGGATTTCTTAAGTCGACACCCCATATGCTCCTTGCCTTCCACAACAAAACCTTCCGGTTGAGCCATGTAAACATTCTCTTGCAAGTCGCCATTAAGGAATGCCGTTTTAACATCCATCTGATGCAGCTCTAAATCATAATGAGCTACAAGTGCCATAACAATTCTGAATGAATCTTTAGTTGAGACAGGAGAAAAAGTGTCATTATAATCAATCCCCTCTCTTTGTGAGAAGCCTTTTGCTACGAGCCTTGCTTTGAACCTTTCGATATTTCCCTTAGAGTCATGCTTGGTTTTGTAGACCCATTTACAGCCTACTGTTTTGACTCCGTCAGGAATATCTACTAAGTCCCATACATCGTTAGTGCTCATAGACTTTAGTTCATCCTCCATGGCTTCAAGCCATTTAGAAGAATGTTCACTCATTATGGCCTCCTTATAAGAAGTAGGATCATCTACCTTCCCTATATCATTAATATCCTCATTCATATAGACAACATAATCATTTGGGATGGCAGATCTTCTTTCCCGCTGTGATCTTCTAAGAGGTTCATTAGTTATTTCAAGAGACTGCTGAGGCTCTTCATTAGGTATAACATTAGGAATTTCAGAGATCTCAACAGTGGGTGCAACAACAGTATTCTCTACTGGAGGTGCAACCGCCTGAGGCGCAGGAATAAATATCTCTGGGATGAGCGGTGAAGGAACATAAACCCGCTTCTCCTCAAGATCTATTTTCCTGGGCTCCAGGTCCTTGTTATTTTCTAAGAACACAGCGTGCCTTGTTTCTACAAACTTAGTTATCCTATCAGGACAATAAAACCGATACCCTTTGGATCTGTCAGGGTACCCAATAAAATGGCAACTAACTGTCTTAGGATCTAATTTCCCAATGTGTGGATTAAATAACTTAGCTTCAGCACGACAACCCCACACTCGTAAATATTTCATACTCGGTTTCCTCCCAGTCCATAATTCATAAGGTGTTTTAGGTACTGATTTACTGGGAACCCGATTAAGAATATGTGCGGCTGTCTTAAGTGCTTCCATCCACAAGCCAATTGGTAAACTAGAATGACTAAGCATGCTCCGTACCATATCCATAAGTGTATGCGGTTGCGCCTTTCAGCTACACCATTCTCACGAGGTTCGCGGCATAGAATCCTGGGCAACGATGCCATTTTCCTGAAGGAACTTAGCGAAAGGGCCAGGAATTTGCCCATAAGAGGCATGTCTTCCATAATATTCTCCCCCACGATCCGATCTTACCACTTTAATTCTTAAGTTGTGCTGATTTTCAACTTCAGCCTTAAATATCTTAAATTTATCAAGTGATTCAGATCGGTCTTTAATGGGAAAGATATAACCATAACGGGAGAAGTCATCAGTGAATGTGATGAATGTATCAAAGCCATCCATTGATGTCACAGGGAAAGGACCACAAATATCAGTATGAATTAATTCTAATAGTCCTGTGCTGCGAGTAGCTCCCTTCTTTATTTGTTTAACATATTTTCCTTTAATGCAATCAATGCAGTGGTCTGAGTCAGAGAAATCTAATGGGTGGAGAATTTCTTCTTTAATGAGACGCTCCATTCTCCCCCTCGAAATGTGGCCTAAACGACAATGCCACAGTTTCGAAGAAGTCTCATCATTATTTTAACGCTTAGCATCACAAACATTCAAGGATACAGGAGATTCATTAAGGGAAAGCATATAGAGCTTGTCTTGTCTAAACGCAAGACCAATATTATTTGAATTAAACTTAATAATACATTTATTGTCTCCAAAAAAACATTTAAACCCTTCATCATCCAATAAAGAAACTGAAATTAAATTCCTCCTGATGGAAGGGACATAAACTACATTATTAAGACGAAGAGTGAAGCCGCTATCTAAGACTAGTGAAACAGATCCAATCGATTCAACTTGGCTTCCTTTCCATCCGCGACTCTAAGACTTCGCTCCCCTTTCTTAGTGTTTTGCGGTAAGGAATCCTGTAAAGAGTTGGTAACGTGCACAGTTGCACCTGAGTCAATCCACCAAGAACTAAGGGAAAAACCAGCATAAAGAGTTTCATCAATGAAAGTTATCGTATCATTACCCCTTTTGGCGAGCCACTTAAGGAAACCTACGCAATCCTTCTGGAAATGCCCTGGCTGCTTGCAGAAATGACATTCCCCCCCTTTAGATGCTCCGGCGGGAGCAGCATGAGGCTTAGGTGCATTGTGCACCTTAGGCCCCGACTTGTCAGAATTTGGGGAGAATTGCAGCTTCTTCTTTGATTTGAAGTCCCCTTGGAACTTCCTTTTGTTCGAGCCACCAATTTGAAGAGCATAATCTTTCTTTTCTGTTCTTATTCTCTCTTCCTCCTGGACACACATGGCGATCAAGTCGCTAATGCTCCATTTCTCTTTCTGAGTATTGTAATTAATTTTAAAAGCTGTATACTCAGAAGGAAGGGAGGTCATAATGAAATGGACAAGGAAACCATCAGAGATTGCCATGTCCATGCCCTTGAGTTTTCCTGCCATATCAGTCATCGTCATGATATGCTCTCTGATACTGCCGGACCCATCATATTTGCTTGTCAAGAGCCTCTGAATTAAAGTACTGGCATAAACTTTTGTGGAGCCTTTGAATTTCTCCTCAATTGAAGCCAAGTACTCCTTAGCATTTTCGGAATCGGGGATTGCTCCCCTAATCCCGACTGAAATGGAGGTCTTCATGATCATTAGTGATAAGCGGTTAGACCGCTCCCATTTTTCAGCATTAGCCTCATAAACTTTCTTTTTCTCATCAAAATTCTCTTCACCTTCGGTGGGAGGAATGGGAACGGCTACCCTTAAGGCATAGTCGAGGTCCAAAACCCCAAGGACAACAGTAATTCGTTCTTTCCACGTGGGAAAATTGCTCCCCGTGAGCTGCTCAATGTTATCAATAGTGGCGGCAACGTTCGAAGCATTAAGTGCTGAATTTCAAAATATAAGGCAAAAAATTAGAAATATCATAAAGACATATATTGCATGTAATTAACCCTACGTTGGTCTGATTAATATCATGCAAAATTAAAGTTCTAATTCATATCACCGTTGGGCAGAAAATGAAAAGAACTTAATAATTTTATATGGCGACATATGATTATAAACAACGTTAGTCAGAATATAACCATATGCATACATAATGCCAAAATTAAGCATAAAATCTCTAATTAAAATATCTCGTTGGTTCAATTTTAATCAGAGATTATACATAACGATATGGTAATGATACATGTAATTTGGGCCACTGAAAGTAATTAAAACCAGTGCACAAAATAGACTTTAAAACATAAAGAAATGCACTGGAAAAAACAAAATGGGAAAAAATATTACTGCAGCCGGCCCCAAAAGAAAACCGGCCCAACAAATCATACTCACTGCCCACAAAAATCCCGCACAGGAAAAAATGCGCATAGCAGCCCGAAAAAACGGCTCGGCTCGAAAATCGCCGGCGCGGCCCACAAAACTCCATCTGCGCGCGGGGCCTAAATCTAACGCGTGCGGCCCATGAAAAATGCACGCGCACGGCCCAAACTTCAGCCCCTGGCCCAAAAATCATGTGCGCCGTTGGATTTCATCCAACGGCCAAGCACGCGCGCGGTGGGATTTTGCCCCTAGAGGCCAACAGATGAAAACCCTAGAGGCCATTTACCCCCGCCGAAAAAAAAAACGGGGCTCCATGGCGGCGGCAGGCGCGGCTCTTGCGGGGCGACGGCGGGCGGTGGGGAGTGCGGCCGGCGGCGGCCGCGCGCCGCGGCGGCGGCGCGCGCCAGCCGGAGGCGGCGGCGATGGCTGCGCGTCGCGGAGCGGCGGCGCGCGCGCTGCGTGCGAGCAGATGGCGGCGGCCGTGAAGCGACAGCGCCGCGGGCGGCGCGCGACGGTGGCCCGAGGCGCCGGGCGGCGGCCGGAATCGGTGGAGCGGCGCGGCGCACGGCACCCGTAAGTCCCGATTCCCCCCTTTTTTTTGTGTGTTCTTGATTTGCCGCCGCCGATCTAATTTCTTTCGGGTGAAGGGAAACTTTGGGGATCCTAATTAGGGTTTTACGAAAGTTGAATCCCCTCCTTCTAATTTCTTTACCGAGCCGATTAAAAAAAATTTTAGATCCAAGCCTTAATCTCAAATCCAATGTTCGGTTAAGCCTAATAGGGTTCATGATGACCTAAAGATTGCTCTGATACCAAATGTAAGCTTGAACTAAGTCTAATCATTAACATTAGCCCTAGGTCAATCAAGAACACCTAAACAAGATTACTTAGAGCGGAAGCGTGATTGCGTACCCGAAGCCGGAGATGCCATTAGAATTGTGGTCGGTGCTCGGTGATGCAACAGAGGAGGGCGGCCGACAGTATGGAGGTCGCCGGACTGCGGTGGTAGTTGCCGACGGGGAAGAAGAGGCTGAGAAGACCGGCGGTGTAGATGTGGTCGGCCGGCGTCGCAGTAGGGCGTCGGTCTTCGTTCACCACAGCGTGTCGTTAGCGATCGGATCTGTTAGGGTTTTGTAGAAGTCTAGAACAACTCGTCTCATTGCCTCTGCCGAAAACCCTCGTATTTTTATAGCGCTGGGTAACCGGGACCGAAACCAAAATGGAGTTGGAAACGCTACCGATCATTGCGCGGGTGGAGTTATTGTCTCCCTGAAATCTCGGGGAAACGTTAGCCGAGAGATCAATCCAACAATTAGAAGTAAGAAGTTTTATCCAATTGATGTGTTCTTTTCGAAGAACAAACAACACATATATTTGCCGGCTTTTCACACTTGATTTGGAGAGAAGGGCTGTAGCCTGCAGATCATGTGCCCTATTTTTTAGTACCTACTGCAGCAATTATTTAAGGAATATAATACCCAACAATAATTGTGTTACGTATGCACATATGTCGCGTACGTACGTTGACCCCGTGAGTATTATTCTCTGGCTTTACATTTCGAATCTTTCCTTGGGAAGTCACATGCCCATTTGTTTATCCCCGAGGCAGCCGCTGTCCATGTCACAATATTTCTTTGGTCGATTTGATCTGAGATACGATCACTGTGTGTCATGCAACAGCTGTACTGACAAGAGGCAAAGGTCCAACTGCGACTGTCCAAGAGCACATCTAACGTGGCCATGGATCATGTATAATTGTATATGAAATGTTAATGTGTGTACGGATCAACATGTGGCTCCAATGATTGATAATATATTACGGTACAGCAGCCCTTACAGTGTACTGACTACTTTTTATTTTCAAGTGATGTTTTAGGATATGCGGTGGTCATAATTTTTCAAATTTAACCTCTAGTAATCACACACTAGTAATCACACAATGTTGCAGTAGAAAAATCACATTTTCGATGATTGGGCTCAGGAAAAAATACCATCAGGTGTGTTCATTAAAAAACATGTAGAGGCATTTTTCTAGAGACACTTTCCAATTTGTCTCTCAGATGAGGAGTTATAGAGGTGTTTTTTAGATCGAAACACTTTAAAAGTCATCTCAAAATTTTGTACTGTAGAGATGGTTTTGAGATGTTTAAGAAACACATGCATCATTTTATCTTATAGAGATGTTTTTTAGACTCTCTCTCTAATTTGCCTTTTTTTTGTTGTGTAAAGATATTTATTTGAGGCGCTTTTAACTCTTCAGACGCATATTTTAGTGGTTATATATGTTAAAAGGACTACATATAAATACTGCATGACACAACTGAACACATGATATTATCAGGTTGATGTGGCTAGTGTATCAAGTCTAAAAGAAGAGAAGAATTCCCATCAGGTCTTAAGAGTTCAACCACCAACCTTTGTAGGAGTCCATACGTTTTTTAGTTTTTATTTTCTACGGTGCACTATGCTAGGAGCATAATTTAATGCCACAATATAATGCCTCTATTCCCTGATAAACATAATAAAGTGTCTCTATAAAATAACACAAAGAATATAGAGACGCTTTAATAATATGTTTGTTCATTCATATGGTGCATAAGAAGACGTTATGTGATGTTTTTTTTTAAAAAAAATGTCTTTGCAACAATGTAGAGACAGAAAAAACATCTTATAGCGTTTGTGTTGTAGTGGTTGTTAAAAATATTATCATAATGTTAGAGTTTTCCTCATTTATAGTAGCATGCTACTATCCAATCAGTACTCAAAAAACTTCTTGATCAAAAAAATAATCGAAATTTTAACTTGAAAGCTGTACAAAATTGACGCCAATTTCAGATTTTCAACTATTTTGATCACCTGTGAATAATACCATCATATTGTTAAAATTATTTTTACAGTATTATATTTTTCCTAAATTAATTACGGTAATATATTTATAGCTTGAAGATCATGCCAAAGTTCTCATAGGAGAGTTTTTCATCTTTAAAAGATGTAATAATGCACTTTATTCATGGTTTGACGAGTCAGCAGTTTTGCAACGCGTGATATACTACTCTATCATACCTCCGTTAGTTCATAAACATATCACTAATAGCGCTACAACTAGACAGTGTAACAACCAAGTGGCTAGTTTAAAATAGGAAGATTGGCATGCAAGGAAAAAAAACTGAAAAAACTTAGCCTTTCCAATTGTTTTTATTATTTACCAGTCCAGCTGCCGGGGAAGAGAATCATCCACTGTAAGTCAATGACAAGCACGTCAATTATGGGGGTTCGTTACAGTTGTGCTGGCTGATAGCAACCACTTCTATACATCGCCGCCGTAGAAAATGCTGAAAGATCAACATAGAAAACAGCTTCCATATATATAACATAATGCACGATGGCTGTCAAGACTTCACAGTCAGAATCGCTCCCGGCCGTATGGTCCATACTTTACGATCGTCAATCGTCAGAAAAGGGTGAGTCGTGCATATATGAAAGCTTAGGTGGAGGGCAGCTTTGCCGCCAGTTAACGTCCCTCGAGGAAGACGGAAGACGGGAGGAGGAGGTTCAAATCGAGAGCTAACAAATTCAGACCTTTGCGCTGCCTAGTTGTTTAGAAACACAGGGCAAAAGTCCAACCTAGTTGTTCGGTGGCACTGGAGCATTCAAAAAGTTCTCTCTAAAGTCATATCTAAAACCCTTCACATCTAGCGATCACCTTACGGATACCATCTCTAAGACTTGTTCTAGACAGCTTTTGGCTTCTTAAGGTGGTTTTTATAAACTGTTTGTAGAAGTTACTGCAATAGCTCTTTTGAACGGAGTGACTTTTCAACGCAAATGTCTCTTGGTTCAGGAGTTGCTTGGCCTTCCAAGCTCCCTCCCTCTCTCTCTCTCCATGTCGGATTTGACCCTAAAGAGACGAACTGTGTGGACAATTGGAGGTTACAGTAGGTGGTCTAATGTAGTTGCTTATCTCTTTAATTGTTGGCAACGTTAAGACACTAGTTTTACTTCGAAAAATTCTACATGACTTGTGACTGTAATAGGGCAATATAGGGGATGCACAACCAGAAAAAGGGAAAATCGTGTTGGGTTGTTTTGCGCCCGTAAATAGTACTAAGATAAGTTTTCAAAGAATCATACTGAGAGTATCAACGGTTCACATGTGTTAAAAAATTGATAATCGTATCGAGTTGAGATCTGAGTTTGCAAAAGTTTGCAAGTTTTATTTCTTACTGCAGTTCTCAGGCGGAAGTAGCAGGGGGTTGGTGGGAGTACCAGCCTTGTTCTACCAGTACCAGCATGGGGGCCGAGGTACTACCGCAAGTACAGTATAACTGGGTTATAGTTGGCCATAGCTATTTTCCAAAGAAGATCGTTTTGGGTGTATTTGGGTCCGGTTGTACCAAATGAGATCCACGGTACTTCAAGAGAGAGCAGTATGACTGGCCTTTGAACTACGGTACTAATAGGGTGGTAGTACCAGTATGGTACGAGCGGTTATACCGACTCCCCTGTTATCAGAGTTTAACCAGGGTTGACTAGAGCGGTATGACCGGACTTTGAACATGTAGTAGTACCGAGTTAGTTGAACAGTCAAATCGGCTTTGTCTAAAAGTATCTGAGGGGTTTCGATAATTGTAGGGAATGGTTATGGGTTGAATTGTGGAATCTAAGTTGTTGCATTCATGGTGCATGAAGCATGTTTACACTAACATGGATCAAGTTGTAAAGAACTTGTGCTTGAAAATAGTTTCTTGGTCTTTGATATGTAGGGTGCTTGGAGGCATCCATGGTTGACGGCGTAGACCAGGACTAAGCTCGAATGAGTTGAGGTGCGGTTAAGGAAGCCGAGCGGGATGGTTGGGCTCAAGCGGGGCATAGTAGAAGATAAGGGATGTTGAAGGGAAGGTTTTGGGAACGGTTCATCGCATGGCGCAGTTGGTGTAAGTGAGGTGTTGTCAGGGAATCTTCACGGAGAGACTTACCGATTCATGAGTCATTGGTGAACATACACACGGCAAGCATGGGGATTGCTTACAAAGGAGAAGATGACCATAGACTAGACTGGGGGAAGAGGTGATGTCCATGGTCAAGATGAAGGTGTTTTAGCAGGGAAGCCAAAAAACTAGAAGCAGCAAAGGGACTAAAACCGCGGCGCTTGGAGGGCATTTAGAGAGCAGTTTAGGTCAAGGATAAACTAAGAAGGTCAAGTGGATGGAAGCTTGCTCCTTAGTAGATTTGGGCTTATGCTCTTTGAGAAGCGTGCATAAGTCATGCGTTGAGTGTAAAACCCAGTGTGTGTGGGGTTAACGGGTTTTCTCGATTATGCTAATGGATAGTATTCATTAAGGTCAGATGTGACCTGGTTGCCCCCATCTATTTGAGTAGGAGGGGGTTGGAGGCATGTAGCTAACAAAACCAATCAACTCATCCATTCTTTAGGGTTTGAGTAAGATATGCTTCCAAGGGAGAGGAGACTTTTGAAGAGTGCTCTTGGGTGTTAGAGCTTTATCCGCCATAGTGGAGTTCTTGTAAATCAAACCTTTATAAGTTGCAATAGATCAACTTTGTTCATCATACATAGTGTGTTACTGATCTTGTTGGTTTGCTCTTGATTTGGTTGGATTTTTTTGCACTCTCCCCTACTCTCTTGATCTTGCTCATTTCAAGGACACGTAAGTGATGGTGATACCTCATGAGGATCATATGCCATCCATCCAGAGACTAACTGTAGCAAGATCTCGGTGTTTACCTGGCTTGGCTTGACTTGGAGCACTTCTTATGAAACATTGTTTCTAGAATTTTAGTCTTAAATTTTTGGATGGTCTAACTTGTTGTGATATGTGGAAACCTATCTAGAGTCATCTTGGCTATCCTTAACACACAAGCAAGTTCTAACTTAAGTTTGTGAGTTTTGCTCGGTTTTGGTGCAACCTTGCCTACCTCAAGGAAAGATTGAAACATTGACCAAGATCCATAAGATCCTTAGATGGATTAGGTTCATGATATCCTTAGTAAGGTGTGTGCAAAGTTTGACATCATTTGAATTTGTATTTTTAGGAATGCACTCTCTTTGGTTTAGGCTTGAGTTGGTTTTCTGTTCTATGAATGGGAGTGCGGTCATACCGCCCTTGTCCGTGGTACTACCGGTCGCTAGTCGTACCGGCCTTCCACCTATGGTCATACCGCCCTGTAGCGGTAATACTGGTCATGTTAGATCGATGAGGCTGACTAGAGGGGGTGAATATACGGTCTAAAATTTCTTCTCTAATTAATTACCAATTTCTATTTGGCTAAACCAAGCAAATAATGCGGAAGCTTAACTCAAAAGGATTTAGCACAAATAACGCCTAAAACAACCGGATTCACCTAAGTGTACCAACAAGATATGCCTATGTCAAGATTTGCAATCCTAGGATGACAAGCAATCAATTTAATTCTATGAATGTAGATTGTGCACAAGAAAACAAACCGCAGTTGACACGGTTGCTTTTTACCGTGGTGTTCGGAGACTTGCCGGTTTCCCCTAGTCGACGTTAAGGATAGATCATCAATTTTCATCACCATCTGTTCCACAACAAAATGGTGTAGTTGAAAGGAAAAATAGAACTTTGGTTGAGATGGCTAGAACAATGCTAGATGAATTTAAAATTCCAAGGAAATTTTGGGCTGAAGCTATATATACTGCATGCTATATTTCAAACCGTGTGTTCTTGAGATCTAAACTTGGTAGAACTTCATATGAGCTTCGGTTTGGACATAGGCCTAGTGTATCTCATTTCAGAGTTTTTGGGTGCAAATGCTATATGTTAAAATCTGAAATCTTAGATAAATTTGAAGCTAGATCAACTGATGGTATTTTTCTTGGATACCCTGTTCATTCACGTGGCTTTCGTGTGCTTGTTTTGGAGACTAACAAAATAATAGAAACCTATGAAGTTTCTTTTGATGAAGCTAGTCCAGGCACTAGTCTAAGTGATGTAGGTACAAGTGCATATGTTCAGCGGGAGAACATATTTGTTGATGACGATGAGGATGATGAAGATGAGGTTATGGTTCCTACTATTTCTCCACCTGTAGTTTCTTCTACACCTTCTATTACTGCGGCTACAGTTGGGCATCCTCAAGCTACTACTTCATCTACACATATTGAAAATGAACAAGAAGGTGCTTCAGAAATTTCTGCTCCTCGTCACATTCAAAGGAGACATCCACCTAAACAAATGATTGGAGATTTAAATGAAAGAGTAAAAAGCAACGATGAGTAAAGAATTTGAGATGCGTATGATGTGAGAGTTGACTTACTTTTTGGGACTGCAAATAAAACAAACAAATGAGGGAACTTTTGTGCATCAAAGTAAGTATACAAAGGATCTTCTACGTCGTTTTGGGATGAAAAATTGCAAGCCTATTGTGTCACCTATGGGAGCTGCTTCAACACTTGATCCTGATGAAGATGGTGAAGTTGTTGATCAAAAAGAGTATAGGAGCATGATTGGCTCACTTTTATATCTTACTGCTTCGAAGCCAGACATAAAATTTTCTGTGTGTTTATGTGCTCGTTTTCTAGCTTCCCCACGTGTTTCACATCTACAAGCTGTCAAACTAATTTTTAGGTACCTACATGGTACTCAAAATTTTGGCATATGGCTTTCTGCTTCTTCATGTATTAGTTTAAGATCTTTTTCTGATGCTGATTTTGGAGGTTGTAGAATTGATAGAAAAAAGTACATCAGGCTCATGTCACTTTTTGGGTAATTCACTTATTACATGGTCATCTAGAAAACAATCTTTTGTTGCTCAATCCACTACTGAATCTGAATATGTAGCTGCTGCTAGTTGTTGTTCACAATACTTTGATAGTAGCCACACTTAAAGATTATGAGATAATTTTGGATAATGTTCCACTTTTCTGTGATAATACTAGTGCTATTTGTATTGCTAAGAACCCAGTGCAACATTCAAGAACTAAGCATATTGATATCAGATTTCACTTCCTTCGAGATCATGTGGATAAAGGGAATGTTGTGCTTCATTATATAGATACTGAACATCAGTTGGCAAGCATTTTCACGAAACCTTTGGATTCTTCTCGGTTTGTTCGTTTACGAAGTGAGTTGGATGTGTTGCACCCAATGGATTATTCTAAGGGGGAGCTTCTCATTTAAAATTTTAAAAGCTTTGTTTATTATCCTTGTCAAATAACTCATCAAATCCAAGTCATTAAAACCAATTGAGTAGTAGAGCTCTTTTTATCATATTTATCCGTATGTTGTGTAGTTTTGATCACGACTTGTTATAATTAAATTGCTACATTTGAATTAAAAGCATGACATGGCGGAATATTTTGACTAGATTGATTATATTTATTACTTTGCGATATCCATCAAAAAGGATAAGCTTGATTGTGAGTCTTACTTTAACTCTTGGCTATGAGGCTCGTATGTTTCATGTTACAATTTTTATGATCACTCATTTTGGCATGTTATTGTTAAAAAAGGTATATAAGAAAGAGAGAATTGAAAAGATGTATGCTTCAAGCATGCCATGGTGAACAAAAAAAACACAAAAGTGCGTAAAATGAAAAGAAATATGTTTCAAGCATGCCACCATTAAAAAAGTCATTATGAAAAAGAAGTATGCTACAAGCATGCCACATGCCTAAGAATTGAGTGTGGAGCAATAAGTTGTTACATGAGACTGCTAGCCCGTCTAGAGTTAAGGTTTGCTTCACTTTTAGGCTTTGACTTTTTGTTGAGATATTTCATTGTGCTCTTTATAATTGATTTGATCATTGTTGAGATGTCTGTTATTAATATAAATTGCTTAATCATGCTCAAGACTGGATTTGACATTGTTATGTGATATACGGCTTTATATGATCTAGATAGCTCTACTCAAAAATATGACTTGGTTGTGTTATTAAACCAATGCAACGTGACTTGGATAATCTACAAAGTTTCTAGATTTTTATTATCATTGCTCTTTCTTAGAATTATTCATTCTTTGAATTTTCTTGATGATTACATTGCCTAAGGGGGAGAGATTTGGTGTGCTTTGCGAGAAATTAAAGAGAATTTGGGGAGAATAAAATTGCCTCTCTTGTGTTGAGGGGGAGAGATGTCAGACCCCAGATTATACCATCCGGAATCTTCTGTGATTCCACCGCACTATTCCCTGGATCAGTAGATAGTGCTCACAGATTACAGTTCTGAATATCAAAGTACATATCATGCGGAAGCGTAAATATAATAGTACACTTACTCATGGGCCGATTAGGCCGAAATCAATAAATTGCAGCAGCGGAAGAACGAAGCACACAAGTGGGACCTTCAGGACATGCCCACAGCGACAAGCGGAGGTTCGCGACCTAGCCCTTGACAGCTTCATCTTCTCGGCCAGCTTGTCCAATCTTGTTGCTGAGGCGAGGTGATTTGATTTCTTGATTCTGAATTTTGTCGCAAAAGCGAGCGTGAGCACTCCGACCCCGTGCTCCGCGAGCCAATACACCGAATGCAAATAAATAGTATGCATGGCTTAACAAAGGAGAGGCTCGGGTTGTTTTATTTTGCGAAAAGTGCTTTTGAATACAATTACTTAAATTTTCCTGAGACCTAGCAGTTTGAACCAAATCATAATGTACAAGGAAATGCATTATTAATATCGATTCAGATTCCATCCACCGTTACATGGCATCTGCACCATATAGCAATTTCTTCAGCGTTATAGCCGCTTAACTTACCATCGACGACGCCAGACAATTCCAAACCAGGCAGTCCTTCGCCTTTCACTTTTCCATTCCCATTTTCCAAACATTTTTAAATAGAACTAACTCGAGTAAGTTCCCATGTCCGCCCATGACCGTGGGCACGGCTATTCGAATAGTTTTGACTCTGCAGAGTTTGTACACTTTCACCACAAGAGATGAACTATCCTTTTTGCCAACATGCTTCCTTAGGCATGAGACCCAGATAATTTATCACAAAGCCTTTACCTTACTCCGATCTAGTTAGACACCACCCACGCTGAGGTTTCACCGCTGAAGGGTTACACCACCACAGTCAGAAGCCCCCTCTTGCGCCGTGTGAGTACAGTACACCCTGTGCCTCACTGTGAGTAAACCAGTACACCCTGGCACCCACTTCCCTCGGTGATGTCTGAACTAAACCCTTGCAAGTTATTCAGCTAGGTCGTACCCATTATAGACTTGTGGTTGTACTGTTTTACATCAGGAGATCATCACAAGATTCAGTCCTTAGTATTATCTGAGCGGTTCTACCACACTCCATGATTTGTGCTCCCACCGCACCACATACCAGCCCCCAAGCCATCCGCTCAGATATTTAAGCAAGTTGGAATTTTTGAGAGCATAAAATAACCATATCAAAGGATACCAGTCATTCCCACCATGACTGCCCAACCAATTTTTCTCAGGATTAAAAGTGATGCTTGGGCGCTCTCGCGTCCATGAGTATCTAAACAATACTAAGCATGGCATATATTTAGGGACTTATTTTCAAAAGTTACCATTATAATTTTGCTAGGGTGACAAGGTTCACACATTCAAATATTCCAAAGGAGGGTAATATTATTCAAGGTAAACAATGGACATATAACTAGAATCGTAAATTAAACATGTATTTGCATATAAACTAACAACACGCAATTTGATAATTTAAAACAAAGTAATTTGCAGAAATGTAGTTTCAACATGATCAAAGTATTGACTCGCCTGGCGCGGTTTACACGGTCTTGAGCTCACTCAAAGCCTTCTCATGTGATGGGCTTGAATTTCTGGTCTTCGTCTTTATCTGGATCTGGGTCTTACTTGATCCCCATAGATCTTCCGAACTCCACTTCTAATTACGCGACAAAGGACTGAATCCAAATAAAAGCAATCAACTCAAAGATCCAAATAAATTCGAATAAGTTCAATTTATTTTTATTATGATTTAACGGGTGATTCGATGATTGGAGGCAAGGCTGTGGTAGCATACAATAACTTAATCTTTTTGTTACAAACTTCATCTACTATTGTTATATTTATCAAGGAAGCCCCATGAGTTAGGTTAATCCTATAAATTGATGTGCGAGTTTATTGAGCAACATTTTGTTGAGTGCTATTGTTCAGGGCATATGCCATATGCGGGGTATACAAATTTTAGCTTACCAAATTAATACTAGAGCCTGGGTTCTTAGCATTCTATGGTGTGACATTTTATGTACACTTAGTTGTCACTAGACATAACTTATCTTGAATTAGAGTCCGTTTGTTCAGGTCCTAACTTGTTACATTCAGTTATGTCCATCATTATTACCACATCTACGTTAAAATTTAATTAATCGTACCATTGGTATTTTGTCTATACTTTAGTTATTATTAGGCTTAGCTCTATTTAATTTAGATTTACTTATCTAGGCGAGATTAGTGTACAAGGTAATATTTCATTTTGCTATTTAATAAGATATATCACTGAGATTTGTTTAATGGTGGCTTGGTAAATATTGGAGCATATACGTTTACATTTTAATTAAGGGTAATCTTTGTTAAGTTCGAGTATCTAGCCATAGTCATATTTATTCACTATTGCTTTGAATTAATAATTAGCCTCTTAGGTGATGGCTCAACCATATTAATTATGCATACATGAGCTTGTCCAATTGTAAATATTAGATAGTCTCATTTACATTCTAGTTAATTTTGGTTAGATCCCCAAAACTATTCTCCAATTTAATTTGAGTATTATAATCGACAAAGACTTCTCAGCATTGCTAGGGCATAGGGTTATGTTTACAATCTTACTATCATGCAAGGATGTATGCTTCATTCCTACAAAATTCCCATTGGCTACATGGATATTTGGACCTAGACTACATCCCTTCTAAGTTGCTCACTATGCCTTGGATCAACAACCAAGCTCTCAAAATAAAGATCAAGGCACATGAGTTACTATCATATAGTAGCTAATCCATAATTAAATCTCTAATGATCTTACCTTGCACAACGATTTATTCCATCTCTATAATTAAAATTTTTATCTTTCATTTTAACTTTATGTTAAATACTTATATCTCCCATAATTATTCCCAAGGTTTATTCAATGGGTATACTAGGAATTCTTTAACTTAAATTTCAATCAATTAAGTATTAGTGAGCTAATCCTAAACTATTTCTCTAAATCACCTAATTGCTTCTTTTGCATATACACTTTATATTCTGATGCATATATAATTTTTATTTAATCTAAAATCAATTACCCTAGCTTTTATTTGATTTATCTTCTAATTACTGTCTAGTAGAAATGGGTAAAAGAAAACAAAAACAGAAATATGCAAAGAGGGGAGTCGAACCAAAAACCTGAGATGGACTGGAGTGTTAGCTTGAGCTCGGTTGACGACTGGGCTGTTGCCCCTTTGGTGATGTTAGGAGGGAAGCAAGGTTAAAAAGGTGAGGGGAGCCTGCAAGCAGCCGGCCAGCCAAAAACAGAGCAAGCGGGGAAGCACGGTTGGCGGCGAGGGCTCCGCGGGGAATCGGAGGCGGAGTAGGTCGGCAAAATGGATCCCTGAGGAGGTTTAGAAGCCGGTGGAGGGTGGCGCGCTCGAATGGCGCGGTCGGCGGGCGGCGGGTTGTGCGGCCGGCGGCGAGGTTGGAATGGAGCGGCGGCGCCGTGATGGAGAGGAGGGAGCAGAATAGGGGCGGAATAGCCGGAGCAAGCCATGAGGACCTCACCCCGGTGGTCGACGGAGCGAGACAAGGGCCGAGGCGTGCCGGCGGCGGTGGCCATGGGCAGCGCAAGCATGCGCACGGTGCCGGCGGTGTAGGGCCTTCGGCGGGCTCTCAGAGGCCGGGGGTAGATCCGTGACGCCCTGAGGGTACTGTGGGTGGCGGCAATTGGACTCTAGTGGCGGCAATCGGCGGGGAGGCCCACGGCCGGAGCTGGGGAAGAAGATGCGCACGGCGACGATTTGGGGATTTTCGGCTCAATTACTTTTGGGAAATCGGTGTGTGGGGTATGGGGAACTCGATGGAGCCCTCGATGCTTCTTATAGAGGGGCGGGGAGAGCTGGCAATGGGCGCCGCTCGCCATGTCCGTGTGCGGCGGAGCAGGCAGCGAGAGCAGGGGATAGGATCTTGCGGCTGATTTGCCATGATGGCACTGGCGCTGCGCGTGCTGGGTGCCGAAGAGAGCTGGCACCGCGCGAGATGGAACCGAGCAGGGAGGGGGCAAGAAAACGTGGCTCAAAATGGGCATGATGACCTGGGGCGCTCGAGGCAGGGCAGAGAGGGAAGCTCGGTGCCGCGCACGCGATGAGATGGAGTGAGTGACGCTGGGAAGAAAAAGAGGCGGCGGCAGTGCCGATGGCGCGGCGGCAGAGCCATGAGCAGACGAGAAAGACGCGGAGGGAGGAGACGACGTGGAGGAAGTTCGTCCGCAGAGGAAGGGGAGGAGGGAGAATAAGAAAGGAAGCAGCAGTAGTGCTGCGCGGGCAAAGAAAGGGGAGAAGGCGGGGGCAGGAGCCGGGGCCCACGCGCAAGAAAAATAAAGGGAGAAAAGAGGGAAGGGGTTGGGCTTACGGAGGTGAAAAGAAATGCCAGGGCACTGCTCTGAAATTTTGATTTTTAATTTGCATTAAATTTACTGATTTTTGAATGCCCAACCTTGGGTTTTTGTATGTCATTTAAATTAAAAGATGGAATTTCTTGGTTTCATTTTATTGACTTGGATTTGAATCTAAGATTTTTGGTATTTTGATTCTTAGAGTTTTATACTACCCAAAATTATTTCTTATCTTTTATCCTCAAAATTCTTATTTGTATTTGAAATTTATTCCCAGTTTTTATTTTGCTCAACACAAAATCTTGGAAAATCCAAATAAGGTTTCGGCAAAAATGTCAAATGCTAACAAGATGCAAATAAAATTTTAAATTCTTCACATTTTTTTTAACATTCCAAAAATTGGGATGTTACAAGAGATTTGAGACTTATGCTTTAAAATATTTTTTCGGCTTCAGTTCTTCACTTATATCTATTTGAAGCTAATTCATCATACAATTTTGTAGTGTTCTCAATGTATTCATCAAGGGGGAGATTGTTAGACCATATGGCTAGGTTTAGGATATTTTGGTGATGAATAATTGACAATGGTTAATTGTGATGATGAATAATTGGTAATTTTGTTTAGTGGTGTTATGCAAGTTGTGTCGCGTGTGTGAGGATTGATGTTGGTCAAGTTGGAAGAACTTGTGCCGGGAAAAAGTTCTGTGGTCTTTGCATGTGCAAATTGGGCGTGGAGACGGTCATGGTCGGTGATGAGGAAGACCGGGACTAGGAGGGGAGATCTGAGGTCTAAGCAGTCGAGGATGTCACGAGGTGATCGGGCTCACGCTGAAGCACATGGAGATTAAAGGTGGATGATGCGTGGAGAAGCTACGGGAGGTGCGGTCCTGGAGGCTTCGACACGTGATGCATTAGGAAAGTCGGGAGTGTGAAAACCCCATGTTAGAAAGGGTTTCAGGTCCCTTGAAAATTAGTTGGCCAAAAGCCTAGTTGAGGTAAAAAAGGTCTAGACCCAGTTGGACGAGTTGGATTAGGATTTTGATTAGATAGGTTTTAGGGGCTTATATATATATATATATATATATATATATATATATATATATATATATATATATATATATATATATATATATATATATATATATATATATATATATATATATATATATATATATATATATATATATATATATATATATATATATATATATATATATATATATATATATATATATATATATATATATAGTTGCGATTGGAAGTGTGTAACGAAAAGAGGAGGAAAAATAGCGTCATGCAGTGTGAGAGAAGAAAAAAGGTGCATGGGCAACATAATTTGGAGATGAACAGTGTCTGCGTTTTCTAATAAAATTTAAACAATTAAAAGGCAGAACAATTAAATAAAAAGTTTCCGTTGTGCGCTGCAATCATTCACCCCCTCTGATTGCCATCGACGATCCTACAAATGTACAATTCTATGTTACAAGGATTCAACACATGAGCTTCAACTATTTGCAAAACACATTCGCAAATACAGGTCTCATACCAAAGAGAGCTAGAGCAAGTGAGGTTGAGCTATCAACACATGATGAGACTTAAGCTACTAGACATAACCCTTCTTAATAGTATGACAACTTTTAGTAGCAATCTGGTCTTCCAACCAAACACCAAGACCGGTAAAAGACTAGAAATATATCCTTAGCCTTAATTAGCCATACAAAGGCCTTGAGTCATAGTCTTGACATGCATCAACTCATGATGCATCCTTTACTTCAACTCCGTCAATACATAGTGTATCTTTACTTGATTTAATGATCAACATATGATCATCTCCTCTTAGACAAGCATCAACTCATGATGCATCCACCACTTGACTTGATAATTTTCAATAAATGAAGTCATTCCAAGTCTTTCTCATTTATGGAAGCCAACATATTCATCCAACTCATAGAAAATGTTAGTCCACAAAACAATTCTAATGAATTACCAAACATCACCATTAACTCATAATGAAGGGACTAGATTCTACAATCTTCTCTTTTTGGTAATTCATAACATTCTCAACAAATAATGAAATAAAAATTGAATTGCGAGTATACAACATGTACACAACAATTGTATACCCTAAAATAAACTTTCAAAGCAAAGTTTACTCATCCGGTTGTTATTAATCATCCAACCATCAACACATAATATAAGAATTAGATGACAACCCGATTATGAATATATATGAATTACACAAATTATATATACTCAAAGAATATGTTTCAAAATAAAGATCCTTAATATGTGAAAATGGAACATGGATTAATACTATGAAACCACAAAATATAGAGTGAACACCCCGTAAATATGTGCATATAAGAATATATTGTGAAAACATATGGACATATTCAAGTTTGATTTATTTGGTAAAATTCATTCTATATTTCGGATCCGAGGAATGTAATAAGATAAGAATATGATATTGAATGCATACCTGTTATGTTTTCACCTTTTCATCCAAATGAAACTAAACAATATTATAATCAATAAACATATTAGTCTCACAATTGTATTTATCATTATCACCAAAACTAACTTAATAGAATTTGAACTTACAATCTTCTCCTTTTTGGTAATGAATGATAAATCCATTAACAGTAATAGTATTTCGATGAAAATGAATATATGATAGAAAATTCAACTAAGATGAAAGCATAAATAAGCATAATAAAGAATTTTCCTTTTTAGCATCAATGTTATTCTCCCCTTTTGGCATTATACACTTTAAAATCAATGCTATTGTTCATTCTTCTTGCTCTTTTGGCATTTATCATTAAAAAGCAAGGAAAAAGCAAATTTAGCCAAAATAGAGATGTTCCAACATATGAAGCTTGATACCAATTGATTTAATTTAATTTTGGTTATAAAGAGTATGAAATAAACATATGTGACCAAGAGGGAATTTTAGGAAACTTGGTGAAAAGATATTTGAAACATATTCAAATAATCTTACTCATGAGAGCTCCTTAAAGGCTTTTGAAGTTTTCCCCCTTTTAACATTGGATACCACTTGTAGCATTTGAAACACCCTCCAATTTGAAGTTTTAGACTTTCAGGATTTTGACATTACAATTTAGCTTCAAAAGCTAGTTGAAAACCTGACCTACAGTTGTCCAATAAACCTGAGAAAATTTATCAATATAGGACAACAATAGGGGATCAAAAGTCATTATTATAACTCCCTCAGATTATGAGCACACTAAAAGATACAAAAATCACAAAACTGCTCAAAATCATTCAAGTTCTAAAATTTCATCATTTTGTTAAACTGAGAAAAGTACACAATTTTCTCAAAAATAGTTGAAATATTTTCAAATTTTGCAAAAATGAACTTTGGACTCCTAAGAAACTTTTCAAACAATAATTTTTGAAAAAGGAGTCTCCATACATAAGTTATGCTAAAATGCACTTTGAAAGCACAATAGATAATGATTTTTCAACTAGAACTCAAAAACCAATTTTCACTTCACGAAAATCAAATGAAGCAAATGAGAATGAAATACATTCATTCATAGGATACCACTTGTAATCATGAATTATACTAAGAAAACAAATCACAATTAACACGGTTGCTTTTTACCGTGGTGCTTGGAGACTTGCTGGTTTCCCTCGTTTGACTCTCACCACATGCAATGAATGCACAAACTCGAGTGGATACACAATCCACCTCTAAATGCAACACATACAACCTAGAGCCTTTCTCCTTGCACATATGGTGCGACACATGCACAATTGAGAGGAGAACCTCACACTAGCTCACGAGACTGAAATGGAGTGCCAAAAGTTATCTCCAACCGGCCACAAGGGGGTATATATACCCTACACCTCGAAACTAGCCGTTGGGACAGAAAAATAGGATTTTCAGAAGTACCACAGGCAAACAACCGGTGCTTTTGCTCCCATCAAGAACAGTCAAAAACTAGCTGTTGTAGGCAAATCTGGTAGTTCCGTCATGCAAAGTCCTATACTACCAATCATCAGAAGTACCGCAGTACTCGTGCGGAACTACTAATTTCCTCGAGGACAAGAAAAATCCACACAATTCTCTCTAGAAAAAATTACCGCTACACAAGCCGGACGTTCCGCAAATCGAAAGTACCGCCCGCTGATCGGACCGCCCACACATAGCCGGTCCAAGGTAGCGATCGTCGACCACACTGGTCCTTGACCACGTTGGATGGTTCGACCACTCAGGCCTCTGACCACGTTGGTCTTCGACCACATTGTCTAGTTCAACCACGTAGGTCTCCGACTATGCTGGTCTTTGATCACGTTGAGCTTCGTCCATACTGTCTAGTTCGACCACACAGGTCTCTGATTACGCTGGTCTCCAACCACATTGGTTCACGTCTTGATCATGTTGACCATGTTGATTTTTGACCATGTCAGTCTTCAATCACATAGATCTCTAACCACTCCATCGATCTTCGACGATGTTGTATTAATCACGTCAGTTTGACCACGTCGATTACGACTACACAGGTCTGGACCACATCGGTTCAACCACACTGGTTTCGATCACATAGATCTCGATCACGTCAAATCCGACCATCTTGGTTTGACCACGTTGGTCTTCAATCACACTGATCTCGACTACGTCAGATCCGACCATCTTGGTTCAACCACGCTGGTCTTTGATCACACAGATCTTGACCACGTTAGTTTCGACCACATTGGTTTTGATCACACAAATCTCGACCACGTCAGTTCTGCCCACGTTGGTTTCGACCACTTCGATCTTTGACCACACAGGTCATCGACCACGTCGATCTTTGACCTCGTTGGTTCGACTACGTCAACTTTGACTATGCTAGTTCCCGGCCATATTGATCTTCGACCACATTGGTTTGACCACAATAGTTCTCGACCACACAGGTCTTCCGACCACCAATAAAGCAGTAGTTCCGTGATTACAACTCTGGTAGTCCTGACTAGCGGTAGTACCGCAGAATACACTAGCTAGTTCTGATTTTCCTGAGAAGTACTTATACTTTAACTCCATCAACATATTCAAGTTTGACTTATTTGGTGAAGTTCATTCTTTATTTCGGATCCGAGAAATGCAATAAGATAAGAATGTGATATTGAATGCATACCTCTTACGTTTTTCACATTTTCATCCAAATGAGACTAAGCAACATCATAATCAATAAACATATTAGTCTCACAACTGTATTTATCATTATCACCAAAACTAATTTAATAGAGCTTGAACTTGCAGGTCATTGTACTGTGGCAATAAAGAATATGTGAAAGTACATGTTACCTTTAACTCTTTTTGTGTTTATCTCTACAACACTTTTAGGGTATCTCCGCTCAATCTCAATCTTGTAGTTGTACAACAATTGAAAGTTTTCTTCCTAACTACCTTGAATATCATCCATTGCTTTTTGTCTCTCCTTTCCAAATTATTCAATTGTACATTGTACTCATCCTCTTGTTTTCCTTCCAGCTCCTTGGCTCCCATGTTAGGATTTCTCCTCAAGATAGTTGATGCCCTGTTTGCCACCCAAGTCTAAGATGTCGTACTACTCTTGACCCTACTTTTTGATACACATTTGTCTAGATCAACTAGCTTGTTTACCTGCAAAAAATAAATAAAGCAGTAAGTACAAGAGAAACAACAATTGGACAATTAGTACATTTAGAAGTATTAGTATCATAATAGTTATATTATCTAGCAACCTGCGAGTTACAATCTTCCAAGGGCATCCTTTAACTCTACAAGAGCCCACAAACCTTGTAGGATCAGATTTCTTTACGGCCATATCAAATTTCTCTTTATGGCATAATGTCCGATGAGCATTCTGAAGGCATCTATTGAATGAAAAGTGCCACCAATCTTAAATCTTTGGATTATCCTTATCACGATCATTGACGCCAGGAAAGGAAAGGGGATGGAGAGTGTGGGATGGAACGAGTGGCTTGGTCAGGTTTGGAATCAGGGTCCGACCTAACTACGTTGGGTTAACCCGAACAGGTACCATGTTCAGGATGATTATTTCATCTCGTGTTTAAGATCCGATTCAACCAAAAAGATTAAAAATTGAAAAAAAAGAGGTCAAATGATCGATTGACGCATTAACTTTAGGACAAAAAGATTGTTACTATGTAATTAAAGACATTTTATCAACAGCTCTTTTAACTCTAGGGCAAATGATAAATTGCCCCTTTGCTACGTTACTTCAATCCACCGAGCTAATTTTCCGTAAGCATGTTGCTACAAGTCAGCAAACAAATAGGGAATGTACGAAAGCAATCTATTTAAAAAACAAAGACCAAGAGCTGACATGCTCCACATCCCAGCATTACAGTACGAACATACTCTTGTTGAATAATATGTGCCTACAAAACATAATATTCGAGTTCAAAATTTAATTATCAACTCAATCGTATACTAGCATTCGCAGACTCCCTAAAATTACAGCGTCTAACCGGTCATAATACATCACAGAACTACAGCAAAACAAGGATTGTCATACTGGACCTCTTTAAAACAAGAACTCATCTTTCACCAGTGTTCTTGCCAATTGTAACCCCTGCGCAGTATCCTTTTCGTACTTTGCATTTACATCTGGGAGCATAATTTAATACATCCAATCTACACTCATCAACCAACGGATGGGGTCCAAAAGAAATTTATGCCTCAAATAATAGAGAAGACTACCAGAACAAGTTTTATGAATAGTGATTGACTCAGATCAGCTACGATCAATTACGGCCGAGCAGTATCCTTCTATATATGTACTTTAAAACAGATAGCATGCACATTTTGTGTTGGATGTGTTGGTACCATCTGATCAACCAAGGACCTTCCTGACTTCCTCAACAAACTGTGCTCTCCTAGAGGGATCCATCTGCACATGAATCCAAAGAACATGTCAGAACTCAGAAGATGTTATAGTAAAAACAAAAAGGATATGTTCTAACTTTTAAGATCGTAATTTGATAAGATACTATGTACGTATAAAGAAAGTATATAGCAAATTAGCAATGCGAAAGAAAAACACGAATTCACACAAAAGTACTTGGTAGTTAAGGCAGCACATAGCACCATTTTACCCACCCTCAGTAAAGTTAATTACAAATTAAAAAGCAGGAAAAATTATAAACATGCTTACCTTATCTAGTAGCATGGCAAGACCCTGCGGCAATGCTTGTAAGTCTGAACTGGAGTCTGCAACATCTGATAGCAATTGTGATACCCTTTGAGCCCTTAGACCTTTGATATACTCCTTATAGTTTTCAGGGTTGTCCTTCCAAGCAAGGAAAGCATCGTCATCATCCCATTCAGTGCTTCCTGCTTCAGCTGCCTGAGAAGCCAAGTACCATTTCTTGATCAGCTCGATTGCTGATTGGTGAGAAAACTGCTCACCAGCTACACATCTGATTTCTTTTGCAAGAACATCCTCAGAAATCCTCCTCCGTAATCTCTTATAGAAGAAAGACCGTGATTCTTCCCAGTCTACAACTTTCTTAATCACACCTTTAGCAGCCATTCTGAGGGATGTGTCGTGCAATTCAGCAAAACGTATCGCGATCTGGGTGTATAAAGGCATCAACTGTTTCGTACGAGCCTCTATACTCTTCTGAAGGGATTCTATGTCTGATAGACTTCCATTTCCATGCTTTGCTCCTTGGAGTTTTGCTTTCAGATTTATCAACTCTGGGTCAAGCCTACCCATGCAGTCTTGGAGTTCCTCTGATCTGAACTTGATTTCAATTAACCCCTGAGGTTCGAGAACATTGCCTTTTGCAGTTCTCTCAGCATAACACTCAATACGGTCTGGATTAATCTTGCTATCAACCACAACCCAAGCCCCACCACGTAGCTCTCCAGCCATGGGAATATAAACAAAGGCAGGCTGATTGTATGTCCTAAGATTCTCGACGATTGTTGACCCGGCCTGAAGAATCCCTTCAAAAAGATCTCTTTGCCCACCAGAGAAACCTCTCCAGTTAGCAAGGATGAACAGAGGTAATCCTTCACGGTTGAAGTCCAATAATGCCTGAGCTGTCTTAGTTGCAGAATCTGGAAACCACACTTGCCCAGCACGAGGAACAGAGCGCTCATGGGAATCAAGCTGGCCTGGGTCAGCAGGGATGAGCTGCATCATGGTTTGTGTTTCCACAGCTATGACACCCACAGGAATCCCTCCAAGCTTTGCTCTGCCAGTAACCACCGTTTTCGCCCATCCTTCAAATGTCTCCACAAAGCTGTCTTTGTCAAACATACCACCCAACCAATTCCCTTGGCTGTCATCAACACCACGGATGGCTGCGCGAGGATCGCATGTGTTCTCAGGGATGTATGCAACAGGTCTGTCAGGTGGATCCAAAGGTTTTGTAATAGGAAGAGGTCCACCAATATAGGCAGGAACATAGCTGAGCCACCTCAATATATTAGAAACACCTTCAAGGTCATCTGAAACAGTCAGATGGACAACACCATTTGTCGCCATGATTTTGGGACCACCCAACTGCATGTGGGAGCTGTACACTTCCCGCCCAAGAAGCTTGTTCAGGGCAGAAAACCCTGTTAAAATAATAGGCTGGTCAAGACGCTGTATGCACCGTATGCCAAGTCGAGCAAGATAGGCTCCTATTCCAACAGTTCGTCCAGTCACAAATGTAAGTGTAAATGTCTCCTTGTATGCCCTAGAATAAGCACTGGCAATAGCAGCACTTCCATGTATATTCTCCACACCAAGTCCATCCTCCTTGCCCACAACAGAATCAATAACCCATCTAATTTCACCACTATCTAGCTGCAGCTTGTGAGCTATAACAGAAGAGGCAATACGAGCATAGTCTTCTTCAGTCAGATAAATGTACTGAAACCCACGTTCAGGGCTGCCATCATCAGACCACCCTACACGGAAGCAAGATTTCACTTCATCTGCTATGCCAATCCGAGCACCAGAGTTTGCTGCCAAGTAGATAAGAGGAAGTTTCCTGTCACAAGCTAGGTTGGTAACAGCTTCAAAAAATGCATCTTCCCTTGGGCCAAATGATCCAGCTCTAAAAGTAATATCATTTGCAACAACAATAATCTGCCTGCCACTGGGAAATTCAGGAGTGGACATCTCCAATATCCAAGCTACCATACCAATGTCATTGAGCCCAGCAGGACGCTCCATGGGAATTAAAGGAGTGCCCCATGACCCATGCTTGTTGGCAAACACCAGCTCCGTCGCTTTAACATAAAATTGGCTATTTTCACCATCTTTACAAACACTAGAAGTTTTAGAGTACCATGAGTTCCGCAGTGCAGTTTCAAATGCCTACAGTTTTTTAGTTCTTATCAGCTTAGGTTGACAACACGCACCACAACTAGAAATCTGCTAACAAAATTCAGAGAATCAACTCACCAGTGGAAAATCATAGCAGTATGTAGTTCTGTTGTTCCTAGCAGAGCAACGTTTTAGATCAATAACACTCAAAGGCTGATATGGATTGTTCAGAGCCACACCATGCAAAGGACCAGCTGACGACGTGGCAGAACGGTATACTAATTTCTGTGATTCTGTATCCTTCACCTCCCGGTAGAGCTAAAACCATTAAAAGCACATGTGCAACATAATTAAGTGGAAATGACATTCAAGGATTGATGCCTTAAAACGAAGATCACTAGTTCTAGATAACAAGGACAATATGTTCACTTTGAGTTTTATGTGCCGTACAGAAAATGAAGACAGCATGGGAAAAAACTTACATCAACGGTGCAGGTTTGACTAGTAACATTGGTTGTTACGACTCTCCAGGTACCACTGGCAGGCCCATCACAGTCCAACTTAAGTTTCACCTCCCATTGGCATACAGACAGATGATGCATCCTTGCACCAACAAGTTCATGTATCTTCAGAGCCATTTCTTTCAATAGCGAGCATGTAGTAGCTTCATCTTGGCCAACATCCACAACTGTGCTCCTGAGTAAGATGAAAGACTCATTGAGAAGGCCATCTTCAGAACGCACATATGTTCCCAAAAAAGAATTATGTGAATACTTACCCTGAAATGGGAACAAGATCAAGGAGCTTTTGTTCTTTCAATATGCACAAATACATGTGAGAATGACCTGTCCTAATTGCGTGAAGCTCCAATTCTTCTATAGCAGTCATCAACGATCTTAATATGCTGCTCGATGTAAACGACAGGGATTCATGTTGCCTGACTACTTCAACATCACCAATATGGCCTGATGTAAACTTGTTGCCTGCACTGGGTTGCCTGACTAGAGTTCGGAAAAATACCCTATGCAACATTTTGGGATTTTCAGTATTTCTAAGTGTGTATATGTGCCACTGACGATCACGTGATGGGGTATACTTCATTTCATTGTATCCTTTCACTTTCAACTTATCCTGTATCCACAATAGGCTAAATAAATACAAATAGTGAATAAAATAATCAAAGCATAACAATAAAGTGTATAAAAACAGCTACAGACCAACTCAAGAAGTGCAGAAAGAGGAGGCTCCACATGCCGGAGAATCGGTTCTTCCTCATAACAAAACCTTTCATCTGACCAGAGGAAGGTATGGCGCATTGGCATGCGTGCTCCATCTCTTTGAATAATGCAACTTATAGCCTTCACACCAGCAGCACGGAGATCAGTTGTGACACTGTTCTTCAGTATCGTCAAAAGTCTGTCCATCCTGTCTTGAGCTTGATCATTATCACCACTGGAAAATGGGTCAAATTAATTAAGGAATTCCAGCAATTACTAACTACAGATATAACTCCTTGACACTAAAATTGCACATGAACAGACCTGCGTTCAGTTTTATACGTTTGCTTATCAGCACCCAACACAGCAATATGCATCATGTTGCCCTCAGAGCTGGAATAGTGTGATGTATCCATTAGAGTAGCTCCAATGGCTGTCGATGCAGATTCAAGCGACTTCAGAATGACCATGGCACCCCATCTCTTCTCACCAAGAGTGGTCCCTTGTCCATTTCTTACATCAGCATGCCCTTCAGAGAATTCCCATAAAGAAGTAACACCAGATTCCTTCCATTTCATCTGGATACTATCATTCACAAGACGACGCTGAAAAATATTATTGGCAAGTTAGCCAGCATACCAAGCAGTACATGTACCAGAAGAATTTCTGAAATCACATCTTTCCACACCTTGTTCCTCAAGATTTTTTTTAAAAAAATAAATAAATGATGAGCATCTTGTTTCATTAAGATGTTTATAATGTTTGCTTCCCAGATGTGCTGAGGAAGAGTACAAAAAATAAAAAATTGATTCGCGTAATACCTGGTATAATCGAGATATGTATGTCTCAATCACTCTCTGCTGAACAGTTTGATCGCCATAATCAAACAAAGAAAAGAGTGCATCTTCAACTGGCAATGGAGCATTGACTAAATCTTCCATTCTCTCATGCATGGAAAGATCCTCCTTTTCCTTAGTAAACATCTCTAGCTCTGAAAGGCTCCTTGCAATGCTTGCACGGAGCTCACTAAGCTTGGTTTGTTCAAGAAGTTCGCTAGCTTTAAGGGCTAACTGTGTTTTGATAAGATCAATAGAATTCATTAGACTAAGATATCAGAAGGAAAAAAACTCAAAAGCTTCAGTTATTTCAGGACATCATTGTCACCTTATAATAACTCTTATGATTGAGCGAAGCAAAACGAATCAACTGATCCCTGTAGGCAGCGGGGTTTGGATAGACCAGTTTCTCCATAAGAGTTAGTATCAGCTTAGTTTTGTTTCTCACACCCTACGAATATAATGAAACTCAATAACAGAAGATTGCTTCAGTAATCATTTGCACAGATGTCTATGACAATAAAGAAATTTACCTGGTGAGACAACACAATGTCTACAACCTTCTGTAGGTCTTTACTATGTTGAAGGCGCAGGCGTTCAATCACATCAGACTGCGAAATGGCACGATTGTAGTAAAATAATGAGTCAAAAAAGTTTAACAAAATCCGTCTTAACTCTTAAGCCATGTACAAATTATTTGCTACCCAACTCCCCACATGATTCTGAAGCAAACTATAATATGTGCATGTCATCATCAGATATATCTTTCATATAACTAAAAGGAGGAAAAGGATAAACATTTTTTAATCTAGTTGATCTGTTCAGATTTGATATGTAAAGTACCTGAATGCCATCACTGAATAGTTCTTCAACAGAGAGATACTCCTCGAAAAGGGACTTGACAACAAAATGAGCATGACTTTCTCTCCCACCCTCATATGACTTCAGTAGGCTCATAAAAGGCTCAACAAGCCTCTCATTTGTAGCCTTTTCCTTCTCAGAACCATATGCAAGATTTGCCTACAAGAACACTTGTTACAAAAAAATAGCAAACGGTTTGGACAGGGATACCATAAAAGAAACCTATAATTCACCTCAATTATCCCTCTTAGCATCTTGGTAGGGAAATCCTTGCTCTTTCCATGGTCAAAATTTAACTTGTATTCATTGTATTTATCCTCCAACTGAATGCATAAAAATTAGAAATATTTGAACTAGAACAAAAAAAGGTATATAAGAACAATAAACCAGAAGAACTGGAGTTAAAAAAGAAATCAGTACTTCTTGAAAGATTCAGCTAGTCTATCAGGTCAATTGCTAAAGTGAAATATTTTGAGTTTTGACCAGAATAAAGTAATTTTAAAAAAAATCACAATAAACTACAGTAAATAACCAAGACAATTGAACAAGGTACAATGCAAACTAACGAGATAAAGTACCATAATGTTTACAATCCTTTTATATAAACTAAAAGCCCACATGGCAAATTAATAATAAAAAAATATATCTTCTAAACTGGATCAATGTTCCTTTAAGCACATACCTCACTCTTAAGTTGCCTTGGAAGTCTAGTTCCTAAAACAGACATAAGCTCCTCCCACTGTAGGAAAGGTAGCTCAGGAGTATCTAGACAGCATACCAAATCTTGTACAACCTGAAAAGGAAGAAGAGCACAATTAGATATTCAATCAAATGCTAAAGAGATAGACTATGAATTGTAATAAATTAAAAAAGTATGATTGGAAATTTATCAAACTAGAACATATGTTGCTGAAAGAAACAAAATGGCAAAAGCGTAAATACTTATGTGTATAGTAGGTAACTCTGCATTTGCACACTAATTTGAGCATGATCAACATATATACATGAACAAGCATTTGAATCTAGATTGCCAACAATATTATCGAAAAATTCCACTGATTATATACCGTCCAAAAGCAAAAGGTAACAAAACCCAATGACGAACTAAGGATAATCCAGAACTCAAATAAACATACACAAAATGATATTTCAAAAAACCAGGAAATACAAGATAAAAAAAGAATAATATCACTGCAGGTCTTGATGTTTACTTCGTTGATAGTATGCTCATATCCTGCAAGGACCATTCGAGCAGCATTCAAACTTGCAGCCCATCTTTTATGAACTTGGCTAGAAGCAGCGATAGGAAGGCCCATTTTTGGAAAAATACCACCAAACGGCACAGCTCTCTTCACAGCAGAAGGATCATCAAGGTCTAGCCTTGCTATAAGATCACCGGCCTAGAACAAAACACAAGTTCAGATACTTCACATACAATGGTTATGTGCAGCATGCACAGCACAAGGAATAGAAATGTAGGAATGTAACCTGCATTGCCTGGCCCTCAGACATCATAACATGAATGACACCAGAAGCAGGTGACAAGAGGGGCATGCACATCTTCATAACCTCAACTTCTGCATATGGTACATCAGCATCGACATGATCCCCATCGGCAACCAAGAAACGAAGAAGCTTGCAGGGTGTCTCAGCTAATAACTTCGACGGATCATGATCATTCTGCAAGAACACAGTGTCATTTATTACTTGAGGAATTATAGAATCTACATTTTTCCTTTACTACCACTAACAGCATATGGCTTGCTCGCAACATGAGAGAGAAGCATTCTAGAATGTAAGATGCCTTAGTGTTTAAAGACATCTTCTATATTTTCTGTGCAGCATTGATTATGGTAGTTCTTAAAAACACCAAGTATTGTGGTTGAATTTTACTAAAATCAACGAACAAAAGTAGCAATATAACAGTACTAGTTCCCCCGTAGTTAAAATACAGCAATGTAACTTGTCTTTATACATCACAAGACCTGCGGCAGTTGACAATGTTTATTATCACCATGTGTATTTAGCAGGCATATGTACCATTTGACACAGGATAAATCTCAAACAATAGCATGTTCTACCATCCTGTAATCCATAACAAGGATTCAATTACAATTTTCTTATCACAAATCTCTTGTACAAGTAAACATCATAATTCATCTTTTAAAATGAAGTATTAAATACCAACAAGTGAATGAAGTAAAGAATCACAAACAAAACTGGAAAAGTTTTCCAAATCAAACACCAAGAATACAAATAAAAGGGACAAACAACTATTCTTACCTGTAACATGCACGTCTTTCCATCAATAAGAAGCCGTGTGCCACCCGCTTCTTCTTCAGCATAAATTACATGACTGTTTCCATCCAGCTGAAGACATTGCAAATCAAGAATCAGAACTCTTTCATCAACTTCACAACCTTACATCATATTTATTACTAAAGTATAAAAAGCGAGAACACATTACCTGCATCAAAAGGCCGCCATCACATAATGTTTGTACATTTGCTTCAATCACTGATTCATTCATTCGCAATTTGTAGCTATCATGTCCGGCCCTCACAGTCTCAATCTATGACACAATGTAGATAAGACTTGATGATAGCTACTGTTTCATTATAACTATTGAAAATTTTTTCTTTTTAAGGAATGTCAGACTTACTGTATATTTGCTCCCCTCTATATTCAAAGTAACAGTTGAATAGACAAGGGATATATGCTGCACATAAGAATTATTGGTCAAATATTTTCACCTTCATGCAATATCAAGAGTTTCAACCCATTAAAATAATACCTTTGGTGGAATCTGACCCTTGATGAGATAACTAACATAATCAGAAACAGTGGCTGTGTTGGTGGTTACTGTTTTCTGTAGCACAAAACAAAGATTTAAATTAGACGATACAATGATTATGTTTTCCACATTTGCTTGACATAAAAGTGGTAGTGAGAGTGGTATAGCTTCTTACATATAAAGCTCCTCCAACCACTGAAATATGCCAGGGAGGCCTCTCAGCTTGAACACGCATGGCTATTCTGGTATCCAGCCAACCAGTATGAATCTTATTTTCTCTGAAGTCTGAGGCCTGTATTAAAGATAAGGGAAATTGCAACATGGGATTATTTTAAGGGAAAGCCAAATGTAAAAAAAAGGATTGTATAACAACAAAAGCAGGATTCAACAAGCAGTTATTAATTCTTACATTCAAGAGATCAACTGTGTAATCAACGTTTGAATGAATTTCACCACGAATTTGAACCTCTTTTAATGCAAGAGCCATGTTAGTTATTGCTGCTGATCTAGACACTCCATATGCAAAAACATGCCCTGTAATGAAAGGACCAAACTTTCAAAAGTGAGGACCGATATAAATATCACAGACAGAAAAAAAAACACTCAGATAAATTTTACATACCAAACTGAGAATCAGCAAATTCATGAATGCCTCCACCAGACTGAAAGCAGATAAAAGGGGAAAGAAAGTGAGTGTTGATTTGGTTAATACTTAGCCAAATGAGAACAAATAGTTCAAAAACAAACAGTTGCAGCCCAATTTTCTGCACAACTCAAAACAATGTGACAGTGCAACAAAGTTATGAACAACTTACCTTTACTGAGAAGTAGGCCCAAACATTTGGCTTGCTTTTAAAACTAATCTCCTGAAATAAGAAAATCAAGATCCAGTCATTTTATTAGCCCTAGTGTGTTTGAACCATACATCTGACATCAGTAAATCTCACCTTTACTTTTCCACCAGTAGGCTTAAATCCATCATCTGGATCCTCGCTAGTTATTCTAACTGCTACACAATGGCCCTTTGGCCATTCAGAATCTACTTCATCAAAGTTAAACGGAGTAGCAAGAGCTGCTGTTTTCCTCCAAATGTCATAGCCACCTCCATGGTCGATTCCATAGAAGCGTCTGATCTCTGTATAATGGGGCAGATTAGATATGGAATAACAAGGAAAAGTAACTAAATAATTTCGTGTAGTACTAATTACCTGGAATTTGCCAAAGGGGTATACCCATTCCAACTGCAACTTGAGCTGCAGGCAAATTTACTTCAGCTATCCACTCAGTGACTGGATGCTCGACCTGAATGGAGACCACTTAACAATGTAAACGAAAGCCAACAAAATCTACTCCTGAAGAATGTTCAAAAGGACAAACCTGCAACCGTGGATTCAGCTCCAGAAAATAGTATTCGCCAGTTTCCATGCTGTAAAGATATTCAACAGTAGCAGCACCAACATAACCCACAGCCTTAGCAAGCCTCCTCGCTGCCTGCTCAAGCTCTTTCACTGTCTCACGAGGAGCAACAGTAACCGGTCCTTCCTCAATTATCTGTTGTAAACCAAAAAATCATTAATCCTTTCATCAAAAATACAGGTAAGAAGTAGATCCTGTAATACAAGGGAAGGCTTTAGATCTGGGACAGCAAACCTTTTGGTGTCGTCGTTGCACACTGCAGTCACGACTATGAAGTGCTGCTACGTTGCCATATTGATCACAAAGCAACTGAACTTCAAGATGTCGACTCTACAAAAGGAAAAAAGCCGGGAGCTGTTAAATAGGGTTGGAAATCAAATATACCAGAAGAGTGAAGATTACAGAATGCATTTCCAGCCTAGCGAAGATTAAAGTATGAGCCATGTAATTTCTGGTTTCTTGACAAAGCACTGCACAATGTTAAATGGAACTCTGGCCAACTTAGTGCAAGTACATACAAGGTATTCCTAGTTCCTAGAGTAGTTCGAGAAAACAATTCTATCAATAATTGAACAATTGCGGGGGGAAAAAGGTTAAGTATCTTTGCCACAAAACTAGTTTTGGCAAGTCAGACGTTTTGTTGCCCTTTCCTATAAATTTGGCAGCTATAATCTTCAATCCTTCAACGATACTGGCCTTGAATTATCATGTGTTCATTCCAAACAAATATCAAGATCACATTCGTTCATCTATACCTCATACGTGATGAACAGAACTAATGAAGATAAGCTTGGTCCAACTGTTAAGAATGATAAGTCTATAGCATGTGCAATGTCTCTTACATAAAAAAGAAAAGTTACATAAAGAAAGATATAATATGAAGTTAGTAATTTCTTTTATCTGAATATTGTAAAAATAGTGTCTAAATACACTATGCATTGAGGTACCCTGACTGAAGAGCCCACAATACTAATATCAATTAACCTGATGATCTGAAGAACCAATGGCCATTAGCGAATTTGTCAATAATGTATAAATCAAGCTTCCAGAACATATAATGATATAACTTTGAAACAACATGAAGGGAAAAAATACAACTTACAGAAAAATTCTAACCTGAGATGCAAGCCTCATGATAAATATTGGGGAGCCGGGTACTTCACCTTGCACTTGCTTAAACAATGCTCTAACCTCATCATCATTATGAACCTACAAGAGAAAATTCAGTTAATCTGTTAAAATGGTCAGAGTTAACTCTGGGCACCAAACATCACAGTCCACGCAATCTCTAGAAGATAATCAAACCACATGAATAATGTACCTTTCTTATTCCTTTACCACCACCACCCCAGGATGCCTTAATCATGGCAGGATAACCGACCACCTGACAACTTGCAACTGCTTCCTCCGTGGTAGTAACACAAGCTTGTCTATACATCTCCTCTGGTATCGAGTCCAAGCAACATTCTAATGGAACTTCCACCTATATCACGGTGCCATTAGGTCATAAAATGAATCCACCAAAAAAATTCAGCAGACAAGTTAGCAATGAGAATGTGAGGCTCACATGTGATCCACTCCATGAAAGTGTCGGAACCCCTGCTGCTTGAGCAATGAGAGCTGAACCAACCTTGTCACCTAGTGCATGCATTGATGATGCTGGTGGCCCAAGAAAAACAATTCCTTTTGCAGTTAGTGCATCTGGAAGTTCAGGATTCTCAGATGCATGACCCCAACCAGGCCAAACAGCAGAAACACCTGTTCTATCTGCTATCTGCGACAGTAAAGTTACCATGTTAACTTACATGCTAGAAGAAAACAAGAGGAACTAATGCATCAATTGCACATTGAGTGACGAAAAGCACTAACCTCCACTATGAGTTGGACATTTGCATAGTTGTTATTGTTTGTTCCACCAGGAACCTCAACAAATTGATCGGCAATTCTAATGTGCTCTGCATTGATCCTCAAGTCTTCTGGAGTTGCCATAGCTATCAACTGAATTGCTTTCTCCGATCCAAAGGTATCATTAGCCCATGTTCGAACACTCCGCATGAACTTAGCTGCTGCCATTCCATTATTGGCGACTAATACACTGTGAATTGGTGTTTTGCCACCCAATGCCACACAAAATTCAACAACCTTAGACACTGAAGCATGCCTCCCATTATGTGCTTCATTCAATATCCCATTCAATTCGTAGGAACCCCTGGGGTCTTCAGACCCACTAGAAAAGAAAAAGAAGAAAGCCATTACTTTGGTGTCCATAATACATGCTTAACATATTCATGCCTAATATAAATCAGCAAACATCAAATGGCCCTTTCATCTGTGGTGTACGATAATACCAATTTAAGAGTATTTACATTTGAACAAAATTTCTATTCAAAAGGATTTCCATAGACATGTTTTCATAAGTGTACAATAATATTCCCTGTAGTGCAGGTAATATACCTGAACTGTAACCACTAAGGAAAAGTAAACATAGACATAGAAGTTGGTATTCCTATGTTGTCGATAGCATCAAAAAAGAATAATATTGAATGAAGACATTAAAAGTAAAGCAAATCCTTTGCCATAAAGCAAATCCTCTGCCATATTACAACCTGCACCACGCAAAATATATTACGAAAATTGGAAAATATTTCTCTTTAAAAAGTTGAACATAACTTGTATAGGAAAATTAATTTCATCATATAACATTACTTGTAGAAGAAAATAAGGAGTACATAACGCCATAGAAGAACAAAGGGGGTACATAATGTAACTATAACATATGAAAAAATAAAACAAGGAACACAGTGCAACATATGCGTGAATGGTCTATTTTGCGACGCTAACAACAGGTGCATAGTGTATAACTATGGTGTATTGAAGTATAAATCTATGGGAATTTACGAACTTACTACTCCCTCAAGTCACAAATACATGTCATTTTGGACATTAACACAGTCTCCAAAACACAACTTTCATCACTAATTTCTATTGTAATATATTTATAAAACCCAATAAAATTATAATATTATGAAAGCACTTTTCAAGACAAATCTACATATATGATTTTCACGTATCTAGCAATAACAACAAAGTCTTTTGTCCCAAACAAGTTAGGGTAGGCTAGGAATGAAATCTCCTCAAGGTCAAAGAAACAAGCACCTTGTAATAAAACCTACAATGCTAAAACCTTAAGCCCTATATCTTGCCATCTGAACCGAGAGTCTAAACACCGCCCCTAAACATTCTTCTTATGTCATGGTTCCTGTACGTGGATTGTTAATTTCCATGAGCTCTTATCCAAACCAACTCTTTGGATACATTCCAATCCCTCAAGTTTCTTTTAATTGCTTCCTCCTACGTCAATCTTGGTCGACCTCTGCCTCTTCTTATGCTTTCAGTACATACCGGTGCCTCAGAAGGCCTTCATTAGAGATGTCTAAACCATCTCAAGCGATGTTGGACTGCACTTGTGTCCAATACGACATGTATCCAATTTAAATATTTAAAAAGATACTGATAGTCAAAGTTTCGAAAGTTTGGCTTCACCTATGTCCAATATGTCATGTATTTGTTACTGGAGGGCGTACTTCAACATTTCAGTATACACCAATAAGAAGACAAGAAAATTCTAGAAATACGGTATAAATAAGCTCCACTATCTATTTTTTCTTCGTTGCAAAACAAACCCATACTATAATATTGTGAAATGATAGAGTACTTACTGTGAAATATCCACTTCTGGAGTTGACGTGGCCTCCTTTGGGAGGTCGATGATGCTAGCAAGACCTACATCCAGATATGCATTTGAAACTGAGGAAGCCAACACAATAGCTAAGAACAAGTGATTTACCAATTTTTCAAAACTAATTTTCTAACTATCTAGACATCCTTCGTTTTTTGGGAGAATTAGTATATAAGGAAATGAATTCAATCACACATACTTGGCAATGCAACATATACGTAATCTTGAATTATCCTTTCCCTTTCCCTTAAGAAAGCATCATATTGAATATTTAACATGTAGTTCACTAAAAACATTTAATCACCAAAAATTAGGCATTCTTTGTTATAAAAAAAATGCTGGTAGATCAAATAAAAAATAATATGTAAACATTGTTGCAGTCCTTTTGTATGTAAACAAATTCAGTATCTACTCTTTTGTGACTTATTATTGAGATTTCTTATGTTACAACAAACATGCTATCAGCCAAGAAAAGAATGTATGCATGTCTGAGCAAGACCACAAAATGTAGTTTTGTCAAAAAAAGAAATGATTCCCTGGTTTACCTTGACGAATAGACTGGTTATTCCCTTTGGGATCTGACACAGCCCCATCACCATCATCCCTTATTGACTGAATACGACGACTTTTCTTCTTGGACGAGGTTCTTGATGGGGCAGATGATTGGAATGCAGCGCCAGCTGAATTTATCTGGCGAAGAGTGGATAGTGACGGCGTTGTTGAGGCATTAAATCCAACAATTGGCAAATGTGTGGATCCCATTGTTGTCCCGTTGGCCAGACAGCACAGTTACAGAGTTTCTCAAAGGCACAGTGCCATATAAAGAGAGTGTAAACCTCCAGGTATGGAAAGCTGAGAGATGCAAATGAATAGGAATCATTAGTTCATATAGACATGCTACAATAACTTAATCAACTAATTCAAGGACCACTCTCAATAAGTTTGAACATCCAAAACTGAAAAGGCACCTTCCTAGTATATTTACCACTTCTGTTGAAGATTTCAATGAGCCATTGATTAGAAGAACCTATTCAAGATTTAGAAATCTTTATCTGCCAGACCACTGCTACCACTAACCTGGGTTCTTTAAATGTTCTTTGTCAGTTCAAAGCACAAAGTTAATATGTAATTGGTTGGCCTACTTTGCAATGAAAGCAAAAGCAAAAAAGAAAAAAGAAATATTGACCCTAGCTATTGTGGGCAGGGATCCCTAATAGCATGAGGTCAAAACAGGGGAAACAGCAATGACTCCACGGGCTCACCAAATGGCAACAAAAATTTTTCTGTGTATCACGAGGCTACCCTCAGAACAAAATGAAGGATTTACTCGAGAATTTTCCAGCTTGAAATATTCCTTATGAAGAAGGTATATATATTTTTTTTGACACACTTCAAGACGCCCACAAAAGGTAGAAGGATTTTTGGAATAAAATGGACAAAAAATGCATTTTTTCCCCAACGGTACAGGTAAACCCCAATTTTCCTATATGCCGTCCTGTCGTGGTGCAAGAATCAGCATGGATATGTTCACATCAACCCAACCTAAGAAAGGCAATGATACGCATACATCGTCTTCATCTAGAAATTACGAGCAACCACTACCCAAAGACAAAGACACTACTTCCGCGCCTACAGTACGAAAGCCGCATTTCACCCATGACAGTATTATCCTACATCCAGAGAACTCAATCATCACCAAAGGCGCCGCATCTTCCCAAGCATTCCATGCCAAGCTCGGCGCAATTTCAAAACCCAGCTACAGTAAACGAATCCCGCGCATCCTTAAACCCTCTCCCCGCGCAGACGGACGCATCACCCCCGACCCAACCGGCACAAACAAAAGCAGCACGAGACAACAGCGGCAGCAGCGGTGGCGCGAGGTCTCACCGGCCGGAGCGGAGGCAGATCGGCGGCGGATCTGGAGCGCGACAGGGGAATGGAGTTGCCGGGAGAGGGCATAAATAGCCCGGAGAGAGTACCTCGTGAGGGAGGCGGAGAGGGCGACGCGGCCGTGGCTTCGAGGGTGACGGCGCGGGGTTGGACCTTGCGGCGGCGGGGCGGAGGCGGGGGGGGGGGAGGGCGGAGCGGGCGGCGGGCGGATATCCCGAGGAGTGAGCAGGGATGGGGGGTGTGCGGCCTAAAATAATAAAACTCTCGGCCGCATCGGCATCGGGGACTCCGCCCCACGTGACGGCGAGGGTGCGGGGCCCGATGGACGGCCGCGATTGGCTCCAGCTTGGGGCATCGGATGGGGGCGTGGACGGTGCGGATGCGGCCCGTGGATAGGGTGGGGTGGTTCCGTCATTTTGACGCCGGGTTGTTTGCGAGTTCTGGTTAGGGGATTCTGATGGGGGTTTCGCGATGGTTTTCCCTTTCTGCGGTCTCTCGCGCTTTGGCGTGTCCCTGTTTGGACAGTTGATGATCTTCTGTCAGAGAATTAGGATTATTCACGTTTTCGTAGGGTTCAATTAAGTTTAGTGGTTGAGCAGACCATACTTGCTCTGGTGGTGACCTTCCCGTCTCTCTCTCTCTCTCTCTCTCTCTCTCTCTCTCTCTCTCTCTCTCTCTCTGAAAAGCCCCAAATTTCAAACTAAAATTTTCCTTAATTTTTGTTGAATTTTTGAGTGTTTTTCTGCAAACTTTCCCAAATGGGAAAGTCCCCTCGTTGCCGCTTTCCTTTCTCGGCCAGGCGCCTCTCCCCTCCGCCGGCGCCCCGCCATTTCCCGCCTTCCCCCGCCCCTGGCGTCTCCCTCGCTTCCCCGCTTCCCTCCTTCCCAGGCGCCGTCCCCGCTCCCTCCTCTCCGCTCGCGCCTTCGCCTCTCCCCGCCTTCTTCTTCGCGCACGCGCCGCACATTGGGCGACCGAGTCGCGCCCGGTCTTCGCCGTAGCTTCGCCCCGCCTTCCTTCCGCGCCGCGCGTCGCCGCTCCTCCGCTCAGCCCCACCTACAACCTCCCCCTTCCCTCCTCTCTCCCCGCAGCCCGGTCGTCGCCCAGTCCTCCTCGCTGACCGCCATGACCGCCCGAGACTTCTCCCCCACAGAATCCCTTCCCCCGCTCGGGTATAAAACCCCACTCCGGTCTCCTCACTCCTCTTTGCTTCCCGAGCTCCCCCATCACTCTTAAGCACTTCCTACCACCCCAGAGAACCCCCAGAAGCGCCCAATTGAAGCCTCGTCGTCCCCAGCGCCGTCGCCGACCTCCCCTGTGCCGGCGACACCCGTGAGCGAATCTTCCCCATTTCCCCCTCATTTTCCAATTGCATTCGCCAGAAGCTTCACCCTTCTCCCCTGAACTCGTTGGTGCTTGTCTCTGGCCAAGAGAAGCCCCGAGAAGCTCCGGCGTCGAAGGCCGCCGCCGGCCGAAGCACCCTCTCCGTGGCCAGGCTACTCCACAGCACCCCAGCTCCCAACTCCGCCACCATCGTGACCTCCTCACTCCCCTGAGCATGTAACTCCCGCCAATTGAACTAACTGCCCGCTGGTGACCTCCCTCACCGCCAGATAGCCGAACTCCCCCTCTCTGCCTCCCACCCTTCTCATTGATCTTCGCAAGCCCCAACTCCCCAAATCGAACTCCCCAAGCAAAATCCTACCCAGTGATGCCCTCCTTGGCCGTCGGGAGCCCTTGCTGTCGCCGGAGAGCGGAGGCGCCGCCGTTTCTACCTCTCTGCTGCGTGCGCCCGGCGAGAGGAGGAAGACGAAGGCGTGGCCCCTCCTCCACCATTGGATCCTCCCGTCTCCTTATAACCTCGGTGTCCGATCCACCGTGCACCGCCGCCCGCACTCTCTCCACCGCCCGATTTTCCCGCCCATCATCCTCCATCCGCTCCGCCCCCATCCTGGCCGTTCAACCGGGCCGCGCGTCGTGCATCCGGGCCACGCAGGCACGTGTTGACGTGGGCCGTCTCCCGCCGCTCGCCGCCGCGCACACGCGCAGCGTGTCGTGGGCGCCGAGTGGGCATGGCGGGCGCACGATGCCGGTGCGTCGCATTGCTGCACCGGCCGCCTCATATCGTTTATATTGATTTTTCCAGTAATTAATCTTTTCCAAAATTCCAGAAAATCTAAATAAATCCTAGAAAATCACAAAAATTCCCAAATTTCACCACTTTGTTCCAAATAATATCCTGGACCCATTTTTGGCCTCCACTTCCACAGATCCATCCCAAATAAATTCCAAAAATTTCCCATTTGGAGATTTATGCATTTTACTCCTTTTTAATAGATTATTTTTCCTCGCTTGATTAGTCTCAAGCTGGACTTATGTTATTTTATGTGTTTGCACTAGTGTCGGAGATTCCAGAGGTTCAAGTGCAGGCTCAGGATCCAGGTGCTTCTTCTTTCGAGCTAGCCGAGATCGTCCAAATCAATGGCAAGTCCCAAATCCTTTGATCATGTTGTATCCCATGCCATTTAATTATGTTACTATGTTATTTGCATTAAGCTAGTTCTGAAAAGCTAGTTCAAAGTAAAATAAAAATATTTAGAATGACATGTTATATAGTTAAACCTCCCACCGACAAATACCATGCTAAACTTGTAGCCATGCCTTTGTAACCCTAGAAATAATTATCTGTTAATCTAGATAACTGTAAGTTATTATTATCATGCAAGTTCTTACACTAATAAGGTTGTGGCTGCAGGCCAATAGACTTTGGAATACCCGACTCTAGGGCAGGGTAGTATGGGATACCGTGCCCTAGAGCGGAGTATGTCAACGTGCAAAATAGGGTAAGGGTTCTTACCCTAGGTTGTAAGGTCGCGGACCTAGCCGGGGTTGCGGACTCTGGGGGAAAATATAAGGGCCAGACCCTTACGCTGAGCAAATGACATGGTGACCGCTCAACCACAGGAGTTAACTTGTCAACACTGGTTTAGTAGCTGCTCAACTCGATTGAAACTCTACAGGTGTTGAGAAGTAGGTGATTGGGTAACAAGGTTAGGCAGTTCGTGCTGCGGGTGCCTAACAACGATAGAGTTCACTCGAAGCGGACGTTTGTTTTCTCTTTTTGTGTGTGTGTGTGTGTGAGCCAGACCCGAGTGGATTCTACCGGGTAGAGCCTATATAAAGAATTGAGCAAGAACGACCGGCTTTCTTAACTCTTTAGCGGGAGTTAAGGGATCGTGTGGGTAAAACTGAGCAAACTCTGCAGGGTCAAATAAATAGTATTCGAATACGCCGTGCTCCCGGTTAATGGAGCTGTGTCACTTGGGTGATTCCAGCCGCGAAGCTTAAGTAGTTTTGTACATGCTTTAACTTGATTAGCTGGTTAATTAACTTTTGTTGAAAAACCCCTGAGATCTTAAGAAGTAGTTTTGGGTCCGTTTTATCAAAATGTTTACAAATAAAATTGCATCCACTCAAGTTAATAAACCAAGTATACTCCCTTCCATTGTAAATCCGTGCATGTAGTAAGATAGAATCCCTTTGGGGTTTGCTGAGCCGGTTGTTTGGCTCACGGCTTGCTTAATCCACTCTTTAGAGGATCAAGACGAAGGTGAAGGTCTCCCCGTTGAGGAAATCCCGGAGGATCTCTTCTTCGACGAGGACCCGTGGCTTTAGGTCTTCGCCGCGCTCAAGCGGATCTTGGAGTTTTTGTAATGTAATTATACTTTGGGCTTGCACGCCCCGCTGTCAAAACTCGATGTTATTCCGTATGTGAAATATATGTTGGACTTTTGTTGTAAGCATGCAATGGTATACTCTTGCGCGACACTCCATAACTGTTCATGCGTGAATAGTTGTGGAATGCCGTGTCTGTTTGCGCCTCTGGAAACGGGGGCGTTACACTCTCCGTCTAAATTGTAGATTATATGCGCAGAAATTCTAAATTGAAATCAGCAGGAAGACATAAGTTTGTCAAATATTAATGATACCACGCTGTTCTAAATAATAAGGGTAAGTTTCAGACACAAATACGGGAAGGACATTATGGAAACGCAAATAGATTAAGGAAAAGGATATTACTAGGTGTGCTCTTATTGGCTGTAATTGATGGCTTATGGCTATGGCTGATAGCTTTTGGCATATGTTTGTGCGAATAAACCGAATGTCGATAATGTTACAACCCAAATTTCCTAAAACTTATATAATTATTTTAAAATAATCATTTATGCCTTTTTTGGATTTTTTTTAATTTTTAAATAATTTCTATGAGCTCTCCGCATTCTAAAGTGCCTCTCCAAAAATTTTCATGAATTTTGAAGAAGATTTACTAATTTTAGAAATTCAAACTTGAATTCTCCAATTAAATCAATTGGGAAACCAAATTTTAAATCTTGTCGGCCATGGGCCGAATTCCTCTTCCCTGACCTGACCCATTCTATTTTGGCCACCTTCGTCTTTCCGTTTTCCCCTGCACCTCGCCGCTTGATGAATAGACTACAAATTGACATAAGGGGCGCCGAGTATTGAAAGAGTATTTTCTACGATGACTCTTATGAAGAACACATTAAGAAATAGCATGAGCGATCAATTCTTGAATGATTGTTTAGTTGCATTTATTGAACGTAATATTTTATTTAAGGTAGGTGAAGAAGATATAACCAAGCGTTTTCAAGGGATGAAAACGTGTAAAGTAGTATTCTAACTTTTATTACATATTTTATAATCATCCATTCATGTAAGAGTTTATTTAAACTATTTGTATTGTACTTTTGGCAAATTTCAAATTTATATGTTGATGTTATGAAACTATTGTATAAGGCTGTAGAACTGTGTGTGTGAAGTGTGCACATCTATTGTAAGTTTTCTAGCTCCGCTACGCAGCCAATGGATAATCCTCCCATGTAGTGTCCTAAGTTGGCTCCACCCCATTTGAAATGGAATTCTTACTCCAGGTGTTCCCTACTGCTTAATGTTTATGGAACAATTTGAACTCGAGTAATTCTTACTCCATGGGTTCCAAGCTAAGATACTAGAACTGTCCTTGTTCCAGTCTTTTGGAACCTGATCCAATTCACCTCTGCTATATTAGTATCTAATGACAAACTTCATTCATTAGATGTTTTAACTTTTCAAATTGAATTGCAATTTACCAAACTGGTTAGGTTTTTAGTCCAAAAACCTAGCTGATCCAAAAAAAAAAAAACGTTTCCAAAAGCTTGTTGCCAAGTAATCAATACTCGCTTTTTGACGTCATGCCATCTTTAATGTACACACGAATTTGACGACCAAATTTTATTGTATATGCTAGCAAAAATTATGAACCTGTAATATCATGAAAGTTTTTGACAATGAATACGCATAAATACACGTCTTAGAAAAAACTTTTACTAGATAAATGCGTACTAGATGAATGCGCACCTATCCAAAACATTGTGAATTGAACTGATGACACATGGCAAGCTTTTCGGCTGAGCTAGCTGTGGCTTATAGATTATGGTTTAAAATTTTAAATTATGGTTGTTTGTGAGAGATAATACGTAAAGAGAAATAGTCGCATGTAATTTTAGTCGGTACAGCTAAACTTAGAACACTTTTCTACTAAAATTTTCTTGTTGACTCCGTTTTTGAAAAATACATCATTTAAAAGCTAGTTACTGTAGTGAGAAAACCCAGCCATAGTTCGCCATCTCTTTTTGAGCCGTTGCACATCTCAGCCAAGAGCATTGCCAGTGCTCCACCCTCAACTGTTTCTAACGGCATCACCTAGAATGGGAGGTGATGTGGAAGGGATAAATAAGAGAGAGGAAAGCTGAATCTTATATAAGATAAGTTGTCCCATAAGAATCAGAACACTAAGAAATAGCATAGCACTGCATTGAGAAGGAAAGTTGTATCTAAACTTGCTTTTGTGGGCCCGTAGCACCAAAAAAAAAGCATCAGGTGCCGAGACGACTTTGCTGCCTCGTCGCACTGCCATACCAGAACACTATGTTGCACATGCTCTCGCCACTCACTAGTATGGCCATGCCACCGGGCCACCACAGTGCCCTCGCTCTTGCCGCGCTGTCGTCGTGCTAGCCTTGTCGCTGTGCCGCTCACGAGGCGACCCCTCGAAGGAGAGATGGGGTGATAGCGGCCGACGTAAAGAGGGGTGACGGGGCAGCGAAGACTAGCGTGGAGTGTGCTGATGGGGAGGTGGCGATGGATAAGAGAGAGAGAGGGGAGATGGAAGGTCTGTGAGCGAGACTCTCGCTGCAAGAGAGAGATTGGGAGAAGATGGGAGAGGGAGAAGATTTATTGGTTGTATCCACTAATAGTACCTCTATTATTAGCGGGGGATTCTCCGGCCGGAGGGAGCGCCACGGCAGCATTTTCCTCGCTCCGTCCGCCGCGTGTCCAGCAAAATTTGCGTACGATCGGGGGAGCTATTTTTGCGAAAAAGTCCCTGTATTTTTCCAAAATTACGTAAAGGTCCTTTTCCCTCGCGAAAAGGTCCTTGGCAGGTTTTTTAAAAACGTTTTTTTGCGAAAACACTTTTTCCGAAATTACGTAAAGGTCCTTTTCCCTCGCGAAAAGGTCCTTGGCAGGTTTTTTTAAAACATTTTTTTTGCGAAAACACCCCTCCACTTCACCGAAATTCTGTGTACTTTGCAGGATTGCGCCCCGCGTTTTCTAAATTACGTACGGGTTCTCGTTTAGTTACGTACAGACCCTCATTTTTTCACGAAAAAGACCTTTGGCTTTTTCGAAAATGCACATGTGCCCTCGATTTTTTTAAAAAAAGTTCTTACGAATTATCGCCTCTTTTACTTCGGTACACACAGTGACTAACGCGGCGTGGCGCCGCGCCTATCAGGCTAGTAGATATTATATATGGAGGTGTATCTAACTTGTTTCTGAACAAGGTAGAGAGCACTAAAACGGTTTAGTTGTTTCTATACTAGCAATATCATGAAGTACAATCCATTTGAAACACCACTATGTCACAGGCCCAACATTAATCTGAACATCCTAGAAGAAAACACAGAACAAGTAGAACGGCATTACTACTCCCTAGCTAACACAATTTGATAAGCAAATACACCAATTTGTATTTCAATCAATTAGTAAACCCCGTCTTATAAAGACATTCTATTTAAAAATTAAGTACCACTAAAAGTCCATTTATTATAGAAAAGTACCTTTTAGAAGCCAATATAAACAGAACCTATACATAGCATGTGCAATGCCTCTTAAAAAAAAGAAAAGTTACATAAAGATACAATACAAAGTTAATAATTTCTTTTATCTGAATATTGTAAAAATAGTGTCTAAATACACTATGCGTTGAGGTACCCTGACTGAAGAGCCCACAATACTAATATCGATTAACCATGATGATCTGAAGATCCAATGGCCATTGGCGAATTTGTCAATAATATATAAATCAAGCTTCCGGAACATATAATGATATAACTTTGAAACAATATGAAGGGGAAAAAATACAACTTACAGAAAAATTCTAACCTGAGATGCAAGCCTCATGGTAATTATTGGGGAGCCGGGTACTTCACCTTGCACTTGCTTAAACAATGCTCTAACCTCATCGTCATTAGGAACCTGCGTGAGAAAATTCAGTTAATCTGTTAAAATGGTTGGAGTTAACTCTGGGCACCAAACATCACAGTCCACACAATCTCTTGAAGATAATCAAACCACATGAATAATGTACCTTTCTTATTCCTTTACCACCACCAGCCCAGGATGCCTTAATCATGGCAGGATAACCGACCACCTATCAACTTGCAACTGCTTCCTCCGTGGTAGTAAGTAGTAATACAAGCTTTTCTATACATCTCCTCTGGTATCGAGTCTGTTACAACTTTGATCCCAGAAGAAAACGCATACATTGCAAATAAAATATTTTTGCTTTTCTTCCTTTAATCCAAAACTGGGTACAAGTCCCCCCAATATATAGGGATAAAACTCTCCCACTCCTATTCCGATTCGGACTTCAAGTTGGTCTCAACTTCAACTTGAGTTATATTTGGAAACAAACTCTACTACGACATGGACTCTAAGTCAAGATTATTTCTAACAGAGTCCAAGAAATATTCTAATGGAACTTCCACCTATAACACGGTGCCATTAGGTCGTAAAATGAATCCACCAAAAAAATCAGCAGACAAGTTTACAATGAGAATGTGACTCACATGTGATCCACTCCATGGAAGTGTCGGAACCCCTGCTGCTTGAGCAACGAGAGCCGAACCAACCTGTCACCTAGTGCATGCATTGATGATTAGGGGTGAAAATGGGTCGGATTCAGACGGATATTGCTGTTACCATATCCTAACCCATATTTTTTCTCCGGATTCGGTACCAATCGGATTCGGTGTCGGATCGGTCGGGATTAACCCATTTCGTTTGCACCCCTACTTGTTTGTAAGGAATGCATACAGTGCAGTAAATGGAGTAGGACGCACTGGCTTGATGTTACTATTTAATAGGTAATGTGGAAGATTTTATTTTACCATTGCAAAAGAAAATGAAATGTCAAATAGTAGCACTAACCTGAAATCAAACTTGAATGTGTATCGGATTCGGACGGATATTGCTGTTACCATATCCTAACCCATATTTTTTCTCCGGATTCGGTACTAGTCGGATTCGGTGCCAGATCGGTCGGGATTAACCCGACCCGTTTTCACCCCTATTGATGATGCTGGTGGCCCAAGGAAAACAATTCTTGTTGCAGTTAGTGCATCTGGAAGTTCAGGATTCTCATATGCATGACCCCAACCAGGCCAACCAGCAGAAACACATGTTCTCTCTGCTATCAGCGACAGCAAAGTTACCAGGTTAACTTACATGGGAGAAGAAAACAAAGAGGAGCTAGTGCATCAATTGCACAAAGAAAAATTAGGCATTCTTTGTTATAAAAAATTACGGGTAGATCAAATAAAAAGTAATATGTAAACATTGTTGCGGTCCTTTTGTATGCAAACAAATTCAGTATCTACTCTTTTGTGCCTTATTATTGCGATTTCTTATGATACAACGAACATGATATTAGCCAAGAAAAGAATGTATGCATGTCTGAGCAAGACCACAAAATGTGTTTGTCAAAAAGAAATGATTCTCTCGTTTACCTTGTCGAATAGACTGGTTATTCCCTTTGGGATTTGACACGGCCCCATCACCATCGTCCCTTATTGACTGAATATGGTCCATCTTTCGCTCCGGTAAGCTCCGCGCCCTCTTTTCCTATGCCTTTCTATTCCCTCCGGCTATCCCGACATTTAATTCGAGTTCGGTGTAGTGAATCACCAGAAAGCCCTTGTCGTCCTCAATGCCGGTCACCATCGTCGCCGCTTCGATTCCGTCGCTCTAGTGAGTCTCCCAACCCTTCTGATCACAATGTCGTGCTCTATTGCAGCTCGTTCCTGCTGTGGTGATCCATCACCATGCATACTGCCACTGCAGTCGCAGCTCATCGCTGTTCGGTCACCTCAGACCTCCTCCATTGTTGCCATCCTTATCTTCATGTTCTAGGAGAGCTGGTGATACTTATACATTGGTTAATTTAACCCAGAGAAGTAGATTTTACCGTCGCCACCGTCGCTCCATTCTGCGCCACCGCGAAGCTTCACTGTCGACCTACCTCTGGTGACCATGGGTCCTCGAGCCACCACCCTTTGCATCGTGCTAAGCCCAGAAGGACCATATACATTCCCCTTTGCCCCGTTGTTACACCCATTTGTTTGAAACACAGTTCGTTGGACTTCACCGTCGCCACATATTGCCAAGAGCCCTCTCCCGACCACCCCTCAGTTGCCAACCCTACCAGTGAACTCCCCTTGAGCCCCTTTACCTATTCTCTACTTGCAGGGGCGGAGCTAAAAATTAGATATAGGGGGGCAATATGGACAACAAGTAGAGTAGAACCAATGAACCATGCTGGATTTACCGATCCAATAGTCACATATCAGAGTAATATATTTCGCAAATTACAATGCAAAGAAAATTACATCTCTATTAACTTAAACTTAGCTCTACGACTAAAACAGGGTCTACGCCGATTAAAATAGGGTCTCTACATGTGATGTGAGAGCAACTACTGAAGTGTGTACTTATGGTTTTTGTTTACATTTTTTGATACCACAGTGAACGGTAAAGATATTGACATGGACGGCTCATATATTTTTAGACTCGAGAAGTCATTTAAAAAGCGCTTTTAAAAACACTCTATTTATTTTGATTTTCGAAGAAATCAAAAAACAAATCCACGAGAACATGTCCATTGTATTGCCGTAGAAATTCGGCCAAAACATTTTCTTGACTTTTAATTAAATGTTCCTAGCGTTATGTACTCCACCAGTTAGTAGTGTTTGAGTGATCTTCAATCACACCTATGACTAGCTACAACAGCTTCTAGTCAACTCACCAGCATGCATTAATCATCCTAAGATTAAGAACACAAACATGCATATCCTACATATCACGGTACGCACCACCTTGTAACCCGCATTTACAAAGATCAGTAGATACAAAGCTAAAATAAGAAACAAGACAAAGAGGATTTGGGCTGCATATGACTGGGTTTTAAACATACTTTACATTTGGGCTAAATTGGGACGGACCAAACCACTAATTAAACACATGTAATTAACTATATAATGAAGGATCAGTAAAAGATTGGGGGGTGCCGGGCCCCCTCCAGCCCCCCCTTGTCTCCGCCACTGTCTACTTGCCACAACCTCATTGGTCCTCCCTTCGCCACTGGCAAGCTTGCTGACATGCTTGGTGAAGAACGTCGTCATGCCCCTATTGCCTCTCACTGACCAGTGAACCCCATGCACTGTAGGATTAGATTAACACTAATTAATCTCAGTTAAACCTAATGAATCAATGACATATGGGCCCGAACATATTAATCAAGTTAAAATAATAACTTAAACTAGTTTTAAATAATGAGTCACTGATATATATGGACCCCATCTGTCAGTCAATTTTGTATTTGATAAAACCCTAACATGTAGACCCTACTTGTTAGCCAAATGACGCAATAAACTCATAATTTCCTTTAGAAAGAAAAATTAAAATTAAAATCCAAGCACAATATTTTTTCTTTTTCCTCATTTTTCAACTCGACCCAAATTCAAATGCTTGTAACTTTTGCATATGAACTCCAAATTAAGTGATTTTTGTCTCTAAAATTTTCTAAAATCATGCTATTTAATACTCTGTAAAAATATTTGAATTTTATATCTATTTGAATTTATTTAGCTCTTATTTATGATATTTGGTATTTACCAATTAAATATTGATGTTCTAGAGAACTTTGTCAATGAGCCCATGCAAGACCAAGAATTTAACAAGTAAGGCAAGCACTCTCTTTGATCATGTTGATTCCATATTTCAATGTTATGTATGTTGTTTGCAAAACTATTATGCGTGCATGTAGTTTTGGTAAAAACCGCTATATTGGTAAGGACAATAGTAATACCCACTTGTTGCATCAATCCCGCCTTAACAAGTTGTTAATGATACGGGGTCGCCCGATCTTCTCGACGTAGGATTGGATACTCACGTGCAGCCTCTCGAATCGTAGCGATCATCCGTTGCCAATGCAAGAACGAACGCTCTTTAATTCGCAAGATCACACGCGCCGGACTTCACGACCACCAAGCGAAAGCCCTATCGCGCTCCCAATTCCCAGCGGAAAGGTTGAACGATCTCGATTTGCAAGAACTCTCATATTTCTATTGAATTTTTGTGGCTATCAAAAATCAAGAAACATGCACAATTCTTCCATCTCAATTATCTAGTCGCCTACTGTTGGCTCTTTCTTTCTCGTCACGTATGGATTTCTTCATGGATTTCTAGTCCCCCCTTCCGTGAGAGATGACCCCATTATATACGGCGGCTGAGGCATATAGCGTCCATCCGCTCGGATATTGTTGGGTTTAAGGCCCAATTAACCCAAAACAAAAAATAGAGTGTCTAGATTTTTTAAACTATTACATTGCGGCATTAATTAAGGTGCAGCTAAGTGCATGGCTCGCAGGCCCATCTTCCTTCGGTCAATTTCTCTCCAAGCCTTGCTTCCCAGTCACTATCTCTTTCCTCGTGGATCCAAAATCTTCAGTATAATTAAACCTGAGAATACATAAAGAGTTTGTATGAGGTAGAATACTATTCTCATCAATACAAGGAAATTCATTAAGAAACAAATTCACCTGATAATATTTAATACGGCTCAATAATTCCTTCCAGTCAAATAATATTTTTAATTGAAAAGTGTAAGACATATGCGCATCCGCATCATCCTCCCCTTCTTCAAGAAAAGCCGTCCTCGGCTTTTGATAGCCTGAAATTGTACTAAACAAAGAATACAACGTATATGCATGGTATATATATTTATCGTCAACACTTCTCTTGTTTAGCACATCATGAACATCTAAAGGCGTAGTAAACAAAAAGAATAACACATATGCATTGTATATGTATGAATCAATTATTGTGTAATTCTCATTGTTTTGTCTAAACCAATTAGTACAACAACAGCCATAAGATGTATATATTACAATATTGTCATTCACATCATTCTCCCTTCCATAAGAAAAAGTCGTCCTCGACTTTGCTAAATACACGGACAAGTCATTAATGGGCCAAACCAAATTAAGTTGTTCAAATATAGGGCAGAAAATTTTTAGTGTCTTCCATGCTTCAACTGCGCTACTCTGATTATTTGTATATGATTGTACATTGAAGGATGAACAAGTAGGCTTAAGAAATCTTTTAAAACATGAAGTACTATTGTTGAAACTCATCTCATTGTGATCATGATATGGCACAAAAGATTGTTTATCCAAAATATGCAATTTCAATTCAGTAAGCTTATCACATGTAATGCATATTCGGTAAACATAAAACTTGTCATCTACACCATAATATCCAATTAAATTGAACTTATATGTGTAGGCATAGATACTAACTAGTGATTTTAAACATGAAATTTCAGCAATATTCTCAATCACACTAGATAGCTCTCTAGGATCATCAAACATGATATAGTACAAAGAATCATCAGGAGATATTCTCGTAAAAACTTCCTTATGAGTAATCAATTCCACATTATGTAAATTGACCAAAGAAATTTCAGAACATGGAATTTTCGATTGAACACACAAGTTCTCACAATTACTTACCTTTTCACAATTAAATTCAGCACCAATATTATTACCTTTATCGTCCTCTTCAGTTGATGTAGGTGCTATGGGTATTAAATCATCATGATGTATCAATGGGGCAGCAAGTACTTTATCTTCAACCATGGTTATCTCCTCATCGGTTTTCTCCAGTAGTGCCAGTTGTGGAACATTCGACTCCTCTTCTTTAATATCAACCTGCACAATGTGAGAAACACTAGAAGTAGATATTAATATGTTAGTTTCAGAAACAACCTTACTTTGTCTAATATCTACCTCTCCCTTTTCTTTTGGTGTCTCTCTCACACACTCAATTTGGATACTCTCAAACGCACATATGGTAGCATCACACAGCTCGCTCTTTTTAATACTCTCACTCAATTTGGCTATGTGGCTCTTATTCTCACATGGGTTTTGACGCATCTCAAATGTTGTATGTGTTATTGGGGCAGCACAAAATGTCTCCTTGACCGAAGGGAAAGTCCCATGCTCGGTCATCTTCTCCTCCTCAATAGCACAATTCACAAGATCATGTACGCAACTAAAATATTTATGTTGAAGTGCAGCGGCGATCTCTGAATTTAAGCCACCCCTGAAGTATGCCTTCTCCCTTGATGGACTAGTGGCACCAGCACGACACATCGCATCTTGTAGTTCAAAATAGTAATCTTGGACAGTATTACTTTCTTGTGTGATATTCTCCAGATAGTGAAGCAATTCTTGTGCATAATAGGATGGAACAAACTCGCTTCTCATGAAAGCCTTCAAATCTGACCAAGATTTAATGAATTATTTTCCAATTCGTTGTTGCCACCAACTATAAGCGTAGTCTTCAAACTCTCTCGTGGCATGCATCACCTCTTGGTCTTTGGAAAGTTTCTGAAATCTAAACACTTTCTCCATTCGCCATTCCCACTCAAGATACTCCTCTGGATCATCACTGCCACAGAAAGGAACACAGCTATCTTCTTCTTGTTGTGGACGAAGTGCTTGCACAATATCATTCACGATGTTTTTGTGTAACACCTTCATTTGTTGATTGAGCTCGATACGAAAATCCTGCATATCCGCCTCAAGTTGTACATGCTTAGCAGTGGTGCCTGATTGGAGCTCTTGTTGCAGTGTACTCCTTGATGACTGATGTTGAAAACGAGTCACCGGGGCATTAAGATTAACTTCATGCTCTTCACCATAGTAATCTTCTCCACCTGACATTGTTAGAATGTGCAAAAAAACAAAGCAATAGCAAGATATATAGATGATTAGTATAAATCACTCGAGCTCACTCTTTTCTCTCACAAGTAAAGTTCTCACCTTTCCGAAGTGAATTAAGACCAATAAAAACTTACACTTGGTAGACGCTACAATAGCAACGTGATGATCAAGCGAATTTAAGAGTGTTCACAATTGCACAACAACGGATATTTAGTGGAGCTTGGTATGAAGTGTATATGTGATAGCACTAGCGGTCCCGATCTTTCGATGAAAGTGGTAGATTCGATTGGGGAAGGAGATGACGTTGACGACCCGACTACAACCATCCAAAGACGTTGCGCCTTAGCGATCGATACACCAATTCCAGAGGTTGTTCGTGACCTTGTTGGCGTACAATCAACCTAACCACGAGGGTTCTTGTTCCTGCAAGCAATCGAAGAACAGGCAAGAACAAGATGAACAACAACTCAATTGCAAATAAACGATATAGAATTCAATCAAAAACAGAAGAACGGTGGGGTTCCGAAGACAAGTATCTGGGCGGTCTAGCCGACACGCGTGAGTACAAGGCAAAATAGCAAAAGCTAACTTAGTCTATCAAAACCCAAACCCTAGAAGAGGGTGCGGCTGCCTATTTAAGGGACACGGAAGGTGGAGGGTCGGCCAAAACACAAGGAAGCCGAATAGGACTCGAATTACAAGGCCCAAGGCCCACTTTGACTCGGAATGGAAAAGTGACATGAATTGTTTTGCAGTTTTTTACCGACTCGGATGGAATTTGGAGGTGAGGCTGGATCCATCTGAAAGTAAACTTCAAGAGCTTTCCAACGAGTACTCACGGGCCCCAAGAAACCTTCTGGATCAAAAGTTATAGCCGTTTGAAGTAGACGCTGTCAACAAGGCTGAATCCGAGTCAAACTCGTGAACAGGACTTGGTTTGCGCTTGACAGTTCCACTTCTATACTTGAGCTCATGTGGTTCTTCCCCATGGTTCCTAAGGACAATTAAATCATCACAAGAATTAAGTAGTATTCCATTCTTTGAAATATTTGTATGCAAACTTAGGAACACATTCACCTGATGGTTAAGTTGACGTGCTCGCGCTCTAGTCATTGGTCCTTGTATCATAGTTTTAGTTTGATGTGGAGTCGGCATGGTTGTATGCATGGAAAGGATGTCCTCATCAATATATCCTATGCAATCTGAAATTCTTGATATTGTAAAGTTAAGTAATAATCCAAGCTAGAATACTTTGCCTAAGTGCTGATCCAAAAGATTTAAGTGAAGTATATGAACGTATACGCAAAGATCAATGTGACTCAATGTAAACAAAGGAATGAGCTAAATAAAGATAATCTGGAATTGAGGATTAATTAGCTTGTTTTGCACTAAGTACTGGGAGAGACGCTAGCCAATTGCGAAAATATGAATGTAAGGGCACAAGATTGCTCGAGAAAATAAATTACACAATCTGAATTAATGGATTAAGAACTCACCCAAATTCGGCCAATGTTTTTTTTCTTTTCTTTTCTTTCTTTTTTTGCAAGCCGTGGCTTCTTTTTTTATCAACTCTTTTTTTTTCAAAGGCCGAATCAGGTTTAATTGTTCTTTTGATTTTGCACAGGTCACAAATATTTAGCAAGATGTAAAATACTCAAGAGCAGCCCTAGATGCAATATTCAACAGCTAGTCTCAAAGATGAATTAAAATATAAGTGAAGCTCATAGTACTAATTAATGTGCTCGGTTTTTTTTTCAGAGATGTAATTGTGCTGAACTGCCCACTAGAAACCGAGAGCCACTGGTTCGGATGTAGTTGATGAATCGCACACAACTCCCAGCCGCAATTCTCTGGACTAACAGCTGCCGCAATTCTCAAACTTTTCCATGTGTTCGGATGGCACGCTAGAATTCGGCCAGATCCTTCAACGAGAGATCACGGACAAGATCAACTAGAAGGTGAATTGGATAAAAGTGCACGTACGTGGAAATTGGACACAACTTCTAATGAGTTAATTCGGCTAGCAAGCTGATACTCATATTCTGGATGACGTATTCTGGATGTTTAACCGGAAAGAACTTGTAGAACTTACTAGGAAAATAGACCGGACAGGAATGCGATTTTTTTTATATATCTGGACACAACGAAAAAGCGACGCAAAAGAACACGACGATCAGCACCTAAACAAAAATTCTAATGGATCTAAACTTAACAAAACTCACAAAATTAACAGATGCAAAAACTAGGGTTTGGATTTTTTTTGGTTTTGGACGATAGGACAGAAATTAATCAATCTAAAAACAAGGGTCAAGAATCCTACCGAGGAAACCTGCTCTGATACCAAGATGATACGGGGTCGCCCGATCTTCTCGACGTAGGATTGGATACTCACGTGCAGCCTCTTGAATCGTAGCGATCATCCGTTGCCAATGCAAGAACGAACGCTCTTTAATTCACAAGATCACACGCGCTGGACTTCACGACTACCAAGCGAAAGCCCTATCGCGCTCCCAATTCCCAGCGGAAAGGTTGAACGATCTCGATTTGCAAGAACTCTCATATTTCTATTGAATTTTTGTGGCTATCAAAAATCAAGAAACATGCACAATTCTTCCATCTCAATTATCTAGTCGCCTACTGCTGGCTCTTTCTTTCTCGTCACGTATGGATTTCTTCATGGATTTCTAGTCCCCCCTTCCGTGAGAGATGACCCCATTATATACGGCGGCTGAGGCATACAGCGTCCATCCGCTCGGATATTGTTGGGTTTAAGGCCCAATTAACCCAAAACAAAAAAAAGAGTGTCTAGATTTTTTAAACTATTACATTGCGGCATTAATTAAGGTGCACCAAGTGCATGGCTCATGAGCCCATCTTCCTTCGGTCAATTTCTCTCCAAGCCTTGCTTCCCAGTCTCTATCTCTTTCCTCGTGGATCCAAAATCTTCAGTATAATTAAACCTGAGAATACATAAAGAGTTTGTATGAGGTAGAGTACTATTCTCATCAATACAAGGAAATTCATTAAGAAACAAATTCATCTCATAATATTTAATACAGCTTAATAATTCCTTCCAGTCAAATAATATTTTTAATTGAAAAGTGTAAGACATATGCGCATCCGCATCAGTTAACCTTGCTATTGTCAGCTTAGCATGTATACCCACAGTGGATAAAATGTGGAACTTAGAAATTGAAACGATGTAGATGATGCTTAGTCACGGTCATAATGGTACTAAATGTTGTGAGGATGAAAGTGGATCAAAGTGTTCAAAATGGGAGATAATTAAGAATTGATCCAGAGGAGTTATCTCTATTATTTTGGCTAGCAAATAAAATAAAGAACATATTTTGGACTTGGGTAAGTAATTGTGAAGACAGGTGCAATGAGCACGAGACGTTGGTTTGTGGATGTCTCGCTCATGTCACTAAGGACTAGGGTGCAATCTAAGTGAATGCGGACAGATATCGCTCATCTTGTATCCTATTTCGTATTTTTTTCTCAGATTTGAAGTCAGATACAGATAATAATGAATACCAATTTTCCATTCCATATTTCTTTTATAATCATTTGGATGGTCGGACGGATGGAAATTATCCGCTTCTTTACACAGGATATTAGACAGTAGGGGCAATCAAAGTGAACATCACGAGATTAATCGTTGAGATGTTAAAAGAAGAGCACTTAGTATTCCCTGCATATTTAGATGTAACAATCTATCTATATATTATCTTGTTCCTAAGTGAAGTCATAAAATATTTCCTTAGATAACTTGACATATGATATATACGGACAGATATCACTCATTCTGTATCATATTCCATATTTTTTCCCTCAAAGTTGGAGTTAGACACGGATAGTACCATATACCTATTTACATCTTCAATATTCGCTTCATGGGCCTTTGGTCAGTTGGACGGAAATTATTTGCTCTATTTGCGCCCCTATTAAGGTCCGAGACTAGGGTGTAGTTAGACTCACCACATGATGTACTTCTTGCTCTCCTTGGCCTTCCTCCCTCTTGGCTGAACAAACTAGCTTCTTTTCTTTGCCCAATTCAGCTTTACAAAACTTTGTAGCTTCAGATTGCATGGATGCAACACAAATTAAAGTATTAGTTGTACTCTTGTCCGCATCATAATCCTCAGAGAAGCTCATGATTCACCACTCTCCATTCATCCTAGGAGTACAAAGATGTATCAGGATCTTTAGGAATGATTATGGTGGCCTGGTATAAAGAAGAACATCACCACACATGTTGTTATTTGTGATGTATGCCAAAGAATCAAGGCAGAGCACAAGTGACCAGTGGGATTGCTCTAACCTTTGAAGTTTCTTGAGTGAAAATGGGATGACATCAGCATGGATTTCATTATTGGCTTGTCGAAGACACAAAACATGCATTATTCAATATGAGTTATTATCGACCGCTTGACCAAAGTGGCCTATTTCATTCCAGTGTGCACCCACATATCATGGAGCTAAGCTTGCTAATCTTCTACATGAGCAATATCATCTATTTGCATGTTGTGCCAAAGATGATAACTTTCGATCAAGGTCCTCAATTTACCTCATAGTTTTGGGAGAGCTTGCATGAGCTTCTAGGGACCGAGCTATTCTTTAGTATGGTGTTCTACCCACAAAAAGGAGGCCAAACTGAGAGGACAAATCAAATTTTAGAGAATATGCTAAGAGCTTGTGTGCTGATCTATGGCGCGAATTGAAAGAAATGCTTGGTGTTTGCTAAGTTTTCTTACAACAACAGTTTCCAATCAAGCCTTCAAATATCTCTGTTCAAAGCACTTTATGGGAGAAAATGCAGAACGCCTCTTTTCTGGTCTGAGGTTGGTGAAAAAGAATTTTTTGGACCGGCTATTATCCATGGGGCTCAAGAACAAATACAATAAGAAGCCGATTGAAGAAAGCACAGTCTTGTCAAAAGAGGTATGCCGACCATTGCCATCATGAGCTGAGCTTCAAGATAAATGAATATGTTTATCTCAAGGTCTCACCGCTACATGGCATCCACCAATTCTATGTCCATGGAAAATTGGCACCTCGGTTCATCGGGCTATGTCGAATCATTGCAAAGAAGGGCGAAGTGGCGTACCAATCAGAGTTGCAACCACAACTTTCAGCTGTACATGATGTCTTCTATGTCTCTCATCTCAAGAAGGGGTCTTCACACTCCGAGTGAGCTCACTCATTTGGACAAATCGATCTGCAACCTGATCTTTCTTACCGGGAGCATCCCATCCGCATTCTAGACAAAGCCGAGTGACATACTCGCAACCATGCTATCAAGATATTGAAATTCCAGTGGAGTAACCATATTGAGAATGAAGCCACATGGGAAAAACAAGACTAACTTAGAATTGACTTCCCAAATTTCTTTACTGAACCACTGAATCTCAAGGTCGAGGTTGTTTGTAGGGGGTAGACCTGTAACATCCTAGATTCCAAGGAATGCAAAAATGAGGAAAACTTAAAATTTTTCACATGCATATTATTTTTCTTGGCTTTTATTGGAGTATCCTTAGAAAAGTAACTTGCAAACACAAATGCTTTCAAAAGAAACATACATTGAAAAGAATTCAATTTGAATTCAAAATCAAATTTGAAAAGATGGTCATAAAATGATCTAGGAGAATTCACCATAGAAATCATCTCAGAAGCTCAAAAATATATTTATAGCACTGGAAACAAAATTTTCAACAATTTTAAACATGTTCTTCAATTTATTCTGGATCAAAATAATGCTTATTACATTGAATAGAGACATTCCAAGATTTTTTGAGAAAATCTAGAGTTTATAAAATTCTAAAAATTTGCAAAATGATCTAAACCATGTTAGGAGCACCCACAAAAATTTTCATAATTTGTGGATTTCATCTATTGTATCTAACAAGTTCCTAAACTCACAGCACACCTTAATTCTCTCTTTCTCTCACTACCATGTAGGGCCCACTGGTCAGGCCACCCCTGCAGTCACTCGAGTCTTGACGCTGACGAGTGGGACCGGACCCCACCTGTTAGGCTGCCTAGTCTTCACTCGCTAATGCATCAGGTCTGCACGTCAAGAGTTGTCTTCCACCTCACGCACGCCCATGCCGCGCTTGCTCTGCCATGGCATGCCGACACCTCTGATTTTTGATGATCGAGCCCACGGTTTCTAGCTCAACTGCCTAGCCCCACCTATTAGTCACATTGCCGCACTGAGTTCTCTCTTTCTTGTCTGTTCTATGTGTCGTACATCACCGAGAAGCATCAGGAGTCCATCTCACCGTTGCGCTCACGAAAACTCGCCCAACCTTCTCAGCCATTCCTCACCTACAAATCCAATCCAGTTGCACCATCCTCTCCCCATCTCGCACTTGCTTCATTCCCATGAAAATTCAAGCCTTTCCTTCCTCACCACACCTGGAACATGCCGCCTTCCTCTACACCGGTGAGCATGCTCCACCGAGCCTTGCTGTAGCATGACCTCTCTAGTGGACCCCTAGGTTCTCTAACCATGTCATGTTATGTTCCCTATCCCCTAGAGCCTTCCTCTAATTAAATTTGTGAATCATGCAAACGCCTATTGGAATCAAACTGTGATCTTCGTCTCCAGCCAAATTGCCACTATTAGCTGTTCTTCTTCTTCGGTGAGACATAGCCTAATCCCTTGCTCCCAAAGAATCATCGACTCTTCCCTGAACTCATGGAACCATCTCTTGCAGCTATCCCTTGCTGAGGAGCCCTCGCACCGTGGACATCATTTGCACCACTATTGCTCACTATCGATCGGTCACTCTGATGCCTCTCCGACATTGCCAAGCCCCTCGGTAGTAGTCCATACATGCTCATGTGATAGTTTAATTTGAATTTGCACCACCATAGCATGGACTTCGCCATAGCCGTTCATGGCGTTGCTGTTGAGCATGGCGCTGGTGAAGCTCCAGTGACCTTTGGTCCCTAAGCCAAGCCCAGACGCTTTGCGACAACACCCTGAGCTGAGTAGACCAATATTAGTATGAATGCATGTCTCCCTTAGCCCCACCATAGTTCACCGATAAACCACCATCGCCTCTCGCCATAGCATGGCCACTGTTGACCACTGTTTTGGTTACTGTCACTACCTAGAGATGAGCAAGGATGTAGCCATTCAATTTTCACCATGATGCCAAACTGTAGCTCCCCTTGCCATCGACGAGCTCGCTAGAGTGTCGCTCTGCTCAGCTATGTCTTCCTCCCGCTGACAGTAGGCTTGACCTATCAGGCGGTTAGCTTAGTGCTAACGACGTGTTTAAATCCAATATCTATATGACATGTGGACCCAAGCTGATTAGTTAACTCAAATTGTAATTAAAACCATATTTAAAACTATGAGAATGACATGTAGGACCCACATGCAGATAAGGTTTTAAAACATGTGAATATGCTATATAGGGCCCACCTGTCAGAACGTTAATTAATTTTAATAGCAGATTTGAACCTAATGAATCTATGACAAGTGGACCTAGTGAAAATTAATTAAGGAATTTCATTTAAATTGAAAACTAAAATATGAGTTCTGACAAATGGGACCCACAAGGTAAGTAAATAAATAAAACATGATTTGAACCTATGAGACTAACATATATGGCCTACATGTCAGTTAATTCAGAAATTAATAAAACTCTGTCATGCATGGCCCCCATGTTGGTGTAATGACACCATAAATTCAGATTTTTCCTTTAGAAAGAAAACACAAATAAAAATCAAAATTCATGCATTGTGCCATTTCTCATTTTCTCAGCATTCTAAACTAAATAAAATTCAAATGGCCATATTTTTTTGCATATGAACTCCAAATTTAGTAATTTTTGTCTCTAATTTTTTTAAAAAATCATGCTCTATCCAAATATGAAAAATATTTAAGTTTTTCTCTATTTAAATTTGTTTGACTCTTATTTGTATATATTTGGATTTTATCGAATAGACAACGTTGCGCCGGACAATTTCGAGGACGCGTCCAAACCATTTTCTGAGCAACAAGAGCAACACAATCACCCCCTTTGACCATGTTGATCCTATTATTTCAACTATTGTATATTATTTGTAAAAACTATTATAGATCATGTATGTTTCATTAAAATTGCTATACTATGGGTAACGGTAGTTATATCTGCTTGAATGCATTGATCCTCATTGCAAATTTGACATCCTTACTATTGTAACCTTTAGGACATGTTTAGAGAATAGCTAATGTCATTTTAGGTATATTACATTGAATATATGGTCTAGATGCATAGCCACACAAATGTTTCCGCTAAGTTTGACCACTTGGAAAAATTTACATATGGACAAGGGTGATTTCGAAATGTTGGACCAGAGGGGTTAAAATAAAAAATCTAGATTTAGATGCAGGTGAGTTATAGTATAAACTATCAAATGTGAGAGTGTATGCTGAATGTAGATAGGGAGAGATTCTTGCCCAGGTCAATTAAGGGCTATATACTGTTGCCACATATCTAAATCTAAGCATACAACCGTATGTGTTATATGAGCTCTAGTTTAGCTGACTAAGTTATCTAGGACTAACCTTACATTTTGGTAGGTCAAAGGAGTAAGGGCATACCGGGTAGGATGCTTGTAGGGGCTCTTTTCACCAAGGTATTAGGACCAAAGTTTACCAATACAACGGTGAATGCACACTTGAAGGATGGACCAAAGTGAGGGTCTTCACTTAAGGGATGGACCTAAGTAAGGATTTGAATGCTCACTTGGGGAATAGACCTAAGTGAGGTTCAACATTCATCGGGCTAGTGCAAGGTTAGGTCTAGATAATGTAAAGGTTATATGATAATCAATTTTGTCACATGCCAAAGGAAGTGTGAAGTTGTCGACAATATATTTGATTATCTCATGTGGGTAAAGTTGTACAACCTCTCAAGAGTGTTAAAAACTATTTAAATAGTCATACTTATGGTCATGAGCATGCTTAGATGCAGCCATAATGGGTATAGCTTTATTTTTACAAAAGTGTTTCAATGGAAAAGTTGGGATGGCATGTACGTGTCTCATATGCCATGCCCATAGTTCGGAATTGCTCGATGTTCACAGCCGAGGTGGGCTGCGATGGATGCGTTTTACTATTATTAATGTTATATAAATGTTATTTCCTTACATGTCAAACGCTCCTTATAATTCCGTTGCAAATTACTACTTATTGATATTGCAAATGAAACTTGCTTCATGCTAAACATAACTGTAGCATAAAGCCTTACTTATTGTTAGCATTGCATTTATTTATATGTTGCGATACACTACAGGTCTTGCTGAGTACATAATGTACTCAACCTTGCTTAAATAATTATTGTTCAGTAAATGAGAAAGACAACATGCTCGATGATGCGTACTTTGCCCCCGACGCCAGCGAAATCGACGATGGTCTTTCTAGGGCCTCACTCTAGTCAGTTGCCTATGGGCTATGATAGCACACCACTGGACGTTTTTGCTCATTTATTTGTCTTTCACTGCACTTTACTTTGATATTTATATTTTATTTGGCTAGTCTGCCCTATGTTGTAAACTTTAATTATGCATCGCTTTTAGATTGCCCCTTTATTGTAAATTAATTGTATGCGATGTGTATGGATATGATCTCGATGTTGTGAGTATGTGTGCTAAGCACTGATCATGGGACTAGTATAGAACACTAGTACAGAAAACATACGGTGATCTTGGGTATTCAACGCCCGAGATTCCCATAGTTCTGTAAAGATAAAAGTTCTGTACTACTAACTTTCATATGAAATTATATAAGAAAGAATGAAACAAATGATATTTTAGCCTTTTTAGCGAACAAACAAGTGGTAACTTATGTCAAAGATATGTCATGCCACTCAGCCTGACAAAAAGCTAAACCACCAAATGTCAGGAAAAACTACAACTTATTTTTAGTGTAGAAAGCCAAAAGCAGCTTCTAGCAAATATAGATCTTCCAAACTGGGCCTTAGTTCACCACGCTTACATGTCAGGCCCAAAGATCCCATTTAGATCACCTTAGGACGTGTTACCCGTTGATGGCTTCGGCCTCTTTGTCCAGGGCTCCAGGCCTAGTATCCAGCCAGCACAGGTAAGGGTAGGCCCAATATGTCAAATCCTAATTAACTAGCAACCAATTAATAAAATTCCTATAAAAAAAGGCAGCCAACAAATGACATCTAAAATATATGGACTAAGATTAATCGGAGATAATGTTGTGCTTAACCTAGTCCATGTACTTGGGGAACCAAGCAAACAAAACAGTAACCGAGTAGAGATTAGAATGGTGAGAATTAATTCCCTGCAATATATGCTTCAGACTCCTACCTCTAATATAAGCACGGCCACAGAAGCTTGCATCCCCACATCCAAACACAAGATACAAGGTTCGCTTCAGCCTCCTGCACTCTCTCCTCACATGGCGCCTCTCAAGATGGATACTAGGGCTCTGTCCTTGGCGGCCTTTCTAGTCATGGCCATGGTCTTCTCACCCTGCCATTCACCAGGTAGTACAGTACAGTATTTTATGTAGCTAGCTATGGAAGTTTCTCATATTTACATACGTATATTTTGAGTTTTATTTTGAAAGGCGTTTCGTACGTGTGTGCAGGGCTGTTTCTGTAATTTAGGGGGCCCTAGTGCGTAATAAAAGTGGAGGCCAATAGTTCTAATATAAATATGTAATAATACCTTTTATTTCAATTGCAAAAGCTAAAGCTCAATACAATAACCATTAGACTTAGTACGTCATAAAATACAAAGTATTTATTGATGATATTAGACTTATTACATCACAAAATACAAAGTCATATAAAGCAATTTATTCTAATATTTCTAAATGCAAAGTCATTGACAATAGTATCAAAATCGATATGATCCAACATATCCTTCTCAATGCATAAAGTGGCCAGACCATTTAACCTTTCATGTGACATTGATGACCTCAAATAGTTTTTCAGTAATTTCAACTTTGAAAGCTTCTTTCAGCTGATGCTACAGTATAGGAACAGTAAACAAGATTCGATAAGCAATTGAAACATTTGGATATCAGTGTATATCTCTAACAAACTCAAAAATCTCAATAGCAGACATTGGCACATTTGGCAAAGTCATTTGCAGCATTCTTAATTCAGGAAAAAGTTCATCTAACTCAACATCAAATGAATCATTTCGACAAAAAAGTATTTGCAAATTTAATGCAACACTTTCTTAGTTCAACATCATCCAATGACTTCATGTTTTTTGAGTTAAGTAAAAATCCAAATATACTTTTAAACACTTTAAGTTCTTCAAATCTATTTTTCAATGAAGCATTTGCCACATCCACCATAACAAAAAAGTAATTAACTTCAAAAGCTTTCTCAGCCGATAGAATTTCTTCATTGTGATCACTTTCATCGAATTGCTTTTTCCTAATAGCATGACGTTTTATCAAAAATGATGGATATGCATTCATATCAGATGCAAGGCTTTAGCAATAGCCAAACTAGATGCAAATCCTTCATTTCTATACTTATCAAAATATTGCATTATACCTTCAATCTGCTGCAAGGTAGAGTCAATGCACGAGATTGCATCTTCTTACTCACCATATTTACAGCAAATAAAATATCATGCCAAATAACCATACCAAGTAAAAACTCAAAACTACCATGCACATCAAATAAATTTTGTGCATCACTCTTGATTCGGGATCATCACAGGTTTTACATAATTCAGACAAAGTTAACCTTAGCTGAGGAGCTTGATATTTAATAGCTTTAACACTTTTGATTCGACTCTCCCAACGAGTACTAGACAAAGGTTTCACAATTAATTTTGGAACATGGTCAAGCAACACCTTCCATATTTTTGGTGAACTTGAAAATAACACAAATATTCGTTGCACAATTCCAAAAAATGAAATAGCTTTACCACAAGAATTTGCAATATCACATAGAGTAAGATTAAGACTATGACAAGCACATGGCATATACAAAGCCCTTGGATTCATATCAAGCAACCGCTTTTGTACCCCCTGGTGTTTACCTTTCATATTAAAACCATTGTCATAATCTTGACCCCTTATATCATCAATATTAATACCAAAAGACTCCATCTCATTAAACAATTCATTAAAAGGCCCCATACCAGATGTGTCATCCACCTTCAGGAATCCCATAAATAACTCTTGTATTTTTATTTTGTTGTTTGACATATTAACACATCAAACAATTAGAGTCATTTGTTCTTGATGGCTCACATCTGGAGTGCAATCAAGGATTATGGAGAAATATTTGGCCTTTTCAACAATCTGTATGATAGAACTTGTAACACTACTTGCCAACATAGAAAGTAACTCATTTTGAATCTTATGACTAAGATAATGATGATGAATTTCATTATTTTGAATGCGTCTAAGATGATCTTGCATTACCACGTCAAATTCTACAATCATTTCAACACATCGTAAGAAATTGCCATTACTATCTTCGTAAAGTTTCTCCTTGATCCTCGAAAAGCTAAATTACGTTTACCAAGATATTTCACAATGGCAACTATTCTAACTAAAACCTGTCTTAAGCGTTCTTTCTCTTTAGTGATTTGTTGTTGCAAATCATTGTCAATTGTTTGATTTTTGCGAAGTCTAATTCTTAGTTCATTCCAAGTGTTCATGTTTGTAATATGCTCGACACTACTTTCATGTTCTTTGAGCCGCCCACTAAGATGTTTCCAGTCTCTCAATCCATCAACATCTAAGAAACTCTTGTTGTTATTAGATCTGAAAAGCTTACAACCAAAGCAATACACTTTGTCAACAAGTTTAGAATAAACTAGCCATTTTCTGTCATGTACCTCTCCATTGCTCATTTTTCTATAATAATAAGCACATGAAAAATGCCTATTGAGATTATCTAAAGGGAATACAATATTTCCTTCTCTTATAGGCCCCTTTTCCACTAAAATGTCCCTTGCTTTATTATCAAGGTTGTCCTAGTTTCTTGGATCATAAATATTTATAGTAAAATTTGGTTCTCATCAACACATGCATTTTCTACATTAGTGGAATCAGCTAAGTTTTCATGCCCATTCAAATTATTATCATCCTCTTTGATATCGTCATTCTGACCTAAATTTTCATTAGGTTGTTCTTCAACAGTAACTAAGGCCAATTCCTCATAATTCCTAGAAGAACCTGTATTAATCCTAAAGAATTTGTCAATGGATCCTTTTTGGGATTCTATCAACTCATCTACTTATTTTCTTTATTTTCCTTTTTTCACTCCCAGATAAATACTTTCTAGATGACATCTTACCACACCAGGCCCTGCTGTAGGCTGTAGCTATGCCCCAGGCTGACTGGCTGCGCCTTTGCCGGTTTGCCCTTTGGCCTTCTGCGGTTCTGCCCTTCTCCAAGTCTCCAAGTCCGATTTCTACCATTAGAATGCAGATTGCAGATTCCAGCAAAACATTAGAATGCAGATTGTAGAATGACTTAACGAACATGTGTGGTGGGAAATCGAAAATCGTGTCACCATGAGCTCGTTGATGAACCGGTCGTCCGGTCGGGTCGAAGAGACGAAGAGTCGAAGACTCAAAGTGTAGCCCGTGGAGGCGGACGTCGGCACACTGCGCCGCCGCGGAGGCGCGGACCACGGAGCAACTCCTCTGCTCTTGCCTCTTGGAAAAACTCGTAGCAATGGCCACACCGGCGTATGCAATGGCCGAATAGGGGATGCGAATGACCACACCGGCGTATGCAAATGCAATGGCTATATGAGGGGATTTCGAGTAGAGCCGTTGCAAAGCGAAGAAATCAAAGACGAATTGGTTGGGAATCGAAGAAATCGGGCTCTTCCTCTTCTCCTCCATTAATGGCGAGATCAGATTGGGGAATGGGGATCTGGCGGATCTGGGTTACGAGCAGGTGGAGAGGAATAGGATATGACTTACGAGCAGGCGGAGGCGGTGACGCGGCATGTGATTGGGGAATAGGGATCTCCGAATCTGGTGAATCGATGCGTCTCTCAGCGGATTAGCGGAAGAGTCGATGCGTTATTGCGTCTCTCCGAATCTAGCGGAAGCCTCCGCCTGCTCGTATCAGAGGTGGCGGCAATTGGGGAATGGGGATTCTGGCGAATCGATTTATCGATGCGTCTCGTCTCTGGTCTCTCAGCGCTAGATAATGCTGGATTGGTCGTTCGATTTATCGATGCATCTCTCAGCGCTAGGGCCGGATGGATTGGGCCGTTATTGTCTTCAGCTGGCCGGCTGGCCCAATCACAATCAAAGGTAGCTAACGGCAGAACCGGAGACCCCAATACATGATATATTTATACATGGGCTTGGGCTAGGGGCCCCTAGTTTTCATGGGCCCTAAGCGGTTGCCCCTGCTGCCTAGGCCCAGGGCCGGCCCTATGCAAAAGAAAGCAAAGTAATTAATTGACCAACTGCATACCCTCTAGAAAAGAGCTGAATTAAGGATCGCCCAAGTGATCGAATAGAAACTCCAATCGAATAGAAACTCCGACCACTAACTAAGCAACCATGAAGACAATGGAAGCACTATAGGAGCTTCCTTGCTGATTCCGTGATTCCTCCCAGACCAATCTCCGTGAAGAAGTTGACAGTGAACCGTGTGTGTTAGTGATGTGCCCAAGAGGCAATCATAAACAATTCGGTTTTATAGGCCAAAAGGGATATTGATCCATATGGGATTAGGGTTCTAATGGGCCTACAACGTGGAAACCCATTAGCATGCTCTATAAAGGGGCTGCAGGTAAGATAGACTACTGTGCTGAAGACCCTGGCCGCCACCTCCCCTCGGCCGTATCCCGAAACCCTAGCTGGGCGCGCGGTGCTAGCACACCAGCGCATGGCGTTCCATCCCGAACGTGTGGACTCCGTGGAGGCGCCACGCTGTTGCTTCTTGTGTCGATCGACGAAGCGCAAGGCTATTGCTAGGGCGAGGAGGAGACATTCAGTTCGTGAAACGATCGACTGTTTCTTCTTCATCAACGCGCATCTACGTTGGACCAGGCTGCTCCAACTCTTCTTCCGCTGCGCAGCGCATCTAGTGGTAACTATCCATGACTCCCTTACACGCATGTTTTCTAGTTGAACGCGGTAGAAAATCAAATGTTGTAGCTAGCGTAGCCTACCCGTTCTCCTTTAGTGTGTTCCTGGCACACACTGGGGAAGAGGGCATCACGGACCGCGGGTCGTCGTCGTCGTTCATCCTCTGGTAGAGCGGCTGTAACCCGAGCTGCTCCGACAGCTCCTGGAAGAGCATCTTGATGAAGATGCACAATGAGGGCGTGGTGTCCTCCTCCTTGTTGGGCCAGACAACAGATCAAGACACACACACACACACACTCAGTGATCGTAACACACATGAACACTTTTAATTAACTCAAGACATACAAGAGTTTTGGCGATGCGTAATACTGTGTAGTTTTTCTATTTTCTCTTCTATTTATACTATTGAATACAACAAACGGTTACAAGGCTTTAATGGTGCGTTACCACCACTAGTGCTTCTGTTACATGCAGTTACTAACTACACCACTAACTCCTCTAGTTGGACTCTCTGTGATATGATTTTTTCGTCCACGATTCCCTACGACTCGGCGCGCACCGCACACTACCCAAAATACTCGCTCCACTATCCAATACACACAGGTAGTGAATACGACTGGTGTAGATACACTGCTATCTGACCAAGTCTATGACTACACACAGACTTAACCAATTTCAAGTCCTTCGAGTGTAACATCCTGAAAAATCTGAAATTTAAAATATGAATTTCTTGAATGGTTTTGCAATATATATTATTAGAGTTTGGATTTTTATGGCATTTTTTTGGAATTTGGTTGAGGTTCCAAAACTTTAAGAAGCTCAAAAAGAAAGAAACATTAGTAATACCCTACAAGGAAATGTGCAAATAATAGAAAGATAAAATTTCAAATATGAATATGAAAAGATGATCCAGTATAAGGAGGAAAAAACCTGAGTTAAAATATAAAATCTCATTTTGGAAATAAGGACATAAATAGCAATAAAAAGTGAATGAACAAAATACAAACACATATGCATATATATATATATATATATATATATATATATATATATATATATATATATATATATATATATATATATATATATATATATAAATTGTGCATTTAGCAATATAGAAAATAATAAATAAATAAATAAATAAATATATATATATATATATATATATATATATATATATATATATATATATATATATATATATATATATATATATATATATATATATATATATATATATATATATATATATATATATATATATATGCAAAATTAAGTAAGCCAGCGAATAACAATATATGAAATCATATATATATATACACATATAACCTAAATAATAATAATAACTCTCATTTAATAGTTGAAAATTTAAAGCTTGAATTCTAAATGCCATCCACAAATCAGTAAATTTTGATGCAAGTTAAAAGTTCAAAATTAAAAATCCAAAGTCCAGAAAATAATTAAGCCTATCTCTCCTTCCCTTCATTTTCCCCCTACTCTCTATTACATGTGGGCCCCATTCCTTATGCATCTCTTTTTTCTTCCCCTCTCACTCCTCTCACGCCTGCAGCCCCACCCTGCGCCTCCCCCTTTTCCTTTCTTTCCCCTGCCTCCCTACTTTTCTTCTTGCCATGCGCCCGGACCCCCCTCCATCTCCTCTTTGCTTCGGTCAAAGCCACAAGACACGGCCGCGTGAGCCACGCGAGCAATGCAGCAAATCCCTCGATCCGCGCGCCATCGCCGCGCCGCCTCCACCTCTCGCTGCCCCTACTGCGCGCCGCTCGCCGCCGCCAAATCTCGGCTGCGCGTGTCGCCCATGCCCTGCTGCACCTCTGTGCCCCACGTCGCGTCGCCTGCCTTGTCACCGCCCGGTCGGCTCGGGGTCCTTAAAAGCGAGATGGCTCTCTTGTCTGCCCCGCCTCAATCACCCCGAGCTCGCCGCACGGCCAATTTTCCCCAATTCAGGCCGCCGCCATTACTACCGCCGCTCCCTCCTTGGCGAATCCTGGCCCGATTCCTCGCTGTGGGAGTGACAGCTCGACGCCCCGAAGCCCCCACGACCGCCGGCCGAAGCTCCCCGTCGCCCCAGCTCGCTGGCGGCGTGAACCCCTCTGCGCCGCCGGCCACTCACGTCGCCGGCTTCCCTCGGACTTGCTCTGGCTCGGCCCAATGCATGGTGAGGCTTCTCTTGACCCAGTGTAGCTCCTGCGTGTCTCACCTTCTTCCTTCTCCCCTCCGATCGCCGCCGCCCCTTTCCCACCTCGTCGCCAGCCGCTTAGCCCTGCCGCCCGCCCACTTCTCCACCGCTCCGGCCGATGCGCCGACACCAATAGCATCAAGGTCGCCTGGGCATTCCGTTTTGTCGGTCACCACCACCTCCCTGGACCTTCCCCGCCGGCAACGCCACCGATTGTTCAACCGAGCTTGCTCCCCTGTTTCGGTCGACAACTTCCCTGTGTAGTCCCCAGCACTTGCTCACTTCTTCAGTAGCACTTCCCCTTAGTCGGTCATGAAAGAACGATGGCCCAGTTGGCCAGCCCGAGCCAGCGCTACTGCACAGACCCCAGGTCCTGGGTTCGACCCTCCCATTCCCCACTCTTTTCATTCTTGTCTTTTCTTTTGTTTTTGTTTTCTTCAACCCATTTTCCACCAATAGTAGTCAGAATTAATCTATGAAGGCCAACAATTTTTATTAGAATGAAAATGAGAATGTTAAATACTTAAATTTGGAATAGCTCATATAAGATTAATTATATGGTTTGAAAAATTATCTAAAAGAGTTATTATTAATTAAAGATATTGATAAAGGTATTATGATTTTGATTAATTATCCAAATTTAATAGAGTTTACCCATAATTAAAATTAAGATATATGCACAATATTACCATTAAATCAATCCTAATGGTGGGTTTTGCTAAATTAGCAAATATTGAAAATATAACCTTGTAAAACAAGCCTTGCTAGATAAATAGATTTTAATTAAAGCTAATAACAACTAAAATGTAGAGACTTTCTAAGTAAATGTATATATAAGCATTTATACGTATGTATAAGTGGTTAGAGAAATGCGGATGGCATGTGTGCAACTCATAATTAAAAATAACAGTACAATTTTGCGGTCACTGTAGATCCCACTAAAATATATATATATGTAAATGCTATCATTAATATACTGCCAGTCATGATATCTCAAATGGTAACTTTAGTTAATAATGATAACAAAATGTACTCATGTATAGCAGCCTCGACTTGCAAAAGAATAAAATATCGGTATCAGTAGTTTTCGGAGAGCACTCAAATTAAGAGGTCATAATAATATACAGATGTTAAAATATAGTAGCCCTAGGTCATCAAATACCAAAATAATCTCATAGACCTATGAATACTCTAAAGTAAACATTTAGCCATTAACACGAGTAATTAGGGTCACATAAAATGATACATATCAAGCCTTACTCAGATTGCTAAGTTTAAACTAAAAATTGAAATAAATTTAAGCATAATAGTAGCTAAAGTATGAGCAATATAATAGTAGTGCCATCAATTAAATCCTAACACTAGCTTTAGTGCATAATTATATGGAGTATAATTGTATATATATATAGCAAACCGAGACCCGTATAAATAAACCCTAGTTCAAATTAAACCTTAGCGTTGTGATAAATGGAGGTACATGAAGTATCATATCGCAAAATGTTATAAACATAGACTACAAGATTAACTCGGTAAGCTAAGAGTTGCAAACATTACTTATATATGTATATCATATGCCCTCAATATTAGCACTCGACAAAATACACCAATTCATAGGTTTAACCTAGCTCATGGAACTTCCTTGATAAATACCAAAAATAATAAAAGAGATTGTTAATAAAAGATCAAGTCATCGTATTCTACCACCGACCTTGCCCAAATCACTCGAATTACCCATTAACTCATAATAAAACTAAATTGAGTTTATTCGGATTTATCTGATCTTCTGAGTAACTTGTTTTCATTTGGATTCAGTCATTTGTCGCGTAATTAGAAATCGGAGTCCTGAAGATTCTACGAATCAAGCGTGGTTAGAGCGAAGTGAAGACAAAGAATAGAAGTTCAAGAGAAAGCATCGTGTGAGCTCAAATCCGCGGTCACACTCAAATCCACGGTAAACCGCGCCAGGCGAGTCAATACTTTGATCATGTGGAACCTACATTTTATGCAAATTACTTTTATTTAAATCATCAAATTGCATGCTGTTATTTTATATGCAAATACATATTTAATTTAAGATTTTAGTTATATGCGTATTATTGACTTGATTAATATTACACCTCCTTTGGAATATTTGAATGTGTGAACCTTGTCGCCCTAACAAAATTATAATAGTAACCTTTTGGAAATAAGTCCCTAATTATACGCCCTGCTTAGTACTGCATAGATACTCAGGGCCGCTGAAATGCCCCAAGCATCATTATCATTTTCAATCATGAGAAACTGGTTTGGGAAGTCATAGTGGTAATGACAGGTATATGTTGGTATAATTATTTTATATTCCCAAAAACCCCAACTTGCTTAAATATCTGGGCGGATCGTTCGAGGGTGTGAATGTGGTGCAGTGGAAGCACAAAGTGGGTTAGTGGTAGAACCGCCCAGATACCACTAAGGATTGAATCTTGTCATGAACTCCTGCGTAAAACAGTACAACCACAAGTCTGTAAAGTACAACTTGGCTAAGTAAATTTATCGAAACCCCCGGACTCATCTCACCGATAGTGGATAGAAGTGGTTACGCAAGGGCAAGGGGAGGCCTAAAGGGACACCAAGTGGAGGGTGAAGTTTCCCAGCTATTCTAACGTTGCAAGAAGTGGAGCCCGGTTGCGTTAGTAATTGTGGGGAACGTCCCGTGCAGCGTATGGGACCCACCGCAAGTGGGAACGGCCCATAGGGTGAGATGACAAAAGGGACTAGATACTTTGAAAAGTCACTGTGATGGTCTGCTCAACCACATGACTAAGGAATCGTGTGGGGCAACGAGTCGATTGTCTCTTGTGGTGAAAGTGTACAAACTCTGCAGAGACAAAACTATTCGAATAGCCGTGCCCATGGTCATGGGCGGACATGGGAACTTAACTAGATATAGTTCTATTTCAAAAACTTTATGGGTGGGAACGGAAAAGTGAAGGGCAGAGGAAAGCCCTGGTTTGAATTGTCCTGGGTGTCGTCCCAGTGGTAAGTTAAGCGGCTATAACGCTGAAAGATGCTATATGGTGCAGATGCCATGTAACGGTGGATGAAATCTGGATCGCTATTATTGATGCATTTCCTTACACATTATGTTTTTGTTCAAAACTGCTAGGTCTCAGGAAATTTTTATGTATCATATTTCAAAAGTAAAATGTTTTCCCTTCTTACAAAATAAAATATAGGGAGGAATAAATAGAGTCGGGTGTAAAGGAGATGGATGTTTGTGGTAAAAACATAAAGATATTGGTGGACTCATGTCGATCATAAAAATGAAATGATAGTGTGGATTCTGGGAGAAATATATTGGTGGAGTCTAAATGAGTATATAGGTTAGATAGATGATTTAAATAATTTTTGGAGAATTAGGAAGTGTGAAAGTAATTGCTGGATTACAACACAGATAAATAATACAAAGTCTTGGGATATGTTGGCAATGTTGGGATTAATAGAACTGATCAGTTATTAGATGAGTCAATTGAATTTTTGGGAATTTGGAGATATGACACTCGCTGTTTGGAGTTTTAGACAGCAATTAATATAGAAAGTGTATGATCGGTTGATTAATTAAATGATGTCACTCTCTGTTTGGAGTTTTAGACAGCAATTAATATAGAAAGTATATGATCGGTGGATTAATTAAATGATGTCACTCGCTGTTTGGAGTTTTAGACAGCAATCAATATAGTAAGTGTATGATCGGTGGAATAATTAAATGATGTCACTCGCTGTTTGGAGTCTTAGACAGCAATCAATTTGGAAAGAGTATATTCGGTGGATTAAGTAAATGATGACACTCACTATTTAGAGTCTTAGATAGCAATCAGTAAGAAAAGTGTGTATTTGGTGGATTAAGTCAATTATGGCAATCGCCGTGTGGAGTTTAGGTAGAAACAATAACACTATGATTTAATAATACTAAGGCTACCAAAAGCAATTTATGGCAAATAAAATAACCCAAGCCTCTCCTTTGATAAGCCATGCATACTATTTATTTGCATTTTGTGTATTGGCTCGCGGAGCACGGTGATTTGTGCTCACACTCGCTTTCACAACAAGGATCAAGAACTTTGTGTGTTTGTGCAGGTTGTGGGGTTTAGTACCCAAGGGAGTGTTGGCCCAAGGTATAATGGTTGTTTCTGAAAGTTGGAGAGACTTGGTAGAGAGCGTATTGCTAGAACCGTCTTGAGTCCTAGCGTAGCGCACAGATCGTTTTGTATGACCTAGTGTCGAGGGAGTACTGGAGGAATCTGGAGCATGAAGTTTCGTTTGAGCCGTTGACCCACGGGTAAGACCGTGCCCTCGAGACGTGTCCGTCGAGTGACTCTTGAAAGGATGGGACAAGTAGTAAGGCGTAACGCGTCAGTACGTCAAGGTGTTTTGTCGCAGCAGACCGAGAGAGAGGCCACTTGGGAATTGGAGTCTCGCATGCGCGAGCAATATCCGGAGTTATTCACAGCAGGTACGTGGCAATGTTAGTAAGTTTTAGCTGTGATTATATTTCTTGGCGTAAGCGTGGTTAGAATTCGGGGTCCAATTCTGTTTAAGGGGGGTAGAATGTAATGTCCCGGAAGAATTTTGGCGAATAATCAATTAATCGGGGAGAAGGACCTTAAAGGGAAAAGTAAAATATCAGTTTTAGGGGAATTTCTGAATTTTTATTGCAACATGGGCCCGGCTTTGGCCTGTGGATTTCGCCCTAAGGGGCGCCACCTCCCTCTAACCCTAGCCGCCACCCCTCTCCCCTTGTGCGCCCCTCCTCCCTTGTGCCGCCCCTCGTGGTGCGCCCCCTCTCTCGCCTCGCGCCGTCAGCGGCGACTCCTCCTCCCCTCTCCTCCATTGCCGGTGATCAAGACCTCCAAGTGTTGCCGAATGATCGGGGAAAGGATTAAGGCGCACTAGGCAATTGGGTTGGAGGAAGGGAAGAAGAAGAAGGGGAAAGAGGAAAAGAAGGAGAGGAGGAATTCGTGGAGTGTACGTGGTATTTCTACAGCGATTCGCCAAGGGTAATCCTGTTCTTCCCTAATAGATGTATATTCTATTGCGTAATCAATGTCGGTATTCGACTGCTAGAACAGATCGGGTTAGTCATTTGCTTTTGGGAAGATTCGTGGGGATTTATGTAGAGACCGAATATACAAATCCGACTCTCCTGTGTATTCTGCACTAGTCCAGATCACGCTAGTGCACACAAAAAACAAAGATGAAATATCGAACATATCACGATTCACTAAGAAAAGACTCAAATATTATTAATAATCATCGAGTATGACCTTATGGCCAAGCTTACAATTAATAGCCCGAAGGCTTAAAAGAAACTAGCAAATGAAATCCAAAAGAAAGCGCAGAGCCAATCGACACGCCCACAAAGCTATCGAGTGGAGAACGGCCTAATCCGCGAAGACGTCAAGTACTCTCCTTCCGCACCTTCTGCCGGTGATTCTCCTCCTCCTCAATCGAGCAACAGGGCATAAAGCCGTGAGTACATAGAGTACTCAACAAGTCGTTTGTAACAAAGATGCAATATAGTATGCAAGGCTTACCAATGGATGGTTGAAAAGTTAATTTTGCGAAAGCAACAATTTAAAGTAAATACAATAAGTAGATTGAAAAGCAAGCTTTGTAAATGATAATAAGTAAGTAACCAAAGGAATTGAGACCAACCACAAGTGAACCGACCATTCACCCAAGGAATCCACCATGAACCAAGATCCATGAAATGAACACCCGTGAACTACCCATTCACTTCCCAACTTAACCCAACCGTGTTTTTATGAAAACTCTACCCCTCGTGTGAAATCACCGAGCATTGTCCATGACCGAGGACACGGCTATTCGAATAGTTTTACACTCTGCAGAGGTTGCACAACTGTACCCACACGATGTGATCATCCTCACGTTAAAGAAAATCACAACAAGGCTTTTACAATGATCCATCTCAACCTGATCCCACTCGCTAAGGTTTCGCCGTCGAGTAGAGTAACCCTCTAGTCGATAATTGCCCCCCCTTGCGCCACAACAACATCAGTAATGAAACCAAAGTTGAGACTTCACAAATTATTGTGCCAGGTCTATCCCATACTAGACATGTGGTTTGCACGATTAAGCTCAGATCAATGGCGCACAAAGTTAAGTCCTTAAAGACTACCCAGTGAAGCATCCACATCCCAATGTGCAACTTTGCACCCCTTTATCGCACGATCATTCGCCCAAGTGAAAGCCAAGTTTGTATAACCAATGCTCATGACACTACCCATGCCATGGCAAACAAATTTTATAACGTGGTTAACCACCACGCTCAAGTATATCATTAAGTCAAGATTAATTAACTACATGTGATGATAGATCCCAACGAACTAATGATAAGCATGGCTAAGCGATTTAGACGTCAACCCATGTGACAACTAATATTGTATCACTAAATAATTTCCCATCCTATGGTGACAATAGAATCATGGTATTCAAATTATCAAGGAGGAAATAATCAATTAGGTCATTAACTACCAATACAAGGGTTTGATAATAAAATAGCGATGCATGATAATTTAAAGCAAAATAATACATAATAGATTGAAAACTAGGTTCAACATGATCAAAGGACACGACTTGCCTTGGCCTTGCTCACTGAGGTCTCTTGGTCTTCAAATCCAATTTCGCTCCTTCAACGCGATCTAACGAGAGAAAGCGCAACGAAAAGACAAAATAAATTCAAATAAAATTCAAATGAACTCCAAAAACTTTCAAACCTGAACCAAAATATAGAGCTCAATTTTAGATGAATTTAGAAAAAAGAACGGGGTCAATCGGAGCTAGGACGAGGAAGAACGGGCTCTTGGAAAATTGGATTTACAGAAAATCGGGAAAAATAGAAAATGGCACTGTGCTGTGGACCGGGCGCACGGGAGACTGGGTCTACGGTGAACGCGCGCACGCAATGCGCGGGCGGCCGCTTGCCGACGCGGCGACTAGGGTGAGGTGGCGGTGGCGTGGCGTACACGCAGCACTAGGCCGACGTGGCACGCTTGCGTGGCGCCTTCGCGTACGGCGGCGGCGACGGACGGCCGTGGTGCGCGCGCGGGCGATCCGGCCGCCGCCCAGATCGCTCACGGGTCACGGCTCGGGGACGGCGGGACCCACATGGCGGCACGCACGGCCACATGGACCGGCGCACGGAAGGCGAAGGACGCGGGCGCGCTCCACCGGCGCCGGCGTGGCGGCGCGGGACCGAGGCGACGCGGGCGCGCCGAGGCGGCGGCGAGGCGCGGCGTGTCGGCGCGCGGCCGACCGGCGGAGGGGTCCGGCGAGGCTCGGGGCGGCGGCGGTGGCGGCCGGCGGGATCCGGGGGCGGCGGGCTCACCGGCGACGAAGCGGCGACGGCGCTGGCGGCGGGCTCGGCGAGGCGCGGCGGCGAGGCGGCGGCCGGGGCGGTGAAAGCCTCGGTCGGGCGCTTTATACCCGTCCACGAGTCCACGGTAGCACGGCGGCGGCGGATAAGGAAGGCGGCGGCGGCGGCGACGCGAAGCGGACTTCGAGACGAAGTCCGCCCGAACGACGCCGACAGGTGGGCCCCACCGCCGGCCGCACGGAGAGCGGACGGCCATGGATGCGAGCGCAGCGGCAATGGGCGGATGCGCGACACGCGCCGCGCGCTCGGGCGGAGGAAGCGCGCACGGCGCGGCGGATGCCCGCCGCGTGGCAAGGCGGGTGCGGCTGGGCGCGGTCGGACCGGGCGGTTCGGTGGGTTTCGCCCATCGCCGGTTTAGGGTTTTCTTTTTCTTTTCTTTTCCAGAAATTCAAATAAACTATTTTGAGCTCTAGAAAATAGCAAATAACTCTAAAAAATCCAGAAAAATTCCAATAAATTCCACGAGACACAAGGAACTCAAAGAAAATAACTTTGGCAAATGTTAATGTTTAACTTAATCATATTAAATCCTTTTAATTCATAAAAATTCCATTTAAGCTTTAATTAATTCCAAAAAAAATCCAAATGGTGAATTTTATTTTAAAAGCTTCAAAAGGCTCAAAATCAGGATGTTACAAACCTCCCCTTAAACGGAATCTCGACCCGAGATTCAGCTTACTAAAAGAATAGGTTACAGTGCGACGTTGGAGACGACGTGGTTCAAGCTTCCCCTTGCAACGTTCTGAGGTATCTGGGCTCCCTGACTTGACGATGTTCCATGGCTTGCTCCTGGAGAAAAGGTCTTGGCAGGTGCACTCCCAAGTTTGAAAGGAATGGGCGAGATTGCTCGATGCTTCGCGGGTTCCTGGGTCCAACCATCTTGCTCTTGCTCAAGAGAAACACTCACCGATCGCTCCAGCGAAAAGGTAAGGGGAAAAGCATAGGTAAGACTTGAGGTTGAACTTGGACAACTTTATTCCGGTTAGTTGCTCGACACTTCCAAAACTCGACCGGTTTTAAAGATAAGTGGAAAAGCATAGATGAGAGGTAAACTCATCTAAGGGAATAACTAATGGCATCCTAAACTAAGCGGACACTTAGCCGGTAAGGCTAACAAAAGAAGCGATAAACTCCACAAAAGATTTTGACATGATCGCATCATAATGCTAGAAGCAAAACTGCAGCTCACATCCCAACCAACGGCAAATAAGAAGCAAGACGATCTATACGATGCTAAAACTATAACAGGTTCAAATCTAATGGCTCCTAATCTTCACGAAAGTCTTCAATCTTTTCTTGACATATTGGGCGCTTCCTTGAGCCAAACTTCACAAAGACAACTTGAAGAATTCAGGTTGACCTCCTTTCGATCTTGGGACACTCGAGGCATCTATAGATATTGTAGAGATAAGAAGTTATCTTTAGTTTCAAAACAATATTTCAGAGGAGGCAAGGAGTAAGAATCCTAAGAATGAGGTAAGAATTAAGAATTACTAAACAATCATTTGGTTGATTTGATTTAGAAAATAATTTTGAAAACTTTACTAATTCGACCATTCTATTTAGGGCTTCGTCCTACAAATATATAGCTCGATACCATCTCTAGAGACCGAATATACAAATCCGGACTCTCCTGTGTATTCGCACTAGTCCAGATCACGCTAGTGCACACAAGAAAAACAAAGATGAAATATCGAACATATCACGATTCACTAAGAAAAGACTCAAATATTATTAATAATCATCGAGTATGACCTTATGGCCAAGCTTACAATTAATAGCCCGAAAGGCTTAAAAGAAACTAGCAAATGAAATCCAAAAGAAAGCGCAGCAGCCAATCGACACGCCCACAAAGCTATCGAGTGGAGAACGGCCTAATCCGCGAAGACGTCAAGTACTCTCCTTCCGCACCTTCGCTGGTGATTCTCCTCCTCCTCAATCGAGCAACAGGGCATAAAGCCGTGAGTACATAGAGTACTCAAGCAAGTCGCTTGTAACAAAGATGCAATATAGTATGCAAGGCTTACCAATGGATGGTTGAAAAGTTAATTTTGCGAAAGCAACAATTTAAAGTAAATACAATAAGTAGATTGAAAAGCAAGCTTTGTAAATGATAATAAGTAAGTAACCAAAGGAATTGAGACCAACCACAAGTGAACTGACCATTCACCCAAGGAATCCACCATGAACCAAGATCCATGAAATGAACACCCGTGAACTACCCATTCACTTCCCAACTTAACCCAACCGGTTTTTATGAAAACTCTACCCTCGTGTGAAATCACCGAGCATTGTCCATGACCGAGGACACGGCTATTCGAATAGTTTTACACTCTGCAGAGGTTGCACAACTGTACCCACACGATGTGATCATCCTCACGTTAAAGAAAATCACAACAAGGCTTTTACAATGATCCATCTCAACCGATCCCACTCGCTAAGGTTTCGCCGTCGAGTAGAGTAACCCTCTAGTCGATAATTGCCCCCCCTTGCGCCACAACAACATCAGTAATGAAACCAAAGTTGAGACTTCACAAATTATTGTGCCAGGTCTATCCCATACTAGACATGTGGTTTGCACGATTAAGCTCGGATCAATGGCGCACAAAGTTAAGTCCTTAAAGACTACCCAGCGAAGCATCCACATCCCAATGTGCAACCTGCACTTCCTTTATCGCACGATCATTCGCCCAAGTGAAAGCCAAGTTTGTATAACCAATGCTCATGACACTACCCATGCCATGGCAAACAAATTTTATAACTGTGGTTAACCACCACGTTCAAGTATATCATTAAGTCAAGATTAATTAACTACATGTGATGATAGATCCCAACGAACTAATGATAAGCATGGCTAAGCGATTTAGACGTCAACCCATGTGACAACTAATATTGTATCACTAAATAATTTCCCATCCTATGGTGACAATAGAATCATGGTATTCAAATTATCAAGGAGGAAATAATCAATTAGGTCATTAACTACCAATACAAGGGTTTGATAATAAAATAGCGATGCATGATAATTTAAAGCAAAATAATACATAATAGATTGAAAACTAGGTTCAACATGATCAAAGGACACGACTTGCCTTGGCCTTGCTCAGCTGAGGTCTCTTGGTCTTCAAATCCAATTTCCGCTCCTTCGAACGCGATCTAACGAGAGAGAAAGCGCAACGAAAAGACAAAATAAATTCAAATAAAATTCAAATGAACTCCAAAAACTTTCAAACCTGAACCAAAATATAGAGCTCAATTTTAGATGAATTTAGAAAAAAGAACGGGGTCAATCGGAGCTAGGACGAGGAAGAACGGGCTCTTGGAAAATTGGATTTACAGAAAATCGGGAAAAATAGAAAATGGCACTGTCTTTGTGGACCGGCGCACGGAGACTGGTCTACGGTGAACGCGCGCACGAAACGATGCGGGCGGCCGCTTGCCGACGCGGCGACTAGGGCGAGGTGGCGGTGGCGTGGCGCACACGCAAGCACTAGGGCCGACGTGGCACGCGCTTGCGTGGCGGCTCGGTGCACGGCGCGCGGCGACGGACGGCCGTAGTGCGGCGCGTGGGCGCATCCGGGCCGCCGCCCAGATCGGCTCACGGTCTGGCTCGGCCGACGGGCGGGACCCACATGGCGCGGCACGGCTCACATGGACCGGGCGCACGGAAGGCGAAGGACGCGGCGCGCTCCACCGGCGCTGGCGTGGCGCGCGGGACCGAGGCGACGCGGGCGCGCGAGGCGGCGGCGCGGCGCGGCGTGTCCGCGGCGGCGACCGATCGGCGGAGGGGTCCGGCGAGGCTCGGGGCGGCGGCGGTGGCCGGCCGCGAGGATCCGGAGGCGGCGGGGCTCACCGGCGACGAAGCGGCGACGGCGCTGGCGGCGGGCTCGGCGAGGAGCGCGCGGCGGCGCGGCTCGGGGCGGTGAAAGCCTCGGTCGGGCGCTTTATACCCGGCCACGAGTCCACGGGTAGCACGGCGGCGGCGGATAAGGAAGGCGGCGGCGGCGGCGTACGCGAGCCGGACTCGGAGACGAGTCCGCCCCGGAAACGACGCCTGACAGGTGGGCCCCACCTGTCAGCGGCACGGGAGAGCGGACGGCCGCGGATGCGAGCGCAAGCGGGCAGCGGGCGGATGCGCGACACGCGTCGCGACGCGGAGGAAGGCGGGCACGGGCGCGGGCGGATGCCCGCCGCGTGGCAAGGCGGGGTGCGGGCTGGGCCGGCGGTCGGACCGGGCCGGTTCGGTGGGTTTCGGCCCACTGGCCGGTTTAGGGTTTTCTTTTTCTTTTCTTTTTCCAGAAATTCAAATAAACTATTTTGAGCTCTAGAAAATAGCAAATAACTCCAGAAAAATCCAGAAAAATTCCAATAAATTCCCTGAGACACAAGGAACTCAAAGAAAATAACTTTGGCAAATGTTAATGTTTAACTTAATCATATTAAATCCTTTTAATTCATAAAAATTCCATTTAAGCTTTAATTAATTCCAAAAAAAATCCAAATGGTGAATTTTATTTTAAAAGCTTCAAAAAGGCTCTGAAAATCAGGATGTTACAATTTAGGTCTGGACTTTGCCTAGAGAGTTGTAGAGGATGTCATTATCTTTCCATGAAGTGCTAGAACGCGTCATTTGGATCTCTGTAGCAGAAGTTATGATTTTATTAGCGGAACAGTTCTGCGGATCGGTGGGTTTTCCGTCAGGTTTTGGGAGATCGAGTTTTGCGATTAGAAATTGGGAGAATTAGAGAACCTCAGTATAATGAAAGTTGTAGGTAATTGTCTTAGCTTTCCAGGAAGTCCAAGAAATCGTGATTCGAACACTCGTACAGAAAGTTATGATATTTTTAGTGCTCGGTCCAGAGAGCCTGACGAGAATTTGACGTTTTAAGGAAACCAGTTGGTGCGGGTAGAATATGGCCGAATCAGAAAGGCTCACCAACTAGGTTTAGTTAGATAATTTAATTATATTTCCAGAAAGTCTGAGAACGCCCCATTCGGACTTCTGTACCAATAGATATGAATTGTTGAAGTTGGCTGTCCGTGGAGGGGGACAGGATGCCGAAAGGATTTGGGGTTTTGGTTCAAGCTAAACACGTTGGGTTAGTTTGGGGTGTTTTTATTTAATCTAAAAACTTGCTGCTGTTGTCTTAGCAATCATTATAATTATTATTCAGGAGGAGGAAGGATTCCAAGGGCCACGCCTTCTGATCATTCCCCATTTTCTCGTGGTTAAAGCAAGTATAATGATGGTTTAAATTTTATAGTGTGGATTGTTGATGATTGTTGCTATGAAGATGGTTGTTCCGTGCTTTGAGAATATGTGATCTTGATCATGATAATGATATGTTGATATTGTTTATGGTAGATTGCAATTGAAAGAGTTCCTGAGAATTTATGATGCATAGTTGTTGTGAATGCAAGTTTTATTTGTTGAGACATTCACATTTGTGCATCATGCTGATTTATTGAAGTCTTGGTCACGAGATGACCAAGCGCCGAGGTCCCCGACATGTTGTTGTCATGACGGGCTAAAGGTCCCCATACTTGTGGAGTATGGGCAATTGGTCCCTGTACCAAAGGGTACAGGCATGGGTGTGCATTGACGGATGCACACTCCGCATTAACGGTAAAATGCGCAAGAGAAGAGATAAAGAGATTTTTGATCATATTGCATAGCATGTTTATTCATATGATTGATGGAAGAATTTGTGAAGTGATGTTCACTTTTATCCTTGCTGCCACTATTTATATTTCTTTGAGTCTTTGAACTCACTCTTGTTGTTGTTTGTTGTTGTGGTTGTTGTTTGTTTTTAGGTACCTACATGAGATTGGCATTCATGGGAATAAAGAGGGATTAGTTTGATGCACATGCACGGTCTATTCACCATGGAAGGAAGAAAGAACATTAAACATTATTTGCTGAATAATTTAAGTGGTATTTGATTATTGTCTATCAGGTTCAATGTGTAATAAAGAATAGAACTTATTTGCTTTGATTCCATTCTTTATCTAAGTAGTATGGTTATGAGTGCGATGGTGATCATAACCCGCTTTGCTTATAAATGAACTTATTGCTTATTGGTATTCATATCGATTGATTATGCTTGTTGAAACCTTTGATTTACTCAATAAACAAAGGAAGTTCTGTCGAAATTTTGTAAGATGAATATTAGTTTCCTTATTATGTTATTAGTTTGGTAGCATTCCAGGTCATTGATTGGCTGGGGTGTTACACCTTGTCATCCAAGCCTCGCAACCACTTCGAGTCTCTGCCGTCTTCGACACATCCGACCGTTCTGACCTCGACACCACCCGTGTCTAGTCCGGCCACCCCGTGCCTCGCCACGGCTCCGCCTCGACGTCCTGCAGCCATCACAGACAAGAAACACATCAAATAGCACCACTCGATACATGTAAGCATAAATAGCATCAATGAATCATAATTACGCATGAAAGAGCCAAAACCTATCGAAACATAGGAATAAGCATCCTAAGCCCATACGACCAGAATTGACCAAGTCTGACCTAACTGATTGCACCACACAATGATAAGGCACGAACCTCACAAACCAAACTCGACTTTCCTAAAACCGTTGTCAATTACCCATCACACACTCGGGGTCACCTCCACATGGTCCATCAATCTCCCCCTTGATGAGTATATTGACAAACCCAGAAAAAACACAAAGTTGAGTTTGAAAAGAAAGTCAAACACGGTCCAAAGGAAGAAAATGATGATAATGACCATGTTGACACAAGGAGCAATTTCAAAAGAAAAATTTTGTTCCTCTTCTCGTACCCTTACTCTAAAATTTAAGGATAGGAACGCTGAAGGTGTTCATGAAGATAAGGTGGTCTCGTTCTAAACGGACTATGTAGATGAACCATGTATCTCTTATGTGTGTTCCCCGAGTAGACGTTGTATTATTGCAAGATTTTATTTGTGCCCTGTGCACTACCTTCTTGTCCTTGGGCGTCCTATTTAGCAGTCACGGGAAAATCTTGTTTTTGAAAAATTGTGTGATTTTCGTATCACCCCAGCTCTCTGGGTGTGCTCCTTCAAAACTTAGCTGGGTTAGACTGCCTTATCCCCGTGATTTGATCCTTACCTCATGTCGTTCCCTCTCGCCCCATTTGCTACAAACCTAGTCAGATCTACCGAAGCAAAGTGATAGATAGCTGAAGCCAAGGCAACCAAGGATAGGTGAAGCCTTCGCAATTTTCCAACTAAAAGCCCCAACCAGCACGAGGACCAAGATTCGAAACTCTGTCCTGCTAACATCCTTTCCTTACCTACCCAGGGGACCTATCATGCTTGGAGTTAGAAGGGACAAATGATGACTAGTGATACCCAATTTAAGGGGGTAGCACTAAGAGACAAAAATGTCGAAGAACTATTGCAATGTGTATTTTGAAGTGCAGCAACCTGGACTCAGAGCTAATCGGACCAGTACAAGAAGATCTGCAGGACCAAAAGTCTTAGAGTGATAAGGACTGCAAGCCGCACCTATAGCTAAATCATCGTGTTTAGCAAAGCTAAAGCATAAAAAAATGTTACAGTAAGGACCAAAGACCACCATATTAACGTACCCATCGTCATAGCTGCATCCCTAAGGCCACCTACTCTCTAGGACATAAGCCAGTGCTATCCGCCCATCGACAAGGAAGTCTACAATCGTATGTCCAATAGACGATGCAACAACTCCATTCTACGGTGACGTGAAGACAACAATGTCAAGGAGCAAGTTTTTGGAAGTCCACGACCTATCCAGGAGAACCAAGTTTCTCTCTTCCCTTTTGACTTCTCCAAGTGCTAACCCCTATTGTGCAGATTTTCATTTCTCTGTGAAGCTAAAGAACTACACGTCGAGCAATACCCAGAAACCCATTGCTAGCCGATATAACCCCACTTACCTCTTTCTACTCTATCGGAATCTCGGGGTCGAAATTATTTTTAAGGGGGGTAGGTTTGTAACATCCTGAAAAATCTGAAATTTAAAATATGAATTTCTTCAATGGTTTTGCAATATATATTATTTGAGTTTGGATTTTTATGGCATTTTTCTGGAATTTGGCAACTTTCTTCCATTCGATCCTTCTGGTACTCCATAGCACCAGGCTTCACTGCTTCCCACACGTTCTAAGCCTGAAGAGCGACTCGCATCTTCATCGCCCAAATCATGTAGTTTGTGCAGGTGAGCTACAGGTACAACGTCACCGCGCTCTCCCTTTTCACGGCCACCTGCGAGCTAGAGGCGCATGAATCACCTTGTAGCAGGCCTTATATAGCAGACAAAGACACACTCCTTCCTTCCCTCGGCATCTTCTCCGACACACAGAAATCACCAAAGCTTTGATATGAATTGTTGGCCCAGACCACGGATCAAAACACACACACACACTTAGTGGTTGTAACACACACGAACACTTTTAATCAACTTAAGACACATAAGAGTTTTGGCGCTGCATAATGCAATGTAGTTTTTCTATTTTCTCTTCTTATTTATACTACTGAATAAAACAAATGGTTACAAGACTTTGATGGTGCAGTACCACCACTAGTGCTTCCGTTACATGTAGCCACTAACTATACTAACTCCTCTAGTTAGACTCTGTGATTTGGTTTTGCCGTGCGCTACCCAAAATACTCACTCCACTAACCAATATACATAGGTAGTGGATATGATTAGTGCAGACACACTGATACCTGACCAAGTCTACGACCACACACAGACCTGACCAAATTCGAGTCCTTCGAGTCTCTCGACCACGGCACTCCGACCATGGCTTTTGACCATGGTGTCTTTGACCATGGCTCTTCAACATTTGCTACTACTCAACTTACGAGCACTTCGACCATGGCTTCTCGAACACGACATCTCGACAATGGCTCTTCGATCAGGTACTGTAGCTACAACTATCAACCTATGAATACCAACTGATTCACTATAGCTACGACAAGTTCATTGTACTCTAGAGTCTCCGACTGCTCTCCAACTCTGAGATCTTCGACTTCTATATAGTACTCGACACATGATTACATAGTACTCGACTTGCAAATACTCAACACATGACTTGTACTCGACACATGACTACATAGAACTCGACACACGAGTACTCGACACTGACCACTATCAATAACAAGATTAGTTCTAACACTCCGTCACCTTGACACGGCCTAGTGCACTACTCCACGGGGGCATGTCGGTCGCCAACGGTGCCTTGCACTTCATTAGTCTCCATGCGGTGTGCCATCGAGTAGTGCGCACAAAGCAAGCCTAGTATGACCGGTCCACGGCGCTGAACATCTGCCCCAGCTGGCCGTGGTAATGGGTGTATGTCCTCCCCTGCCTGTAGTACTCGATGAGCATGGCACAGAGCTCCATCTCTTGACCAGGCCTCACGACGGACAGGAGCTTGTGCTTGGCTTCCTCGAAGTCCATACTAGACATGATTGTAAGGTATATCGACCTCCGAAGGTGGGTCAGATTGGTCTCTGTCGCATCCCTGATCACATCTATGTCGTCACCATCATTAGACTTGTTGTTGCTACCCAGAGATTCATTAGAAAATTTGTTTGAAAATTTTGACCCAAAATGTTCTAAAAATTTTTGATAATCAGCTTTTTTGGTCTTACACAGGGTTCTCAAAACCGGTTTGTATTTTTTACCGGAGGTGGCCAATACAAGCGATAATCATGAAAATCAAAAAAATTTGGAGTTTTTTGGACAAAAAATTTCAAACAAAATTTGAATTTCAAACAAATCTCTGCAGATGTGATAAACTTTTATGAGTGTAGGCATGTTCAAGTTGGAGTTCAGTTGCTTAACTTCTAGTTTCTACCTAATCCTATGGCAAAGGAATACACAATAAAAGTTCAACGAAAAATACATGGATATAATCCATTACCATAAACATGCTAGAAGTTTGAACACATGAGTGCAACCTTCAATAGTTGATTTTGATCAGAAAACATAGCAAATACCAGGAAATCATAGGGATTGTTTCTCTCGGGCATTGCCGCCCGGCCATCACTGTCCTCCTCAACTCCACCCCCACCACCCCGGTCTCCAATCGCCGTCCTGCCTTCTCCCCCAGCTGCCCCGACCTCCATCGGTATCTAGGCTTCCCCCTCTGCCGCCACCCTCCATTCCATGTGGAAGACGTGGGGACAAACTTAGCAAGGGATCGGGCATTCAGTGCCTTCGACAGGACGGCATAAGGGGAGGAAGGAAGACGAGGATGAATGCTGGAGAAGAAGACCTGCAGGCGGTTGTGGCTGCGTGTTAGCCCTTAGGGATTTATGGTTGGAGAAGTCGAGGCGACTTGCATGATGCGTGTTCATGTATTAGGGCAGCCTCAGGTCGAACGGTCAGGCCACTTTGGGCTGGCTGCATTTCAAAATGGGCCAAAAGGTTTTGCCCGATAGCCCATTTTACCGAGGGTTGCCGGTAAGGCCGATAGGACCGAAAATCGATTGTTTTTTGAAACTTGGTCTTATTGGACCTCCCGGTAAAATTTTGCTTCCAATAATGTAAACCCTGGCCTGGAGCTTCATCAGAAGAAGAGTGCTCATCGTCGTCGTCATCACCATTGATAGAGTTATCTAGTTGTCTTCAGATTTGGTTGAGTCCACGATCGTAGTCATAAAAGCTCTGCAGCTATCGTAATCATAAAAGTACTATAGTAGTTGTAGTCGTAAAAGGTCAGGAGTCAGAGTCCGTTTAGGATTCAAAGTAATCATAAAAAAGAAAAGTCATGATGTTTCTGTGTCAGACTCTCAGCGTGATATACCGCGTTGGTTCCAAAGTCTTGTTGTTGCTTCTCTATATAAGAAAACGAAAAAGGACACGGACGTAGAGCATCGCATCACAAAAACAAGAAATCAATCTACGTCTACTCATGTTCGTGTGTGTGATCTTAGAGTTCATCACTTGTCTATGCCCTAGGCAAATTTTCCCCAACAATTCGTATCAGAGCCTAAGGGGATGAAGCAATGCTGGCAACGCTGGTGATCCGTTGAAGTCAGGAGCGCTCGTCAAGACCACGGGCAACAAGTTCGATCCATCAAAGACAGGCATGCTCATCAAGCTGACGACAAGAAGCGCCATGTTGAGCGAAATGAATTACGACATATGGGCCGTCATGATGAAGTTAATCTTGCATTCGCTAGGGGTATGGTCAGCGATCGAAGATGAAGACAACGATGGCAACAAGGACCAAGGCGCGATGGTGGCCATCTCGCAAGCAATGATAAATGGCGTAATGATGTCGATCGTTGAGAAGGAGATGGCGAAAGAAGACTAGAAAGAACATAGGGAGATGTGGGTAGGCGAAGATCACGTCAAGAAGGCACACGCTTAAGTGCTCAAATGGCAACTAAGCAAGTTGTAGATGGGAGACTCGGAGACGATCACCAAGTACTCCATGAAACTCACCACTCTGGTGGGAGAAATTCGCTCACTAGGCACAAAGCTGGAAGAGAGCGATGTCGTCGAAAAGTTGTTCAGTTCGGTTCCTGATAGATTCCTCTAGATTATCGGAACAATCAAATAGTTTGGCGATGTTACTCACCGAGGCAATCAGTCACCTCAGAACTTTCGAGGAAGGACTCAAGAATTGATGGCACTTGAAGGACAAAGGAGAGAAGCTAGTCTTTACCCAAAACAAGTGGGAAGAGAGAAGCTCAAAGACTAAGAAGAATGAGGGCTCGAGCAGCGCTCAGAGAGGAGGTCGTAATGGAAGAGGTCAGGGATGCGGCCGTGGACAAGACGGTGGCCGAGGAGATGGCAATCGCGTTGTCGATGAATAATTGCCGCTAGACTTCGACAAGACCAAGGTCAAGTGCTTCAACTGCAATGAGTATGGACACTTTGTGAAAGAGTGTCCAAAACCAAACCGAAGAGCAAGGGTGAATCTCGTAGTGAAGCAGAATGACGATGACCCTCATCTACTGATGATCAAAGCGTGTGAACTTGTCCATACAGTCCCAACGCCTGAAGAAGAGGTATTCCTGCATGAAGAAAAGGTGACACCGAAGCTAAGCGGCACCCAAAACAAGGTTTGGTATCTAGATATCGGTGCAATTAACTACATGACCGGATGCATAGAGAAGTTTGCTGAGATTGACACAAAATTAAAAGGCTCAGTCAAATTGGAGATGGTTTAGCTGTGGAGATATAAGGAAGGGGCTCGGTAGTGTTGGAGTGTTCTACAGGTGAACATCGTATTGTCATAAATGTTTATTATATCCCAAAGCTGAGAAGCAATATTATCAGCCTCAGTTAGTTGGACAAGAATGGCTGCAAGATTGTTGTCGAAGAAGGAGTAATGTTGACCTTAGACATAACTCGAAGATTATTGGCCAAAGTGAGTAGATCAAGAAACCAGATGTATGTATTACATATCAATTAGGCTCTCTCATAGTGTCTTCTAACAAGAATCACTAAAGAGGTGTGGAGATGGCACACCATGTACGGGCGTGTGAACTTTCATACACTAAAGGATCTAGCAGCGTTTGAAGACTACTGTGAGCTATTGGGAATTAGGCATTATCTAATAGCGCCTTATTCGTCCCAACAGAATGGAGTGGTCGGAAGGAGGAACCAGATGGTGGTCGATATGGCGAGGAGTCTACTGAAGAGCATGGGTGTCCTAGGAGAATTTTGGAGAGAAGCGGTATCGACTACCGTTTATCTCCTAAATCGGGCACCAACGAAGAGTGTCATTGGTAAAACTCCTTACGAAGTCTACTATGACCGCAAGCCAAGCGTTGGTCACCTCCGCATGTTCGGATGCGTAGCACATGTGAAGATGATCACGCCACACCTCTCCAAGCTAGTAGATCGAAGCAAGCCAATGGTGTTCATTGGGTATGATTCGAAGATGAAAGGCTAATGGATGTTTGATCCAATGACATGACGAGTTGTGGTGATTTGTGACACAGTGTTCAAGAAGGAGAGGAAGTGGAGCACAGATCCCTCAACGAAGGTATGACCAATAGAAGACATCTTCACAATACATTATCCTCCTAACACTGATGCAGGTTCTGATGACCATGTGAAGATAACTGACACGCCGACCACAAAGGGCGTAGTTGAAGGATTCGATCACAATGTGGTCATAGATCCTAACGACCACATAGTGGCTTCTGACACTACGACCATGGAGGATGAAGTCGAAGGACATGACCATGAAACAGAAACTCCAGGCACGACCACGACGACCATGAATGTGGGATATGGGATGCCCGGCTCATCTACACCACGTACTCCTGCAGCAACATTGGGGGCGTTGGTCTCGCCTGGAGCTCCGCGAAGGTTGGAGCTTGACGAAAGCTCATCTGAAGGACCTCGACGGGAGCATGACATCAAAAGTCTATATGATGCCACATCTCTGATAGAGCCAGAAGATTTGGAGTTTTGCTTACTCAGAGAGTAGGAGCCTGCGAACTTTTAAGTCACCAAGACGAAACCAGAGTGGAGAAGAGCAATGAAGGAGGAGATGTCCTCTATCCAAAAAAATGGAACATGGCAACTTATTCCATTGCCAGTCAACACAAGTCGATTGGGTTGAAATAGGTGTATAAGGTGATGAAGGACACCCAAGGCGTGATCATAAAGCATAAAGCAAGCCTAGTTGCAAAGGGGTAGGTTCAACGACAAGGCATTGATTTTGATGAAGTTTTTGCTCCTGTTGCAAGACTAGAGATGGTGCGATTGCTTATTGCAATAGCGGTACATGAAGGATGGGAGGTTTATCATATGGATGTGAAGTCAGCCTTCCTCGATGGCGATCTAGAAGAAGAAGTCTATGTTGTACAACCTCTAGGATTTGAGAAGAAAGGAGAAGAACACCTGGTGTTAAGATTGCACAAAGTCTTATATGTCTACGTCAAACCCCAAGAACTTGAAATTCAAAGCTAGATAAGTCTCTGGTGGCACTCGGTTTTGAAAGATGCTTATTAGAGCATACAGTGTACAAATGAAGCCAAGGAAAAGGGAGTTTGTTTGTTGGAGTTTATAAATGATTTGATTATCACTGGAGAGAGAGTATCGAGGAGATCAATAGCTTTAAAAGCCAGATGAAGAAATTATTTATCATGAGCGATCTCGGGTTACTCAACTACTACTTGGGCATTGAAGTACGTCAAAGCTCTGGGAAGATTACTCTTAGCCAGTCCTTATATGCAACAAAAGTGTTGGACAAATGCGGCATGAAGGATTGCAATCCAACGCAAATTCTGATGGAACCCCGCCTGAAGTTAAGTAAGGACAGCACAAACCCTCTCATAGACAAGACTCTGTACATAAGCATAATTGGAAGTTTGAGATACTTACTGCACACACGACTAGTTTTGGCGTTCTCGGTTGGTATGATGAGTAGGTACATGGAGAACCCGAATACAGAACATATGGGTGCTGTAAAGCGCATACTAAGATACGTGAAAGGAATTTTGAGTTACAGATGTTTCTATGAGAAGAAAGAACAAGGTTGGGGATGATCGGTTACTCGGACAATGATCTAGCCGGTGATACAGATGATCAAAAAAGTACTTCAGGCATGGTGTTTTTCCCTTGGTCAAACCCAATCAGTTGGTGTTCGCAGAAGCAGAAGGTGATCACTTTATCCTCATGTGAAGCAGAGTACATTGCAGCTTGTGTGGCAGCATGTCAAGAGGTATGGCTAGGACGATTGTTGGCTGACATGTTAAAGACGAAGGTTGAGAAGGTAACCTTAAAGATCGACAATCAGTCTGCAATTGCGTTGTGCAAGAACCCATTCTACCATGAGAGAAGCAAACATATCGACACCTGTTTCCATTACATAAGGGAATGTGTGGCATTAGGGATGATAGAAGTACAACATGTTTGCACAAAAGACCAACTCGCTAACATCCTGGCTAAGTCGTTTGGAAGAATGAAGTTCATGGAGATGAGGGGAAAGATCGGTGTGCGGAACATCGACGAAAGACGACAAGCTTAAGGAAGAGATTGTTAGAGTTAATATAGTTGTCTTCAAATCTCGTCGGGTCCACGACCAGAGTAAGTCTACGACCACGGTCATAGTCGTAAAAGCATTGTACCATCGTAGTCATAAACGTACTGTAGCAATCGTAGTCATAAAAGGTCAGCTGTGTCGGACTCTTAGCGTGGTATGCCACGTTGGTTCTGAAGTCTTGTATGTTACTTCTCTATATAAGAAAATGAAAAAGGATGAAACGTAGATCATCGCATTGCATCACATCGTAAAAAAAGAAATCAATCTGTATCTACTCGTGTTTTTGTGCGTGATCTTAAGAGTTCATCGCTCGCCTAGGCCTTGGGCAAATTTCCCCAACAACCATCGCCTCCAAGCATGCTCCTTTTCATATCCTCATGGGCTGCCTCATCCTACATGAAGGTGGGACTTGGCTGGAACACGTCGAGATGGGTCTCAGGATCGAGCTAATATGGCCATCCTCAAGAGAGATCTCAGCCTGATGGGTTAATTGATCCTGCTGCTCGACTAGGTCTAGCTCTGGTCGGACGAATGGCATACTCGGAACTGAGCTTTCCATACGTTAAAGAGGTCTCGATCATGAAATGTACATGCTTGTCAGTGTTGCAGTCGTGGAGGATGCTCTGGAGGCCGTCAAACACGGCGTCGAGCCCCCGGGGGCACGCCTCGCGCAACGTGGCACCTCATTCCATGACAAACCCCACTGTTGAAAATAATCTTATTTCCTTTATTACTTAGACATATACGAGTCCATGTATGAGTCGAGTCCGTATACGTGTACGAGTCTGTGTGATTCTACGAGGCGAGTTCGTCTCTGTGTCTTAGATGTCTCTATGTCTTAGTCAATGTACTGAGTATATAAGTAAAGTGAGGTAGGCTTGTAAAGTAGCAAGTCGAGAAGAAAAGGAAAAAGCCAACGAGAGAGTTATCAGTTGTGATCGGAAGTTGAGGGGGAAGAGAGAATACAGAAAAGCAGAGTGCTTTTGTGCTTTGGAATATTCACTTATATTCTTGGCTTATTTTCATGTTATCACCACCATACTCGAAGGCAAGAGGAGCAGAGGAGATGCACATCGAAAGTACTCGTACTCGAAGTATCGAGTATCGAGTACTCAGGACGCGTTTGAAGTTTATGAGCGGAGGATTTCGTGGTTGAATTTGAGCGTGGTCGTAACGAGCTGGAAGACTTGGTCATTACGAGTACAACCTGGAAGGCATGGTCGTTACGAGGATGTGCTGGTTGTAACAAGGCTATGAGTATGAACAGATCGGGAAGACATAGTCGTAAACCAGAGAAGTCGTAACTCAGTTATGAATATGTGCACAATAAAGGAGTGGTTGAAATCACAGACAACGTGGTCATAACCACAAACAACGTGGTTGTAAATGAATTTGAGTGGTCGTAAACATCAACTGGACCAACAATTGGTATTAGAGCTTAAGGGGACGAAGCGTGTCTGGCAACCCTGTTGATCTAAAGAAGTCAGGAGACTCGTCAAGGTCATGGGCAACGAGATCGATCCATCAAAGATAGGCGCAGTCGTCAAGTCGATAGAAAAAAGCATCTCGATCCCGATCTAATACTCAATGTTGAGCGAAATGAATTACGACATATGGGCCATCAAGATGAAGATAATCTTGCGTTCATGTGGGGGTATGGTTAGTGATCAAAGGTGAAGATGAACACGGTGATAAGGATCAAGACGCAATGGTGGCCATCTCGTAAGCGGTGCTAGACGACGTGATGATGTCGATCGCCGAGAAGAAAACGGTGAAAGAGGCCTAAAATGCGCTCAGTGAGATGCGAGTAGGCAAGGATCATGTCAAGAAGGCATGTGCTCAAGTGCTCAAACGACAACTAAGCAAGTTGCAGATGGGAGACTTAGAGACGATCATCGAGTACTCTATGAAACTCACCACACTGGTGGGTGAGATCCATTCGCTCGATGCAAAGCTAGAAGAGAGCGACGTTGTTGAAAACCTATTCAGTTTGGTCCCAGATCAATACCTCCAGATTATCGGAATGATCGAACAATTCGGCGATGTCGTAGCAATGTCACTCACGGAGGTGATTGGTCGTCTCAGAACCTTCGAGGAAGGACTCAAGGGTCGATGGCACTCGAAGGATGAAGGAGAGAAGTTGCTCTTCACCCAAACCAAGTGGGAAGCGAGGAACTCAAAGACAAAGAAGGAGGGCTCTAGCAGAGCCGAGAAAGGAGGACGTCACAGGAATGGTCAGGGACGCCACCACGGATAAGGTGGTGGTGAAAGATCCCATGACAAGTCACATATCAAGTGCTTTGAATGTGATGAATATGAGCACTACGCATCAGAGTGCTGCAACAACATAAAGTATTTCAACTATGACAAGTATGGTCACTATGCTTCAGACAGCCGAAGCAAAAAGGACGAGCAGGTAAACCTCTCCAAAGTGGAGATGGATGATGAGCCAGCACTACTTCTTTCATTAAGTGTCCAAGAGGCGCCGGGCATGGTGATGTTGAATGACAAGAATGTAGTTCCTAAACTACGCACGGAGGAAGACAGCGACGATCACACTGATTGGTGGTACCTAGACAATGGTGCATGCAATCACATGACAGAAGATCGTTCTATGTTCCATGAGCTCGATGAGAAGATTTTAGGCAAAGTCAAGTTTGGCAACAGATCCACGGTACAGATTAAAGGCAAAGGATCGATGTTGTTGCAATGCAAGAATGGCGATCAGAGGTTGCAGAGTGGAGTTTACTTCATACCGAGTCTGTACAATAACATACTCAGTCTCAGGCAGATGATAGAACAAGGGTGCAGGATAGTGCTGCAGGATGAGTTCTTGCGTGTTTATAATAAGAACAAAGAGTTGTTGATGAAGGTGAAAAGATCCCTAAATCGGTTGTACAAAATTTTGTTGAAAACATGTAAATCAGTTTGTCTGAAGTGTAGCTTGGAGGAGCCAGGTGGCGACCCGCACGAGTGCGGATCCTAGGGATGACACACACCTGGTGTGGAAGGTTTGACCATGCAGGGCGTAGGAGGTGTCCCAGGCGTCCAGAGAAGATACAAGTACCAGAGGAGTTTCGAGTAACCGGAAGCTTTCAGTGCAAAGTTAGAAGCGTACGGTCAAACTTCGAGTTCGAGTGCACAGTCGGAAGTATTGGAGTGCTACCAGTTGAAAGCTTCAAGTGGTGCGGTCAAAGAATCAGAGTATACAATGGTCGGAGGTTTCGGGGCACAAAGTGGTCGGAGATTGCATGATCGAAACCAACAGTGGTATCGGAACACATCACTGGGACCAACATGTCCCACTGAAGGAAAAGATCAGTGCATCCCTACGGGAGACAGAGCAAAAGAAAATTTTCAAGCAAGGAAAATTTTCACTGTAGATGGCTGAGGAAGGTCCAATGATCATGCTACAATCTCACGCTCGAAAGGAAGATGTAACCCATGGCGTCTGTTGAGGAAGAGTGGGCAAGCGTGGATGCCATCACAGTAGTAGTGTAAGATGAAGGGCACAAAGTGGCAGCCAGAGCATCATGAGCAAGAAGTTGACGAGAGTACCAGGTGTGGAAGAGCAGCAGAAAGTGGTCGAGTAGGTGCTCCAACCCATACAGGCGTGCAAGGGAGGACGAGTTCAGTCCAAATGCGAGACACGGCAAGCATTGGATTGTGCGAGGCTCGGGATGGAGCAAGCAGACACGGTAGGGCGGTGATGGCTAAGGAAGGAATGACGCACGGGAGTGCAGGTAAAAAGGAAGAAGTAGAAGATAAAAGACAAGATTGGCATGGTTAAAATGGAGAAACAAGATTAAGGGGTGATTGTTGGAAATAATCTTATTTCCTTTGTTACTTAGACATATACGAGTCTGTGTATGAGTTGAGTCCATATACATCTACGAATCTGTGTGATTGTATGAGACGAGTTTGTCTCTGTGTCTTAGATGTCTCCGTGACTCAGTCAATGTACTGAGTATATAAGTAAAGGGAGGTAGGCTTGTAAAGTAGCCAGTCGAGAAGAAAAGAAAAAAGCCAATGAGAGAGTGATCGGAAGTTAAGGGGGAAGAGAGAATACAAAAAAGCAGAGTACTTTTGTGCCATAGAATATCGACTTATGTTCTTGTCTTGTTTTCGTGTTATCACCTCCATACTCGAAGGCAAAAGGAGCAGAAGAGCTGTGCATCAGAAGTACTCGTACTCGAAGTATCGAGTACTCAGGAAGCGTTCGAAGTTTGCGAATGGAGGAGTTTATGGTTGAAGTTGAGCATGGTCGTAATGATCTGGAAGGCGTGGTCGTTATGAGTATGACCTGGAAGGCGTAGTCATTATGAGGACGTGCTGGTTGTAACAAGGCTACGAATATGAGCAGATCTAAAAGACACAATCGTAAATCAGAATGGTCTTAATTCGGTTACGAGTACGTGCACATCAAAGGAGTGGTCGAAACCACAAACAACGTGGCCATAACCACAGACAATGTGGTCATAAATGACTTTGAGTGGTGGTAAACATCAACTGGGCCAACACCCACAGCCATCTCTCTATGCTGTCATCCGTGGGATTGCCGAGTAAGGGCGTGATGAGCTCCAGCGCTAGCAGTTTGTGCGCCATGCCCTTGTTCACAAGGTGGGCGACGAACTTGGCCGCGGCCACCAACTGGGGCTTGTCGTTGCTAGCGTAGGCAGGGGCTGATTCAGGGCCCGGGCTAGGGGGTTGTAGCCTGGGTCCTGGCCCACTAATTTGAATGCAATATCACTATTCATCAGTTGGTTAGCTCCCCATGGGCCATGGCCCAGGCGGCCTCCAGGCTCAGCATTCCGTCTGCTCTTCATTCTTCAGCATAGCCTTACTGCATCCCCATTCGCCTCCCTCATCCCTCGTGCAGGCTCTAAGGCTCACAGCCGCCATTTCTAGGGTTTGCCCCCATCCCAAATTCCCCATCTGCCTCCATCCGCTGGCCTAGGCACCTGGCTGCTGCGAGGCACTGTCGAGGCCATCGTCGGTCGAGCGCCCAAGCCGCCAAGGACTCCACAGTCTCAAGCCGCTGGTATTCTGCCACCTCCTTGCCATCAGCGGCCCCCCATCGCCTCTGGCCACTCCACCTCCCTTCAGCTCGCCAGCCACTCCTTGCCGCCACCGCCCCCATCGCGGAGGCACAGGCTCACAGCCGCGGAGCCCTCGCTTGTCCGTCTGCACAGACCGAGTCAGGAATCATCAGGTAATCAGTCCGAAAGATAGGCTATGAATTTGTAAGGGCAAATAGTTTCCAGTCTTGGAATTGCCGATGTAGTTCTTGCCTTCTTGGTAGATGTTGAATTATCCCTTGCTTGGATTTAAAGTCTGAATTTTGTTTCCTTCTTTGTACTTTGTTCTGTAGATGTTCTTGCAATTATGCTCTGCAGGTAGTTTCTTGCTTGACCTTGATATGATTGATGGCCTTAGCATTTTCTTTCACCATTTTAGCTCAATTGCTCTGTACAAGCATCCAATATCTGATTACGTTCCTATTCACTATATATTTTCTCATTAAGTTCTAACCCAGTTAGAATTGTTGGGACTTTTTATAACTCGAGTAATTAGGCTAAAAAGCCACAACTTGGGAGCCCTCAACGGGTTGGTTGTTCAAAAATCAGGTCTCGTCGTGATCTCTATTTCCCCCCTTATTTTTCACTAGCATGATTAAAATTGAATTTATTATCTTTGTAGTTACTTTGTATGATATTTAGTAATTAGTAGGAATTATCTTTTATGTTTCGAATTAGTAGGAATAATTGGATGAAATAAAATGATGAATGATATATGTTCAATGATTTATATTTTCTATATAGGAACTAACTATTAAGGTTTAAGTATACAAATTATAAAATGAAGAGAAGACATTGTCATCCTATTTGAGGAGGAAATGATGGGCTAGCTGCATAGGATAGCAAGCAAATCTCCATCATTTAGGACTATAGGTATTCAATGTATCTTTATTATGCTATATTCTTTATAGTTTGATATGCTTTGTTTATTGTGATTTGTGTTGAAGACTTGAACTCTTGAAGTATTGAGCATTAAGCAAAATTTTCATAATATAGTTCTATATTTCTAGTATATTAGATTTTTATTTGATTGAAATTTTAGATCCGTCACTGGGTGTAGGTGTGCCTGAGGTCGAGCACGAGACGGACGAGGAGGAGCCGGCGGACGCTAGGGAGCTTAGCGTTGACGACCGGCGCGAGTGCCGTGAACACGTCGGTGAAGGCGGGCAGGCCGCCTAAGACTTGATGAGTGCGCGGCACCACAGGCTGCAGCCGCGGACGACATTCTCGGCGAGGAGCTCCGGTACCACGTGATGGGTGTTAGCGGCGGTGGACTTTTTGACGAGCCCGGTTATACTCTTCCTCAGTGCGTCCCGACTCCCACCAGCGCCGCTGGTATCCGATGCCGGACTTGTCGTCCTCCTCCGTCGCAGCTGCACGGGGCGGCGGAACGTAGTTGCCCCACGCCATCTCCGCTGCCGCGCAGCGCGCACACACTTCTTGGGCGCTTAGCAACTGGTCGCGGGTGCTCTCCATCGTCCCTTCCGTTCATGTTACGAGATGCAGCCACACACGCGGGAAGGAGAGAAACAAAGTCCGATTTATTCTAGGGGGTACATGGCAGACGCGCACACAATGTTCGCAAACTCCAGTCCGTCGCCACGCCCTGCTCCTTCACGGCAAGGGCGCTTGCGGTCTGTACGATTGTCGGCGAAATCATCGGCTAGGATGAGACGAGGCTGGTGGCATCTTCTCAAGCTTGACCAGGAGTTGCTCCTGCTCCCATAACCATCTCCTCTTGTTCTTGACTTCGGCCAGGAGCATGAGGAAGGCCACGAGGGAGAGGAGCGAGGCGAGCAGCGGCACCAATTTCAACCCGAGCATAGGCGGCCGTTGCTGGCCTTGGAATCGCCTGGGGGGAGCTCAAGCTCTGCTGCCGTTGCCGACCGAGATCTTCCCATGAACGTGCTAGGTCGATTTATCAATCCAGTGAGCTACAGGTTGTGTTGTACAAAGGAGAAGTGAGTGAAGAAAGAGAGGGTCACTAATATGTGGGGCCCACTGCCAGGAGGATATACCGGGGAGGATCCCAGTCAGCACCACATAGGGCTAAAAGCTGGGGTGGATTGGTTGCGGCACGTGATTTGACATGGTTTTAATAGTTAGGGGACAGATTCTAAATGGTATCGAAGAAAGGTGACGGAAATTAGACAATTGAAAGAGTTAAGGAAAGCACCAATGGATTTTTACCGTCATGCGAAATGAAATCTTTGCCTCTCCTTAGAGAGTACTCTGGTTGGACCCGCAGCCAATTTCTGAACAGAAGAAACCTTTACATATGCACTTATACAAAGCATGCATGTTCACAACCATTGTACTGCGGTGCATTAGACAACCAAAAACAAAATAGCTCGAAGCATCATTACATTTAGACAACCAAAAACAAAATAGCTCGTAGCATCATTACATTTAGACAAGCAAACTAAAACAGTTCACAATTCTGACTATATTAATCCCCGACTTGGTCCTGCGGGTCCAACTCGAGTCTGGTCCAAGCGAGGGCAAGGATGACATTTTTGTGTGGAATAAAACAATGGGAATGCCGAGATATTGGAACGAAAGTGCATAAATGAAATTTCGTGAATCGAACTATCATTGTAGCGGTATATTATTGTAACGCCCTCATTTTTAGAAACAGAGTCGTCGTAAGTCCCATAACAGCTTAGGACTTTAGTTACGGATAAAAAGAGTATCATGCCTACTTACAAACATTTAAAAAGAGTAAATTTGATTAAAACAAAGATCTAATAGTCAAACATTCTTTCTTCTTCTGATCCCTGTATTGAAGGAAAAATAAAACAAGACCGAGTACAACCAACCGTACTCAACAAATCACATAGAGAAATACTATATAATTACTTGTCAGGATCTCCAAAGGATGGAAATATATGAGTTCGATTAAGTAGTTATGGATGCAGTTTTATTTATAAATATTTTTAAACACAAAAGAACAATAATTTCTTAACGAATTGGGGTTTCAGAACTTAATTATCAGACTTCAACATTTCCAAATCATTTCCAAATCTACTTATACTTCGCTATTGGAATCACCCATTAAACACAACTTTATTTACCGGAAGCACGATGTATTCGAATACCATTATTAAATGACTCTGCAGAGCTACCTACCTTTACCCACAAGATATCTTAATCCCCGCGTCTGGGCTTAAGAAAATAAGGCTTTTCACTGCTCAATTCTTTGTATAGCCTCTACCCAGTAGGTTTTTCATCTCAACAAACTCGAGTGGCCCACACGGCCTTGCCCAATTTGTCGCAGCCCTACCGTTGTATGATTAATCACCTCCTATAGGAACTTACCCTCGGTCTCCCCCACTAGTTATAGATATTCAATTGAATTTGAGTAGTTACTAGACCAGGTTTAACGAATCAACACTTGTAGTTGGGCGATCGTTACGTTCTTTACTTGGCATAAGGGTCTAGTCCTTATATTTTCATTGAGACAACTTCCACCCACAAACCCATATTTCAGTGTCCACTGCACTGCCACTATTTCATTCTAAGTCTCCACCCTAGAATAAGGTCATAGGACCCGGCCAACTCATGGCTTCCTATGGGACTTCCTTATTCTAGAACTACTTTTAAAATTCTATCAGCAAAATACCAAATCTCTTAGTAGTGGAAAATTTGCTAAGTTCCCAACTACCATGATTATATTAATAATACATTTAATATTACTAAGTCGTATCAAGGTGAATATGACAATCAAATTAAACAGGGCTTTTTCGGGTAGTAGGACATTAGTTAATATCATGTTATTCTAAACAATTATTTTACAAGAAATAACAACTTTGTAAATAACATAATGAATGTACTGATAAATAAATAATTAAAGAAATGTAGGTTCAATATGATTAAAGACATGTGACTTGCCTCTTTGTGAATAGTTTCTGTGGTCTTCAAGTTGGATACTGACTTCCTGAATTCTTCTTGTAGCTCTTTTGTTGACCAGCTCGTGTGGTCCAAATACTAACGCAAAAAATGAATACAAATAAGTTCCTACTTTGTAGAATGCAAGCTGAAAACGAAATACAAATAAATAACTAAAAGAAAGTAGGCTTGGGTGGTCAGGGTTTAGGTGGTGTTTGATTTGGTTGAACAGAGTTGGAATTGAGTTAGATGAGCTTAAAACGGTCGAGTTGGCTATACAGGTGGTATTTTGGTTTCGGCGAAAGGTTGCAAATATGTATAGTTATTGGATTTTGGGGTCTAAACATTATCTAGGGGATTTAGAGTTTTATCAAAGTCTAGGGTGGCGAAGCGGAGTTGGGAAGGCTGTAGACGGGCTCAAGACAATCAAGTGGGTGTACATGTGTTTTTAGGGCTTCAGTGAACAGTGATGACTGACACAGTACCGGACAGATTCGGAAGGATATCTGGACCGGATAGGATTTTATCGGAGTTCCTTTAGGCTAAATGGGGTTGAAAAATGAATTCATAGGATCGAGATGAACAAAGTGGATATATTTTGTATTTTTGGGTATGTATGAATAGTAACAGGTATTTTACTATTCATCAAGGATTTGCACTGTTTATACCGGGCGGGTTTTCTACAGTGTTGGGCTATCGAATTTTTCTGCTACAGTGTCGGGTTTGCACTGTTTGCTATCGAGTTCGGGTGCTACAGGGTTTACCATTTCTTTTAGGTTCTAATACTACAGTAGAGATCCAAAGTGAGCAGTGACCTTGTCACTGTTCATCTTCTTCCATCACGAGCTACAGTGACCGAAGAATAGAGGAAGAGAAAAATGAGTAAATCTCAAGCTGTAGTGTATTGAAATGAAAACCGAGGATATGGGTGGACTTAGGGGGCTGAGGAGAACCCATTTTTGGTCTTGGGTGTGATCGGGGATGGCCGAAACTTCGCCAGCGGCAAGGTATCTTTGCAGCGATTTTGAATAGCAATGGTGAGTTTCAAGGGCTAAGGGGGTCAAAGTGTTGGTGTTTGAGCATCTTTGAGGTGAGCGGGTGATAGTGGTAGGATTCGTTTGGGCTAGGGTTTTCTGTGGCGGCTTGTCCACGGCGGCATGGTTTCGGCTCGCAGGGCGCATTGTGGCTGACAAGTTATGAGGTTCGGCTAGCCATGGCGTTGTTTCAATCATGTTCCTAGGGTTATGACTTATGAGGGAGCTCCAGGAGCAAGCAATTGAAATGAAATCAACTAGATAAAAAGAATTTGAAATCAGGCTCACTTGGGTGGTCGACGACGACAATGGCGAAGCGACGACCAGCAAGGGAAATCGGGGTGTATAGAGCTACCTGGATGTTAATGGAACCCAATGAAGAGGCTCGGCGCCTTTTATAGTGGGCTTAAGGCAGTTGGCTATAGGGCATGCCATGCTCGGGATGTGGCGCATGGCCGAGAGAGAGGGCACGAGAAGGCTCAAGGCTTAGGAGCCGTGATAAGTCACAAAGGTGTCAGAGCTACCTCGAGCGTCGCATTGCGGCAGTCAATTGGCAATAGGGTGCAGCTTGTCGGTTGTGAGACGGATGTGAGTGGCGACGGAGAATAAAGAAAGATCGGGTGGGGACCAAAATATCGGCGGTGGTGATATTTTCATACGGTGAATAGTGATAACGCAAAATTGATTCAATGGGGTGATGCAGTAGAGGGTTTAGGGCATGGAGGGCTGGGATTTGAGCTAAAATAGGCCAAGGTTCACTGGAAATCAAAGTCAATTGAGAATTTCAAATTTCTTTTGAAATTGGTTTTGTTTCAATTATAATGCACAATCTTTTGAGTGGTATTCAAGGGCCCGCCAACTTTTATCGTGATATTGTACGAATTTTCCTTTAAAAAGCTAACTGGGTGCACATGCGTTACTACAAGATTAAAAACCATATTACATGTAGGGGTGAAATCGGGTCGGATACGGTCGGATCTCACCTTTCCCATATCCTAACCCACATTTTCTAATCGGATTTGGGTCGAATACGGATAGTATCGAATACGAATACAAACACGGATAATGTCGGGCACAAATACGGAACAAATACGTACCAAGACGGATACAGACACTATCGGTCACGAATATTTATGCGGATATCAATTCGATGCAACAACCATTTTATACCACATAGATAATAGCAATGCAACCATTCCATACATCCATAATGCAACAATACATCGGTACTAAAGTCGTAGCATCACTGGACATACATCATTACTCATTAGTAGTTTTAACACTAAGAATATCAGCCTCATGAGTCATAACCTCACATTCAGATCAGAGGTACAGTCAAGGCAAAAGATACATTTATATGACTATTGATGACATGTCACCATATTAGTCCTCGCAAAAATGCTACTAACCAAATTGTTTGAATAGTTAAATATACCATGAATGGTTTAAACGACAATACCCAAATTTTCATACACTTGTGTATTAGTTTTAATCCAAGTATCACATGTATTATAAAAACTTAAGAAATATTCTGGACTTCTGGCTTAATCTATGGCGTCGAAGAGATGCTATGGTTTATGTAATTAGACGAATCCTACTAAATGTGCCTGTAGGTATTTCTAATTTCTCAATCCGCTTATACTCCGCTCAATGAGACCTAAATGTCTACGATCTACGGTATTATACTACACCAAAGTTCACATTAATTCTTAGTTCAATTTTACTGATATCTATTATGTTGATGCGATTGGAATTCCTTTACAAGGTTTCTAATATCTCGTAGTTCATTACTTATACAATGCCTACACGCAAAATGGTTACAATGCATGTTTAAAAGTATCCTTAAATTTAGCAACTCTAACTCTTTACATTTCTAAATTTTCCCACTCCCCTTTTTATTTTCTTTCTTCTACCCAGCCCCCTCTTTTTCTTGCTGCCTTCGGCCGACGCCGATTCACCTCCTCCTTTTCTGCTCCTACCGCCGACGCCTCCTCGCTTTTCCCTCACCATTGCCGACGTCTACTTCATCTCCTCCCCTCCCCCATTTCCTCTCTCCCCCGGTCTCCCTCCACACCGACGCCACGCCTCCGCTCCTCCGCCCCCGCGTCTCGGCGCCTCCGCCCCCGGGTCTCACGCCTCCCCGACGCCCGTCCTCGAGCGCCGCCGATTCCAGTGGCGACGCACCGCGCCGCCTGGTTCGGCTCCCCCTCACGCGCTTCTCCCTTGCGCCGCCTGCTGCGCGCCCTCCTCGCGTCGCCGGCCTAGCGGCGCCGCACCGTCGTCGACTTCTCCGACCTCCGGCCTCAGCGCCTACCCACGGCCGGTCCTAGCGACGCCACGCCTCGCTCCTCGCCCCGCGTCTCGGCGCCTCCGCCCGCGTCTCACGCCTCGACGCCCGTCCTCGAGCGCGCTGATTCGATGGCGGCGCGCGCGCGCGCTGGTTCGGCTCCCCTCACGCGCTTCTCCCTTGCGCCGCTGCCGCGCGCCCTCCTCGCGTCGCCGGCCCTAGCGGCGCCGCACCGTCGCCGACTTCTCCGACCTCGGCCTCAACGCCTACCACCGCCCGGTCCTAGCGACGCCGCATCGCCGCTGCCGGCCGCCCTACCCTCGCCTCGGCTCCTCCCGGCGTCAACCTCTCCGCATCTCACGGACCCGCTCTTCGCCTCCGTTCGGATGACTTGGGGATTCCCATGATTCGAAGTTGGATCGCAAAGTAATCCGGTAATACCGAATAGTTAGCGGGTAATATCCGAATTTTATACCGGATAATCCGTATCCGTTGGATACCGACCTCCCAAACCCGATACCATATCCGCAAAAAAATACCCGTATTCGGATCCAATATCCGTATAAGTTTCCGGGTACCCGAATTTACGACCCGAATTTGACCCGCTTTAATACGGGCGGGCAGACGGGCGGGAAATACCCGGCCCGTTTTCACCCCTAATTACATGCTCTATGACTATGTAGTATTTTGCATTTCATCTAAAATTTTTTGCAGTTTTATTGTTAAATTTCTACAAACATTTTAAAGCCTATTCATATTAGGTTCTGCTTCTGTCTTCTGTTTAGAGAAGCCAGAAGCTAATATAGGGCGTGTTTGGTAAGGCTCCAGATTCACCTTTTGAGTTGGTGGAGCTGGAGCTGTGGAGTGGGCTGAACCCTGCTTCACCACCATAGTGCTATTTTTGGAGGGGATTCACCCCGCTCCAGCTCCAGATTTTTATGAATCTCTATCCGTTTGGTACAGCTCCAGCTCCACCAAAGGTGAATCCGGGAGCTGGAGCCCTGCCAAACACGCCCATAAACACATACCTTCTCTAAGCTGATTCCCTACTCCTCTTGCTCTCGTCTCGTTTTAGGAATAACGCAGAGGGTTACGGACACATCACGCACTCCACTCTTCTCGCTCCTGTCTCATACACGCATCTCTCCCTCACTTTCCTCACCACTCACATCCTCTTAAAGTTACTTATTTCAATCACTGCTATTTGTTTTCAACCAAAAACATCAACCGCTGTCAATTCGCACGTCTCCTTAGTCCGAGCATTGCATCTCTACAGTACCTAACTTTTGCTCTAGGAATCCTAGAAACAAAAAAATAGTTAAACCCCCTCCCCTCCAGATCTCCACCGTTCCATGCCACTGTGGATTACGTGTTAGTGTCATCGTGTGTGCTTCTCTACCTATCCAAGCACATCAAACCACCGGCGCCGTGCTCAGCTTGCATCGCCGCGTCCCCAGCTCTGCAGCTGCCTTGGCTGAGCTCCGCCCGGCTCTACCATCGTGTTCAACCAGCGCGCCGCCCTCGGCTCCGCTACCACGTCCGCCCTGGTACAAGGAAGCTTAAATGCACTAACAGAAAACAATAAAATACTTCAAATATCGACATGACTTTTTGACATCTTATGGCCTTGTTTGCCTGGGCTTGGCTCCCCCAAAGTCACCCAACAACTACAAGACGAGCCAGAAGATTTCAGAAAACAGCCTTATATAGTTGTGGTATCTAAAATTGGAGGTCTTTCTTAATTTATTATCCAGTTATTCTGGTCCTGGATCCTTCAAAGAATCACCGCAACGCATTGCCATAATCTGACTGGCCACAGAGATCCCTTCGCCCAAACAATGAGTTAACAACCAACACAACTTAATATCTAGTTTCTTCTTGAAGATAATGGTTTGTTTAATATCTTTACATCCTTCAAAAAATCACGTGGCTATCTACTAATGGTCAATTTAGTTCAGGTATCACTTGCTAGAAAGTATCATATAAGTACCACAAGGCAGTTCTCTCGTTTTAGTAGAGCACCTATAATAGCAAATGCTAGGTTTGCCTCTCATCTCCCAAATTGGGCCCACGAGGGTTAGGAATAGGACTGGTCTTTTGATTTGGGATTTGTACTCATGTCCTAATCTACACTATTAAACCACCAGTTAAAATTATCCTACATCCACCCAACAATTACCTGCTCTACAGTCATGACCTTAACTACGTCCACACCACAATATGCACCCAGAAATACACCATCCTAAAAACGTCCGTACCAGATTAACTCTCCTTCATTCTCTCTCCTTACTCAACCATATCCAACGATCATCCTTCAATGGATCTGCAGTACCCCTTCCGCGTCCCTTTTCTCATCGGTGGATTATAGGTTGTTCCATCCCCTCCGAGCTCCCCCTCCCCTCCGCCCCCGGCGTGTAAGTGCCCCAAACCCTAACCCCACATGCCGCTGCCCGACCCTCGTCCCGCCGTGATCGACCGACTCTCTCGTTCGCGCAGACTCCGCACGACCGCCGGACCGCCACGTGTCCTCCCGTCACGGCCTCGGCCGCATCCGCCGCGCGCCGTCGCTTCCTCCGTCGCCGCGGTGCCTTCCTTCCTCACCAACCCTCCCGCGTGGTCGCCACTTCGACGAGGATGAGCGCACGCCTTTGAGGCCGCCGCGCCGCGCGCGCCAGCGCCGCCGCCCCATTGCTCGCCTCTTCCCCGCAGTGGGCCCGCCAGATCCGGCCCGGAACGCTGGGGCCGAAAGGGAGTGGCTCGCCGCGCGCTGTGGGTCCCGCCCCGCGGCGGCGATCTGGTCGGCGACACGCATCGCGCAGCGAAGCGCCAAAGACACAGCGGCAGCAAAGACGCCGACAGATCGCGCGCCGTCGCCCAGGAGGAGGCCGCCATGCACCGCCACTTCGACGACCTCCGCGCCTTCGGCAGGTACTCCTCCCCCGGCCCCGTTCCTCTATTGATCCGGGAGCTTCTTGATATTCATAGCCCCTATGTGATATTCATAGCTTCTTGATTCAGGATATAAGGATTTAGTTAGCTTGGGGAAATGAACGCTGCTGAGATGATTTTGGAAGGGATGAGAGACAGCCCTGCCCCCCTTCTCCTGCCCTAAATCTTAATTAGGGCATTATTGAGATTATGGAAATTAGTACATGTATCTTGTATAGATGATGTTCGGGAAATCGATGACTGTGATCTCGGCTAAGCTTGTTCGAGTTGTATAGGTGAATTTTGTAGGAAAACTGTAAGTTTTAGGGTTTGTGTTGTTCCCCTAGATATGCATATTTCTCTGTAGTTTTTTCAGGAATGCTGAGTTAAAAAAAAGTCTTGTTGGAACTGCGCTGCGGTGATATTTGGTTTTGGGTTATAACTTATAAAAGGTTCTGTAAGGTCACTTGTTTGGACTTGAGGTAATTTGAATCATGGACAGACTAGCTAATTCAGTTATATTGAATTAATTCGTTAACTTGGTCTTATTGTGGCACCTTGACATAGTTTGGACTTGTTTGAATATTTTGTAAAGACAAGTGGATCCATGGTAAATTTTGATAACTTTGAGCCAAATGTATTGAGAAATTTAAAATTTAGTTCATAAATTGGACAGTTCTCAAAACTGTTTCTTGCTAAACACCCTAGATCTATATCTTTATCAAACACTAAAGTTTGATCTATGGGACTCGAATGTTCTAGAAGTTTTTGGTCTTTTCTCTGAATACCATGGGCAACATAATTGTAATGATACATATAAGACTTCAGTTGGAGAAAACCCGTAAGTTGATATATTTGGCTAATAGGCCATGTGACTTGTAAGATTTGAGGGACATAAAGATATCTGGAACCAGCTTTAGTATAATTGAGGAGAATACTTGAAAGTCGTCTGAAGCGGCTTGATTTGAGTTGTTTCTTCTGTATTGTGTTCACTTCATTCTCCTACTAAAACTGAGTTAAGGATGCTACATCTTCCAGTTTTAGTTCCTGCAATGCCGCTGCATGTTTTGCTCAGTATTTCATTAGATGCTATTCCAGCAAATGCCTCATGTTGGGTGACCTTTCTTGATCCAAAGCTGTCGCAATGTCAGCATCTAGATGCCATCCGACACGTGCGTATTCTGCCCATCCTCTCCGACTGCAATCAAGACATAATTCACACCCACGGAGGACGAAAAGATAACTGTGCAGCATGCTTGCTTAGGTGGGATTTTCGCTCATTTCCCCTATTACAGTACGGAGGTCGAAAAGATTACTAATCGTTTCTTGGTATGTTTTCTTTTTCCCAAGAACCAAATGCAATATCATCAGAGGTCCAGATTTTGCTAATCTTGGATAGGATTCTTACTCTAATATGTATTTTGTCCTTTCCTTTTATCTGACTATGCAGGTAAAAGGGGAATTGAGAAATCAAATTTGTTGCATTGAAATACTTTTCACCGATGTGCGTCTCGATCTAGCAACTGTCTTAGACAAAGCACCAATTCTTGGTATGCCTTGTTCGGTTGCTATTTCCATGGATATTTTGTAGACTTACAAAATGTAAGGTGATTGAAATTATGAAAGCCTTACCCAGTTAAGATTTTAGGTAATAGCTCCAATGACGAAGTTTGGTGATTATTAAGGCGTAAGTTTGGTGATGTGTTGTTTGTCGTTTATAGCAGAGTGTTATTCTCAAGTTTTTATAAGACTAATTTCAAATGACGACGCTTGCTTCATGTGTTTTTTCAGTCTGCATGGCATGCCTTTTGCATCTTTCGTGGCTATTGTTTTGTTTCGGTGGTCATGTATGTTCATCCAGTCATCCGGATGAGGCACCAATATGAACAGCTATAACATGATGGCTGAATCAATAAATTAGTTGTGAGATAATCTTTTCCGATGAGACACCAATATGTAAGCTCTGCTCAGCTGTTTTTATTTAATTTAGGGGTATGTTGGTAACAAATCAGCCGCTCATCGTAACATTTCTCAACTCGTAAAATGTGCAGGTGCAATGGGTGCAGCATTCATCGTATGGAATGTATCAATAGTTCATTAAGGTATGTCCTATCAATCCTTTGAAACCGCCAAGCAAAACAAGTATATAAAAGGTAGCTCACAATGCTAATTTCATTGCTTCGATTTTATTAGATCCTTACAACATGACTAAAATTGCAATATGTGATCATAGCATCATTCTCTTTTTTGTCAGTTGTTCCCACTGTCTACTACACGATATAAATGAGCACATTATTCTCTCAAACCAGTAATTTTTTTCTTTGTGTGCACAAGCATACTTGTGTGTGCCGATGCACATGTTGAATAGATGTATAAATGTGATTTTCAGGCATTTCTTAAGTTGATGTTATTCCTTGCCTCGGTTTTACGTGTGAGCATTTTAGAAGTAGTGAGAGTGGTCTGATACAAGCTCTTCCCGGCGTGTTTTTCTTTTACGATCTTTCACCAATTAAGGTACCATTTTAACGTATTTGCATTTGACACGCTATCAAAGATGACCATGTAACGCTGACACGTTTTTCTTGTTTTGCACCATTTCTGTCTTTTGTGTATGACATTTTCTTATTGTCCTTTTATTTGTTTAGATAAGAATGTGAATCAACTTTTTATGTTTTTAATCTTTAGTCATGCATTGTGCGTTGATACTTTTGTAATACATTAGTGTAAACTTGGCACCCATGCCTTTTGCAGGTCACATTCACGGAGCAACACCGGTCATTCTTACACTTCTTAACTAATGTTTGTGCAATTGTTGGAGGTAATATTTCCCTTGCGGCCATTTTTCTTTATAGTAACTAGCCATTTCTGTTAAATCACGCCTTTTCTGTTCGTATATTTGTTGAACTGCTTTTGCTTCAGCTTGGAACATATGCTTTTTCCTTTGCTTTGAGCCTTTGACCATGAACCATCTAAATCGTGTCTCAAAGACAAATGTAGATGCTGATATAATCAGTAGTTGGTAAACAACACTCAAGTTAGACATACATCCGTCTGTTGAGTCTTGTATTTCGGTTACGTCCAATTTAGACTATTTCTGAATCATGGCAAAGTAATGTCTCTGATTTATATAAAAAGGAATTTGGGAATTTAGCCAATTTTTCAACATCCTTGGAGTAGTTCAACCAATACCCTAAGGTGCTTGTATTCTTGATGTGCGTGTGTGTTCAAGCTTTCGGAATCATAGATTCATTCGTATACCATGGCCAAAGAGCAATCAAGAAGAAGATAGAAATTGGCAAATTCAACTTAGTCTTCAATTTAGCCTTCCTATTGCTGCAGAGAAAGCGAGTCCGCTTCAAGTTCCAAAAATAAGAGGAACCAACCAATTGATATTTTTCTTGCGATTATTTCCCTGGAACACTTGGTGCGGTTGCATAATTTATGGACAAATGTTTATCAAATAACTCTCGGTGCACTTACAGTTTGCCTTGAGAAGAATCTACCAGCAAAAGAAATGGCTTACCCAGTGTACTATGATGTTATATGGGAAGCTAAATTGGACAACAGTAGTTATATGCTTAGCCATAGATATTCTCCAATGGGGCTTGAGCTTCAAAGTACTGCTGTTTCGGACGCTTTTGAAAATACATTGAATTCAAGCCTTTTATGTTGCAAGGCACAATGTGGCATTTTGTACATTAGTTCAGAACTTGCTGGTGATATACATGAGTGTTTTCCAGATTATATACATGGTGATATACAATTGCGTGAAACTTAAACTATGAAAAAAATATCGTCATTTGGTTGTTTTCATGTGCATCCCTGAAATGCCGCCGTAGCGTTAGCACGGGCACTATACTAGTAGAAATAGGATTCGAGTTTAGGCCTAAGAACTCTACCATATATATGGGGTTTATGAGTAAACGGTTCGTTCAAGCTTCCAAAAAGTAAAAATTTATTGGTGACTAGTAACATAGCTGCTTGTTAGAACACTGTACAAACCAAACGATGCAAAACAGGAATATGTACCATTGCTTGAAATTTGTCGTTGCTACTGAAGATCCTTGCGAAGCTTACACAACCAGAATAAATGTTGTAAGCTGATCGAGTCTATAATTTGCAGTCTGAGTGGATGCTGGCTTGCAATTATGAAGATATATCCTGCACAATTAATAGTCAATAATTTTGTTAGCTTGAATTCTAGTTCAAATTAATGACAGGTGTCCCATATAATTCTGCACTATAAGTAAAGGAAAACGAAATAAAAAATTTAGGTTACTATGCTTTTATACTGATGTTGGCATATTTGCCAGGAGTTATCTTTCCAAAATATTTCAGACACTTTTTATTTTCCACACTGATAAATTTGGTAGAAAGCATTTCCCACTGAAAGTCTCATTTATGCAGTGTGCATATCTCATGTATTATCTCACCCGTGAAGGGACAAAGGTTCACAACTGTATAGGACATTAGCACTACTAATTCATGGGCAATATGATTCAGAAATTAGGTATGTTACTTAACTGGGTAAAGCATTGCACACACGAACAGGTGATTTTTATTCTTCTTGTCACAGGTTAGCTCTTGTTGCTTGTCATATATTCTCCATAAAAGGAGAATAGTAAAGGATATTAAGATGCAGAATTGCAGATGTTTACAGACGAAAAGGAACATCGAAGGGTGAAATAGAATAATTCTATAGTAAGATGGGAAAGCTGCACTTTGTGCAGTCTAGATCCTATAGTTCTTTTTTTATCTGAGCCCATGAGAATTCAATTATGTGCTACCAAACTCCGTTAGGCCAATTTGTTAAATAAACTCTATGATATATTGATCATGTTCAATTAAGCTTTTTATTGTCAAGACTTGTCTAATCGGTCCCTCATAGGTGGTGTGAACACTATCTCGAGCTAATGGGAACAGGTTATTCATATTTGCCAAGGTAACTAACTTTTATCTTGACTCATTACTTTTTTGGAGGAAATCTTCCCAGAGAACAGCAAACAGGTAAAAAAAAATATACTACATAAAAAACATCTAAGGTGTTATTTTAGTTGCAAATTATGTTAACAAGTTTTGGTAGTAGTTTGTTATTATGCATATTTGAGATAGCAAACCGAATGAGTACAAATATGTATCCACATACCCACATCATTAATCCATTAGTCATATGGATAATTAGACTCAATTAGACAATCCATATTAGTATATGGGCTCAAACAATAAAAAAAACAGATGGAAGAGTCTAACTGCATAAAATCGAATAGTAGAGAGCCTCCAGTAAAAAGGGAAGATTAGGGGGACTTGATTGGACATAATAAAGTATTTGAAGGGTTTATAGTGCAATTTGCTTAGAGTAATGAGCATTTTCAAAACAGGAGCAATATGATGGTAAAAGGGAAAAATTTTACAACTGAATTTGACTGGATAGCTTGCCAGGGGGCATACTTTTTCGTTGATATTTTTTAGCTTCATCTTGTTCTCCTCCAAGTCGCACCAGTGCTTTAACTCAGGGCAGGAATAAATATGTAGAACTTGAAGATTTGTGAGCTGTTGTATGCTCTGCGGCAAAGACTTGATGCCCGGACATCCCCTAATCTCAAGTCTCTGGAGAGAGGTGAGATCACCCAGCCATTCTGGTAGTGCAGACATGCCTTTACAAAATCCCAAATCGAGCGATTGGAGGTAGGCAAGGTGTCGTGTGCTCTCGGGTAAAGACTCAAGCTGTTGGCATGTGTCGATGCCCAATTCCTGGAGAGAGGTGAGTTCACCCAACCATTCAGGTAGTGATGTCATGCTGTCGCAACAAAACAGAAGTAGTGATTGTAGGGAGGGTAGATGCCGGATGCTCTCCTGCAGAGACTTTAGCTCTGAGCAGCTACTTATAACCAACTTCTGAATAAATGTAAGACTGCCCAACCATCTTGGCAGTTCTACAAAGTGAAGGTATCCCATTGACAGGGATTGGAGGGAGGAGAGGCCCCAAAACATCTCAGGTGAGCTGCAGGTAAGATCATCGCACTCGTATATTCTTAAATTAGGGAGGCAAGGGAGGTGGTGAAGCAGCTTCCACTGATCCAGAGGTACCTTGCAGTGCTGGATCTCCAATGTAGTCACCGGACTGGCAGAAGAGGAAGTGCCCATGGGTGTGTGCCCTCTCTTCCCCCATGAAGTTATTACATTATCGCTTGTTGTTATCTTCCATTCCAAAGCTCTGGGTGGACACGGATTCAACCTCAACTTGGGGCAATCAATTGTGTACAGTTTCTGAAGGTTGGGGAACATCCACTCCTGCACACCATCCTCCACACCATTGTAAGTTGTGCTCCACTCTTTCAATCTTTCCATATTTTCTAGGGTAAATTCTTCCAATCGAGGGAATGATCTCTTACCGCCACAGAAATCTCCTGTGATTTTTGTAATGCTAGGCATTCTTCTAAGAACAAGCTCTCGAAGGTTTGGTAATTGACCGAGCGGTGGTAGGATACTGCACCTTGGCAAGTCCTCCATCTTAATCTCAACAAGATTAGGGAGATAGGGAGCAATGCCCATCAGCCAGGCTGGAAAGCTCGCACTGTTGTAGCCTCGTAGCTTAAACCGTTCCAACGATTTTGGCGGCACTAGTTCTCTCAACATGTTTGTGTCCTCAAATTGCTCATCATGTATAGTCCAATCAAGTGTCAACTTTTGGAGCTTTTCTTTCTCTACCAATTTTATCATCTGGGCTTCTTTTATCGACTTGACATTTTCGAGGCAAATGATCTCCAACTCAGCAGGATTTTCATCCCGAAGCTGAACAAGATTGCTGTAAATCTCACCATCACCAGCACGAACCCTGAACTGAGGAGAAAAGAAGGAATTATTGTTGGACATAAATCGTGGCATGGGCATTTCAAGTTTCAAGCAGTCAGTCACATTTAGAAACTTCAAACGATCAATTTCAACTATGCTTTCAGGTAAGCCCCTCAGAAACGTGCATCCTGATAGGTCCAGTGCATGTAGTTTTTTGAGACTGCCAAGACTTTCAGGTAGACTACAAAGATGGCAATTCTTAGACAAGTCTAGATGCTCTAGATTAGGAAGGGCACTTATACACTCAACATATCTTTGACTTTCATCTGGCGGTAGATTGCAAAAGATAGGATCCAGGCACATCGATAAGTTCAAATACTGGAGTTCGGTTAGGTGGTCCAACACTTCTGGTAGGCCTGTTAGATGCAACAAGTGCTTATTTTCAGGACCGCAGTAGTGTGATAAGTTCAAATAGTGGAGTTTTGTAAGGCCACGCAAAGTTTCTGGTATCCGTTCAACACAAGAGCAGTCGGATAAATCTAGGTGCACCAAATTTTTGAGATTTTGAAATGATTTTGGCAATTCTTCTATTCCACCACAACCTGACAAGTTTAAATATTTGAGTTGTGTGAGGCTGCCAAAAGCTTCCGGTAGGTTTCCAAGATATGAGAATCTCGATGATAAATTCAAATATTGCAGTTTGGTGAGGCTGCCCAAAACTTGTGGTAGCCCTCTGAGATTTGAGATGTATGATAAATTCAATGATTGGAGTTCCATGAGTTTGTCCATGGCTCCTGCTAGCTCTCCAAGATTTGAGCAGTATGATAGGTCCAGATATTGGAGATTCGTGAGGTTACCCAAGGACTTTGATACATTTGCAACACGAAAGCAATTTGACAAATCAAGGTGCACCAACCTTTTGAGCTCCCCAACGGATTCTGGGAGTTCTTCGATTCGAAAACAGCCTGATATATCAAGATGTGTCAGTCCTTCAAGTTTGCCAATTGATTCTGGTAATTTTAAGAGTTCAGATGATCCACATAAATTGAGGTAACTTAATTTTGAGAGTTTGGTGATTGTCTTAGGGATCATTCGATCTTGAACCCCTGGAGCATTAAGATACCTCAACTGCTTCAGTTGACTAACAGAATCTGGCAGCTTTTGTACACAGCATTCACTTAAATCCAAGATACGAAGGCACTTAGCAGAGGAAAAGGCCTCACCACTGAGCTCCATTTTGCTACAGCCCAGAAAATGCAGCACCCTTAAATTAGCAGGTAAAATGGTGGAGAGTTTCTTTAATGACTTGTCAAAATTGGTGAGCAATGCATAACGGTAAGTGTTCTCCCTAAATCTACTCTCTTTTCTAGCATCCAAAATAACCAACTCATCATCCATGACTGATCTTGCAACATTATGCACCAGGTCGTGCATGGTGAACAACATTACATCTTTATCATGCCTTCGACTGGTCTGCAACAAAGGCATAAGTCTGTCAGAGATGTCAATTCTAATAATCTTATATATCCAAATATTATCAAGCGCTCTATCATCTTTCTTAGTTCCACTTCATTATTTCTTTTCCATGTCTTGACCTTATGCAAAGTCATTAAACAATAATATAAGAAAACTCTTAAACCTCTATTAAATTAAGCACCCCCTGACACTAGCCACCACTTCATCGAAGTAGGAATATAGTATAGCTGTTTCAAGTGATTAATGGTTCAAATGATTAATGACCACCAGGCCTCATGCAATAGAGTATACATTAAACAAAGATGGCAGCAACCTGTGAAGATATAAGCATACCTTTATCTCGAAATCACATAAGGTCATTGATTTAGATAGGATACATTCTTCATAAATGTCATTTAAAATAGAAATAAGGGGATACTAATTTTTCATTATCATGCATGCTATGCTGAATTGCTAATATTTGAAAACGTCACAAACATGTCTGAATGAGTTTTCGACACATCGAACAAGCCTAATTGCAACAGCCTTCAATGGGTATGGCTCTGGTAGAGTAACATTCAAACCAATATGGCAGCTTTGGTACCTGACATCTGAAAGATTTATTAAAAATTGCAGCAAATAAGAAACAGAGGTAATTTTCAGCAAATCTTACGGTAGAATATAACTCAATTTGCTAAACTCAATATTATATTTTGGAACAAAGCAAAGTGCTTTGAGTGTAATTGGCTTGCTGAATATACGTTTACAGAGTAGCGTACCAAAGAGGATTTTGAGTGTTGTAGGAAGGACATCCCCAAAAGCTGTCTAACATAATTCTCACCGAGTTGTCTAGATGAAAACGTGTTAGATGGCTCAATAAAACCTAGAGAAATCCATTGGTGAATCAGATTGTCTTTGACTATATTATGACCCTTTGGAAAGATCGCACAATAGGCAAAGCATAACCGCAAATATGGCAGCATACTGTAGTAGCTTAACTTCAAGGATGGGAGCACTATATTGTGTGGCAAAGATGTATCTTCAGAGGGATGCTCATTCCAGACTTCACTTTTACTCACTGCTAACCATTCATCAGTATTCCTGAATTGCAACATGTACCCAAGCGCTTGAGCTGCTAATGCCACACCTTCACACTTTTTTGCAATGTCCATTCCAATCTGCTCCAGCTGTTCTTTGTCAGCTCTAGCTTCAAATGCACTACTGTGCTTTATTATAGTCCAGCACATACCATGTTCCAAGGGCCTTAGCATGTATGGTTCGTCTGTACAAATTTTCTTTGCTATGTCTTCTGTCCGAGTGGTTACGACAACATTCACATTACCACCCTTCTTGCCTACATTTAGCATATTCTTCAATTCCTTCAACTTAAATTGATTATCCTCCCATAGGTCATCTAAAACAATCAATATTTTTCTACCATCAAGGCTCTCATTTATCAACTCTGTACCATTTGAATTCTGGTTACTACCTTCTGATATCTGCGAAATTATAGAGTTCCGTATTTTATTCAAATCAAATGCCTGTGACACATAAACGCATGCCCGAGAATAGCATTTGAATCGCGTATCGTAGAAAACCATTTGTGCCAAGGTTGTCTTGCCTATGCCTCCGAGACCATAGATAGGAAGAATTACTGCTTCTTCCCTGATGTCGCATGCAGATAACAAAGCTATTATTTTGCGTTTTTCTTCATCCCGCCCTACGATTTCTGCTTCATTGAACATCGATGCTGGTAATGTTCGTGGATCTGTAAACTGCTGGACATTGAAGATAGCACCTGAAGAAAAGCTGAAACTCTTATGTTCCTCCGAGATCTTCTCCAGTCTCTCTCTCATCTTCTTTATCTTATTAGCCATGGGGAACCTTCTGAGCATCTCTGGCATCTGCAAGAAATTTCAATTGATTTGTCAGTACAAGGAAAAATCCGTGTATTTATCTCTCGTCCTCTCCCTTTTTCCCATCCTCTCAATACTACACCCAACCACTGAGGCACTGTCGTCTGCCTTATTTCCCCAGCAGGCCTTTGCCACCCAAATTTACGACGCATCAGCCAGTGCCTCCACGTCGCTGCTCCTCACCTCCACTTAATTAGTGGTGACACCACCTCCACCTTTGGTCACCATTGGCCACTGCTAGCAACCTCCCACGTGAGATTTAAGGCAGGGGGAACCGGGGAATAGGTGAATCCCCGTGGAGTTGGCATGTAACTCTCCTCCCTCACCACCACCTGCCTATCTCATCACCAGTACCCACCAGCCCAACACAATAGTTCTCAAATCCAAATGGAGGCGCATGGGGCATGGACAATATGGAATAATCAACTCAACATGTATATGCTCAAGAGTTTTAATTGCACTAGAAATACACATGAGTCAGTCAACAACTGCAATTTAAGAACTGACCTTGAGAATTCAATTAATCAAACCAAGATATGTTTAATATTATTTTTGCACGTTTGCATTAGGGATGTATTATTTCTAGTCTGTAATGCAGATTACGGTAAAATCAGTTTTACTTGTTTAATTCATTAAATCAAGTATTTTTAACTCTCTTAATGAAGCGATAAAGTATTTGGATAATCGATTATTTTACACCCCAAAGATGCTCCATTCATAAATGCCATCATACTCGTTGTATTATTTGCCACTCCAAAGAACAGTAATTCAAACTTTGCCACTTCCACATTATTTTAATAATTCCCACCCAAAATCCCAACCTAAAATATCACTTTTGCCCCCGCTATCTCCTCTCCTTCACTTTCTCTAACTCTGGCGACTGCTCTTCTCCTAATTGGTTAGGGAATGACTGAAGGCGAAACAGAGATCGCGCTTAAGATTGATTAGAAGCCAAGAGGCTTATATGGTACAGGAGAAGACTCAGGTGACAACTGAGTCAAATACAGGAGATGGAAAATATCTGCTAAACAGGGAAACCAACTCCGACAATATCTCCTGACCGGTGGCGCAGCCTTCTGTAGATAGCACGGACGCATGCACATATTCTGTGCCGTTAACACCCCCCGCAGTTGGAACGGGAGCGGAGCGGACGTTCAAACTGGAACAGACTCCTTGAACAGTGCAGTGGGAAGGCCTTTGGTGAAGACGTCGGCATATTGCGAGGTCGTAGGGACATGGAGAACGCGAACTTCGCCAAGGGCGACGCGGTCGCGAACAAAGTGCAGATCGATCTCGACATGTTTCATCCGCTGGTGTTGGACGGGGTTGGTCGAGAGATATACGGCGCTGATGTTGTCGCAAAAAACCACGGTGGCATTCTTTAGAGGACGATGCAGCTCAGTAAGGAGTTGTCGAAGCCAGCAGGTCTCTGCCACGGCGTTAGCAATAGCGCGGTACTCTGCTTCGGCACTGGAACGGGAGACTGTCTGCTGTCGCTAGGAGGACCAGGAGATGAGGTTGTCGCCGAGGAAGATGCCGTAGCCAGAGGTGGACCTACGGGTGTCGGGACAGCCAGCCCAGTCAGCGTCCGTGTATGCTGTAAGAGATGTCGGAGCAGTAGGATGGAGCTGAAGTCTAAAGTCGAGGGTGCCCATCAGGTAACGGAGGATGCGCTTCAGTAGGTTGGCGTGAGGTTCGCGCGGGTCGTGCATGTGAAGACATGCCTGCTGTACCGCGTACACGATGTCCGAACGTGAACGTCAGGTACTGCAAGGCGCTAGCGATGCTGTGGTAGTCGGTAGCGTTGGCGACGGGTGCGCCGGCGGAGGGATGCTTGGCGCACGTGTTGACAGGGGTGCCACAGGGCTTACAGTTGCTCATGCCAGCGCGAGCAAGAATGTCCTCCGTGTACTGGCGTTGAGACAGGAAGAGGCCGGCGGTGGTGTGCTGAACGGTGACACCGAGGAAGTAGTGCAAGTCGGCGAGGTCTTTTAAGGAGAACTCGCGGCGGAGGGAGTTGATCACTTGGCGAAGTAGAGTGGTCGAGGAAGCCGTGAGGACGATGTCGTCGATGTAGAGAAGTACACCGCGTCGAGGCCCCGGCGGTAGATGAACAGTGACGGGTCGGCCTTCGAGGCAAGAAATCCCACGGACGCGAGGAAGGTAGCGATGCGGCTGAACCAGGCGCGGGGGGCCTGTTTGAGGCCATATAGGGACCTGTTGAGGCGGCAGACATGCGTGGGACGTGCAGCGTCGACGAAACTGGACGGTTGCTGACAGTAGACGATCTCGTCGAGTGTGCCGTTGAGAAAGGCGTTGTTGACGTCCAGCTGGTGTATGGGCCAGCCGTTGGAGAGCGCAATGGTGAGGACGGTGCCCACGGTGGCCGGCTTGACGACTGGATTGAAGGTCTCGCCGAAATCGACACCGGGGCGCTGAGAGAACCCGCGAAGCACCCAGCGCGCCTTATATCGATCCAAGGAACCATCGGGCTTGAACTTCCGGTGACAAGGTTAGCACCAGCTGGCCGCGGAACAAGATCCCATGTGTTGTTCCTACACAAAGCATCAAACTCATCCTGCATTGCACGTCGCCAATGGTCGTCAGTAAGAGCGGCACGATACGTTCGAGGCAAAGGGGAGGGAACTGCCACATGAAGTGTGAACCTATCAATAGGCTGTCGGAAACCGTGCTTGCCACGAGTTGTCATGGCATGGTTGTTGACAACGGGAGGGATGGGTGTGGTGTCGGCAGGAATATTGATAGGAGCGACAAAGATCGAGCTGGAGCAACGCAACATTCGGTGATGGGAGGAGCGATCGGCCGCGCGCGCGTCGAGGAGCGGGAGCAATGACCGGAAAGACAGTGTCGTCCTGAGAGGCGGAGCAGCGCTAGAGCGGGAGGCGCTGAGGCAAGATACGGCGGGTGTGTGTGTGTGGGAGCCGGCGGCGCTAGAGCAGTAGGAGCAACGGGACGCGCGATAGGAGCTAGCGTCGGTGGTGTGGCAGCGGTAGATAGGAAATCAAAATCGTCAGGAGCCGGTGGGTGGGGCAGCTCGAAAAAGGGAAATGAGAGACCATGTGGTTGAGACCCCATGTGTGATGAGTAATTGACATCGGTTTAGGAGAGTCGAGTTTGATTTGGTTGGTTCAGACCATGACGTTGCGTGGTGCAATCGGACTCGGTCGGACCTGGTCAAACCTGGTCAAAATGATTAGGATGCATATTATGTTGACTTGTCAGGTTTGGGCTATTTTCATGCTTAATGTGGTTTCATTAATGCATTTGTGCTTATATGTGTCGAGCGGTGCTATGTGACGTGTTTCTTGTTTGTGATGGCTGCAGGACGTCGAGGCGGAGTCGTGGTGAGACACGGGATGACCGGACTAGACACGAGCGGTGTTGAGGTCAGAACGGTCGGATGTGTCGAAAACGACGGAGACTCGAGGTGGTTGCGAGGCTTGGACGACAAGGAGCGCGGAAGCTTCCCGAAAGGTGCAGGAGGGGCATTTCGGGAAAAACGCAAGGCTGCACAAGCGGGAGACGGTTCCGTTCGGGTTTAGCGGGCGTAACGGGTTGGAGACCCGTTAGCCAAGGGCTATAAATAGGAGGGAGTGGCTGCATGCCCCCTCATGGCTTTGGGAGAGAGTTAGGCTTTGCTTTAGTCAAAAGAGTCTTTGGGGGTTAGTTTTGCTTTGAGGTTTTAGTTGGTATGGGTTGTTGAGAGAGGCAGAGCTCTGTCCCCCTGTGTGTTCTTGTGTACGTGAGTTCTTCCCTTCTCAAGCATGTAGCTTGATTTCTCAAGCATGTATGGGGTTGTAGGGAAGGATTGAGTTGAAACTCTATGTAATCATTCATCTCCCTTCCTCATTATCAATCCAAGATGGTTTTATTTGAGGTTGATTGAGTCTCTAGCTCTCTGTTGCTTATTTTCCTTCGATGCCTTCTATGTGAGATTTTTGAGTTTTTGTGTTTTGGCTCGATTCTTGCTGGGGAGTGCCAAAATGGGTTGCTGTATGTTGGGATGATGCCTCAAGATCATTTGATCAGTTAAAATCCCAAGAACTCATTCTTGATTCCAGATTTTGGTTTTTGGCCCCCCCTCTGTTCTTGTTTTTCCTCTCTAGGGTTTTGGTGCAATTCTCGTTTCCCTCCTTGATGTTAAGGGTATTAGAGATAGAGTTGTATTAGGATATAGAGTTTGTATTCTATTCCATATATGCCTTATCTCTATATGGCATATCCTCTTGTACTCTCCTATATATATATGATCCTTTGGGTCTCATATCAATACACACAATATTCATAACATGGTATCAGAGCTTAGGTTGAAACCCTAACCTCGATCTACTTCCGCTGTTACCGCTGCCCCCGGGAGGATCGATCTCCTCTCCCGGGGGCGGCCATCTCGTTGGGCGGCCGCCTCTCCAGGCCGCCATGCTCTCCGGCCGTACGGCACCACCAACGGCACTTTCGAAGATGCCCGCGTTCGCTGGCCGCCGCCACCGGATCGTCGCTGGGCCGACGCTGGACCGCCGTCGGATCTCGTCGCGCCTGGATCTCGCGAGCCGCCGCGCCGCCCATCTTTGACCGCCGCCGCTCGCCTCTTTCTGATCTCGCCGCCGCTGCCGCCCACGGCCGCCGCCACCGCCGTCGCTGCACCGCTCACGCCGGTGGATCTTGGGCCGCCGAATCTCGAGCACCGGCGGTGGTCCTCTGCTCGGCCGCTCTTCTTCGCCAGATCCGACCGCTTCGACCTCATCCGGTCCTTCCACCGCGCCCGCCTGAATCCGCCTCTCGCCGTCGGATCGGCCACCACCACCGGATCCGGCGAGCGAGCCGCCGCCGTCTCTTCTTGGACCGCCGCCGCTGCCTCTCTTCGCCAGATTTGCGCCGCCTCCTCGCCTCGCCGCGCGGTGCTGTCTCTCTCTGGCTTTTGTGCCCCCGGCCGCGCTCTCCCCCTGCTGCCCGGATCCGGCCGCATCCGGGCCGGATCTGGCCGTCTTCGCCGCCGCGGCCGCTCTTTTGGACCACCGCCGCCGCTCGGTGCACTTGGTCATCCTCTGCCGCCGCCGTTGCCTCGGTCGCCGGATCCGACGGCTGGCTCTAGACGGAGAAATACAGAGGGGAGGAGTTACGGGTGGGGGAAGAGGTGAAGAGAGAGAGTGGGGGTGAGGGGTGTTTTTGAGCGAAAGGGTATTTGTTTTTCCGCTGCTAGTATCTGTTCTTTTGAGTCACTTTTGAGTTTTCCATTGTGTCCATCCAAATCCGTAGTCTTTACTTTTTAGTTCGTCCAAGCCGTGCGAGTCTACAAAATTTATTGTCAGTCATAGAAGTGTAGGAATTTTCTTTTGCATGGCAGCAGCCGCTGCTCTTTTCCTTGAGCCGCTGCAGATCGTAGAAGTCTTTATGATGCCGCCGCTTCTCTTTGAGCCGCCGCTTCTTCACGCGCCTCGCTCCGCTATCTTGTGCACTGCGCCGCCGCCGTCTCAGGCTTCGATCTGTGCCGTCATGCTTCTATCTATTCCTCTTCGGTTTGATTTGATAGTTTATTCAACGACTGCACGCAACGACGACTTTATCACGACTCGGATGTCGGGTATTTCTTGTTTTAGTATTAACCCTTTTTTCAAATGCAATGCTATTGCATACGCCTTGCATTTGTGGGGGGGTGTTAAGGGTATTAGAGATAGAGTTGTATTAGGATATAGAGTTTGTATTCTATTCCATATATGCCTTATCTCTATATGGCATATCCTCTTGTACTCTCCTATATATATGACCCTTTGGGTCTCATATCAATACACACAATATTCATAACACTTGAGATGGCATGAAACTTGGTTTCTAGAGTCCAGAGGCTATTAATTAGCTTTCCTCAAAATTTCATAGCCAAAGGATCAAAGGTCGGGAAGTAATTTAGTTTCTTCATTCAGTCTTGCAAAAATTTCAGATTTTGACCATAATCTGAAGTTATTGCTCTTAAGGTTGATTCCTTTGTTTCCCAAAGTCCTCTTGCTATTTAGTGTGTTGTGGTTTTGCTTTGAGCCAAAAAGGAATGGAAGAAATCCATCAATTACTCTGATTTTTGAAGGTCTGAAAGTTTCTCTTAGTTTTCAGTCTTCAGTGTGCCTCTCGGGCTGCCTGGGATCAGGACACCGGTCAGACCGGTATTCGTGAGGCGGTCAGACCGGAGAATGACCGGTGGCAAGCATGCAGTCAGACCGGCCATAGCACACCGGTCTGACCATCCTCCCTGAGCTGGCATATTTTCATTTGGTTCTCTTCTGCAGTCCTGACTCCTCTGTAGTTTCTCTTGATGCTTCTTTCTCCTCTGCTGTTTAAGGTCTCAGTATGTATGAATGCTCCTCCTTCATAGCTCTAGCTCTCGGAGAGGAGATTCTCTGTTAGTACTTTGAGGGGTCAAGTTTTGAAAAGCGACATTCACCCCCCCCTCTGTCGCCATTTCGGTCCAACAGGAAAAGGCGTCTCATCGAAAGTGACATGGCGAGAGATAATAATCCGATTCGTGGAGAGGTCGAGGCAGCTAGGGGTGCAAATGGGTCGGGTTAATCCCGACCGATCCGGCACCGAATCCGATTGGTACCGAATCCGGAGGAAAAATATGGGTTAGGATACGTAATAAAGAATATCCGTCCGAATCCGATACGTCTTCAAGTTTGATTTCAGGTTAGTGCTACTATTTGACGTTTCATTTTCTTTTGCAATGGTAAAATAAAATCTTCCACATCGCCTATTAAGTAGTAACATCAAGTTCTTGACAAGACGTCCTCCTACTCCATTTGTTGATCTTGCATGCATTCCTTACAAACGGGTTAATCCCGACCGATCCGGCACCGAATCCGATTGGTACCGAATCCGGAGAAAAAATATGGGTTAGGATATGGTTGTTATGAATATTGTGTGTATAGATATGAGACCCAAAGGGCCATATATATAGGAGAGTACAAGAGGATATGCCATATAGAGATAAGGCATATATGGAATAGAATACAACTCTATCTCCTAATACAACTCTATCTCCTTAACACCCCCCCTCAAATGCAAGGCGTATGCAATAGCATTACATTTGAAAAAGGGTTAACACTAAAACAAGATAAATCCGAAGTCCGAGTCTTGATGATGTCGTCGTTGCGTGCAGCCTTTGAATAAACTGTCAAATCAAGCCGAAGAGGAATAGATAGATGCATGACGGCGCAGATCGAAGTCCAAGAGGTGGCGGCGCAGTGCACAGAGGACGCGCGACGGCCTTTAAAGCTCGGGGCGGCGGCTAGAGAAGCGGCGGCATCATAACGACTTCTACGATCTGCACGCGGCTTAGAGAGTAGAGCGGCGGCTGCTGCCATGCAAAATAAAATTACTACACTTTTATGACTGACAATAAATTTGTGGACTCGCACGGCTTGGACAAACTGAAAATAAAACTACAGACTTAGATGAACGTGACGGGAACTTGAAAGAAAAGACTCAAAAAAAAACTAGGAGCAGATTTTTTTTTCTCATAACTTCCTCTCTCCCGCACAGATCCATATCGGGCGCCACCCACTCCCCACTCCACTCCCATCTCTCTCCCTCTCTCCCGCAGAGAGATGGAAGACGAGCCGGGGGATCCCGGATCCGGCGACGACGGCGGGGACGGCGATGGCGGCACGCAAGCGCAGGCAGGCGTGGACGGCGCCAACGCGGAGAGCGAGACGCGCGCGCGGCGGCCGGAGGCGCGGCGCGACGCAGAGGCGCGAGGCGGCGGTGAATCCGAGCGGCTTGACGGCGGTTGAGACGGCCGATCCGGACTCGGCGGTGTCGGAGGTGACCGATCCGAGCGCGGGCCAAGGTGGAGACGACCGACCAGCGGCAAGCGACGACGCGGCGGCCTCGGCGACGGCAACAAGGCGACCTCGGCGCTGAGACGGCCGGATCCGCCCGAGGCGCCGATCCGGACTTAGCGGCGTCGAGGTGGCGATCCGCGGCGCCTCGGCGCGGCAACAACGGCAACGGCGTCACCGGCCACAGGCGCGTCGGATCTGGCGACGGCGTCTCGAGACGACCGCGAGCGGCGGCGGCGGCTCAAGACAGCCCGCCGTCGCGGGCCGGATCCGGCGTGGAGGCGGCCATCCGCATGGCGACAAGCGCCGTGGGGGAGCCGGACCGTCGGCATCGGCCAGGAGACGGCGGATGGCGTCGGTGCACGGCGACGAGGAAGCTGACGGATCCGGCGACGGCGGCGAACCGGAGACGAGGAGGCGGCGGGTCGGCGCAGCCCAACAAGGTGGCCACCCCCGGGAGAGGAGATCGATCCTCCCGGGGGCAGCAGCAACAGCGGAAGCAGATGATGTTAGGGTTTCAACCTAAGCTCTGATACCATGTTATGAATATTGTGTGTATAGATATGAGACCCAAAGGGCCATATATATAGGAGAGTACAAGAGGATATGCCATATAGAGATAAGGCATATATGGAATAGAATACAACTCTATCTCCTAATACAACTCTATCTCCTTAACAATGGTAACAACAATATGCGTCCGAATCCGACCCGTTTGCACCCCTAGAGGCAGCGGTAACCGCGGTGATTAGCTGGGTAGCCAAGGAATACACACGACGTGGAGCGCGCAGCGAGCTTATGAGGGGCTGTGGCGGAAAGGTTAGGGTAGCACCGGCAACCTAAAACACGAAGAGAGTAGTCGGGAGGCGAGTGAAAAAGAGCTTGGTACGGTGTACGGAAGCGAAGGGCCTTGGTGGGGCGGAGATTAAGAAGTGGCAGTATGAAGCGCCTCGACCCAGTAGGAGGGAGGCATGCTCGCCTGAAATACAAGTGAGCGGAGAGTGTCATTTGTAGAGCGAATGATGCGTTCGGCTTTGCCATTTTGTTGGGATGTGTGTGGGCATGACATGCAGAGTGCAACGCCATGAGAGAGAAGGTGGCGACGCATGGTGCGATTGTCAAATTCGCCACCATTGTCATACTGAATGCTATGAACGACCGAGGAGAACTGTGTCTAGGTGTACGCAAAGAAATTGCGAAGAATGTCAAAGACGTCGGATTTGAGGCGGAGCGGGAAAGTCCACAGATAGTGTGTGAAATCGTTGAGAACAATGAGGTAATACTTGTAACCGGAAACACTAGGAATGGGTGATGTCCAGAGATCACAATGTATTAACTCAAAGGCTTTATGTGTGTGGGTAGTAGATGCAAAGAATGGGAGACGCACATGTTGGCCTAACTGGCACGCATGGCACAAAGGGTCTGCCGAACGTTTATTATTACATGAAATAATAGATTGACTACGAAGATTCGATAAAGCTTGGTCGCTAGGATGACCAAGTCGACGATGCCAGTGTGGAGGAGTCCATGTACCACTCTGCCGGAGACGGAGGCGTGAGGGACATGGTGTTGAAAGCATGCGCCAGTTGCTGTTGATCCCAGGAGGGCATAGGGGATGTTGTTGATCCAGGGGCAACGGACGGCTGCCACGGTGCAACAGGCCACGGCGCACCTTGCCATGAAGCGGTTGACGACAGAGGAAGGGCGGCAGTGAAGACTCCGGGAGGCGCAGGACCGAGCAGCCCCTGCCCATGCGAACGTGCAGATCCGGGTCACATGTGGATGGACCCAGACCAAGGATTCTGCATGGAGGGCCAAGGTGCAGCTTGTTTGGAGTTGCCCTGACTACCACCATTGTTGGAGCCATTGGTGCCGCCGTTGTTGCCGCCGCCATTGCCGCCTCCACGATGGCGACGGTAGTTGTTGTTGCTATTCCCGCCGGAGTTGTAGCGGGAGTTGGTGCCCTGTCCGCCGCTGGAGGTGCCGTTGTTGGAGGTGCGGGGGACGTGACCACCGAAGGAGTTCGTCAAGCCGCCAGAGTTCCCAGTGTGGCCAGAGGCGCTTTTGCCGGCGGTGTTGGAGTAGAAGACGGCCGGTGGCGCAGTGTCGGAGGAGCTCGTGGAGAGTTCCTCGAGCATGAGGGCGGAGCGCACCTGAGCAAACGTCGGCAGGGGACGCTGCATGGATAACAACATTCGCAGGTGGGAGAAGCGAGAAGCAAGCCCTCGGAGCATATTGTGGACGAGGCTTTTGTTGACGATGGGTGTGCCGAGCGCGACGAGTTCGTTCGCAAGGGTCTTTTGGCGGCGGCAGTAGTCGCCGACGGACATGCTGCCTTGTTGGAGGCCATAGAACTCGTGCTCGAGGAGGATGGCGCGCGTGTCGGCGTTGTCGCGAAAAATGGCCTCGACATTTGTCCAAACAGCATAGGCGCTTGACGCAACGACCATGGTTTGGAGTTTGGTGGAGACGGCGCCATAGAGCCATTGCCGAACAAGGGCGTCAAGACGGAGCCACTGGGAGTCGGGTGCCGGTGGCGGCGGCGGCGGCTCGGAGACGTGGTCTTCGAGGGCATACTTGTAGAGGGCAACCGTGAAGAGATCACGCCACTGGGAGTAATTGGAGTGGAGACAGTGGCGGAGGGGGGGGCCAGCAGGGGCCATGGCCCCACCCAACATTTGGTGGAAAAAAAATTACTTCAGTTATGTGCATATGGCCCAAGCGGCCAAGCCCATGTACCAGCGTGGAGTTCGGAATCGGAGCGCACGCGTGCGTAGAGCCCGCCATCCAACTTCGAGGGCGATACGACCACGATCCCGCCTTGCGATTCCTGCGCCGCCACACCCACGCCGGCGGCCGCGCCCGCGCCGCGCGCTACGCCGCCGGTACCGTAAGGGCGCAACCACGCCCACGCAAAGGCTGAAAGGCACCTCCGTCCGAGGCTCTCCGATCGTCCACGAGACCGCACGCCCAGTCCGTGCATCATCATCTATTCATCCGCTCACCGCTCGGACTTGGTATGTTCTAATTTTTATGTCCATCGGTTTAGACATAATTAATGATTTAATCGAGATTTTGGTGTTTCAATATATGATCGAACCATATATATATATATATATATATATATATATATATATATATATATATATATATATATATATAGGACGAGTGTTTCATGCACCATGGTGCCTAGGCACCAATATCAATACCGTTGATTTGCTTCGAGATTCGTAACGCTTGATGTGGGTATCTTCATATACCCATAAAAAGTATATTTGGGATGTCAAACTCAAAAATTTAAATTCAACTTCAGTTTAATTAGTTTGAACTATTTTTATGGTATATACTCATCAGTAGTTGCATTGAACTCAAAAGTAGTTCAAACTAGTTTGAACTGAGTTCAAAACTAACTTACCATAAATATATCAAGGGTATAAAACATTTTCATACCCAAACTCAAAAAATTATCAATCATACACGTGTATCGGATGTTGGTGCCTAGGCACCATGGTGCATTATGTAATTTTCCTATATATATATATATATATATATATATATATATATATATATATATATATATATATATATATATATATATATATATATATATATATATACTATATGTATTTAATTGTCCGGCCCCCACTATATATAATTCCTGGCTCCGCCCCTGAGTGGAGATCGAGGGTAAGCGGCACGACAGCCCGGACGCTGGAGACGGCAACAGCCTGCGCCCACAGAGTGGCTTTGGCGGCGTGCTCTTTCTCGGCGGCGAGGCGTACGGCCTCAGCCGTGGCTGCGCGGGATCAGTCGGTGCCATGGGAGGAGGGCTCAAGATCGAAAAGAATCTCATACCATGAAGGCAAATCAGAGATCGCGCTTAAGATTGATTAGAAGCCAAGAGGCTTATATGGTGCAGGAGAAGACTCAGGTGACAACCGAGTCAAATACAGGAGATGGAAAATATCTGCTAAACAGGGAAACCAACTCCGACAATATCTCCTGACCGGTAGCGCAGCCTTCTGTAGATAGCGCGGACGAATGCACATATTCTGTGCCGTTAACAATGACGACCACACAACACTCCTCTTCTCTTTGCCATCAACAATTGAAGCCAACAACGAGGACGGACGCCTCAACCGTGTCTCCAAGCTGCGGCACCTGCAACGACGAATTCACCGAAGCGACACCAGTCGCTGAAGTTGGTGAAGGTGATGGAGAGAGAATGGTAGGGGCAAAAGGGGCAATTTAGGTGGGGGTTTTTGAGTGGGAATTTTTTTAAAATAATGTGAAAGTGGTAAAGTATGAATTACTATCCTTTGAAGTGGCAAATAATCTATTACAAGTATGATGGCATTTTACGAATGGCTCTTATTTGGGGTGGCAAATAATCAATTATCCCATAATTACTTAATTAAGATTACAAATACTGACGCCGAGGCCGCCTCGTGCGGTCACTACCCTCTCCTCCGCCGCTATACTATGTAGTGGACACGGCTCCTCCTCCCTCAAGCAGCCTTGAGCCAGGCTCACCAGCTCCTCCAACCAACAAGCCCACTATTCCACCTCAACTTTGTCCTTTGGCTCACCGCTTACCAATCAGAGGTCAGCCACCAGCACATTGCCAAATCAACATCCGTTGTTCGTCGCAACTTAGAATGGTATGAATTCTTTACCATTTTCCCACCTGTCTAGTACTTGTGTCCTTCTCCTCAGCCACTACGGAGCTCTGATTGTGGGCTCGCATGTTAGGCCAGTGGGCATCGAGGTCCTATCAGCCGATCCTCCTTGTGTGAGCTAGCTATCTTAGTTTGGTCGTGCATTTGGGCATATGAATATGTTTGGGAGCTGATTTTTTCTTATCTGACTTAGGCCCCGTTTGGCACAGCTCTAGTTCCGAGATCTATGCTGGATTTGTAGTTTGTTGACTAAATTAAAGTGATTTAAATATTTTTATTTAATATATAATATAAATGAAATGAGTCATGTAAATGCACTTAACATACCTGCAACTCTAGATCCAGGATTTCCTAGAGTTACAGATGACCAGCTCTAGGAAATCTACAGATTTCCTAGAGCTAGAGCTCTGCCAAACGGGGCCTTAGTCCAAAATGTTCGGCAGCCAAGTTGAGGCTCCAAGCGTCTTGACGCATATGTGACTACGTGTGCGTGTGTATGGTACACTCTTCATATGTTACTTTCTGTCTCCAGCTTCCCCGTATGTTTTATAGCTGGAAGTCCTTCAAGTATTGTGGCGGAGTAGGACACCAATCGGATCCATCTACCCTTCCCAATATCCTTCCAAAATTATGTTTCTTCATAGAGATAAGATAACTGTATAATTTTAGATGATATATCTATGCATGCCTAGAGAAGATGATGCTACTTAAAAGGAGTTGATAAGTGGTACGTTCTTTCGCCTCCTCTCTCACCTCCAATACTTCTTGCACCAACAGGTTGGACCAACACTGGCATTTTGCTTCCTTCTTGCTCACTCGCCCTTCCCAACAAACCCGCCGTCACTGCTTCCCCTTCCTCACGCCGCCTCCCTCTTCTTCTGCTGCCTCAAGTCGCTCCTGTCACCCATCGCCAGTGCACCGATTCGACCACAGAACGGCGTGGAGCCAGCACCTCAGCGGCGGTGTTCGGGAACAGGCGACAGTGCATGAACATTAAAGTTGCGCACGCTCTTTGGTTCCGTCGCAGGAGATTGGGGTTTGGGTTTTTTGATGCCTATCCCATGGAGAGGGTGTTTGGCAGGAGAGGAAGAGCGCGGCACCGTGGAGTGCGCAGATCCAAGTTCACCATTATGTATGTAATATCAGAAAATTTTCATTTTCTTTTGGATCCAGTTCTGCATATCTCCAGGCCCCCTGATCGAAGCTATTTTCTTTGTTCTTGTATTTCAGGTTTGGCAACAAACCATGGCCCTTGATTAAGCTAATCACCCGTGGGTTATCATCATTGCCAATGTTAAATCCATTTTGTCACCATATATTAGTTTCAACCCGAGCAGTATATTCTAGAATTACCTGTGCTTGTTCATAAGCTTCGGGCAACATATTTGTCATCTCAAAATTGATATTTGGTTTTGCACAATTAACATAATCCTTCGAAAATTATCATTTAATTTTCATGACAATGATCAAACATTTTTGAGTGTCACAAACACGTGTCAAAACTTCTCATTTGTTCTATGTGAATTTATTTTTTGCACCACAAACTGATTGTAAAATATTCAGCTGTTGTTCTCGAAAATCTTCCAACTATTGTGTATAACTTTTTAAATGCCATATGCAGATGGAAAAACTTCTCATCTGTGTGGATGTTGTTCTGTAGAAAGCGGAAGATAAGGATGATCACGAGGATTAGGGGGATTGGGAAAATGGGACTTGGAAATGGGTTACCAATAACCGTAAGCTCACCTGACCCCATTTTGTCTTAATGATGCCTCCTTTCAGTGATTTTCTGTAGTTACCGGTTGCGACATCTGCAATCCCATTTGGGAAGATAAAGGTGGCTATGTATTATTGGTGAAAATTTTTATTTTTATGCCACATCAGTTGGTGGTTTGGTTGAATCTGTGGTTGCCCTGTGCATTTAATCTCAATCTGTTCTTGTATACAACAGAGTTTTAAGGATTTTGTCAAGCCATCGTTTAATTGTAAAGAGTTAAAGCTAAACTTGAGATTATAGATATATACCATTCATTGTCTGTTTGAGTGGTGTGTGATTTGTTTTGAAGTGTGTAGGATATGAATGTCTCTTGGCAAAGATAATTGGGACCTCTAGAAATTAGAAACGCTACTCAAATCTGTTTACACTACTCATGTCTTTAGAGATGACTAGGCGATATATTTTATATTTTGTCAACAACTGTTGTACATCACAATGCAGAGTAGGCATGCACTCATGCTATCATTATGATCTTTAGTTGTTGTCAAGAAGTTATTTATTGGACCAGATTGATTAGTTGATTCACTGTGGATAACAGAACATTGTATACTATGAAATACTATGAAAATATTTTTTCAGTACTCAGTAGGTGTTGCATCAAAAGTTGTTCGTGGGGATGAGAGCACGGTCACTTTGCAGTGCTTCATGACCATCATGGATCTTTTTTTGTGTGTATAACCTGAATTAATATTCAACATTGCTACAATAGAATAAGGAAGAATATGCAACTCTATGCAGACATTTTTTTAGAACAAGAAAATGATTTATCATAGAAGATGGAATAAGTCAGCTCATTTCGCTTGATCACAAGACCAGTATATACTTTTCTCTTTTTCTCTTACCATAAATCATCGAACTGTTTTTTACAAGCTTTTGGTTAGTGATCAGAAGGAGCCACTCAATGTACTGTTGGTCACAGCTATTGCCTACCAGCACCTGAACTACGGGATAAACCTTTGAAGCCTCCAACATTTTGTATCAAATTAGACGGACAAGCATGCCTTTCCAAATCTGATTTTGTTTGTCCTGTTTGTTATGGATATAACTGCCCTTCTACATCCATGCCCTTTTTTTTTGGAGCTCACTATCAGTTTAAGTTATCCCATTACCTAACTTTTGAGTTGTTGATTGTGGTGTTGGAATCCTGATAGGTGTGACACGATAGCTTTGTTAAAAATTGTGCATATAGGGATAGTGAAATGACGATGTATGTTAGCAAAATAAAAGGTAAGAAATATTAAGATGTACTATAATATGAATAGAGCTATGTTGTTTCAGCTAAGTTAAATACACATATCATCTTCATAAATTCAATATTTTAGTAAGACAACAATTTATGATTCTCTTTGAATTGGCAGGAAAAGCCAAAATATGAGTTGGTAATCGTTCGTTCTCCCCCTCGCCACCTCTCCACATGCGCAGGGCTCCACCCTGAACTGGTTGTTTGCTTCCCCAACCGCTCCCCACGACGTCCTCTCCTTCCCCTATGTGCGATTGGCATTGAGGGCACTCTTTCCCTCCTACCCGCTTCCTTTGCCTAGGCAACGCCTACGCCGCCGTTTCGGCCCCCGATCCTCCTCTCCCCTCTCTCTCCTCCCCCATTGTTCCCTCTTGCCTTCCGTTCTGCTGTCACCGTCCTCGGCGGACACTCAACCGGCAATGCATGGGTTGCGGAGATGAAGAGCAACAGAGGAGAGAGGAGACGACGACAGTGGAGAGGCAGTCGCCTTCGCAACATGCGAGGCTGCGTGCTAGGGCGGCAAGGCGAGCGGATCTTGCTGTCCCCCGCACGACACCGTTGGATTCGGCCATCCCTGGCCACTTCCCTAGCTCTGACAACGCACCTCACAGAAATCGGCACCGTCGTCGGCTTTCCTCCGCCCATCCTCGGCCCACTCCCCATTGTCATTGCTCGTCGAGCTCAAGTGCCCCTACTTCACACTTGGGTTCCTTCCTCTTTCCCAACTTGTGGATCTACCAGAGCAGCCAGCCATCACAGAGACGATCTCAATGGCATTAGCCGACATGGCGAGGTCACGACGTAAGGTTGGCCAGATGACAAGTGTGTCCCCATTATCGCCGAGCACCCTTCTGTAAATATGTGGCCTCAAGCAGACACATTTTGTCCAACAAGATCTACATAAAGATATACAAATATATGTAGTTGTACTGGCGTATCGGTGTTTTTGCAAGACGTTGTATCGCCGTACCAATACCACATATCAGTGCATCTTAGTCTAACATATACATTTGGGTTTCCGTTGCAACGCATGGACACTCAGCTAGTATATGATATTTGTTACTAGGAAAAATATCCATTTTTAGTCCATCCACTCTTTTGGGCATCTAATTTTCACCATCAACTCCAAATTTATTTACTTTGCGTCCTCCAAATCCTCCAAATGCTTTTAGAGCTGAGGCCTTGAGGGTGAGAATTATACAGGAAGAATTAAAGGACCAAAAGTGATCTTCTCCTTTCATAACGACAATTATAGTATTGCAAAAATATATATCCAGATAAGGAAAGGTCCACAATCGGTCCCACAACTCTTCTCCGGGTCTACCCCTCACCCTCAACTCTAAAAGAATTTACTTTATGGCTTTCGCGTGTCAAAACCAATGCAAATCACATCCTAAGGTTGCAGCGGTGAAGCCAAGATGAAAATAGTGGGGATGCTCTAAGCTATGTAGCACGGACACGGATACGTCGACACGACACCGACACGGGAATTCGCCGTTTTCCCAAAAAGACCGATACGACGACACGGCTATATATATTTAAATAATAAATAAATTATATATATGTATATATTATTTTCTATGTTTCCACATGCTTGGGGAAGAAGCCGGCGGCGCTTGGCGACGAATCTGGCAGCGCGCAAGGACGAATCCGACGGCGGCGCGCGGACGAATCCGGCGGCGCGCGGGGAAGAAGCGGGCGACGCTTGGGGAAGAAGCCAACGGGCGGCGCTTGGGGACGAAGCCGACGGGCGACGCTTGGCGACGAATCCGGCCGCGCGCGGGGACGAATCCGGCTGCGAGTGGGGAAGAAGCCGGCGGTGCTTGGGGAGGAAGCCGACGGGTGGCGGCGAGGTGCTCGAGCGGAAGCGGGCGGCGGTGAGGTGCAAGAGTGGGCAGCGGCGAGGTGCAAGAGTGGGCGGCGGCGCGAGCGGGCGACGGCGCGAGCAGACGATGCGGAGCAGCGGGAATTACGCGCTCGGAGCTCGTGCGTGCGATGCGTGCGTTAGGGTTAGGGCATGACGGCGTGCGTTATGGGTAATGGGCCAGCTGTGTCCTGGGCCGGCTGTGTCCATGCTGTGTCCGATTCATGTATTTAGTGTGTCCGACACGTGTCGAGAATTTTACTAATTAAAATTAATTCTAAAATCGGCTGATACGTCTCCGACACGTGTCGAAGACGTGTCCGTGTCGGACACGACGACACGGTGTCGGACACAGATACGGCTGTTTTGCCAAGTGTCCGTGCTACATAGGCTCTAAGATTAAAGCTAACATGGTACAAGAGTATCAAGCATATATCGAATGGTCTTGGCCAGTACAAATTCATAAATAACTAGAATCACATAATTTATTTTCGATACCAGGTGACAAGAATGAGGAATCAATCATCAAGAGCATATAAGTTCAGCAGTAGGTACCGTTCTAGCAGTTGGTGTGGCTTGGAACTCATCAATCATGTCAGAGATGTCGTAGGCTGCGTTCTTGAGGCGCTTGAGCCACAGCCGGACCGACTCCTCCCCAGTCGACCGCCTTTCGGCGTCCTTGAGCATCGCCTCGACCGAATCAAGCGTCTCCTTGATGCCCTCCAGGTCCTTGCGAAAGGACAACTGCAGCATGATCTGATCTCCGATGGCGGAGACCAGCTTTGCGCCCACCCCCTTCACGACGGCCGAGGCAAGCATCTCCCCCACTCCGGTCATGGCTGGTGCAGCTCTCAGGCTCTCCCCCCTCTCTCTCTCTCTGGTTCCCCTTTCTCTCGATGTGTGGAATGGTTTTGGTGCTTCTATCCTATGTCCAGGTAGTCTGGTACCGAGCGCAAGCAAGCTCTCCAAATTCCACCCCCTTTCCCCAAAAGTAAGTATCCAAATGGGAGTGGGGCCTGGATATTGACAAATGGGCGCACGTTCTTTGAGCTGTCGGTTGTTGCCTGGATATTGACAGATGGGCCCACGTTCTTTGAACTGTCTGTCCTTGTTCGGTCAAGCTATTTTCAGCTCATAATTTATTGTTTATGATTTTTTAAAATTAATAAATAAAATAGTTTTTGTTATTATTTTAAAGTAGCTTATTGAAATAATTTTTTAAAGCCATTTAGTAGTTTATTGATATTTAGTTCATTCATATAAACGCTCGTGTTAGTTAAAAAACATAAACTATATATAAGCTATAAGTTATAGTTAAAAAGTATTCGCATTTTAAGTAGGACTCATACACGCGTTATCTAGTCACACATCCGTATTCATCATCTACATAGGCTCTTCGCGTAAAGCAGGCACATGCTTTACCATCGAATACTACGCGCTTTTCTACCGAATATGTGGAATATGTGCGAGCGTGTGCGCTCCATTGTAGGTGGACACCCAATACCAATTTGGCACTCAAGAGTACTGGTGGGCTAGGTCACAAGCGATTTCCATTGATGTTGGTTTGTTAAATCGTAATTCTTGCAACAAACAAATATGAGGCGTTTGGAAGCTGATCAACCCATGGAAGGTGATGGATCAAAGCCTCAGAGAAAAATGAAAAACAAAAGAAGGGAATAGCTAAATATCAATTGAATGTTTTCTACCTAAGTTATGTGTACCTCCAGCACGTTGCTGTAAGGCTAATTGTCCTTTGAAAATATTGTTGTTTGAAATATCAGTGTGAAGGCATCGGATTACACGATGTCATTACTTTAATTGCTAATTGTTTAGTACATTGTTATCTATAAATAGACATAGAAAGGTATTGAATATTGTTCTACTGATAGCCACCTGCATTGTTTCAAATTGATATTGATTCTGTCTTACAGGGATACATACACATGCTACATTATTTATGAAGTAATTGTGCATAGCGCATTATTTTTCTTTTTGGATAGAACGCAAGCTTTAGTAACGTGTCCATGGTTTGATTTTATTTTTCTTAGAACGCAAGCTTTAGTAATGTGTCCATGGTTTGATTTTATTTTTCTTACACATCAGCAGTGGGTTTAGTTTAAGTTACATTAATTTTGGCGATATTTGGATGCGAACAATGTGTTGCAAAAAATGCAGCTATATCAAATATTTAGAACTAATTGTAGCAACTATGAGAATAACAAAAGCATAATTCCAATAGCTTTTAATTGACATAATTAACATATGAACAGGTGAATTTATCATTTCAATTAAACAAGATGATATGCTCAAGAGAAGAGACTGCAAAACATACAAAATCAGTATATTGCTCAGATTTAGAATGTTTCGTTGTGTTCTCAGATGCAGAGTTGCATAAGATGAAGTCTTGACCTTCTCAAACTTGTCAATATTCTTCACTAATTAAATGTGATAACAATAATTCAGACTTTCAGCTCAAAAGCAATGCTTTACTTAAATGTCAAGAATTACCTTATTAACAACACTACACTACTACATATTTGATGTTCAATGATGACCAGAAATCATCACGAAAGATCACTGTTGTGGCTACAGACCAAACAGAGAGAGAGAGTATGGTCGTGGAGAGTTAGGTGAGCAAGTGCTTAGGGTTTCCCCATGGCCTGTACCGTATATATATATATCCACATGGGGAGTGTTTTTACAATAGTACCCTTATATTTGAGTATTCCCTTAGGGGCACCTATGTCATTATACATGTCTCATTTTGGGCCTCACAACCTTGTCACAGGCCTGCTGGGCTTAGGTGGGGGCCATCCCCACAACAAGAGCCTCTCATGGTGAAGGGCTTCACGGACTGAAGCCATGTTGCCGAGCCCTTCGCACTGATGATATGGGGGCCGGACTTGCTGCGGGAGGTGCGCCCTTGGGCTACTTGGCCGCGGAGTCGAAGGTGCAGGTGGAGTCGAAGGTGCCGGCGGAGTCGAAGGTGCCGGCGGAGTCGAAGTTAGGACGGAGATAGGCTCGTGGTGCGGACATCCCCGGGCGCGAGGCAGGAAAGGCTCTGGCTGCGAGGTGGCGCCGAGGAGTCCAACGAGGGGAGGGGCTCCGCCCGACCTGGCGTCGACGCGGCCCGACAGTTTGTGGTTCGGAGGTTTCGTCCTAATGATGGCGCAAATCGCGCCGACCCCTGAATTGTCAGGGGGAGGCTGTTGAAGCCGTACGGGCTGCCCTGATGGGAAGGCCCACGCGGCGAGACGCAACTGGCGCCTCTTGGGCTGCCAGCGGTCGTGTGATTACTGTCGTGCGCACCTTCCTGAGGGAGGCGTGATGCGTGGCGGTGCGCGATTGTCGCGTCGTGCGCTGTTAGGCACTTGTTTGCCTGTCAGCGGTTACGCTTCTTGGCCGCGCGGGGTCGAACCGCCAGGCACCCACCAGTTGTACAATCGGCGGAGACCCGATGGCCCGCGTGCTGACGATGGTGTTTTGATGGCGCCGGGATTTGCGTGGCGTCCACGGGACTGGTGCGAGTCTCGTCTTCCGAGGGGCGCGGGACGCGTGGCCTGGAGGGATAGGTGTGCCATGCGCATACTCGACCGTGACGCCTCGCCTCCCGCCGGTTGATCTTCGCTCGGTTGAACTTCTGTCAGCTCGGGTATATATATGGTGCTACCGCAGCATCACCCTTCCAAATCTCTGGCGCCTTACTGTTCCCTGTGTGGGCGCACCGCGTTCCCGCATGTGACGATCTTCTTCTCACGAGTAGGCCTACTTTGGTGCATCTGCGTTCTTTGATCACACCGATTGGCGCTAAGATCAGAGAATGTTGATGCACTGAAGGAGGCCTATTTATGGGAACAAGTACGAACTTGTTGCAGATCCAAAGCTACGCTCCCCGATTGTGGGGGGCGCCAGCGGCCGAATCCTCGCCGATCGAGGTTGTGAGGCCGTCGCGTAGACTTCAAAGTTGCGGACCCTGGGCCAGGTAGTACCCCGCGGCTCGAAGACGGTGCTTGGGTGGCGCTGTAGGTTAGACTAGCACTGCTTGTCTCCGCATTCGGCCCGCCCCTTACCGTGGGGCTGAGCTGGAGGTCCAGCTGGACCCCCGAAATATATACGGAGACGACGGCCCGTCCCGAGCCGTCGAGGTCGAGGTGGTTCGCGGGCTTACCGCGTAGATCGAAGGCGACGTAGCAAGGTGCCCCCCTCGCGGGGGCGAGGCCGGAGTGGAAGCCAGGGTCTCTCTGCTGAAGCAGAGACTCCGTCGTAGTTGCTGTTGGGGTTGGCTAGCCGTTGCTGCCTTGATGGCTCCGAGAACCGCGCCGACACGTGCCGGAAGATTCGCCACGCCGTGCGACCTGTATTTATCTTTTGAGGGAGCAGACACATGGCGGGACGCTATTGGCGCATCGTGCGGTGTCAGGCCCTTGCGCGACTACGGTCGTGGAGCAACCACGACGCTTCAGCTTCGATCGTGGGGAGGCAGGCGGTTCGCCTCCTGTCGGTTACGCTTACCGGCGGTGTTGGAGTTGAAGGGGCTTTAAATACCCCCTATGACGCCACGCCTGCGCCGCCCCCGCATGCTTCTTGGTCCTTCCCATCTCCAGCTCTTCTTGCCTTCCTTGCTGCTACGCTGCCCCCGCCATTAACTAGGTCCCGGCTAGCGATGGCGCGCGATGAAGAACTCGCCCAGGCGGTTGGTGACAACGCCGTCTCCTGGCAACTATCGCCACTCGAGGTGGAGTACACACTCAAGAAGCGTGGTTCAACGGCGGTAGACAAATGGTGGGTGGCGGCGAAAAAGATGGAGGGTCCGTGCTCCCACGTCTTGGGCTCCACGCTTGCAACGGAGGAGACAATCCGCACGCTGCTGCGCGAGGGGAAGCTGTCGGACCTCCGGGAGGTATGACTGGCTGCCAGTGACGAGACCGAACCGTGCCCAGAGAAGACGGAAGCAATCGTCTTCGTCGCCTACTTTGAAGCTGGGCTCCGTATCCTGGCCGCCATGATCGTTGGCGACGTCCTGCGGACCTTCGGGCTAGAGCTGGCACAGCTGACTCCGAACGCACTGGCTCGCCTTGCTGCTGTACAGTTGGGCCCTATGTACGGAGGCTTGTTGGCCCAGTGCGTCGATGTTTGCATTTCTCCATGACGCGCCATGCCAGCCGAAACAGCAGAAAGATAGGACGTTTTCCAACTTCGGCAGTGTCAACTTCGTCCTGCAATCGTCATGCAGGAAGATCTTCCCTGCCAATTCAACCCGGGCGAAGTGGGAGCCGAACTGGATGAGGCGGTAGTTTTACCATCGTGTGGCGAGCGGTAGCGGCCTCGAGTGCTCGGGCGGACCTATGGCGTTTAACACCACACTCAACGTACCACTCGACGCCGAGGACAAGCGAAGGACGCGAAGGCTCGTGGGGATCGCCGCCCGCTTCAACATGCGCGACCTCACCGAGGAGTTCATCATATATGGCGTGGCGCCACTCGCCCATGAATGTCGCATCCCGACTGGGAACCTTCGGCGCGATAACGTCCGCCCGTCTGTGTCTTCGTTGCCGGAACCTTCCAACCGTCGTAAGTCTTCTGCGGGGTCTTATTTTTGCTTCTTCCCATTGAGTTGAAATTTTAACTCTGCCTCTTGCCGCGTATAGGGGTCCGTCTAGAGGACGCGGAACGCGCGGTGGGCGTGTTCCTCGGACCGTACACGACCAGGGAGCACGACTTGCGCGTAACTGCAATTGCGGAGGCGGGGCTGGGGCGGATAAACCGTGTGTGCAAGGCCCTAGGCCTTCGCGTGCCGGAGCGCGCCCCTCCTGCCCCGAACCAACCCCGCCGTCAAGATGACAGTGCCAAAGGGGGAAGGCCGCCATCTGGTCGGAGGGCTCGATCTTCTGCGGCCGAACCAACCCCGTCAACGCTGCCGACACAGATTTTGACTCGACGAAGTATGCCAATTCGGACCTGGAGACGGGAGCGGAGGATGAAGGCGCAAGGTCTTTGGGCGGTGCCGGTGACCAAGAGTGCACCATGGTCGATCGGGAGGGAGAAGCTTCGTCGCCTGCGGTGGTCGCTTAGGTGGGGCTATCATTCGCGGATGATGCTGGGCGGAGTCCCCGCCCATGGTGGCTATAGTGTTGGAGCTGCCACCCGTGGAGGTTGCGAGAACGGAGCTTCCGTCCGCAATGGTTACCGGGGTGGAGCTGCCCCCCACGGAGGTTGCTGGAGTGGAGCCCCCACCTGCGAATATTGTTGTGGCCGAGCCCCCCTACGGCGGTTGCTGAGGCGGGGTCTCCGCCTTTTTGCCCCAAGGCGAAGAGGCCACGCCTGCGATCACCTCATCGCTCGACGAGGGGGTTCGCTGTGGCGGCCGGGGTCGGGAGCCTGTGGGACTCCGACACCGAGGCCCCCAGGCCTAACATCTCCGCGACTCCTTCCAATGTTGTGGCGGCTGGGGCCCGAGATCTGCTGGTGTTGGACTCCGACATGAAGGCTTCCCGGCCCATAGGGCTGGCTCCGTCTGAGGTCACTGGTGTCCCCGCTGCCCCGTCCGAGGCTGCGGGGGCACCCTAGTGGAGTCCACCGGCTGATGCCGAAGGTAAACTCACTTGGCACAATTTTGTACTGTGTCCATGGGGCTTTAACCGCTATCTCTCCTCGCAACGGCACGTCTGTCAGAGCACGGGCAACCTTCGGGGCGCGGGGACATTCCTGTTGGAGGGGCACCCGACGCTCTCGAGGCTGCCGCCGCAGATGCCACGCGCCCTGGCTTAACGGACTTTGTCCCCCACCAGCGGTGCTGGGAGCGTGGCAAGGGGTCGCGGACAAGGTGGCGGCGACCTTGGACCAGCAGGCGCTGCTGTCCTACGGGTCAGAACGCCTTGGGGAAGCCCTGGGGGTCTCAGAGGTGAGGGTGAGTATCTGACCTTTTGGCGATATGTGGCCCTTTAGAGGTTTGCTAACTGCTTTGTCGTACAAACCCTCGTCCTTGCCCAGGTGTTGCAGGTGGCTCACGCCCGCGAGCGGGGGTAGAGGACCGACTACGGGTCGCCGAAGGGGCTCTACGCGTGGTCGAGGAGTTGCACTCCGCCAAGGACGACCGCATCCACCGCTTAGAAGCGGAGAGCGCAGAGGCGAAGTCGTACGCCGAAGCGCTCGTGGCGGCGGCGCGGCTGTCGGCCACAGAGGTGGCACGACAAGAGGTCACGGCGGAGCGGGATGGCCTACTTCAGCAAATCGTTGCGCTGGAGGAAGAGAAAAACCATCTCGCCGCGTCCCTTAGGGCACGGGACCAGACATTGGGTGATGCCTCGGTGGCCGCATGGGATGCCATGCTGGCTTTGGAAGGCACCCTGGCGGATTTTGTCGCCAAAGTGCCGCCCCGCTCCTTCGGGCCCGAAGAGCTATCGCGGACGCTTCGTCGGATCGAGGATGTGGCCAACCTTGCACGCAGCGCCGCAACGTCCTTCAGCAACCATTGCTCGTACGTGACGTCGTGCCTGGTGTACGCGCTCCTGTGGCACCGGGGCTGCCAACATGTCGACGGGCTAGCCGACCCCCAACTTGAGATGCCAGCCGGGGCCAGGTGATGTCCGACGCCGTGCGCGCCGTTCGCCGCGCTGTCCGGGTCTTCCATGAGAGGATTTGGGAGTACATCAGGGAGGCCGCAGCAAAGGTCGATCTACGGCGGACCATGCGCAATGAGGGGAATCTCGGCCGGTGGCTGCATGAAGTCCCTCGGCGCGACGAGGGTGGCATCGAGGCCTCGCGGGGCGACGCGAACCCACAAGTGTGACGCCGGGGTTCTCATCTGTTGGCGTGCGTTGTAATACTCGTGTCCTTTTCATATAAATGAAGTAGAAGTTGCCCCGACGTTCTGACCAGCGTGTCCGTGTGTCTTGAGCAGCTACCCGATCAGGATCGGCTGCTAGTTTCTGACTTTGTGACCCGACGGCGTCTTCGACGCTGGTGGCGAGCCGAGGAGTCGCTGGATTTCTGGGCAACCCGGGTTTCTTCGGGTGAGGTTTCGACGCAGACACGCGTTAAGGAGGAGCCTACCGAGTAGCGGCTGCGAGCTTCCAAGGACTCTTGTATACTTTACTTTTGCTGCGCCCCCTTTGTAAACATCGTCTGGCAAATACAGAAAGAGTGGTTTTAGTTGAGACATGTCGCCTGCGCCTTCGTCACCTCTTACGACTGCGCTGTCCTCGGGTAGACTCGCGAGACTATACTGCGTGCACGCCTGTACGCTAGGTAGGCTTCCGCATGCTCCGTCCTCTTTCGAGGTAATGTGAGCAGAGCTGGCGCCTAGTCGAAGTAGAAGCGCGCGCGTGTTCCGTCCCCTACACTTCGAAGTGGTGGCAGCGGAGCTGGTGCCTAATCGAGGTAGGCGTGCGCGCTCTGTCCCCTACCCTTCGGAGTGGTGGCAGCGGAGCTGGCGCCTAATCGAGGTAGACGTGCGCGCGTTCCGTCCCCTACCCTTCGGAGTGGTGGCAGCGGAGCTGGCGCCTAGTCAAAGTAAATGCGCGAGCGTGGCCACTTCCCAACGCTGGTGGTTTCCGCACTCGCTGCCGCGGGGCGCATGCAAAGACAGCGACCATGCGCCCAGCTTGCGCTCCTCGGGATACGCGTGGTGGTAAGCCTCTACTCCGACTCATCGGTGCTTCGTGGGATGCGTGCGGAAGCAAGCCCTTACTGCGTCTTGTGGTAACTCCGTGAGGCGCATGCAGAGGCGAGCCTTTGCTATTCCTTTTCGGTACTCCATAGAGTGCGCGCGGAGGTAGGCATCTTATTTATACTCCGTAGAGTGCGCACGGAGGCAAGCCTCGATGTTGCGTCTTATTTATACTCCGTAGAGTGCGCACAGAGGTAAGCCTCGACGCTGCATCTTATTTATACTCCGTAGAGTGCGCACGGAGGCAAGCTTTGACGCTGCGTCTTATTTATACTCTGTAGAGTGCGCACGGAGGCAAGCCTCGACGCTGCGTCTTATTTATACTCCGTAGAGTGCGCACGGAGGCAAGCCTCGATGCTGCGTCTTATTTATACTTCGTAGAGTGTGTGCGGAGGTGTCCCCCCACACTTCTTTATTTATACTCACACGGAGAGCGAGCTTGTCGCCGACTCCGGAGTGCGCGCGCAAACGCGTGTCTTTGTTTATACTCACACGGAGAGCGAGCTAGTCGCTTACACCAGAGTGCGCGCGCGAACGCGTGTCTTTGTTTATACTCACACGGAGAGCGAGCTTGTCGCTTACTCCAAAGTGCGTGCACGAACGCGTGGCTTTGTTTATACTCACGCAGAGAGTGAGCTTGTCGCTTACTCCGGAGTGCGCGTGCGAACACGTGACTTTGTTTATACTCACGGAGAGTACGCGTGGAGGCAAGCCTCCGCACGTTTTTGTAGCAAACAAGACAAGTTTTGCAAACGGTGAACTTTATTGAATTCCCGTTTGCGTAGGTGAGCGATTACAAAAGACGAGGTACTAACCACTGTTCGCTGACGGTCGCGACTGTCGTTGCCCCGGCGGCGAGGCGGGGCACGGTGGGAGCCTCTATTGCTGGGGCAATGTGCGTGGTAGCCTGGCGAGGTGTTTCCTGGGGCTGCTGAGGATCCTCGCGCTTTTATGCCCAGCCTAGGCGTTCCGTTGAGCCTCGTGGTGCGGACTTCTGGTGCCGAGCTCTATGCGCTGGTGCGTTGAGCCTCTATGAGCTCTATGCCTCGGGGGATCCCCATCTGGTCGAAGGCCGCCGCGAACAAAATATTCGCGGAGCTTCCTCCATCGACTAGGACGAGCCTGACTTCGCATCCCGCGATTGCGACCTGGATAACCAGGGGGTCTTGGTTAGGGAACTCCACGCCTTCGGCGTCAGCGGGCGTGAAGGTAATTTCGTGTTGCGCCCAGTCCGGCGGTGCCTGCGCCGGGTATGCCGCCACGTGGTGTAGTCGCCGCGTGTAGGCCTTTCGCTGCCGTGCTGAAGCGAACTCCAGCGAGGATCCGCCGGAGATGACTTTTATGATTCTACGCTGGCCTCCCTCCGAGGTCTGGATCCACAGGGGGCCCTTCTGGGGTTGTCGCATATGGGCTTGGATCCGCAGGGGGCCCTCCTGAGGCTGCAACCCCTGATCTTGGATCCGCACAGGGCCTTCCAAGGGATGCTGGATGTGGGCCACGACGGGCGGGCGTACCTCGGGGTTTCTGTCCCTGGCGACGCTCTGCCGGAGCGCAACGATGGTGGTGCATGCGTGCGTGTCGTGGCTGCCCCGCCCATGCACCTCGCACCACAGGCCATGCTGCTGATCGTCGTATTCTCCGTGGGCTCTATCATCGCGACCTCAACCGCGCCCCCGCCCCCGGCCCCGACGCCCCCTACCGCCGCAGCCAACGGGGGCGTTATCTTCAGAGCCACCCTCGATGTCGAAGACATAACAGGCTCTCCGAGACTTTTGCAGACCACGTTTGGGCTTGTCGCCCAACGAGTCCTTGTGTTGGGCATCCTTGCGCTCGGAGGCGTCCTTCGATGGCTCCTGCTTGCGCTTGCCTTTCGAGGAGCCTTCCTTCGGCAAGCCTTCGTTCTTTGCTGGGCCTCCGCCTGATTGGTATCGGAGTCGTCACCCTGTCGCCGTAGCGTATCCTCGTCCACTATGGCGTACTCCTCCATCTTGTCGAAGAGCTTTGCCACCGTCTTGATTGGCTTCCATGCGTTGTATTCGGCTAGCGGCCCCGGGCGATAACCCTGTATTGCTGCATTGATGATGGTTGTCTCATTGACATCCTTGACCTGGCAGCGTACCTTCGTGAAGCGCTTAAAGTAATCCCGGAGCTTCTCCGAGGGTTTTTGCTTGATTGCGAAAAACTGAGCTGCGTCGACGCGTTCAACATAGTTTCCCTGGAAGTTGTTATAAAGGCGATCGCGGATCTGCTCCCACGCGTATATGGAGTTTGGCTCTATGGTGAAAAACCAAGAGAGCACCACTCCTTGCAACACGAGGGGAAGCCCCTTCGCCTTCGTGGTGTTGTCTCCGCCGGCAGCTTCGATGGTGGTCTCGTACACACGTACGAACTCCTGCGGGTTCGTGTCGCCTTTGTACGGTTTGATGGCGCTGGGGAACTTGAAATTGTCCGGCCACACTGCCTGCTGCAAACCTGTAGAGAGCCGGGACTCTGGGTCCACGCGTCGCAGTGGGACACGGCTGGACGTGGGGGCGTCGCAGCTGTCCGCCCGCTCTGGCGTGAGCTCCGGCGCGACCGTCGGCGGGGTCTGCTGACTCCGAGCCTCTTGCATATCACGTACGGCCCCGCGGAGGTCCGCCAACTCCCGCTTGAACATGCTGAGGGCAGCCAAAAGGGCGTTCTCCACCGTAGTCGCGGCCGGGGCAACCGGTGCACCTGGTTGCGCAGTCAGAACAGCGGCGATCATGGCCTACACCCCCGGACTGCCTGCCGTGGTGGCGTAGTGGACTCCGAAGTCGATGACGGGGCACGCGTTGCCGCGGGAACCGTTCGCCGTTCCCGCACCGGGTGTGAGGGCGGCGGCTGTGCCAACCTAGGCACCGGCGCTACCGCCCCCGCCCACCCGGTCAGTATTACCGGCGACGAATGCAGTGCCTGCGGTGGGGTCGCCCGTCCCACACGAAGCGGTGTCGACCGTCGTGGCAGTGGTGGCGGGGTCGGGCATCGTAGCAGCGGTGGCGGGATCGGCCGTCGTGGCAGCAGTGGCGGGGTCGATCGTCATGGCAACGGTGGCAGGGTCGACCGTCGTAGCATGCACGCCGGTGTTTGTTGCCGCTGCGCCCACATCGCCGACCACGCCGGTGGCTGCCAACGCCGAAGCCCTAGTGTTGACGCAAGACTTCGTCGTACCCAACGCCTTCTTCTTTGCCGCCGACGACAAAGCTTTCTTTAGTGCCATCCTCCTTTGGATCTTGAGGCTTGCTCCTGTCCTCCCCATGGACAGCGCCAACTGTTGTGGCTACAGACCAAACAGAGAGAGAGAGTATGGTAGTGGAGAGTTAGGTGAGCAAGTGCTTAGGGTTTTCCCCCATGGCTTATATATATATATATATATATATATATATATATATATATATATATATATATATATATATATATATATATATATATATATATATATATATATATATATATATATATATATATATATATATATATATATATATATATATATATATATATATCCACATGGGGAGTGTTTTTACAATAGTACCTTTACATTTGAGTATCCCCCTTAGGGGCACCTATGTCATTATACATGTCTCATTTTGGGCCTCACAACCTTGTAACAGGCCTGCTGGGCTTAGGTGGGGGCCATCCCCACAACAATCATTTTTGTTATAAAAAATATTTTATGACAAAAGGAGGCATCATGACCATCGTCATAGAAAGTGCATCATAGATTTTATCAGTGATGTGACAAAACTTTGTTATCATAAACTTAACGATGAAAATATTATTGTCACGAAATGGTAACAATTAGTGACGTTTATAATTGTCATGCATGATTCGGTAAACGTCATATAAATGTGCCATTTTGTCATAGATTTCTAGGCCTACCTGGTCAGGTAGGCTCCGAGCAATATGTTTTGTGACTTTTTTCATCGTAACATCTCTAAAATTTGTCCAAATTTCCGAAGATCACCCATCCTAGCTCTTCTCTGACCTGAGCTCACCTAACTTCAAAGTTCATTCATGGTCTGATACCATGATGCCTTTTTCTTTCATTCGATTGAACAATTCACTTTTAACCTTTCGTACTCTTTGCTTCTCAAAGCTAATTTTCAAACCATGCCTCATCTCCACCTCGTGCAAAAAGGGAAAAATGATCCAAATTACCCAAGCCTCAATTCATAATTGTTTATTTCTCATTTATTCTACCATTCCCTTTTATTCGGTAGTTTCCAAATTTAATGACTAAAAATCATCATTCCCAAATATCCTTTACTTGTCAGTTTTCCATCACCCAAGCCTTCAAATTGGGTTCCCGTAACTGTGTAGCTTTTCTTCCACACTTTTGTAAACTTTCTAGAGCTTTCAAACGCCATTGCCACCACGAGCTGTCTTCCCAAGCATTGTCCATCACCCAACCATGCCATCTTTCGCTTCGGTAAGTTTTTGGATTTTTTCCATGTTATTTTGTGTTACAGCCTCTAAGCAACTCATCTACCAAATTTAATTTGAATTTGGTTCAGTCAATCAAAGGAAGTCGAGATTTTTTGAAACCAGCCGTCTCCAGTGCTTGTCGTCGATTCATCATCTCCGGTGAGCTGTTCTTCAATTCCATGCAATTACACCATCATTAGCACATCTTCTACATATTTCATGCTTTGAATTGACCAATGCTTCACCGTAGAACTCCGGCACCGGTGCCACCCCGTTCTCCACCGTTGTGCATTGTTGCCCTGTTTATCCAGCCATCCTCCGATTGTGCTCCCTTGTTTCCTCCACGTTCCCTATCCATGCCCATGCCTCTAAATAATGAGTGTTGAGGCCATGCCCAACTCCCTTGTTTCCTTCATGTTCCCTGCCCATGCCTCGTCTTCTCTGTCAAGCCACAAGAGCAGCATGTCCACCATCGAGATCATCGCTCTGGAGACGACATGCACACATCCAGCTCTTCAAGTAGATTAAAGTTCATGTTAGTATGCATGTTTGCATGGGCCATGCATGCACTTGTCCATGATCAGCACGCATGTTTGTACGAGGAATGTACATTTCATAATGAAAATGTTTACATCATTGCATGAATGCACTTATCATCATGTCTTATTACAACAATAACAATTCATCATAGAAAAGTAAAATGATACATGACAAAAAATAAATGCGTCACAAAAAATAATTTGTTAAAAAAACCTTGGCGTGCAGCTACCCTTTTGACCTGACAATTTGTGATAATATGTAACTGCATTTTGTGATGAACATTTTTGAATTATCACAAAGTTTTAGGGCAAAACGCCCCTACTTTCAACGGTGACAAATTTAATATATGCTTCATGTTGTCCTTCCTACTCTTAGCCTTAACCAAAATGGTTTGGTTATCACAGTAGGTTAATATAGCTAGAATTGGCTTTTCCAACACATGTAGGTCAAAAAGGAGCTCTCGGATCCATTCTACCTCTATAGCTATTGAGTCAAGTGCTACCAACTCAGTCTCCATGGTGTATCATTAAGGTTAGTCTATTTAGAAGACTTCCACGAAACAACTCCACCTGCTAGAGTGAAGACATAGCCGCTCATAACCTTCATGTCATTTGAGTCACTAATCCAGTTAAAATCACTGAATCCTTCTAAGACTGTCAGATGGCCAGAATAATGTATTCCAAAATTTGTGGCCCTCTTTAGGTACCTAAGTACCCTCTCTAGTGCTATCCAAGATCATCTTCTGGTAGGTTGTATAACGACTCAATCTCTTACAACATATGAGATATTTGGCCTTGTTGTACTAGTTAGATATATTAGGGATCCTGTTATTTGAGAATATTTAAGCTGGTCTTTTCTATGTCTAGTGTTTTTCTGTAACTTAACATTTGGATCATATGGTGTGGCCACTGACTAGTCCATGAACCCATATCTGGTTAGGACCTTATCCACATAATGGGATTATGAAAAAATAAGCTGGGTTCTTTTGGGCTTAAAGTTGGTTTATACTTATACTGTCTATAGTAATAGCTTTTAAACAGTGTGTTTTTTCATGACTGGGTCAATAAAAAAATTGTAATAAAAAGTGTACTAAGTTCAACTGTACTGGCCAAAATCGCATGTGACTACTTCCCTTTTTGTACCGCCTCTCACGAACAGCCATAATTCAAATAATTAAACCATAAGCCATCAGCCCAAAAGAATCTACCCATAATCTCATTCTAACCCTTTCTTAGCTTGATGTTTAGGAACATCAAATTCACCCAGATCTTTCATATCAAAATTTTGGGAGAGCAAATACTTCATTTTATTGATTACATCCATGTTGGTCTCAAAAACCAAATGCCATCTATGTATAGACAAAGAATGACACATTCACCTCCACTAAATAGATAGTAGACACATTTATTGGCTTCATTTACACAAAAGTTGACCGAGGTCATAGTGCTATCAAATTTCTCATGCTCTTGCTTGGGAACTTGTTTTAGGCTATGCAGAGATTTAATCAATCGATATACTTTTTTCTTCTCTTACTCTTCAACCATAAGCCATCGGGCTGCTATATATAAATCTCCCCATCCAACTCTCCATTTAGAAAAGTGGTCTTTATATCCACTGATGTACTTGAAGTTTGTATACAGCAGCTAGTGCTAGAAGCACCCGAATTATGGGTAAACGAGTCATAAGAGAGTATGTATCAAAGTAGTCTTCTTCCTCTTTTTGCCTGAAACCCTTAGCTACTAATCGGGCCTTGTACTTTTCTATAGTACCATCAGGTCTACGCTTTCTTTTAAAGATTAATTTGTAGCCTACTAGCTTTAATCCAGATGGAAGGTCCATAACCTCCCATGTTTCATTAGTTATGATGGAATCCATCTCGTTACGGACTACCTGCTTCCAGTTTTCCACATCTGGGGATGCGTATGTCTCTGAAAATTTTCGTGGTTCATCATCCACAACATAGGTGACATAGTCATCACCAAGAGACTTTTCAGTCCTTTGCCTCTTCCTCCTTCTTAACTCTATTTCTCGAGTGGTGTTATTCACAGTAGGAGGAATAGAGTGTTCATCTGAACCATTACGGTCAATGACTTCATTTGGTTTCATAGGAAACACGTGTTCAAAGAATATCATATCATGAGATTCCATCATTACGTTTGTAGTGATGTCACTCATGTTGGATTTGACCACTAAAAATATATATGCTGTGCTACTTTTTGCATACCCTAGAAAGACGCAATCAACGGTCTTTGGATCAAGCCTTCTTTTCTTCAGTAACGACACATGCACTTTATATAAGGCATCTCCACATTTGAAAAATAATAATAAGTTAGGTTTTCTCTCCTTTCATTCTTCATAAGATGTTTTATTCTGATTGCGAGATAGAACCCTATTGAGGACATAATTAGCTATGAGAAATATTTTGCCCCACCAATAGTCCAGCATTCACGAACTTCGCAGCATGGCATTAACCAAGTCGCAAACAGTTTGGTTCTTTCTTTCGGCCATTGCATTCGATTAGCGTGAGTATGGTGGAGTAATTTCATTAATTATTCCACTTTCTTCACAGCATAGAGAGAACTCATGTGAGACATATTCACCACCTTGGTTGGACCTTAATCATTTGATTTTCTTTTCTAGTTGATTTTCCACTTTGGCTTTAAAGACTTTAAAGTGTTCTAGTGCTTCATCTTTTGACTTAAGTAAATAAATGTAGCAATATTTAGTCGCATCATCTATGGGAGTTAGAAAATAATGTTTGTCAACTTTAGTTAATATTCCATTCATCTCACAAAGATTAGAATGTATTAATTCAAGTGGAGAGGTGCTTCGCCCTTCAACGCTATAGAAAGGTTTGCAAGGTTGCTTTGCTTGAACACACACTTTACACTTTGAACCATTCTCATAATTATAGCTTAGAATTAAACCCATTTTCTTAACTGCATGATGGCTTCAAAGTTAATATGACATAAATGAGAATGCCAACATCATAAATTTTGTTGCAATTAGAAACATTAAAAATATTTACATTATTGAAATCAAGAATGGATAAGCAGAACATACCTCCGCTATCATAGCCTTTGCCCATGAAATTACCAAATTTGGTCAATATGACCTTATTGGACCCAAACACAAGCTTTATTCCTTTCCTACACAACAAAAACCCACTTAGTAAATTGCGAGTCATGGCAGGCACGTACAACACATCTTTGAGGATAAGTGTTTTGCCTGAGGTGAGCTTTAGGCAAACCTGTCCAATCTCACGTACTTTAACAGTGGCTATGTTCCCCATTAGGACAAATCTACTACCTTCACCCTGAAATAAAGAGAAACACGATTGATTAGCACCTATATATCTAGTAGCATTTGTATCAATCCACCAATCAATTGATGGACTTGCCATAAAAGCCTAAGGTACATACCCTTCTAAGCAAGAACTAGATAGTGCAACATCACTTTAGCCTTGCAGCCTTTGTACCGACCAGGAGAAGGGCCCTTTCCTATATGATTGCTACAATGGTTGGCCTTATGACCAACAATGCCACAAATAAAGCAGATGATCTCTTCCTTCTTCTTCTTCATTTTCTTTCCTTTGAGCTTGATGGGGGCGGATTCTTGACCTTTTGTTTCCCACTGCCTGTAGCATTCTTGACCTCCACTTGATGAGCTTGAACTTGAGTCTTTCCTGTATCATCACTGGCTCTTGCATGCTCTTTGACATTAATAGCTGCTGACAACTCAGTGAGGACCAAGCGCTCCTTTATATGTCAGTGAACGGTCACAAATTCACGCCACGAGGGTGGTAACTTAGCCAGGATGACATTTACTTGAAATTTCTCTAGTAGGATGTAATCGTACTGACTTAAGTCATGTACATGAAGTTGTAGCCGATGAAGCTGCTCCATCACCAATCATCCCTCAACCATTTTATATTTCAAGTAGTTAGCAGTTATGAATGATTCATTCTTGTTATCCCCTTCTGAATATTTTTATCAAGTTGGTCCCAGAGTTGCTTGGCATCTTTGAAGTTAACGTACACATCGAATAGCCAATTGGATAAGATGGCTAATAAATAAGCTAAGACTGAATTATTCACATCCCCCATCACATCATTTTAGGGATTTCCAATGGGAACATTGGAGGATGTGAGATAACCCAAAAAAGTTTGAGGTTAGCCAACCATAGCATAGTTTTAGCCTACCAACATTTAAAGTTGGCACTATCAAACACTTTCGGCTTAACGACGTCAGACGAGGAAGCCATTACTTTAACACTTGGTTTTTTGGATTGTTGTAAAAAATGTAGATTTAGCAAATATTCAGAATTAATCCCAGCAGCTATGAGAATAACAAAAGCATAATTCCAATAGCTTTTAATTGACATAATTAACATATGAATAGGTGGATTTATCATGTCAATTAAACAAGATGATATACTCAAGAGAAGGGACTGCAAAACATACAAAATCAGCATATTGCTTAGATTTAGAATGTTTTGTTGTGCTCTCAAACACAGAGTTGCACAAGATGAAGTCTTGGCCTTCTCAATACTTGTCAATATTCTTCACTAATTAAATGTGATAACAATAATTCAGACTTTGAGCTCAAAAGCAATGCTTTACTTAAATGTCAAGAATTACCTTATTAACAACACTATTATACTTTCAGTCAACAGATGATTAAGAAATTAACAATGCAAGGAATTAGTATATCAATAGTAGCCATTGAGCAAGCTGAGATTTTGATCCCAGGCCTAACACTTTTAATCCCCTTGACCTAGAGTCCTCACTGGGCTATGGCACAACTACTAGAACTACTCATCACATTGACAAAATGGTGATTTCAACATGCCTGATGGCATCTCAAGTGAGAGCAAACCTTCACATATTTCACTGGATGGAAGTGAGTTAGCATCTCTTTATCATTTTGGATGTATGGATGGCTAAACTGCTTAAAAATTGTTGATTTTGTATTTTTGAGTGCATGTACAATTTGGTAAACTACTTCAATATTGTTAAAATTGCATTTTGGATTCAAGTATTGAAATATTCTAATTTTAGCCCTCTTGAGGACCATTGCGTAAATAGAGAAAAAGGGATAAGTGAAAACGAGAAGTGGGGAGGCAGCCGAAACAGACTCCAAGTCGTGCGCATTAGGCATCCATACCATGCCATGATAAACTCCTTCCTGGCAGCGGCGCCACCCTCTCCTAGCGCTGCCACCCTACTCCTGGCACCACCTTTAGCTAGCAGCCACTGCCACCCCTGCCCTAGTTGCCGTCGAAGGAAGGCCACGCTGTTGCCGGGTAAGCCACCAACAGTAGACGCACCTGGCCATGTCACGCTTTCCTCACTATATTTCACATAGTTTTTGAGGTCTAACCACATCACATCTTGTAGGGCTAACAAGGTACGTGGATAGCGAGATGTGGAGGGTTTGGATGTTGTTTCGAGGGATGAATCGAGAAGCGAACAAGGGGCATTATCAATTCTGAATGCTTCTCAAGACTTTCAAGTTGAAGGTAAAACCCCTGATTGTGTTTCCCACTATTTTGTCTTAGTAGATGCATTTTTGGGTCAAGTTAGTGCTGGAATGGAATAGAGGTATTGCGTTGGGGTTGAATTGTTGATGTCGTGGCTCGTTGAGGTTTCTATTAAGATATTAGAGCTTAGTTTGGGGTCTTTGCATTCTATTTCATAATTTGGGCATAACATAAAAGTTGTAGATAATTGTCTAAGGATTCCATATGGTCCAAGAACATGAGTTTTGGTTGAGTAGATCATAAGTTATGGCTTTGGAAAAACTTCTATCCTGATATTGGTTACTACTGGACGCAGTTGTGGAGAACTATGAATTTGACCAAATTAAATTATGATCATAACTAAATAAATGTAAATAATTTTTTTTAGATTCCAAATGTGGAATTGTGATGAGGACATCTCTACTACATATTCATCTTCCACTTCAAGTGTGCATGATAGAGCTAGTAGTGAAGCTCCAACAAGTCATATGACAAGAGCAAGAGCTAAGCTGCTCCAACAATATGTGCTTTTGTTTCTTAGAGAATTTTCTATTACTTTAGATGAGAATGGTATACTACCTAACGCAAATACATTATGTGTTCTCAGATTTGAAGTAATAGAAGAACAAGGAGAGAAGGACCAACTGGCTAGCCCCAAGGAGAAAGAGAGCCATGCGGCCACAAGGGAGGAGGCCCATGCGGTCGCATGTCAAAAAAAGGGGAAGCTCCATGCAGCCCGAGACTAGAAGAAGAGGCCCATACGCCACTCGTCCAAGGAGATAAACCGAACCTGTCAATTGAGGAGTTTGTGAGCCTGCGTGCCAATGATGAGCTGAGATTACTTAATTCAACCATGTCACTAGTTAGTGTTCAATTCCGAATTGCTTTAGAATCTAAATCGGTTTTAATGATCGAATAAAATAAGAGTAAGGTTCAAGCCCATTACGTGTGCGTTTGGGGGGAACATCCTTTATAAGGTGCCGCCACTCCATGGAAAAGATAGACCACTTTGATAATACATTGATTCAGCAAATTACTCTTGTTCTTTTTGATGGCCAAACCAACTTAAGGGAAGAATTAAGAGTTCATTGAAATCAAGATCGTTCAACCTTTCCGCTGGGAATTGGGAGTGCGATAGAACTTCATCTAGTGGTCGTGAAGTTCAACACGTGTGTTAGACGAATTATAGAGTGTTAACTCTTGCATTGGTATCGGGGGGATCACTACAAATTTTTAGTACTAGGACAGTAGGGGAGACTGTCCGATAAAGGAGGAGTATTGCAAATCAAAAAGCATGTAGGAGCATTGTTGTTTAATTATTGATTATGTACTGTTGTGGTTTGTTGTTAAGATTGGGTGTTTGCTTTAGGAGGAGTAACATCGGTTTGGTGTCATCTTCGAATCAATCCGTTCCTTGCAATTAGAAAAGGTAAGTGCATAGTAGAATGATAACACGAATGGTTTGCTCTTGTTGTTTGTGCCAAATAAATACTTGGCATGCCGATTCACATATTTATACTCGCTTTCTATAATGCTCATTTAATTATGATTTAAATGATGATGTCAAATGGTTAATGTCAATAAGTGATTAATGAATAAAAAACCATTGCATTTGCGTGATGAGCATTCATGATAGAAATAGATGACCTATGTGGCCCTCTAGACCTACTTTGTGTGGGTGACCTACAAGAGTGGGTAGAGAAAGACCTACTGATATGGATCCAACTAGAAAGCTAGCTGAATTACGTGTTTTGGCCCTGATCTTTTAGGATATGCCTTGCTGGTCACCTCCGCCTTGTTCTAGGGTTCTTGTGTGCCCCAAGAACAACAAGCTTCCTTCATAAAATCTTCTCCCACACACACCATAGCATGTGAACAAATGATAGGGTAGCTGAAGTTCTAGTAAGCAAAATCCAACACCACAATTGGATTAACACACCAAGATCAATTCCTCGATGGAAATCTCAAGCACACATGCCAACAATGGCCACCAAAACCATAGTGATATTGTCGTATCTATTTCTCAAAACATATCATCTAAAGTCTAAGTTACAATGGAGGCTAAGCCCTGGCCTTATATTAGCACTCCAGGTGGCACAGCCAACCAAATCCACGTATGCACCAATCTGGGATAAGCCCAATTCTAACTCTATATCATACGTACTTAACTAATCTGGACTCCCTAAGAAAACCAAAACTCTCTAGATAAGCCAACTGGTTTTTACAAGAACTCTCAAAACTGAAACAAACTCTAAAACAATTGGCCAACTTGGTTCAGTCAATAAGGAGAAGCATGGCACAATTTGGTTTAGCCATATTGGAACAAACTTGAGAAAAGGAAACAAACTCAAGATAAGCATTCTCTATTTGTTTTTCATTTAAAAGACTCAAATTGATCCAAACTGATAATTTGTGCTGATCTTCTACCCCTTCTTGGCTCAAAGCCGAATTGGCTCCCTTGTCCTAGCTCCTTATGTGGCTAAGTTCTCTTTGTGCACAGCTCAAAAAAACTCAGACTCCTGGCTCAAACTGATCGGATTACACACAACCAAAGAGTTCAGAATGAATCCTTCCTCCTTTGGTCATTCCCTTCTTTCTTGATCCACAAGAGAGAGCCTTAGATTCGCTTGGCTTTTTCCTAACTTAGCACCTGGCTCAATTGGCTTTTCTTTTAGTTGCACATGCTTTCCTTGGATCATGCGCTCACATGCCCACACGCTGGACCTTTCTCCCGTGTGGTTGTCCTCCCTATCTTGGCTGAGTTCCATGCGCCCTGCACTTCATGCACCTCATGCAGCCAAACAATGATCTTCTCTTTATGCACTTCACAATTCTCCCTTGTTCCCCCATGTGGCTGCACAAGGGTTTGCTTTCCTTCTTGAGCCCGTACTTCTTTCTCTTTTTCAATGCTCAAAACAACACTACTTGAACTTGTAACTTTAGTTTGCAATGCTGAAATACAACTCAAAGTAGTAATGCTTCTTGGTGCCACATACTTCGGTAAGCACTCCACAAGAGTGGAGTTAAGGTAAAAGGTGGGCTTGAGTGGACACTAACATGTGTAACACTCCGCTATACTGGTATAAGTAAAAGAGAAGTTAAGACATGTGTATTACATTCATGAAAAGATAAATGAGATGATTTGACATGTGCATAGTATAAATGAGAAGATATGAGAAATTGAGATATTTTGTGAAGTTGACATGAATATTTGGTACCATGTTGTATATCGTTTATTATTTTATTTTATGTATTTGCTAAGTCGTAGACTCACTCTTGCTTTTGTTGTTATTTTAGGTGATCATTGAGGATGACATGCATGGGTGGGAAGTAGAATATGATTGATCTTGCACCATTATAGCTTCTTTTATCACTTAGTGCCTAGTAATTCATTGATAGAAATAAACCATACTATTCATGCCATTTTTGTATGAATAATGATGTCTCTTAGAACCTATTGATTTTATATTGTTGCTGCCTGTCGAAGTTCCTTTGATTATACTTAAAGTTAGTTCATTTAGTTTAATGTTATTCAATGCCACTATCTTGTGATTATATTTGTGTGACGTAACATCTTGTGGAATTATGGTTGAAGTATACTTGATAGTAATATGCATGTAATGGTTAAAATTGGTAAGAAATTGTAGTTGTTAGTGAGATTCAGGGCTCTTGTTGGGCCAAGATGTTACATGTATCATACTGTTACACATGTATGTATGAACCCTTTAGTAGGCTCGACTAGCGACCACTCATGAGACGGCTTGAGTTTTTGAATGAGCTAAACCAAGCTCCCCTTTTTGCTCATTAACCTACTGGGCTGTCTCGAGCTAGCTCGATAACTAAGCGAGCTTAGGTGAGCTGAGCTAGCTTGTTACTCTGCATCTATAGTTTAGTGGATTAATTTCCTGATTTTATCATTAATTGCTCTGATTTTATTTAATTAATTATGAAATGCATAAGATATGATTTATCTGATGTCATCTGTAGGATTCGAAAGGAATCATGCACTTATAAAAGCATATATGGAAAGTAGACATCAAGAAAAATGAAACCACACTTGGATCATCACATGCTAACCCTCTAGAGGAGAAGACAAGAAGTGGTACGGTCCCTAGCAACCATACCACACCCCCATTGGACCACCACGTCAAATGGATCACGTGGCTTACCGGTGGTGCAAACCCCTTCCCAGCACTAAAACCCTAGGATTGGGTATTTAAAAGGTTGGTTGCATCTACAAGAAAGGAGGCGACCACCACATCATCCGTAGCCATTCTCCAAGTCTAGAACACCATTTTCTGCCATAGTTCCACCATAGTTTATCCTCCATTCATTTGTCCTTGTAATCATTCATCCATTGGTGTAACTGGAACATCAACAACATCATTTATAATACATTTTTGTTATTTCCAAATTCTTGTCACCATGTTCTTCATTGTTCATCTATAGTTTTTTTGGTTTCCATGGTCATGAGTGAGTAATTCCCCAAGAGATAGGGGTTAAAGGTAGCCATGTAGCAATAGTAATTCAAGGAATGATCTAACTTTCATGTATGCTTTGTGTTGTCATTGGTATTAGTGTTTTCTTGTCTGTTCTCGACACTAGGACTCGATAGGCCTTGATGCCTCATAGGTCAGAACAAGGAGAGGCAGCAACACATGGTGAGTGGAAGATCGATTGACAGAGTTAGTGACACTTATAGCGGCAAAGCTCGGCCTTTGGAAGTGATCTACATAAGGAAACATGGTATAACCATGGTACTTAATGCATTAGTTCAGTTGTAAGTCAAGTGGTCCATATGATAATTCATTAATTGCAAGCGTGGCGTACAATCGTATGCACATGAGTGGGACAATTGATTCTCCTATACAATGTTTGTCCGAGGGAGATGCATATAGGGTGTACCGCCTACATGAACGAATGATTATCACAATGCTTTGATTATTTAGATCATTATTATTATCATCATCTCTGAGATTTACTAACACTACAGGTGTTGCTAATACCCTAGGTCCTATCCTCCATCACATGAATCATCGTCTCATTAATATTAGCTTCATTATTGGTCTTTATTATTATTGCTTTAGTAGTAAATTCATCTTTATTATTATTGCAAATCACTTCCCTCATTGTTTTTATAGTTGTAGTTTAATTAATAGATGTTTAAAAGTAATAGAATAATCCACATGTCCACGAGAGATCGATATAAACCTTAAAATACTCTGAGGGAACTGATACGAACGACACCGTGCACTTTTGGGTTGTCATTAGACACCCCTACCTGTGACTTGTAAGTGCCCGTCAAATCTCAGAATGAGGGATAGGGAAGGGGCTTTGTAACTTGTAAGGGCACTTCCAATACTCCTCTCTGTATAGTGTCTATAGCTAATAAATAGCTATCCACGCAAGATATGAGATGATGTGGCAAAGAGTTAAAGAAGAGAGAAAACCAGTGTCTTGTATGAGACATTGGTTGAGCACACAATCCAACAAAGTGTTATTTGTCTACACTATGGGGCCCACCACATAAAACCTCCTCCCTCTACACCATCTTGCTACACCACCGCTCCACACCAGTCCGTTGTGCCATCACGCCGCTCCATGTCAGCTCTCCCTGCCATCGCCACGGTCCATGTCGATCCCACGTGCTTCTCACCTCCAGGCCAGATCTAGGCAGCGATGACTAAGCAAACCTTAGTCACGAGTGTGAGTTCATCTTGGAGTTATTCTCTTGTATAAAATAAAGGCAAAATTCCATCTATAGGACTGAATTGAGGTTGGTACCAATTAATACCATAGTTTTTTCCCAACTCCACGTAGTACCACAAGGAGGGCACAATCTTCCATCCATAGCACTTCCGTCTACTCTTGTTACCCTTTTTTGCTTGAATGATTTTTTTTGCAAAAATAGGTATTGTGAGATGACAGGAATACCCCTGTGAGCTAGGTTTCATGTCGCTTGATCCATCTCCTCCCAATGCCTCATCATTCTCCTCCTAATGCCTCATCTGGTCGCCTCATCCATTCAAGCCGCTTGATCCATTCCCCTCTCAATGCCTCCCTGTTGCAATGGCTAGCTAGCAGTTGCTGGAATTAGGAGGCCTGGTATGTGATTTGAAGCCTTAATTTGTCCTCTGTATTGTATCTTGTGGGTGGCGATTTCCATAGATCTACAGTTCATTCGGTGATATTTGGCATTCTTTACCATAGGTTGTGCTATCGGGAGGAGACATCTGTTTGGTGAGGTTTAGGATGTCGAGTCCAAATGAAGCCCTCAACAGGTAAGGTAAGTAGTATGTGTTTAGACATATGTCATTCATGCTAACTATTGAAATTCAATCCTCTCACATATCAGATTTTCATTAAAATCTTGGTACAAATGTTGGTGTTTCAGGTTTGATCCTGATACGCCAAGTAGTTTAGATGGCACTGCCCATCAGAACCAAATAGTTGAGTACAACAATGAGATGAGTTCAGATGTCAATACCATAATAGAGTGGCAAGCAATGTTCTAGTTAGATGCACCTATTGGTGACCCTGAGAAGCAGTACGAAGATGATGAGCCCATTGGTGTCAACAAGGAGCACTTATACGGAGTGACAGATTTTCCACGTGTTGTTTGCGATGAGCAAACTATTCCTGAATGTGGTGATGTGCCCATTGGAAATGAGTCTAACAATCAAGATATCCCAAGTGACTATGACCCTCAATCTGTCCTAGATGAGGAAGTTCCATTAGATGTGCACAGTAATGTTGTACTTGAGTTTGTGCAAATAGGGAGGACCCAACATTTAAGGTGGGTGCAACATTCCCATGTAGTGATGAACTCAAACTTGCTATGAGCCAACATGCCATAAAAAAGGAATTTGAGATGAAGACTAGTCATAGTGATAGGTTGAGATATATGGGTCCATCACCCCAATGGCAGATAAGACACAATGGATTAAAGTTGACCCAGGTTTCAACATGGTACCACTTAAGCTTGGAAGGTCTTCTGGAAGGCCGAGGAAGAAGAGAATCTCAAATAGTGCTAAAGGTGGGGGCAAGAAGGTCAAGCAATGTGCTAGATGTAAGCAATTTGGCCACCATACCAATAAATGCAAGGAGGCAGAGTGGGAAGAACCTGAGGAGATGCCAACACCAGTCCCTAAGACTAAGAAAAAGTAACTAATAGCCTAATACTTACTTACTTTCTTGCTTTAGTTGTCCATCCATTTAACCATGGATAATATGGGATGATCTTCATTGCAGGAAGATAAACGCTACAGGTGCATCCTCTTCTCAGCCATTCCCCAGGAAAACGCCTCCAAGGGAGGCTGGGAAGCAAGCTATGACTAGTGCAGTCACATCCTCTTCTCAACCACCTCCTGGAAAGACTCCTCCAAGGCAGGCAAAAACGAGATCAAACTCCACTAATACAAACAGGAAGAGGAGCCTTACCAGTTTCCTGCGGAATTAAGTTGAGAGAACTATGTATTAACATGGTTACTATATGTAGTATGAACCATGTATTTCATGTTGTTTTGTGGTCCATATCTTAGAACCTTTTTGGCCCACATCTTCAAACCTTTAAGAATTCTATATGGTGTATTATCCATTCTGTAACTGAAGCAATGGATGGATGGTGAAGTATGAACTTGCTTTTCAAATGGTGACTGAACTTGCTTTTCAAATTTTGCTCAAACCAAAGCAAGTACTACTTCTTCTATGTGGCTATTACCTTTTGTACTTTTCCTCTATGTAAATCGCACTAGTCCAGGAATCAAGGTGTGTGACTTGGCTTGCTCCACGAATCGGTGTGAATCATCGTTGAAGAATTCCTCGGAATCGTCGTAGTCTACATGTGAAAATACCCAAGCAAACTCAAATAAAATCCAAATAAATTCAAATAAACTCTATAGATTTAAAAGGAGGATAGAAATGGATAGATTGGAATTTTTGATGAATTTAGAAATTTGAATGGGCTCAATCGGAGCCGGGACGCAGAAGAACTGTCAGGACCTAGATTTTACAATCCAGAATCCTCTGTGATTCCACCGCACTATTCCCTGCATCAGTAGATAGTGCTCATAGATTCAGAAATGAACACAAGAATACATATCATACGGAAGCATAAATATAATAGTAAACTTACTCATGGGCCGATTAGGCCGAAATCATTGAATTGCAGCAGCGGAAGAACAAGCACGCAGGTGGGACCTTTAGGACTTGCCCACAGGCAGCCAACTGGAGGTTCGCGACCTAGCCCTTGACGACTTCATCTTCTTCTCCATCATGACCAAAAGTATTGCTGAAGCGTAGTGATCCGATTCCTGATTCTGGATTTGTTATGAGAGCGAGTGTGAGCACAAACCACTGTGCTCCACGAGCCAATACACAGGATGCAAATAAATAGCATGCATGGCTTATCAAAGGAGAGGCTCGGGTTTATTTTATTTGCCAGAAATTACTTTTAGCATTATTTTTATTAGTTATTCATGGTGTTATTATTGCTGTCTAAAACTCCGAATAGCGAGGGTCATCATTTATGTAATCCATTGATCATGCACTCATTGCTACCTAAGACTCCAAATAGCGAGTGTCATCATTTATTTAATCCACCAATCATACCGTTCCCATTGCATTGTCTAGAAATTTCACTAATCAAATCAGAGATACCAATTCCCCTATGATTCCAAGTTCTCATCACAAATTTATAGATCCAATCTCGGGTTCATTATTTACTACTTTGATCAGTCCCTCAGTCTTATGAACACTTAGTCTCCTTTAGTTCCACCAATATCTTTTGTACTCTGATCTCCTAATAATCCAATCTTGTGGTTGCTATTCAGCAACTCTTCACTTCTAATTTCTAATGATTATCCAACAATAATACTTTTGAATCCACGGGTATCATTTGTATTAAGACTCCCTAATTCAATCCTCTCTGTTATTGATTCAAAACCATATATTCTTCCAATAATCAATCTTATTTTTCATTATGTATATCTAACTAATTTACTAGTATACCTCCACCAAGAATATCAATGATCAAGTCTACGTTTCACCAGTATACATCCACCAAAAATATCATTGATCAAGATTGTATCCCAATAAGGGTTGTCATTCCTCCAATATTACCAAGATTTCAATTCATCCAACTAGTATTTGATCGAATCCTATTAATCCCATTATCGCCAACCTCTTCCAAGAATTTATATTAGTTATCAGTGTTGTAATCCAGCAATTACCTTTGCACTCCCTAATTCTCCAAAAATCATTTAAATCATCTATCTAGCCTATATATTCATTTAGGCTCCACCATTTTATTCCTCCCCGAATCCACACTATCGTTTTCCCTTTTATGATCGACATGAATCCACCAACATCTTTATGTGTTTACCATAAGCAGCCATCTTCTTTTCTTATGACTCTATTTATTCTTTCTGACATTTTACTTTGTGAGATATATTATCATTATTTAAAAATATGATACATAGAAATTTCCTGAGACCTAGCAGTTTTGAACAAAAACATAATGTGTAAGAAGATGCACTAGTAATAGCGATCTATATTCCATCCAACGTTACATGGTATCTACACTATATGCTAACCTTTCAGTGTTATAACCGCTTACATTATCACTGGGGCGATACTCAGGGCAACACAAATCAGGGCTTTCCATTGCCCTCCACTTTTCTATTCCACCTACAAAGTTTTAGAAATAGAACTATATCTGGTTAAGTTCCCATGTCCGCCCTTGACCGTGGGCACGGCTATTCAGATAGTTTTGACTCTGCAGAGTTTGTACACTTTCACCACAAGAGACAATCAACTCGTTGCTCCACACGATTCCTTAGTCATGTGGTTGAGTAGATCATCACAGTGACTTTTCAAAGTATCTAGTCCCTTTTGTCATCTCACCCTATGGGCCATTCCCACTTACGGTGGGTCCCATACGTTACATGGGATGTTCACCACGGTTACTAGCGCTATTCGGGTTCCACTCCCCACAACGCTAGTACGACGGGGAAACTTCACCCTCCACTCGGTGTCCTTTTAGGCCTCCCCTTGCCCTTGCATATCCACTCCGATCCACTACCGGTGAGATGAGTTCGAGGGTTTCGATAAATTTACTTAGCCAAGTTGTATTTTACAGACTTGTGGTTGTACTGTTTTACACAGGAGGTCATGACAAGATTTAGTCCTTAGAATTACCTGAGCGGTTCTACCACACTCCATAATTTGTGCTTCCTTCGCACCACATACCAGCCCCCAAACCATCTGCCCAGATATTCAAGCAAGTTGGGGTTTTTGGGAGCATAAAATAATCATATCCAAATATACCAGTCATTACCATCATGACTTCTCAAACCAGTTTCTCATGATTAAAAATGATAATGATGCTTGGGGCATTTTAGCGCTCCCGAGTGCTAAGCAATACTAAGCATGGCATGTAATTACGGACTTATTTTTGAAAGTTACTATTATAATTTTTGCTGGGGTGACAAGGTTCACATATTCAAATCTTCCAAAGAATGTGTAATATTAATCAAGTCAATAATGGGCATACAACTAGAATCTTAAATTAAACATGTATTTGCATATAAAATAACAGCACGCAATTTGATAATTTAAACAAAAGTAATTTGCAGAAAATGTAGGTTCAACATGATCAACGTATTGACTCGCCTGACGCGGTTTACCGCAGACTTGAGCTCACACAATGCTTTCTCTTGAGCTGTTGGTCTCTATCTTCACTTTGCTCTTGGCCACGCTTAATCCCTTGATTCTTCGGGGCTTCAATTTCTAATTACGTGCTAAATGATATAATCCAAATAAAAGCAAATAACTCAAGAGATCCAAATAATTCCGAATAAACTCAATTTAGTTTTATTATGAGTTAATGGGTGATTCGGGTGATTTGAGGCATGGTCGGTGGTGGAATACGATGACTCCATTATTTTTGGGTATTTATCAAGAAAATTCCATGAGTCAGGTTAGACCTAGGGTTCAGTGTACAAGATTAGAGGAGCATTATTTTGTTGAACGCCCATATTCAGGATTTATGCTATATGCGATGTATACAATTCTTAGCTTATCGAATTAATTCATATTACTAGTAACTCGATATGTAGCATTTTATGCGACCCTAATTACTCATGTTATTGGTTAAATGTTTACTTTAGAGTAGTTATATGTCGGTGAGATTAATTTGATGCTTGATGACCTAGGGTTGTTATATTTTAGCATCTGTATATTATTATGACCCCTTTTAATTTGAGTGCTCTCTGAAAATTACTGATACTCATATTTTATCCCTTTATAAATCGAGCCTGCTATACATGATTATATTTTGTTATCATTATTAACTAAAGCTACCATTTAAGATTTCATGGTTGGCGGTATGTTAATGATAGCATTTACATATATTTTTTTAATAGGGTCTACGGTGAACGCAAAATTGTACTGTTATTTTTACTAGTGAGCTGCATACATGCCATCTGCATTTCTCTAACCATTTATTCATATATATATATATATACACACATATATATACATACATATATACATACATATATAGGAAACCTCTTTTCTACTCCCGGGTGTAATTACACCCTATATCGTATCTCATAATGTAGGGAGTATCTCGCGTAACGGAGGGTATGTACATGTAGAATTCGAGTATTTAAGACCATATAGGTGGTATGAATAATTTTTCAGAGGTGGTATGTACATTTTTTCGACATACTCCTTTTTATGTGCGTATATGAAGGTATTTATAAAATACGCTAAAAACTATGGACTCCCTTACAATTTTTTCGTATAATTTATATTGGAGTATCTTATAATTAGTATATGAGTATACATAAAGTAATAAAGGAGTATTTCAAGTTTACATATATATATATATATGTATATATGTTTATATATATATTTACTTAGAAAGTCTCTACATTTTAGATGGACGTATTATTCCAATTATTTTTAATATTTTGTTTATTTCCTGCTCCTTGATTGGATATTATTTACCTTAAGAATCTTTGATCATTGTCTATATCTACAAGAGTATCTTTTTACGATCTCCATAAATTTTAGTTTTGTGTTTTAATTTAAGTTGCATGTGCATGTTGGCTAATTACTTGATCTTCTTATTTTATTTAAAGTTCTTGTGAGGCATGGATATTTCTACCAAAAACCACCCTCTATTAATGCTCTTTTATCAATATTTAGATTTATTTATCTAGGCAGAGATTATGTACAAGGTAATATTTCATTATTGCTATTTAATAAAATATATCACTGAGTTTTGTTTAATGGTGGCATGATAAATATTGGGGCATATGTGTTTACAGTTTAATTAAGGGCAATCTTTATTAAATATGGACATTTATCCAAAGCCATTTTCCTCATTAATGCCTTTAATAAATACTTGGATTTAATATTTAAATATTAAAGTCACACTAAGTATTTATCATGATAACTAATCCAAATTTAAATCATACATAACCTATTTAAAGCCTTATTTAAATTTTATTAGCTTCCATAGATTATCCCTAATTTTTTTCTAAATTTTTCCTTTAATTACAAAGGGATTAGAAGGGACAAAATAAAAATGCCAAAAAGGTGTGGTCGGTGGGGATCGAACTTGGGACCTATGGGGACTGAAGGTTAGCATGATCGGTCTAGCCAAGTGGGCACTGGGTGTTACCTGCCTTATCGAAGGAATGAATGTAGAAAAGCTGAGGGTGGACAGCCAGAACAGAGGACAGGCTGGGACGGCCATGGCTGACGGCGGCGCCGGCGAAGAGCGGTTGGGGAGGCGGTGGTACTTGTCAAAATGGGTTGCCCGGAGCAGGAGGTAGCTTGGGGTGGAGGCACAGTGGTCAGAGCGACGGTGAGACGGGCAGGCGGCTGCGCAAAGTGGCCGACGGTGAGGTGAGTTCGGGGCGGCGGCGTCGATGGGAAGAAGAGATAAAATGGAAGCGCGCGTGAGCGATAGAAGGTCTAGTGGAAGCTTACCCAAGAGTCGGACGAGCGGGAGAGGGGGTGAGGCGAGCCGACGGCAGTGGCCGGTGGTGGCGCGAGGAGGCTTGCGTTGCCGGCGGGCTACAACAAATGGGAGAGCGGGGCGGCGCTTGGGAGAGCCTCGCGGTGTGTAACATCCCAAAAAAATTTTTTTTTTGCCTTCTATTGATTTTCTGGAGTTTATTTGGATTTATCTGGATTTTATTTAAAAATCTAAAGCAAGAAAATGTATTTAAAATATTTTATTAAAGCAAAAAAAAAAGAGTTTATTTTATTTTTTTTTTCTTTTCTTTTCTTAACCCTCCCTAAGTTTTGATTAACTCTTGAGAATTTACTTCTGGAAATTAAAAAAAAAGAAATTTAGAAGTTTCCTTCTTCCCTTCTTCCCAACCGCCGGCCTCCATTAACACCCCATCCGAGCTTTAAAAGCTTGGTTACTCCTTCCTCGGCCGCAACCAAGCCATTATTGGCCCTTAAGCTCGCGCTAGTAACCGCCCACCTCCGTCCGTTTTGCGGCTTAAAGCCTCTCGCCGTTATGCGATCGTTTCTAAAGTCCTTAACTCCGCGAGCCCTTTACCTCCGTCCTGCCCTATAAAGCTCCTTCCGAGCCCGTTATCCCTCCTTCGCCTTCCTGCGTGCGCCGCCACCTCTTTCCCCTCCGCCTGAACCGACCGGCCCGACCCGTGCTTCCTCGCCCGCCGTGCGAGCTCGGCGAGGAATTGGCGCCGCCGTCTCTTCGCGCCTCGTCGCCGACGACGCCGTGATCCCCAGCGCGGCGACCACCATTCCCCTCTCCGCCGAGCGACGCCGCCACCGGAGCCCGTTGTTGCCGAAGACTCGAGCGCGCCGCTTCTTCGCCGACGGACCGTCTCCACTCAGAATCGAACCTCTCGACCATCCGCCGCCTCCGCCACTCTGCCGATTCCCTCCGACCACCCCGCGCCCAACCGGTTCAAGGTAACACCCTTCCGTGTGGTCGTAGATCCGTAGTCGTAAGTCTTAGCCGTAGCCGTAGCCGCCGAGTAGTCGTGCGACTATGTGGTCGTAAATGACTAGGTAGCCGTTAACCTGTTTGAGTGGTCGATTCGGCCTCGAAGTCGTAAGTTTTTGTGTAGTCGAGTCGTAAGTTCTCTGTGTAGTCGAGTCGTAAGTTCTCTCGTAGTCGAAGTCGAGGTTTTCGTGTAGTCGAAGTCGTGGGTTTTCGTGTAGTCGAGTCGTAAGTTCTCGTGTAGTCGAGTCGTAAGCTCTCCGTAGTCGGTCGTGGGTTTTCGTGTAGTCGAGTCGTAAGTTTTCGTGTAGTCAAGTCGTAAGTTCTCTCGTGTAGTCGGGTCGTAAGTTCTCTCGTAGTCGGTCGTGGGTTCTCGGTGTAGTCGTGAGTCGACCGGTCTCGTGGCCGTAGTCGTAATTTTCCCGAGTAGTCGTGAAACCTTCCGTGGTGGTCGATGTCGATCGCGTGGTCGTAAACCTCCCATGTGGTCGTAAGTCGACTACGTGGTCGTAGCTCCGCCGATCGCATTTGCCGTGGTCGTAGCTCCGCCCGATCACGTTTGCCATGGTCGTGAGAACTTCCGAAGGCCATAACTTCTTCATTTTAACTCCGATTTAACTCGCTCAAATTTCTAAATTTTTCTAAAATCCTAAACTATCCATTTCTGGACTCTTTTTGAATTTTTGGATTTTATTTGAATTTTTTGAATTTCTTTTGGTTCTTTGCGATAGATTACTTACTTAATCCGAGAGTATTTCTTGACGAATCGCAGCAAGACTTCGAGCAAGGCAAGTTACACCTTTGACCATGTTGATCCCAGTAATTTAAATTATTATGTTGTTTTTAAATTAATATGCATGCGTATTTTTATTCAATCTAGTTTAAATTCGGTTTAAACTCTAGTTATACCCAATTCCTTTGTGTATGGCCAATCTTGAAATTGAACGAACATACCTTGTCACCATAGATGAAAACCTAGTTGGTACATTAGTATTGACTAGAACATTTTATGGAATTGCTTAGCCATGCTTAGAATAATTCGGGTGGAAAGAATTGTTTCACATAAAATGATAAAGTTTTCGAGTGTGTTCTTGACCTTGGTGGGTCAAGAATGTTTGTGAAATATTTTCAAACAAAATACGAAAACTTGGTTTAGACTTAGGCTAATGGTTAGAGTGGTGGGTGCCTGCTGTGGGCATTGTTGTTTGGTGACACAATGTTGATTGCCAGGCACAAGGGGTATGTGGTTGGTGCCTGAGTCAGTTAAGGACCGGCCTGTGAAATACTATTACAAAGTCACACCGTACTACCACAAGTCTGGTATGGGACAGACCTGGCTAAGTAATTTGTGAAGTTCCATTTAGTTTCGCTATAGGCTGAATGTGAGCGTGGCGTAGGCCATGAGAAGTCTCACATGGCACAAGAGAGGGCTCCAACATGTGGATTCATGTTGTGGTGAAACCTTAGTGGCGGCGTAGCTAATTTGGTAATGGAACATTGGAACAGCTTTGTCATGATCTCCTCGGCCGCACACCTAAGGAAGTGTGTTAATCCGGTGGCAAAACGGGGGACATGTCTTGTGGGTAAAGTTGTACACCTCTGCAGAGTAACAAACTATCCTGGATAGCCGTGTCCACGGTCAAGGACATGCTTAGTATGGTTTTTCACGGATTAGATTTTGGTTTTAATAAAATTTGGTTTATGGAAAGTTGTGAAACTTTTGGAAAGATGGTCCGGGTGGGATACCCGTGGTTAGGTTAGTGTTAGGTTGTTGCCTGCACTAACGTTATTATTTTGTTAAATCTTGTTTTTATATATTGTATCAACTTCAGCTTTTGCACTTACGTTATTGTATTTAATTCAATAATGCTGTTTATGCAAATGAACCACATTATGCCTTTCTTTGTAACCCCTTATGCATGCATCAAATCTGTTATATCTCCCGTGTAACTTGTGGAGTACTTTATGTGCTCACCTTGCTATAAACAATGTTGCCAGAGGACGGCGATGTCAACTATGTTGAGGATCGCGACGAATAGGCCACGTCTTACATCAATTCGCCTTGTGGGAAGGCGGGATGGGCTGCTCCTCTTATTTACCTTCCGCTGCTTATTTCATGTTTGGCCATGAAGCCACCTTATTGTAATCTTGGCCATAAGGCCCGTGCTTTTGCTTTATAATAAAGTTTGGTTATCATGCATGATATGTATCATCTGTTCCATCTGTGTGCACTAGCTTTTCCCGGGATAGTGCGAATAACACGAGAGGGTTCTGAGTTGTTGCTCCGGTCCCGGCAGAGATGGTATCGAGCATGTTGACCCTAAGACGTGACCGTAGGTAGAATAGAATGGATGACCTTAAGGATTTATTTTCAATATATATATATATATATATATATATATATATATATATATATATATATATAAGAACATTTTGAAAATCCTTCTACCTCTTACCTCCTTCATTCCTTCACTGCCTATTCTTTTAAAAAATATGTATATATATATAAAAATAATATGCATAATTGGTGACTAACTCCTTTTCTTTTTCAAAATTGTAGATGGCTGAACGTCCTACCACACCACCATGGAATCCTAGTTGGACACCTAGCCGATCGCCTTTGGGATCTCCTTCAAGAGTTGGGTGTTACGCACGCCCGTGTACCAAGGATATTCGGGAACCTATGGAGATCAAGAACGTTGGAGAGTGGAAGTGCTGATCTACACCAACGTGGGAGATGAAGAAGCATGTCACACCTTTGATGCTCCTCTACCCCGGGACACCTTCTTCAACGGAATCCAAGATGCAGCTCGTGAAGCAATTCGGCAGATGAGGGACATCTACGCCCAAGAGCTTCAACGCACCACATTCCGATACTTCCCTAGCAAGTACCCTGCCAGCTCCAGCAGCGTCTTCTCCTCGACAGAATTTGAGAGTAATCCTCGGCTCGTTCAGCAGGTGCAGTACACCAAGTCCTTGGACTATGTGTACCAAAACACCTTGAAGGAGTTGAACCTCATGGCGCAGCGACTCCGCGCAGCAGAAGAAGAATTAGCTAAGTACCGCTTGGAAGATGAGGGTTCTTCTGTTACAGGACCACCCCCAAAGAAGCTTAAAATCCAGCCTTCCACTAGTAGTAGCACCAGCCATAGAAACCATAGTTTAAAGTTTAAAGTTTTAGAACGATACTTGTGAGCTGTTATTCCTTTGTCAACAGCCTCAAGGTTATATTCAATAAAATAATATGGTTGGTTGTTCCTTGAGTTTTGTTGTGTTTCTTGTTTCGTGGTGGGAATGTTACATAGACCTTCTCCTAGTTCTCTCTCTTTCTTTCCTCTAAATCTAGAAGAATCTGGCAGATGGTGAACACAAGGAGGAATGTCAATGACAACGCCAACAACACCGGAGCGCAAGGAAGTCAGTCTGCTCCCATCCTTCCTCCTCCGCCAGCAGCTGGACCCGACTGGGCTCAAATGATGGCAAATCAAAATCAGTTGATCCAACTGTTAGCTCAAGCTATCAACAACCCTGCTCAGCATGCTCCTCAGCCGCCAGCTCAAGCTCCTCAAAACCGGATGTCGGAATTTTTGAGGATAAGGCCTCCAACCTTCTCAAGTAGTGCCGAGCCAATGGATGCTGATGATTGGCTTCGCGCGATTGGCAAGAAGTTGGATATTCTGCAATGCACTGATCGAGAAAGGGTCTTGTTTGCTTCTCACCAGCTTAATGGACCTGCATCCGAGTGGTGGGATACCCTGATTGCTTCTCATACCAAGCCTCAAGCCATTTCATGGAATGAGTTTGATCAGAGTTTCCGCAAGGCTCATATTCCAACTGGCACCATTACCCTGAAGAAGAAGGAATTCAGAGCTCTGCGTCAAGGAAGCCGCACAGTGAATGAGTACCTGCAAAAGTTCAATCAATTGGCGCGTTATGCACCAGAGGATGTGGCTACCGATGAAGCCAAGCAAGAAAGATTTCTGGAGGGTCTAAATGACAATATTTCTGTCCAGTTGATATCAAGTGACTATGCAGACTTTCATCAGTTGGTTAGCAAAGCCATTCGCCAGGAGGGCAAGTTTGTAGAGATGGAAAATCGGAAGAGAAGGATGGCCACGCAAAAGGCTAACCACGGAGGTTTTCCCAAGCCCCGTAGTAACCCACCTCGAGTTGGGCGCCTCAAGCCGCACTCCGGCAACTTCAAGCCTCAATCAAGCGACTTCAGCCAGCCAGCTAACCGCCAACTTTCCAAGTCAACCGCCCCAAGCATCAGTGCACTGCTCCTCCTACTAGTGGTCAAGCTCAGAAGAGTAATACTACATCTGATGGAGTGACCTGTTTCTATTGCAAGGAAACAGAGCATTATGCCAAGTCTTGCCCCAAGAAGCTTCAAGCTGCAGCTAATGTAAATGCTTCGGGAGGTCGAATCAAGGTCGCATTCAGAAGCCGAAAACTATGTTAAGGGACGTGTGAACCACATCACCGCCGAAGAAGCTCAGCTGCACCGGATGTCGACTGGGTATGTTCCTTGTAAACTCGATGCACGGCTTGAGCTTCTTTTGATTCGGAGCTTCCCATTCTTTTATTTCCTTGGATTTTGTGGTTAAGAATGGGTTGGGTATGGTTTCTCTTAGTACACCCATGTTAGTTCTCTCCCCGAGCGGAAATGAGAACAAGGACCTTGTGTCCGAGAATAGAGTTAATCATAAATGGGGTTCTGTTCTTAGCGGACTTAATAGTGTTGGAATCTCGAGATTGGATGTAATTCTTGGCATGAATCGGTTAGCCAAGAACAATGGTCGATTAATTGTGCTACCCGATCCATAACCTCACCAATGATCAAGGAGTAGAAGTAAAGTTTTCCCCAAACCCCTGCGCGAAGGAGAATGTGTTCTCACTCATCTTCAAGTGCAAGAAGAAGTACCAGAGTAATGAATACCGGATGTATTTCCGGAGGATTTACCAGGATGCCACCAGATAGGGAAATCGAGTTTGTGATTGACCTAGTCCCGGCACGGCCCCGCTTTCAAGAGACCGCATCTGTATGCCACTAATGAGTTAGCCGAGTTGAAGAAACAGATTCAAGAATTGGAGGATAAAGGGTATATTCGACCAAGTTCTTCACCTTGGGGTGCACTGCTTTGTTCGTCAAGAAAAAGGATGGAAGCATGAGAATGTGTGTAGATTACAGAGCGCTTAATGAGGTTACTATCAAGAACAAGTACCCGTTGCCCAGGATCGATGATCTGTTCGACCAGCTGAAGAGAGCCAGTGTCTTCTCCAAGATAGATTTGAGATCGGGATATCACCATTGAAGATCCGTATGGAAGATATCCCTAAACCGCATTTTCTACCCGTTATGGGCATTATGAGTTCACTGTCATGTCCTTTGGACTAACTAATGCGCCTGCTTACTTCATGAACATGATGCATAGTGTATTCATGGAGTATTTAGATAAGTTTGTTGTAATCTTCATAGATGACATTCTTATCTATTCCAAGAATGAAGAAGAGCATGAGAATCATCTTGGATAATCCCGGAAAGCTTAGAGAGCATCGACTTTATGCCAAATTCAGAAATGCGAATTTTGGCTAAAGGAGGTTGCTTTTCTTGGTCATATTGTGACAATGAAGGAATTGCAGTGGATCCTCTAAAGTGCAAGCCGTAATGGAATGGCAGCCACCCAAGACAAGAATGAAGTCGAAGTTTCCTTGGACTTGCTTGGTTACTATCGCCGCTTCATAGCAGGATTTTCAGAGTTAGCCAAACCCATGACTCACTTCAAGAAAGAAAAGAAGTTTGAATGGACGAAAGCTTGTGAACGAGTTTCCAAACTCTCAAGAATAAGTTAGTTTCAGCCCGGTGCTTATCCTTCCGGATGTGCATAAGGATTTTGAAGTTTTCGTGACGCCTCCCGTCAAGGTTTGGGTTGTGTTCTTATGCAAGAAGGTAGAGTGGTAGCCTATGCATCGCGCTGCTAAGACCACATGAGTGCAATTATCCTACTCATGATTTGGAATTAGCAACCGTAGTGCATGCTTTGAAGATCTGGCGCCATTACCTCATCGGTAATCGTTGTGAAGTATACACGGATCACAAGAGTTTGAAATACATTTTCACTCAGCGTAACTCAACCTAAGGCAGCGCAGATGGTTAGAGTTGATCAAGGATTATAATATTGGAATTCATTATCATCCCGCAAAGCAAATGTTGTGGCGATGCGCTAAGCGTAAGAACTTATGCAAACAAGTGTGTTGTCAAAAGAAGATCGATTCGACTTCGGAAGGAATCTCCGTCTAAGTATAAAACCAGTGAATCAAAGTTTTCTCTCAACTCTAGAGATTCAACCTACTTTACCCGATCAAATCATGGAAGCCCAAAAGGTGGATGAAGATATTCAAGAAATCAAGAAAAATATGAGAAGAGGCAAAGCGCCAGATTCAAAGTGAAGATGAGAATGGAACTGCTTGGTTTGAAAACCGTATTTGTGTGCCCAATAATCAAGAGATCAAGAAAACGATTTTGCAAGAAGCCCATGAAACTCCATACTCAATTCATCCAGTCGTACCAAGATGTACCAAGACCTTAGGAAAGATATCGGTGGGTCAAGATGAAAAGGAAATTGCGGTTTGTTGAAGCTTGTGATACCCGCCGAAAGTCAAGGCGAGCATCGAAACTGCAGGACTTTTGCAACCCTTGCCAATACCAGATTGGAAGTGGGAAGAGATCGGTATGGACTTCATAACCGGACTACCTAGAACTCAATCCGGCTATGACTCAATGGGTGGTAATTGATGATTGACCAAAGTAGCTCATTTTATACCACCAAGACTACTTATTCGAAGTAAGTTAGCTGAGATTTACATGGCTAGAATTGTGTGCTTGCATGGAGTTCAAAAAGATAGTATCGGACAGAGGTAGTCGGTTCACCTCCAAGTTTTGGCGAAACTTCATGAAGAGTTAGGAGTAAGCTTAATTTCAAGACGGCTTATCATCCTCAGACGGATGGCCGACGGAGCGAGTAAATCAAGTGCTAGAGGATATGTTGAGAGCATGTGCTCGGATTTTGGAAATAGTTGGGATCGCTCATTGCCCTATGCTGAGTTTTCTTACAACAACGCTTATCGAGCCATCGCAAATGGCACCTTTTGAAGCATCAGTATGGCGAAGTGCGAACACCCTTGCATTGGGAATACCGAGAATTCCAAGGTGCGGGACCAACTTTACTTCAAGATGATGAAGATCAAGTGAGGAAGATCAAAGACAGGTTAAAGATAGCTCAATCCAGCGAAAAGTTATGCCGATAATCGCTCGCCGAGACATGACTTTCAAAGTTGGGGACTATGTGTATCTCGAGTATCTCCGCTCGAGGAGTCGAAGATTCCAAGTCGGGAAAGCTTGCACCAAGATTCGTTGGGCCATTCAAGATCTCAAGCCGCAAAGGAGAAGTCGATATCGCTTGGATTTGCCGCCAAGCATGTCGTGTGCACAACGCCTTCCACGTCTCTCGCTTGAAGAAATGTCTCGAGTACCCATGGATCAAGCGGACTTGAAACCCTTGATCTTCAAGAGGATCTCACCTATCAAGAGCAACCGATCAAGATTCTCGAGACAATGAGCGCTGCACTGAAGAAACACCATCAAATTCTCAGAGAGTTCAATGGAGCAATCACACGTAAGACGAAGCAACTTGGGAGCGAGAAAAGATCTCAAAGCCAACCATCCCCATCTCTTTGTTAGCTAGTTCAAATCTCGAGGCGAGATTTCTTTAAGGGGGTAGGTTTGTAACATCCCAAAAAAATTTTTGCCTTCTATTGATTTTCTGGAGTTTATTTGGATTTATCTCGATTTTATTTAAAAATCTAAAGCAAGAAAATGTATTTAAAATATTTTATTAAACCAAAAAAAGAGTTTATTTTATTTTTTCTTTTCTTTTCTTAACCCTCCTAAGTTTTGATTAACTCTTGAGAATTTACTGAAATTAAAAAAAGAAATTTAGAAGTTTCCTTCTTCCTTCTTCCCCAACCGCCGGCCTCCATTAACACCCCATCCGAGCTTTAAAAGCTTGGTTACTCCTTCCTCGTGACAAAAGCCATTATTGGCCCTTAAGCTCGCGCGCTAGTAACCGCCCACCTCCGTCCGTTTTCGCCGGCTTAAAGCCTCTCGCCGTTATGCGATCGTTTCTAAAGTCCTTAACTCCGCGAGCCCTTTACCTCCGTCCCTGCCCTATAAAGCTCCTTCCCGAGCCCGTTATCCTCCTTCGCCTTCCCGTGCGCCGCCACCTCTTTCCTCCGCCGCTGAACCGACCGGCCCCGACCGTGCTTCCTCGTCCGCCGCGTGCGAGCTCCGGCGAGGAATTGGCGCCGCCTGGTCTCTTCGCGCCTCGCCGACGACGCCGTGATCCCCAAGCGCGGCGACCACCATTCCCCTCTCCGCCGAGCGACGCCGCCACGGAGCCCGTTGTTGCCGAAGACTCGGCGCGCCGCTTCTTCGCCGACGGACCGTCTCCACTCAGTAATCGAACCTCTACGACCATCCGCCGCCTCCGCCACTCGCCGATTCCCTCCGACCACCCCGCGGCCAACCGGTTTCGAAGGTAACACCTTCCGTGTGGTCGTAGATCCGTGTAGTCGTAAGTCTTAGCCGTAGCCGTAGGCTGCCGAGTAGTCGTAGCGACTATGTGGTCGTAAATGACTAGGTAGCCGTTAACTGTTTGAGTGGTCGTATTCGCCTCAAGTCGTAAGTTTTTGTGTAGTCGGTCGTAAGTTCTCTGTAGTCGAAGTCGTAAGTTCTCTCGTAGTCAAAGTCGTAGGTTTTCGTGTAGTCGAAGTCGTGGGTTTTCGTGTAGTCGAGTCGTAAGTTCTCTGTGTAGTCGAGTCGTAAGCTCTCGTAGTCGGGTCGTGGGTTTTCGTGTAGTCGAGTCGTAAGTTTTCGTGTAGTCGAGTCGTAAGTTCTCTCGTGTAGTCGAGTCGTAAGTTCTCTGGTAGTCGAAGTCGTGGTTCTCGGTGTAGTCGTAGTCGTAGACCGTGCGTGGCCGTAGTCGTAATTTTCCCGAGTAGTCGTAAACCTTCCGTGTGGTCGTATGTCGATCGCGTGGTCGTAAACCTCCCATGTGGTCGTAAGTCGACTACGTGGTCGTAGCTCCGCCGATCGCATTTGCCGTGGTCGTAGCTCCGCCCGATCACGTTTGCCATGGTCGTGAGAACTTTCGAAGGCCATAACTTCTTCATTTTAACTCCGATTTAACTCGTTCAAATTTCTAAATTTTTCTAAAATCCTAAACTATCCATTTCTGGACTCTTTTTGAATTTTTGGATTTTATTTGAATTTTTTTTGAATTTCTTTTGGTTCTTTGCGTATAGATTACTTACGAATCCGAGAGTATTTCTTCGACGAATCGCAGCAAGACTTCGAGCAAGGCAAGTTACACCTTTGACCATGTTGATCCCAGTAATTTAAATTATTATGTTGTTTTTAAATTAATATGCATGCGTACTTTTATTCAATCTAGTTTAAATTCGGTTTAAACTCTAGTTATACCCAATTCCTTTGTGTATGGCCAATCTTGAAATTGAACGAACATACCTTGTCACCATAGATGAAAACCTAGTTGGTACATTAGTATTGACTAGAACATTTTATGGAATTGCTTAGCCATGCTTAGAATAATTCGGGTGGAAAGAATTGTTTCACATAAAATGATAAAGTTTTCGAGTGTGTTCTTGACCTTGGTGGGTCAAGAATGTTTGTGAAATATTTTCAAACAAAATACGAAAACTTGGTTTAGACTTAGGCTAATGGTTAGAGTGGTGGGTGCCTGCTGGTGGGCATTGTTGTTTGGTGACACAATGTTGATTGCCAGGCACAAGGGGTATGTGGTTGGTGCCTGAGTCAGTTAAGGACCGGCCTGTGAAATACTATTACAAAGTCACACCGTACTACCACAAGTCTGGTATGGGACAGACCTGGCTAAGTAATTTGTGAAGTTCCATTTTAGTTTCGCTATAGGCTGAATGTGAGCGTGGCGTAGGCCATGAGAAGTCTCACATGGCACAAGAGAGGGCTCCAACATGTGGATTCATGTTGTGGTGAAACCTTAGTGGCGGCGTAGCTAATTTGGTAATGGAACATTGGAACAGCTTTGTCATGATCTCCTCGGCCGCACACCTAAGGAAGTGTGTTAATCCGGTGGCAAAACGGGGGACATGTCTTGTGGGTAAAGTTGTACACCTCTGCAGAGTAACAAACTATCCTGGATAGCCGTGTCCACGGTCAAGGACATGCTTAGTATGGTTTTTCACGGATTAGATTTTGGTTTTAATAAAATTTGGTTTATGGAAAGTTGTGAAACTTTTGGAAAGATGGTCCGGGTGGGATACCCGTGGTTAGGTTAGTGTTAGGTTGTTGCCTGCACTAACGTTATTATTTTGTTAAATCTTGTTTTTTTATATATTGTATCAACTTCAGCTTTTGCACTTACGTTATTGTATTTAATTCAATAATGCTGTTTATGCAAATGAACCACATTATGCCTTTCTTTGTAACCCCTTATGCATGCATCAAATCATTATATCTCCCGGTGTAACTTGTGGAGTACTTTATGTGCTCACCTTGCTATAAACAATGTTGCGGAGGACGACGATGTCAACTATGTTGAGGATCGCGACGAATAGGCCACGTCTTACAGTCAATTCGCCTTGTGGGAAGGCAGGATGGGCTGCTCCTCTTATTTACCTTCCGCTGTTTATTTCATGTTTGGCCATGAAGCCACCTTATTGTAATCTTGGCCATAAGGCCCGTACTTTTGCTTTATAATAAAGTTTGGTTATCATGCATGATATGTATCACTGTTCCATCTGTGTGCACTAGCTTTTCCTGGGATAGTGCGAATAACACAGAGGGTTCTGGAGTTGTTGCTCCGGGTCCCGACACGGTGGCTGGGAGACGATCCCGTTCCAAGGAATCGAGGGGAGAGGGGCCGAGGAGGAGACGGCGGTGGGATTGGTGGCGGCGGTCGTTTTCGGGGAAGAAGGAGGAAGGTGGGGGAGGAAGAGGGAATGGCGCGGGGCAAAGGGGAAAGAAAGCCTGGGCTATTTGTAGGCGCAGAGGGGCAGGGGAGGCGCGGTGGCGGAGGACCGGGCGGCGGGGAAAGAACCGCCGATCTTTGCCCGGCGCGGGGCTCGGTGCGCAGGATTCGCGGTGGGAACACGACGAGGCCAGCTGGGCTTGCGCAGCGCGCAGGAGTGATGGTGACGCGACGAGGTCAGCGCCTCGGGCATGCGCGAGAGCTTGGCGTGATGCGGGGCGGCGGCTTCGGATCGGGCTTCGCTAGGAGCGGAGGAAGGCGGGAGGGAGCGGCGGGTGCGCGAGGCTGGGCTGAAGGCCGGGGAAGGGTTGGCCGGGCCGGCGGTGTGCGCGCGGGCACGGGCGAGTGAGAGCCGAGGCAAGGGAGCTCGGCCCTAGTGCGAGCGAGAGCAGGGGAGGAAGAAGGGGAACAGGGGTGGGCCGGCTGGGCCATTCGGCAGAGAAGGGGAGCGGGGAGAGGGGGTTGGGGCCGGGCTGACTCCCTCTTTCTCTTTTTTTTCTTTTTGTTTTGGTTTGTGTATTTGTGTTTATATATATGGAATTCATGTTTTATTCATTCCCCTCTTGCTCACCTAATTTTTATATTTATATATTCTTGTCACTAAATTTGTAGGTGCAAAATTTTGGTATGTATATTTATATATATATCCATATATGTTGGTATTTCATTTGCTTGCTCCTATTGTTATTCATGCCATTATTTTCAAAAATGACATTTTATATTTTAAGTCAAGTTTCTCCCTTCCTTTTCTGGATCATCATTTTAGATTCAAATTTTAAATTTTAATTCTCTATTATTTGCATATTTCCTTTTTTTATAACATCACTAGTGTTAGTTTCTTTCCTGAACTTTTTAACTTTTTGGAACCTCAACCAAATTTCAGAAAAATGCCATAAACTCGAAACTCAAATAAAATATATTGCAAAAATAATTCAAAAGCTTCACATTTTCAAATTTCAAATTTTTGGGATGTTACAAGAACAGGCTTCTAGAAGTTTAAAAGGAAAAAGGAGATTATCTGGAATTATTTTTGTACTAGAAATTTAATTTATGGCATCAGCATCTGATTTAATATTTTTAGCCGACGTTTGAAGATATTAGGACCAGTCCGATTGTTCAAGTGGGGACGTTCAGACCAGTCCGATCGGTCAAGTGGTCTTTTTAACTAAAGCTTGAAGATTCAAATAATTTAGAAAATACCAAATAAAATCTAAAAATTCTAGAAAAATTCGTAAAAATGTTTGGAATCATTCTAGGCTTAGAAAAAATATTTTTAACTTAATTTGGTATTAAAATTTTATATTGAAAATACTTTTATTTTTAAAATTAGATTTTTCCATTTTAAAATCCAGAAAATCACAGAAAAATCAGAGAAAAGCCAAATAAACCGATTCAGATTTCAAAGAATTAAGATGTGTTTGCTTTTCAAACTATCAAGTGCAACTGTGCATAGCAGTGATACATCAAACTTTCTATTATGGCTATGAACCAAACAGTAAAGTGGGGGTGTAGCTAGAGGGAGCCAACTAGTAAGAAAGTGAGTGGGTCTTCTTCCTCCTGCCTCTCTTTGGGGGTTTATATACACGAGTGGGATATGATGTAAAATTTCCAACCTACCCCTTAATAACTACACAAGGTAGAGGTACACTGGTACATTCCTTTATACTATTGGGCCTATTACACATTGGGCCAGTTGTAAGGCCCAATCACAGGGGGGCTGAGCCACCCCTACCACACTTTCCCATTCCACAAATATAACATCACATTCAGTCAAGCACTCAGATCCACATTCAGTCAAGCACTATTGTTTGTCCAGAATGAAAATGGCATTTGCTCTGCTGTTGTCTATTCAGCAAATTTCTATTAGGTTCAGACATTACAAATCAAACATTACAAAAGACTTAGAACATAACACTCAGTTCACAATCTTCCCAATGTAAATTTCTACCAGTAAGAATAAAAATGCAACAACAACCATTTTGAACTTTTCATCTGCAGTAGTGGATTTCCTGGTTGACTTGTTGATCTGGTCCAATGAGGTCTTCATCACAGCTAAATGTTCTCATACACACTAGTTGACTTGGAAAACCACTTCCTTTGCATTGCTCAACTTCATAGAAGAGTCATCTATTCTCTTTTGTTCCACCAGATGCATCCCACTCAAATGGCTCATGTATTGGTCTTTCCACATGAAAGTGTCGCGCTCCTTCAAATACATCTGGACGAAAAGAAACCCAGTTTTGTCATCAAAATGCATCAAATTCTTTGAGGGAATTTGTCTGAACAAAAAACTAAATTTCAAGATCAAATTCAAGACAAAAGGGAGATTCTTACCCCATCGTTTCTAGGGCACTTGTAGTACTCCTTTTCTAATTCTTTGAGCTCCCAGACACGGCCAAGATCATCTTCACATGCTACTTTGGGCATGGCACGAGAGATAGCCCACTGCCAGGTGCCGTCGCTGTTGATGACCACTCGGAGTGCGCTTCCATGCGATCCTTCTTCTTCTCTATGGTGCGGCAATGCGCGAGGAACAGACGCCCTAACCCTAGACTCGATTTGGGGCAGGGAGAAGAGGCCCTAATTGTACACTCGATTTTGGGGGAGGGGAGCCCTGGTGGAGCAAGGCAGATATGCACAAACCGCATGGGGAGACGGCGAGGCACTCAAGGGCTAGAGCAACGAGGAGCGGCACCACCACCAAATGGAAAGATGGAAATAAAGAGAGAGAGCTTCAGTTACATAAGCAATGGATGGAAGGGCATTCCTGTACATTTCAAATGTAGTCATCAAAAGGTAGACAGAAGTGCTATGGATGGAAGATTGTGCCCTCCTTGTGGTACTACGTAGAGTTGGGAAAAAACTATGGTATTAATTGGTACTGGCCTCAATTCAGTGCTATACATGGAATTTTCCCTAAAATAAATCATATATTGAGTTTTCTAAAGTAGTTCTATTAGAAAATATTTTGACGAAAATCAGTCAGATGATGTCTGGACACTCAAAAAAAGAAAGGAAAAAATCCATTCTTCATCCTCAACTTTTTGCATGGTTTAATTTTCATCCTTCATCTGAAAAGAGGTAAAACACATCCTCTAAATCTTAAAACCGTTTAGAATCCGTCTCTTCTACCAGCAAAAGACAGTTTTGACCGATTTTGATCCACGTAGCACGCTACATTGGATCTCGGCTGGCCAAAACAAGGTGGGCCCACCTACATTTTTATATTAAAAACATAAAATGCTTAATATTTCAATTATATATGGGTTCAGGCTGCCCCGTGAGTTGTCCGTGGACGTGATGCACTATGGACATTTTTATATTAAAAACAAAAAATGCTTAATATTTCAATGATATGAGGATGACAAGTAGGGCATGGGGTTACATATTAGTGGCACATCATTGTAATTTTGCAACTCATTTTCTAACTTGTGGTATCTTTGTAATGTTACTGAGCAAGTTGCCCCATTTTTAAGGTCATCCTTACTGTAGTTTTACAAGAAATTTTGATAGGCAACATCCCGCAACTTCATCCATCAACTGTATTGCATATGTTCACAATCAGATCTCTATCTTCACTTGCAGTGCTCACATATGTTCTGATAAATATGCTAGCGTGTATCAGGGAGAAAACAAGTAGACCAGGGATAATTCAATTTTGGGCATTCCCCTCGTGATATGACAGACAAAAATAAAGTTCATAATTTGATTCAATGTTATTTACTTCTTGCATATTTTTCTTTTTTGAAAGAAACAGTTGCTCCATAGGATCATTCTCTTGTAGTTGCACCTTAGAATCTCCAATCCTAACTCTGAATATATATTGCTTGTTTGCAGTGGTGTAGCTAGTCAATGGCTGGGCCTTGAGCTAGTCCAACCGAAATAACGATGGTGCGGGAGGTACACCTTTATCACAGCACTAAACAGAATGCAACCTTTATCACAACACTAAACAGAAGGCAATTTTGATCTGGGCCTTAGGCCATTGCCCCAGCGGCCCGATGCCCATCTCCGCATCTGCTTGTTTGGTATGAGAGATGGAATCATTCTCAATTTTTACAAGCCTCCAACTTTTTGAATGAAAGTTACAAACCTTAGTACATACAGAGGAATAGAATAAGAAAACAAGAGGGTCTACGCAGTGAACACTAACCACTTAGCTAAGTAGTGAACACATCCACCAACCTTATCTTTACCCCTTCCCAACTCCTTTTCAACCGCTCGTCTTCCTCGTATTGTCTGTCCCACAGCACATCTCCAGTGAGCCACTTTGACATTAGTTCATTCGGCGCCTCCACTACTGCACCTCTTTCTTCTTCCTCTCCTATGAGTGCCTCCACCACCGCCCCTTCCCTCACCCCTCTTTCTTCTTCCACTCCGACGAGCTCCACATATCTCCACCACCATCCCTACCCCCACCGGCCACTGCTTGCGGCCGACAGTGCCCTCACCGCCTCGCTGTATAGCCCCTTCTTCTTCCCACCGCTGCGCCAACCCCACCCATCCTAATATTCTCTTGGTCATTGTGTCGTGTCGCCCGCTATGCCGCCCCCACCCTCCCTTGTTCCCGTGCCCAGCGACGCCACCACTGCTTTGCCACACCGCCATCTACCCTCCCTCTAGGGTCGGGGGTCCTGGTGAATCTAACCCTAATTCCGATGAGGCCTCATTGGAGATACCGGTGCCGGGAGGGAAGAAAGATGTCCATGTTTATTTTGTCCCTTTTTTCACTCCTCAGCTAAAAAGTAATTATTCATTGTATAGCAAAAGCAAAAAATAATCGTTCGACTAACCCAATAAGCTAATAAGGGATCAACCAGCCTTTAGGCTTGGGGCATGTTTTGTTTGTTGCCACTTTGCCACGCTTCAAACTAGTCAAATTTGATTTTTTTTTTTTTGTGGCTACGGTTTGGTTTGTTTCTACAAGTGTAGTGTGCCATACTTTTCTATACTTTGTTCTATTTGGCATAGATTTAGTATTATTGCAAACTTTGGCAATTGATTTCTTCGCCGCATAATAAGTTAATAACATCAAAGAAAAAAGGTTAATAACACGGCTAGCCACAGTTTTAACTATAAACTACTGGACCAAACAATTCATAGCTTCCCGATTATGCGCTGCAGGGCACCTCAGATCCATTTCGGATGCCATAATTTTTTTTCCCAATTCATTCGAGAGTTAAGCTGTTTCTGTGAGGTTTATAAAAAATTTCCATTAAATTTTTGTGTTTCATGCAGGCAACCAAAACCCCGCTCATTTTAGTTCGAGCTTCTAATTTCTGACTTATTTTTCACTATTCATAAATTTTGTCTTTTTTTCTGGTGTTTTGGCTTTTTTTGAGTTTTTTGTTGGTTCTTTTTTCGTATTCGTTTACATTATTCGTGATGAACTAACTTATTTTTTCTATTTTTATTTTTTTAAATTTAATTATGCTAAATAAGCCACATTCAATTAGCTACAGTATAATTTTAATTATAAATTATTATTTTTCCGTCTAGCTGAGCGACACTATTAGGCCTTAGTCAAAAGGGCTTATTTTGAGTGGCTTATGGCTGAAAAGCACTGTAGCTGGCTGAAAAAACACTGTAGGCTGTAGCTGACAGTGGCTTATTTGGCGTAATTAAATTTTAAAAAATCTATAAAAAAATACAAAAACAAGTTAGCCCGTCACGGATAGTACAAGTGAATACGGAAAAAAGAACCGATAAAAAAACTAAAAAAACTAAAAAATTATTAAATAGTAAAAAATAAATCAGAAACTTAAGTCAAAATAAATAGTGCTCTATAGCATCTCCAACAATATTCTCTAAATCTCATCCCCTAAATCACTTTTTAGAGGACACAATCTAGAATATATAGAAGACTAAAAATATGTAACCTCCAACAAGTCCTCTAAATATGGTCCCTAAATTAAAATCTGGGTCCACAAAAACTACCAACCAAAGAATTTAGGGGATCGGACGGCGCAGGAGCGTTGGAACCGATTTAGGGGATGGTGTGCGTCCTCCATATATGAGGGACGAAAAATCAGGGATGGAGTCCTCTATATTTTTGGGTACCACTTAGGGGATCTGTTGGAGCTCTTTTTTTACCTTTTCTTCTAAAATATAGAGGATATGAGTATTTTAGAAGATTTGTTGGAGATGCTTTTAGAAGATTTGTTGGGATGCTCTGAGTCCGGCCCGTGTGCGACTCATGACCTCTTCGGGTTCTCCGAACACGCAGGAGGACGGTGGCATGGCAGGATTCATGGCTCCACCAACAACAAAAGCCGCGCACGCCACTCTCTCTCCGCATCCTCTCGTCCGTGTGAGCTGTCAATTGTGATCCCAACCCCCAGACGCAACCTTTGCGAGCCCACGCGTCCGGACGCCGCCATGGCCGCGTGGCGCCTCCGCCGCGCGGGCGCCGCCCTCGCCGCCTCCTCCGCACTCGCCGCAGCCGCGGCAGCCTGGCCGTCTGCGTCCGCGTCGGACCCCTCCCCCGCGGCCCTCGAGGCCGCGCGGCAGCGCGTGGCCCAGCCGGGGGCGACCCCTCCCCCTCGCGCCGCGCAGCGGGCGGCGCTGGCTGGGTCCACCGCCGCGGAGCCCCTCGATGTGCTCGTCGTCGGCGGCGGTGCCACCGGATGCGGCGTCGCGCTCGACGCCGCCACCCGCGGCCTCCGCGTCGGCCTCGTCGAGCGGGAGGACTTCTCCTCGGGCACCTCCTCCCGATCCACCAAACTCATTCACGGCGGTGTGTGGCCATCTTCCAACCCTGAGCCCTTCGAAAATTCTCTTTTTGCATGTAGATCCTTGTAGTTTGTATAGTTGTATCATCTTACGTTCTTAGCATATGCTTCTGTCTCACAAACTATTTGTATCCAATCTTTTGTTATAAAGTGCTTGGCTAATTAGATTTGGTGGTTCGGGTTAGTGGTGACTTCATCTTCAGGTCGTGAGGTGAGATGAGTCATGGAAACAGGAATGTGGATCAGGGCTTGGTGCCTGGTGGGCTTACAACTTTACATTCTGTCATTGTGAGAAAGTGGCCACCTTTTACCTATACCTTTTTTCAACTGGAATAATGAATGGACCATTTCTTGTTAACAGCGTGATAATAGTACTTCCTCTAGTCCAAAATATATGTTGATTTTGCTCAAAGCACATAAAACAAGGAAGAGCTTATTTTCAGTTTTTGACCTAGTTATGCCTCTATTATTTGTACACACTATGTAATACAAGTACCAATTAACGTTTAATATTTGGTAGAAAAAATTGTCTAGAAAAAACTAAACGTCAAATATTTGCAGACCAAAACCACCATTCTAAAGTGACATCTAAATTGTATCAAAACCACCATTTGTCTCATAGCTTTCTGTGTGCATCTTTTTTATCTATTGGTCTATTCAAAATAGGCAGGTTGAACATTGGGTTGGGTCAGTCCATTCTAAGCTTGTCAACTGGAGCTTGTGTTGCCAGTCTGTGGATACATATAACACCTATCTATTTGATGAATAGATGTGCTCATTTTGATGCTTAGCTGGCTAGGGTTACATAGAAGATACATATGTTAGCTATTTGATGAATAAATGTGGTTGCTTTGATGCTTGGTTGAAATGATGATTGTTATGCGCTAGCTTATCCGCACACACATTATCATTGTTTGGCCTCTGTAGGCTTAGCAAGTGATGCTGGTTTCTTAGTGGAGGAATGGAAGTCTAGGAAAGCACTATCTTGCTTGGTTAATTCTAGAATATTTGATCTTAGGTGGGTTCTATTAGGCTGTGGTTGTGACTTTTGAATTTTGGTTGTTCGCGAGAGATAGTATGAAAAGGAAAAAAGTCGTATGCGATTTTGGCTAGTACATCTGAACTCGGTACAGTGTCTACCAGGGTTCCAAATCCTGTCGGTAACCGGCCGGTTACCGGATTTCCCAGTCATCTTCGGTAGGGAGTATACCGCCCGGAATATATAAAATGTAAATTTGATTTTTGTGACCGCGTAATGCACTTCGTAGATTGGTTTAGGCATTGTTTGTGGTAGATTAACTATTGTGTGAAGTAAAAATGCATGAGTTATTGTAACTCTAGATGGCATTGGAGGCATAAAAGTGTAGATTAACATGTCCTATGTTAATCTACTCCATGTGTGTGGTAGATTAACTACTCCTTGCTTACTCCTTGCTAGCTAGATGGCATTGGAACTCCATGTGTATAAAAATGTAGTTTGTAACTAGTCCAAGTGTGGTAGACACTCTTTCTTGTCCTCAAACTTTATGGCATGAATTATTGTAACTCTAGATGGCATTGGAGGCATAAAAATGCATGTAGTAGTAAAATGTAAAAATGCATGAATCCCAGATGACATTGCTAGCAAGGAGTAGTTAACAACAAAGTAAAAATGTACCAATAACGGTTTTCCACCTGTTTTTCCAGCTTTTCACTAGTTTTTCTGGTTACCGGTCCCAAACTGCCTCAGTTCAAATTCTAGTTTGGCAAAATTCAGCCTGTTTTTTTACCGGTTTTTCCGGTAACCGACCAATTACCTGTACCGGCCCCCTAGCGGGATTTGGTCCGGCTCCAGTTAGTGTCTACTATAATCGAATTGTAGACACCGCCTCGAAAAGATGTACCGTTTGAAATATAGTTACTGTAGCAGGAAGTGATAAGTCAAAACTAAAGCCGAAAAGAACCCAGCCCTTGGCAAGCCTTAACCTATCTATGGTTATGCTTAAATTAAGATTTTGCTAATATGAATTGCTAATCTAACAGTCTATACTACATTAACTAGTCATGGTTCAATGGCAATATGTGACATGTGAAATTCATGAGAAAACACTGACTGTTCATTATTATATCTCAAACATGCAGAACCTGTATGCATCCAGACAATCTCTAATCTGTGTTACACACATTTTCTGTGTGTCTTGTCAGACCGATTTGTTCTACTTATACATAAGGCATATGCTATATTGGTATATAAGATGTTTCTTTTTTTCTCCCCGTTATTGTAAAGATATCAAGATTTTGTTTTCTCACTAATGTCATACATTTGTTGAAGTTCTCTTCCTTCATCTATAGATGGATGGATGGGTGGATATATTTCGTTGGATAGATTGGTATAATTGTAATGAATGGATATTTTATATAGATTGAATAAACAATTTGTGGTTTGAGAGCACATATTTTTATTTTATGATACAGAAAAACTTAATTAGTAAATGAATGCCTGCAAAAAGATTCTTATATTTGTTTTAGTGATTGATAATATAAATTTCCATTGTTCCTCACTTGTCATATTGAATTCATTTGTACAGGTGTACGCTACTTGGAGAAGGCAGTGTTCAATCTTGATTATGGGCAGCTGAAACTTGTTTTTCATGCTCTTAAGGAACGCAAGCAGGTTATTGAGAATGCTCCCCATTTATGTCATGCTTTGCCATGCATGACTCCTTGCTTTAACTGGTTTGAGGTTGTATACTACTGGTTTGGTTTGAAGTTTTATGATCTTGTTGCTGGAAAAAGGCTACTACATTTGTCACGGTATTATTCTGTAGAAGAGTCAGTTGAACTTTTCCCAACACTTGCAAGAAATGGCCATGATCGTAGCCTAAGAGGAACAGTAGTATACTACGACGGTCAAATGAATGATTCTCGGTTGAATGTGGGGTTGGCATGCACGGCTGCAGTTGTTGGTGCAGCTGTTCTCAATTATGCTGAAGTGGTCTCCCTTATTAAGGATGAATCTGGAGGGCGGATCATTGGTGCACGCATCCGTGACACGCTATCAGGTAGAATAAAGTATGTCTTTTCTCTTTCCGCTATATGAAAGAATCACTTTAGAGTGTGATTCAAGCTATCTTTTTTCATGATATTGTTTATATTTTCATTGTCAATATACTGTTTCTAGTTTCAAATGCGACTAAGTGTCTTACACATGTAAGCTGGATATATGCGACTAAAATGACTTAACAAATGGTTGGAAGTTGGAACTGTTTTAAGTTTCGAATGCTCTACTTTGCCTTTTTTCTGCAGACTAAATATCTTGCATAACCTATTGGTGGAAGCTACATCACTAGAACTTTCTTGTGATCTACCAGAAAATCATAGTTGATATACGTTATAATGAAGTAGCCAGTTAGCACAAACATGGGACAAAAACATTCTGTGTGGTGTTGATTTATTGTCGATCTTGTGTTGTTAGTTAGCAATATTTTCTTTAATAACGTTATCATTTAGAATACTGTTGCTTATAGTTAGGAATAGAGTCATTCTTACATTGTCACTTAATGTTTGCTAATGTATGTCAGGCAAGGAGTTTGACACATTTGCAAAGGTAGTTATTAATGCGGCAGGACCATTCTGTGACTCTGTGAGGAAGATGGTTAACAATAATGTTGTGCCCATGATCTGTCCTAGCAGTGGGGTGCACATTGTACTTCCTGATTATTATTCCCCTGAAGGGATGGGGCTGATTGTCCCTAAAACCAAGGATGGTAGAGTTGTATTTATGCTGCCATGGTTGGGAAGGACAGTTGCTGGGACAACTGATTCTAGTACAGCAATAACAATGCTTCCTGAACCACATGAGGATGAAATACAGTTTATATTGGATGCAATCTGTGATTACCTTAACGTTCAGGTTTGTGTGCTTGAATACAAATTCTTTTCATCCATAATATTGTGGGGTAAAATTTCTTTGGTTCTGAGGAATACATTTTGCTAAGGGTTTTTTTTTTCCTGAAACTAGTGTAGGACATTTTCCACTAATATTTGGTTGCTAACTTGGTGATAGTGGAAGAGAATGTTTTAGTAGCTAATTCATACTCATTTCAGTTGGATGCTTTATCACCTTAAGCCTCTCTTTAGCTCTGTTGAGTTTAATAAATGAGTATGTGGCTAACAGGCTTATATATTACCTTGTCTTTGGGAATTAATTTCGAGATAGTTCTTGCTCCCATTGTTAGACTACAAAAGTTCTTGCTCCCATTGTTAGACTACCAAAGAGAACTCTGTTATATGATACTTTCTGAGGGAAAGTTCATGTGGCAATTCACATGCTATAAAAACCTGCCTATGTCTAGACTCTTTAGAGTTCTTCTGCACATGACAAATTCTCGATTGACCTTCCCAGCAACAAATACTTTGTCTAGTAAACCATGGATTATTGTGAGAAAACCAAGCACATAATTACTAATGTAAGAACATAGTCGATTTAAGACGATAAACCAGGAACTACAATGTTGTTAATGCCTAACCATGTATGTCAACCTTAAACTTTTAGCACTAGAAAACATGCTTGATTAAACTAGCTAGAATTCCAAGGGATTACAATGGGGTTACTTTTCTGTGCACTTCTCCCAGTATGGTTATGCATTCTTGTTTTTTTGTGTTGTAATACTCATGGTCCCGTTATGTAGTTTTGTATTTTTGGTATGTAGGTAGCCTTTATATAATCTCTCTTAAGTGTCTGTGTTATTCTATTTAGTGCAATTTTGTAGTTCCATACTTGTTCACTGTGTTGTGATGCCCTTAACGAAATAGTAATTGTTAACCAAGAAAGGAGAAAAATGGAAAATTCTAACTGTTGAAATATAATTTCAATGTGCGAATCAGGTAAGGCGTTCAGATGTTCTTTCTGCCTGGAGTGGTATACGTCCATTGGCCATGGATCCATCAGCAAAAAGCACTGAGAGTATTTCTAGAGATCATGTTGTATTTGAAGACTACCCAGGGCTAATAACAATTACTGGCGGAAAATGGACAACTTATAGAAGGTAAGGGTTTCCCAGTTATCACTTTTGTTTTATCTACAGTTTATAGAATCAAACCGGTTTGACCCAGTCAAGCTTTTAGCCTGCTGGTATACTTCTCGGCTGTTGGTTCTTGAAAATATTATGATATGCATCGTATCATGATGGATGTATATGTAATGCATAGATTAATCTATGAATGTAATACATTATAGTTAGACTGTCACTTAATGCTTAGGTAATACTTTATGTATTTCTAGTTGGATAACAACCTAAATACTTAATGCATAGGTTATCTGCTACTACGAGGATATTTTCTTACTTGTGCACAATTCTGTTCATGTACATGTGGGTTGTTAGGCTGTGTGGGTGCGTCATGAGCAAGCCCTGTGCAGTATTTGAATGCCCCAACATGAAGTTCTGATTATCTGCTTTTATTCAGTATGGCTGAAGACGCTGTTAATACAGCAATAAGGTCGGGGGATTTGAAGCCGGCTAATGGCTGTGTAACTGACCATTTGCATATTGTTGGTGGATATGGATGGGATCCTGCTTCTTTTACAGTGCTTGCTCAGAATTATAGGCGAATGAAAAGGACATATGGTGGCAAAGTTATTCCAGGTGCAATGGACAGTGCTGTATCAAAACATCTGTCACATGCATATGGAACTTTGGCTGAACGAGTGGCTACAATTGCCCAGGTTCGTATCAACATTTTAGTCTCATAGAGTATTTCTGCTAAAATACATGAGACCAGCATATAGTCCATAACCGTTCATGTCTGAACTTCCTACATGCACTTTCCTTGTTTTGGGAGTGCATCCATGCTTTGTTTATAGTTTTAAATTAAGTATGGATCTCCTGTCACAACAACTCACATGACCTCATACAGCTTGATGCACCCATCGTTCTGTTTAATGGGCAGTCAATCTGGTGTGACCGAAAATGTGACCGAAACTCAGGCTTGATTAGTCTGCTCTGAAAACGTGGTTTTCATTACCAACCAACTTAGCCACTTTATCTGGTAATCATTACACTTCATTGTTTTTTAGAACGAAGGCTTGGGAAAGCGACTCGCTCACGGATACCCTTTTTTGGAAGCTGAAGTAGCATACTGTGCTCGTCATGAGTATTGTGAATCTGCCGTAGACTTTGTTGCAAGGAGATGCCGGCTTGCCTTCCTTGACACGGATGCTGCACGGAGAGCATTGCCCCAGATCATTGAGATTTTGGCTTCGGAACACAAGTGGGACAAAGCAAGGCGGAAGCTTGAACTGCAAAAGGCTAAAGAATTCTTGGAAACATTCAAATCATCTAAGAACGCTCAATTCAGGGATGGGAAACATAATGGTAAGGCTTTTTTTTTGGTGTGTTTCCTTTGCCCACATCCAATTGAGCTTACAATTTCATCTATGTTCTTTTGTAGGGCAATGACTGAAAACATAATTTCTGTGAATAAGCGTGAGTCATACACTTGCGCGACAAGTTAAAACATCAACAAGCAGGCTTCAGTACAAGAATAGTTCGGTGCATGTGTGCTGTGTCCTGAAATGTTTTCTGTTTGCCCCCTTTGTATACATGGTTGCATATCAGATTTGTGGCGAAATAAGTTCTCACCATCATGTTATAGTTGGTTATACTACGGAAAATTAGTCGAATAAGTTGGGAGTGAGCAACCAGAGTGTTTTCTTAACGCTCAACTATATTGACGTGCACCGTCTAGTGTGCTCTGGAGTTCATCTTCTTGTGATTTTAATTGAGGTATATGTAAAATTGGCAACAAAACCATGCGGATCTTCTCTTTGTGAGATGTATCCCGCTTTGTTTGATCGACAGAGTCGTGCACACGCCTTGCTAATTTCGTATTACCTACGTATAAAAGTTTTTAAAAAAAATCGTAAAAATTAGATGTATGGGAGGATATATTCTACTGCTATTTAAAGTTTTTAAGATGAAACTCGATCGAATTAGGAATATCAATTGGCAAGCAGTGAAAATTAATAGCCGATGGATAGTGAAAAATCACCACTCATGTAAAATTTGCCCTTTTCATATTTCAAATATTATCGCGTTTGATCTTTAAATTATGCATGACTGTAGGATGTCCTATTATATATCTCTTTTTTTGGAATTTTTTTAAAAATTTTATACATAGATAATACAAAAGCAACACCATACGAGGGGTAGCATATGATAGTTCATGTAGTCCATCTTGCCGACACATATAAACCGAAGTGTTTTCTAAGCTCATGTGGTCCCTCTTGCCGACACATATAAGCCATAAACAGAGAATGTTACGTCACAACATCTTGAGAGGTACTTTGATCGGTGTCAGTTTTATGGAAAAAAAACTTTCTTATTTTGTTGCCCACTTAAAATTGTGCGTATTATAGTTTACATGCCCCTCCATATTGCGGTAATATTTTTCCACTGCCCCATATCAAAGACGATATTGCTCATGTGGTCTTCAATGTCATAACACTGCCTTCGCAGGGGTATTTCAGTCCAGGTAGAAGCGTAGTTGACATGTAATGCATTACAGGATGGCAAATAAAAACATGGCAATAAAATTTCAGTGGCATATCCACAATTGATCTATTTTTAGACGCAAACAGAATTTTCCTAATTTATTTTACTACGCTTAAGAAAATGTCGATGATTGGCCTTGCTGCAGTTTGACCGTATGTAGTTGCTACGGTGCAGTTTCCGGGTGGTAAAAGTGATATAAATCGGTGCACGACCTTACATAGGGGAAAGATATGTCCATTATATATATGTTTCTTGCTCATAAACAGACATCACCTGATGCGGCTCAAGAAATCCAAGGCAGTGAGCATAGGTGCTGGACTTGTGCATGAGGAGTATGCGTTCATGTCGAGTCAAGCGGCATGTGGGCAGCTATTGGTTTTTACCCGTTGGATCTTTGATCCCTATTTTTGGATCGTGTGTTGTGGTGTGTGTGGAAGAGAAATTTAGCTATCTTAGTATGGATTACATCCTATAATTCGTGCTTCACTTATATCTAACTGTTCTACCACCGTGAAAGATTCGGTAACCTACGAATTTAATTTTGTAATACCACTAAATTGCAAAAGAGAAGTAATGCGAATAATAGAACCAATCCAAGGGAGAATAAAGGAGATAAAGAAGTGTTTTGCCATCAGACCCAGCGGCTTTTAGAAAGCCCAGACCATCCAGGGACGATCGATACCATCTCGCATTTGGGTTCTCACCATCCGGCAAGAAATTCCATTCTTACCTTTTTACTAACTTCCTTGCCACAGTAGAAAAGTCCCAAACAGTGTAGGGCTACCTTTGGATCAAAAAGTCCATGATGCCCATAACCAGCCAAAACTAAATGGGAAGGGCAAAAGTGGCATTGCTCAGAGAGAGTAATGGCCATGCCCACACAAAGCCATTTCACCTCCTGCACCATTCTGGCCACAGCCACCAAGACGCCAACTAAAGCTAAGAAAGAGAGCAAGGAGGAGAAGGGCAAGAAGGAAGGAGACCCGAAGGAGCTCAAACGGGCCGAGCGCGAGAGAGCTTCACGAAGACTAGCCCAGAAGTGCGAGGTGAACTGAGAACTTCGATTTGAAACTATTCTTTTTGGCATGCCGTGCAAGCACACGACGCGCGACATATGCAATTCTGCCAGTTTGTCTCTCTTGTAGGTGGTTTTGACAGGGATGAAGTGAGCGACTTTAGTCAGCCTATCTATTATAACCCATATGGAGTCATACCCCGATTTGGTTCGTGGTAGTCTAGTGATAAAGTCCATTCCAATCTCTTCCCATTTCCACTAAGGTATTTGTAATGTCTGTAATAAACCTGCTGGCCTCTGATGCTTAGCCTTCACTCTTTGACATACATCACAGCAGGCAACATGTTCATCAATGTCTCTCTTCATGTGTGGCCACCAGTACCACTGCTTCATGTCTTGATACATCTTGGTACTTCCAAAGTAGAGGAAGTACGCAAAGCTGTGGGCTTCCCTAAGTATCAGGTCTTTAAGGTCCTTCTGATGAGGGACGAAGATATGTGTCCCATACCTTAGAACACTTTGTTGATCCATCGTTATTTTATGAGCCTTCCCTTTTTTCATTAATCTCTTTAACCTCAGAGCGGTGGAGTTCTCCTTCTGTGCGGCTATGATCTGTTCTTCTATGCTTGGTTGTATCTCCATGGCTGCTATGGTGCCTTGTTCTACTATCTCTAAATTGAGTGTTATTAACTCTTTATAAAGCTCAGGCTGTTGTTCTTGAACCATGAGATTATTGCAGTAGGCTTTACGACTTAGGGCATCGGCTACCACATTAGCCTTGCCTGAGTGATAGTGAACACTTAAGTCATAATCCTTAATCAGCTCCAACCATCTCCTCTGCCTTAGGTTGAGGTGTGACTATGTAAAGAAATACTTGAGGCTCTTGTGATCAGTATATATGTCACAATGGTTACCGATCAAATAATTTCTCTAAATCTTTAGGGCATGCACCACTGTAGCTAACTCCAAATCATGGGTTGGATAATTTGTTTCATGAGGGCGAAGCTATTTGGACGCACATGCCACAACTCTGCCCCCTTGCATCAGTACACATCCAAGGCCTTGATGCGAGGCGTCACAATATATCTCAAAGTCCTTGCGTACATCTGGCAGGACTAGCATAGGGGTGGTGGTTAATCTCTTCTTTAGTTCTTGAAAACTTTCTTCGCAGGCCTTTGTCCATTCAAATTTCTGCTCCTTCTTAAGTAGTTGTGTCAATGGCCTGGCAATCCGAGAAAATCCTTCTATAAACCTCCTGTAGTATCCTGCCATCCCAAGAAAACTTCTCACTTCGGTGATAGTAGTGGGTTGCTTCCATTCCATTACGGCTGCTATCTTGGCTAGGTCAACAGATACTCCTCTAGTGGACACTATATGGCCTAGGAAGCTGATATGTTGTAGCCAAAATTCACACTTGCTATATTTGGCGTATAGCTGATGCTCTTTTAGCTTCTCTAGTACTAGGCGTAGGTGCTCAACATGCTCTTCTGCATTCTTGGAGTAGATCAAAATGTCGTTGATGAACACCACCATAAATTTGTCCAGGTACTCCATCAAAACCTTGTTCATGAGGCTCATGAAATAGGCTGGGGCATTGGTTAAACCAAAAGACATGACCATAAACTCATACAGTCCATATCTAGTGGTAAAAGCTGTCTTTGGAATGTCTTCGGCCCTAATTTTCAGCTGATGATAACCCGATCTTAAATCTATTTTGTAGAATATGGTAGCTCCCTCGAGCTAGTCAAATAGGTCATCAATCTTAGGAAGGGGTACTTATTTTTGATGGTCACTTCATTCAAGGCCCGGTAATCTACACACGTCCGGGCAGTGCCACCCTTCTTCTTCACAAATAGTACCGGGGATCCCCAAGGTGAGGAACTCGGCCTAATGAATCCCTTTTCCTGTAATTCCTGGAGTTGTTTCTTCAGCTCTTCTACTTCATCAACAGTCATTCTATAAGGCCTCTTAGAAACTGGGATAGCTCCAAGTTTTAGGTTGATGACGAACTCAAGGTCTCTATCTGGTGGCATGCCTGGCAATTCTTCGGGAAACACCTTAGGATAATCCTGTACTACCAGCATTCCTTCCAGAAGTATGTCCTTGCAATGATACACGGCACGACCCCAACGATAAGATCAGTCCAACTTTACTTTGTTGGCAATCTAGGACACTTGGTCAGTCTTACCCTCCTAGTGGCACAGTTTATTATCCCTTGGTGTCTTACTAGCCAGTCCATCCCAAGTATAATATCCAAGGTCTGGGAGCTCAACACTATCAAATATGCTAGGAACCCAAATTCCTCCATGGTAACCTCTACCCCAGGGCATACTAAAGTAACAGTGATAATCCCAGCAAGTGTGCTAAGTACCATTGGTTTCTTTAGTGGGTAAATATGTAGCCCAAGCTTATCCACATATCCCTTAGCTATAAATGAATGCGAAGCCCCATAATCAAAGAGAGTTTGTGCTAGTATCGACTTGACAAAGAATGTACCTATGAGAACTCCTGCGGCCTCCTGAGCTTCCTTGGCTATAATGTGATTAACTCGACCACGGTTGGGTGTTGGTGCAGTCTTGCTAGGCTGTGAGGTCTGGTGCCCCTTGCTAGGTCCTGAGGTTTGGCCACGGGCAGGAGTGGTTCCCTTATTAAACTTCATAAGAGCATTCTGTTTGTGCGGGTATCAACTGGCAAAATGCCCTTTCTCCCCGTAGCTGAAGCAATTATAGTTAGCAGCATGGTTCATCCTGGTGGATTGGCCACCTAGTCATGAAGTTTGGATGTGGTTGCCACCAGGACGAGGTGCTGGGGTTAGTACCTTGGGTTGACTTGACCTCGAGAAAGAGGGGTTGTTGATGAATTTCTGGATAAATCTCCCTTAGGGTCGTTGGGCCACTTGCTTACACTTGCGGCTGGCTTCCAAGTTCCTCCTTTCATTCTCTAGTATCAAGGTCTTGTTCCCCAATTAGTGAAAACTGGTGAAGTCCTGGATAATCAACTGTACACGCAGGTCCTCATTCATACCCTCGAAGAACTGATCAATCTTCTCTTCCTCGTCCGCCACATCCTTTGGGGCATAGCGGGCGAGCTGGTTGAACTTGGTGAGGTACTTGCTAACAAACATGTTCCCTTGCTTTAAGGTACGGAATTCATTTTTCTTCATCCTCATTACCCCTGCAGGGACGAAGTTGGCTTTGAAGGCCATCTTAAATTCCATCCATGATATCGTCTCCGAGTTATTTCCAGTGGTGGCGTCTTCGTGACCCCTAGTGGATAAATAGTTTTCCCACCAGGCAGCTGCAGCTCCCTAAAACTGGTGAGCGGCGAAGACCACTTGGTCTTCCTCTGCACATTTGGCTAGGCGGAGCTTTCTTTCGGTGTCTCTAAGCCAGTCTTCAGCTTCGAGAGGTTTGTCTGCCGAGGCGAAGGTGAGTGGTCGGGTCCTTAGGAAGTCAGCCAGGTTGGAACTATGGCTGCTGGTGTTGACCTGCTGTCCGGCATATATGGCTTGTAGAAGTTATGTTTGTTGTGCCATGACTTGCGCCATGGTAGGGTTGATTGACGGGGGTGGAAGATCGACTCCTTGGTTCTGACCTCTACCCCGACCTGTAGGCTATGCTTCTTGATTGGCATCCACTTCAGCCTAAACATTGAGGTTAGCACTAGCCTGGGCTCGTGTGACTCTCTGACTGGCCATCTGCAGTTATAGCTTCGCTATTTAGACGCTAGTACTAGACAAGTGGGGGGTATCAACCCATAACAGTTATATAAAAACCAATCGAATAAGATAAATGACAAAACCATTTTTTAACACAAGGCCTAATCTTGGCCATACATTAGTCATAATTAAGAGGTCACATAGCTCAGCTCACATAGCCCTTAGGCTAGGCTGAACTTTACGGTTACAACATAATACTTAAAGTCTATAACATTCACGTCTAACATACCTTACTACTACTACAGGGGTTAGTGCTGGCTAGCATCGTACAACATCTAGCAAGCACTATGCTAAACTACCTACTCCTCCATAAAACTAGCTCTGGGGCAAGAGGGGCTATAGTCCGGTGACTAAGAGCGGGAGCGGCTACCACTGAACTCTGATGAGTGGAAGTAGGAGCGAGAGCGGCTGCGGTCTCAACGGGCCTCCCCCATGCGAATGGCTGACTGAGGTCCCGGGGGTCGCACACTCTTGCACGCGGTGAGCCTCGTGCGGGGTCCGCCTGTCCACGGCTGGGGTGGAGCAAAAGTCATAGCTGGTGCCGTAGGGACTGGAGCAGGGGTCATGGTAGCAGCTGTGGCCTGCTATAGCTGGGCGAGAGCGGCGGCCTTCTCCTCCTCTACCTCCGCCAGTGCCTTCTCGCACTTGGCGAGCTTCTCCTAAAGGGTCTCCGCCTCACTATAACTGGCGAGTAGGCACTGTCGAAGCTCAGAAATCTCCTCGAGTGCGGCGGTGTAAGCAGTCCCCATGGCGCGGGTGAGATGCACCTAATGTGTAAGCATCGGGTCGTCTTCCGCTGTCAACATGAATGTCTCGTTGTATCTGGCTCCCTCCTGGCGAGAAGGGTAGTAACGGAACGGTGACTACCGTAGTGGGGGCCTGTGAATGTCGCATAGCCAGGCTGCGGCTAAGCGAGCTGCATCCTAAAGTGCTGTCGCGATGGTGCTCCTCTGGTGCAAAGTCTTGAAGACAAGGGGTGGATCCTTTTTATCTATGGCGTAGATGAAAACCTCCATAATCCATGACTCCCTCACTCTCTTAGTGGCCTTACACCCTCGGTAGATGGGCCGGTCCTTGTAGCCCAAGTAGTGCAATAGTTTGTGTAAAATGCTCGCAAACTCCCCCTCCTATAGTCTGTGAGCAAGGTAGTCCCAATGTCCCTCAGCTGCTCCTCCTGACATCTATAAATTAAGACACTAGGGTTAGTATCTTTTCAAAATACCAATGAAAGATGGATGAGATTGGATCTAGGGAGGATAAGAAAAGAAGTAGTACGCAATATTTTTAGAAACTATTTTTTTTATAAATTTTCAAATTTTTGATCCTAGGCCCTTTCTAATGACCATCCTAAGGCTTTTACCCTACAGTCGTATGCTTTGATACCTGCTCTATCGGACTTAGATTTTCCAATTCAGAATTCCCTGTGAAACACCGCACTATTCCCTGGATCAGTAGATAGTGCTTATAGGTACATTGCTGCATCATCTCATACATTGAATAAAATAAACTAAACCATAATATTACAAACCAGAGTTTAAGATACACTGCATCGGACAATAGTTTTACACAAGGGCTGATCAGGCCAAATGCTCAAAATACAAAAGATGATAGCGGAAGCAAAAGCGGAACCATAATCCACAGGCAAGTGACTGAGGGGTAAATGTGTGCAACATATAGTATCTAGACCTAGGTAATATATATGCACACTGTTTCCATAAGTCTACTTGTCTAGGACACAAAATCGAGGTATGGCCGCCCTAGTTTCCTTCATCTGTGGTAGGGGTGTCTTCACAAGCGTAGTGGTCTTGGATTCCTGTTTCTGATTTTGGTAATGCGAGGGTGAGCACAAATCCACCGTGCTCCGCGAGCCAATACACAGTATGCAATAAGTAACATGCATGGCTTATCAAGGAAAGGCTCGGGTTATTTTATTTGCCATAAATTGTGTTTAAATATATTACTTAGAAATTTTTTAAGACCTAGCAGTTTGAACTCATAACATAATGTATGAGAGAAGACCATATTAATAGTGATATAGATTCCATCCACCATTACATGGCATCAGCACCATATACTAGCCTCTCAGCGTTATATCCGCTTACCTTATCACTGGGACGATAGCTAGGGCAACACAAACCAGGGCTTTCCACTGCCCTCCACTTTTCCAAATCCACCCACAAAGTTTTTGAAATAGAACTATATCTAGTTAGGTTCCCATGTCCGTCCTTGATCGTGAGCTCGGCTATTCGAATAGTTTTGACTCTGCAGAGTATGCACACTTTACCTACAAGAGACAATCCGCTCGTTGCCCCACATGATTCCTTGGTCATGTGGTTGAGTAGACTATGATGCTAACTTTTCAAAATATCTAGTGTCATCTCAACCTATGGGCTGCTCCCACTTGCGGTGGGTCCCATACATTGCACGAGATGTAACCACGGATACTAGCGCATTTAGACTCCACTCTCCACAATGCTAGCACGACTGGTTACGTCACCCTCCACTCAGTGTCCCTTTAGGCCTCCCCTTGCCCTTGCATTATTCCCCTCCTTTCCACTACCGGAGAGATGAGTCCGGGGGTTGCGATAGTATTACTTAACCAAGTTGCATTTTGCAGACATGTGGTTGTACTATTTTATATAGGATATCATGACAAGATTCAGTTCTTAAGGTTATCTGGGCAGTTCTATCACATACTGTTTTACATAGGATATCATGACAAGATTCAATCCTTAAGGTTATCTGGGCGGTTCTACCACATCCCATACACTGTGCTTCCATTGCACCATATACCAGCCCCCCATACCATCTGCCCAGATAATTAAGCAAAATTGGGGTTTTTGGAAGCATAACATAATCAGGTCAAAATATACCCTTCATTTCCACCATAACCTCCCAAACCAGTTCCTCATGAGTAAAAAGTGATGTTTGGGGTATTTTGGTGCCCTCGATTATCTAAGTAGTACTAAGCATTGTCGTATAATTACGGACTTATTTTCAAAAGTTATACCATTATAATTTTTACTAAGGTGACAAGGCTCAGATATTCAAGTGTTCCAAATGAGGGTAATACCAGTAAGTTAATAAAGGGGTATATAACTAGAAGTTGTAATAAAGGGGTATATAACTAGAAGTTGTAAATCAACATAAATTTACACATAAAATAACAGCATGCAAATTGGATAATTTAAAAACAGAATTAATTTGTAGAAAATGTAGGTATAACATGATCAAAGTATTAACTCACCTTGGTCACAGTTGTCCTGGTCTTGATTGTCGAGGGTTGCTTCGTCTTCAGCTTCTTCTTCCTGGGTCTCGTACGCTATTTTTACGTTGCACGAAAATTTGGATAAAAATTAGCAAACCAAACAAATTCTTGAAAAAATTCAAATTAGCTTCAAAAATTATGGTTTTGGTTCCATTGGATAGAGGTTTAATTTAGATGAATTTAGAAATTTGTTTCACTCAATTTGGAGTTAAAATGAATAAGTTATGCACTTTTAAAATTCTCAGTTTAATTAAATCCGAAAAATGAATAAAATCTGACAGGTGGGACCCATAGCAGGTTTTGAAATTTTTCTTTTTCTTTTTATTTTCTTTCCTGTGTGTCTATGACAGGTGGGGCCGGGTATTATTTAATTTTCAATGCAATGGCCCACATGTTAGTAAGTGATCTTTATTAATTTGTCATGATTAGCTTTAATGGCCTGTCCTAACCATTAATTAATGATGTCTTAAGTTAATTAATCTCTCTCCCTCTCCACTGTAGTAGCTCCTCCCTACGGCCGAAGAACAGCGAGCTCGCCACCGGCGGAGGAAACGGCGGCCGGCCATGAACATTCCAAAAATGGGATGCTCATGCTCGCGGCCGGCCGACCGGTCATGTCCATGTCAGGCGGCGGCGACACTGTAGCTCCTGCTGTGAGATTAAGGGCAGATACGGGTGTGACTGCACAATGTAGTGACAAGGGCTTGGCGTTGCACTGGCCGAGGCAAACGCGTCAGGGCGGGGAGCTGTGGGCGGCGGTGGAAGAACTGTGGGCGACAGCGATTTTCCCGAAGCACTGACCGAGGTGACGCGACAGGACAGTAAGCTATGGGTGAGGGCGGTGAAGACTGTGGGCGACGGCGACCAGCGGAGTTCGCGGGGATTGGCGAGAAGGCGGACAGCGACGGAGCAGCGAGGCTTCGGCTTTGGCTTTGCCGAAGAGAATGGAGAAGAGGGAAGAAGTGGGCCGGCCTGGGCTGGCTCGGTCAGGCCGAAAGCTCTTCTTTCTTTTATATATACATATGTACATGTATACATATATATATATATATATTCATATTTTTGTTCATTTATTAATTTACTTATTTTTATTCCTTTATTGCTAGCCTTACCTTTGCATTTATTTATTCATGTAATATGGTACATATTTAGGTATACTTATTTTATTCATTTAGTATGGTACGTATATATATATATATTATTTATTTACCTTTGTTTTATTATTATTATTATTATTATTATTATTATTATTATTATTATTATCACAAGCCCAAAGTAAATTTTAATTTTTTGATTCAAATTACACCCCTCCCTTTTGATGGATCATCTTTTCATATTCGATTTTTAAAATTCAAATTTCTATTATTTTCACATTTCCTTCTTGGCTTTCTATTAGTTTAACTTTTCATGAATTTCTTCAATTATTGGAACCTCAACCAAAATTCAAGGGAAATCCATTAAAATCCAAATATCGATAAAATATATTTCAAAATAATTCAAGGGCTACACGTTTCCAAATTCAAAATTTTGGGAAGTTACATAACCATTCTAATAACCAGTCAAAAACTGGTAAAAAACCGGTAAAGCCGCTAGGAATTTGTTCTATCGAGATTTGTTATAGAAATTGTAGGAGGATATTCGTATTCGACGTACATATTCGATTCAAATTCGTATCCATTACGAATTTCAATTCGTATTCGAGAATATTCGAATGCGTATTCATATTCATTTTAAAAATATGGCTTTGTATTCGTATTTGAGACTATTCGATCGTATCCAATCCATTCCCATCCCTTGTCATACGGAAGGAGTCCCCTGAAAGCGGTTCTAGGTACCAGTTCATGAATCGTTCGAGTGGTTTGTTGGTTGGGTAGAGTGTACAATAAACATCGGTACTCGGGGAAGAGCTATAGGAAGCTTTCAACCATGGGGTCTTTTGGGGTATTAATTAGGTATTAAAACCGTATTTAAGAGGTTATTCAATACTTGTCGGGTGACAACGGCGCTGGTCGGTGGGGGAGAGATGGGGAAGACATTGAGCGAAATACGAACGAGAGTGAGGAGTGATGGGGAGGTGGAAGGGTTTTTTTTTTTTTGCAAGAGGTTATGGCCATATGAGGGTATCTCTAAAAAGTGTTTTAAGTGGATTGAGGTTCCACCTACCTTGGTTGGGCCATCCGAGCTAGATCTAACGGCTGAGAGTATCTTTCACATCTTGACACTGAATGCCTGTTCAGCGCTGGGTATGTTGCCAATAACATAAACCAAATTGCGTTTCTCTTATATCATGCGGAAGAGTCAAATCTTAGCCGCCAACGCTGGCCACCGTTGTGCCCTACACTGGTCTAGCTGTCCAAATCTGCAACGAGAAAGCGGTGATACGCGAATCTTTGGCTCCTGTGGCGCACACCCGGCCAAATCCTACAGGAGGAACCTGGCCTACATGATGTGCATCTAATGTAATGTGTGTTAGCTGCCATGCCTCCATCACTCTACTGTTCAGGCCCTTGTGACCTGCACGTGTTTGCCACGTGTGAAGCGGCACGTGTCACCATACCATTGGTCGGCCGTGCAAGTCCCATGTGAACCGCGGCGATGGGCCACGTGCGAAGTTGAACCGTGCCTGGCAAAGCACTAAGCAATGCTACCTTCATTATTAATGACACTGTTTGTCCGCGGCTATATAAGATGTATGTAGGTGTGCACGGTTGCTTTGCATGTAAGCCGAGAGAAGTTTTAGAGCCAATTACTTGTGCTTTTTAGTTGTATATCTATCTAGCTTGAATCAATATATACCAAGAGTGATGTGATACTGCTGCACGTGCACCTGCACCTTGAAAGGAAGAAAGGTAGAGGCCGAACCGATGGATCTACTTCTTCATTCATGCATGCATGCATGAATATATGTTCTTGATCATCCTCACTCTTTCTAGGTGCAGTGGCACATGCAGCTGTATCACAAGCATTCCAAGTACAGAAGCTAATTCTCCTTCCACTTCTTATTTTTGGTTACTCCAGAAAGTCCCATTAATTTTGCTAGTAGCCAGCGAGCTTGGATCAATATTGTATATGGCAAGAATGTTGCGATATGGCTGCATTTGCACCTGCACCTACAAATGAAGGACGCTGGAAGAACTATTCTTGATCCTCCTTCTGACTTGCCAGATGCAGTGGCAGATGCAGCTGTATCACAAGAATTTTAAAGACGCAATTTAAGTTACTTCCATTGCTTCTTTTTCGTTTTACTTGAATCATAATTGTGTAAATTCTGCACTCATGGTCATGGCTGTGTCTTGTCAGAACTCCGAACTGCTCAGCAAGCATTGCTTGCATGTGTACTCCTACTCCTGTTGTCCACTTCTCTCTCTTGATTGATTTACTAGCTTTCTTACCACTTTGGCTTGTCTCCTGTTGAGTTTACCTGAGGAATCATGTATATCTACTTCGCTGTTTTCGTAATGTCTCTTTGCTTAAATTCTTCAAAACCAAATTGTTTTCGAGGCATACTACTGCAGCTGGCGTGCCTTGCTATGCCAATTTTATGGTGCCCTAACGTTGTGTGCATCCTTGAGTTTTATTCATTTATGCAAAACCGCGTTGATGTTTATGAAAAATACACGCTTATATAATTTTCATGACTGATTGAAATGTCTTAAATTGTTCATATATAGCACCACGTGTTTAATCCTAGAAGTTAAATTTCAATTTTGTTCCCAAAAATTTAATTCCAGAGTTGATATGACTATGTAGCATATAGAGACTATATATTGTTTCGATCCGTCTCAGTTTGCCTTCATTCACAGGGAGTTTTCAAAAGCCCTTTGCCCTTAATTTTTCATTCTCTCTAATAACATTTACGTATGACTACACACACACAAAAAAAAAATCATCTCTCATCTTTCCGAAGAACTCAATGGAAGGATAGATTTCTCATACCTAGAGCTTTCCTTTTAAAGTGACGGGAGCTTGTGGGCTGTGCTTCAACAAGGATATAAATCTGATGAGAAGGATGCCCGTAATAGGGATAGCTGCATGTGTCTCTAGATTTTTGTTACTTAAACCTGCGACGAAACGCTTTAAGAAGGGTTGCCTGTTTTTTTTTAAAAAAAAAGCTCCTCTCCTCACTCTCTCGGTTTTAAAAAGCCGAGCCCTTTGTTTTTCTCTCCTTCTGATGTAAACTCTGCTACTTTGCTTCGCATTTCCGTTTCTCAGTAATGGAAATTCGAAGGTTCGATCAAAATAACTATATCGTGCTTACCACATGCAGTTACGTACATACATATATATGTATGTATGTATTTATATGTGTGTATGTATGTATATATATGTATGTATTTATTTGTGTGTGTGTGTGTGTGTGTGTGTGTGTGTGTGTGTATGTATGTATGTATGTATGTATGTATGTATGTATGTATGTATGTATGTATGTATGTATGTATGTATGTATGTATGTATGTATGTATGTATGTATGTATGTACAGGGGCAAAAACCTAACTCACTGTACTCCTACACATACTTAGATTTTCCAACACACCCGCGCGCCTTCTCAACTCCCCCTTCTCCACCTCCGGCGCTGCTGCCTCCTTCTTAGCTTCACGTCGCTGTCACCTCCTCCTCGGCTCCCCATCGCGTGGCTTCTCCCTCGGCTCCTGTCGTCATTGCGTCCTCCTCAGCTTCCCATTGCGTGGCTCCTCCTCCTAACTCCCTATCGCCGTCGCATCCTCCTCGGCCCCCCATGACGCCCTCCTCTCGGCTCCCCATCGCCATCGCTCAATGTGTGCATCATGTATAAATGTGAGTGCCATGACATGTATGAATGGTTAATATGTGCATGAGTGTGATGCTACATTTTCATAAGTGATCCAATTTAATAAACTGCCATGTGGTAATTTATTTGGGATTCCTTTGCTAGTAAAAGGCAAGTAAAAATGGAATATTTGACATGCATAGATATTACAACTTAAAAAATAAAATTCTACATAAATGTTATTACTATTCATAAACTGGAATAATAGGATTGGGCCAAACATTAGTAACAATAGGGTTTTCTTTATGTCAAGCATGTCTACTTAAATATAATCCTAGATGATTATCACTCTATGATCAAGATTCTGTAAACATGATAGATTAATCAATTCTATATACAGAAGCATACTAGTGTGATTCAATTTGCTATGCTCAGACTGTAGTATTAGTGTGGTGTTTCAGTTCACACAAATGTATGTGTATATGTGCATGTATGCATTAGAGTTTCTAAGGAAAATGATGTTCGTTGAACATAGAATGCAACCGACACGAGAGATGGCCTGGGAGCCGAATGACCATCATGGAGGTCCTTCGAGATCAGGGAACAACTTCTCTTTTGACACTGAGGTAGTAAATTATACAACATAAAGTCACAACTCACAACTTACTTATCCTTAATTTAGATGAATGATGCCCACATATTTCATGGTAACACTAAAATAGTTTTGCACATCACACTTGACAGCTAAAACTATTTCAGTCAGAGTAATTGTTTTAAAACACCCTTCCAATGAGATCTTGTACCAATAATATATACCAAGATAAGAAAAAAGAACCAATTGTCTACAAATTCTTTTGGAAAGTAGTCAGACTGCCCATATTGATATTTCTCAACAACTACAAGAGGAACAATAAAACATTGTACACTTGGATTCAAAGGGCATGAAAAAACCACACTCCAATGTATCAGGTTCTATGAAGTATGTCATGGCTACAGTCTCTTTCTCTTCATCATGCTGTGTTGGGTTTGGTTGCTATCTTAGGCGTAAAAGAACCTTTGGGCTGCCGCACCCTTCACTTGTTTTTCATAAATAAAGGGCACAACAACCTAAAAATTCTTTTACATCTAAGACAACAACCAAACCCAACACGTCATAATGAAGAGGAAGAGACAGTAGCAATGACCTACTTCATAGAAACTGACATACTAGAGTGTGATTTACTTCATGCTCTTTGAAGTCCAAGTGTACAATGCTTTAATGTTCCTCTTGTATTTGTTGAGAAATACCAACATGAGCAATTTGACTATTTTTCAGAAGAATTTGTAGACAATTGATTCTCGTTTTCTCATCTTGGCATATATTATTACTACAAGATGTCATTGGAAGAGTATTTTAAATCAACTAATACTCCAACTTTCATAGTTTTAGCCGTAAAGTGTGATATGCGATCTGATTTTGTCTTTATCTCATTTAAATTATGGGGTGTGCAACACTATGTTAGTGTTACTATGAAATATTTGGGCATCATTTATCTAAATAAATAAAGTAGTGATTTGTGACTTTATGTTGTCTAGTTTAATTATGACTTTACTCCTCCTAGCAACAGGATATGACAATCAACTCAAGTACATTCGATCTTAACGAACTCTCCAATGTTCGAGGATGGCTCTCCACTTTCTTGATGACAAAGGTCATTAACATGAAAGGAAAGTTCATCTCCTGCGACAACAATTAATAGATGTTCAAACATTTGATTCAATTGTAATTCATTCAGTTGTAAGTCATTTGTGAGATCTATGTAATGATTGTCGTATCCTATAAGATCTATAATTATCTATAATCTGCTTGCTTATTTTTAGAGGACATGGCTAGCATTTCCTAAGGATAGTCGAAAAACTTTTTTTTTGCTATACAAAGAACCATTACAGATGGTTTTTTTGTATTAACCTTCTATGATAAGTCACAATACAGACAATTATTTTTAAAAAAAAATCATTTGTGATATCTGATATATCACAGATTATTCTTTTAAGAACCTATCTCTATTATGACTTTTCACAGATGGTTCTCAGTTAATAACCGTCTGTGATAGTCTGCATCACAGATGGTTCAAAAATTATCTGTGTGATCTCATGTCATTACTGACCCATAAACTCAGATGACTCACGAAACCGTTTGTGATGACATTTTTAAACCATCTGTGATAAACTTTTCTGCAGCAGTGCTTCTCTCTCACACAGAACCAACTGGCCAAAATCACAATTGTATTCAGACCCTTCTTTTTCCATGCACGATTTCCATCTCCAAGCACCAACACAGAGGGTCGGTCTTAACATTTTAGAGGCCTTGGGCAAAGCAACGACCCTTTATTAGTTTGTCACACAAACTATAAATGTCCTAGCTCAAGTGTTAGACCATGTGGATAGGTCATGTATACAGTGATGATGAATAATTAATATTTAGGTTGCATTGAAATTTGTGTTTGTAAGAGTTATGGTTGACCACGGCTGGCGATCGGTAGGCTTCAACCGTGGTCGGTAGTCGATGGTCTGATCAGCCTTGTACTGGACAGTCCGATCAGTAGGTTGACCACGATAGAACGACAACGCCATGTTGACCATGGCAGAACGACCACGACACGTCGACCATGGCAGAATGACCATGTCTAAATGACCACAGCATGTCGACCAGGTAGAACGACCACGACAGGTCGACCACGGCAGAATGATCATGGCAGAATGACCACAGCAGGTTGACCATGGCAAGTGGAGCACGTTGCAGTACCTGGTTGGTGGTCATTACTACAGTACCTGGTCAGTGGTCGGTGATTAGTAGTCAGTGCTACAGTGCCTAATTAGTGATCAGTAGCTATAGTACCTGGTCGATACTCGGTGATTAGTAGTCGGTGCTACAGTGCCTGATCAGTGATCAGTAGCTATAGACTTTGTGATTAGTAGTCGTAGACTTCGCGATCTATTGTCGTAGTCACAAACTCCGCAATCTATTGTCGTAGTCATAGACTTCGTGATCTATTGTCATAGTCTTAGGATTTGCTATTGGTTGTCATATATCTTGTGATCTGACCGAGACCTGGGCATGGCGGTCTAACCAGTTTTACTGAGTGATCTGAGGTTGACATTTGGAGATCGTGAAAATTGAAATCATGGATGATCTAGTTCATAGTTATTAATAGTTAAGGGTGTGGTTTGCATGTGTGGACTAATGTTAGTCAAGTTGTGAAGAACTTGTGCCAGGGAAAAAGTTCTTTGATCTTTGCATGTGCAGGTTGGGTGTGGAGACGGTCATGGTCGGTGATGAGGAGGACTGAGACTACGAGGGGAAAATCTAAGGTCTAGGCGGTCGAGGATATCACAAGCTGGTCGGGCTCACGCTGGAGCACGTGGAGATCAAAGGTGGATAATGCATGGAGAAGCTACGGGAGGTGCAATCCTAGAGGCTTCGACACATGAGAATGATGCGTCCAGAAACTATGGGAGATGCGGTCCTAGAGGCTCGATATGTGATGAGCTGGAAGATGTTATAGAAGGTGTCCATAACTTGGAAGGTTTAGAGATTATGAAACACTCGTGTTTGGAAGGGTTTTGGGTCGCTTGATTTTCGGAGGCAGTTAGGGTTGTGTGTCCAATTTGATGAGGACACGATTTGAGGCTCTAGCTTATAAATAGAGGGGAGAGGTTAAGAAGTTAACCGGGGGTTTTGTAGGGCTTTTGGAGAGAAAGCTTTTGTGCTAGGGTTTGAGGGGTGTCGTGAGGGAACTTTGTAGCCATATAACATATTTTAGAAATAAAAGATCAGATCTATTCTTGAAAAGTTAGTCAATGTCGATGGTGTTGTTTCCTGAGCGTCATCTTCGACTCGTTCTCGTTACGAGTACGTAGTGCATGGCACACAATGTTTCTCTATCAACTTCATCTTCCTCAATCACATGCAAAGTAAACCACTCGATCATCGCCAACAGCATCAGTATCGAAGCATTCGAGCGAATGAAGATTATGACTACATCAAGGGGGTCAAGTGAGAGGTCGAGTGAGTGGTCGAACACTAAATGATTGAAACCTCCACTGAGACTGCTAGATTCCAAAAAGCGGAATTTGATCCTACAAGTGATATCAGAGTGAGGTCACTATGACATTAGAGAGGTATGTGAACTGTCCCCCCAAGTTAGATTGTACTAATTTTGCTTTTTGGAAGTGTCGTATGCAAGATTACATTGAGGCTTAAGGTAGTAATGTTTGGAATAAAATTTTTAGACCATACAAGGTTTCTGCTATTGTTACTACTCTAAATAAAACAGATGTTGATTTAAATGCTCAAGCACGAAACATGCTGTTTCAAGAGATTGCTCGCAAAGAATTTGATCATGTAGCTCATATTAATTCTGCCCACTTAATATGAAAAACTCTTTGTGATTATCATGAAAGAACCACTAAAATTAATAAAGTGCGTAAAAATATTTATCAAAAAGAGTATTCTGATTTTGCTATGAAGCCTGATGAATCTATTGATGTCCTTTTTGCTCGTTTTGAGAAAATATTGAGTAATCTACGTAGAGTTAATGTTATTCTTGCTGATAAAGATAATACAACTAAAATTTTGAGATTTTTAGATTCTGAGTGGTTGATGGTTGTCACAACATTTAATCAAACTATCAATCTAGATACTTTAACCATGGATGATTTTTATTCTAGATTGAAAACCTATGAGATGAAAGCTTTGCCATCTAAGATTGGTAAATCTTCATCTTTAGCACTTGTGACTAACCACATGTAGGTTGCTTCATCGAGTTCTTTGTCTTATGTTTCTTTGTCTTCCTTTTTAGAGGAACACTTCGAGCAGCTCCATGAAGAGGACTTCGTGTTGACCTACTCACGTGCATTCAAGTCACTCTATTATGTGAGAATGAGGAAGCAAGGAGGCGCTTCAGGTTCAATCAGATGCTACGAGTGTGGTGAGCTAGGCCACATTGTGGTGGACTGTCCTAAGCTCAAGGGGAAGGTAATACAAGAACTATCGTCGTCGGCCATCCAAGAACAACAACACCAATGGTGGCAATTTCCATCGTAAGTTTGCTTAAAAGATCATATCGGCAATTGAGCATCTTGATTTGCGTGATGTGGAATATGAGAGTTGTGACAATGATGACCACGACAATGATGATGCTAAAGGTAAGAAGAAGAATAACTGCAACTTCACAGGCATGTGCTTCATAGCAAGCAACAACAACGACAATAACTATTGTGATCCCGATGAGGTAAGACCGTCATATGATGAGCTTGAAGATGGTTTGATTAAACTTGATATTGAACTAAAAAAGACCAAGAAGAAATTGAAAGAAAATAATTTTGTTATTGAAAGCTTGAATTCTAATATTAATAGACTTAGATATTCTAATCCTAATGATGAATCATATGAGTCTTGTCAAGTTTTACATTCTAAGTTGGAGACGGCTAGATCAATTAATGCATCAAACTTGGTTCAACTTAGGAATGTAACTGATAAATTTGATGAATTAAATTTGGCACATAACTCGTGTGATAAAAAGTTAAAACTTGCAAATGATGAAATTGAAAATCTCAAGTCTAGTTCTTCTACATGTTTAGAGTCAAGTATTTCAAATGCTCAATCTAAAGCTTACTCTAATTGTGAATTGCTAGAATCTAGATTTAATTCATCTCCAGAATCAATTCAACAAATGCTTTATCATGAGACACTTTCTTGGTCTAACTGTCCTAAGCTTAACATTGAAATAGAAGTATTAATTAGAAAACTGTAACATCCTATTTTCAAAGTTGTGTGTTAATGCAAAATTTCAAAGTTTATGCTCTAAAATTTCAAAGAATGCTATCTAGTAATCCTTTGGCCATTCAAAGAAAAATAAAGAAATACATAAATTGTCTAAATAAATATTTTGCTAGCCAAAGAAGAATTCAAAATCCTCCTCCAAACTTAAAGCTTTCAAATTTTGCTTTTATCTTTCCAGCAAAATAATAATAATAATAATAATAATAATAATAATAATAATAATAATAATAATAATAATAATAATAATAATAATAATAATAATAATAATAATAATAATAATAATAATAATAATAATAATAGAAAAAAAGAAGAAGAAAAGAAAATTTTATTCAATCCCCAACCATTTTTCTTTCCCTCGACTTCTTCCTCCTTCTCCCCCGTAGCACCTCCTTCCCCCTCCTTCCGTCGCCTACCGCCGCTCGTCACCTTCCCCTTTCTCCCTCCTCCCTTGCCTTGAGCGCCCCGCCACGGCAGCGCCTCGGGCCTATTCCCCTCGTGCGCTCGCAACGCCACCGTGGTCTGGCGCCCTGGCCGCACGTCGGCTCACTGTTTATTGTTCCCCGCCTGAGGAGCAGCACTGTCACGCTATCTTGTCTCCAGTCACCTCCCGTACGGCATCCTGCTCGCGTTGACCTTGCCCTGGCTGTGCGCAACCTTGTCACCTTCCTCCCTCGCTGCACCACCGTAGTCCTGCTCTACCTCCCCTGCGCCATCACGGTCACGCTAGTCCCGTCAGTAATCAACTCAGCCTTGCTTTCTGCGCTGCACACTCCTGTACAACCAGGCCGAGCGTTGCTTCGCCAAGCATTCACTTGCACCGCGACAAACCTCAGCTACTGTGCCCATGACCAGCACCATGCCGCCAAGCCTCCTTGGCGTCTCTCTTCCTTCCCCGACCCCTATAAAAGGGCACCAAACTTTGCCCCACACCCCCACCACCGCTCACCCGATTTCCCCATTTCGTCGCCTACTCTGCCGTAGGCGTTTGTCCGGCAGTCTCCACCACCAGCGCCACCCGGTGGACTTCGGGACCCATTGGGCCTCCTTCCGAGCTCGCCTTCACTCCATCCCTCTACTGCAGGCTGCCGACGAGCTCCTCCTTCACCAACTCCAGCGCCGAAGCTCCACGGTGAACCGCTGGCCCCCATCCCGATTGCTCGCGCCTAAAGCACCGCCCAGCCACCACGAACCCAATCCCCACCTCGCTGAGCTCCGTCTCCCTCCCCGGTGAGCCGGCACCGTCGCCCTCCTCGCCGCCAGCTCTCTTGGCTCCACCCCAACCGCCGCTCGGGCCCCAGGTAAGCTTGTGACCACTCGTAGAAGCTCTAGTGCCAAGCAATCAACCTCTGATGGCTCGATTCATCGGATCCCCTTTTCTCCTATTCCGGCCACCGCCATGCTCGCCGCCGGTTGCCGTTAGGCCGAATCCGGCCGCCCCACTCCCCCCGAGGCGCACGCAAGGTGACGGAGCCCATTTTTGCCGTCGTCGTCGCGCCGCCGTGACCCCCCTCGCCGCCGGTCGGCTCCGCTTTCCTCACGGCCGGGACGAACCAGAGAGAGAGGTTAATTAGTGCTTTAATTAAGCTAAGTAATGGTTGTCCTAACTGGCCATTAACTGTTATTAACTCCGTTAATTGCGGGCCCACCTGTCAATCACAGTAAGGAGGTAATAAATTGGAGTGTTATTTAATTCCTCCTCGGGCCCCACATATCAGCGAGTCATAGTCTGTCTCCCTTTTTATTTTCTGGATTTTCTTGAAAATAAAACTTTGAAAGGCTCTCTCTCCCCGTCGTAACTCCAATTTAACGAAACTTGTTTCTAAATTTGTCTAAAATCAAGATCTATCTATTGATACTGGTTTTGTTCAATTTGAGTTCATTTGAATTTTGTTTTATTTTATTTGGTATTTATTCACTTTCTCTCGTTTGCGTTGTTTTTCCTGTGCGCTCTTCCGAGTAGAGCTCGAAGAAGTGAACGAGCCTCCGATTGAAGCAGCACAAGACCTCCAAGCTTTTGATCCAGGTGAGTCAATACTTTGATCATTTTGCGCCTATATTTCATGTGAAACTATGTCCATTTAACCTATCAAAATTGCATGCTTTACTTTATATGCAACGTATGTCACTCTTAAGGTAGTTAAACATCCACTTGTCTACCTAGTAATATGATACCCAATCCACGATTCTTGAATGTCCATGAACCTTGTCGCCCTAGATTATACTATTAATATTGACAGCTATAAGTTAAACTTAGATGCCATGCTAGTCCTGTCTAGAGTCCAGGGCACTAGTTGCCCTAATCATCACTTTTTAAACATGAGAACTTGTTTTGGGCAGTCACAGGAAGTAAGTGGCTGAATAATTATGATGACTTATGTTGTGCTTCTCAAAACCCTAAAAATATGCTATACCTGTTCGGGCGGATGGTAAGAATGGTGGGTGTGGATGTAACACAAGGTCTGTGGTTAGTGGAATGAACCGCCCTGACAAATTAAGGACTTAATCCTGTGATGACCCCTCCGTGTACAACAGTGCAACCACAAGCTGGCAAAATGTAGGCTTGGCTGAATAATTTACTAGACTCTCTAGTCATCTCACGGAGGACGTGTGTAGGTGGGTAATAAAAGCCCCACGTGGAATGGGACACCGGATGAGGGTGACATTGCTAGGGCTAGCGTTTGTGGAGAGTGGAGTCCAACTGCGCTAATCTATGGTAGACATCCCGTACAACCTATGGAAGCAACCCCATAGGAGTGAGATGCTAGAGGGCGAGATATTGTAAAGGTGTCAGACCCAGATTTTACAATCCAGAATCTACTGTGTTTAGCTGCACTATTCCCTGGATCAGTAGATAGTACACACAGTTACAGTTCTGATTATCAAAGCACATATCATGCGGAAACGTAAATATAATAGCAAACTTACACATGGGCCGATGAGGCCGAAATCATTAAATTGCAGCAGCGGAAGAACGAAGCACACAGATGGGACCTTCAGGACATGCCCACAGGCAGCCAACTGGAGGTTCGCGACCTAATTCTCGACATCTTCATCTTCTTTGCCATCATGATCCGAGTATCGTTGAAGCGCGGTGATCGATTCTGCTCCGAATTTGTCGCAAAAGCGAGCATGAGCACTCCGACCCCGTGCTCAGCGAGCCAACACACAGAATGCAATATATAACATGTATGGCTTAATCAAAGGATGGCTCAGGTTTATTTTATTTTTGCGAAGAGTGCTTTTGAATAAAAATTCTCTAAGACCTAGCATTTTGAACACACGTATATGTTGAATGCAGTAATAATAGTGATTCAGATTCCATCCACCATTACATGGCATCTGCACCATATAGCAATTCTTCAGCGTTATAGCCGCTTAACTTACCACTGGGACGACACCCAGGACAATTCCAAATTAGGGCCTTACACTGCCCTTTCACTTTTCCAACCCATCATAAAGCATTTTGAAATAGAACTATATCTGGTTAAGTTCCCATGTCTGCCCTTGACCGTGGGCACGGCTATTCGAATAGTTTTAGACTCTGCAGAGTTTGTACACTTTCACCACAAGAGACAATCAACTCGTTGCCCCACACAATTCCTTAGTCATGTGGTTGAGCAGACCATCACAGTGACTTTTCAAAGTATCTAGGTTCTTTTCTCATCTCACATTTATGGGAGACTGCCCACTTGCGGTGGGTCCCATCTGTGCGCGGGATGTTTCCCCCAGCCACTACGCAGCCGGACTTCTACCTCTCCGCAACGTAGGACAGCTGGGAAACTTCACCCTCCACCGTGTCCCTTCAGCCCCCTTGCCATAGCTAAATTCCTTCAACCTCCTGCCGGTGAGATGAGTCCGAACTTGATAAATTTACTTAGCCAAGTCGTAATTTACGGACTTGTGGTTGCACTTGTTTTACAAGGGAGTTCATGACAAGATTCGGTCCTTAGTGGTATCTGGCGGGCTATCACTAACCCACTTGTTATACATCACTAACTCACTGTTGTGCTTCCACTGCACTTTTTATACATCATTAACTCACTTTTGTGCTTCCACTGCACCACACATTCACACACTCGAACTAGTCCGCCCAGATATTTAAGCATGTTGAGATTTTTGGAGGGTATAAAATAGCCATGTCAAATATACCAGTCATTCCCACCATGACTGCCCAAACCATTTTCTCATTATTAAAAGCGATCATGAAGTATGGGGCATTTCAGCGCCCCTTGAGTATTAATGCAACAATAAGCATAGCATATCACTAGGGACTTATTTTCGAAATATTGGTATTATACTTTTGCTAGGGCGACAAGGTTTTCACATTCAATCATTCCAAAGGAGGGGTAATACTATTCAAAGTAAACATTGGCATATAACTAGAATATCAAGTTTAGCATGTATTTGCATAAAAATAACAGCATGCATTTTGTTAATTTAACACAAAGTAATTTGCATAAATGTGGGTTCAACATGATCAAAGTATTGACTCGCCTGGCACGGTTTACCGTGGTCTTGAGCTCACACAATGCTTTCTCTTGAGCTTCGGATGTTTTCTTCACTTCGCTCTTGATATCGCTTGATCCGTGGAATCTTCGGACTTCAATTTCTAATTACGCGACAAACGACTGAATCCAAAATGAAAGCAAATAACTCAAAAGATCCAAATAAATCCAAACACTTTAAATACCCGATTTAATTATACATTTAGTACGATTTGAGAATAGAAGGAGGATTCAGGTTAGTGTGTTGTAAGCATAGTGGTAGCTGGATTTGAGCAGGAGGGCAGGTTGTCGGAATACTTTACCGTGAGGGAAAATTTTAGAGATACGAGGGATCGAAAGTGAAGATGTACCTACAGGAATTATCTGCTTTTGGAAAGGGAAGGTGGACATACATAGCCGATTGAGGAGAAGCGAGGCTTGACCTTTTGATTGATAAATTTCTCTTATTATTTTTGTATTTATCAAGGAAGTTCCATGAGTCAGGTTAGACCTATAGACCGGTGTAGGAGTTTAGTGTACTAATTTTATCTCTAGGGTATGCATTCCTTGCACTCAGGTTATGGCAAGGTAAACCGGACTGACGGATGAGATCTGTACTTATTCTATAAATCTTTTAGCCAAAGGCATTATAACCCTTGGGTACCTTAATTAAGTTTTAGAACAGTCTACGATATAGGCTTTTATTTATTATTACTCTATAGTTTATTTATACGAGTCCCGACTTGTCAGATATAGATAATCATGCTACATATAAACATGTACTAGAGCTAATGTAAGGTTTAATTGACTACGCTCTTGTTATGTTGTTCATACTTTAGCTATTATTATGTGTTATTTTAAATTTTAGTTTAAACTTAGCAATCTGAACCAGTTTGTTATGTATCATTTTAGGTAACTCTTATTACTTGTGGTTATTGATTAAGTGTTTACTTTGGAATGTTTATATATATTAGTTAGGTCATTTTAATGCCCGACGTCCTAGTGCTATTGCATTTTAGTAACTATATATTTAGATGATCTTTTAAAGATATAGAAATGACAGTCATACTTTAGATGGTTAACTTTTACATCCCTTTACTATTCGAACCTGCTACACATGATTACATTTTACTATCGCTACTAAATCAAACTATGATCTAAGATTTCAGGGTCGGCAATATGTTAATGTTAGAGTTTATATTTTGTAATCAATTCTCATTCCCAATATTATTTGTCACTTATGATTTATCATGTGCCTCTTTAATAATATTTGGAAATTTCTAATCTTAAGCAAGAAAGTTAAATCTTAGTTGGCACTTATTTAGGATTACACCTTTAGCAATTTACCAATTTTATAAACTCTTAATTAAACTTTGGACATATAATCAATTCCATCTTTTTCATTATGACTTTATGAATAATTTCTTATTATTACTTCCCATTATAAATTTACAAGTAATTCCTTATTTATACTCTCATGCATAATGTGTCTGTACATGCCACTATTAAACTTAAAATTTTAATTTCATTTCATATCCTTTTTGGTGTAATTTCACCATTAAATTGTTGTTCCCATTTCTAATCACAACCCATATTTTCACAAAATTTGCTCCTTTGATCATCTACACACTTTTAGTTTTCAAATTAGCCATACACCAGAACATTGAGATATGCAGGTGAAAGCTTCTGGAGATGCTCAACCGGTTGGGCCCACCTGTCATACCAGAGAGAGGGAGACAGGAAGGAGGGCGCTGCCTTGGTGGGCGCCGGGACGAGCGAGGGGCGAACAGGAGGAGGCACCGGGATGGCGGCGTTGCCGCGAGGAGCGGTTGGGAGGCGGCAGCGCCACCAAACGGACGGCCGGTTGGACGAGGAGGCTCGGGAGGTGAATGCCGGCCGGGCGGCGCCAAGCATGCGGCGGTGGCTCAGCGGCGGCGGTGTGGAGGAAGTGGGCGCCGGCGACTGGACGAGAGGGGGAGAGAATGGGGATGCGCGTAAGCATGGGGGAGGCACGGGGAGCTCACCAAGTGGGTCGGAGGAGCTGGGGGCGCGACGAGGGAAGCCAGCGGCGTGCGCGGGCGGCCGCGTGGGGAGGTCGCCGTGGCGGGAGTGCTCCGGGGCGGAGGATAGCGGCCGACCACTGGGGTGTCTTCGGGCGGCGTAGGTGGTGCTCTCGCCGTGAGGAATCGGCCCGGGACCAACCACGGAGGGTGCGGCGGCGGGATTGGCAACGGCCGGCCGGAGGCGGAGGAAGAACAGCGGGGAGGAGGAGCAAGGAGGGGGCTCGGCCGGCTTTTTATAGGCGGCGCGCACAGGCGGCAACTGGGCGAGGGTGACCCCGGGACGAAGCCGAGCGAAACCGGGGGCGGCGCTGAGGGGGGATGAACGCGAAGGAATGGCGACCAGGGGAAATGAACCAAATCTCTCCGAGATTGTGTGGGGAGAGAGAACGGGGTGCGTTGAATCTTGCTCGGGGTGTAGGAGAGGATTGGCTGCGGCCAGCTGGAGGGGGAGCTGCGCGAGGGAGAAAGCGGCGACGGGCGCGTGGAGAGGAAGGGGCCGAGGAAGAAGGAAAGCGCGGGCGGGGCCACCGGCCAGGGGAAGAGGGGCGCGAGGGGGCGGAGCCCGCATGGCAGCGGCAGAGGCGAGGGCGAGCTGGGCTGGCGGGCGCGCGCGCGAGAAGCGGGACGGCTTGGTTCGGAGGGTGGCGCAGCCGAGAGAACAGGGAAGGGAGGAGGAAGAAGGAGGCGGTCGGGAGAGGGGCTGGCTGGCCAGTGGGGAAAAATCGCGGGGGAAGCGGGCCCACGCGGCAGCGAAGGGAGAGCCGGCGCCAGGGGGCGGACTGGCCCGCGTGGGGGATGGAGGCTGGGACCACGCGCCAGAGAGGAGGGGGCGCGGGCGAGCTGCGTGCGCAGGAGCTGGGCCGGGGTGATGGCCGGCCCGGCTGCATGATTTTTTTTTAAAATTTTATTTTGCTTTTTCATTTGAACATGTACATGTATATACATAGGTATATACAGGTATATATGCACATATACGCTTATTTTATTTTTTTATTGATTTGCTCATTAATTATATAGATATGTATATTTTTATGTACAATTTCTTATATTGCTAAACTCTTCCTTGCATAATTTGTATATGCACATATATGTGTGTATATATATATATACATATGCATATGCGTCTGTATTTTTATTCATCCAATTCTTATTGCTATTTATATCATTATTTCCATAATGATACTTTATATTTTACTCAAGTTTCTCTCTTCTTATCTTTGGATCATCTTTTGATTCACTTTTATAATTTCAGTTTTCTATTATTTGCATATTTCCTTTTTGGCATTACCATTGTTTGTCTTTGTATTTTAGGATTTCTTAAAAATTTGAAATCTCATCCAGTTTCAAGAAAACACCATAAAATCCAAATTTTCATTAAATACATTACGAAAATAATTTAAGATATTCATATTTTAAATTCAAAATTTTCAGGATGTTACAAATCTACCCCCCTTAAATGAATCTCGACCCCGAGATTCCTGTAAAGAGAGAAAGAAGCAAAGGAGGTTAAATTGGGCTAGCCATAGGCTTTACTCATTGCAAGGGTCTTGCAAATTTCTCGATCGATCGCTTAGGTCTAATCTGACATCATTGCACCTTCAAAATAGTCATACATTAGTTCGACACTTCCAAAAGTACTTATACACCATAGTAGTCTCCCGACTTTCTTAGCTATTCTTGCTACCCCCCTTAAATAAGCGACGTCTGATATTAGTCTTCCTTTCTAACTTCAGACCTGGCAAGTCTTGCTTTACCACATTCTACACATATGTTATTTAAGGAGGCTTCCTGATCGGGTGGCGGCACTTTTGTAGTTGCAGCTTGTTCCTTTTTGAAGTCGAGAGGGTTTCCTTTGGTAGAGTTGGAGCTAAGGGTGGCGGCATCCCTCATTTGCTTGTTTGATTTCCGTTGAGGGCAGTCTCTCACATAATGTCCTGGGTCACTGCATTTGAAACAGTTGAACCCATGGCCTGGTTTCCTCTGAGGGCCTTGATTGGTGGTGATAGCACCCTCAGTTATTCCTTCTAGATTCCTTTTCTCAGGGCACCTACGAGCATCATGTCCTTTTTCCCTGCAATAAAAGCAGATGGTATTCTTTCGGGGTCCGCCTAATGTAGTGGTGTGGTTGCCCATCATGCGGCGACTTGTTCTTAGTTGTCTTTGTGAAGTGGATCTGAGTGAATACTTGGACGAGTGGTAGGGACCAAAGTGAGTAACAACCATTGGTTCCTGCTTCTTGCTTTTAGCCTTGTTCTTGGTCATTGAGGATGCCTTGACGATGGCTGGAATAGTGAGTCTACCGTGAAACAGAGTCTTGGGTTTTGATCCTCGTGCAGGCTAAGGCTTCTTAGTTGTTATGTTTTTCAGAGATGTTGCCTCTTTCCACTTCAGACCTTCAAGTGTGTTGACTTGGTTATCTGCTATCTCTTGCCTGCAGACCTGACGAGGTTTTCAGCAATAAGGTGAGGGGGAATTAGCATGGGACGAGTATTAAATCGTAGAGGTAAGATATTCTAAGCCCATTCAAATGTCAAGATAGCATACCCCAAAAGCTAGGGTGATACTAAATCACACAAATTTTCGAAAACAACCTTTTCTTGTGACTGCGAAATAGGACGCCCGAGGGAAAAAGGCAGTGCACAAGGCCCAAAGAAAATCCAGCAACAATACAACGTCTACTCGGGGAAGCACACATAAGAAGGCATAAGGTTTACCTGTATAGTCCGTTTAAAACGAGACCACCTTATCTTCATGACCACCTTCGACTATCCTAATCTTAAATTTTGGAGCAAGGATAAGAGATGGTGAATTAAATTTTCTCTTGAAATCCATAGAAGGAAGAGGAAAGTGTTTTGGGAAAATTTGTACTCATTCTTGTAATTGTGTTGCAAGTACAAAATCCTACAATACCTCTCTCTTTTTTTTTGTATAGGTATATTAATCTCTCCATTATCCATTAATGACTTGATTCACTCCCGTATGATCTTCAATCTTCACACATAAGGCCTAGAATCCAACGGCCTTGCTAATTTAACTTCTATTTTTGCAATTTGCTCTTGGGCTATCTTCCTTCGGCATTTAGTCATAGTATTATTGCTGTCTAAAACTCCAAACAGCGATATCTTTATTCATCCGATCCACCGATCATACAATCCCTATTGTGTATTCTCAATTTCATTAATCCAGCTATGGGTATTTAATCTTCACACAAATCCTGGCTTCCACCATAATTTATGATTCAATTCTCATATTTCACTACGTCCCTATAATCCCAATATTGGATCTATTATTTGCCAACTTAATCCGCTCAATCTAATGGGAGTCTAGTATTCCTTATCTTAGATCCACCGATGATCTTTATATTGAAACTTTCTAATAACCCAGTCTGGTGTTATTGATTTAAATCCATAAGTTGTTCTTCTAGAGAGCAACCTAAATATTCACTATCTCCATTTTGTTTCATTATTACATACATCCTCCGAGAGTTATGTTTTTAGTCAGGTCTATACGTTGATAGTTGTGATCATATCTCCAATTTCTAAAACTTTCAGTTAATCCTTCAACTATCGATTATCTTCTATTATTCCATTATTATAAACATCTTCCAGGGATCTCTCAATTCATTAGTGTTGCAACCCTTTAATTAGTATCGCACTTTCTATTTCTTCCGGACTTTATTTATTTGTCTGATCGATCTATTCCATTGAGCTCCACCAATTTATTTATCCAAGTTCTCACTATTGTTCCCTCCAAGGATAGCACAATTGTGGAGGCTAAGCTTCCAGGTTCAGCATCATAATTCTTAGCCTGAAGGGTGTTCTCACAGAAAATTTACAAGAGGAGTACTGGATTTTCATCGTATTTGAATTCGGGATAAGAGGGCTTCAGAAGTAAAATAGCTATTGCAGCATATAGATAAGGGGAAATCATCTAAGAGAGTTGAGAACGAGCAATACAGCTTATATTTGTGAAAATAGATATTGTGAAAGTAAATCTAGTCATGAACTAACGGCCAAGCTAACTAGATCACGACCTGCAGTCGATATGCTCTGATACCATGCCTGTCAGACCCAGATTTTACAATCCGGAATCTACTGTGTTTAGCTGCACTATTCCCTGGATCAGTAGATAGTGCACACAGTTACAGTTCTGATTACCAAAGTACATATCATGCGGAAACGTAAATATAATAGCAAACTTACACATGGGCCGATGAGGCCGAAATCATTAAATTGCAGCAGCGGAAGAACGAAGCACACAGATGGGACCTTCAGGACATGCCCACAGGCAGCCAACTGGAGGTTCGCGACCTAATTCTCGACATCTTCATCTTCTTTGCCATCATGATCCAGAAGTATCGTTGAAGCGCAGTGATCTGATTCCTGCTCCTGAATTTGTCGCAAAAGCGAGCATGAGCACTCCGACCCCGTGCTCAGCGAGCCAACACACAGAATGCAATATATAACATGTATGGCTTAATCAAAGGATGGCTCAGGTTTATTTTATTTTTGCGAAGAGTGCTTTTGAATAAAAATTCTCTAAGACCTAGCATTTTGAACACACGTATATGTTGAATGCAGTAATAATAGTGATTCAGATTCCATCCACCATTACATGGCATCTGCACCATATAGCAATTCTTCAGCGTTATAGCCGCTTAACTTACCACTGGGACGACACCCAGGACAATTCCAAATTAGGGCCTTACACTGCCCTTTCACTTTTCCAACCCATCATAAAGCATTTTGAAATAGAACTATATCTGGTCAAGTTCCCATGTCTGCCCTTGACCGTGGGCACGGCTATTCGAATAGTTTTAGACTCTGCAGAGTTTGTACACTTTCACCACAAGAGACAATCAACTCGTTGCCCCACACAATTACTTAGTCATGTGGTCGAGCAGACCATCACAGTGACTTTTCAAAGTATCTAGGTTCTTTTCTCATCTCACATTTATGGGAGACTGCCCACTTGCGGTGGGTCCCATCTGTCTGCGGATGTTTCCCCACCACTCTGCAGCGGACTTCTACCTCTCCGCAACGTAGGACAGCTGGGAAACTTCACCCTCCACTGGTGTCCCTTCAGGCCCCCCTTGCCATAGCTAAATTCCTTCAACCTCCTGCCAGTGAGATGAGTCCGGAACTTCGATAAATTTACTTAGCCAAGTCGTAATTTACGGACTTGTGGTTGCACTGTTTTACAAGGGAGTTCATGACAAGATTCGGTCCTTAGTGGTATCTGGGCGGGCTATCACTAACCCACTTGTTATACATCACTAACTCACTGTTGTGCTTCCACTGCACTTTTTATACATCATTAACTCACTTTTGTGCTTCCACTGCACCACACATTCACACACTCGAACTAGTCCGCCCAGATATTTAAGCATGTTGAGATTTTTGGAGGGTATAAAATAGTCATGTCAAATATACTAGTCATTCCCACCATGACTGCCCAAACCATTTTCTCATTATTAAAAGCGATCATGAAGTATGGGGCATTTCAGCGCCCCCTGAGTATTAATGCAACAATAAGCATAGCATATCACTAGGGACTTATTTTCGAAATATTGGTATTATACTTTTGCTAGGGCGACAAGGTTTTCACATTCAATCATTCCAAAGGAGGGGTAATACTATTCAAAGTAAACATTGGCATATAACTAGAATATCAAGTTTAGCATGTATTTGCATAAAAATAACAGCATGCATTTTGTTAATTTAACACAAAGTAATTTGCATAAATGTGGGTTCAACATGATCAAAGTATTGACTCGCCTGGCACGGTTTACCGCGGTCTTGAGCTCACACAATGCTTTCTCTTGAGCTTCGGATGTTTTCTTCACTTCGCTCTTGATATCGCTTGATCCGTGGAATCTTCGGACTTCAATTTCTAATTACGCGACAAACGACTGAATCCAAAATGAAAGCAAATAACTCAAAAGATCCAAATAAATCCAAACACTTTAAATACCCGATTTAATTATACATTTAGTACGATTTGAGAATAGAAGGAGGATTCAGGTTAGTGTGTTGTAAGCATAGTGGTAGCTGGATTTGAGCAGGAGGGCAGGTTGTCGGAATACTTTACCGTGAGGGAAAATTTTAGAGATACGAGGGATCGAAAGTGAAGATGTACCTACAGGAATTATCTGCTTTTGGAAAGGGAAGGTGGACATACATAGCCGATTGAGGAGAAGCGAGGCTTGACCTTTTGATTGATAAATTTCTCTTATTATTTTTGTATTTATCAAGGAAGTTCCATGAGTCAGGTTAGACCTATAGACCGGTGTAGGAGTTTAGTGTACTAATTTTATCTCTAGGGTATGCATTCCTTGCACTCAGGTTATGGCAAGGTAAACCGGACTGACGGATGAGATCTGTACTTATTCTATAAATCTTTTAGCCAAAGGCATTATAACCCTTGGGTACCTTAATTAAGTTTTTAGAACAGTCTCTGATATAGGCTTTTATTTATTATTACTCTATAGTTTATTTATACGAGTCCTGACTTGCTGTATATAGATAATCATGCTACATATAAACATGTACTAGAGCTAATGTAAGGTTTAATTGACGGCGCTACTGTTATGTTGTTCATACTTTAGCTATTATTATGTGTTATTTTAAATTTTAGTTTAAACTTAGCAATCTGAACCAGGTTTGTTATGTATCATTTTAGGTAACTCTTATTACTTGTGGTTATTGATTAAGTGTTTACTTTGGAATGTTTATATATATTAGTTAGGTCATTTTAATGCCCGACGTCCTAGTGCTATTGCATTTTAGTAACTATATATTAAGATGATCTTTTAAAGATATAGAAATGACAGTCATACTTTAGATGGTTAACTTTTACATCCCTTTACTATTCGAACCTGCTACACATGATTACATTTTACTATCGCTACTAAATCAAACTATGATCTAAGATTTCAGGGTCGGCAATATGTTAATGTTAGAGTTTATATTTTGTAATCAATTCTCATTCCCAATATTATTTGTCACTTATGATTTATCATGTGCCTCTTTAATAATATTTGGAAATTTCTAATCTTAAGCAAGAAAGTTAAATCTTAGTTGGCACTTATTTAGGATTACACCTTTAGCAATTTACCAATTTTATAAACTCTTAATTAAACTTTGGACATATAATCAATTCCATCTTTTTCATTATGACTTTATGAATAATTTCTTATTATTACTTCCCATTATAAATTTACAAGTAATTCCTTATTTATACTCTCATGCATAATGTGTCTGTACATGCCACTATTAAACTTAAAATTTTAATTTCATTTCATATCCTTTTTGGTGTAATTTCACCATTAAATTGTTGTTCCCATTTCTAATCACAACCCATATTTTCACAAAATTTGCTCCTTTGATCATCTACACACTTTTAGTTTTCAAATTAGCCATACACCAGAACATTGAGATATGCAGGTGAAAGCTTCTGGAGATGCTCAACCGGTTGGGCCCACCTGTCATACCAGAGAGAGGGAGACAGGAAGGAGGGCGCTGCCTTCGGCTGGGCGCCAGGACAGAGCAGGGGCCGAACAGGGGAGGGAGGCACCGGGGATGGGCGGCGTTGCCGGCGGGGAGCGGTTGGGAGGCGACGACGGCCACCAAAACGGACGGCCCGGTTGACGAGGAGGCTCCGGGAGGTGAATGCTTCGGCCGGGGCGGCGCCAAGCATGCGAGCGGTGGCTCAGGCGGCCGGCGGTGTGGAGGAAGTGGGCGCCGGCGACTGGACGAGAGGGGGAGAGAATGGGGATGCGCGTAAGCATGGGGGAGGCACGGGGAGCTCACCAAGTGGGTCGGAGGAGCTGGGGGCGCGACGAGGGAAGCCAGCGGCGTGCGCGGGCGGCCGCGTGGGGAGGTCGCCGTGGCGGGAGTGCTCCGGGGCGGAGGATAGCGGCCGACCACTGGGGTGTCTTCGGGCGGCGTAGGTGGTGCTCTCGCCGTGAGGAATCGGCCCGGGACCAACCACGGAGGGTGCGGCGGCGGGATTGGCAACGGCCGGGGGCGGAGGAAGAACAGCGGGAGGAGGAGCAAGGAGGGGCTCGGCCGGCTTTTATAGGCGCGCGCACAGCGGCAATCGGGCGAGGTGACCGGGGACGGCCGAGCGAAACCGGGCGCGCGAGGGGATGAACGCGAAGGAATGGCGACTGGGGAAATGAACCAAATCTCTCCGAGATTGTGTGGGGAGAGAGAACGGGGTGCGTTGAATCTTGCTCGGGGTGTAGGAGAGGATTGGCTGCGGCCAGCTGGAGGGGGAGCTGCGCGAGGGAGAAAGCGGCGACGGGCGCGTGGAGAGGAAGGGGCCGAGGAAGAAGGAAAGCGCGGGCGGGGCCACCGGCCAGGGGAAGAGGGGCGCGAGGGGGCGGAGCCCGCATGGCAGCGGCAGAGGCGAGGGCTGGGCGGCGCGCGCGAGAAGCGGACGGCTTGTTCGGAGGGTGGCGCAATGAGAAACGAGGAAGGAGGAGGAAGAAGGAGGCGGTCGGGAGAGGGGCTGGCTGGCCATTGGGGAAAATCGCGGGGGAAGCGGGCCCACGCGGCAGCGAAGGGAGAGCCGGCGCCAGGGGGCGGACTGGCCCGCGCGGGGGATGGAGGCTGGGACCACGCGCCAGAGAGGAGGGGGCGCGGGCGAGCTGCGTCTTGTGAGGCTGGGGGGTGATGGCGGCCACTGCATGATTTTTTTAAAAATTTTATTTTGCTTTTTCATTTGAACATGTACATGTATATACATAGGTATATACAGGTATATATGCACATATACGCTTATTTTATTTTTTTATTGATTTGCTCATTAATTATATAGATATGTATATTTTTATGTACAATTTCTTATATTGCTAAACTCTTCCTTGCATAATTTGTATATGCACATATATGTGTATATATATATATACATATGCATATGCGTCTGTATTTTTATTCATCCAATTCTTATTGCTATTTATATCATTATTTCCAAAATGATACTTTATATTTTACTCAAGTTTCTCTCTTCTTATCTGGATCATCTTTTGATTCACTTTTATAATTTCAGTTTTCTATTATTTGCATATTTCCTTTTTGGCATTACCATTGTTTGTCTTTGTATTTTAGGATTTCTTAAAAATTTGAAATCTCATCCAGTTTCAAGAAAACACCATAAAATCCAAATTTTCATTAAATACATTACGAAAATAATTTAAGATATTCATATTTTAAATTCAAAATTTTCAGGATGTTACAAAAGGCCTCATGATAATCTCTCGATCTGCATGGCTAAGGAATCATGTAGAACCATCGAGATGATTGTCTCTTGTGGGTGAAGATGTACAGTCTCTTAAGAGTATACAACTGTTCGAACAGCCGTGTCCATGGCCAAGAGCGGACATGGAAATCTTCCTCGAGTTAGTTCTATTTCCAAAACTTTTGAGGGTGGGAAGAAAAATTGTCAGGCGAATGTAAACCTGACTTTGTAAATTTTTCCTGGAAGGATGTACTCCAGTGTTGACAATAAGGTGGAAGTAACCTAATGATCAAAAGCTAGCATAGGTGGGTGGAACCATGAAATCGGTGGATAGAACCTACACCGCTATAAATATTGCATAATTTCAAAGACCTAAGCATATGTTTTTGTGAAATGCTTGGTCATAGGAACTTTTAGCTATAATTATTCTAAAGGCCGCTTTAAGCAAATAAAAGAACCCAAGCCACCCTTGTTTAACCTTGCATCAGTAATTACATGCATTCTGTGTGTTGGCTCGCGGAGCACGTTTGAATGTGCTCACCCTCGCTCTTAATCCCCTTCAGAGACCATAAATCAAGGGCACTATGTCTACTATGAAGACTAGGGTGACGAAGGTGATGAAGATGGTGGAGACTAGATTAGGCTTCGGTAGTCTTGCCCCTCACCTCAGGCCAGTCGACCAGGCTAGCTTATGGGTGTATCTGCTATTAGTTAGGTCCCTGACTAATATCGGAGGCACCTAAGTTGTCTCAGTCACTTGCCTGTGGTTAGGGGTGGAAAAAAAGCTCGTTAGTGGGCTCGTTGGCTCGGTTCAAAATTGCTTCAATTATACTTGTTAATTGGTTAAACATTAAAATGAGTTGATTTCAAATGAATTTGAATTTTGCTCAAGCTCGGCTCGGCTCGGCTCGTTAGCTCGTTTCTAAAAATACTTTTAAATTATCCGTAAAATGATATTAAATCAAAATATGCCAATTTTAGAAAAAGCTCGATAAGACGAGCAGTTGGCTCGATATCCACCCCTACCTGTGGTGAGTTGTGCCTTACCACGCTTATGTACATTTCCGCTCTTTATGTATTGTAAGCATTTGGCCTGATGGCCCTGTTGTAAACTCGACCCAACGCGGTCTATTTGAACTTTGGTAATGTAATGTATGGTATTGTCATGTATGAAATGATGCAGCAATGTAACTGTGAGCACTATCTACTGATCCAAGGAATAGTGCAGTGAAATCATAGAAGGTTCTAGGTTAGTAAACTTGGGGTCCGACAACAACTTAATGATTTTGCTGAAAAAGATAGATTAGCTCAGTCTAGTACTTCTAAAAATCTTGTGAATGAACCTGTTAAGTGCACATCATGTCCCGTATTGGCTAAAAAGAATGAGTATCTTAAGGACACCTTAGAGAGATTTTGTTTTGGCAAGAAAACTTTGAATTTGATTCTAGACAAGTCAAAAATAAGTATGAGAAATTATGGTCTAGGATTTAATTTTGTTAAGTATGCCAAGAATAATCCTCCTAAGGTTGTTAAACTTTTTTAACCTGGAAAATTTGAAGTAAAATATGAACCAAAACAAATTGTGTTTAAATCTGCTGGTATAGCAAAGGATCTCTCTACCAATGTAGGTGTTGTGAAGTCATCAAATACGATTTATCAAGTCATGTGTCAATGCCCTTATTGTGGTAGAGATGGTCATTTGGTTCAATTTTGCTTTTGAAAAGCAAAGAAAAAAAAGAAAGACATGTTAAGGAAGGGTTCTTGAGTGGAGTCTATGCAAACTCCTTACTGTCGCTTTGCTCCCACTAATCAATCTTCTTTAGGTTTGGGAGCTTTTGCAATAGGACCAGTCAGACTAGTGTTTCCATGCGATCAGATCGGTCAATGGTCAGACCAGCCTTCCAGCGGCGGTCAGATCATCATGTGATCGGACAAACATTCGACCAGCATTTTCTACTCGATCAGGTTGGTCGGCAGTCATACCAGCCTTGCAGAGGCAGTCAGACAGTGTCATAGTCAGACCAACATTTCCCACGCGATCAAACTAGGCAGCGATTAGAACAACCTTGCTGAGGTGGTCAGACCGCCCCATGGTCAGACTAGCTTTTCAACAACTGTCTAACCAACATCGAACAGAGGCTAACTCTTCGCTTAAATCTTTATCGTTGCCAGCTCCTATTCATCGTGTGTCACAGTACTGGATTCCTAAATCTTATTTCACTAGTCTTATTACTGTGAGACTGATGTTTTCTATGATGTAAAAATAGCTATCACAAATGGAGAACATGCGCTTGATTAGGTTCTAGTCTTTTATGTCAATGCTTGGTTGGAACAATTGATGGTTCTTTACTCCCTTTGATGGATTCTAAGAGATTTCACCTTCTAAGAGGCCATATAGAAAGGATGATGTTGTTCTATACCTTGTTGAGTTTCATTTTTAGATTGCTAGATTTAAAATTCGCTTCACTTTTTGGTATGATATCTCATTGTGCTCTTTCGCATTAGTCTGGTCATTGTTGACATGCTTGTCAATAATCTAATTTGCTTAATCATACTCAAGACTAGTCTTGACAGTGTTGTATAATATATGACTTTATATGATCTTGGGAGCTCTACTAAAAAATGGCTTGGTTAAATTCTTAAATCAATACAAAGTGACTTGGATAATCTACAAAACTTTGGAATGTTTACTCTCATTACTCCTTAGAATTTTCCCTCTCCTTGGAATTCTTGATGATTACATTGCCAAATGGGGAGAAAAATGGGATAAATAAGAGTAAAATTTGATGTATTTGCTCAATTTGCTCTCTTGTGTTGAGGGGGAGTTTTTCGGAGTATTTTGCTGTGAGTTTTCTGTTGTCCTTTCTCTTCAACTTTGAAACTTTCTTTTTGCAAATTTTGCTTTTCTTTCAAAATTCAACTCAGTTGAGAGATTTTGAGGTGTTATCAATGTATACATTAAGGGGGAGATTGTTAGACCATATTGATAGGTCATGATATAGTGATGATGAATAATTGATATTTGGGTTGCATTGAAATTTACGTTTATGGAAGTTTCAGTCGACCACAGTTGGCGATCGATAGGCTTCGACCATGGTGGGTAGTCAGTGGTCCGGTCAGCCTTGTATTGGGCGGTAGTCGATTAAGGACCGACTCTTGTGTTTGTCCAGACCGAGCATTACCGTGCAACCCCAAGTCTATATGGGTATGACCTTGCTGACTAATTTACGATAGTCTAGTTTAGGTACCACCAGTGGAAAGTGAGTGTTAGGGATTTACTGGTTTATTCACAGTGAGGGACAGGGTTTTACTGTACTCATACGGCGTAAGAGGGGGCTTCTGACTGGGTGGATTTAACCCTTCAGCGGTGAAACCTCAGCAGGTGGTGTCTAGCTAGTCTAGAGTGAGGTAAAAGCTTTGTGATATTTTATCTGGGTCTCATGCCAAAGGAAGCATGTTGACTATTAGGATAATTTATCTCTTGGGGGTAAAGTTGTACATCCTCTGCAGAGTGTTAAACTATTCGAATAGCCATGACCACGGTCAAGGGCAGGCAAGGAATGCATTCACATGGTAGATCTTTGGTTTTGGTTTAATAACAAAGTTTTGGCATCTCGAGAGTGGAGGGAACTCTCGGAAGGGTATCCTGGCGGTTGGAGCCAGTGTGGGTGGATGGAACCCGTTGTCTTGAACCTTGGCATTTAGAGCTAGTTAACTAGTGTTGGTAGATAGAACCTTCACTATAAAATGCTTAATAGTTTCAGTTAAAACAATTACTTTGTTAAATTAATGCCTTCAAAAATATTTAATGGTATTTGAAATAAAATATTACTTTGTGCAAAAGAACCATATAACCCCTCCTTTGTTAAGGCTTGCATCTATTGCATTTTTCCCAAGATTTGTGGAGTACTTTATGTACTCACATGCTGCACTGAAAAATCAAACTCAGAGGAATATGAAGCTCAAGATGGAGATTACGACTACTTCGCGTGTGGATTCGACGAAGGCTTTTCGGAGTACTAGGCTGCGCTTCCTCAGTCAATTGCCTGTGGCGTATTGATGGGTCTTCACCGGATTTACCTTTGCTTCCGCTGTGTTTTGTGAGTTTGTGAGGTCTTGAAACCTCAGTTGTAATAAGGAGGCCTCTGGTCTGTACTCTTTACTATTGTAATAAGCGTTGTTGCTTATGTAATCATCACCGTTTGACTGTGTGCACTAGTTTTGATATGGGACTAGTGCTGTAATACACAAAGGGTCCGGATTTGGAAATCCGGGGTCCCAACAGCGGAGCGCACCTGCTCAACACCTTGTGGTGCCAGCTCGAACTCCAGCTTCATGCCGTTCTCCTACCAGCACCAAAAAAGGTCGCCTCAATCAAAACTCTGAATTAGATTTACAATTCTTGGGACAGAAAAATTAAACAAAGATAGCTACATGGGATGGACGGATTTGTACCAGGGAGGAGAAGATAAGGCCACGCTCATTGAGGACTCTGCGGCCATGGGGACTCTACGGCCACGCTCGTTAGCTACTTTGTGTTGGTTCTTGGAGTGAATGGGGAAAGGGTAGGGGATTAATAAGGGGCGAGAGGTGGAAGGGGGCGAGAGGTGGGAGGAGACCCGGTGTCTGCCATTCAATATGGAGAGAATGGACGGGTGGGATTGGGATCCTGAGGGAGATGCCGCGGATCCATGACATGGTAGGGCATTATCATAGATGATTCGGATTAAAAACTGTCTGTGATATGCTTGCAGCATAGACGGTTCTTGTTAATAACCGTATATTAATTATCATAGACGGTTCTTGTTAATAACCATTTGTGATAATTGCAGATATCACGGACAGTTTTTAATCCGAACGTCTATGATATTACATGTTCACAGACGGTTTTTAGCACTGGCAGCAATACAGATGATCTCTAAACCAAAACCGTCTGTGATTGTATTTAATGTTGATAGTTTTGGTCAACCGTCTGTGATAAGACATCTAGTATTAGCCTTTTTTGTAGTAGTGGAAATTACTACCTATAAAAACTCTCCAAGAAAGGATTGATTAAAAGACGACATAGAGTAACTCAATTGCACCCTTTAAAAACCATTGCAAATTTCCAATTTATATTTGGAAATTGAAGAAATTATGTCTACATATCTGTGTATGGTCTTGTATAATAGCAGATATGCTTATTTAATTAGAGAACAACTAAAAATGAGTGGCATGATTTACAGCAATAAACAAAACATTGCACAAAAGCAGGGCCCCTTGCTGCCCATGGGGACCTAGGCCGGTGCCCTTGTAGCCCTGCCTCAGGAATGGCCCTACCAACAGATCACACATGCTAATTAAGCCATGTTCTTTTATGTTACGGCTAATAGCTTTTAGCTGCAGTTGATAGCTCTTGTCCACGTATTTCGTGATGGTAGTGGACAGTAGAGACATCCATGCAAACTACTCATATGGTTTTATACTTGGGAAGCTGTTTAGAGAATATGTTTCAAGAAATTGTCCTGCTTACTTCGATTTTAAGAGAAGCTAAAACCCAAAAGACCGGGACTACCATTCCATGTGCTGCACCCTCACATTCTGCAACTACCGAGTGGTTTCCATGGATCAAACACAAACAGCACAGGCAGTCAGGCACACATGCATGCTGGCTCCGATCAAACACATGCACACCCATTGGTGCATCCACCTCTCGCACGTACTCTGGCCCATGCGCGGCTTCGTTTGGCATACGCGCACACGTACGTCGGGCTACGCGTGCATGCACCTCCTCTTCTGTTTTTGCCCTCCGTTTGCACCACCATAGCAGCATCTAACCGTGCACTTAATTTAGAAACACAACTAGATGACGTAGTGCTCATCCGGGCCGTATATATCAATATATGTTGTTCTTGACACGCTCATAAGTCTCAGCAATAAACTGCGTGAAGTAGAACAAATATATCGGTTCGTCCTTCACGTCTTTAGTTCTTTTATGGGAGAATATCCCCGTCACATAACATTTCGAGGGTTTATTTTCTGCTAGGGTTGAAAGGGTAGCTTCAGTTTCAGGTGACATGATCCAACAATCTTTGTCGTTGTTACTTTTGACATCCTTTCTTATCGTCGTTGTCCTTCATTGCGCGTGTAATGGGATGTCACTGTCTGTGGACGAGAGAGAGCGGGTAGTCTTTTGGGCTACGGATTATAGCTTTTAGCTTTAGTTTATTAGTTTATTAAATAGTGATTACTGAAAAAGTCGAAACCAAATATCTGAAAAGTTAAAAAGAACAGTTCCAGAAATCCTAAGTTTCGGCAGGATTAGTTGGGCCGTGCACACGGCTTCTGTGAGTTGGGCTTCTGAGCTACAAAACCACATACTGTTGGGCTGCTGATCTGGGCTCGATTTTCTCTAGCTTGGGGCATCTTTCATTGCAATCGAAGTTCTTAGGAAATGGAGCAAAGCTCATACCTTCTTTTGGCGTGACTGCCATATTTTACCATCAATGTGCACTGCTTGTTGGCGTGCCCGTTTGCTGTTGTTAGTTCATCTTTGGCATGTCACTGTAATAACACCAAAAAATGGTAAAGAAAGAGAGAGAGAGAGAGAGAGAGAGAGAGAGAGAGAGAGAGAGAGAGAGAGAGAGAGAGAGAGGTAGGATAGGAACGACGTCGGTGCATCCCATCGGACGTTATTAATAATCTATGTAAACAAGTTTTAATGCATGTAGAACTTCTTGAATATGGATGAGAACTTCCTGGTTTCGGAATTAATGTGAGAGGGAGACCAGAGGACGTTAATACCTCTCTGATGAGGTAGCTTGGTCCAATTTTTGTCGGATTTAGAACCATGAGTTGCAAATTACATCCTCTGAAGAAGAAGAAGAAGAAGAAGAAGAAGAAGAAGAAGAAGAAGAAGAAGAGCTACAGCTTACAATAACCTTCAAGCGAACCGGCACTCTTCTTACCTGATGACCAAGTCTCCCTATACATACTGACTGCATGAACACTACCTTCTACCCATGAGCACTGCTCATACAGATTCAGCATACATGTGTAATGTTGCGACAGCAGGAAACAGGAATCAATTTCTCTCTGAGAACTACTCTGTTTCTATGTGTCAAAACGGTTCCATCATCTGAGAACTGCTTTACAAACTCGGCAGAAAAAAAAATCTAGCTTGACATATTAGTAGATGACAATAACACAAGATCATCCATTCAAACTTGTATGATTACAAAGCACATAACAACTCGTCACAGTAATATATGTTTTCATCAACCAAGCACAAGCTGAATTTATGGTTCATCAATCACATATACCATTAGGTTTTTGCACGCAGGCACACCTTCTTATTCCAAACAGACAGCAAATCAACACAAGCCAGCTCTGTTGTGAACCCCACACCAAGCTGAATTTATGGTTCATATCAATCATATATACCATTAGGTCTGTGCTCACAGGCACACCTTCTTATTCCAAGCAGACACCAAATCAACACGAGCCAGCTCCATTGTGAATAGCACACCAAGCTGGAGACAGCTAGCACACCAGTGCTTGACACACCAATTCAAGCATACCCAAATCAGGTACCTACCTTGGTGAAAAACACAGCATCTATTTGTTGCACAAGTCGCAATATAACTTCAACACACGCCACGCTGTAGAACGAACACAAACACATTTGCAAACACACAGCCAGTGGGAAACACTTCAAGAACTGCGAGAGAACCCGAAACAGCAGTAAACTGATGCTTCATATAAGCCGGCCTCCATAGCATTGCAGAACAACAGACGCCAGAGCAGCACAACGAATTACCTAAGAAATGAAGAATGAAAGTTGAAAAGATTACGTATGTAGCAAATAAGTGACACTTGCTCAATCTATCTATATGCATATAAGAAATGCATGTACAACAAACCTTAGAACGGAGCCCCTTGGGATGGACTTCTTTTAGTAAGCTGAGTGGCGTGGTTTGAAGAGCGATGGATCATGGTTGGCCTCCAGACCGTCCCACTCGAGCTTGTCCCACCAGTCCTCGCAGTCCACGACCGGCTTAGGACCTCGGTGTGCGACAGCCGGTAGGTGTCTCAGCCCCAGCAGTCCCTAAGGCTGATCGTCTCCAATGCTGGCGAGGTCAATCTAGCCTCACATATCTGTTCCAGATTGTGGAGATGTTGTAGCTTGATGTGCTTTAGTTTGTCGAATGTGACACCAGCTGCTATTTCTTCAGGGTCCTTGTCGTCCAATGGGAAAACGTATTTGAGATTACCGCAGTATGCGATCCGAGGATCTCCAAGCTTGGCAAGGTGAAGGATGGGGAGGACGAGGGAAAACAAAACCGGTTTTAAATTTTTACTGGGGATCGGGTAGGACCGGTTTGACTGATTTTCGAAAATTTTCAACAGTTTTTGGGCCAAAATTTTCAAATAAAATCAACTGAAACCGGTCTAATGGTCATAAATCGGTCATAAATCAGCGTAAATCAGACCAACTTGGTGTAAAACGAAATATTTGAGACTAGTTTATAGTCTAATCGGAGGTGCCTAGTAGAAATGATTTTTTGTGATTTTTAGTGATTTTTGGCTGATTTTCATAACCATGGGACGAACACCAGTCAGGGGCAATTGTGCATGGATATATGTTGTAGGCTTCCAAAGCTATGACAAGAACCAAGGTTTACTAGTAGAGTGCCCGTGCTAACGCTACGGCGGCATTTGAGTGATGCATATGAAAACAACCAAATGACGATATTTTTTCCTTGCCCGTGCTAACGCTACGGTAAAAAACAAAAAGACTATGTTTCTTAAAAATGAAGTAAATAGTGAGATAGATTAAGACTCATGCCAAAAGGGATTCATGATGAGTTATCATATTGTTGAGTCCATAGCATGTTGCTGGAATGAACAGGATCTAAATGTATAGCGCACTCGCGCCATGTATGTGCTTGCAACATCCATCGATCGAACTCTCTCGTTTACCCGCACTCCGCTTGCACAACACGGTCACAGAATCGCCGCGCCGTCGCGGACCAAAACGACACTTTGCCATCGCCGTGCCATTAATTCTGGCGTCGCGGCGCGCCCACACCAACACGCATGTACAGCAACAGCCAGACCCAACCCAGCATCACGTATCAATAATATCGTCCGAGAGCAAAACTACTTGGCGCTCGCGGCGGCGGCCATCTCGAGCGTCCGCCACCGCGCGCCCCGCACGGCGGCCTCCATCTCCGCCTCCGGCCGCCTCGCTGCGAGGTCGCCGACGCACCGGGCATACAGCTCCGGCGCCACCTGCTCGAGCAGGCCCTTCACGCTGGCCGTCACCTGCTGCACGCACTTGCTCCAGTGCAGCTCCAGGTTGCTCTCCATGCTCGCCACGAACGCCGGCAGGATCTTCTCCATCACCCCGGACCCCGCGGTCGCCATCTCCAGGAACCGCTCGTTGTTCCACACGTACAGCGCCCTCTCTGCCACCTGAAATGGAGTTTTTCAGCGCAAGTTGATGCACGGCTCACTTGTCAAAAGTGTCACGTCGGTGCAGAGTTTGTGCGGTTTTAGTTCATCAAGGACAGAATTATGACTGCTACTAATAAGAACGAAAAGAAGACGACCTCTGTAAGTCTGGATTACACGACAAGAAAAGTGCAATTGGAAATGGAATCATCACTTTATAAAGCTGCTTTACTGGAACTCTGGATCAGTTGGTATATTCGGATGCAGGGCATAACATTTTCTCCATATCAAGGTCACCAGCCACCACATTTTCCCCCAGGATTCAGTGAAGGGATGCATTTAACACTGACAATTCAAGGCCATGTTTGTTTGGGAACCACATTTGCTAAAGCGAATGCCTTGGAATTGGAAGATGAAATGGGTTGCAGAAAAGTGGAGTTTTGCAAGAAAGGATGATAAAAAGAACCAAAGGCATGCTCAGAAGATTTCACTTTTTTATCATGCGATTATTTAAATCCCGAGCATAAAAGCTAGCTCAACAGAAAAAAATTACAGTTTTACATCTTAATGTTAACAAATTGGCAATAAAGCCATTTGACCTGTGGTGCCATACAAATTAATCCTCCTGTAGAGTACATAGTTTATAACAATTGATCTAGTTTAAGTAGCCTGCTGAACTAAAAGTTTCAAAACCATCAAACACACCAATTCCACAAAACATTGGCTTCATAATCTGCCAAACTGGATCTAAAAGTGAAAAGTATGCATACTGTCACTTACTCAGTTTTGATTACAAGCGATCACTGCTAATCAAAACTAACACTGTCGACATCAAGCAAATACAATAGCTCTCAAGACATCCCTACATGACCGAATAGATTGCCAGCCTACATATCAACTTAATATTCCTTAAGATAATGATTCCAGCTACGGATTAGCGGCTTGCCCATAATAGCACGGGCACACTATGTTGTCATGAATTTGTAGCAGGATTAACAGCATCAGCAACATGGCAAGCACTGATTATAGATTCAGAATGATCAGAAACCGTACCTGCTTGAGAGAGATGGGGAAGGTGAGCTTCCCGGACGCCTCCGGTGCGCGGACAATCACCTTCACGATGCCCCTCCAGCTACTGAGTAGCTCCTTGCGAATGTCAACATCGCACCTATTTACGCTATCAATGACCTGAGGAAAAGTAACAGTGTGGCAATTTCAGTGAAATGAAGAACTGCTAGAGATGCACAACAGTATAGCACCCATTTTAACTCACCATTCGTGGAAGGCCACGAACTGACATGGAATCTGTGAATCCATCAATCCCAGGAATAGTCTATTGATCACAACATTTGCATGTGAGTGAGAGAGAGGACAAGTCAGCTAGGCTCAAAAGAATTTTTCAAACCATTAATAACATATACTGAAGAAGAAAGCCATGAAGTAGTTTTGTTCCAGAATAACATAATCTAGTCCCAACACTCATCGTCTTGAGTCCATTCACAATCAGAAGAACAGCTCCTATCAACTAACGCTTGATTTTTGTTTGGTTCATCAAATCACTATCGGAACATTCAGTTCCAGATCGAGAGATCGCATTAAGCTGTGAAACAAAGGTTCTTACTACTACAAGTTCAAGCAAGACCTTCACACAAGATTTGGATGGTTACCTTCTCAGTCATGTAACAAACTGCTGCTGCAGCTACTACAACAGTATGTGTGTATGCGAAGTGAACTGAAACGAAACAGATATCACATCGAGAGGTGTTTGTTTCATCCAATACCTCGCATCAGGGGCTTCTTGCGCGCCGGTCTCGGAGCCGAAGACGGCGTTCTGGGGGAAGAGCTCCACGGTCTCCTTCCTCGCCTCCCCCTTCGCCGCGTCCGCCGCCGGAAGGAAGCTTATCGTCGCAGGCGTCCTCAGCGCATCTCCCGCTTCACCTGAAACGCAGAACGGTGTACTTGATCAGATAAAATCCACATCCATCGGATAAGAAAGGTTTTAAATTTTCAGGTCGGTTGTGCAGAAATGAACTACATATACGTTATTTCACACACACACAAACACAGGGAGACAAAGAGAGCGAGCGAACATGCCTATACGTTTCACGGACAATCTTCCATTTCTCTATATCCAATGCATCCATGCCAACGTAGAGAAAGAGAAACGTCTCAGAGATAAATGACAACCTAGCTGCTTGAGCCAAATTTTCAGTTATGTACTTGGAGATTAATTCAGTATCACACTTTCTTGTTACTAAAAAAGTAATATTTCCTCATTCAAAGATTAGAGAACTGAATATCTATGCATCCGACAATTTCTGCCATGTTAATTAGCAAATTCAATCTCAAGCAAAAATGTGATAAGAGCAGCTCCATTCAACTAAAATTCCTAAAATTAGAAGAGTGTAGAATAATTTTAACTGGTGGTTTATAGGGGTAGAGATAATCAACCTCATAGTTGTGCGCTTTCTTCATAAATAACTATTGCAAGATACACTATTGCAGAATACACAGAGTTATGCAGGCAGCCACTATTTTAAAGAGTGTCACACCCTTTATATCACGTTGAAACCAATGGCCTTAGCTGCTATTTTGCTAAATCTACATTACAGGTATGCTATTTTTAGCTTGCCATCTACATTAGGTAAATAACTTGGATGAGCTTACAGAGAAAATTTATAGTGGCGGCGAAAGGCTGACCTGTTATTAGACTTCTTAGGCCTTTGTCACAAACACTTAGAAATTATATCATAAATCTTGTTGGTGCATGAGATTCAGGTCGACGAAGTCGAGCATAAATTTAGGCAAATAGCCATAAACACAAGGAAAAAAAATTAACATGAATATGTTCGTCACAACGAATTAACATGAAAAAATTACTGGCCCATCAGCCAAATCATAGGCTGCCTACACTCATGCTTGAAAATCAAGGACGCATGTGCTTCATAAATGATAAAATATAAACTGTTAGCACCTAAAATTTTAGTGTAAGGTCTGAACTACTATGGGGAGATTAATAGAAAACATATTATCATTTAGTCCTTTCGATAATTCTAAATCATTAGATGTGTCTAGAGATGTACTTGCTCCACTTTCTTCTTACTTCCATGATAAAGAAGGATAAAATCTGCAAATAGATAGAAATTAAATAAGAAAACTCTCAACCTTAATCCTTTAATCACATAACTCAGTTTTACTTTGACGCAGTCAGCAGTCAGCACTCACCACACCCAATGTCCTATCATCAAACCCGGCATCTTCAAGGAGCACAACAAGCGAACAACCTAAGTGAAGGCCCAGGTGCCAACCTGAATGATCTCCAAATGTGTTGCAAGCTAACAAAACAAAACTACCAAAGGATAGGCGAGATTCATAATGGTTCATGTGCATCTATAATCAATGGTTCCCTTTAATTCATCTAGCCAATGAACAATTGTTTAGACAACAGCTAACTGACTTTGTGCAGTTCAAGAACCTGAGAGGTAAACCCAAATTCTTACCCGAGAGGTAAACAATTGTTCAAAGCTTTCAAGGAACCAAAAGTGCAGCAAACATAACTTTTTGCTATAAACCATACCAACATCAAACTTTTTGCTATCAATGTCAATGACAATAATCCGAGAAGCACCAGCAGCTTTCGCCCCCTCAGCCACCTAAAAAAGAAAGCTCAAATGTCAAAGCTCTCATTCCAGACTCAGTATATAAGCATCAAGCAGGTGTCAACATATTTAACTTACTGCAAGTCCAACTGTGCCAAGGCCAAAAATAGCAACAATTGAATCATGGGCAGTTGTTGTACCGGGTATGAAGGGCAGGGGAGCGGAGTAGACCCCGTTGCGGTAGTAGACGTCGATGAAGTTGACACCGACGGCGGTGTTCTTGATCCGGATCTCACCTTGGTTGGGCTCGCCGACCTCCACTTGCTCCTATTTCATCACCTGCTCATCTCATGACCGGCAAGGCAGCAAGCAGCGCACCAAGAAATCAAGGCAAGAAACAAGAAGAAAAATGAAAGAAAAAAAAGGAAGGAAGAGGAGATGCGTCAGTGCAGTCGTGGTGCTTGCCTCGGGCGCACCCAGATCTGGCGCGGCGGTCGCGGTGCCGGCGGAGTGCCGGAGCGGCCGGAGGGGCAGGGAAGAGCTCGGGCTGCTGGAGGAGCACGCGGAAGGAGGAGATTGCGGCGCGGAGGAGGCGGCGGCGGCTAGGGGCGGGAGGGTTGCGGTGACGGCGAAGAAGGCGCGAGGTGGCGGCCGCCGCCGCCGCAGCCATGGTGGCGTGGCGAACCGAGGGGAGGGGAGGTTTGGGTTAGGGTTTTAATGGGGTGGGGAGGATCGCCGCCGCCGCCGTGGGTGGGAGGATCGCCGCCGCGCCGCCGCGGGGTGTGCGCCGCGCCGCCGCTGGGAGAGAGGAGTCGCGCGGGGTGGGAGGATCGTCGCCGCGCCGCCGCGAGGGTGTGCGCGCGCGCCGCCGGGGGGAGAGGGAGTCGCGCGGGGTGGGGAGGATCGCCGCCGCGCCGCCGCCCTGGTGGGAGATGGGGCGTCGGGGGAGTCGCGCGCGGGTGGGGAGGTCGCCGCCGTGCCCTGGGGCTCCTGTGTGCGGCAGAGGAGAGGAGTCGGCGTGTGGGAGATGGGGGCGTTGGGGGAGTCGCGCCTCGCTCGCGGGGTGGGCGCAGGATGGAGGTGGGCGCAGGATGGGAGATGCGCGCGTGGTGGGCGCAGGATGGAGGTGGGCGCAGGATGGGAGATGCGCGCGGGGTGGGCGTAGGTATGATCCAAACAACCTGGGCCATTGGATTTGAGTGAGTAAGAGAAAGGAGAGGCTACAGTGGATATCGTCCATTCGTTTCTAAGGTTCGTTGGTTCTGGGAACAGTTGGTTGGTCCATCTAGGAGAGGCCTTGACTGCGGGGGACATTTGTTGGGGTAGCTGTAGAAAAGTTTACAACTGGTGGTTTTATAGTGGTAGAGATAAACCATGGTTATGATGGCATCATGCAGATATTTGGCATAAGAAAAGCAACAGCAGCTACAACAAAGGCTATACACTACTACAGAAAGCCTAATACTAGACGCCAAATCACAGACAGTTTGACAAAACCGTCTGTGACCGACACTAACACAGACGATTTTAATTTGGACACCATCTATGTTCATGGCGTCCGAGAAAACGAGTATCACATACAGTTCTTACCGATGAACCGTCTGTGATATTCTAGTATCACAGACGGTTTTTGTTTAAAACCGTCTATGATAATCTGGAATTATCACAGGCGATTTTTTTTTATTAAAAACCGTCTGTGATAAGCTGATTACCACAGACGGTTTTTATTAAAAACCGTCTGTGAAGTATCACAGACGGTTTTTAATGATAATGAAGTTATCACAGATGGTTCGTATTAAAAATCATCTGTGATATGTTTCCGCCTTGCAATTCCTCAAAATTTCATAATTTCCCGCCTGAGTCCAAGTAGGATTCAGTTTTGAGACACCTTCAGTAAAACGGGCATAACTTTTGCATACGGTGTCCGTTTTCGACGTTCTTGTACTCGTTGGAAAGCTAACGACGAGCCCGATCCAAAAAATAACCCGCTTGCGCTAGTTGCTCTCCAAGACCCCAAAAATCGGCCATCTTTGGATCTAAACCTGCATCGTAAGTTTTTGGTTTCTGTTTTTGCCCTTTTTCTTGGTCTTCCTTTCGGAATTTGGATTTTGCTTCAACTAAAAAGTTGTAGATCTCATTGAAACCTTTCAAATGAGTATATATAAGCATTACAAAACTTTCCTATTTTATCTTTTCAGACTAGTTATTTATATTGCATTGGTATATAAAATTTTGTGCTCTAATTCACAGACGGTTGGCATATAGAACCGTCTGTGATATTCATTCATCACAGACGGTTCTAGCTACCAACCGTCTGTGATAATCTGACCACTGGGCCCGTTGATCCTCCTCAACCCAATCCTAGCTAATAGAAATCCACCAATCCTCACCCCACAGATAGTAGCTCCGCCTCTCCGTCCCCGCGCCAAAAAATTTCGCACTCCCTCCCCTATAAATAATCACCAGAAACTAGCCTCTTTTTCTATTCTCCTCCTTGCTGTTCTCCTCCTCCTTGCTGTTCTCCTCCTCTTTGTTGTTTTCCTCCTCATTGCTGTTCTCCTCCTCTTTGCTGTTTTCCTCCTCCTTGCTGTTCTCCTCCTCCTCTTTGACCCATACCATAATAGCCCCATGAAGCAGACGATGCACAAGGCAGCGCTCAATCAACGCCAACGATGGTGTGCGTCAAAGACATCCAGCTCGTGCGCTGCATCATGCGCGAGAAGGCCTAGGCATAGAGGATCTTTGCTTTTCTCTGTTCTTGTTGTGTTAGCTAGATGGGCAACCTGTTTATTGTTCTCCTCCTCCTCCTTGTTGTTTGTTGTTTGTCTGTCTGTTCTTGTAATGGTAGGTTGTAATCTTAATAAAAATAAAATGTGTACTGTTGTGGGGGTGGCCCAACCCCCCGTGACTGGGCCGTGCAACTAGTCCAACATGTAATAGGCCTAATAGTGTAGAGGAATATACCAGTGTAAATATACCAGTGTACCCTCATCCTTTGTAAGTACTAAGGGGTAGAATGGGGATTTCCCATTCTACCCCACTCATATATATATATATATAGGACGAGTGTTTCATGCACCTTGGTGCCTAGGCACCCATATCAATACCCGTTGATTTGCTTTGAGATTCGCAGCGTTTGATGTGGGTATCTTCATATACCCATAAAAAAGTATATTTGAGATGTCAAACTCCGAAAAAAATTAAATTCAACTTCAGTTTAATTAGTTTGAACTATTTTTATGGTATATACTCACTGTAGTCGCATTGAACTCAAAAGTAGTTCAAACTAGTTTGAACTGAGTTCAAAACTTACTTACCATAAATATATCAAGGGTATAAAACATTTCCATACCCAAACTCAAAAAAGTTATCAATCATACACGTGTATCGGACGGTTCTTGATGTGGGTGCCTAGGCACCCAGGTGCCTTATGTAATTTTTCTATATATATATATATATATATATATATACCCCCATGGGGCAAAAGGGGGACATCCTGTAAAATTTTTGCTTTTTAGTCCAAAATTTAAAAGTTTTTTACATATGGACCCCTGGAGAAAATATTTGCAAAAATGGACCCCTAGCACGGCGCCAACTCACATGGCGCCCAGGGTACACGACACGGCGCCATATTCTTTGGCGCCGTAAATGAACACGTAGGATCCACGGTGGCACAACACGGCGCCAAAGCACATGGCGCCGTAACATTCATAAACGGCGCTAACGTTCGTGGCGCCGTTTACTGGGACTTAACACCGAGCGCAGCCCCCGGCCCCCTCACTCCACTCCTCTGTTTGAACAGACCGAGCAAGCAGAGAGCAGCCTCCGCCGCCCTCTCTCTCCCCCCTCAAAATCCACCCCAATCCATCGATTTTCTTCGCGATTTTGCTTCCAAACCGAGCAAGCAAGGTGAGCTCCCTCTCCTCCTTTGATTTGTTGCAGTAGATATGGATTATTTGAGGTACATTTCGTAGGGCAAAAGTTGAAACCCTAGATGAAATTAGTTGGATTTGGCTCGGTTTTAGGTTCGATTCGCAATAGATTTGCGTAATGTATTAGCAATAATGTGTATAGATCCGTTTCTAGGGTTTGATTATTATGCGTAATGACCGAGATATGTTTGTTTGTTGTGCTATAGATGGATAAGGTTGTGACTTTGCACCATGGTGGTACTGTGAAGAGAAATGATAATGGGGGTGTTGATTTGGAGGGCATGGAAGAGACCACATTGCTATTTACTTCACGTCCGTCGTATGGTGAGGTCATTTATCGCTTGAAAGAGAGGTTGGGATGGACGGATGAGCATGGTGATGTCGTTATGCAAGGATTGATTGATGTTGGGTCGTCAAAGGGCGCGTATAAAGAGATTGGTTTCGATTGACAGCGACGGTGAATGGGATAACTATGTGGCCATTGTTTTGGACTCAGAGGTCAGAGCACCTGACTTGTTTGTGCAGAGGGTGGTGAGAGATCAATCACCTCCTAGGGCTGCATTGGATCCCAATGACTCACCGTTGGTTGGGTCACCGGATCATGAAGAGGTCGAGGTGCAAGTTGTATCCTCGGCTCAAGTATGTGAGGTTCCATTGACTCGGTAGAAGCGACTCGAGGATGTCGATAATCGCTTTGTTGGTGGATTCGACGAGGAGACAGTGTTTGAGGAACCCATGGTTTATGTAGCATCTAACAGGGTGGATGTACAGCTTGCAGGAGACGACGCTGATTATGAGGATGCGAGGGTGTGGACTCGGATGATGACAGACCGATCCACAGTTTGACGTCTAGCGAAATTGAGATGTTGAGAAGAATGTTTTCGCCGTGATCCACTAGTGTCCGATTATAATGACTGAGCAACGCACATAGGGTCGTCGCGGATGGAGGGCAAATGCAGAGGGACGTACCTAGGCACAGGGCTAGTATCATAATTCGAAGGGTCATGTCTTTGAGGATATGTCGGCATTGAAGATGTGGTTGAAAGAGTACTCGATCGTGCACAACCGTCCATACCGGTTAAGAACTCATACACCAAACGTCGGTACACCATCAAATGTGAGAGCACAGGTGTGCATGGAAAGTCTGTGCCAGGAAGGTGAAGGGTACGGAGAGGTTTAAGATTACAACTGTGGATGGACCGCACAGCTGTGGGTCTTCCGAGCCCAGCCAGAAACATCGTCAGTTGACTTCTCGGTTCATTGCAACCCGCCTGTACCCCATGATAAAGCACATGCCGACGATGCGCGTGGCAGCAGTGATAGAGGCCGTTAAACTAAAGTGGCACTACACAATCAAGTATGGGAAAGCATGGAGGGCGCAACAACGTGCTTTGAAGTTGATTTATGGTGATTGGGAGGAGGCGTATGAGCGTTTGCCGGCCATGTTGAACGCAATGAAAGCGGCCAATGCAGGAATACGGTATGAGTACGTGCCTAAGCCCGATGTATGGGTTAATGGAAGACAGATTTTTTTTCGAGCATTCTGGTGCTTTGGTCAGTGTGTCGAGGCTTTCAAACATTGTAGGCCTGTTCTGTCAATTGATGGGACGTTCCTGTTGGGCAAGTATGAGGGAACGTTGTTGATTTCTATTGGCTGTGATGCGGACAACTCGCTTGTGCCGTTGTGATGTGACCACGCCACCAACACGTACGACCATAGCGGCCAATATCAAGAATGAACTAAAGGTGAATTCGTTTCTTCAACTTCAACATATTTTAAATGAGAATATGATGCTACCTAATGATGAAAATATATATATTTGTAGCATCACATCACTTTGGAACCAATTGAAGCAAGGGTTCAACTTGGACAGGTTTTGGAATCCAATTCGGCCTCCAGATCAATTCGGATTCAGCTTGACAAGCCAACTTCAAACGGCCATAACTTTTGATCCAGAAGGCTTCTCGGGGCCCGTGAGTACTCGTTGGAAAGATCTTGGAGTCTACTTTCAGATGGATCTGGTCTCACCTCCAAACTCCACTCGAGCAGATCAGAAACTGTGAAAGAAGCCACGTTACTTTTCCAGTCCGACTCAAAGTGGGCTGAGGGCCTTGTAACTTGGGCTATTTGGGCCGGTACTGTTCACGTGAACAGTACTACGCGCGTGAACAGTAACTAGGAATAGTACCATATCCCTTTTCATTAGATAAGTGTGGCTTCCCCCTCCCCTATTTAAGGAGGCCACACCCCTTTAGTTTTCCTTGGGTTTTGCTTAGATTAATCTGTCTTTGAACAGTTTCGCCGTTCATCGGTTTGTGAGACCCCAACTTGTGAACCTAATATTTATTCGCAATTTCAGATTGCATCTTGTACTCTCTTGCTTGTGTTCTCGATTCGCTTGCAGGAGATAGCCTTCTTAGCGAGGTCAATCGTGTTCGCACGGTTGATAACCAACGGAGCGATGGTGTAGTGATTGCGAGGGTTCGATCTGTTTTGGTCGGAGCCTTTGGATCATCAACGTCGAGATCTCCACAATCGACTTATCAGTACCTCTCGGAAGATCGGGCCATCGTCACATCAGTTGGTATCAGAGCAACGGTTGCCCGTGAGGTAATTCTTGTATCCCTAGTTAGTAGATTGGTTTTTATTTCCTATAGTCCAGAAAAAAAATCCCCACAAAAAGAATTAATTCCGCTGTCCAAACCCCGTTGTGCCTTTCAATCTGTTAGTTTTGGTTTGCTAAATTGAATTTGTGTCCATATTAGCATTGTCTATTTGCTGGTCATATATTTGTTCCATTAAAAATCCAAACAAAAGAAACATTCTCCACCCCAAACCCTAATTTCCAAATTCGGCTGATTTTTCCTTTCTCTGCAGCCGCCACCAAAAACACCATATCTTTTGATTCCGAGATTATTTTTGAGTGAGACCACCGCCATTAGATTCAAAAATTCCTTATCCATCTATCTGTAAAATTTCACGTCATTCCAGCAATGCAGTTAAGAGATATATGCGGTGAAAGTTGACCCAGTTATCTGTTTTGAATCTGCAATAGTCAGCAGTTGTGATTTTTGTGCGAATTTCTGTGTCGGGTTTCAGAAGTTGGCCCCAAAATAAAATCTGTATAAAAAGCCGTCAGAAAACAGATAAAAAAAAGAATCAGCGAAAAAGAGGCATCTGACAAAAAGTTACAGCCAAAATACCGACATACTGTCCAGTAGACAGAAATCTTCAGTTTTCAGTTTTGGGTCAATCCTTGTGTTCTTCAATTCCAGATTGCTTTGGATTGAATTATCTTGTATTTACCACTCATACACATTGCCATACACTTGTTTTTAGCCTTCTTCCATTCTTGGTTGATCAGCAACATAGGCTAAGTGCTAGATACGAACTATAATTCAATTCTATGCAATTCTGAAATTAACTGATTGTTCTCCTTTGCTACATATTGTGCCTTCCAAGCTCCACATACTCTTGATCAGAACAGGTCCCCTCTTGCAATCGTACCCACGCTCGACACGGTGTCACGAACCAGCCACCGGTTGTACCACCTGCTGTATTGGTAAGAACACTTGTAAGGGTGTGGTAAGACGCTTGAGAATGTGTGATTCCACCTTCCACCACCTAGTAGTTGATAGGGATAATACCTTTGTGTTATCTTTTGTTTTCTACTAACCATGACAGGTGGGTCGTCTGATGATCAAGAGTGTGTTTTAAAGGGTGAGCTCATGATGCCCTTCGATGAACAACGCACTACCATTATTGAGGACTTCAACAGGAAGTTTCAAGCTACGACAGATACATTGCAGCGCGCCATCAATGAGAGTATTGTACGCCTTGAAAGAATGCTGAATCGGCCACCAAACATTGGACACGAGTATGATCACGATGCGGACCATGATCGTGTGGAGGGAGATGATAATGAGAGACAAAACTGTGACGCCGGAGCTGCATTTGCTGCCCAAGATGCACGCCCACGACACCGCCTACATCAAAACCGTCACGATATGGGAGGTAATAATTTTCAGCACCACAATGATCGTTCTAATCACGACTCATTTGCTAAAGTCAAGTTTACCATTCCATCTTTTTCTGGTCTTTATGATGCTGAAATATATCTTGATTGGGAGATGACGGTAGAGCAGAAGTTTAATTCTCACTTGGTTCCTGAGCAACATAGAGTTAGACAAGCTACTAGTGAGTTTAAGGACTTTGCTATTATCTGGTGGAATGATATGGGTACCATGCGCTTACAACCTGATACATGGAAGCGGTTAAAAGAAGCTATGCGTGCTAGATTTGTTCCTCCTGCTTTTAAACATGAAATGCATAAGAAATTGCAGTGCTTAGACCAAGGTAATAAATCTGTCGAGGAATATTATCAAGAACTACAAATAGACATGTTGCGTTGTAATGTTGTAGAAGATGAGGAGGATAAGATTTGTCGTTTCTATGGGGGTTTACGGCGTGAAATTCAGGACATTGTTTATTATAAAGATTTTACTATCACAACCGATTGTTCCAGCTTGCTTGTTTGGCAGAAAAAGAATTGCAGGGTAGGCAACAAAGGACGAGGAACAACTTTGGAGGTACGTCTACATCGAGATCAACGCCTGGGCAAGCCAAGATAGCCCCACCTCCTATTTGTCGAGCTGCTGCCCCCTCTGTGAGTAGGGCGCATTCAGCAGCACCGCCGCCACCATCACGCGCACCCAAGATGAGCAAATCTACTAGTGTGCAAACACTAGCACAAAGCTCTTCATTGGTTTCTTCCACGGGCCGTACGACGGGCATTGTGTGCCACCGTTGTAAAGGGATGGGCCACGTCATGAGAGATTGCACAAGTCAGCGGACGTATATTGCGACAGAAGATGGTGGTTATGTAAGTGCTAGTGATGTTGAGGATGAATATGCTCTTGCAGCTAACCTTGCAGGTAATGGTGATGATCATGAGAACAAACCTGTGTTTGTGCCCTTTTCTGTGACTAACAACTTGCAGGTAGATGAGAACCATGCCGAAGAGGAGCATGAGCTGATGGAATCATTGACCCCATTGGTTGAGAATGAAGATAAGGAGATGGATGCCCTTACATCATCCGAGGAGAGCCAAAAGGTAAAGAACATGGAGCTATCATCGCTCACGGTGCTGATTTGGTGCTACAACAAGACATAGAGCAACCTTGTGAGTATATACCTGCTGTAGTGCAATCTTTTGATATTCCTTGTGTTGACTTAAATGAACCATGTGCTAATCTAAATTCTCATAATTTTGCACATGTCGAATTAATAACACATAAAGAAGTTTTGACTAGAATTTCTCCTGCTAATTCATTGTGTTACATCATGTTGGATCTACCTATGAAATTGTCACATGCTATGGAGAAAGTTTCTGAACTTGCATGTTCGAAATTCTTGTTAAGTGCCTATACCCCTGGATATAAGTTTAATTTGATTGGAGATTATGATGTGGGAACTCAATTTCTTGTATATCGAATATGCATAACTTGCGATCACATGGATGAATTGAAGCTTGCTATTTGGAACAACAATTCTTGTATGCTGAATCATCTTCAAAGTGAGAGGGAAGTAAAATTTAGTACTCATCCAATGCCTATGTATTCAACTCTTTTTACACCATCTAGTATAGACAATCTGAATAAAGATGATGAATTATGGCAGAACATACAAATCTTTTCACCACAGCTAGATGAATTTGCTATTGTTCGATTGAGATATGATTATATAGCTGGATTGTTCCTCACTTACATTTGCAAAACAAGTTGCAACAATTACTGTGTGACAAATTTTGAATTGCTCATTAACTTATATGATTACTCTTGGGTTAATAATATAATTAGCTTTTATGATTGCTGCTGTTTTATAACCTTAATTGTGCAACAACGAAAAACTGTTAAAATGGATGACATATACATATACCATGCATACACCTTGGCTTCTTTGTTATCATATTTTCAGCTTATCAAGAGCCGAGGACGGCTTTGTTTGCAAGAAGGGGAGGATGATAAGAACATGAACCCTATGGATACAACCATATTTGCTCTACTTGTTGTTACAATTACAAGAGATCCTACGCATCACTTAAATTATGAGGTGAGCTCGTTTCAAAGAGATTTTACTTTATTTGATAAAGAACTAATGATATTACATAATGGGAGTTTGTTGCGTTTGTTATCATACACCAAGATTTATGATCAAGATCATGCAATACGTGACACTACACATATGTTAAAACCGAGGATGGTTTTCCATCAAGAAGGGGAGGATGATGTGACCACGCCACCAACACGTACGACCATAGCGGCCAATATCAAGAATGAACTAAAGGTGAATTCGTTTCTTCAACTTCAACATATTTTAAATGAGAATATGATGCTACCTAATGATGAAAATATATATATTTGTAGCATCACATCACTTTGGAACCAATTGAAGCAAGGGTTCAACTTGGACAGGTTTTGGAATCCAATTCGGCCTCCAGATCAATTCGGATTCAGCTTGACAAGCCAACTTCAAACGGCCATAACTTTTGATCCAGAAGGCTTCTCGGGGCCCGTGAGTACTCGTTGGAAATATCTTGGAGTCTACTTTCAGATGGATCTAGTCTCACCTCCAAACTCCACTCGAGCAGATCAGAAACTGCGAAAGAAGCCACATTACTTTTCCAGTCCGACTCAAAGTGGGCCGAGGCCCTTGTAACTTGGGCTATTTGGGCCGGTACTGTTCACGTAAACAGTACCACGCGCGTGAACAGTAACTAGGAATAGTACCATATCCCTTTTCATTAGATAAGTGTGGCTTCCCTCTCCCCTATTTAAGGAGGCCACACCCCTTTAGTTTTCCTTGGGTTTTGCTTAGATTAATCTGTCTTTGAACAGTTTCGCCGTTCATCGGTTTGTGAGACCCCAACTTGTGAACCTAATATTTATTCGCAATTTCAGATTGCATCTTGTACTCTCTTGCTTGTGTTCTCGATTCGCTTGCAGGAGATAGCCTTCTTGGCGAGGTCAATCGTGTTCGGCACGGTTGATAACCAACGGAGCAGTGGTGTAGTGATTGCGAGGGGTTTGATCTGTTTTGGTTGGAGCCTTTGGATCATCAACGTCGAGATCTCCACAATCGACTTATCAGTACCTCTCGGAAGATCAGGCCATCGTCACATCACGTTGGCTTTTGCTTTGGTGGAGAAGGAGGACAAATCTAGCTGGGCTTGGTTTCTACGGCTTGTACGGATCCATGTGGTTGGCCCGGGGAGGGTGGTATGTGTGTTGTCTGACAGTCACGCTGGGATCTTGAGCGCCGTTAAGGAAGTGATACCAGGACATTTACATGTACATCATCGTTGGTGCACAAGGCACCTTGCAGAGAACTTGTTCAAAAAAGATGGGGTGAAGGCCAACTTTGCACTTTTCGAGGAGGTATGTCGCCAGAGGGAGGTAAAGCTGTTCGATGAGAAGTTAGAGGAGTTGAAAACGAAAACTAATGCCGAGGGTCGTGATTGGATAAGGGGTTTAATGAGGGATGTGCACAAATGGTCGAGGGCTCATGACCCATTGGGAAGGAGGTATGGGTTCATGACTAGCAACATGGCAGAATGCTTCAACGGGCTGCTTAAGGGGGCACGTGGATTGCCAGTTACCGCAATTGCGGCGTTCACTTTCTACAAGTGTGTTGCATGGTTTGTCAACCGGCACCGGGAAGCCTCAGACATGTTAAAGGCACATGCACGTTGGCCACCTCGTCCTCACGGCTTCATTACCAAAGCGAATATGCAAGCCAATGAACAGGAGTACCACTATTTTGACTATGTGACGGGCACGTATGAGGTTGTTGAGGGTGGAGGGACAACCGAGAATGGAGAGCTCCGAGAGGCCCGAAAGCATAAGGTCGTGATTACAACCTTCACATGCACATGCGGTGTTCCCGACAAGTTCCATTTTCCATGCTCCCACATGGTGACCGCATGTAGGGCCCGGAATGTCGATGTTGAGACCAAAATCCCGAGACTATTCAGCGTGGATGCGTTGGTGAGGACATGGGCCCCACGGTTCGAACCATATCGTGATGAAAGCGAGTGGCCACTTTACTCGGGTCCCAGGTACATAGCGGACGTGGGGTTACGTTGGCACAAGAGGGGCAGCAGGAAGCGGTCAAGGTACAAGATGGACATGGATCGGATACCTGGTCGCACCAAGAGGGGAAGGGCAAATCCCTTCGTTGAGGACCCACAGGAGACATACTGCGGTATGTGTGGTCTATTGGGTCACAATTCACGGACGTGTCAACGTTGTTCCACTCAGGTTAGCAGCGTTAGGTCTAGAGAGCATAATTTTTAGATATTTTGTTATTTTTATCACTAACGTAATTTTGAATGCACAAGATGGCGAGGTACCGGCTGGTGGACGAGTTCTACGACAGAGAGCACCGCGGCAAGCTCACGATGATTCCCATACTGCATCCTCCAACCCATGATGATGAGAGTTGTGTGTATGTGTATGTGTATTTTATATGTGTGCATGACGATGTATGTGTGCATATATGTATGTGTATGTGTATTTTATATGTGTATGTGTGCATATATGTATGTATGTATGATTTGAGATTTATATGTGAATGTATGCATCTAGACTTTATTGAGAGTTATGAGTATGTGTTTTATATGTGAATGTATGTATATGTGCATGTGTTTTGTATATGCAGAAACAGACAGCTCTTTGCTGTTTTTCTGTAAGTTTTCGTAGCACGGCGCCAAACACTCTGGCGCCGAGGTATTGAAAAACGGCGCCAGTAACTTTGGCGCCGGGATGTGGCGCCAAAGTTTTGCGCGCCGTATTTCAATATCTCGGCGCCAGAGTGTTTGGCACCGTGCTACTTACATACGGCGCCAGGGTGTTTGGCGCCGTGATTACTGCACTTGCATTAAAACTGCAAGCTCGGCCTAGTTGTTTCGTTCCATCCGCATCCGCACAAATAATACTAATTGACATCCACCAAATGAATAAGCATAGCCCAAAATAACATACTGAGTGCATACGTCCACATACATACATAGTCCACATACATAGTTTATAAATTTTCAGAAAATATATACGTCCGCATACATCAAACTACTGAGTGCATCGAGGCCACTTCCCCTTTCTCTGAGCATCAGGGTACTGCTCAAGGGCTGCCTTGGCACGTCGCGCTCTCTCTAGCTTCTTCTGCCTTTCTCCCTTGCGCTTTGCCGCGGCCCTCCTACGCTCCTCCTCACGGTGTTCCCTCGCGGCCTCCTCCTGTTTCTTCTCCCTTTCCCACCTCTCCTTTCGTTCTTCATCCCACTTCTTATTGGCGTCAAGATATTTTTTGTCATCCTCAGCGATCGCAGTGTCGATCCACTGCTCAAAATCACAAAGCGGTGGAGGCTCCTGCAAATGTACGCATTCGTTAAACCAACATAATTAATACCAATTCGATGAATCGACAATACAACATACCATCTTGCCGAGGACAACGGCGGCACGTGGCGGATCGAACGCCCAGTTGGCGCACATCCAGTACCTCTGCCTATATGTATCCGGATCATCCGACCTTTCCACTTTGCAAGGATCGCCGCAATAACACATCGGCACGGGAACACCGGATGGAGGTGGCAAACGAGTGAAGCCCATGACAACCTAAAATGCGAAATGAATAAGATTTATAATTTTTCTCGTTTCTAACCCTAGGTTAGCTAGTTACCCAAATCAAACCCTAATCCAACTAATTTCAACCCTAAAAACGGATCTATACACATTATTGCTAATACATTACGCAAATCTATTGCGAATCGAACCTAAAACCGAGCCAAATCCAACTAATTTCATCTAGGGTTTCAACTTTTGCCCTACGAAATGTATCTCAAATAATCCATATCTACTGCAACAAATCAAAGGAGGAGAGGAAGCTCACCTTGCTTTCTCGGTTTGGAAGCAAAATCGCAAGAAAATTCGTTGGATTGGGATGTATTTGGGGAGGGGAGAGAGGGGCGGCGGCGGAGGCTGCTCTCTGTTCGGTCTGTTCGAACAGAGCACTGAGGGGTGGTGGGGGGCCGGGGGCTGCGCTCGGTGTTAAGTCCCAGTAAACGGCGCCACGAACGTTAGCGTCGTTTATGAATGTTACGGCGCCATGTGCGTTGGCGCCGTGTTGTGCCACCGTGGATCCTACGTGTCCATTTACGACGCCAAAGAATATGGCGCCGTGTCGTGTACCCTGGGCGCCATGTGAGTTGGCGCCGTGCTAGGGGTCCATTTTTGCAAATCTTTTCTCCAGGGGTCCATATGTGAAAAACTTTTAAATTTTGGACTAAAAAGCAAAAATTTTACGGACATCCTCTCATTCTCACCACCTCTCTCACAGATCTGGCTCTCCTTCCTCTTCTACTAGTCCCCTTCTCTACTATTTGGCCCGTAGCCACAACAGATGGCGCCGTCCGTGGGGACGACTAGAAATCACGTATGAAAGGGATTTCTCCAGTATTCAACAAAAGTAGCGGCTATGTGGATCTTTTTGCTCCTGAGATAAGTAGTTGCTCACTAAAAATTTAAGCATAGTTCGCCATGTTTTGTAGAGGGCATATTGAGTAGATCTAGTAGAATCGCCTGTTCATAGAGGGTATATTGAATGGATCTAATCGAATCACTTATTTTCATGTTGCTTCCATCTCCGTGATGGGGCAGTCCTGCAGGAAAATGATTCCTAGGATGACTCTCCGTGCTACCCTCTGCACCAGAAGTGGGCTTCGCATGCCATCGAGGCCCACCGCGCACCGCCGGCTCAGCGCGCGAAGTCGAGTCTCCGCGCCATAGCCTCCACATGAAGCCATGAAGCCTTGCCTCGTTTGGAGTCTCCGCACCATGAAGCCTTACCGTGCACACATGAGGACGAGGAATCACAGACGTGGGGTACGGCTCAAGGCCATCGGCTGCAGAGTGCAGAGGTGAAGACCGTCGCGTTGTCCCGTGACTGCGCACGGCCGGACGAAGTCTCCAGTCCGGACCTGCTCCCATGCGAGGCCGCCATCACTCCGCGCGAGGCTCCGCGACCTCCGCGCGCGGGACTCCGCGTGATGCTCCGCGGTCTCCGCACTCGTCGACTTGCCCACGCGGGGCGCCGGACTGCGCCTGACTTGGTTCCGGAGGGCTCCGCGACAACAGTCTTCACCAGACTTCACCAGGCAAAAAGCTGTGCGTATGCTTCCTGTATTGATCCCAGCATGCACAGGTTTCACGTGTCCACCCATGCATGTGCATGCTTCACGTAGGCATCCATGCATGCACTCCACGAGAAATCACACCACATACATGCATGCACCATCCGCCCACCCATGCATGTATTTTTTCTCTCTCCGCGTACAGTCCATGCACGAGAGCACAAGCAGGCGCAAGCAGCCGTAAACTCCATCCATCCGCGAGTTTTTCTTCTCTCTCTCCGCCTTGGTTCTTGGCATGCAGGTGATGCGCGAGTAGTCTGGTGCCGCCGGAGCTGGATGTGGAACAGCAGACCACCCCGCAAGCGGCGCAGCTAACGCTCGGCGACCCGCCCCGTGCGAGGTCGTCACCACCCCGCGTGACGCTCCGCAAGGCTTTCATGCCACCGCCTGCTCCGAGCTCCTCCAAGGGTCTCCGCGCTAGCGTCAACCCCGCGCAGGAGATGGTCGCCTCGGCGAGGACTTCGCGCTCCGCGTCGCCTCCGTGTGCCCGGCTCTGCGCAGGACGCCGGCTCCGCAAGCCAGACTTCGCACACATAGCTTGGGGGTCCCCACTCGGCGTCCCATCTCCGGCACCTCGCATCGCTTCCGGCGAGACCGCACGCACGCAGAAGAGAAGCTATGGAAATAGCCTCATCTCTGGTGCCAAGTCCTGATGGGCTAGCGCGGCGTCGTGTCGATGGAGTTCGAGGAGGACGAAGCCAGTGTCGAGGGAGTCGAGGTGGTCTCCGCTGAGGCCGAAGAGGAGTCTTCGCCGAGTCACGCGGAGCCTTCGGCGTGATGTCTGTAGTCTCCGCCGTGTAGTGTGCAGCATGCACCCCGCTCCGCGTCCACGCCGCTCGGTGAATTCCTCTCCCGTCGGAGGTGTCGACTCCGCTGACTGCGCAGCCCACCGCGCCGTCGATGGAGATGGAACCTGCCCTCGTCTCCCCCGCACCCAAGGACTTCTCCGCCAGCCGCGCCGCCCTCGTCCGCGCCCTCACCAACGGTGTGGACAAGTTCTACGGGTTATGCAACCCAGAGAAGGTATTGTTGGAATAAACCACGCGTTGAGTACGTGTGTGTGCAGCATGCGCCGTTGTTCGTCGAGACGTGCAGCCAGCTGCGGGCGTTAGGTGCGGCGACCGGTTCATGCGCGTGAACGTTGCACTGACGCCGGATCGCTAGAGCCTCGTGCGGACGTGCGCGAGAAGACCGGATGAGTTAGTTGCTCACGTTGCTAAATAAAACACTGTAAGCTATGTGTTCTGTAGTGAGGAAATAAAAAAAAAGTCGCGGTTCGTCGCCCAGATATCTACTGTGCTTCTTCCTCGCGTTCGCGTGCGTGTATGCGTATCCTGGGCAAAGCCAACATTTGGTATCAGAGCGGGTGAAGTTCGACAGCAAGCTGATGGCCGGTGACGAGCGTACGCCGCCATCGTCTCCGAAGGCCGTCAGCGACCCAGAGTCCGGCGGTAGCGGCACACCACGTGAGGTTGTGGTGGAGCGCGTCAAGGAGATGAGTTCGTCGCTCGTGTTCCCGATGCTGTCGCGCACCAATTATCACGAGTGGGCGCTTGTGATGCAGGTAAATTTGGAGGCGATGGGGTTGTGGGGTGCGGTGGAGTCGAGCAAGGTCGAGCGCCGCGAGGATCGGCTGGCATTGGCCGCCATCCTTCGCGCGGTGCCGACAGACATGCACTCCGGCCTCGCCAACAAGAAGAGTGCGAAGGAGGCATGGGAGGCGGTGGAGAAGATGCGGCTCGGCGTCAAGCGCGTGAAGGAAGCGAACGCGCAGAAGCTGCTGAAGGAGTTCGAGCTCGTCGCATTCAAGGAGGGCGAATCGATCGACGACTTCGCCAACCGCCTGAACACCCTCGTCGCCAAGCTGCGCGAGTTGGGGGAATCGATGGAGGACGTGCGCGTCGTCAAGAAGTTCCTGCGCGTCGTGCCGCCGCGGTACCACCAGATCGCGGTGTCTATTGAGATGCTGCTCGATCTGGACGCGATGTCGATCGAGGAACTTGTCGGGAGACTCCGTGCGGCGGAGGATCGAGCCGGCGTGGAGGAGACCGCGGACCACACCGGGCAGCTGCTGCTCACCGAAGAGCAGTGGGAGGCGCGCCGACGTCAGCGTCGCGGGAAGGAGCGCGCGCGCAGCGGCGACGCACGCCACGTTGACGGCGACAGGAAGGGAGGCCGTAGCGGCGGCCATGAAGACGACGACGACGATGATGGGGGGGAGCAGCGTCAGTTCGGGCGCAAGCAGGCGCCGACGCAACTCCGGCAAGGGCAAGTGTTACAACTGTGGCGTCCGTGGCCACTTCTCGAGGGAGTGCACCAAGCCAAGGAAGGAGGAGGCGTTGCTCGTCGACGCCGACGATGAGCCGGCGCTCCTGTAAGGCGGGACGCGCGGCGGTGTCGTGGTTTAGGGGGTGATTGTTGGAATAAACTACGCGTTGAGTATGTGTGTGTGCAGCATGCGCCGTTGTTCGTCGAGACGTGCAGCCAGCTGCGGGCGTTAGGTGCGGCGACCGGTTCATGCGCGTGAACGTTGCACTGACGCCGGATCGCTAGAGCCTCGTGCGGACGTGCGCGAGAAGACCGGATGAGTTAGTTGCTCACGTTGCTAAATAAAACACTGTAAGCTATGTGTTCTGTAGTGAGGAAATAAAAAAAAGTCGCGGCGTTCGTCGCCCAGATATCTACTGTGCTTCTTCCTCGCGTTCGCGTGCGTGTGTGCGTTTCCTGGGCAAAGCCAACAGAATCTATGCCTGTACGGGCACCCGAACGGGAGCTGGGAGGTGGCACTGCCAGCCGACGAGGTCCCGTCGGAGACGCCGGAGCCCGCGCTCGGGATCAACTTCGCCAGGAACGGGATGCACCGCCGCGACTGGCCCGCGTTTGTCGCTGTCCACTCTGGCTTGTGGCTGCCCTCCATCGCCTTCTTCTTCGGTGTTTATGGTGGCGACCGACCGCCCCCTCCCGATCTCCGTGCTTTCCGTCCTCCGCTCGTCCCCGCGCAGCTCGGCCTCCGCCCGTCCCCGCACTGTCGAAGTTAAGCTTCGGCCTCCGCTCGCTTCGGCGACAATGCGAAGCCCTACTTCGACCGCGGCATCCACAAGACTCCGCACAGGTGAAGGTTGCTCGGGAGCCTCCGCGCCCATCGCCTGCGCCTCCGGGGACCTCCACGTGGGCCAGGCGCCTTTCGTCTCTGCGTTCGCTTAGACTCCGCAGCGTCGCCTGGGTCTCCGTGAAGCATCGCCAGGCTCTCCGCCGCCGAGGCAGTCGAAGTCACGAGGTCTCCCGCAGCCTCCCTGACGCTAGCCTCTCCGTCCTCGAAGGCGCGGATCGGGGGCGCGCCTCCCGTGGCTTTCGCGCATCCGTGGCACGCTCGTTGGCGAAGTCCCCATGAGGTCTCCGAGGCAGTCCACATCTCCGTGCCACGCTCCGCGCGCTCTGCGCAGTCAGGGACCCTGTACCTATGGAGTCTGCTCTGCGTCGACGCCGCCCCGCCTAGTACGCACTACACGTAATTGCGCTCGAGGCTTTAATAATCCCCGCTCCGTTTCTTGCGTGCATGGAATCAAAGAAACGGTTATGCAGCATGTTGTTTATTGTGTCTGCAGTTTCATTCTGAGAGCATTTGATTTGGCCCATACTTGCTTCTCCAGTTTTGGCCTCTCCTGGGCCATCGCAGCATTCAATGCTTCTCTGGTATTGCATTCTGGAGCGCTTTGTTATCGCAAGTCTTCGGCCATTTCTTTCATGCCTTTGCTTTGCCTCTCCTTTTTTGATTTAAATGGCATGACTGCCTCGAGCATCGGCGTACTCTACGGAGTATAAATAAGACGTAGCACGAGGTCCGCCTCCGCACGTACCTTCACCGCCCGCAATGTGCGGAGGCTTGCCTCCACGCGTAGTCTACGGACTCTAAATAAGACGTAGCGCGAGGTCCGCCTCCGCACGCACTCTACGGAGTATAAATAAGACGTAGCGTCGAGGTCCGCCTCCGCACGCACTCTACGGAGTATAAATAAGACGCAGTGGGGGGCGCCTCCACGCGCACTCTACGGAGTATAAATAAGACGTAGCGTCGAGGTCCGCCTCCGCACGCACCTTCACCGCCCGCAACGCGCGGAGCGGACCTCGTGCTACGTCTTATTTAGAGTCAGAGATCGCGCGCGAGGCTTGCCTCCGCGCAGATCTCGGACTCTAAATAAGACATAGCACGAGGTCCGCCTCCGCACGTACTCTACGGAGTATAAATAAGACGCGGATGTTGTCCCTGCGCACTCTACGAAGTATAAACAAGACGCGGATGCCGCGCACGCATGGACATTGTCCTTGTGCGTACTCTCTGGAGTATAAATAAGACGTGGATGTTGATCCCACGCACTCTACGGAGTATAAACAAGACGCGGATGTTGTCCCTGCGCACTCTACAGAGTATAAACAAGACGCGCATGCCGCGCACGCATGGACATCGTCCCTACGCGTACTCTCCGGAGTATAAATAAGACGTGGATGTTGATCCCACGCACTCTACGGAGTATAAACAAGACGCGGATGTTGTCCCTGCGCACTCTACGGAGTATAAACAAGACGTGCATGCCGCGCACGCATGGACATTGTCCTTATGCGTACTCTTCGGAGTATAAATAAGATGAGGATGTTGATCCCACGCACTCTACGGAGTATAAAAACTGCACGATGGCCGACACACCAGGGAGTGCATCGCCTTAGCAACGCACCACCAGGATATCATGCCTTCGCGCGTGCTGCACCAGGGAGTGCACACTTCTTTTGAATGTAGGGGAACGGCGGTGTCGCCTCCCTGCCTTTGTGCGTAGCGCCCTTAGCCTACGCCGCAAGCGCCCGCGCTCCCCGCGGGCACTCCTTTTGAAGGTAGGGGAACGACGGTGTCGCCTCCCTGCCTCTGTGCGTAGCGCCCTCGACCTACGCCGCAGGCGCCCGCTCTCCGCGGGCACTGTTTTTGAAGGTAGGGGAACGGCGGCTCCGCCTCCTTACTTCGACGCGCGTAGTGCCCTCAGCCTACACCACAAGCGCCCGCGCTCCCCGCAGGCACTTCTTTTGAAGGTAGGGAACGACGGTGTCGCCTCGCTGCCTCTGTGCGTAGCGCCCTCAGCCTACGCCGCAAGCACCCGCGCTCCCCGCGGGCACTCCTTTTGAAGGTAGGGGAACGACGGTGTCGCCTCCCTGCCTCTGTGCGTAGCGCCCTCGGCCTACGCCGCAAGCGCCCGCGCTCCCCACGGGCACTCGTTTTGAAGATAGGGGAACGGCGGTGTCGCCTCCCTGCCTCTGTGCGTAGCGCCCTCGGCCTACGCCGCAAGCTCCCGCGCTCCCCACTGGCACTCCTTTTGAAGGTAGGGGAACGGCGGTGTCGCCTCCCTGCCTCTGTGCGTAGCACCCTCAGCCTACGCCGCAAGCGCCCACTCTCTGCGGGCACTGTTTTTGAAGGTAGGGGAACGGCGGCTCCGCCTCCTTACCTCGGCGCGCGTAGCGCCCTTAGCCTACGCCGCAAGTTTATTTTTTAATTGAAAGACTCAGAAAAAGCTAAAAGCGGCTACAATGCATTTTTAGCCAAAAGCTAAAAGCAATAAGCCCGTTGGAGCACCACCTAAGATGTGTCAAGATCTATGAATCGAGATAAGAATAATGCAGTTGTTTTTTTTAAATCTAATTGAAACACATGTCATTTGCTGCTATGGTGTCTAATGGACTATGTCAATTGTGTCTACAGAGGGCTAAAATTTTGAACTACTTGCAGATGTCGTTGTCAAGCGAGACACGTTTTGCGACGGAGACGGATACCGACTCCGTCTCTGTCGCTGCAAGCTTCTCTGTTGGGTTGTCTAAGCAGGCCGCGTTTTTCTGTGGGGGGTGACGAGGGGGAGTCCTCCTCCTGCGGGCTGCGACCGATGCCTGAAAAATCCTATCTAGAGTGGGTTGAGGAGCAGCTTCAAGACCCACATGCATGCAAGGACATGTTCCAGGTAAGGAGGTCAGTGTTTAACAAATTGCACAAAACACATGTACGGGACTACAGACTTCGATCCACTCATCATACAACCTCTAAAGAGGCGCTTGGACTATTTCTATGGATGTGTGGTGCGCCTTAGTCAAACAGGTAGACACATAATAGATTCAAGCTTTCTGCAGGTTATGTGAGCCATACATTCAATAGGGTATTGCGTGCCATTTGTAATATGGCCAGTGATCTTATATGTCTTATGGATCCATAGTTCTGCACCGTCCACATGAGGTTGAAGGAGGCATGGTTTCACCCGCATTTCAACAACTGCATTGGGGTGATGGATGGAACGCATGTGGCAGTATCAGTCCCAGGACATGTAGCACCAAGGCACTACGACTGACACAGATACATGAGTCAAAACGTGCTCGTGGTGTTTGACTTCAATGGGCAATTCACGTTCATGTGTGTTGGATGGTGTGGAGCTGCGCACGACGCAAAGGTCCTCCAAGATTCCATGGTGACTTACAGGAACTGCTTCCCACACCCATAGGTAGGTATGCATGTTGCATGTTCTTACATAAACGTATCCATGTGCACTCGGGTGCGGTGACTAACTCGGCCTCCAATTGTATTTTACGGTAGGAAAGTACTATTTGGTGGATTTTGGCTACGCCAATAAGGAGAGGTTGCTGGCTCCGTATAGGAATCAACGGTACCACGTACCGGAGTTCACATGCGGTAGATGAGCCATTGAGATGAAAAAAACCTTTAACTACCACCACTCGCAACTTTAGAATGTTATCGAGCGCACATTCGGTGTTTGAAAGAACAAGTGGTGCATCCTGTTGAACGTGCCAAGCTACGACATAGAGATAGAGAAGAAAATTATAGCAGCGACTATGGCTTTACACAACTTCATCATCGAGTTAGCGATACCTGATGAGGACATCTTGGACATCGACAATTATGAGAGCTACGTCATAGGCGAGGGTGTGGACACGGAGTCTCTAACTAAAAGTGTTGGGAGGTCCATCAGACCTATGGATGCGCTCTGAGATAGCATCGCGTGCGTTTTGGTAGGTTGACTTACGGTTCCAAATGTTGTACATGTCTATATTGTAATCTCGTACTTTGTGATTTAGCATGTTGTAACGCACTACATATTTTGTTATGTCCCAATTTCGTTAGTTATTTGCTCTCTTTTACATAATGCACTCAGCTTCTATCTACCACTACTATTTATTAGTCAGTACTATTCATTAACCATAAGCCAATACAGGGCGTGTTCTTTTCCTCCGAAGCTAACGGCTTTTGGCTTTTGCTACAGTACCTAACTTTCAAACAGAGTATTCTACAAGTTAAACGATCTACACGTTAAAAGTCCAACATCTGTACCAGCCAAAATCGCAAGTGAGTATCTGTCTCTCCGTAATCTGTACCGTAAACAGCCAAAATTCAAAAATTTCAGCCAAAAGCCATAAGCTGCATCTAAAAAGAACAGGCCCACAACAAATGTCTCAGTTTGTATAAACCGTTTCTATCAGCCACTACTATTCATGAGCCAGTACTATTCAAAAGCCACGTTCAAAAACCATCACAAAAGCCAATGTGAACAAGAAGCATTTATGTTGTTGTATTTAGCCACATGATTGCACAAGAATTTTAGCTAGTTCAATATATTTAATTTAGATAATACCTACGAGCGTTAGGCTATATTCCCTTCTCTAATGTCTGCTTTCTACGAGCCTTGGGTTTAAGTTGAAATCTGGCCCGACTACTGTCTACGACACATGCCAGCCGCGCTTCCTGGAAATTATAATCGTGTGATTGGCTAGTGTAGCTTCTTTGTTTCGGTGGGGCATAGAAACAGAAAAACAACACGATGATTAAGACAAACGATGCACAAAGAAAGCTTTAAACACACTACTATAAACCAAAAACTCTGCTTCGCATGGTTAGTAAGGAGAAGAGGTACCAACCAGTCATGGACAGGTGGTTGAGTCGTCATTTGAACATCTCCGCGGGATACTAATACCAGCAGCAAAGAAAACACCATGACAAATATATCTAATCTAACCCATCAGCGGCAGATATCTAGCCTCTCCCTACAAAGGTGAGATGCTTAATTCCTGATCCAACACAGCTAAATCTGTGACAAAACAAGCTTATATATGTCTATGTACAAGGTGCAATTGTAGTACCTCTAGCCGCGAGGCAAATCAAGCCGAGGAGGAGCAAAGTATGACTTGAAGAGAAAAGAAAAGTTAATCTCCAAGAAATCAAGTCCCATATGAAGACGTATCACTTGATCATCTTGCTCGAAACGAAAGAAAGTTTCACTTGGTCGTAGCTGGTGGCAAAGCTCAGGAACAGAAGGTACTGGAAGATAGAGCAGCGATATGTTTAGTTAGATGAGCTTTTGGGAACGGACCGCATTGCTTTCCTTTTTCCAAAGGATGGTTCCTTGCTTGAAGTTTCACATGATGTCGTTACTAATGATTCTGTGATCCTTTCGTTCTTTTCTTCTTTAGAACAGAGTCTGACTTTTCTTCTTTTTAAAGCATAGATGCAAAGAGACCATGCTGCAGCGTGATTGAAGTTCATGGAGACTACATGTATTTCGTTGCAAAAAAAAAAAGAGAATGTTTATACTCAGTAGTGCATATAGCTAGTAAACTGGCAGTCATTTTAAATGGATCTAATGATTAATTAGGGCTCTTAGAAAGCTTGCTCGAGTTCGATCTCAAACTGAATTATTGAAACATCTCGTCTGGAAATAACCCTAATGACAGAATTTCTTTCAGCTCTGAGAATTGAGATGCTCCCAGAAATAAGTTCTCTTTTTCCTCTCATCCCTACCGCCGGTCCACCCCCACGTCGGAGTCGCCTCGACCTCCTCGCTGTCCGCCATTGGCACGTTCCGGTCCGGCCATCCAAAGAGAGACAAGTGTGAGAGAGGGGGACAAGTGCCAGCCGAGGACGGCGATGGATGGGCTCGCGGTGAGGCGGAGCCCAAGACCGGCAGGGTGAGTTAGGTTCAGCGATGGCGACATCGGATCCGACGGATGGCGGCAACGTGGTTCGTCGCAAGAAGACAGCCCTTGAGAGAGAGAGAGAGAGAGAGAGAGAGAGAGAGAGAGAGAGAGAGAGAGAGAGAGAGAGAGAGAGCGCGCGTGTGGTATACGGTATGGGTACAAATACCAGGGTGGGTACTGCTTGAGATGGGAAATACGGCACCAATCTCAAAGCTGCAATGGACGGCAGATAGCACCGGCATGCCCGTGTCACCCTGTGGGGGTGAAAAATCCGCCGCCTACGGGATCCTGAGAATGGCATGGGAAATTACTCTAAGGCGTGCACAATGGAGATATTTAGAAAAATAATACTATTTTTTATTTTCACAAAGGATATAAAGGACATATAAGGTGCTAATTTTGTAGCATGATGTTTGAGTAGACACAAGTTATTAACAGGTTCTTATGCATATAACTACCTCTAAAATAGGTAGTAAAACAATCTAAGCACATATAAAGATGTGCTTGCATTAGAAAAGATGACTCTTACATAGATGATTAATGATCTGGCTATATTCTCTCTCTAAGTATCTATGTAAAGTATTTTGTATCCTAGCTACGAATCTAATATATACAGACCAGCCGAGTGCAGTGCTTTGCCAAAGATACAAAAAAAATCATATTATCCTAGCACATTAAGTTGACATTATCAACATCAGCCCACTCGGCCCACGTGTTCGGCTGTGTCATGCCTCTAAGCCGTCGGCTCTGCCACACATCTGGTAAAACTATGTTAGTTTTTGTTAGAGAATTTTTAGTGTGATGAAATTTATAATTTTTAGTAGATTGTTTTCTCTATAGATATTGAAATAGATATTACAGACGGTTTGTAGCAATAAACCGTCGGGGCTATACGAAATATCACAGACAACTATATTTAAGAACCGTTTATAATATCTGATATATCATAGATGGTTTTTTGAAAAACCAACTGTGTTGTAATGTCGGAACCCGGAGTAACGACTCCTGGATTCTCTGTGTAAATCGCACTAGTCCAGGATCAGCTAGTACACATAGTACAACAAAGATAAATACCAAGCACAAATGACCAACTTATATTAAATAAACGATACGGCCTTATGGCCAAGTCTTACATCAACGCCCATTGGTAAATAAATAAAGAAAAGAACTGCGGAAGAAAACTGATAAATAGCAAAGCCCAACCTGCCCACAGGCAAACGACAGTAAGACGTGGCCTACTCGTCCTGATCTTCACCGTAGTCGACAACATCTTCCTCTGTATGGAAATTGCAAGGTGAGTACAAACTTGTACTCCGCAAATCACACGGAGAAATGCAACATAATGATAAAGGCTTCAATGGAAGGCTTATAGGGTTTGTTTGCATAAAACAACATTTAAGAAATGCAGTATATAGATTGAAATTGCTGAATTTAATACAGTAAGTAAAACATTTCTTGTAATTGAAAATAATACCGTCAGTGCCGGCTCCGACCAAACACCAACCTTTCCACGGGCATCCCACCCGGACCATCTTTTCCAAAAGTTCACGTATGGATTCATCCGTCCACACGCTTCCAAGCACTCGTGGCTTTCATCCATCCACAAGCTTTCAATCTCTCTCATGGGTTCCATCCACCCATAAGGTTTTCATTCTCTCATGGATTCCATCCATCCATAAGGTTTTCGAAAATCATTTTTGAAAAACAAAATCTAATCCATGAAAAACCTTTACTCAGCATGCCCATGACCGTAGGCACGGCTATCCAGGATAGATTATATACTCTGCAGAGGTTGTGCAGCTTTACCCACAAGACACGATCATCCCATATTGCCACCGGTTTACACACTTCCTTAGGTGTGCGGCGAGGAGTCGTGACAAGACCTTTACAATGCAAAGCTTTCAACCTGGTTGAGCTAACTCTAAGGTTTCACCCCAGTAAGGAATCCACCAGACCGTGACCTCCTCTTGAGCCTAGGCGAGACTTCTCATGGTTTAACCACGCTCACCCAACTGAGACTTCACATGGCACCAACCACGCTCAGTTTCAACCTACGACTTGACTCAGGTTGGGACTTCGCAAATTATTCAGCTAGGGCTGTCCCATACCAACCATGTGGTAGTACGATTAGGGCTTTGCAATAGTAGCTCATAGACCATTTCTTAATCTGACTTAGGCCCAACCACATACCCCGGTGCACGACAATCAACCACTGCGGCTCCAACCAACAGGGCATGCCTGCACCCACCAATCTAACCACCTGCCTAAGTCTAAACCAGTTTTTGTATTTTGCTTTCAAAATAGTTCATAAACCACCTTGACTCACCAAAGTCAAGAGTACATATCAAAAGCATATCATTTTATGCAAACGGGGTTATCATTTTATGTGAAAGATTTCCCAAAACAAAATTATATGACTATGCAGGGCTAAGCATTTGATTAAACTCTCTAGTCAACACTAATGTATTAACTAGAGTTTGATTCTAGGGTGACAAGGTACTGAGGAATTCAAATTCAATGGAGGAATTAACAAGTAGGCAATAACTAAATTTAAAACTGAATTGAAATACATTGAATAAAAATATGCATGCAATATAATTTAAACCAACATAATTTTATTTTGAAAAACTGGGATCAACATGATCAAGGAGTGTGACTTGCCTTGCTCTTCAACTTGGTTTGAATCTTCGTCGAAGAATTTTCCCGAATCGTCGAAGTCTACATGTGAAAATAACCCACCAAATTCAAATAAATTCAAATTGACTTCAAAAATTTGAATTTAGGCTAGAAATGGATAGATGGGAATTTTTGATGAATTTAGAAATTTGAATGGGCTAAATCGGAGTTAGGACGAAGAAGAACGAGCTCCGGGAAATTTAAAAAGAGAGAAAATGAAAAACTGGATTTTTGGGAATTATTTTCCTAAAGGAAAATCTGAATTATTGCGTCAGCAGGGATTTTATTTTCAGCTGATTTATTTTTCAACGGGAAAAGGGATTTATTGCGCCAGCTGACGTCAGCCCTGGGGTTGGGCCGACTGCCAGGTGGGCCCGGGTCCACAGACCAGGTCCACGGCCGAGGGGAGGCGCTGAGGTGGCGGGTTGCGCTGACCGGGCGAGGAGAGAGCTGACGCGGCGCTGGCGTGGCACCATGTCGGCTGCCACGCAAGCGTGGTCAGGCTGACGAGGCAAGCCGGCCGAGGGCACACGGCGTGCCTCGCCGCGCCGCGGCGGCGGCGCGCGGCGGCGAGTGGCGCCGGCGAGAGAGGCGCGGGAACCCGGGTAGGGCGCGGCTTACGGAGGAGGCGGGAAGAGGCGGCGGCGAGAAGGCGCGCGGCGCGCTCTTCGGCGCGCGGCGGTGGGGTGGCCGGAGGAGAGAGAGGAATGGCGGGGGAGGAAGGGCGAGGAGAGGCGGAGCCGGTGGGGGTTTAAATAGGGGTCGCGGAGGGGGAAGGCGCGGCGAATTTTTCGGTGGAGATGCACGGGGCCGGCGGCAGTTACGGGTGATCCTGCGGCGTGGGGGAGAGGGGAAGTGGGGGCGTGGGCGCGTAGAGGGCGGAGGTGGTTAGGGAGTTGGGTGGTGCGCGCGGGATAGAGGGGGGCGCCGGGTAGGGCGGAGGAGCGATTGCGGGCGGCGGCGGCGCGAGGAGGACGAAGGCGGCACGGGGAAGACGGAGGCGGGGTGGCTGACAGGTGGGACCCGCGGAGCAGAGAGAGGGGCGCGGGGCGGCCAGGATTGCGGCGGGAGGATCGGACGGCCGAGAGGGATGCGAGGGGCGGATGGGCCGGGACGCGCATCGGGCGGTCGAGCGAGAGTGGAAGGTGCATGGGCGCGGGCAGGGTGGCGTGGCCGTGATTGGGCCCGACCACGTGTCGACCCGGGAGGAGGGGTGAAGCGGCGACGTGGAGAAGATCTGGCTGTCCACGTGGCGGCCAGAGGGAGGAGGAGGGGACTTCAGTTTTTAAATTTGATTTTCTTTTTCAGAAAACCCGAATAAATTCTATAAAGCTCAGAAAAATATTAAATTAACTCCAAAATTTCCAAAAAAATTCATAGAACCTCCTAGACACATTTTAGACTTAATAAAATTACTTCCAACTAATGTTGGTATTTAATTTTTATACTTAAAATACTTTTTAATTTTAAAAATAGGTTTTAAACTCCAGAAAAACAAATAAGATCCAAATAACACCAAATAATTAATTTGACATAAGATTTTTCATACAAAATCAAAATATCATTTTAAATATTTTTAGGTTTTCACTTAAAATACTTTTTAAATCTAGCTTTTTCAAAAACAGAAATTCAGGGAAAATCCAAAATTAAAATTTAGGCACAAAAATACTTATTTTAATTTTAATTTTATTTTAATCAATTTTTATCATTTATTTATTTTTTTTGCAAAACCTGGGCTGTTACATGTACTTATCACAGTCGGTTTGAGAGCTATCTGTGATAATCACCTATTATCACAGACATACAAATTCAGACAGTCTGATAACCGTCTGTGATGATAGTTGTGAATATTATGTGATGATCTTTTAAGTTGTGGTGAATCCATGTACAATAAACCTTAGAACGGAGCCCCATGGGATGGACTTCTTGTAGTAAGCCGAGTGGCATATTTTGTAGAGCGATGGATCATGGTTGGCCTCCAAACCGTCGCACTCGAGCTTGTCTCACCAGTCCTTGTAGACTACGGACTTACGACCTCGGTGTGCGACAGCCGGTAGGCATCTTAGGCCCCAGCAGTACCTGAGGCTGATCGTCTCCAACAACGGCACGGATAATCTGGCCTCACATATCTGCTCCAGCTTGTAGAGATGTTGTAGCTTCATGTGCTTCAGTTTGTTGAATGCGACACGAGCTACTATTCTTTCAGGTATTTGTCATCCAATGGGAAAACGTATTTGAGATTACCGTAGTATGCGATCTGGAGGGTCTCCAAGCTTGGTAAGGTGAAGGAAATGGGGAGGACAAACACCAACCTGGGGCAATTATTCACGTATATATGCTGGAGGGAGTAAAAGCTGTAACAACTATACATGCTTTGATTACAAATGCCTTTACCCCAGATGCAAAGGCCATCAGGAGATCAGATGCCGAAAATGACCCCAAAGAACCAAAGTTGTTTCTTCCTGTCGCACAAGTAAAGAGTGTGCAGCTTGGGGCACCTCTCGAGTCTCGACTAGGCAACATTTGAGATGAAACAACTCTACTGGAACACTTGGATGGATAACTGTGATTGAGGAATTGTCATGGACACGCAATGATTCAACATACCGTTTAGCAAACGTAAGGAAATATTTATTTTCCTGCATACTCTCTAAATTGTGGTTTCCTTCACCAATCTCGATATGCACTTTCGAAGGTTGAAGCTGTTGACGATCCCACACCAAGGCTGAACTTGTAACATCCTTTGCGGGGATGATATCCATATAAGGTAAATCCACTTGGCTTGGACCAATCTCCTCAATACTTTTGGTGATCGTAGAAGAGATATGGAGGCAGTGGTGGAGCAGTGGAGCTAGAATTTTTTTGGAGCCCCAACATACCACGGTTGTGCGCACCCTACGGCCCAGTGCCTGCACGCGGCGTGCCGCTCCTTGCTGGGTGCCCACAAGACGCAATGCGACGCTTGGCTCTCCGCTTCTCACCATGGTGGTTGCCTGTCCGGGCTAGCTCGCTTCTATGGCGTTTGCTGGTGCCGGGATGAACTTGGAAGGCCCCTACTTGTTGCCGACAAGCCCGCCCAGCCGCCTAGGCTCGCCGGCCAGTGGCTCCACCCATGTACGGAGTTACACCTTAATTGCATCATGGTGGTATCTCTCAAAGGGGCCCTGTATGGCTGACCAAATGAACCTTCCATCTGTAAAAGTGATACCTGCCTCAAAGCTAAAGAAACTCTGTTCTTCACAGCATCTTGCCTTCCCCCAAATGTCCACATGTAACACTTCCAATCTAGGGTGAAGTCCATCCCAGAGTAGGGTACGGAGTTGCTCACAACCCAGTAGGAATAATTGTTGAATAAGATGTGGTTTCAGCAGAATAATTCCAGATTCAATTATGAATATAAAAGTACAATTTCAGCAATAAACAAATGACATAAACATTAGTACAACGTATGTCACTACATAACTCTTTCTCATGTCATCTAGAAGTGGAATCATACTCAAACATGTTAAACAGAAGAGAATAAACAATCAACATATTGCTCAAATTGCTATAGTTTGTATTGCTCTCAAATGTTGGGCTGCTCTTGTAACAGAACAAGGCCCCCTCGTCATAAATGTCAAGCTGGATACACTATTACAAACGGTGTTATCACAGACGGTTCAAAACCGTCATCACAGACGGTTTCTGAACTGTCTGCGTTTATATGTCAGTGATAATAGCTGGTTATCATAGACGGCTCTCACATCGTTTGTGATAACTTACAACACAGACGGTTTTTCTGAAAAACCGTCTGTGATATTCCACTATCACAAATGGTTTTTATTAACCGTTTGTAATATGGTGCATATCACAGATGGTTCGGTAGCATATTACAGACGGTTCAGTGTTCAAAATATCTGTGATATCGTGCATATCATAGACGGTTTGGTGTTTCAAACCATCTGTAAAATCACAGATAGTTTGGAACACCGAACCGTCTGTGATAGCTATTTCAATAGTGATGTTGATTGCTCTTTTTCAGTTAGCCTCAGGATATGCTAGCCATGCCATCTAAAAATAAGCAAGATCACGTATATATAGCACATGACAATCATTACATAAATATCACAGATAAATGAAACAACACAAGCAGATCACATATATAGCATGACAATCGTTACACAGATCTCATAAATGAATTAAATTGAATGAATTATTTGATTAAATACAATTGAATCCAATGTTTCAACATCTAATCACCATTGCCAGGGTGGAACTCTCTAGTCTTATTTATGACCTAGAACTAGCAAGAATCAGGAGAGGTTTCCTCGAATTTCGATGAGTTTGTCAAGATCAATTGCACTTTCGTCGAAGTCCACACGCTGTCGCTAGGAGTAATGTTAAGTCATTAATTAGCATGTGTGTGTATATGTATACATATATATAATCAGAAAATAATAATTATTGGAAGGTTGACAAACCTCTGGATAATTCGTCTTAGCATCCATGATTTCCTTTATATGGCGGCAAACGTAGAATCCACATACGTTGCCTTGTAGCTGCTGGTGGCACTGCAAAAATAGAGTTACATACAAAGATATTGTCAATTCTAGAAGCATTATATCGAAATGTGATATAGGATTGTTGTGTTGTAGCAGGTACTGGAAATCGCGTCCTGTGTCATAGTGTGTCGCTGGATTCCTTGTGTCTCCCTCTCTAGGCAACATAAGCGCTAAACAACCTACGTGATTCCAAAAAAGTTAGCCTCGGTCATTGCAAACAAAGGAAAGATTACAATAGAGTTATGAATGGAGGAAATGAGTTTACCTGTCAATTGCTTGTTGCACACGAGTGAAGTCGTGTTTGCTCCTAAGTAGGGAATCAAGGTATTTTACCTTGCTCCACTTTGGTATAATCATAATCAAAATCCAGTGAGACCTAGCCATGTGTTTCGCCATAGTGATTAATCCTAAATTCATGTTGCGTATAAAGTTCAAATGAAACTTGTGTGACAACTAGTGAAGAACTTACCCTTAGTTCAAAGGTAGCATGATATACTCCTTGTCACTATGAGCAATCAATTCGCTCGTTATGTAATCTTGGACGAAGGACACATTATCATTGATGGATTGCTCAGAGACCAAGTGTGGGTCAAGGAAACCCACCGGTTGTCGCCGTCGGCAGACTTGTTGAATCATGTATCTATACATAAACAAAGAGTAATGACATTTATCGGTATGACGTGAATGTAGAACTTTATTGTATAATACACTTACAGTGCCCAGCATCGTAGAAGTGAGACGTCGAGTTCATCGAGATTGAATAGTAAGAATAAGTTTTCAAAGGTCATGACGAAGTAGCCCAAGTCATGGAGAAAATGTGCCTCCGTGTATCTCACAACGAATCCACTTTGCCGGTTTGGCTTCATGCTGGACCTCTATATGTACCAGGCATGTAATGTATTGCAAACCAGTTCAAGCCTGGGTAATTGTGACTCAAGTCCCTATAGTTCTACTGCGATCTCGAACGAATTTGTTATTTCCACCCACAACTGATTTTTCTGATCCTTTGTCAAATCTTTCCAGCTTACTATGGTGATGAGGACCCGTTGCCTTCCAACTATCCTGTAGGTAGTCTGAAATGCTACCGCTGCTTTCTTCGGTTGCAGAGAGACCCCATCTGGAGAGACCACTGTGATGGTCATTCGGCCCTCTGGCCTTTTTGATACTTCTCGGCCACACTTAGTTATCCTCCCGATCTTTAGAGCGTGAGACCCAGATAATGACGACTAGGATGGTTTATGCTAGTTGGTCAATATTGTAGCACCAGCATGGGTTGGTTTAGACTTTCTTGGCCATGCTGGGTTGTTGACATCAATTTGGAATATCAAATTACACCTGATTAATTATATGTGGAATCGCTTTGTGAATAGTTGTGTGCATTGTGTGTTATCTTTAATTGCATGTGCTGCACCTTAAAATCAACTAGCAGATAAATAATTTAGACTGGAGCGATTGAAAGAACTATGTGATCATGCTAAGTGCAACCTTTATGAACCATTGTGTAGTCAGAGAATTGGATGGTATCACCCTGGTCAGTTAAGGACTTAGATTTATGCGTCACTGAATTGAGCCCCATCATACAACCTCATGCTCTATGGAAAGAGCCTAGTTCAATATGTTACCAAGTTTTGGTATTCACTCCTCAGGCGGTAGGTTAAGTTGTGTGCTTGGGTGGATGATGTGAACTCATTTGTGGAGTTATATTATATGTATGGTTTATCATTTACAAATCCAACTTTGAGTTCTGGGCCTATTGCATGTGTTAGCGTGAAGTTGCTTGGTTCAAACTCAATGGGGGGTCATTACTGAGGCAAAGTTTCTGAAAATCTTTGTTATGATCATCCTCGTCGTATGCCTAAGGAAGCGTGTCATTGGCTGACAATATAAGTTGATCATATTATATGCTAAAAGTTGTACAACCTCTGTAGAGTGTTAATTAAACTATTTGAATAGTCATGTCCTTAGTCATGGACATGCTCGGGGATTTCACATGAGGATTAGATTTCGATAAACAACACAGGGAAGAAAAAGCTATGTGCAAATTTGGAAACAGCTATGTGCGATAATATTTACATCTAATATTTATTATTGTTTTCAAATTATGCTTTTAATCTATTTATTGTATTTACAAGTCAAATTAGCTTTCTACAAAATAAGCCAGGATAGCCACCTTCTTTGTAATAAGCCTTCCAACTATGCATTCCATTTTGAGTGCACAACTTGTTGAGTACTCTCTGTACTCACCCTTGTGCCATCACAACTCAGTTATTGCAGAAGAAGAGTCATCACCACTCTTTGAGGAGGACTTCTATGAGAAAGGTTGATTGCTAGGTCGAGCATCCTAGATGATTGTCTATGACATGAGATGGTTTTCCACTGGAGTTATCTTTTGTTCCACTATAATTTATTTCTTTAGTGTCTAAGCCCTACGAGGCTAAATAAATGTAAACTCGACCATAAGGTCAAAACCATTACTTCTTGTTCAAACTATTTATTTAGTTATTTATTATTGTGTATAGATGATATTACAATTATATTGCCATTGTGTGCACTAGCATGATCCTGAACTGCTATAGTATATACAAATGGTCTGGATTTGCATATTTGGGTCCCAAGGCCTCTGAAGCCTATGCTTCTTCTCCACGTGTAGATCACATGTGTGTCACCACCCGAGCCGAACTTAGAATCTATGTTCTCCACGCCATGCTCACCTCATCACCTATAAATACCATAATCCACCCACATCACGAGATTCACCTCCTCATCCTCTCGCAGACTCCTAGAGCTCCATCCCGAGTTGCGCTGCCATCTCAATGAATCAGAGCCTAAAATCCATGTATCACTAACGCCCTTCCTCCCCGTAATTCATTACCTTTGGTGAGTCTTTGCAGGGATTCAAAATTTGCATTCCAAATCCACATGTGTTTTGTATGCTAGTCCCATGATCAGTGGCTAGCACACACATTCAACATCAATGGTATCACATCCACATATGATAATTAAAATCAAGTAGCATAATATAACTAAATAAGTGAAGTTAACTCTTAGTGACTAATTTTACAACAAAAGTGCTAACTAGCCAAATGGTTCACATGTCATAATATTATAGCAGAAAACACGGTAAAAGGGAGGCACAAAAACTAGCTAGCATGCCTCAACCCTCCCACATACAATTGACTGGGTAACCACTAGAATCAGTGTCATCATCACCAAAACCAGTGGCATAAAAGTAACCAATTGTGGGGTTATCCTCTTCTTGCTCTGATACTTTTCAACAAGCAATTGTGAATACAAAATTATACTCCACAAGACTTCACAACAATGTTTAATAATATGAAAGCTAAGCATAGAAGGTTATCTACACTAGTTTGATTTAGCACAACAAGATCCTTTTATTTCCAATAGAGAGTAATAGATTGTAAATTGCTAAGTGTAAGAGCATTTGGTATTGATAGATAAATAATAATAACACATAAATATCCATAAGTAAACAAATGTCTTGCTGCACTAATACCAAAACAGTGGCAAAACCCTTTTGCCAACAAACTAAGCATGGATTCCCCCTCCATACATTCCCTAAACCAATTTGCACAACATAAAACTACTATGGTGGAGGATTCACCAAGCCGTTCATGACTAGAGACGTAGCTATTCGAATAGATTCACACTTTGTAGAGGTTGAACAAATTTACCCACAAGACATAAATATCCCACCATGTCAACAATGTCACATGATACCATTTGGATACCCGACTTGAAATTTCATAACAAATCTTTTACATTACCAGTCATAACAACAAACTACACTATGATGTATTTTTAAGACATGGAGAGCTCTCTAAAATCCTAAGAACTCATATGTTGTGTTGGTAAGCTTTGTGGTTCTCACAAAGCCCCTACGAACATGGAGGTACTTTGCCATGCCCACACTAGCCCAATTCACCTATCCACTACCGCATGTGGTTTGGTTGCTAGAATTTGGCAACTTATTTTGCTAGGGCATCCCTATAAGAGATACGTGTAGTTTGCACTAATATCTTAGATCTAACTACACCATAGACTCAATCCTTACCGGCCCAAGCGAGACAACCATAAACCAAGGTCTTGTGCAATCGCATTGGTCTCTACAACCACTCGCCTAAGTCTAAAATATATTTTCAATTTTGTTTGTTAACTAAAATAATAGAGGTATCTCTTCTAGACCAATATACAAGTGTTTCCCATTTTGCATGATTTTAACAAGTTTCTCTAACCTAGACGAACTAATACCGCTGAGCATGGCTAATCATAAGCTAATAAGATTCATCTAAAATTCCACCATTATTCTTACCAATAGTGGATAGTAGTACTAAGGTGACAATAATGAAGATGGAAATTTATTAAGGTCGATCAATGCAACAATTGGGTATAGCTACCAACCTTACCAACATAGCAATTTTATTAAAATTACATGCATGCATAATAGTTTTGAAACTCAACATATGTAACAGTGAAAATATGTGTTCAACATGGTTAGAGGGGTGCTTTCGTTGCTAGTTGAACTCTTGCTCTTGCTCTAGATCAACCTCAGAAATTTCTAGAATGTCGGTATATAATTGATAAAAGGCAAAAACACAAATAAGAGCCAATAAATTTAAACAAAGAGCAAATCCAAATATTTATGTAGATCATGAATTTCATGATTTCACAAAAATTAAAAACAAGTTTCACTCAATTGGAGTTCATATGCAAAAGTTATGACCCTTTGAATTTGGTTCGATTAGAAAAATTCTAGAAAAAGGAAAGGAAAAGCATTGTGCATGGATTTTTGAATTAACTGGCATTTTTCTTCCTAAAGGAAAATATGGATTTATTGCATCATCAACTAACTGGTGGGGTCAGGATTAAAAATGGTGGGTCCTACTTGTCTACAACTCATATATTTAAAAAATCTTGATTAGTTAACCTACTGGCCCCACATGTTAGTGACTCATTAGGCTTAACTTGGTTTAGTTAGCACTAAACTAATCTTAACCAAGCAAGCCCACATGTCAGAGAGAGGGGAACATGAGAGCTCAATGGCGGGCCATGGTCGTGCTCCTTATCGAGCTTGCTAACGGCGAAGGGAAAGCAGTGCGGGCTCGGCCATGGGCAAAATGGGTCATGTGTCGATAATAGCCGAAGTCAACAAGCCAAACCTCTCCCTTCCCTGTCTGACGAACCTGAGTCAACAAAAGAGCAGCTGTGGCTCAGTACTGGGGTAAATCAGAATAGACTTTGGAACCCAGTATTGAGTCATACAACGAGCAGCAGAAGTAGTCAAACATGACAGACCTCTTATTACCCTACGCTCTCCGTCGCTCAGAAAGCCAGAAGGTCTATGAGCAGACCTGAAGCTGTTGCTGGGTCTGACTGCTATAGAAAAGCGAGTCTGACCAGCAGCAACAGACTGATCATGCCGCGGATAGCTATCTCGATGAGGAAAACGAGATCTACCCTTAGGATGGCGAATACCCTAACCAGAAACAACTTGAGGACGAAAATCATTAGAACCAGAAAAACCAAGTCCTCGATGCTGCCTAAACACCTTAGAAGCATCTCTAGATCTCGTGTCGATCTTAGATGCACTCAAAGTCTGGGGCTGACTCTAAATATGCCTAAGTGTACGATCTCTTTGCGCGATCTTGGCACACTTAAAGCATCCCTTAACAGAGTGTCCATCCTTCTGACAAATGGTACAATGATACTTCACCTTCTGCGAGGTGGAAGTAGCATGATGGGGCTTCGCCTTCTGAGAGGTCGAAGCAATAGGTGGTACCACTTTACAGTCAGAAATCCCTTGGACAAAACCCGCAGATTTGAACTCAACCTTTTTTGTTCTAGGCTTGACCTTGATCACACCTGCTGCAATGGGTCTGAGAACAGCAGGTGGATGCTTCCTAGCATCTTCTAAGAAATCATATCCTAGACTTTGATTGAATATGCAAATCTTGGATTTGTCTAGAATAAGATTTAGCTTCTTCTTGCCTCCTACAAATCTCTCAAGAGTGTTCATAAGATACTGACACTCCTGAAAGAGAGAGGTGCAAGAAGAGCAGGGGGAAGAAGAGACAGTAGAAGGAGAGGAAGAAGAATCAGCAGAAGAACAAATAGCATGTGCGTGACTCTCCTTGTGCACAGCCGCCTCAATTTTGAGGGCTTCACAGGACACGAAAGGAACAGTCCTACTTCTATCCATTTGGTCCTCGTGGCTAAGTGTTTCTACTATCTCCTTAGGCTTCTCCCCCACCATAGCACACACAGCACAACCAGATTGTGGCTTCTCTAGTAGGTCCTTAGTTAGCTTCACACATTTATCATTCAAGGCAATGAGTTCAGATTTTAGTTTTTCACAATTATTGCATGGTAAGCTAACAGGGTCCTTAGACGCATAATGAGCCATTTGTTGTTATGATCAATCATTTCTTGAAACTGTTTTGAGATAGATTCAAGTTCAGTAGTCAATTTGGGATAATTGATGCAAGAAACAATGGGCTCTAGCAAGGAAGCATGAAATTCAGCAATTTTATAATGTGCCTTCTTTAAGTTTATCTTCAAGTTATTACAACTTTCACAATTTTCAGGCAAATCAAGAAGTATAGTGTAAAGACCTCTAAAAGCATTATTCTTAGCCTCACATGAGGTGCAAGATGCAGTCTCAACAGTAGTAGATGAAAGAGAAGTAACCCTAGTCATTTCTAGTTCAGCTAATAGACTAACATTCTCCACCTTAAGCAAGTCTAGCTCAGAAGTCACACTATCATGAGAGGTCCTTAGTTTCTCCATATCTCCAACAAAGAAGTACATGCATCTCAATCGTCACGGGAGGGAGCAGATTTAAGTGAAGTAAACTCCCATGACAAGCTCTCTACCTCCTTCTCTAGATCACCACACCTAGCTCTAGATCTAGCATAGAATCTCCCTAACTTGAGAAATGCATTATTGAGCTGGTCGTAGGAGGGACCTACCTCATCGGAGTCGGTGTAGAGGTCGTCGTCGTTGACGTCGGTCTCGTTGGCCATGAAGCATATGCCGATGAAGTCGTCGCCATCCTTGGTGTCCTTGTCTTGATCATCTTTGCCGTCGTCGTCACTCCAACCTTCCAAGTCGCTGAAGTTCATGTCGTCGAAGGCGGTGAGGATGCGATGGAAGAGCTTCTTGGCTTTGCAAAGGTTGCGGTACTTCTTTTCTTTCCCTTGGGCATGAGTGGGGGGCTTCTTGTTGCGGTTCTTGTTAGTGTAGTCATTCTTGCTCACACCTCCGTAGTCGTTCTTGCCCTTCTCCAGCTTGGGGCAATGTGCTCGAATGTGGTTGGGGCCACCACACTCGAAGCAAATCACGGGCCCTCCTCTCTTTCTCTCCCTAACCCTCTTGTATGCATGGGAGAACTTTCTGGCTAAAAGGGCTAGTTGATTTTTTAGGAGCTATTCTAGTTGGTCATCACTCATTTCACAAAAAGCAGCAAGCGAAAATCCAGAAACAGTATCAGAAGAAGATCTAGAGGCTAGACTGGGTTCGGTGACCAAAGCCATCGACTGTGACTTCGACTTGCGAGAGACAATGTCAATCTCATGAGTCTTGAGGCGTGAATACAACACATCAAGAGTCAATGTCGAAAGATCGATCGTGTCCTTGATGGTGGTCACCTTCATCTCCCAAACCTGCAAGTCTAAAGCAGACAACATTTGACGAGCGTTGTCCGAGTCAGGGTATGTGAGACTGACTACTCAGAGGTTGCTCAAAATCTTGTGAAACCTCACAAAATACTCATCTAAGGACTCACCAGCAAGCATTTCAAACTTGTTGTAATCTCGCTTGTATTGGTCTTGTCGCGCGGTCTTGATTTGGGTAGTGCCCTCATGGTATGCATCAAGTGTCAACCAAATGTCGTAGGCCGATGAAAGATGGGAAACGCGATCGAATCCGCTTCGGCTTAGACCTTGGATTATGATGTTCCTTGCCTTAGCAGTTGCCTCAACATCTGGCATGTTTGCCACTGTGATGTTCTCATCGGCAGGAACAAGGTAGCGAGTTTTTACCTTTCTCCAGATAGCATAGCCTTGAGCCTGTATGTAAGACTCCATCCTACTCTTCAAGAAGGGATAGTCGATCCCATCGAAGATATGGGGCTTAGTGGAATACTTGTCTATTGTCATAGCTTACAGACTGGTTAAGATCTATAATAGAGAGCTAACTGGCTCTGATACCACTTGTTGGACCGAAATGGCAACAGAGGGGGTGAATGGTGCCTTCAAACCTCCCCAAGTATTTACTCTATCTTCTTCTCTGATAGCTACATGAGCTATGAAGCAAGAGGATGAGTGCTTACTGGAAACCGAGAGATCAAACAGAAATAGCGGAAGAATAACAGATGCTTTGCCAGACCAGCAGAGGAACAAATCAACAAAAGATTAAGACAGGTGCTCGGCTAGAGTCTAGAGCGGTCGAACCTTCATTGTATAGTTATTCTACTCTCTGCTGTAGTCGAAACGACTGAAGACTCAACCGAAAACAGAGAAAGCCGCACACGACCACAAGAACCAAAACTTGTGAAGCTTTTGATTCTTGCAACGATCGACCAGGAGACTTCGACCATAACAAGATAATGACCTCCGGTCATGAAATAACTGGACGGTCGAAGCTTCTTCACTATGGTCGAGACAGAAGGCAAAGTCGAAGTCAGAACAGTGGAGATCAAAGGCTCATGACCATTCAGCCAAACAAGCGATTGAAAAGGTCTACCCTTGGGAAGATCTGGCCAAGATGACCTTGAAGATTAATCCCAGTCAGAGCAAGACATGCTCTAGCCTTTTTTGAACAAGAACACAATTCAAAAATTACAAGACAGAACAAACCAGAAAGCCGATCTCACAGATAGTAAAGAAATGAAGATAAAGCAAACAAAACATGAACACACCAATCAAACATCAAACAGACAGGATAACTCAGATGAAGTAGAGAGATGAATGATTGCATATGGAGGTTTCTATAGCCACTCCATCCGGAGGTACACGAGCATCCTTGCTCTACCCAGAGAAGACTCACACAAGATAGACATGAAAACAGAGAGCAACTCGGGAACAACCTCGCTGAGCACCCGAGCTCTACCACCTCTATTTATAGCCTTACGCTACCGGGGGACAACCCGTTAACCCCAAACTAACACCGGGTTTTTACCACAGACATCCACGCGACAACCCGCTAAGATTTCCTATTACACTGTGCTTTCCCAATGACTTTAACAGAGACCAGCTTCCCTTTGTAGCTTTCCGTATTTCTCCAAAATGCCACTCCGCTGCCTTCCCGGAAGGTTCCTCTTCTTGCCTTGCTGTCCAATCCAGCAACCACCTCGCAAGCCTCATCGTCTTCGGCATCTCCCGACCGCTCACGACCTCAGCACCACCTGTGCCTAGTCCTGACCATCTCATGCCTCGCCACGACTTTGCCTCGAAGTCCTGCAGCCATCACAGATAAGAACACATCACATAGCATCACTCGAAACCTGGATAACATCAATTTGTATCAAAAGAATGTGACCGAAAATATAATCCTCAAAGTCGTAAACACCCTAAGACCGGTTAAACCAAAGCTACGACCACGGTCAAGTGTTACAACATGGTCAAGGGAACTTCCGAGCACGTCCGACTGCAATCCGACCACGCTCGACCGCCTCACAATGTGCTCGAAGTGTGCCGTCTTCCCACGTGGTCGTGGTCGAAGTCTGCCATCTTCGATGTGTGTTCGAAGTTGAAATCTGCTGACTTTGCAGTGTACTTTAAATCGAACTCTGTCGACTTCGCAGCCGAAGTCCACCAGCAGCCGAAGTCTACCGTCTTCGCAGCCGAAGTCTACCGTCTTCGCAGCCGTCAAAATTAAAATCTGTTAACTTCGCAGCATGATCGAAGTCGATGACTGCCAACTTCGTAGTGTAGTTGGAGACCCTGCTCCGACTTCGTCTTCCAAGCTCAGTCGAAGTCTGCCGACTTTGCAGTGTAGTCGGAGACCCTACCTCAACTTCATCTTCCGAGCGCAATCGAAGTTTGCCAAATTCGCAACATAGTCGAGGACCCTGCCTCTGACTCCTGACCACGGCTGACAGACGCTTCCGACTTCCGACCACTCTCAAGTGCATATGACAAGGAAAAAACCGACTCAGACCAAAACTCAATCTTTCCAAAACAAGTGTCAATTACGCATCACAAACATGGGGTTACTTCCACATGGTCTCTCAGACCTCATGGCGTCAAGGCTGACATACAGTTTGATGTGTGTCTACGCTCAATTGTAGGCTTTCTCTCGTGCATCACATCATCAAGCAGTGTGTTGCATCTTCAGGTACTTTTAGGACACTCTTGACTTTAGACTCTGGTATTCTTCTAATTACGCATTCTCTCTTTGGGCTTTTTTATGCTGATTTTGTGGGGTGTAGGATAGATAGAATGAGTACCTCTAACACTTGTCATTTCCTAGGCATATCTCTTATCTCTTGGTCTTCTAGGAATCAGTCCTATGTTGCACAATCCACCACTGAGGTGGAGTATGTAGCTGCTGCTAGTAGTTGCTCTTAGGTTCTTTGGATCTTATCTACTTTATGGGACTTTGGATTGGCCTTAGATAGTATTCCCCTCCTCTGTGACAACACTAGTGCCATAAATATTACCAAAACCCAATGCAACACTCTAGGATTAAGCGCATTGACATTAGATAACATGTCTTGTGCTAGTTTACTAAATTTATCATGTCTTTCTATATGTAGTTTAGCTTTTGCTATGCAAGCTTTATTAAATATAAGAAACTTAAACTTAATCATGTCTTGTTGGATCTTGTAACTAGTTTTGCTTTACTGATAATCTTATGATTCATGTCATATTAAATAGGCCAAGTTGAGTTTTAAATCTAAATTAAGCTATACTAGTTCTTTATTAAAGCATGAGTTTACTTCTCCTAGGCTTTTGCGATCGGGTATAGCTTACGAAGTAAGGAGTAACTTATTGTTATTGAACTAAAAATGGAAAATACAAATTGATCTCTTGTTGTGCGAAAAAACTAATCTCACTAGTTCTTTCATAAGACAGCTTGTTATTGCACTAGGTATGAACTCAGGAGGAGTTTTAGATGACCAAAACCAATCTTTTTAAGCTTCTTGCTTGGGATGATTGTAGTAAGGCCTGAGATCTAGCACATGGCTAAGAAAGCAAAAATGTAAAAAAAATAGTTGAATCTTAGGAGGTGGTTATGAATGGATGCTAGTTCAGGACTTGCTTTACAAGGATAAGACCAAAATGCATTTCAAAACTACCAAATGTGCTAATTATGCTCAACTCTAAGTGGTTGAACGAAATAATTCAATATTAACTGTAGCACTCTATATAGACTTTATTTAGTTTATTGATATGGCATAACTCATTTTTAGATACCTTTGGCTAAACAATGGTCTTGAGCAACTTGACATGCTAAAAATCCATTTAATTTTAGATTATTGCTTATTTGGCTTTTGCTTTGCAATATATGGTTTGTTATGATCTAGATAGCTACTTCACATAATATAGTTTGATGTAATACTTGTAGAGTCACTTTAGAAAATTTTCATGGCTCCTTAAGCTAAAAAGAAATAAAATATAGCCACTTCATGATTAATTATTTCATTGTCAAAAAGTAAGAAAAATTGGTAAAATGCATATCTAGAGCATGTTTTGGAGTTTTTGTATACATTCTTGTGAAGTTGGAGCTTTTATATCTTGCTGTGACTCTCTTAATCATTCGATCTCTTCTCACCATGAGCAAGGTCAAATGGAACAATTATTCTTTCATATAGACCTAGAGTAGGATTGCTTAATTTATTTGGTGGATTTAAAGATCTTTGTGAAAAACTTACCATTTTCACTAGCTTCACTTTATTTCTACCTCATATGGTCATTTTCAGTCTTTGCATTCCTCTTGTGACTATTATGAGGTTCTCTTTACAAAATTCTCTCTTTGTCTAAAACCACCTCGTATTTGCAGTTTGAAGAATTGTCAATGGGTTCATCAAGGGGGATACAGGTTAATGTTTTGATGAACCATTGTAAGTTTTATGGAGCAGTTATTTGATTTTGCAAAGATTGTATTTTGTCTAGACCTATTTTGGAATTTTTCAAGTAAATCGGTCATACTACCGGTATGGCATCAGTCACACTACAGAGCGGTAGTAACATGATATACTTGCTGGTATCTTATTTCCAGAGAGGTCCAGTATGGAGTGCGGTAGTACCGGTCTATGGTCGGTGGTAGCACCGGTCCAGATGGAAATTCTTGGATTTTGGGAAATTGGGTCTTTGTTTGATCTGGGTTGACCTAGATTAGTACATTAATATTGCACAAAGTATGTTTTGACTAACGTGAGTCAAGTTGTGAAGAACTTGTGTCCAAAAATGATTTCTTCATTTTTGAATGTGTAGGGATGCTTACAGTCACCATGGTCAATGGTGACGATCGGGGCTACGCCCATGGAGGAGCCGAGGCCCAAAACGATTAAAGATGCGAGGGTGAGATGGCTTAGCTCAAGCATGGCAAGTGGAAAGTGAAAAATATTGAAGGAAACTTCGAGTGACGGGTTACACTATGTGGCTTTGAAGGACCATGTGAGAAAGTCCATGGTTTTGTTGTGATGAATCATTGTTATTTTGGAGAGTGAAAATGTGGAATTTGTAGATTTTCTCAACACCCTGCAGAAATGGATGATTTGGAAATTTTGGGTCATAGGATGATATGGAGACCTATATCAGTGGTTATAGGTTGCATAAGACATGTCATTGCTAATGTGGTTCAAATTGTGAAGAACTTATGCGAAGAAATGATTTCTTTATCTTTAGATGTGCAGGGTCATTGGAGTCACCCGTGGTAAACAGCAAGGACCGGAGCTATGCACATGGAGGATTTGAGGCCCAGAACGATCAAGAATACCGGATGAGATGGTGAGCTCAAGTAAGGCATTGAAAAGGTGGGAAACATCGAAGGCAAGTACGAACGACGAGATTGCACCATGTGGCTTGGTCGGCTCGTGTCAGACGTGGTCCAGTGGTACCAGAGCAGGAGAGACTTGCCGACGCATGGCAAGCTAGTGGTTCACCTATATGTAGCAAGCATGGCGATTGCTTCCAATAGAAGATGGAGCTGGGTCATGAAAGGGTATTTTGGTAGTTTGACTAAAATATCGAAAACGGTTTTGGCAGAAAATCGCAGCACACGAATAGCACATGGGAAGGTGTAACACCCCAACCAAACAATGACCTGGAATGCTACCAAACTAGTAACAAAGTAAGGATAAACTAAAATACGTCTTACAAATTTTCGGCAGAACCTCCTTTGTTTATTGTCTAAATCAGAGGTTCCAACAAGCATAATCAAATGATATGAATGACAGTAAGCAATATAATCAATTCTAACAAAACTGGATTATGTTTACCATCGCACTCATAACCACAATGCTTAAATAAAGAACTGAAGCAATGTAAAAGAGTTCTAATCCTTTATTACATCTTAAACATGATGATCATTAATCAAATACCACTTTAGTTATTTAGCAGATAGTGTTTGATGTTCTTTCTTTCTCCCATGGTGGGTAGATTGTGCAGGTGCAACAAACTAATCTTTCTTTATCCCCATGCATGCCGGTCTCATAAAGGTACCTAAAACAAACAGCAACCACAAACACAACAACAACAAGAGTGAGTCCAACGACTCAGCAAATATAATAGTAGTATCAAGAATAAAAGTGAACATCATTTCTCAAGTTCATCCATCAATCATATAAATAAACCATGCTATGCAATATGAACAAAAATCTCTTTATCTCTTCTCTTTCGCATTTTACCGGTAATGCGGAGTGTGCATCCGTCAATGCACACCCATGCCTGTACCATCTAGTACAGGGACCAATTGCCCATACTCCTCAAGTATGGGGACCTTTAGCCCATCATGTCATCAACATGACGGGGACCTCGACGCTTGGTCATCTCTTGACCAAGACTTCAATAAATCAGGATGATGCATATGCGTGAATGTCTCAACAAATAAAACTTGCATTCACAATAGTTATGCACCAGAAATTCTCCTGAACACTTTCATTTGCAATCGACCATAAACCATACCAACATATCATTAAGATAATCAAGATCACATATACTCATAATATAGATCAAACATCTACAAACCAACAATCATCAACAATTCACACTATAAAGTTTAGACCATCATTATACTTGCCTTAATCACGGGAAAACGGGGGATGAGCAGAAGGTGCGGCCCCTGGGATCTGTCCTCCTCCTGAATAATAATTATAATGATTGCTAAGACAACAGTCGCGAGTCTTTAGATTAAATAAAAATACCCCCAAACTAACCCAACATGCTTAGCATGACTCAAAACCCCAAATCCTTTCGGCCACCCTGTCCCCCTCTACGGACAGTCAACTGCAAAAATTCGTATCTACTGGTACAGAAGTCCGAATAGAAAGTTCTTAGACTTTCTGGAAAGATAATTAAATTATCTAACTAAACCTAGTTAGTGAGTCTCCCTGATTCGGCCATCTTCTACCCGCACCATCTAATTTTCTAAAACATCAGTTTCATAACGGGTTCTCTGGACAGCGCACTAAAATTGTCATAACTTTCACCCCGAGAGTTGGAATCATGATTTCTTGACCGTTCTGGAAAGCTAAGGAAATTATCTGCAACTTTCATAATATGGAGATCCTCTGATTCTCCTGTTTTCTAATCGCCCAGACCAATCTACCGAAACCTGACAGAAATTCCCCCGATCTGCATAACAGTCCTACTAGAAAAATCGTAACTTTTGCTACAGAGGTCCGAATAATGCGTTCTAGCACTTCATGGAAATATAATGACGTCCTCTACAACTCTCCAGGAGAAGTCCAGACCTGAATCCCCACAATTCTATCCCAAAACAGCCGTCAACCCAATCTGTTCTAGCAGTCCAGTATACTGACATAGCTAGCACAATTAAAATATACATCTACTTGGGGCAAAACAGGGATTACCCTTGATGATTCGCTGAAGAACACGATGAACACCCCATGAGTTCCACCTCTTCTCGTTTTCCCCTCCTCTTCCCTTCCTCCGGATCCAATCGTCTTGCTGCGATTGATTTCTTCTTCCGCTCGACCGGCAGCAAATAGAGGTATTGATCACCGGCAATGGAGGAGAGGGGAGGGGAGGTGCTGCTGGGGGCGCGCAAGGGCAGCAGGGGCGGCGCAAGGGGGCAGCAGGGGGCGGCGCAAGGGGGGAGAGGGGGAGGGGCGGCTAGGGTTGGAGGGGGTGGGTGCCTCCCCCTCTTTGGCTGGTTTCCCTCCTGGGCCTTGGCCCAGGCTCAGGTTGTCCGGAAAATTCAGAAAACCCCCCTGAAACAATATTTTATTCTTCCCTTTAAGGTCCCTCCTCTCCAATTAAACAATTATTTCCCGAAAGGCTTTTGGGATATTACAAAAGGTTATTTAGGTTATGGAGAAGCTGGTTTGATCAAGTTGGATCAAAATAAAAGACTTAGTGGATTAGGTTTATGTGCTTTAAAAAACATACATAATATCCATTAGAGTTAGATGTGACTGGCTAGTCCATCTATTTAAAGGGGTTAGGATGGATGCTTGTGAGCCAACCATCCAACCTGCCCCCCTTGTGTGCTCTCTTGTGTTAGGGTTAGGTTTGAGAGTTCAGTACTTGTGATGTGCTCTCTATCCTCTAAGGTGGAGTGACTTAAAACTTGCCTTCTTAAGTGGCATTTCATTGATCTTTGATCATCTCCATGGCTATCTCTTATTTTGATTTATCTGCTCTTGATTTGGTTGGTTTTGATCTCTTTTCTTCCCTCTTCTTGATCTTGTTATGCCAAAGATGTGTAAAAAATGGAGATAATCTCAGGAAATCAATCTTCACCCATCTAGGCACTTTGATCAAGAAACTCGGTTTTTGCACATTTTTTATCCTTCAAGTGATTTCCTAATATGAGGATTTCTGACTTGATTTCTTTTGTTTTCTAACTTGCTGTGATATGTGGGAATATATCTTGAGCCATCTTGACCATCATCCATCCACGAGCAAGATGTATTCACCATTTTAGATTTTTAACCCATTTTTGTGCAAGCTGCCTTCAAACAGAAAAAAGTCAGAACTTTGGCAATAATTTTTTTAATTGTTGATTAGAATAGGTTCCTAACATCCTATAGAAGATGTGTATGAAATTTTATGTGATTGGAGCTTTGGTTTGAAAGCTAGCTCAATTTTATGTTTTGTGTCTATTTTGGTGAGTAGAGATTTATGAACCAAAATATCCCAAATATCTTAAGTTTTTTCAAGTGTTTTTATTGTGATAGGTTCCTAAGGTTTTGAGCTAGCTGTGGTTCAAGTTTCAAGTCTTTTGGATCGATGGATCAAAAGTTACATGATTTTTTCGATTTAAAGTAGTGCTAAAATCACTATTCATAGGCTGAAAATTTTGATAGCTCTGAGAATTTTTAGATTTTTGGCCTTTGGATATTCATAGCTTCTCATAACTATTGGAGTAAAGATTAAAAGAATACTTGGGGTAATTTGAAGGCATCATTCATCCCTCTATTACCATATTAGTTCAACAAGTGGTATCAGAGCCTAGTCTCTTCTTGTAGATCTTAACCAGTCTTAGGAGCCATAGCAGCAGACAAATATTCAACCAAGCCACCTATGTTCAATGGAGTAGATATCTTGTATTGGAAGTCTTGCATGCATGCTTACATTGAGGCTTAAGTACACGCAATTTTGCTTAAGGTCAAAAACCCTTATGTTGTATCGGCCAATGACAATGTAACTTCTCTTGATGCAGAAGCAAACAACAAATCACGTAACTTCCTGACTCAGAGGCTCATTCAATCAGAGTTTGAGTATTGCTCACTTGAGATCTGTTCATGAGATCTGGAAGACCCTCTCTGACTACCATATGGGCTCTACTGTGATCAAAAAGGTGAGACAGAATCAACTCAAGAAAAACACTCCAAGATTGAGCGAAAGCCCGGTGAGTCATTGGATGAGTTGTGAGAAAGTTCAACAAAATTTTTCATGACCTCCATGCTGTTGGCCTGACCTTCTTAGAGTTTGAGAATGCATGTCAAATTTGGGTGCCCTTGATGTGAAGGTCTGGAGGATGAAAATCATATCCATCAATGACAACAAGTCATGAGTAAGCTTACCATAGATTAGCTCTACTCATGGTTGAAGATGCATGAGATTGACTTCATCTCGTGTTTTTCTAAGACAAGTCAATGGCTTTTGTGATGAACCCTTCTCGAAGTAGTTCTTCTGATTATGTGGATGTTGGCTTTTCTTGGTTCACCTTGCACTCAGTTAGTGATGAGCAACTTGAGAGACTACCTAATGAAGATTTAGCCCTCCTGTCCACCAAATTCACTAGAGTGTACAACAAAGTGAGAAACAAGAGGAGATGTGGTCCGGTGGCATGCTTCAATTGTGGTGAGCTGAACCACATTCGGGCCAAGTGCCCCAAGCTGAAGGGCAAGGAGAAGGATCTTTGGAGGCGTCCTTAAGCTTGAGATGTGCAAGTCAAGAAGCCCAACTACCGGAAGTTCATCAACCGGGTCATTGCTGCTCTTGAGTCCATGGACATGAGCGATGTGTGCTCGGGGATAGAGGATGACAATGATGACAACCACAGCAAGAAGGCCCAGGACTTCACTGGCATGTGCTTCATGGCCAAGAGTATCCACAACGACGACAACTCTAACTCCGACGAGCCCTACAGCGACCCTGATGAGGTATGCTCTCCTTGAAGGCTATGAAACAAGGTCTTATTGCAATTGAACAACAACTAAGAAAACAAGCCAAAATGATTAAGAGCTAGGGCATAATGATTGATAACTTAAACTTAGAGATTGTTAGGCTCAAGTTAATTAACCCTGAAAATTGTGAATCTTGCTTGTGCTTGTATGATGAATAGTCTACATTGAAATCTGCTCATTTATCTGCTGTAGACCAACTCAAGAATGCTCTAGATGATCTAGATTCTCTCAAGTCAAGTCATTATCATGTTTGCATGGATTCTATTGCTCTTGATGTTATTTCTGTAGATGCTATTCCATCTTCTTGTTCAAATCATGCTTTACTGGAGATTATGTTGGATAGTGCTTTTAAGGAATTGCAAAAATTTGGCGCTGATCGAACTTGTTAACATTGTGAGGATAACAAGATTAAAATGAAAGAAATGATGAAATGATTATGCATTCTAGGACTGCATCATGTGAAAATTGTCCTAAACTCACAATTACGATAGATGCACTTAACAAGACTCTAGAGGAGAAAGCTAAATTTGAAAAATCTATAACCATGATTGCATCCAAAAAAGTCATTGGTTCTATTTTCTGTGCATTTTGTACTGAGATTGGAAATAATTTAGATGAAATGCATGAGGCCTTTAGGGTCAAGTTTGATGAGCCGTTGGCTAGGATCAAGAATTCTTCTAGCGGTTCATAAGGAAAGATATGCTAGGGTAACTAAGTTTAGTTATTATAGCACAAGCGAGAGCCTAGCAAAAGAAAATGACTACATTAAGAAAATTCTTGAGAGATTTTCTAGTGGGGAGAAGAACCTCAACATGATTCTTGACCAGTCTAAGGTGAGTGTGAAGAATAGAGGCCTAGAATTTAATTCCCTATAGTATTCCAAGAACCACCCACCTAAGATTGTGAGGGTTGTTGAGGGTGGCAATTTTTAGGTAGAACTCTCTGTGTCTTGCAAGACTATCTTTAGGTCTACAGGTTTTGCCCAAACCCTGTCTAGAAAGATAGGTGTTTCTTGTTCATCAGGTCAAACCTCTCAAAAGGTTAAGTACCATTGCACCTTCTGCATGAAGGATGGCCACGTAGTTGAGTTCTGAATCTGTAGAGCCAAGGTCGAGTGGAGAAAGAGAGAGCATGATTTGAGATCCATTGGAGGAGTTCCTTCACCTTTGACTGTTTCTAGAGCTAGGCAGTATGTCTTTTCTGCTAGACATAGGCCTAGGTTTATAGACAGCTTCCTTGACTCTTTTGGTGGTGTTAGGCAGCGCTTTGGGTTAGGATATCGCGAGGGTAGATCACGAGCAGCACCTAGTCAAAGGGAGTACCGGTCTTTTGGTAGACCAATTCGGAAAGGGCAAGGTGGGTCTCATATGCATAATCCTGATCATCATGCTAACCAAATTACTTCTGTCTCTACTACTGCTCCCAAGCATCGTGTGGCTAAGTATTGGATTCCAAAGTTATTTCTCACTAACCCTAGTACTGAGGCGCAGATGTTCCCTATTTTTGCCTTGTAGGTTTGCCATCCGAAAAAGGAGGATGTGTGGCTTATTAACTCTGGGTGTTCTCAACACATGATTGCATAATCTAGATGATTCTCCCTCCCTCACACGTGCATTCAGCAACGAGTTGATCACGTTTGGAGATGCTTTTACTAGGATCGTGACATCCAAAGACACAGTGTGTCAACAACAATTTCATGCTCAAGGACATCGCTTTGGTGAGTAAGCTGAGGTATAACTTGCTATCTGTCTCCTAGCTACTTGATGAGGGTCTATAAGTGAGATTCAAGATTGGTGAGTGTAGAGTTCTAGACTCCTCTAGTGAGAATATCTTTAGGATTTCTAGGTTTGAGAGGATCTTCAGTGCTGATTTCAGTATCTCTTCTGCCTCTAGCCCTAGGTGTCTTGTGGCTTCTGACTCTCATAACTTAGTGTTGTGGTATCATAGGTTTGGACATATAGACTTCGACCACTTGACTAGAGTTAGTAGCAAGAACTTGATTAGAGGACTACATAGGCTTAAGAGTGCTAGAGGCCTAGTGTGCGCACCCTGTAGACATGGTAAGATGGTTTTTGCTTCTCATCCATCTCTTAATTTAGCGATGACTGATAGACCTGGACAGTTCTTCATTTAGACACAGTAGGTCCTTCTAGAGTGCAATCTAAAGGTGGAAAGTAATAAGTGCTTGTCATTGTAGATGACTACTCTAGGTATTCTTAGGTGTGTTTTCTAATGTCTAAGGATGAGGCCTTCGATTACTTCAGACAGTTAGCCCTTAGACTAGCAGTCGACCTTTCAGAAGCTTTGAGAGCCATTAGGAGTGATAATGGCACAGAATTTAAGAACCATTCCATTGACACTTTCTGCACTAAGAGAGGGTTAGAGCACCAGTTTTCCTTACCTAGAGTTTCCTAGCAAAATGGGGTTGTTGAGATGAAGAATAGAACACTTGTTGAGATGGCTAGGATCATGCTAGATGAGCATAGCACCCCTAGGAGGTTTTGGGCTGAGGCAATCTCTACTGCTTGCTACGTGTCCAATAGGGTTTTTTGAGATTAGCCATAGGTAAGACTTCCTTTGAGCTTAGATTTGGTCATAAGCTTAGCGTCTCTCATTTTAAGATTTTTTGTTACAAGCGCTTCATTTTTAAACATGGCAACTTTTAAAAGTTTTAATCCAGATGTCATCATGGCATTTTTCTTGGATATCCTGCTCATTCTCATGGCTATCATGTCTTTAATTTGGATACTAACAAAATTTTTGAGACATGTTAAGTCACTTTTCATGAGGCTAGTCTTGGTACTAGACCCAACGATGCAGGTGCATAAGTATTTGCTAAGAGTGAGAGCATCTTCGTCGACGATGACCTTGACAAAGCGGATGAGGACCCAATCCATCCTCTAGTCACTCCTAAGTTAGCCGGAGAGCTTACTTATACCTCATTAGCTTTAGGAGAACAGCCTTCTCCCACCGGCGATTTGAGTGGCTATGTTCCTATCTCCACAGTCTGTGAGGTAGAGGCCACGTCTGCACCAAGACCCCCTCTTTATATTCAGTGATGACACACCCTCAGGAGCAGATGATTGGGGATTTCCATTAGCTAGTTACTCGCTCCAGGTTTATCTCTCCAGATTCTCATGCACATTCTGTTGTTGCTGCATCTTTTGAACCCCAAGATATCACCCACGCTTTATCTGATTCCTCTTGGGTCAATTCCATGCATGAAGAGCTTGAGAATTTTCAAAGAAACATAAGTCTAGACTTTAGTTAAACCTCCATCTAATCACAATATAATTGGAACAAAATGGATTTTCAAAAATAAGTAAAGTAGGGATGGGTTGGTAGTTCGCAACAATGGTAGGCTTGTAACTCAAGATTATTCTCAAGTAAAGGTCTTAAACTTTAAAGAGACCTTTACACCTATAGCTAGATTAGAAGCCATTGGTATATTGATAGCATTCATGGTATCTAAAGGCTTCAAGCTTTTTCAAATGGATGTCAACAGTGTTTTTCTTAATTGTTTCGCAGAGATGTCAAGAGTGCTTTTCTTAATTGTTTCACAAAGAAAGAGGTCTATGTCAAGCAACCTCCTGGGTTTGAAAATCCTAAATTCCCATCCATGTTTTCATGCTCTCCAAAGAATTGTATGGATTGAAGCAGGCCCCTAGAACTTGGTATGATAGGCTTAAGAGCTTCTTGCTTAAGAATGATATCAAAATAGGGATAGTAGATAAAACCTTGTTCACTCTTAAGCATGACAATAACTTCTTACATATTCAGATTTATATTGATGATATCATATTCGATGGTTCTTCTCATGCTTTGGTATATATATTTTCAGACACTATGAGCAGAGAACATGAGATGAGTTTGATGGGCGAGCTGACCTTCTTCCTTGGTCTTTAAGTCAAGCAACTAAAATAATGGATCTTCATTCATTAAAGCAAGTACATAAAGGACCTTCTTCGGTGCTTCGATGTGGGAAGCAGCAAGCCGATGTCTACTCTAATTGCCATCTCGGCCGTGTTTGATCCTATCAAGGATGAAGAGCCCGTGGATTAGAAGGAGTACCGCAACATGATCGATTGTCTCTTGTACCTCACGCTGTCACGGCTGGACATATAGTTTGCTGTGTATCTATGTGCTCGATTTCAAGCTTTCCCTCATGCCTCTCATCATCAAGTAGCGCGTCGCATCTTCAGGTATCTTCAAAGCACCCTTGACTTTAGACTTTGGTATTCTTCTGATTCTGCTCTCTCCTTTCTGGCTTTTTCTGATACTGATTTTGTGGGATGTAGAATGGATAAGAAGAGTACTTCTAGTACTTATCACTTCTTAGGCACATCCTTATCTCTTGGTAAGCTAGGAAGTATTTCTTTGTTACACAATCCACTGCCGAGGCGGAGTATGTAGCTGCTGCTAGTAGATGATCTCAGGTTCTCTAGATCTTATCTACTCTGCGGGACTATGGATTAGCTTTAGATAGTGTTCCTCTTTTCTTTGACAAACTAATGCCATAAACATAGCGAAAAACCTGGTGCAACACTCTAGACCAAGCACATTGACATTAGATATCATTTCTTTAGAGATCATGCAGAGAATGATGATGTTGTGCTTCATTTTGTGGAGTCTGAGCAGCAGGTTACGGATATTTTCACTAAGCCTTTTGATTCTTCTTGTTTTGCTTCTTTGTAGGGAGAGTTGGGAGTTATTAGCCCTTTTGGCCTGTTTTGAGGGGGAGTTTGTTTCTTTTGGATCCATTGTATCATATTGTATTTTAAATTCAGTAATATGCATTGTAATATAAATACATGGAGCTTGATTATTATCTTTGTGTGACATGATATCATGTTTTACATCTTGCCATGTCTTTTGCTAGTTTGCTAGCACTATTAAATGTGAGAAACTTGAATTAAATCATGTTTTATTGGATCTTATGACTAGTTTTGCTTTAGTGATCTTTTTATGATTTATGCCATGTCAAATAAGATAAATTGAATCTAAATTGAGCTTTTGATTAAGCTATACTAGTTCTTTATTAAAGCATGTGTTAGTATTAGCTCTTTGTTCTTGAACTAAGTTAAGAAAATGCAAAATGATCTCTTTTGTATAAAAAAACTAATCTCACCAATTCTTTCTCATGAGACTGCTTGCGATTGCACCTGGCATGAACTCAGAAGGAGTCTTGGATGACCAAGACCGCTTCTTTAAGTTTCTTGTTTGAGGTGGTCGCATAAGACTTCAGATATAGCATATAGCTAAGAAAATAAAATCTGTGAAAAATGGTTGAAGCTTAGGAGGAAGTTGTGGATAGCTCCAAGTTCAGGACTTGCTTTGCTAAGATAAAACCAAAAATAATTTTTCGTAAAACACCAAATGTGCTAAATTTGCTCAAATACAAGTGGCACCAAGTGTTTGAACAAAATGATTCAACATTAAACTTGTAGCACTCTAATTTGACTTAATTATTGCTTTCTGGTTCCATTTAGTTTATTGACATGGCTTGACTCATTTTTAGATAACTTTGGTTAAACAATGATCTTGAGCAACTTGACATGCCAAAAATCCATTTAAATTTCAGATAATTGCTTATTTGATTTTAGCTTTGCTATATATGGTTTGCCATAATCAAGATAGCTCTTTCACATAGTGTAGCTTGATGTAATACATGTAGAGCCACTTTGGATAATTTTTATGGCTCCTAATGCAAAAAAAAGGAATAAAATATAGCTATTTCATTTCATTCATGCTCTATCTTCTTCCATGCATCCTGATAACTCCATTGTCAAAGGGAGAGAAAGATTGGTAAAAATACATATCTTGAGCATGTTTTAGAGTTTTTGTGCAAAATTTCGCTAAATTGGAGCTTTAATATTTTATTGTGATTCTCTTGATCTTTTGATCACTTCTTACCATGACTAAGGTCAAGTTGAACAATTGTTCTTTCATATGGATAAAGAGTGAGATTTCCTGACTGAATTGGTGGATTTGAAGCTTTTTATGAAAAGATTACTGTTTTTAGTAGCTTCAATCCATTTCTGCCTCATATGGTCATTTCAGTCTTTACATTTATCTTATAACCATTTTCATCTTCATTTGCAAAATTTTCTAACTAAATTCTAAAACACCTCTAAATTGCATTTGTATGAAATTGCCAATAGATTCATAATGGGAGAGATTGAAGGACAATACGAAAAGGTCCATAGTTTTGTTCTGATGAACCATTGTCATTTTGGAGAAATGAAAAATTGAAATTTACAGATCTTTCTCAACAACCTACAAAAATATATGATTTTGGGAATTTTGAGTCATTGGATGATACGGTGACCTAGGTCAGTGGTTATAGATTGCATGAGACATGTTATTGCTAATGTCGGTCAAGTTGTGAAGAACTTATGCCTAGAAATGATTTCTTTATCTTTGGATGTGCATGGTCACTTGGAGTCACCCTTGGTAAATGGCGAGGATCGAGGCTACGCTCATGGAGAAGCCAAGGCCCAGAAATATTAAGGATGTCAGGTGAGACGGTGAGCTCAAGTAAGGCATAAGAAGGGCGGAAAATGTTGAAAGGCAAGTTCAAACGACAGGATTTTACCATGTGGTTTTGTCGGTCCAAGAGAGGCATGGTCCGGTGGACAAAATGCGAGACATTGCCAATGCATGTCAAGCCAATGGTGCACCTGCACGTGACAAGCATAGCGATTACTTGCAATGGAAGATAAAGATCAGATCAAGGAAGGGTATTTTGGTAATTTGACCAAAATACCAGAAATAATTTTGGAAGAAAACCGCAGCATGTGAGTGGTGCATGGGACGGTGGTTTAAGTTATGAAGAAGCTAGTTTGATCAAGTTGAATCAAAACAAAGGACTTAATGGATTTAGGCTTATACGTTTTGAAAAGCGTGCACAAGTGTAATGTGTGAGTTAAAACCCGTATGTGTGGGACTAATGGGTTTCCCCATTGTACTAAGTGAATAATATTTGTTAGGGTTAGATGTGGCTAACTAGCCCATCTATTTAAAGGGGTTAGGATGGAGGCTTATGTACTAACCATCTAACCTACCTCTCTTGTGTGCACTCTTGTGTTAGGGTGAAGGTTTGAGAGTTGAAAGCTTGTGGTGTGCTCTCTGTCCTCCAAAGTGGAGTGGCTCTAAAACTTACCATCTCAAGTGGTGATGCATCAATCTTTAATCATCTCTATGGCTATCTCTTGTTTTGATTGATTTGTTCTTGATTTGGTTAGTTTTAATCTCTTATCTTTTCTCTTCTTGATCTTGTTGTGCCAAACATGTGTAAGAGATAGAGATAATCTTTAGAAAAATCAATCTTCACCCATCTAGGCTCTTTGGTAGCAAGTTCATCAAGAAACTCGATTTTTGCATGTTTTTTATCATTCAAGTGATTTCTTTATCTAAGGGTTTTTGGCTTGATTTATTTGGTGTTCTAACTTGCTATGACAGATGGGAATACATCTAAAGTCATCTTAGCCATCATCCACCCATGAGCAAGTCGTATTCAACATTATAGATTTTTGACCCGTTTTTGGCACAATCTACCTTCAAACCAAAAAGGTCAAAACTTTAGCAATATCCTATAGAAGATGTGTACAAAATTTCAAGTGAGTTGGAGCTTTGATTTGAAACTTAGCTCATTTTCAAGTTTAGGGCCTTTTTTGGTGCAATAGAGCTTCATGAACCAAAATATCCCAAATCTCTTAAGTTATTTCATTTTTTCGACTGGGATAGGTTCCTAAGGTCTTAAACAAGCTGTAGTTCAAGTTTCAAGTCTTTGGATTTATCGGATCAAAAGCTACATGATTTTTCGGATTTGAAATAATGTTGAAACCACTATTCACAGGCTGAAAATTTCAATAGCTCCGAGAATTTTGGATTTTTGGCTTCTTGATCTTCATAGCTTCTCATAGCTTTTAGAGTAATAATTAAAGGAATACTTGGGAGAAAAATTTGAAGGCATCATTCACTCCTTGTTGCCATATCAATCCTACAAGCTTGGTAGATTCAAGTAAGGCATAGTCTTGTGGAACCAGAATGGAATTGATTTGCCTACGTATAGCAGGTTAACGGTGCACCTACACATGGCAAGCATGCATGGCGATTGCTTGCAAGTTAATATAAAGACCAGATCAAGAAAGAGTATTTTGGTAAGTTGACCAAAATTCTGGAAACTACATTGGATCAAAATCACAGCGCTTCAGCAACACTTGGGAAAGCTATTTAGGTCAAGAAGACGCTTAAAAGATCAAGTTGGATTAAAGATAAGGATTTAGAAAATTCAGGCTTACGCGCTTTGAAATGTATGCATAAGTATAGTGTGTGTATGTAAAACTCTTGTTGTGTTGGGTTAACAGGTTTTCTCCATTTGTGCCAAGTGGATAGTGTTCATTAGGGTTAAACGAGGCTGGTTGTCTTGTCTATTTAATGGGTTGGGAGGAGAACTTAATAGTTAATCATCCAACAATCCTAGCTTTACCCATTGAACCCAAGTGTTCTAGAGTTAGGTTTTGAGAAATACGAGTACTACGGTGTGCTTTCTTGTCCTCCAAGTGGAGTGGCTATAAAACATTCATTCTCAAATAGCAATATATCAACTTTGTTCATCTGTTATGGATTCCTCCTGTTTTGTTTAATTTACTCTTGATTTGGTTGGTCTTGATCTTCTCTCTCCCCTTCTTGATTTTATTGGATGCCAAGAACATGTAAGTAATAGAGATATCCTATGAAAATCAATCCACATCTATATAGACATCTAGTTTGATAACTTCTTGAAGTTGCCCAGTTTTTACTTGATTTGGTCTCTCGAGTGATTTCTTGACCCAGCTACTTTTGGTTTGATTTCTTGGGTGTTCTAGCTTTCTGTGATATGTGATAATACATCTCGAGCTATCTTGACCATTATTCACCCACGAGCAAATCGTATTCAGTGTTTTTGGTTTTTGCTTGGTTTTGGTGCACCCTTCTTTCAAACAAAAAAAGGTAGACACTTTAGCAATGACCCTTCCTAACATCTTAGTGAAGGTGTATGTTAAGTTTTGAGTCATTTATATCTACGGATCAAAAGTTACATGAATTATTAGTTTTTAAATAGTTCTGATTTTACTGTAGCAGTACTACCGGCCACGATACTGCCGTGGGTACTATGGTGGTACTAACATTATACTATGTAGATTCCTGATTTGGTAACTTTTGTGTTGGCTTTCTATTTCAAATCTTCATAACTTTGTAACTATTGGAGTTATGATTGACAAATACTTGAGAAAAAATTGAAGACACCATTCACTCTCTCAATTACTATATCAGTCTTATAATAGCTTATGACTTATGGCTTTTCTTAAACAAACAAATAGTACAGCTTCTCTGGCGCAATTTTGATGCGACTTATTAAGACAACCTTTTTAAAATGACTTATCAGTTTGTCAGTATTCGATTCGTCCACATAAACACTTACGCTAAGATAAAACTATAAATTATAACCATACGCTAAGATAAAATTATACATTATAACCATAAACTATAAAACGTAATAAAAAAGAGTCTAAACATGAAGAATCTACTCATAAGGTGGCGCTAGCGATGGGACGGCCAGAAATTTGGCATGGCTCGCGGCGAGCATGTGAAGGTATTTGGCATTGCTCGATTGGATGCCTTGCCAGAAGCCGAAGAACTTTTTCTTGTTTCTTGATGTTGCTCCCAGCGGCCTCCCAGTACACTTATATCAGAACGTACGTGTTTGCCACTCGATCTCGTCGCTGACCGCCCACTACCGCCGCCCGCGGCTGGCTGCGCTGTTGCTGTCCCCGCACAAAATAACGACACAGCAACAGCTCTTTTACCCTTCTGATGAATCGTACGTCCGTGTCACTCTTGTATTGAAACTACTACAGCTGTCTACAGAAAAAGTTTAGCGAAAAAAGGTTGTGCAATCCATGGTCTAATAATACGTCTCCACTAATACAAGTGCTTCAACAATATATGTTGCCTCATCGATCACTATACATTTTAAGAAGAAAAGAATTATACCTGTCTTTGAAGGAGAAACACCAAGGCAACCTAACTGCAACCGGTTTGGCCGCGCTTAACATTTTTTTGCACCACCGCTACTATAACTTTTCAGCGTAACTAAATTTAAAAAATTAAAAGTAAAAAATAAATTATCTCATCACAGACAATACAAAGAAATACGAAAAAAAACAAAAAAAATAAAAGTTAAAAAAAGACATAATTAAAAAACCAAAACCAAAACCCCAAATATGCCAGACCTTTACCCCAAATCTCGACGTACGTACTCAGCCCAATCCAATTCGCTCACTTGCTCTGTCCGATATATAAACACTACAGCACGCACATATCCCGTATATGTGCGCCACTTTAACTGATCTCACATACGCTACATATGCACTTCTACGTGTTACGGGAGGAAATGGCGTACTACTACTACGCTTGGTTTCTTTTGCTTGCGACCTTGGCGTCGGCACCGGTGTTCAGCTTCGCCGATGGCAATGAGCCGCCGCCGCAGGTGCCGTGCTACTTCGTGTTCGGGGACTCGCTCGTCGACGACGGCAACAACAACGCCATCATGTCGCTGGCGCGCGCGGACTACCCGCCTTACGGGATCGACTTCGCCGGCGGGCCATCGGGAAGGTTCAGCAATGGACTCACCACCGTCGATGTCATCTGTAAGCTATTCTAATTTGTTTAATTATTGATTACGAGAACGTTACCAAGAGGTTTAATCTGCTTGATGCATATATAATACTATGCTTTGACCTCGAAGCTGAGCTGAACTGCTTAGTTTCAAGTTTCCATGCTGTTTTGAATTAAATAAACGAACGGCCATAGTTTTCTTAAACAAATATACAAGCATTAGAACAGTTTTTTAGTATGACTAAAAACGAAAGAATCCTTCAAGCAAAAGATTAAAAATGGTTTAATTCTAGCCGTTGATCATCTCAAATTTTACTGAAGTTCTAAAAAAGACAAAAAGAAATCAATGAGCCTATTTTGGATGATGCACTTATATAGAATTATGAGTCTCTTTTTTCAGTTTCTAAAAGTTGTTTTTCGGTTTTTCTACGGTAACTAGCTTTTCAAACGGACTATTTTTTCAAGTCGAAGTCTACAAGTTAATTATAGTATATAATGTAGCAACTTCATTTATCTCAGCCAAAACCGCATGTGAGGTATTGTTATTTTGTACTCTCTTATGAATAATCTAAATCCATAAGCCATAGCTAAAAGACACAAATCGAAAAGTACAGATCCTATATTCGGTCGTAACGACCCTGGTGATTGATGGTCGGTAGCATGCGTTAATCAAGTAGATAAATCAAGACAACTTTCTGAAAGCGAAAAGTTTGTCAGCGATAAGTTTGTCCCTGCTGCAAGCCAACTATTCTTAGTGATTTGTTTTATGTTACTCCTAGCAAGAAAAACTATATTACTCTCACTAATCATAAAAGAGTGATGTTTTTAACTTTGCAAAATCAACAAGACTCCACTTTGGCTCCTAAATTTTTCATCGTATATTCATATATAAATATTATGAAAGTTTTGTATGACAAATTCATTCGTATTATTTTCATATATACAAACCATACATTCTAAACAATATCTTTAGTCAGAGAAAATTCATATTTGCTGCACTTATGCACAAAAATGGGTTGAGTTCTTTTCTGCTTATGATTTATAGCTTCTCTCAAACAAACAAAAGGGACAACTTCTCCGCCACTATTTCGAAGCTACTTATCAGGATAGTTTTTTGAAGCAGTTTATCGATATTCGGTTCGTTCATATAAATGCTCATGCTAGAGCTAAAAACTATAAACCGCAGTTATAAGCTGTAGCTAAAAAAACCACCTATAATAGCGGCGTCTAATGTCACACGGAGATATGTGCTATATGTCAATATGAATGCTTCAACGAGGAGTGAGCGTAGTGGGTGTGAGCGAGGTCTTCGCTCTTGCCCACCAGCCTTCGAACCTATGTTCGATGCTTGCGCCTCACCAAATAAAATGGGTACATAGCATGCATACATTAAGTGAGACAATTCTTACCTACACTCCGAAGGCCGTAAAGCCTTCCATTAATTCTCTAGCATGTGTAGAAGACACGCAGGTGTGTGTATGTGCGTGGTGTGTGTGGGTAGTGTTTGTCCGCTTTGTACCCCTAAAAAATATGAATCTTTCGACTCTGTCCCCACTCCCGACATGGGTGGGTTCTCTTGGTTGTGGCTGATAACTTATGGTTGTGACTGATGGCTTTTGGTCTTAGCGCAATACTTGTATGTCGAATGCTGATAAGTCACTTCGAAAAGGCGGTAAAGAAGTTGTCCCATTTATCATAAACTATTAGCCATAAATTGAAATAAAAAGGACCAAATTGTAGCTGGAGAAAAGGAGTTATGGTTGGAAAGTGGATATAAATTATTCATATTATATTTGTGTTGGGATACGGGTAGGCAACACTAGCATAGATTAAAAATTTCTACCACGTAAACTAGTAAGCCATGCGAGTAAGTGATTATATATCGTTACAACTAGACGCGCTGTGCAGCGGAAGTAGACTTGAAGCAGCCAGTTTAACGAAGAGCACGTCGATGTAGTAGAAGTAGTCGATCATCCTCTGGCCAACCATCTCCTCCTCATGATCGTCTCGATCGGCGCCGTAGTCATAGCAGTGCCTCTACCGAGGTCCACACGTCTAGGCATAGAACACCATGCATCGATGTGCTAGCACCAGCGTGCATGGTAGGGGTTATGAGAGATGGCAATTAGGATTTCGTTGGTTGTGTCTTGGGATACCTCCATTAGCCCCAGCACCTCCCTTTATATAGCCTCCAATTGGATCCTTATCTGATACGATCAGATATCGTATCCAACTCAGAAAGCATCAAGCTGGATCTTTATCCAATATGAGTAGAGATCGTATCCAACTAGGAGTCTATCATCCGAACCCTTATTATTTCGACCCATTAAATGTGTGACCCTGTAGATTCATGTATATTTGGTCATGGGCCAAAAACACATTTCTGGTCCACAAGTCGGTAGTAGTCCCTAGTAAAATATAACGACTCCCAAATATACATAAAGATCATATCGGACGAACCTATATAATGCTTATGTAACAATCCCTTTGCCTCATGATACCAGATCGAACTCAAGGTGAAAAGCATGCCATCCAATGATAGCTCGATCCTTCACTTGAACCTGTAGTAAATTACTCAATTGTGATTGACTCCTTAACCATATTTAATATGGCCATGCACTTTCTTAATCCAACCACATCGAGGGACCTAGAGATATCTCTCCCATTATATTGGAGGGAAAAATTATATCTTGATCACTCACATTCCTTCGCATATTTCATAGCAAACATGAAAGCTACCTTTATGATCACCTAGTTACAGAGTAGTGTTTGGCAACCCCAAAGTAAACTATTACACATATAGAAAACCGTGACGATGTTAAGTCTATGGATCCTACATATACTATGTATGATATCAACTGGTGACACTTAAAAATATAACAATTCCTGTAGTGTCTCATGGTACGTCAATCTAGCACTATTTTCTCTAACATATGTCCATAATATTGATTTGATATCTCCATATCCATGATCCGTAAAATATGATCATCAATTAATATATGTGCTAATCTATAAATCATAATTATCCCACATAATGACATAAGATCACATATAATTTAAAATAACATCAAAACATGACTAAAGAGTTCATGAACAAGTCACATACTTATTGATCAATATGAAAGATATCTATTCAAGAGACAAAATAATATATTATTCAAAAGATCATAAATATAGAAGTGATACAATCATCTCTATGATTGCCCCTCAGGCATATCACTAACAATCTACCCACTTGCCCTAGAGATCAATCATGCAAATATCTAATATCGATACCTCTTGTGTGTGCCTCATGCTTTGCTTGCAGAAGAGCTTTTGTCAACAATCAGTAATATTTAAATTTGTGTTCACTTTGTATATCTTCACATCACCTCTATAAACGTTCTCACGATTGAGGAAAAAGCACCAAAGTATGTGCTTATACTTATAATGTGATCTAGGCTCCTTGGCTTGCACAATGGTTCCAATATTATCACAGTAGAGATCCATTAGACCAGAAGCACTAGAGATCACACCTAGCTCAAAAATAAACTTCTTTATCCAAACAACCTCCTTTGCAGTTTTAGAAGTCGCAATATACTCAGCTTCCATCGTATAATCAGCAACTGTCTCTTACTTGGAACTTTTTTTGGCTCACTACTCCTCCATTAAGACAAAACACAAACCCAAACTATGATTGAAAATCATCTTTATCGATTTAGAAGTTAGCATAAGTGTAACCATTTATGACTAAGCTCTTCATCACCTCCATAAATAAGGAACACATCCCTAATCCTTCTCAAGTATTTCAAAATGTTCTTTACAACTATCCAGTGACCTTCATCTGGATCTGACCGATATCTGCTCGTAACACTTAGAACATATGACATATCTGGGTATATACAAAGCATGACATACATGATAGACCCAATAGCAGAAGCATATGGAATCCTACTCATCTGGTCTCGCTCATCAGGAGTCGAAGGACACTGAGTCTTGCTAAGACAAATACCATGTGACATAGGCAAGAAATCCTTTTTGGAATCCTTCATATTAAATCACTTTAATACTTTGCCAATGTATGTATCTTGGTTTAATCCAATTAGCCTTTTATTTCTATCTCTATAGATCTTTATGCCCAAAATATACACTTCCTCTCCTAAATCTTTTATAGAAAAACTATTTCATAATAAAGACGTGATAGATTTGAGTATAGAAATATCATTTTCGATCAATAACATATCATCCACATATAGGATCACAAAAAATAAGTGCACTCCCACTAGCCTTTTTGTAAATACAAGGCTCTTCTTCATTCTTGATGAAGTCAAACTCTTTGACTACCTCATCAAAACGAATGTTCCAACTTCAAGAAGGTTGCTTCAGTCCTTAGATAGATCTCTCAAGCTTGCATATCTTTCTAGCATTTTGGAGATCGACAAAACCCCCAGGTTGTGTCATGTACACATTCTTACTTAGTTTTCCCTTTAGAAAAGCCATTTTGACATTCATCTACCATATCTCATAATTAAAATATGTAGCAATAGCTAGAATGATCCGAACAGACTTAAGCATAGCGACGGGCGAGAAAGTTTTATCATAGTAACACATTAAATTTATTTGAAACCCTTCGCACTAATCGTGCCTTATGGATATGAACATTTTCATCCATGTCTACTTTTTTCTTAAAAACTCACTTGCACTTAATGGATTTTACACCATCGGGTGGATCAACTAAGTTCCAAACTTGATTATCATACATAGACTGAATTTCATATCTCATGGCACCAAGGCATTTCTCATAGTCCGGGCCCATCATCGCTTACTAATAAGTCCTAGGCTTATCATTGTCTAACAACAAAATATCATGTCGATATCTTATCGGCAATTGACGTGACCTTTCAGACCTACGTGGGGCTGGTACCTCTTCTATAGGTTTTACAACATATTGTACATTCTATAGAGATTCAATAGGAGTTGAAATATTTTTTGATAGCTCTCAAATTTCTTCGAGTCTCACATGCTCCCACTAACTCATTTTGATAGAAACTCTTTCTTCAAAAAGACACCGTTTTGGGTAACAAACAGTTTATTATCATCCCTTTTATAAAAGTAATATCCTTTAGTTTCCTTAAAATATCCCACAAAGAAGCATTTATTAAATTTAGGAGTGAGCTTGTCAGACATCAAACATTTTACATATACTTCACATCCCCATATTTGGAGAAAAGATAGCCCAGGATGCTTTCCAATCCATATCTCATATGGTGTCTTCTCTATAGCTTTTAACGGAACCCTATTTAATATGAACGCAGTTGTTTCTAGAGCATACCCTCAAAAAGACAATAGCAGATCAGATTGGCTTATCGTGGACCAAATCATGTGTAAGAAGGTCCGATTCTATCATTTAGACACCTCATTCCATTGAGGTGTTCCCGACAGAGTTAGTTGGAGAACAATTTCACAATGTTTTAGATGATTACTAAACTCATGGTTCAAATATTCACCTCTACGATCTGATCATAGGACTTTAATTGTCTTGCAAAGCTAATTTTATACCACATTTTGTAATTTCTTGAACTTTTAAAAGGATTCATACTTATGCCTCATTAGGTAGATTTGACTATATCTAGTAAAGTCATCGGTAAAAGTTATGAAGTATTGAAAATATCCTCTGGTCGTTGAGCTCACTGGTCCACATACATGTGAATGTACTAAGGCCAACAAATCATTTACCTTCTCAACTAGACTAGTGAAATGTACCTTAGTCATTTTTCCAAGTTTACAAGACTCACATATTTCAAATGATTTAAAAATCAAATGAGTTTAGAAGAACATCTTTTTGAGCTTCACCATGCGCTTCTTATTTATGTGACCCAAATGACAATGCCAAATATAAGTAGGATTCAAATCATTTGGCCAAAGTGTCTTAGCACTAATGCTATAGATAGGCACATTCTCAAGATTGAAAACATATAATCCATTCATCAATGGAGCATGACCATAAAGCATATCATTTAAATAAATTGAACAACAATTGTTTTTTTATTCTAAACTCATAACCTTTTGTTCCCAAACATAAAGCTAAAATAATGTTTTTGCTTAAGGCAGGAACATAACAATAAGTATTTAATTTCAGAACTAATCATCAGGGTAAAAATAATAGTAAAGTACCAATAGCCAATACAACAACTCTTGCTCCATTGCCCACACAAAGAACAACCTCACCTCTTGCGAAACTTCTACTCCTTATCAACCCCAACATCGAATTGCAAATATGAGCAACCGAACCAGTATAAAATACCCAAGAACCAATATGTGAAGTAGTAAGATTTATTTCTATGATATTTATACATAAAGTAGAAGTCTTACTTCTCTTATTGTTTTCCAGTGTTGCTATGTACTTGTAGTTCCTCTTCTAATGTCCAGTCCCATAGCAATGGTAGCAAATAGTATCAAGTGCGGTGCCAATCTTGAGCTTCTAAAGCTTAGATTTGATATTTAATATTTCATCTTGAGTTTTGCCTTTGCCCTTTCTTTTACCTAAAGACCTAGATTTCTTCTTTTTTAAGTTGATAATCTTCTGAACCATCATCAAATCATTAGAGCTTTTCTTAACGATCTCATCTGCTAACTTTAACATGCCATACAACTCGGTCATTGACTTCTCTGTGCCATTCAAAGTTCAAAATGACTGGCTCAAAACTTGGAGGGAATGACTGGAGGATCGCTAGGGGTGAAAACGGGTTAGATACGGATCAGATGGTGCTGAAACCATATTCGCATCCATATTTTTTCTCAGATTCAAATATGAATTGGACAAATGCTAGATATGAATATGGACTGATCAAATATCGAATACGAATTTGGGTTGGATTATACTCAAAATCGGATCAAATTCGACTATTTTTCGGATTCCAATAATTATTCTTGGCCTCTCCTATTTAAAACATGGCACTAAATTGTTTTAATATTTTAAGATAAATAACTGACTCAGTGACTCTAACATGTAATTGCGCATTAAATGTTGATAACAACAAAGGAATCATTCATCTCACGTATTTGTATAATGCAGCTTTTGAGGATAGCTTCATATCCTACGATGCAAGTAAGTTTAACAAATCAATATCGGTTTTATAGTAATATTTATACTCCTTTTCCTCTAGTTTATCACATAATCATTGATCATTGTTGCCATTTTGTCACTAATCCTAACAAATTCTAGATATAATGCAAATCAATCGGTTATAAACATATTAAATTTAGCTAAAAATAGTGTGCAAAAAGCTTTATTGAGGACGTGCCAAAATAAAAAATATGAAATGCCAAATTAAAGCCCACCATGATGACTGCCTCGTCGAGAAGGTCGACATGCATATATAATATACCCATTTTAGAGGTCAAATGCAAAAAATGTGTATTAATAAGTTGCTGCTATTATATCTGTTGAATCTAGATATCGGACTCCGAATTTGGATCTTATTCGGATGTCTGGATCGGCGCTGACCCATACCAAATTTGTATCTGCATCCGGGTACTATCCGGATTCGGTAGCCAGATATCCGAGTAATATTCATATTCGTTTTCACCCCTAAGAATCGCATCAGTAGCCAACTCTTGTCTAAGGGGAAAACCAATCTTTTTTAAACTCTCAAAGTAATCAATCATCTTGATTACATGAGGGCTAATCGGACTTCTTTCAGCTAACTTGCGCGCAAACAATAACTTAGAGGGTTGTACCTTTTAACTCTTGCCTGATTCTCAAACATGCCTTTAAGACCCACAATCATATTGTAGGCATCTATGTTCTCATATTGTTTCTGAAGCTCAGAGTTCATGGTGGCAAGCATGAGACAGCTAACATCAAGCGAGTCATTGCAATATTTCTTATACTCATTCTTTTGGGCATGAGTAGCATCTTCAGTTAGTTCATCTGGATATGGAAACTCTAGAATATATTCCTTCTTTTCTTACTTGAGAACAATTCTTAAGTTGCGATACCAGTCAAAGTTTGCTTCATTTAGTTTTCTTTCTCAAAAATAGACAGTAGGTTAAAACTAGGTGTGAAGGAAGTAGATGGTGGGATTGTCTACCACATAAAAAGTATATGAAAAAATTTAGCACTATGTTTATGTGAAATCTTCAATTAAACAATTTAACAAAAGATACTCCCACTGTATGTTTAAAAACCATGTACCCTCTAATAACATATAGTGAGTTAAGATCCATATTTCACTAAGTCGTAGTGAGCTTTAGCATCACTGATAGAAACTAGCAACGTAGGCAAGCAATTATTTGCTAATTATATCATATGTAACTCTTGTTTGTTGAGTGACATCCATATGTTCCAGCCTCAACACTATTCCCCTAGGCCCAAAACTATTTTGATAGTCTAGCCTAGTTAAGACAATATTACATGTGAAGTGTCCAACACTAGTTCCTTGTCTTATTGAGGTAATTAATGGCACCCTACTTTAATAGACCTACTAGTTAATAATCAAAATTTTGATAGGTGCAACAATTGGAAAGCATCAAGTTTAACTTAAATTTTCTAGAGGGATACTATTTTATCATGTTAAAACACCCAAGATAATGATATGAATAATAGAATAATAGAAACATAAAAGCATTCATAGTTAAATCATATTAAACTGTGAGATAGTATGGCCCTTAGCATGGCAATCTTCATCATCACACTTTCAGTCCATCGAGCCATCAATGCTTGAGGTCACCACATTCATCTACTTAGCTATTACTTCTAACAGCTAACAATAAATTATATATGAAAATATTAAGCATCATAAGTTGACACGCAAGCTGTATATAATAATGTGTAGCTTATGACTATAAATTAGCATGATACGCAGGCCACGAAAAACTCATACATGCATCACATATACAATAGGCCATACTATTCACACAATTCTGCAAAAATGAGTTATGTGCATAATACAATTCTATCACGTAGTATGAATACATAACACCTATAATGTGCAGTACGATTACCTAGCATGTTGGTCCCTCGCGGGTTGAGGGCAGCGCCCTTGAAAAAATTTCAAGACATAAATTCTATTCACGAAATCGCCCTTGAAAATTTCATCGGATTAATCACATTAGCCCAATTTCAAACCAATCTAATCGGTCTGATTTTCCATTGATCAACCACATTGATCAATGCAGGAGGTCTCCAGAAATAACAATAGCTCGGTGATATTAATTCATACCTCCTCTAAAAACATCTACTATTGCCAAAACCAATTAATCTTATCACTTAGTGCCTAAATCAATCCAATATACTACCACCACATATCAACTATATATGACCAATCTAGATCAAACACTACATAGGATGGCTCTAATACTACTATTGGGATACAGATATGCTACGCTACCATAGATTAAAATTTTTTACCATGTAAACTAGGAAGCAATACGAGTAAGAGATCATAGATCATTACCACTAGACGCGATGTGCAGCGGAAGTAGACTTGAAGCTGCCAGTTCAACAAAAAGTGTGTCGGTATAGTGGAAGTAGTAGATCAATATCGTCTGGACAACCGTCTCCTCCTCACGATCGTCCTGATCAATGCCTCTACCGAGGTCCGCACATCTAGGGGTGAACATTGTGCGTCAGTGTGCTAGAACCAGCGCGCACGGCAAAGGTTATAAGAGATGGCAGATAGGGTTTTGATGGGTGTGTCTTGAGATACCTCACTTAGCCCCTGCACCTCCCTTTATATAGCCTCTAATCGGATCCTTATCCGATACGATCAGGTATCACATCCAACTCAAAAAGTCTTAGGCTGGATTTTTATCTAATATGATTAGAGATTGTATCCCACTCGGAGTCTATCATCCTGACCCTTATCGTTCCAACTCGTTAAGTGTATGACCTTGTAGGTTCATGTATGTTTGGCCATAGGCTGAAACTCATTTTCGGTCCATAAGTCGGTAGCAGTATCTAGCAGGACATAATGACTCCCAAATATACATAAAGATTATATTGGACGAATTTATATAGTGCTTATGTACCGATCCCTTTGTCTCATGATACCAGATCGAATTCAAGGCGGAAGCGTGTCATCCTATGATAGCTCGATCCTTTACTCGAACCTGTAGTAGATTACTCAGTTGTAATTGACTCCCCAACCACATTCGGCATGGCCATATACTTCCTTAATCCAACCACATTGAGGGGCCTAGAAATATCTCTCCCGTTATATTGATGGAGAAAATTTTATCTTGTTCACTCACATTCCTCCGCATATTTCATAGTAATCCTGAAAGTTACATTTATGACCACCTAGTTACGGAATAGTGTTTGACAACCCCTAAGTGAACTATTACACGTATAGAAAACTGTGACAATCTTAGGTTTAATGATTCTACACACACTATGTATGAGACCAACTAATGACACTTGAGAATATAACAATTCCTATAATATCTCATAGTAGGTCAATCCAACACCATGTTCTCTAACATGTGCTCACATTATTAATTTGATATCCACATATCCATGATCTGTGAAATATGATCATAAATCAATATATGTGTTGATCCATAAATTATAATTGTCCCATATAATGACTAAGATCAGGGATAATTTAGAATAACATCAAAATATGAATAAAGAGTTCCACAAACAAGTCACATACTTGTTGATCAATATGAAAGATATCTATTAAAGAGATAAAATAACATATTGTTGAAAAAATTGTAAACATAGAAGTGATTTAATCATCTCCATGATTGCCTCTTGGGCATATCACTAACAATTCGTATCGGATATGGTTTAGATTTTTTTGTCTGATTAACGATTTCTCTCTTATTTGTATTCATATTTAAATTTTCATAAAAATATAGATACAAATATAGTCTGGAGTTTTGCCATCTGAAATGTTATTTTATCAGAAGTATTTGTATTCTAATTCGATGAAGCGACATACATATTTTGTTGCAATATGTCTACTTAGTTGGATGAGTTTTTTTAATTTAATACGAATCCATGTTCCTTGGGGTGACACAAATTAGAATAATTAAGTTTGATTGTAGGAGGGCAAAGTGTCATCAATATCTTCCCGTTATATAAATTTCAAGGATATTCGAACCCAACCGAATTGATTAGATATTCGATTTGAATTCGTATTCATTGTAACATTACATAAAGAGTGGAAGCGAAAGTGTACATAAACGTGGTAAAGCACAACTCGCCACAGGCAAGTGACTGAGATAACTTAGGTACCACCGATATTAGCCAGAGAATTGACTAATGCTAGATGTACCCACAAGTTAGCCTGGTTTGCTAGACTGAAATGAGAGGCAAGTCTACCGAAGTCTATCCTAATCTCCACCATCTTCATTGCCTTTCTCTCCCTGGTCCTCATAGTAGACATAGTGCCCTTGGTTTATGGACTCTGAAGGGGGATAAGGGCGAGAGTGAGCACAAACAACCGTGCTCTGCGAGCCAACACATAGAATGCAGGTAAATATAGATGCAAGGCTGTCAAGTGATGCTTGAGGCTCTTTTATTTGCTTAAGGCGACATTTGCACTTACATAATTAAAATTCCTATGACTTAGTATTTTTACAAATATGCTTTAAAGATTTTGAAATTATGCAGTATTTATAGCGGCGTAGGTTCCATCCACCAATTACATGGTTCCATCCACCTATGCTAGCTTTTCATCATTCGGTTACTTCCACCTTATTTTCGACACTGGAGTACATCCCTCCAGGAAAATTTCCAAAGTCAGGTTTACTCCGCCTGACAGTTTTTTCTTCCCTCCCTCAAAAGATTTGAAATAGAACTAACTCAAGGAAGATTTCCATGTCTGCCCTTGACCGTGGGCACAGCAATTCGAATAATTTATACTCTGCAGAGACTGTACATCTTTACCCACAAGAGACAATCAGCTCGATGGGCCCACATGATTCCTTGGACATGTAGATCGAGAAATTGTCATGAGGCCTTTACAATACCTCGCCCTTTAGCATCTCACTCCTATAGGGTTGCTTCCATAGATTGTGTGGGATGTCCACCACAGGTTAGCGTAGTCGGACTCCACTTTCTACAAACGCTAGCCTTGGCAACGTCACCTCTATCCAGTGTCCCATTCTATGCAGGGTTTTTATTACCCACCTACACCCGTCTTCCGTGAGATGACTAGAGGGTCTAGTAAATTATTCAGCCAAGCTTATATTTTACCAGCTTGTGGTTGCACTGTTGTACACGGAGGGGTCATCACAGGATTAAGTTCTTAATTTATCCAGGCGGTTCATTCCACATACCATTGACCTTGTGCTACATCCACACCCACCACTCTTACCATCTGCCCAGACAGATATAGCAAATTTTTAGGGTTTTGAGAAGCATAAATTAAGTAGTCACAAATATTCAGCCACGTACATCCCGTGACTGTCCCAAAACCAGTTTTCATGTTTAAAGATTGATGATCAGGGCCACTGGTGCTCTGGACTTGACAAGACTAGCATGGCATTTTAATACGGCATATAGCTAGTAAAGTTATCATAACATCTAGGGAGACAATGGTCAGGTGATTCGAGTGTCAAGGATGGGGTACAATATTATTAGTTGACAAGTGGTGTATAACTACCTTATGAGTAACATATATTTGCATATAAAGTAGGGCATGCAACTTTAATAATTTAAACGAACATAATTTCACATGAAATATAGGCACAAAATGATCAAAGTATTGACTCGCCTGGATCACAAGCTTGGAGGTCTTGTGCTGCTTCAATCGGGGGCTTGTTCTCTTCGCGCTCTACTCGGAGGAACATACCAGAAAAACAATGCAGATGAGCGAAAGCAAGTAAATACCAAATAAAATAAAAAAAATTTCAAATGAACTCAAAATTGAACCAAACCAGTACCAATAGGTAGATCTTGATTTTTAGAAAAAAAAATTAGAAACAAGTTTCATTAAATTTGGAGTTACGATGAGGGAGAATGAGCCTTTCGAAGTTTTAATCTCAGGAAAAATCGAAAAATAGAAAGGGGAGAGAGACTGTGACTCGCTGATAGGTGGGGCCTAAGGAGTAATAAATAGAACTCAATTTTGTTACCGTTTTATAGTGGCTGACAGGTTGGCCCGAAAGGAAATTAATCGCATTCACTGCTCTACAGTGCCTGACCGGTGGACCCGCCATCATTAGTGTTATTAATAGTTAACGGTTGCTTAGGACATGCATTTAATTAACTTAACTACTTGCGCTAATTAATCGCTCGGCCGCAGTTCGGTCTGGCTGTGAGGGCGGCGGAGCCGACCGGTGGCGAGGGGGTCACGGTGGCGCGACGGCGTTAGCCAAAATGGACTCCATGGCCTCGCGTGCACCTTGGGAAGGAGTGGGCGGCCGATTTTGGCCCGATGGCTACTGGCGGCGAGCACGGCGGCGGCCGAAACAGGGGAAAGTGGAATCCGGGGACTCAGGCACGGGAGCTTCTACGGATGGTCACAAACTTACCTACGGCCCGAGCAGTGGTTGGGGTGGAGCCAAGAGAGTTGGCGACGAGGAAGCCCTTGGTGGCGAGGAGAGCAACGATGCCGGCTCGCCGGAGAAGGAGAGGAGGGTCGGCGATGTGGGGGTTAGCTTCGTGGTGGCCGGGCGGTGCTCCAGGCGTGGGCAATCGGCTCGGGGCGCGGCGGGTCACCTTGGAGCCTTAGCGCTGGAGTTGGTGAAGGAGGGGTTGGCCAGCGGCCTGTAGGGGAAGAGAGGCCGATTAGACGGGGCTGGAGAGAGAGAGTAAAGGCAAGCTCAGAGGGAGGCCCAATGGGTCCTGAAGTCCACCGAGGGGCAGCCAAGGCTCGGCGGAGCAGTGCTTGGCCCGGCAGTCACAGGGGGAAGTGGAGCGGAAAACAAGGCCGAAGGGATGTGATGGCATGCGGGGGGAGGGGTTAGAGCAGTGCCACGGCGGCGCAACGAGTGAGGAAGACGACAATGTGGCGCACGGTCAGGGCGGGGTCAACGCGGGCAGGACGCCGTGCGGGAGGTGATGTGAGACGAGATGGTGTGGCAGTGCCGCTCTCCGGCGGAGCAGCGATGGACGGCGAGTCGACGTGCGGCCAGGGTGCCGGACCACTGTGGTGCTGTGCGCGGACGGGGGAGACGGGCCCGAGGCGCTGCCATGGTGGAGCACTGAAGGCGAGGGCGCCGACATTGAAGACAAGGCGGTCTCCTTCCTTTCTGATCGCCGGTGGTAGTGGGGGGAAGAGGGGAAGGGGACGAGCGGGCGGTCGGCGATGGAAGGAGGGGGAGGAAGGAGTTGCAGGAAGGAGGAAGGAGGGGAAACGGGGAAGAACGGTTTTGGAGGAAAACTTTGAATTCTTCCTAGGGTTAGAAAAATGTTTGTTTAGTCATTTTATTTATGTGTTTCTTTATTTTTCTTTGAAGGGCAAAAGGATTTCTAGATTGGGAAAATAACATTTCTTTGAATTTGAAACATAATCTTTGAAATTTTTACATTAGCACTCAATTTCCAAAAATGGGATGTTACAGTATTCGAGCATATTCAATTCATATTCATCTTTATTTAAAAAATATGAATGTGGTTTCACCACTATTCATATTGTATTAAATCTGTTTCCACCACTAAGAGGAGTGGTAGGGCAAAGTTTGTGGGTCAAGAGATCCATCAGATATAAATCCCATGTTCCAGAATTTGACTGATATGTTTCCTGCCATAAATATTTCAGTAGGTACAAATGGTGATTTGTTCAACCATCTTCAGTTGAAAAGTATCTTCTATGGACAATAGTATCATTTCAGCATATTTGTATCTATGTGGCTGTCGAACAGAGTGAATTTCGTATAGTTTTTCAAGATTGAGTGATAATTATTTATGCACGATAAATAAGTTGGCGGGTACCATGGTTGCTAATTGGCAATTATTTGTGCACGATCAATCTTATACAGTTGATTTAGCGCGACCTACTGAACTGTAAAGGGAAATTCATATTATTAGAGAACTTATGGTACGTTTGTTTGAGATTCGTTTGCAACGCAGGGGACTCAGCCAATTTTGGCCTTTTCTTTTCTTTTCATTCCGATAATGAAAACTACTGGCGTACGGTCATGGAATATCCGTGCAGTTGATGAGACATCTCCGCTATATCTCTTACGCCAGTACTAATTATAAAGCGCTGAATATCTTATGTGCAGCTCAACTTCTCGGCTTCAACGACTTCATCCCCCCTTACGCCGGCGCGCGCATTGATCAACTCGTCACCGGTGTCAACTTCGCTTCCGCCGCCGCTGGAATAAGAGAAGAAACCGGCCAGCAACTGGTACGTACGGAAATATCCTACAAGACTTTGTTTAGATGGGCTAAATCCGCTTATTCAATGGGCACCCAAAGAGTCACGGGCCTCCTGAGCCGTTCCCACGGGCAACTCAAGGGTCGATCCAACCCACGCTGTCAAAGTCCCTCCCTATCGACGTACCCCCTCGCCATTATCATCTTGGTGCGGCGATGGTGGTGTGTCCCTCAGCTATAGCTCCACTCCAGTTCTTCATCGAGCGTGGCATTGATTCCTAAACTGCGTCGAGCGTGACGTCGTGAAGCGCGATGGCTGAAGGCTGACAGATCTGGCCGTCTCCAGGCCAGATCTGGTCACCTTCAGGCCGGATTCATGTGCGTCACTGACTCCCACCTCCAGCCTCTATATGTCATCGATTCCCGCACCATCGCCGCACCATGCGAGCACGCAACTCCTTCACATTCGGGCGGCCATGACGCATGACTTGGGCGGGAACAGGATTCGGCGTGTGCAAGCCCCCCAACCCCTCCTCTCCTATGTTGCCGCCGCCGCCGGATCTACCTATCTTCGGGCCAGACGCTGGGGGAGGCGTACGCAGTCAGATATACCCGTCTCTGGACCGGATCTGGCCACCTTCAGACTCGATCCGTGATCCCCCCTCGGCCTCTGTACATTGCCGACTCTCGCACTGCTGCAGTTGTCGCCGCACCCTACAAGCGTGCAACTCTCCTTCTTTGCATGCGGGTGGCCATGGTGTGTGACTCAGGTGAGCACAGGATTCGACATGTGCGAGGCCCCACTTTTACCTCTGTACGTCGACTACTCCCACGCCGTCGCCCCCTGTGAGAGCGCAATCTCTGTTGTAAATAATCTTGTTTTAGAGTCATGTGCAAAATTTGGGTGTAATCGAAGTCGAATTGCAGCCGCAATTCAAAGTCTTAGTTGGAAACGGAGTAGAAGTCGTATTAGAATCGGAGTCGGAATCTGAGGTATAATCGTAGTCGAACCCGCGTTGAATTAGAACAGCCGGGTATAAAAAGAGGCTTAGAGCCATGTATTCGATGGACCAAGCAATTGAGAAAAGACCAAAAAGAGGGAGAAACACAGAGCATTGTTTTGTCGTGTGTTTGCGTAAGACGTGGTCGGAAGGACTCACGATCACCGCAAGCGTGATCAGGAGGAGTTACGACCACGGCAAAGTTCCAGCGGCGTAGTCGGGGCGCTACGACCATGGCAAAGGAACGGTGATTTTACGACTACGGCTAAGGAGCGAACAACGTGGTCGTAAGGGGATCGACTACGCAAGGAAGGCTACGACCACGGTGAATGTGGTCGTAAGGAGTCGAAGGTGGTCGTAACGAGCTACGACTACGCCGAGAAGGTTAGTACATGATTGAAAGCGACTCCGATCACGTTGAAGGAAGTGAACGTAGTCGAAAGGGTGTTCGACTACGGTGAGCGGTGATCGCCAAGATCACCGCGTGATCGTAGAAGGCTTCGATCACGGTATCTCGGCGGTTGAAGGAAGGCGTTGGCAGCGATATCGCAGAGCGGTCGAAAATTGCTACAATAAATTTACGACCACGTTGAAAAAACGATCGGAGGAGATTGAGGCGATCGGAACTGGTCGTAAGCATCCAGGACCGGTCGTACTCAATTCTATCTGGTTGTAAACGACTCTAACAAGTCGTAAAAGGTCCTGGGAGGTCGTAAGACCTTACAACAGTTGGTATCAGAGCCTCGGTGAACCATGGCGGAGGCTTCAAAGATGAAGGAAAGCGTGTCGCTGCAGTACCCGATCCTCAGTTCGGATAATTACCCGATCTGGGCGATGAAGATGAAGGTCAACATGATCGCACAGGGAGTCTGGGGTGCGGTTGAACCGAAGGAGAAGGACAAGGTCCTCGATGATCGTCTCGACAAGATGGCGATGGCAGCGATCTATCAAGCTGTGCCCGACTCGATGATGTGACAGCTGGTCGGTAAGGAGACGGCGAAAGACGTCTGGACTACTCTGCAGATAATGCACCAAGGAGTAGATCGAGTGAAGGAAGTTCGACTTCAAACATTGAGGAGTGAGTTTGAATCATTGAAGATGGGAAGAGACCAGACCGTGGAAGAATTCTCTGGAAGTTTAATGAAGTCGTGCGAGATCAAATCTCTCGCGACGACTTGAAAGATGAGGTGGCGGTCAAGAAGTATCTACGAGTATGCCGAGAAGTTTCTCCGGTCGTAACTACGATCACGTACTCACAAGACCTCTCGAAGATGAAGGTGGAGGAGATAACTGGGGCGCTCAGAGCACACGAGCAGCTTCTAAAGAGTTACCAAACCGACAATGAAGGAAAAGGGCCTTACAACCAACAAGCATTGTTTGTAAAGGATGACACGAGGAACCGAGGAGAATCGTCATCAAGGGGCGGTCGTGGCCGCGGCGCGTCTCATGGGCGAGGACAAGGACGAGGCTATGGCCAGAGTGGCCGTGGAAGAGGTGGTCGAGGAGGTCGTGGTGGTCATGGAGATGGCAATCACCAGACGGACAAATCTGACATCCAGTGCTACACATGCGAGAAATTCGGACATTACGCTGCCGAATGTCGGAGCCACATCCAGTGCCATAACTGCAAGAAGTATGGTCACTATGCTGCGAATTGCCGGAGTAAAAAGAAAGCAGAGGAAGCAAACCTGGCTCAAACGGATGAGCACAAAGAGCCGACATTGCTGTTGTCGCTCTGCACTGCAGACGAACCGACAATGGTTCTATTAAACGAGGAGAAAGTGTTTCCGAGTCTGTTGGAGAAAGGAGAGCAGACTCAAGAGCGGACGGCAGACTGGTATCTCGACAACGGAGCCAGCAACCACATGACGGTGCGTGCTCGATGTTTTACGAATTAAATAAGAATGTGCTTGGAAGAGTACAGTTCGGAGACGGCTCGACCATTCAGATAAAAGGGAGAGGCACGATCCTGATGCAGTGCAAGGATGGAAGCCAGAGGAGATTGTCGAATGTATACTACATTCCAAGTCTACGAAGCAACATTATAAGCCTTGGACAATTGACTGAAGAAGGTTGTCGGATTGAACTCAAAGACACCTACCTGAAGATGTACGACCACACCGAACGACCGCTGATGAAAGTACAGAGAACGGTAAACCGTCTGTACAAAATTCAAATTGAAGCATGCAAGCCAAAGTGTATGAAGACTACAACCGATGATGCGGCCTGGCTATGGCATGCAAGATTCGGACATCTGAATTTCCAGAGTCTCAACACGATGGCGGGAAAAGAGATGGTGGTCGGATTACCGACAATCGACCACCCGGAGCAAGTCTGCAAAGGCTGTCTGGTGGCGAAACAAATTCGTAGCGGCTTTCCACAGCAGACAAGTTTCAGAGCTTCGCAACCACTCGAGTTGGTTCACGTAGATCTGTGCGGACCAATCACACCTCGTACAAATGCCGGGAATCAATACTTCATGTTGATCGTGGATGACTATTCAAGAGCCATGTGGGTGTACATGCAGAAAAGCAAAGATGAGGCAAAGACGAACTTTTAGAAGTTCATAACTCTTGTCGAAAACGAAGTCGACAAAAAGGTGAAGTCGGTCAGGTCAGATCGAGGAGGAGAATTCCTCGCGAAAGAGTTCGACTCGATTTGTGAAGAGAAGGGTATTGCAAGACTCTTCACAGCTCCGTATTCACCTCAACAAAACGGAGTCGTAGAAAGAAGAAACCGGACCGTGGTCGAAACAGCACGAAGTCTGTTGAAGAGCCGACTCCTGCCCGGGAGACTTTGGGCAGAAGCAGTACGACATGCTGTCTATCTACTAAATCGTGCGACCACGCGATCACTGGATGGAGTCACTCCATATGAACAGTGGTCGGGAAGAAAACCCAATGTCGAGCATCTAAGGGTCTTCGGATGCTTAGCCCATGTGAAGCCATCCACTTATCTCAAGAAGCTTGACGACCGGAGCCGATGGATGATCTATCTTGGCTCGGAACCAGGCACCAAGGCATACAGGTGCTATGATCCGGTAGAAGAGAAGATTCATGTGAGCAGAGACGTGGTCTTCGAAGAGAACAAACATTGGGAGTGGGAAGAACACGAGGACATTGAGAAAGACATGTCGAAGTGGGTAACCTTCGAAGTCAAAGCAGTCGATGCTGACAATACGGAAGAAGCTACGACCACATCTCAAAGCCAAAATTCGATCGGTGCTGATGATCAGGAAGTCTCACCTAATGAAGAAGAGTCTGATGAAGAAGATTCGAACGATAGAATACTGAAGATGAGAAGCATAAGTGAGATTTATGCACAAACTGAACCAGTGCAGTCTGAAGAGCTACTGCTTTACACGACTGCAGAAGAACCTGGAAGCTATGAAGAAGCAAAGGGAGATGCATACTGGAGAGCAGCTATGCAGGAAGAGCTGAAGTCAATTGAAGAGAATGACACATGGGAACTCACCGATTTGCCAAAGGGTCATCGAGCAATCGGTTTAAAGTGGATCTTCAAGGTAAAGAAGGATTCCAAGGGAGAAGTCGTAAAACACAAAGCACGACTTGTGGCGAAAGGGTATGTTCAAAAACAAGGCATCGACTACGAAGAAGTCTTTGCCCCAGTAGCTCGTATGGAGACTATACGACTACTTCTTGCATTGGCAGCAAACGGTGGATGGGAGATTCACCACATGGATGTGAAGACGGCGTTTTTGAATGGAGACATTAAGGAGGAAGTTTATGTCTCTCAACCGCCGGGTTTTCAATCCAAGGAGCAAACCGAGAAAGTTTTGAAGCTGAACAAAGCTCTCTACGGACTTAAGCAAGCACCACGAGCATGGAATTTGAAGCTTGACAAAAGTCTAACGGCACTCGGGTTCAGAAGAAGCAATTCTGAACATGCTGTGTACACAAGGGGAGATGCGAAGAACAGACTGATCGTGGGCGTTTACGTGGACGACTTGATCATTACTGGATCGAGTTCGAAGGAGATTATGAGATTTAAAGAAGAGATGAAGAGGCTGTTCAAAATGACCGATTTGGGACTTCGTGCTACTACCTCGGCATTGAAGTAAATCAAACCGACAACGGCATAACACTTTGTCGATCGGGATATGCTCGAAAGATCCCGGAGAAGTCCGGTATGGAAGAGTGCAATCCATGTCAAACCCCAATGGAGAATCATCTGAAATTGAGCAAGACAGCCCAGATCACCAATTGATGCCACGACTTATAGGAGCATTATCGAAGTCTGCGGTATCGGTCCACACCGACCGGACATCTCGTTTGCGGTCGGATCGTAAGTCGTTTCATGGAGAAACCGACCAGAGCATATGAACGCTGTGAAGCATATTCGAGGTATATCAAAGGTACCTTGAACTTCGGATTCAGTACAAGAGAGGAGGTGGAAAGTCGTTGCGGTGACGACTCTGATGATAGCGACATGGCTGGAGATATCGATGATCGAAAGAGCACGACAGGCATAATGTTTGTGCTTGGGGAGAGTCCGATCAGCTGGCAATCTTAGAAGCAAAAGGTGGTTGCATTGTCTTCCTGTGAAGCCGAGTACATCGCAGCGAGCACGACATCTTGTCAGGGAGTTTGGCTCGCTTGACTGCTAAGTGAATTGTCGGACGAGACAATCCAGAAGGTAACGCTCATGGTTGATAACAAATCTGCAATATCGCTGAGCAAGAATCCGGTTCTACATGATAGAAGCAAACACATAGACACAAGATATCATTATATCAGAGATTGTGTCGAAGAAGGGAAGATCGCTATCGACTATATCAGTACAGATGAACAAAAGGCTGATATTCTGACGAAGTCGCTGGGCGGATAAAGTTTTTAGAGATGAAGAAGAAGATTGGCATGATCGAAGTCGAAAAACAAGATTAGGGAGAGAATGTTGTAAATAATCTTGTTTTAGAGTCATGTGCAAAATTTGGGTGTAATCGAAGTCGAATTGCAGCCGCAATTCAAAGTCTTAGTTGGAAACGGAGTAGAAGTCGTATTAGAATCGGAGTCGGAATCTGAGGTATAATCGTAGTCGAACCCGCGTTGAATTAGAACAGCCGGGTATAAAAAGAGGCTTAGAGCCATGTATTCGATGGACCAAGCAATTGAGAAAAGACCAAAAAGAGGGAGAAACACAGAGCATTGTTTTGTCGTGTGTTTGCGTAAGACGTGGTCGGAAGGACTCACGATCACCGCAAGCGTGATCAGGAGGAGTTACGACCACGGCAAAGTTCCAGCAGGCGTAGTCGGGAGGCGCTACGACCATGGCAAAGGAACAGTGATTTTACGACTACGGCTAAGGAGCGAACAACGTGGTCGTAAGGGGATCGACTACGCAAGGAAGGCTACGACCACGGTGAATGTGGTCGTAAGGAGTCGAAGGTGGTCGTAACGAGCTACGACTACGCCGAGAAGGTTAGTACATGATTGAAAGCGACTCCGATCACGTTGAAGGAAGTGAACGTAGTCGAAAGGGTGTTCGACTACGGTGAACAGTGATCGCCAGCATCACTGCGTGATCGTAGAAGGCTTCGATCACGGTATCTCGAGCGGTTGAAGGAAGGCAGTGGCAGCGATATCGCAGAGCGGTCGAAAATTGCTACAGTAAATTTACGACCACGTTGAAAAAACGATCGGAGGAGATTGAGGCGATCGGAACTGGTCGTAAGCATCCAGGACCGGTCGTACTCAATTCTATCTGGTTGTAAACGACTCTAACAAGTCGTAAAAGGTCCTGGGAGGTCGTAAGACCTTACAACAATCTCCTCTTTGCGCACGGGTGGCCACGGCGCACCACTCGGGTGGGCGCAGGTGTCAGCGGCGGCCCCTTAGCTACAATTCGGTGCAGAGGTGTCGGTTCGGGCAGCCGCTGGGTCAAGGGTTCAGGTGGCCGCTGCCTCCGGATTGGACGCAAAGGCCGCGAGTCAGGTGATCGCTAGCACAAGCGAGCTTGAGGAAGAGGGCGAGCACCGGAGTTTTGCTGGGAGCAGCCGTATGAATTTTCTTGATGGCTTTAGGGTCACAGCTACAGGCGATGGTGCGCTCATTGAAAACTTCAGGTTCGATTCTTGCCGAATCGGGCGACGGCGATGCCTTCAGCGTCGTTCCCTCCTTGGAGGCGTTACTTGGGCCACCTGACCCTACCCTCTTCGTCTTTTCACGTGTGCGTTGGCCAGTGTTAGTCCATCAGCGTTGGTAGTCCGCTCGTCGTTGGGGTGTGTTAACTATAGACGTTTGTCCTGTTGGGCTAGTCAGATTCGTGTTCTTTATAATCGGTCCTTTTTTGGACCTTTATTTCGGCCTTTCGGTCACCACTGTACTATTTTTTTAATGAATGAAGTGTAATTCTTCTACATTTCCAAGAAAAATGATGGGCTAAAATCATGATCCATTCACATGAATGGACCAGAATTTTATTTTAAATTTCTACCCTACCTATACAGGTCCCGGCGAGAATGAGTCATCCAAATAAACTGTTGGACTAGGTGTATTAGTTCGTCGAGTTGAACCATTTTTAAACCATGACATGTGACGTTCAAAAATCTTGAAGTATCCATCCCACAAACTTCCCTATTAATCCACGAATTCCATTATAACCCCAATTTCCGATTGAGATCTCTTCCCGATTCTGTTGTCTTCTCGTTTCACCTCCTAGCTCGCCGTTTTTTATCGCGTACGAGCTCGCTACGCCGGTTCGTAGCCTCGATGTACTCCACGTTGTGGTCGTGTATCTCAGCTGACACAACCACTCCTCGGCGTTCGCGAACTCTCGGTTGTACGTGGCCTGCCAGAAGCGGATCAACTTGTCCATCATGAGCATGTCGCCGGCGTCCACGCGGCCGCCGGACGTGCCGGCCAGGAATAAGGCTCATAGGAGAGCGAGAGCCAGAGAACGTGAAAACGCCATGATCGATCAATGCGATAACCAGCTTTCGTTGTGCTCCTCGGTGATGGACTGATGGTATTGGGTTTATAGAATTGTTCAATCTGACAACAAATTGCAGTAGCATTGATAAGAAAGCTCTGCAGTTTCACAAACTTATTAATATTTTCCATACTTCCAGTTTTAGTGTGTGGTCGAGCCTTGTCAGACCATGTCCACCAGGGCATCCAGTAGCTCGCAGCCATGAGCTATCGTGCCGCGAGGTCAGAGTGTCAGACTCGAGAGCCGTTTGCCCGCCGTGCACCATCGTCCCGCGAGGTCTGACTCTGGAGCAACGCTTGGCCGCTGTGCCGCCATTCCACAAGGCTGCCATGAAACTAACTCCTAGTGAAGAAGCTCCGGCAAGGTCCTAGTGTGATGCACAGATGGAGAAGAAAAGAGGGCAAACTAGCTGGGGAGCAATGGAATCGGAAATGAGAAGGTGGGCTACTGGAATTCATGGATTAATGGGGAAAAGTTATTGGAAATTTGGGATGGATGCTTCAAGATTTGTGCTGCCACACGAACATTCATGCATACACATAGCTAGCTGCTTAACTGCAACTAGTTTCCTCCTCTTTGAGGCTGAAGCATGCATTTACACCGCAACACAAACTCACACATAAATACATCTATATATAGGGTGCACGGATAACTTTCACCGGTCAGCTGGAGAACTACCAGTTGGTGGTGCAGCAGCTGGTACATATCATCGGCGACTTGGGCTCCGTCGCCAACCACCTCGGCAAGTGCATCTTCACCGTTGGCATGGGCAGCAACGACTATCTCAACAACTACTTCTTGCCGGCCTTCTACTCCACGAGCAGCCGTTTCACGCCGCAGCAGTACGCCGACGCGCTCGTCGCCGAGTACTCCCAGCAGCTGCAAGTGAGTACGCAGCAACATATATATACCTGAGAGTTTTACTGTCATTGAAAAGTTAACAGGACTACCCAGAGGTGCCAAGCATTTATACATAATTTGGTAGCAAGGTACCAGTATCTTATAGTACATTTTAAGAATAGTAAAAACTCTCTATATACATGGCTTTTCTACGACCGATGGAGCATGCTAGTGAGTGTTGCGATCTTGTGATTTGATGACTCCCTTGTCCAGATTTTGTACAGGTTTGGGGCTAGAAAGGTGGCGCTGGTTGGGGTGGGGCAGGTTGGGTGCATCCCCAACGAGCTGGCGCGGCGGAGCGTCGACGGCTTGACGTGCGACGAGAGGATCAACGGCGCTATCAGGCTTTTTAACCAGAATCTGTTGGGCCTGGTTGATCAGCTCAACACGCTGCCGGGAGCGCACTTCACCTACATCAACAACTACGACATCTTCGACGACATCATGAAGACCCCGGAAGCCTATGGTATTGCTCATGTCTCGTTTGCCTCAAAGATTACCGTATTATTATCGACCAAAACTAATAATGGAGGAGTACTAATCACTTCGTTTTTTACCTGACATTTTTAACTTTTTACGGTCTTCGAAATATGACTTTCATCGTTATATTTTATAACTTTACATTAAGATATATTAATAAAATTGTAATATTATGAAAGCATTTTTAATGACAAATCTAGTTATATAATTTTCGTATAGTCAATCTAGATATTTTTAAATCTATTGGTGGGGTTTGATAGCACGAACTCTAGAGATCAAGTAAAAAAGAATAGAAAGAGGATAAATTTATGTAACAAATGCGAAATTGCAAATAAATATAGGTCATGTCAGTTTTGAACCTACACGTTTGGTTTAAGAAATAAAACAATGGTGTGCCTTTCGTGTACTTAACTCTCCATTTCGAGGCAGGCCGGTTTTGAGCTCAACTTGTGATTACGGAGGTTGAAAAGAATGACATGCGTGTAACGCTTTCAATTACTTGAACAAGGGTGTCAAAATTATTGCAGGTTTGAAGGTAATCAACAGAGGATGCTGCGGAGTAGGCAGGAACAATGGGCAGGTGACGTGCCTCCCTTACCAGACACCATGTCCCAACAGGCACGAGTACCTCTTCTGGGACGCCTTCCATCCGACGGAGGCGGTGAACATCCTCGTCGGCCAGAGAATGTACAGCGCCGTGCTGCCGTCCGATGCCTACCCAGTGGACATCCGCACCCTTGCAAGTCTCTAGTTAGGCTAAGCGCAACACGGCCGCAATTAATATTAATACCTTTCTTTCTTGGAATTTGTTAAATAATATTCGAGTGGGTTTTATTTGTGAGTACTTAATTTTTTTTATCTATTAGATGTTGCTTGGTGATCCACATTGTGTTTTATGATTTTGATTTTATGATTTTTTTCTCCAGATAAATAATGTGATAAAGGAGTAATCAATTTGTCTAGGGTCGTCGGGAGCCACAACATAAATGAAAAAGTAGGTTTTTTCTTATAATTTTTGTTGTGTTCCTTTTTTTGCTTCTCTTGTAGGATCGGATAGGCAACAGAGGAGGTGAATGGTGCCTTGAAATTTTTTCCGCCAAATATTCACCAATCTTTTACTCCGATAACTACAAAGATATGAAGATTAGATACAAAGTCTTCTTGAAAAACTAAGGAATACAGAGCTAAGCATGACGAGTTCGGAGCGATATGATACGTTGTTAGGTTATGACCACTAGTTGGAAATCAACGTGGTCGGTTACGACTATCAGATGAAAATCACCGTGGTTGGAGATCAACTACCAGTCGGATACCAACGTAGTCAAAAATCGACCATCAGACGGAGATCAACGTGGTCGGAGATCAACTGCCAGTCGGAAACCAATATGGTCGAAACCAACATGGCCGATGTCCAGTGTGCAGTCAAGGGACTAGCGTGGTCGAGATTCGAGAACCAATGAGTAATCAAAAACCAATGCGGACAAGACCGATGTGATCATAACCTTCATGATCGATGTCTAGAAACTGCGGCCAGAAAACCAATCGAGTAATCGATGATCAGAGAAGTCGTAACAGTTCGAAATATGACTAGAATGGTCAATGATCAACTACGATCGTAACCAGAGTGGTCGAACTAATCCGAACTTCAACCAGTGATATCGAATGAAGCTGCCATAACTTTATGTAGGAAGCTCCAATCAAGCATCGTTTGATTCGTTAGAAAGTAGACTTCATTAGCTTTCCAAATATGTATTTTGTGTGCATTATAAACCTCAGAATTGGTGTTAAAAACTTCATAAACATTGTAGACAGAACTGCAATCACAAAAACTTGATTGATCTTGTGTCTTCCTTTTTAGCCAAACTAGCTACATAAGTATGCAAGAGAAATATTTAGATTTTCAACATCCACAAGAAAAGACTCACAACCTACATAAGGTAAGTGAGATTTTGACCTAGCAAAATTTTTATCAAGCTATCTAGCATTCTCATCACCTACGCATCTCACATTATCCCAAAGAGCAAGCATATGCATATTAGACAAAACCAAGGTCATATAAAGTTTTACGTTGCTCATGATGAGTCAAAGCTCGTCCTCCTTGTCAATATCATCATCATCATCTATTGACCTCCAAAAGCATCTTCTCCCTGACACTTGAACAACCAAAGGTAAAAAATATACCACAAAGCTCACACTTGTGGTTTCTTCCAAATAAAATCACTACCTAGTTGATTTCAAGCCTCTTGTCACAAAGGACATTATTGGCAAAAACACCTCAAAAAGATGCAAAGAAGAGCTTACAAGTTTCTCTACTAGTAGCCATGCTCAATATCAATTAATATCAAACAAGGAGCAAACATAGCTCTGATACCACTTGTAGGACCAGGTAGGTAACAGAGGGGGTTGAATGGTGCCTTAAAATTTTTCCTCAAATATTCATCAATCTTTTACTCCGATAGCTACAAAGCTATGAAGATTAGGATATGAAATCTTCTTGAAAACTGAGAAACACAGAGCTAAGCACAACCAGTTCAGAACGCTACGTGGTCGAGTTATGACCACTGATCGGAACTCAACGTGGTCGGTTATGACTATGGATAGAAATCACTGTGGTCAGAGATCAACTGCCAGTCAGATACCAATGTAGTTAAAAATCGACTATCGGACGGAGATCCCTGTGGTCGGAGATCAACTGCCAGTTGAAAACCAACATTGTCAAAACCAACGTGATCGAAACTAACATGCTTGAAACCAACGTGGTCGAAACCAGCGTGGTCAAAAAACAATGTGGTGGATATCCAGTGTGCGGTCAAAAGACCAGTGTGGTCGAGGACCAATGAGTGTCGAAAACCAACGCGGACAAGACTGGTATGATCATAACCTTCATGGTCGATGTCCAGAAGCTACAGCCGGAAAACCAATCAAGTAATCAATCACCACAGAAGTTGTAACAGTTTAGAATATGACCAAAAGTGTCAACAATCAACTAGTGATTGTAACCAAACTGGTCAAACCAATCCAAACTTCAACCAGTGAGATCGGCTATCAATGAATGATAAAAAATCAAAGAGCGGTCGTAACCAGATGCAGTTGAAAATGACTCGGAAAAACAAAGCAATCGCATGACCATAAGATCTAAAATCCACATATCTTTTGATTAAAAGATCAAATAGCCATGAAACTTTCTACGCATAGTGTTTAAGATCTTAGGAGGCTATTCCAATCTTAAATCAAAAAAATCCATGACTAAGATGAGATCTTTTTGCGATTCAAGTAAGCGTACATGAATTGTGATCTAAAACCAAAATCGTTGATCAGAACTTGCTTGTGGGCTAAAGATAGCCAAGATGGCTTTGATTACATTCCCACATGTCACAGCGTGTCAGAGCATCAACGAAATCAAGTCAAAAACCTCCAAATCAAGAAATCACCTGACGGGGCCAAAATCAAGTAAACACAGGATTTCTTGTTAAGCTTGTTATTGAAGTGGCTAAATGATTGAAGGTCGATCTCAAGACATTATCTCCATCTCGTCCATGTCCTTGGCACAACAAGATCAAGAGGGCAGAAGTAAGATCAATCCAACTGAAACAAGAAAAATAGAATGAGATCAGGAAGGGGTTGAGAGATGTCAGACCCAGATTTTATAATCCGGAATCTGTTGTGTTTAGCTGCACTATTCCCTGGATCAGTAGATAGTGCACACAGTTACAGTAATGGACATCAAGAATGCATATCTTGCGGAAACATAAATAAAGTAGTAGACTTACTCATAGGGCGTTTAGGCCGAAATCAACAAATTACAGCAGCGGAAGAACGAAGCACACAGGTGGGACCTTCAAGACATGCCCACAGGCAGCCAACTGGAGGTTCGCGACCTAATTCTTGCCATCTTCATCTTCTTTTCCATCTTGCCAGTCGTGTTGCTGAAGTGTAGTAACTTGAACTCTGTTTCTGGATTGGTTATGAGAGCGAGGGTGAGCACAAACCACCGTGCTCCGCGAGCCAATACACAGAATGCAAATAGATAATATGCAGGGCTTATCAAAGGAAGGCTTGGGTTATTTTATTTGCTGTAAATTGCATTTGAAATATGATACATATAAATCTCCTGAGACTTAGCAATTTGAACCAAATCATAATATGTATAAAGAATGCAATATCATAAATAGTGATACAGATTTTTCGTTCACCATATATGGCATCTGTACCATATGCTTATTTTTCAGCGTTATAAACGCTTATCTTGCCACTAGGACGGCACCCAAGACAATTCAAACCAGGGCTTTCCACTGCCCTTCACTTTTCCAATTCCACCCCCACAAAGTTTTTTGAAATAGAACTATATCTGGTTAAGTTCCCATGTCCGCCCATGACCGTGGGCACGGCTATTCGAATAGTTTTGACTCTGCAGAGTTTGTACACTTTCACCACAAGAGACAATCAACTCATTGCTCCACACGATTCCTTAGTCATGTGGTTGAGCAGACCATCACTGTGACTTTTCAAAGTATCTAGTCTCTTTTCTCATTCACCTTATGGGAAACTGCTCACTTGCGGTGGGTCCCATCTATGCACGGGATGTTTCCCCACAGTTACTAACGCAGCCGGGCTTCTCAACTCCCCGCAACGCTTAGAACAGCTGGGAAAACTTCACCCTACACTGGTGTCCCTTCAGGCCCCCTTGCCATAGCATATCCACTTCTATCCACTGCCGGTGAGATGAGTCCGGGGATTTCGATAAATCTACTTAGCCAAGTTGTACTTTACAGACTTGTGGTTGTACTGTTTTACGCAGGAGGTCATGACAAGATTCAGTCCTTAGTGGTATCTGGGCGGTTCTACCACAAACCACACTCTCGTGCATCCCTGCACCATACCCCCGAACCATCCGCCCAAATATTTAAGCAAACTGGGGTTTTTGGGAGCATAAAATAACCTTGTCAAAATATACTAGTCATTTCCACCATGACTGTCCAAACCAGTTTCTCATATTTAAAAATGACAATGATGTTTGGGCATTTCAGCGCCCCCGAGTATCTATGCAGTACTAAGCATGGTGTATAATTAGGGACTTATTTTCACAAGGTTACTATTATCATTTTGCTAGGGCGACAAGGTTCACACATTCAATTATTCCAAAGGAGGTATAATAATATTCAAGGTAAACAATGGGCGTATAACTAGAATCTTAAATTAAACATGTATTTGCATATAAAATAACAGAATGCAATTTGATAATTTAAACAAAAGTAATTTGCAGAAAATGTAGGATCAATATGATCAAAGTATTGACTCGCCTGGCGCGGTTTACCGCGGTCTTGAGCTCACACAATGATTTCTCTTGAGTTTCTGATCTTTATCTTCACTTCGAGCTTAATCTTGCTGGATCCACTGAATCTTCACGACTCCCAATTTCTAATTACGCGACAATGACTGAATCCAAATGAAAGCAAATAACTCAAAAGATCCAAATAAATCCGAATAAACTCAACTTTTGTTTTATTGTAAGTTAATGCGTGATTTGGGTGGTTTGAGGCAAAGCCGGTGATGAATTGATCTTTTATTAACAACTTCCTATATTATTTTTATATTTATCAAGGAAGTTCCATGAGTTAGGATGGACTTATGAGTAGGTATTATTTTGTCGAGCGTTATTATTCAAGGCATTTTGGCTTACCGAATTAATTTTCGAGTCTATGTGTATAACACTTTATGGGGTAAAAAAATGACATTTTATGTAGCCTCAGTTTTCACTAAGCCTACTTTAATTTGAAGTAGGATTCAGTTGTATGGGCCATCTTTTGTTATTTCATGCTCATTATTATTATTTATCAAATCTAGTATTAAGATTTAATTATTAGTATCTTTATTTTATCTATGATTTAGTTACCCGTGTGCTTAACTTTATTTCTAGTTTTAGCTTAAACTTAGCTATCTGAGTAAAACTTGGCATGTATCATTTTATGCGATCCTTATTACTTGTGCTAATGGTTACATGTTTACTTTAGAGTATTTACACATATAGGTTCGGTCATTTTAATGTACGATACCCTAGGGCTATTATATCTTAGTAACTGTATGTTAATATGATCTTCTAATTTAAATGTTTATGGTCACACCCCATTGTTTAGTTTATTCTATGAAGCGACCTAATTTAACTAATCCTACTATTAAGATTTATTTTATGCCTGCATAATAATGGTATGACATACATTTATTTATGAGTGAGGATAATCTTTTTTTTTACTTAAAGCTTTGGTTCTTATTGCTTTAACATAACACTCAATGCATTTTCTTAAATTTTAACTTGAATATATTTTTAACTAGGCTTCTTGTCAGATTTGAACTTTATACAAAACCACCTTTTATTAATGCCTCTCAATTGATAATTAAACCTCAAATAAATATTTAAGCTACATTAGTTGTTCATATGATAAATAATCAAATATCAATTCTTAGGAATCCTTATTTTTACCCAGGCATAGTTTATTATGCAAAGTCATATTTCAATATTGCTATTCCATTAACTCTACTACCGAGCTCTATTTGTTAGTGACATGTTAAATGTTATGGTATATACTTAATTATACTTAAGGGTATTCTTTATCAAATTTAGACATGTAACCAAAGCCACTTTTCCTTATTAATGCCTTTAGTAAATAATTAGATTTAAATAAACTACTAACGGCGCATTAATTGTTCATTATGATATCTAATCCAAATTTTTAGCTTTTCATGAACTCTTTTATATCCTAATGAAATTTATTACATTCTCCATATTATTCCCAAGTTTTCCATTATTTCTACTAATTAAAAAGGGGTACAAAAAGTGAAATATACAAAATGAAAGAAAAGGTGCCGTCAATGGGTTTGAACCCAAGACCTGAGAGCAAGGCTTAGGCATTTGCTCATCTAATACTAAAGAAGCAAGCAGGGTCGGTGGGCTAAACAAATAAGCAGGCAGCAGCCGGGAACAGGGGAGGGGCGGCGCGAGATACTCCACGGTGTCGCCGGCGAGGAGCTGCCGGGGAGGCGCCGGAGACCCTCAAAATGGGTTCCCCCGCGGATGGCGAAGAGAACGGTGAGGTCAACAGGGGCTGTGGCTGTGGCGGCGGTGGTCGGCGTGGGCGCAAGCGGCCGGGTCGGGGAAGGAGAGGGGCGGCGGCGCCGGCGTGGGGAATAGGATGAATCGACAAGCGCAGGAGCATGAGGGAGGCTAGTAGAGCTTACCCCAATGATTGGTGTGGTCGGAGAGAGGCCGTGGTGGGCCAGCGGCGTGCAGCGACGGCGCGCTCGGGAGGGGATCGACGCCGGCACCGGGGAGGGGTCGGCGAGCTTGGTGGAGAGCAGGGACGGCTTCACCGTGTCCTGAGGAAGCTTGGGGGCAAAGGAATTGAGCGGTGCGGCTCGGTGCGGTGGTGAGCTCGGCGGCCGGCCGCGGAGACGAAGGCGGGCGCCGGTGCGAAATTGGGCACGGAACTTCGATTAATTGGGGATGGAGGTAGAGGGGAATGAGGCGAGACGGATTGGGGTTGCGCCTCACCTTTAAGGGCCATGGGCCGACCGGGCGGCGTGCGAACAGCGGCGGCGGAGCAGAGCATAGGTTGGGCTCGGCGTGGCTACAGGGCGCGACGTGCGTGCGGGCGTGCAAGGCGACGTGCGCAGGTTGGCGCAGCGGGAGACAGCGGCGGCGGCAGGTGCACGTTGACGCGGGCGCGGCGGGGGCGGCTTTTGACCGAGCGAAGAGGAGAAAGCAGGGGGGTCCGGCGCTCGGGAAAAGGAGGAAGAGAGGAATGAGAGGAGAAGGATGGAGGATCGGTCCCGCGTGGCAGAAGAACGGGGAGGGCCCGCGTACAGGGAAAAAGGGAGTGGGGGGAGAAGAATTGGGCCGGCAGGGAGAATTGCGGGGTGAGGGGGTTGGGCCGGCCGAACACCTCCTTTCATTTTTTTTATTTGATGTTTATATTTATATACATATGTATACTCATGTATTCATATACAAGTATGTATACGTATGTATAGTGTATATATATATTTATTTATTTCTTGTTTTGTGTATGAACATATGTACTTATTTTATTTATATATATACACATATACGTATATTCTGTTATTATTATCATTATTTATTATCTTATAAGTATGTGTACTCCTGAATGTATATGTATATATTTATGTATAATTTCTTATATTGTTATTTTTCTGCCTTCAATAAATTTTTGCTTATTTTTATTTGCACATTTCCTTTTAGGGTATTAATAATGTTTGTTTCTTTTTGGGCTTCTTAAATTTTTGGAACCTCACAAAATTCCAGAAAAATGCCATAAAAATCCAAATTCAAATAGAATATATTGCAAAACCATTCAAGAAATTCATATTTTTAAATTTAAATTTTTCAGGATGTTACAAGAGAAGAGAAGAAAAACCAACATAAAACAGAGCAAACTCAATCAGATAAAAGGATACACAAGGTAGATCAAAGATTCATGTATTGCTCACTTGAGATGATTGATTTTACAGCAACTCCACTCAGGAGGACAGAGCTCTAAAGCTAGAGCACACACTCTCTAACCTATCTCCTATGGGAGGGAGGAGGAGCTAGCCACCAAAAGGCATAGCCAACCTTCTCAAACCCCAGCTCTTGTCTCCCCTCCCCTTTTATAGGTTTACAATTTGAACTAAAATCTAATAGATCCACCCATTATGCCAAACTGGGATGACCCGTTAACCCCACCTAACACTGGGTTTTGCTCCCTACGCATGCTTCTTAAAGCGGCTTACAACCATTAACCCATTAGTAAATCAACACTTGATCCACTTCACATTTTCTACACATACAAAACCTAAACCATATAGGCCAACGCTGTGGTTTCACACACCGCTACTTTTCTAGTATTGGGCAATTTACCAAAATGCCCCTCTACCGCCTTCCACGAAGCTTCCCGCTTTCTTTTTCACGAAGTATCGCTTATGCTTTGCCATCTTCCACGTGGCCCCAATAACTTGCCACCGAGCCTCTCACTCATCTGGATCCCACCGAACTGTCCTCGCATGCAAACGGTCTAAGTCACTTGACGCACCACATGCCTCTTCTCGCACATGATGGTACCCGGCTTCCTTGACCACATGGACCTCGACTCCTCTCTAAGCATAGTCCCTATCCACATTACCACTGCTCATCATGTCCAACACTGATAGCTCCCACTTCGGTTCCTTGTCGTCCTAGCTTGTAACCACCCCGCAAGTCTCAATCATCTTCGACGTCTCCCTGACCATTCTGGACCTCAACACCACCCTGTGCCTTGTCCCGGTCCTCCTACTAAAAGATCAAGCTCCGTTTAAGTTGGTTTTGGTGATAATGACAAATACTATTATGATTTTTTGGTGATAATGATAAATGTATATATGAGACTAATATGTTTGTTTAAGTGTATGAATGCTTAGTCTCATTTGAATGAAAAAGTGAAATCATTGAGAAATGCTTTCGATATCTTTCTTATAATCTTGTTGCATTTCTCACATCCAAATATATGATTAAATGATAAATCTTTCATGGGACTAATATGTTTGTGCAAGTATATTATAACTTAGTCTCATTTGGATGGAAAGGTCAAATCAAAGAGGTATGCACTCGAAATCACACTTTCTCATATACTAGTGCATTCCTCAAATTCAAAATATAGATTAACTCCATAAATAGTTCAAAATAAATATGTGCATATGTCTTCATTATATACACTTGTATGCACACATTTAGGGGGAGCGCTCTCTATGTTTTGAAGTTTCGTAAGTATTGATCCATGCTTCTTCTAATATGCATATTTAGGATTTTTACTTTGAAATACATTCTTGAGTATATATAGCTTGTGTAGTTTATATATACTCATATGCAATCGGGTTGTCATCTAACTTCTCCATTATGTGTTAATGGTTGGATGATTAATGACAATCGGATAAGTAAACTTTGTTTAAAACTTATCTTAGAGTATACAATTATTGTGTACAAGTTGTATAATCACAAATCAATTTTTATCTCATTGTTTGTTGAGATTGTCATGAATTACCAAAAAGGAAAGATTGTTGAATCTAGTCCCTCTATTATGTGTTAATGGTGAAATTTGGTAATTGATGATAATTATTTTATGGACTAACATTTTCTATAAGTTGGATGAATAATTAGGTTCCACAAATGAGGATGACTTGAGATGACTTCATGTGTTGAAGATCATCAAGTCAAGATGTGAGAAGATAACTTCATGTGTTGAAGGCTATCAAAAAGAAAATTCATCATGAGTTGATGCATGTCCAAGAGGAGATGATCATGTGTTGATCATCAAATCAAGTGAAGGCTATCATGTGTTGATAGAGTTGAAATGAAGGATGCATCTTGTGTACATGCATGTTAAGACAATGACCCAGACTTGAAGTTGTGATATGTGTCATCAAGTTTCAATAGGATGCTCAAAGCAAAGGTATGACTAGCTAGGGCTAAGGATGTGTTCCTAGTCTTTTACCGGTCTCAGTGTTTGGTTGGAAGACCAGATTGCTAGTATAGGTTGCCATACTATTAAGAGGGGTCATGTCTAGTATTTGAGTCTCATCATGTGTTGATGGCTCAACCTCACTTGCTCTAGCTCATCTTGGCATGAGGCTTGCATTTGCGAATGTGTTTTACAAATTGTTGAAGCTCATGTGGTGAATCCTTGCAACATGGGACTATGCATTGCAAATGTATCTTGCAAGTGCTTGAAGTCCATGTTTGCATTCTTTGTAATATGAGGCTTATATCTGTGAATGTGTTTTGCAAACGGTTTAAGCTCATATATAATCATTGTAGCATGTGACTTAGGTTTGCAAATGTGAGAAGTCTATGTACAAATGCTTTGTGTCATGATTTTAAAAGTGCGCAAATGTGTTTTGCAACTTGTTGGAAATCATATTTGATCCTTGTATGCATGATATTATAGTTTGCAAATGTGTTTTGCAAAATCTATTGAGATATCTGCACTTCTCAGGAAAATTGAAAGTACCGTGTGTTCAATGGTGGAACTTCCGCTAGGACGAAACTTCCAAATTTCGGAAGCTCCGATCCAACTGAGCGGTACATTTTTTCAGAGAGCAACTTTAAAAAACATAGCCTCATGGAAATCAGAAGTTCCAAGCCGAATATCGGAACTACCGAAAAATCGGAAGTACCACATTTACAACGGCGGAATTACCACTTTGACTTCCAATGGCTATTTCTTATGCTCTAACATAGCCATTACTGTGGCTACAATAGGGGAGCGGAAGTTCCCTTTTTTGCACAACGGAACTACCAGCCGTCTTGATTTTTCAAGGATTTGGCTCCAACAACTAACTTTTTGGTGTGGGGTATAAATACTCCCTTGTGGCCGATTGGAGATATTGTTGCTTTACTCATTTATGTTGTCTTGAGCTAGTGTGAGTTCTCCACTCAATTGTGCTTGTGTTACACTTTGTGAGAGGAGAAAGGATCTAGATTGTATGTGTTGCATTTAAAGGTGAACTTAGTGTCCAATTGAGCTTGTGCATCGGTTGCACATGGTGAGAGTCAAGCGAGGGGCTTGACTTGTTACTCTTGGAGTTTGCTAACTCCTAGACAGCGTTGGGGCGTTGTGTGCAGTGATCTTCTTAAAAAAGGTTGTGAGAAGACTTGGCAAAGTTGTGAAGGTTGGAGCTCACCTACCCGGAGCGGGAAAGAGCTACCACTAGTGGATTGAGATGTTTTGGCTTAATTCATAGAGCCAGTTTAATTTGTTTGGGCTAACCTCAATATGGACTAGGGGAGACCAGAAAGTCTCCGAACACCACGGTAAAAAGAGTCCGTGTCTATTGTGGTTTGTTTTTCTTGTGCTCAATTTACATTCAAACAATTTACATACATAGAATTAGTTTGATTGCTTGTCAACCTAGAATTGCAAACCTTGACCTAGGTTAGAATTGTTGGTGCGCCTAGGCCAACTTAATTGATTTAGGCTCTATTTGTGCTAAACCAATTTGATTTAAGCTTCCGAATTGTTTACTTGGTTTAAATAAATAGAAAAGATATTGAATTGATATTAATAATTTGAAGGGAATTTTTAGACCGTCTATTCACCCCCCCTCTAGTCGGCCTCCTCGATCATACACCTACGCCTCACCATGACCTGCTCCGAAGTCCTGCAACCAACACCAACAAGCAAACTGTCATGTAGCATCGCACGATACACGAAGAAATCAATTTGCGTAATTCATCCATATAATGCACAATGCAAAAAAAAGTATGCACCCAAATTACTGGTCCTAATCCTAGGACCCAACAATAAACACATGTGCACACAAGTAACAACACCCAGGTCAAACCATGACCAAACTCCAGGATTTCCATTAACAGTTTCACACCATCGAGAGAAGCCAGTCTGACTACCAAGTACAGACCGATCAAACCGCTGGCTGGTCTAACAAGAGTACTCGAGGTCTATGACATCCGATCGTAACGCCTACGACTACAGACCATCGACCATCTGTAGTCGGTCAAGCATTGTAGCTCTCACCCATTGACCATCAGTCACAAAGCCTATGACTATCGATCGCAAAGCCTACGACTACCGATCGCAAAGTACGATTATCGACTGCAAAGTCTACGATTATCGACTGCATGCGAAGTCTACAACTATCACAACAGATCGGTACAACAACTGATCAGAAGGGCTACGACTACCGATCACCAAGGTTTACAACTACTGAACAGATCGCTACGACAACCGATCACAAAGGCTACGACTATCGATCGCCCAGACTTACGACTACTGCCATCTTGTGGTCATTCTGCCGATCTCGCACAATTGTTGATCAGACCTTCCGATCAAACCATCAAACCATGAAGTCAAAAACTTCAAATACTCTAGTACTTGCAATCAAACAAACTCGTAAACCACAAGTCGTTAGACATAAAGCGATCTTTTGCAAAATCCTCAGAAACCAAACTCAACCTCTGAAGATACTCTAATCGGGTGACCTCCACATGGCCTCACACCTCTTTTTTACAAACTGCCACATTAGTAAGTATATAATTGATGTAAAAAGGCTATGCAGAAAAGAATATTATGTATTAGAGCATTCTTCAATTAATGTATCATATCACATGCTAATAACTAATGAGAAAACTAGTCGGCGGAGGCAAATATATGTCCAACGTCTAAATTATTGAGTACTCCTTGGTAAAATAGTACTCGAATGGGAGGAGAGGAGACAATAATTTCAGCCATTGGATCTAACATTGAGGACTCAAAATTTGAGTACTATTTAGAAACGAAGTGCTCAAGTACTCTAGACACCACCTTCTTTCTTTTCTTATAGCGACTAGTCAACGGGTCGACTCAAAACAGCTCAAGGCTTTTGGCTTTTGTATGGTGCTACAGTAACTCACTTTTAAACGATGTATCTTTTTAAGATAAGGTCTACAAGTCGATTATAGTAGACATGATACCGACTTTAGCTGTACCAGCCAAAATAGCATGCGACTATCTTCCTCTTCGTAATATCTCACGAATAGTCAAATTCAAAAGGCATACACTACTACAGAAAATAGTATTACAAACGGTTCAGAAACGCCATCACAGACAGTTTTTAATTAAAAATCGTCTGTGATGGCGTTTCTGAACCATCTGTAATACTATTTTTTGTAGTAGTGTATGCCTTTTGAATTTGACTATTCATGAGATATTACGAAGAGGAAGATAGTCGCATGCTATTTTGGCTGGTACAGCTAAAGTCGGTATCATGTCTACTATATCAATATCACAGACGGTTTTTAATGAAAAACCATCTGTGATACCAGATAATCACAGACGGTTTTTACTTAAAAATCGTCTGTGATATTCCTTTCAACTCCCGAAATCAATTTCTGTTTATTGGCTAGCCTCAGGAAATGCTAGCCATGCCCTCTGAAACAAGCAGATATACATACAATTTCTGACAAACATACAACATCCAATGTGTATACAACATCCAATTCACATCGCACTTCATTTGACAAACATAAGACATCCATTTGACAAACATAAAACATCTATTTCGGAAATCAATTGATTGAAATGAAATAAAATATCCATTAACAAATATACAATTACAAAAGATGTACGTTGCATTTGCACTCAGATGGTAACATTGCATTTTTTATTGCTCTATCACTCCGGAAGCGAGGTCTCGCGAAAGGAACAGATCCATAATCAAACAACTTGTCAGGCTGAATAAGCAATACTTAGATGGCGCATGATTGTCATCCAAGCATTGCTTATTCAGCTGAAAAGTTCGTTGATTATGGATATCTTCCTTTTGCAAGACCTCGATTCCAGAGTGATAGAGCAATAAAAAATGTGCGTTGCATTTCCACTTAGATGGTAACAATTACAAAATCATTGTGCGCAGTGGAACTCTCCATCTAATCTTATGACTTTAGACCACAAAAACCAAGCGAACTCTCCTGAATTTGTGCGAAGTCCGGCTGTTTCAATGCAGTAGTAGAGATGGGTGCAGCCTGTCGATAGGAATATCAATGCGCGTACATATATAAGCTGACAAGTATGAAATAAATGTGGAAAGATTGACAAACCATAGAATTGGTGATCTTCGAGGAATCGAGGAGTAGTCTCATATGGTGGCACAAGTAGAATCCACACGTGTTGCCCGGCTGCTGCTGGTGGCACTACAAAAAATAGAATATGTGAAATCAACAGGCATTACTACTAAGTGTTGTATAGGATTAATTAATGTGTAACTAGTGAATACCCGAAAATTGCAAACATGTTTCAAGGGCTTGGCCCCTATCGTCGAGCCACATGTTTGTTCAACGTATGTGGCGAACGACCTTCGTTATTCGAAAAAGTTAGATTAGTCATTCGGAAGGAAAGAAATAGTACAATGTACAATGTACAATGTACTTACCTATCGAGTATTCGGGCGATAGCTGTGTACCTGGATTTGTTCTTACTTAGAGAATCAAGGTATATAGCCTTGTTCCATTTTGGTATAATTACAATTAAAATCCAATGGAAGTGCTCATTGTATGGCATAAGAACAAATTCCTTATCGCGGTGAGCCAACAGTGTTGATGTAATATAGCTCTCGACGAAGGATGCACCCTCGTTGATGGTATCAATGGTGACCAAGCGTGGGTCCAGGAAACCAATTGGTTATTTCGATGATCTAGCTTTGGTCAGCATGAATCTATATATATACACAGAAAAGCAACAAATTGTGGCATATATCGGTATTACGTGAACAGAGACTGTGATTGTACAGACTTACAGCGTCCAGCATCGAACGAGTGAGACGTCGAGAGCGTTGAGCATGAAAAGACCAAATATATCATCAAAGGTCACCGCGAAGACACATTCCTGAAATTCATGCTGGAAATGATCCCGCTTGAATTTGACAGTGATACCTGAGCGCCGTTCTGCCTCTGGCTTATTGGACTGTTTCATATACCGAGTGTGTAATGTTTGGCAACCAAGTCCTAGGGTTACGAGGTGCTCTTCCGGGATTATCATCGGCTCGCCTAACACGAATTTGTGGGCCAATGGCAGGTACGGGATATCATCATCATCCTTCGTCTTTGATTTTTCCTGGCCACTACCTCGACTGTAGGTCGACTTTATGGTAGTCGACTGTAATGGTAGCACCGGTGCAAGTTGCTTTGGCGAGAATAGCATCCGTGGAGATAGCACCGGTGCAGGTAGCTTTGGTTCGCACTGCCCTTGTGGAGATAGCACCAGTGCATTTAGCTCTGGTTCACGCTGCCCTTCTGGTCCGGCCACCGGTGAAGCCTCCAGGGAGATGTTGCTTTTGGGCCACTGGATGAAGGATCCAATGGCCTGCCCTAGAGTCATGAGCTCGTCGTTGGTGGGCTTCGGTAGCGGGACGACCTCGAAATTGGCATGTACACCATCTATTGACACTTTTGCGAAGCCTGTCACTAAAGCTTGATGGTGCAGCATGACCCCTTGAGCAGACGGATATGCTATGCCCCAAGCAGCGCACAAGGCAATAAAGGCATATCTCACTTGGAGCTTGCACTTCGTAGACTCCTACATAACGATACAAAATTAGCTACTCCAATTAACAGGCCTATCAATGGAGCAAGCATTCGAGAGATAATAATTATTACCAGGATATCGTCCATAGGAAATCTTGCCTCGCTTTCTGTCGGATTGTATGCGCAACTACTCGGACGGTTGTGCAGACTAGCTAGTACAGGAGCGGCGGCGGTATGCTGACTTTCTGTATGTTTCCGCACCTCATCTCTGACATAATCAGCCAGCTCACCACTTAGCTCCTCTCTAAGAGATGCCTTGATCTCTTCTTGTAGCCGCTCCTCACGCTCGACTTTGCTTCTCTTCCTACGCCGATACATTTCGGAGTCATCTTGGAAACCATGTTTCCAAGGAACGTAAAGCCCAAGACCTCTCGTACGGCCCGGGTGCTCCTTGTTTCCCAGGGCCGCGGAGAGTATATCATTCTCCCTCGTTCCCTGGAATGATCCCAGGGTAGTTTCAAAACTCAGCTCTTCCTGCAAGAGCACGACATGTCATTTCACTTTGTACGAAGTTGTGGAGTAATTACAAGCTACGTAGTTCGATCGAGATCTTACCAGGCGCTGGGACACTTCCTCCTAGTGATTTCCTCCTTCAACCATTGGTTGAACCGACTATTGTGTTGCCTCATGATCCAAACATCCGGCCGCTCTGGATTCTGTGGCCGAAGCACATCCTTGTGCTGGTCGATATAAGGCGCCACTTCAATCATGTGTTGTAAGACCGTGAAATGGGCTTGAGTATACGTCTCTATATCTGGAGTGATTGCTTTCCTTCCGATAGTTCCGATACCCTTCAGCCTCCCCTCATGACGAGATTGAGGCACACCTATCAGTTGAGTCTGAGCCATATAATCGACACAAAACTCAATGACCTCTTCGCTTGCATAACCTTCGACGATGCTGCCCTCCGGCCGAGATCGATTCCGTACGTAGGACTTGAGAATTCCCATGAACCTCTCAAATGGGTACATGCTACGTAGGAATACGGGCCCGCACATTTTTATCTCCCACACAACGTGAACAATGAGATAGACCATGATATCGAAAAATGAAGGAGGGAAATACATTTCAAGATGATATAGAGTTATCACCACCTCGTCCTGCAGAGCATCTAGTCCTTCGGGATCAATGACCTTCTGAGCAATTGTGTTAAAGAAATAACATAGCCTCATGATTGTCTCTCGGACTTTGATCGACAAAATATTTCTAATTGCAATAGGGAGCATCTGTGTCATCAGCACATGACAATCATTAGACTTCATGCCATTTAACTTCAAATCTTGCATCAAAACAAGTTCCTTCACGTTGCCGGAGTAACTAGACGGAACTTTGACACCACACAGTTCTGTTTTCTCAGTCTTCGACAGAGTGTAACACGCAGGGGGAAGGTACATTTGTCCATTATCAGTGCATATCGGTGCTAACTCAGGCCTGATGTCCATATCAGCCAAGTCAAGCCGTGCATTGACGCCGTCCTTTGTTTTATCACGAATGTTCAGTAAGAGACCAATCAAGCTGTCGCATACATTCTTTTCTACGTGCATGACGTCAATGCAGTGTTGAACATCTAGATACTCCCAATAAGGTAAGTCCCAAAATATTGATCTCTTCTTCCAGGTGTTCTTCTCATGAGCCCTCAATTTACGTCCCTTTTCGAGGACAACATCTAAATCATTAACCATATTATAAATCTCTTTTCCCCTTAAATGCCTTAGCTGAACCGTCTTCCTTCTCTCCGTCAAATTGTTTCTTCATCTTGCGGTATGGGTGAGCCCTCCGAAGAAACCGATGGTGATGCATGTAGATGGTTTTGCGTGAGTGTTTCAGCCACACACTCTTGGTACCATCTAAACAGTGAGTACAAGCTTTGGCACCTTTTGTACCATGGCCCAATAGGTTACCAAGGGCAGGATAATCATTTATGGTGCAGAACAATAAGGAGCGCAAAGTGAAGTTCTCGCGTTTGTATGCATCCCATACCTGTAGTCCTTCGTTCCACAGTACTTTTAGATCTTCCACCAACGGTGCTAGGAACACATCGATATCATTCCCAGGTTGTTTTGGCCCTTGGATAAGTATCGACAGTAAAATATACTTTCGCTTCATATACAACCAAGGAGGAAGGTTATAAATGCAGAGAGTCACGGGCCATGTGCTATGTCGGCTACTCATGCTACTTAAAGGATTCATTCCATCTGTACTCAATCCAAACCTTATATTCCTTGGTTCTGCACCGAAGTCTGGAAAACTCCTATCGATGTTTCTCTATTAGGCGGAATCAGCAAGGTGTCTAAGCATTCCATCCTTCTTGCGCTCCTCCGAGTGCCAACGTAGCAGTTTTGCCTCCTTTGGATTTGCAAAAAAACCTTTTCAAATGGGGAATTATAGGAAAATGCTATGCCACCTTAGCAGGAGGTCCTTTCTTCGCCTCTGTTCCCTCGCCGTCATCTGATTGATTGTTATGTTTGTATCGGGATGCGTTGCACACCGGACATACATGCATGTTTGCATACTCTTTACGGTAGAGGATACAGTCGTTCAGACATGCATGTATTCTTTCTACTTCCATTCCTAAGGGACAAAGAACCTTCTTGGTTTTATACATGGTTTTAGGCAACTCATTTCCCTCCGGAAGAGTGTCCGCTAAAAGACCAAGCAGCGCCGTGAAACTCTTGTCGGACCAACCGTTGCTTGCCTTCAATTTCAACAGTTCAAGCATGGCCGACAACCTCGTGTACTTTGACCTACAACACGTGAACAAAGATTTCTCCGAGTCCTCCATCAAGCCCCGGAATTTAACATACTCTCTCTCATCATAGTTCTCTTCTACATCACGAAGCTCTCATCCAGATTGTCATCATGCAACCTATCCGAATCCGACCCACAATCGACATCATCCGACGGCATGTCATTCACTTCACCAGCGATGTCATTCGGCGGCATATCATTCACTTCACCGGCGATGTCATCCGGTGGCATATCATTCACTTCACCGGCGATGTCATCCGGCAGCATATGATCATTGACTTCGCCATGACTGGTCCAACACGTATAACCCTTTTTGAAACCTCTCCGAATCAAGTGCGTTTCAATTTGCCCTCGGTTCTTAAACATCTTTAAATTCTCGCAGTCAGTGCATGGACAGTACATATATTCCATCCCCTTATTCAGCATATCCTCATCGGTAGCTCTTATAAAAGCAGACACGCGATGTACTCTTCACTCACACGGCTCGCGGCATACATCTAGCTTCGGTCCTACGTTATGTATATATAACAACTTAGCTTAATTTATGCATTGAGGCTTAATTTGCTAGCTAAATTCATATTATAAGCACAACAGCTATTATATAACCAATTAACAATTTTACAAAAACCATCTTCAATAACACTCACCAATTACTTACATCTAAATTCTAATGCAAACAAAAATAAATTTCATTACTAACCATATCTAGAGCAACCAGGAAAGTATGAATCTTCAAAGCTCAATTTCTGCCTCCTCCCACCAAATTAATTGGCCTGAAATCGTCTAGCTTGCCTCCTGAGCGAAAGAGTGCAGCACCGGCTAGATCTGGATCGAAATTAAGACAGATACGGTTCTGAGCAGTGCAATAAATGCCTAGCGTCATTATCACAGATGGTTTTTTTATTCAAAACCGTCTGTGATAATTCTGAGATTATCACAGGCTGTTTTTTATTATGAACCGTCTATGATAATAAGCTTATCACATATGGTTTTTTATTAAAAACTGTCTGTGATAATTTCAGATTATCACAGACGGTTTTTAATACAAACCGTCTGTGATACTTTAGTATCACAGACAGTTCATCGGTACGCACCGTCTGTGATACTCGTTTTCTCCGACGCCACCAACACAGACGGTGTCCAAATTAAAACCGTCTGTGTTAGTGTCGATCATAGACGGTTTGACAAAACCGTCTGTGATTGGCCGTCTAGTATTGGGCTTTCTGTAGTAGTGATAAGCCATAGTTTAAAAGAACTCACCTAATATCGTGTGGGCAAAATGTAAATTAAGCTTAATTAACTCATGTGGATTACACACTGATTCTTGGCCGTGCTACTTAGATGAAATACCAGATGTTGTATTTTTGCAAATTCTATGCGGGCCACCCTAAGTAACCACGAGGAGGAACGGAAAAAGGATCGGAACGATCCACTCGGCGCGTCCACGAGACATATCTCTCTTTTTTTTTCTATCGTGCTTTATCGAATTTTCGTTACTTAAACCAGAAACACAATATAGACCGAAAGTTCAAAAGGTAGCAAAAGATTTAATTCAGTGATAGCACAAAGCGATCAACCAAATCGTACTTTTCGACACCGACGTAATTTAGAAGAGACATCAAACAAAAACTAAAATTACACTAAGCAACCGCCTCTTCTGCTCCTCCGGTCCACTCCATTGTCCTTGCTCTTTGCCTCTGGGATTCCGGCGGCGCGATGCTCGAGCACATGGATCTCCTCGGCAGCGCTCCAGTGATGTCTTGGCAAGTGGGAAGAGCATGTGCAAGCAAGGGGGCCAACTATATGTGCCTTGTCCCAACAGAGCTAATGGCAATGGCGAAAAACGGTCATGGTCATAGGAAGTAGTATCATGTGAGGAAGAGACAATTGTCAAAATTTTATTAAGAAATTTTTTTTCATAATAGTATGCGCGCCACTTATATCAAGAGAAGACGACATAGACGCTGTGCACCATGGTGCGTTGCATATTTTTCTCGCGAAAATTAACTCACTAGCGAACAAGTGAAGTTTAGAGAGATGGCATCGCAAAAAGAGCTAGATGACATAAGCAAAACTAAAAAGCTATAAAAAAATATAAATTGATAATCTTAATCTTAGAAATTGATAATACCATAGTAATACAATTTGGGTCAATACAAACAAAATAATCATCATTTAATTTATTAAATTTCAAAAATCAAATAAAAAGGGAAATATAATCAAATACGACATTAACAGTTTATGCATGTTCATGAAATAATTCGTAGATTGTCTACATATAGATATTGAGAAGTCAATTAAATATCATGTATCATCCCTATTGTAACTGAAAGGAATGGTTTTTAGAACTTGGTATAAATACAATCGTTAAAAGTAACAATGCCCAACTTAATCCTGGAAGCAAAATGAGGCAAACAATTCATTCATCAAAGAGAAAAATAGAAAATTCTCACATTAATCAGATAAAAGGAAAAAATAATTGGTCAACCAAAATAACTTCCACGATTAGATGTAACCTAACAAGTCCACGTAAAAACGAATTTTTTCTTTTTTCTTACTCCTTTTATTTTCAAGTATTCCACATAGTTGCAGTATCAAACATAAATATATTAATTTACAAAAGTAAAAAAAAGAACACTACCACAACAAAAATCATGAGGTAACACAAATTTATAGGTTCAAACCAACAACAAGTACTAAAAAAGCAATATCCTTATTAGAAAAATAAATATTTCTTTGAATATATATTGTCATTCTCAGTTTACATAAAAAAGTGTAAAAAATGATGTTTTAAAATTTGCTAGCCCGTGCAGGCGTATGGGTTGATGCCAATTTTTACTAAATTAGTTGGGTGAAAATTCCGGATCGACTCACGCTAATCAAGAGAAACTGGTAGAAAGCTATCTACCGTTGATGGGTGCATTCTAAGCCATTTCAAAAAGGTTATTTTGATAAATCATTTCAAAATGACAACAAAAAATTATTCCGTTTATATATTTAGAGAAGAGCTCTTTTACGATACTCCAAAACGAATATAGGCCTTCTACTCTATCTGATCCCATGGATCATACTAGTTAAAATTTATTTATATTACCACCACCATTACTAGTAGTATAATCCTGAAAAAGGTAAAATCATCAAGAAAATATATGGCGTAATAGTAAATTCTGCAACTCTGATGAATTAAGATGTTCATTAAGATTGGCCATGTAGAGGGGGAGGTAAAATTTTTGCTTTTTATCCCAAAATTTGAAAGTTTTTTTTACATATGGACCCCTGGAGAAAAGATTTGCAAAAATGGACCCTTAGCATGGTGCTAAAGGATATGGCGCTCAAGGTACATGACACGGCACCATATGCTTTTGCGCCGTGTGTGGACATGTAGGAGCCACGATGGCAAAGCACGGCGCCAAAACCCATGGCGCCGTGCTATGTACCTACGGCGCTAACGTATGTGGCGCCGTGCTTTAGGACTTAAGCCCGAGCACGCCCCCTGGGCCCCCACCCCCTCACTCATCTCTTCAGCCCGAGCAAACACAAATAGCAGCCCGCTGCCGCCCCTCTCTCCCCCCTCCAAATCCACTCCTATCCGTTGTTTTTTCTCGTGATTTTGCTTCCAAACCGAGCAAGCAAGGTAAGGTCCCTCCCCTCCCTTGATTTTTTTTCAATAGATATGGATTATTTGAGGTACATTTCATGGGGCAAGATTGGAAACTCTAGATGATATTAGTTGGATTTGGCTCGGTTTTAGGTTGGATTTGCAGTAGATATGCATAATGTAAGAGTAGTCATGGGTATAGATTCGTTTTTAGGGTTTAATTTGGGTAACTATGATGGATATGGCTAACCTAGGGTTAGAGCCATTGAAGAATTGTAGTTCTTATTCATTTTGCATTTTAGGTTGTCATGGGCTTCACCCGTTTGCCACCTCCACCCGGTGTTGCCGTACCGATGTGTTTTTGCGGCGATCCTTGCAAGGTCGAGAGGTCAGACGACCCGGACACATATAGGCAGAGCTACTGGATGTGTACCAACTGGGCATTCGATCTGCCACGTGCCGCCATCGTCCTCGGCAAGATGGTAAGTTGTATTGTCGATTCATCGACTTGGTATTAATTTTGTTGGTTTAACAAATGTGTACATTTGCAGGAGCCTACACCGCTTTGTGATTTTGAGCAGTGGATCGACACTGAGATCACTGCGGATGACAAGGAATACCTTAGCGCCACTAAGAAGTGGGATGAAGAAAGAAAGGAGAGGTGGGAAAGGGAGAAGAAGCAGGAGGAAGCCGCGAGGGAACACCGAGAGGAGGAGCGTAGGAGGGCCGCGGCAAGGCGCAAGGGTGAAAGGCAGAAGAAGCTAGAGAGAGCGTGACGTGCCAAGGCAGCCCTTGAGGAGTACCCTGATGCTCAGAGGAAGGAAAAGTGGCCTCGATGCACTCAGTAGGTTATTGCTATGTATGTGTTAATGTTTGATGTATGCGGACGTATGTATTTTCTGATAATTTATGAACTTGTATGTGGACTATGTATGTTTGTATTGGGTCGTGCTTATTCATTTGGTAAATGTCAATTAGTATTGTTTGTGCGAATGGAGCGAAAGAACTGGCCGAACTTGCAGTTTTAATGCAAGTGCAGTTATCACAGTGCCAAACACCGTGGCGCCGCATGTAAGTAGCATGGCGCCAAAGGGCTTGGCGCCGAGATATTCAACTATGGCGCCAGTATCATTGGCGCCACAACATGGTGCCAAAAGGGATGGCACCGTATTTGAATACCATGGCGCCAGACCCTTTGGCGCCGTTCTACGTAAACCTACAAAAAAAACAGACAACACTTGTCTGTTTTTTCTGCATATACAAAACACATGCACATACACATACATTCACATTTAAAACACATACACATAACTCTCAATAAGTCTCAATAAGTCTCAAAACATACATACATACATACACACATACACATACATTCACATATAAAATACATACACACAACTCTCAATAAGTCTCAATGGTGCGTCGGGCATCGGCGATATCCCATCATCATGGGTTTGAGGACGAAATATGGGAATCTCCTGGAAAATGCTTTAAAAGTTAGCTGCATGCTGAAAACACATGTAACATGAGAAAAATACATTTCGATAACACACGTACCTGGCCGTCCTCCGTGAGCTTGCCGCGGTGCTCCCTGTTGTAGAACTCGTCCAGCAGCCGGTACCTCGCCATTCTGTGCATTCAAAAATACATTAGTGATAAGAATAACAAAATATCTAAAAATTATGCTCTCTAGACCTAACGCAGCTAACCTGACTAGAACGACGTTGAAACGTCTGTGAATTGTGACCCATTAGACCACAAGTACTGCAGTGTGTCTCCTGTGGATCCTCAACGAAGGGATTTGCCCTACCCCTCTTGGTGCGACCAGGTATCCGATCCATGTCCATCTTGTACCTTGACCGCTTCCTGCTACCCCTCTTGTGCCAACGTAACCCCTCGTCCGCTATGTACCTAGGACCCGAGTAAAGTGGCCACTCGCTTTCATCACGATATGGCTCGAACCGTGGGGCATAGGTCCTTACCAACACATCCACGCTGAATAGTCTCAGGATTTGGTCTCAACATAGACATTCCAAGCCCTACATGCGGTCACCATGTGGGAAAATGGAACTTGTCGGGAACACCGCATGTGCATGTGATGGATGTAATCACGACCTTATGCTTTTGGGCCTCTCGGAGCTCTCCATTTTTGGTTGTCCCTCCACCCTCAACAACCTCATACGTGCCCGTCACATGGTCAAAACAGTGGTACTCCTGTTCATTGGCTTGCATATTCGCTTTGGTAAGGAAGCCGTGAGGACGAGGAGGCCAACGTGCATGTGCCTTTAATTAACATGTCTGAGACTTCCCGGTGCCGGTTAACAAACCATGCAACACACTTGTAGAAAGTGAACGCCGCAATTGCTGTAACTGGCAATCCACGTGACCCCTTAAGCAACCCGTTGAAGCATTCTGCCATGTTGCTAGTCATAAATCCATACCTCCTTCCCAATGGGTCATGAGCCCTTGACCATTTGTGCACATCTCTCATTAAACCCCTTATCCAATCATGGCCCTCGGCATTAGTTTTCGTTTTTAACTCCTCTAACTTCTCATCGAACAACTTTACCTCTCTCTGGTGACATACCTTCTCGAAAAGTGCAAAGTTGGCCTTCACCCCATCTTTTTTGAACAAGTTCTCTGCAAGGTGCCTTGTGCACCAACGATGATGCACAGGTAAATGTCCTGGTATCACTTCCTTAACTGCGCTCAAGATTCCAGCGTGCCTGTCAGACAACACACATACCTCCCTCCCCGGCCAACCATATGGATCCGTACAAGCCGTAGAAACCAAGCCCAGCTAGATTTGTCCTCCTTCTCCACCTAAGCAAAAGCCAACAGCACAAGCGAGTTGTCCGCATCACAGCCAATACAAATCAACAACGTCCCCTCATACTTGCCCAATAGGAATGTCCCATCAATTGACAGAACAGGCCTACAATGTTTGAAAGTCTCGACACACTGACTAAAGCACCAGAATGCTCGAAAGAAAATCTGTCTTCCATTAACCCATACATAGGGCTTAGGCACGTACTCATACTACATTCCTGCATTCACCGCTTTCATTGCGTTGAACATGGCTGGCCAACGCTCAGACGCCTCCTCCTAATCACTATAAATCAACTACAAAGCCCGTTGTTGCGCCCTCCATACTTTCCCATACTTGATTGTGTAGTGCCACTTTAGCTTAACGGCCCCTATCACTGCTGCCACGCGCATCGTTGGCATGTGCTTTATCATAGGGTACAAGCGGGTTGCAATGAACCGAGAAGTCAACTGACGATGTTTCTGGCTGGGCTCAGAAGACCCACAGCTATGCAGTCCATCCACAGTTGTAATCTTAAACTTCTTTGTACCCTTCACCTTTCTGGCACAAACTTTCCATGCACACCATGTGCTCTCACATTTGATGGTGTACCGACGTTTGGCGTATGAGTTCTTAACCCGGTATGGACGGTTGTGCACGATCAAGTACTCTTTCAACCACATCTTCAATGCCGACATATCCTCAAAGACATGACCCTTCTGGATTATGATACTAGCCCCAGGCCTAGGTACGTCCCTCTGCGTTTGCCTTCCATCTGCGACAGCCCTATGTGCGTTGCTTAGGTCATTGTAATCGGACACTAGTGGATCGCGGCCAGGAAACATTCTTCTCAACAGCTCAATTTCGCTAGACGTCAAACCTACGACGATCTGTCATCATCTGAGTCCACAGCCCTCGCATCCTCATAAGCAGCCTTGTCTCCCGCAAGTTGTACATCCACCCTGTTAGATGCTACACAAACCATGGGTTCCTCAAACATTGTCTCCTCGTCGAATCCACCAACAGACCGGTCATCGACATCCTCAGAGTCAGCTTCTACCTGAGTCAATGGAACCTCACATACTTGAGCTGAGGATACAACTTGCACCTCGACCTCTTCATGAGCCGGTGACCTAACCAACGGTGAGTCATTGAGATCCAATGCAGCCCTAGGAGGTGATGGATCTCTCACCACCATCCACACGAACAAGTCAGGTGCTCTGATCTTTGAGTCCAAAACGATGGCCACATAGTTATCCCATTCACCATCGCTGCCAATCGAAACCAATCTCTTTATACGTGGCCCCTTTGACGACCCAATATCAATCAATCCTTGCATAACGACATCACCATGCTCATCTGTCCATCCCAACCTCTCTTTCAAGCGACAAATTACCTCACCATACGACGGACGTGAACTAAATAGCAATGTGGTCTCTTCCATGCCCTCCAAATCAACACCCTCTTGTCATTTCTCTTCATAGTTCCACCATGGTGCAAAGTCACAAGCTTATCTATCTATAGCACAACAAGCAAACATATCTCAATCATTACGCACAACAAGCACAACAAACAAGCCCTAAAAATGAATCTACACCCATGACTACTTTTACATTACGCATATCTACTGCAAATCCAACCTAAACCGAGCCAAATCCAACTAATTTCATCTAGGGTTTCAAAGCTTGCCCTACGAACTGTACCTCAAATGATCCATATCTATTGCAAAAAATCAAGGGAGGGGAGGGAGTTCACCTTGCTTGCTCGGTTTGGAAGTAAAATCGCGAGAAAAACCAATGGATTGGAGTAGATTTGGAGGGGGAGAGAGGGGCGGCGGCGGCCTGCTCTGTCTGTTCGAATGGATGAGTGTGAGTGAGGGGGTGGGGGCCAGGGGCCGTGCTCGGGCTTAAGCCCCAGAGCACGGCGCCACATCCGTTAACGCCGTAGGTACAAAGCACGGTGCCATGGGCTTTGGCGCCATGCTTTGCCACCGTGGTTCCTACATGTCCACACGCGACGCCAAAGTATATGACATCGTGTCATGTACCCTGTGCGTTATATCCTTTGGCGCCGTGATAAGGATCTATTTTTGTAAATCTTTTCTCCAGAGGTTCATATATAAAAACTTTCAAATTTTTGGCTAAAAAGCAAAAAAAATTCGAGGGGGCAGTGGCCCATTAGTTATAAACCGCTGCTGCTGCTCCATTTCTTTCGCCAAGCCTCATACAGCGCATGGATGCATACACAGTGCATATAGAGAGTACGTCGCTTACCATCACACAGAAAATACTCGTTCTAGCAAGCTAGGCTAAGCAATGGAGAACCCGGGCTGACCCCGACGACGGTGGCGGCGTGGCGAGGACGGAACCTGACGAGAAAAGCCAATGCGGGATCTTATGCGCGATGGCCTGCCACATCTGCACGCTCATCGCAATCAGCGTCGTCTCGGTGCTCGTCTACCGCTTCTGTCCGACGATCCTGGGCGATCGAGCGCTAGCCATCGTTGCGCTCGTCTTGGGGATTCTCGACCTCGTCATGCTAAGCTGTTGTTGCGTGTCATGTCCACGAATGTTTACAAGGGAATTGCAACGACAACAAAACTAAATTGCGAGGGTTTACAAAAATAGCTGCATATGTTCATATCACTAGTTAAGGACAGGTTTAATTTCTACTATCACCTTTCTAATATTAATATAATGTTCTATAAAAAAACCCTTTGAAAAAACCATAAATTATAAACTAAAAAGAATAAGCTCAGTCTCAAGTCAGCACGTTGCTTTGCTCTGGAGACATCCCTTGCTTTCTCTGCGTCTCCACTCCATTCGATCCCTCATTTTGTACCCTTTTCCCTCCCCTTTCCGCTACAAAAGCGGACTGCACTTCCCCTGCTCCGAGGTAGAGCTCCCCTGCCTGCTTCTTGGCTTATTTCTTCCTCTGATTCCAAAGAACAATTGATCTGGAGTCTAATTCCAAAAGCACAACCCATCAGAGCGCACGCAAGGCAGCGCCAGCGATGTCGGCGGCGCCGGTGGTGAACGCAGCGTACATGGCCGAGATCGAGAAGGCACGGCGCGACCTGCGCGCGCTCATTGCGAGCAAGAGCTGCGCCCCCATCGTGCTCCGTCTTGCGTGCGTTCTGACCCTCTTCCTACTTGATTTTTGCTGCGCTTATCTGATTCCGTCCCTATGTTTGATACTGATTAGTGCTTAAGGAACTACTTTCTTCAACAAAAAAAAAGTGTCATATTTGCGATGTACATTTTGTTAGCTTTTCTGGCTTGACAACGGTGACAATCCTGCAGATGGCATGATGCTGGCACTTACGACAAGGAAACCAAAACGGGAGGGCCCAACGGTTCAATCAGGTTTCCAGAGGAGTATAACCACACAGCAAATGCAGGGCTCAAAATTGCTATTGACCTTCTAGGTCAGTTAGTGCTTTCTGTCAGATTTTCTTCCTCCTGTTTCTAGTTCCATGCAAATATGGACTTGTCTATTGCATTTGTTGAACTTTTTCCGATCCAAAGAAGTCTAGGTCGAAATAAACATTCTGAGATTTGCTTGCTTCCTATGGTGCAGAACCTATTAAGCAAAAGCACCCCAAGATTACATACGCAGACCTGTATCAGGTAGCACTACTACATCTTCCGATTACCCAGTTGTTACCACGCCATGTTCTTCGTGACACTCGCGTCTGTATGCTGATCGCGATGTAGGGGGAACTGAGCTTCCATTCCAACAATTTTTTGTACAATCTTTGCAAATGTCTTCAGCGACCGATCGGTTATCTGTTATCCATTTGAATTTGCTGTATGCATTCTTTGTCCTAATGTTCAATTATACGTCTCATTGGTCAGCTTGCCGGAGTTGTTGCCGTTGAAGTCACCGGTGGACCAGCTATAGATTTTGTTCCTGGCAGAGGGGTAAGCTAATACAACAACATTAGTTCATTATCAAACTGAGTATCTAGTATCATAGTATGTTATTCTCAGTTTTCACGAGTGTACCCAGGATTCTCCAGTTTGCCCAGTGGAAGGACGCTTGCCAGATGCCAAGCAAGGTAACTTATCACTACCACTATCTACTTTGTTTTCTAGTTCAATGGAATCTTTCGACGTTAATTTGCTATTTGTAAATGAAATGAGGCCTGCAACCTTGCGATTATGGTAAAGAAAAATTTATTTCAGCTTTAAGTTATGCCTTGTATATTCATAGATGCATGTACCAAATTCAGCTGACGCACTCTAAATTCGAGATTGCTTCCCGTAATCATCGGCTTCAAAAATACTAAAATGTTTCATTCCATGATCTTCTTATTCTGTTATAAGGTGCATCACATCTGAGGGAGGTCTTCTACCGGATGGGCTTGTCTAACAAGGACATAGTAGCACTCTCGGGTGGCCATACTCTGGTATATATGCAATAACACCTTTTTCCTATTAACATAATACATCAATTACATTTCTTTGTGCTAAATAGTTCGTGCTCTGCAATGTGCATTTTCAGGGGAAAGCTCGACGAGACAGATCAGGATTTCATGGCGCTTGGACAAAGGATCCTATGACATTTGACAACTCGTATTTCGTGTAAGCCTAAAGCGGACGTGTTCATCAATAGCATGTTTTTTCAGGTTACAGAGTAGTAATGTGACAACATGTTCATCAGTTCATCTCCTATGGTGCAGTGAGCTTCTGAAGGAGGACTCAGAAGAGCTCTTGAAGCTGCCGACAGATAAGGCTCTCGTCGAAGATCCTGCTTTCCGTCGTTATGTCGAACTATATGCCGAGGTACATCAGAATTAATTCCTAGTCTCCTACATTCATGCTCGAATTGTGCTTGAAAGTTGAAACACAGGAAAAATTTTGTCCGTGAGTCCCCATTGCATTCATGCTCGAACACATTGCTCGGATTGATACTTTCTCCTTTGAATGTTCTCCTTTTGTTTTGTCCATTAGGTCCCAGAAATCTGCCACAGTTTTAAAACTTAAATGATCCAATTGGAATTTCAATTCCAGCTGCAAATTTCAATATTTACGATCCAATTTGCACCAGTAGTATGCTCATATCCAATTTGCACGGTAATCAGCAATATTCCAACTACCATACTACCCCTTCTGACCACAGAATTTTTTTCTCACTCTTCATTGCGCAGGATGAAGACGCATTCTTCAGGGACTATGCAGAGTCACACAAGAAGCTCTCAGAGCTGGGGTTCACGCCTCCTCGCTCTGCTTTCACTAGCAAATCAGGAGAGAAGACGAAGTCCTTGCTGATGCAAACTGCAGCTGGGGTTGCAGTTGCGGCTGCAGTTGTCGCCTGGGCTTACCTCTGTGAATCCAACAAGAAGCTTGGCTAAATCGCATCTGCACATCATTATTTCATATACTCTGTGATGGGTGCCAAAAAAAACTTACTGGAGCATTTAGATGCTGTACACTTGTATTTGTAACTCATTTGGTACATGGTACATACTGATGCTACTATGCATGTTATGTTGTGAGGTTGTACAAAGAATAAAATAAAGAACTTCCAGTGGTTATAGATTGTAAATGTTTCTAGTTCTACCAGAGTTCCATGATGTTCTCTGGTAGCAACTACCACATTAGTATGCTTGATTGCACTGCTTGACATGATGGCCAAAATTACTGGTTTAGTTTGATGCAAAAAAAATTACTGGTTTTGTTTGAGATGTCGCAGATAATAAAATATATATGTTGTTCAATCTTTTCATCGTTGCCATGTTGTCCATATCTGTCTTCTTTCAAGACTGCCGACTTCGACATGCAAGACTTCAAAATTGATGGCAATCTGCAGTCTGGGCTTGGGACCGTAGGTCACCATGTTCAAGATAATAGATTGAAATATTATAGGATAAGTGCTTTCGTCCTGTCCTTGAAAACTTTTGAGCAGGCTTTATTATTCTCTAACGATAGACTCTAAGTCAGATATGATCTCTACTCGTATTGAATAAAGATCTGGTCAGAGATTTTTCAAGTGAAATACGATCTCTATTCGTATTAGATATGGATTTAGTCGGAATATCTATATAAAGGGGTGTATGGGTTATGGGTTGCATACATCTGAATCACACTCACCGAAACCTTAGCTGCCACCTCTAATAGACCCTTCTGTGCGTGTTGATGTTGGCACATCGACGTAGGCGTTCTATCTCTAGGCATGTGGACTTCGATAGAGGCACTACTTGTTGTAAATATTGCGGTATAAGCATATTTGCACATTTAATTCCAGCTAATATAAGCATATAAACAATGTATTTCCAGCATAAGAAGAATGACATTTAAATATGAAATTCTAACTTGCCATTCAACTCCACATATATATATTCAAAGAATATAACTTATATGCTGCTGAAAATAACAGTGTATAAATCATGCATAAGAACAATGAAACAACTAAATCTAGCATATGACAAATTAATTGTTTCATTATTGCTCTCAAAACAGAATTGCGCAAAATCAGAGATTTTGACCTTCTCATGTAAATACTGACATTCATCATAAATATCTGATAACTAGAAAGCTAGATTGTGAGTTCTAAATATGATTCAATAGTCGACTTGTCTACACAAATTAGCGAAACAATACTTTCAGTTCAAATGTTCATATACACTAAGATTCAATCGAATACAGACTATACAGATCAGTATATCGGGCATATAATATGCACTATGAATCGATTTACCACATGCGGTGTCTAGTACTAAATAGAAGACGAGCCTTCTCTGGAACAACCAGAGCACAAAGAAACCAAGTGAACATGAACAAGTCTTACCAGGTAGAAAGACACCTAAGGCCCCGACAATAGAATTCAACTCACTAGAACTCACAATCCTATTCTCATTACGGATCTATTTCGTTGAATAATGTGTTCATCACAGAGCATATTTAAACCGAGCCAACCGACATACACAGCAACTCACAGATACTTGAATCAAATATAAAGATCAAGAATAGTTGCTGAACTTGCAGGGAATCAAATATACTCACGAATCAGACGGTACTCAAAACCGTCCAGATGCAAATCTAGTCGAAAATCAACTTGACAAATAGGGCAAGGCACGATGAAATCGCTGTCCCTGAAAATCTATCGCCCCTCTGTGCCGATGAAGAAGAGGAGTGTGGCCTTCAGAGATACAAAGCCCTCACCGTCCACGGGAAACCGCAGCCGGAGTCGAAGGTCGGGGTAGTGCCGCACAAGACAACAAGAACACACCGGCCAAGTGCGCTCAAAACCAACAGGGAGTCGTCGCCGCCTTGTATTACCTCGGGTAGACCTTCTACCTTCGGTTTCCCCTCACACCGCACACGGCGCACAGGAACCGGAGGCGAAGACCTCAATCGGTGATGGTGCTGCAGCCCCAAAACCTCCACACACCCGAAGAACCAAGGCAAAGGAGAAGGCAGCAACGAGGAAAACTAGATCGGAAGTCTTCCGCACCATGGCTAGAGCTCAGGCTTTTTAAGACAGGGGCAGGGGGCTGCAAGGAGGTGACGCGAGCGGCCGGCTCCGAGGAACCCGGGCCAGCCCGCGCCTCTGTCGCTCGCCTCTCCACGCGCCGCCTCCCATCCCGACGAAATCGCCCGATCCCCGCTGAAGCCGAAACGGCCGCAGGCTCTTCTCACGCACGGGACGCTCACGGGGAGGAGACAAAGTCTCCTCCCCTTATCTCTTCCGCGTGTCACCGCCCGGTGGGCCCCCAGCTCTAGGGTTTCATCCCTTTCTTATTTCAATTGGGAAATTCCCAAAATGCCCTCTGAAATACAACAGTCCCCACCAATTTATCAATTGATAAAAGATGTCAATGTCTTGTTTAATATACAGCTGTTCGACTATGGGTACCTTGCGGGTTTGAACCCAAAGTCTAGCGATAAGGACTACGACTCTGCACAGACAAAGGAGGACTACGCCTTGATCCAATGCCTTGGTGTGAGAATTTTCACCCAAATCACATTCTGTACTGGGCGGCTTGCCCTTTCCCTCTCGGGTTGGGACGTTCCGGTCATATCCCCGTATCTATCTCATGAGTGCTTAAGAAAGTATACCCTTATCTTTCTTTGATTGCGACCTCACAATCACACTCACGTAGGTGAACTCTTCTAGGAATCCTGTAGGACGATTCCATAAGTCATATAGACCTAGAGTTCATTAAGAGCCAAAGCTCAACCTTCCATACAGGCAGAGCACTGCAGCTAATGGGACCTGTTAGATGTGCTCTTTAATCTCACACAGTTTGTTGTCCTAGAGCCTAGTTCACGGGATCTCCGATCTCCTAGGATAGGTTACTACCAATATGAGCCTTTATACGGGTATAAGCCCCATTCCCTGTGATGCTGCTTGGATGACCTTTCGCGCCAATCCTTTAGTGAAAGGATCTGCCAAGTTCCTTCGATTGGATGTATTCTCTGAGTAATAACACCCGTCTCTCTGGCATGCCTTACCGACTTAAGTCGGTGCTTTATATGTTTTGAGGACTTCATATTGTCCTTCCTACTCTTCGCCTTAACCAGAACGGTTTGGTTATCGCAGTAGGTCAAAATGGCTGGAATAGGCTTTTCCAGCACAGGTAGGTCAGAAAGGAGTTCTCGAATCCATTCTGCCTCTACAGCCGCTGAATCAAGCGCTACCAATTCAGCCTCCATGGTGGACTGTGTAATAATAGTCTGTTTAGAAGACTTCCACGACACGGCCCCACTCGCTAGAGTGAATACATAACCACTCGTAGCCTTCATGTCATCCGAGTCACTGATCCAGTTAGAATCACTGAATCCTTCCAAGACTGCAGGATGACCCGAGTAATGTATTCCCAAATTAGGATTTCCCTTCAAGTATCTTAGTACTCTTTCTAGTGCTATCCAATGATCATCTCCTGGATTGGATGTATAGCGACTCAATCTGCATACAGCATATGAGATGTCTGGCCTCGTTGCACTTGTTAAGTACATCAGGGATCCTATGATCTGAGAATATTTAAGTTGATCCTTCCCATGCCCAGTGTTCTTATGTAGTTTTGCATTTGGATCATAGGGTGTAGCTGCTGGCTTACAGTCCTTAAACCCAAATCTGGTTAGGACTTTATCCACATAATGGGATTACGAAAGAGTAATCCCATTTTCACTCTTTATAAGCTTAATGTTTAAAATAACATCAGCTTCACCCAGGTCTTTCATATCAAAATTCTGGGAAAGGAAAGACTTTGTGCTATTGATCACATCTATGTTGGTCCCAAATAGCAGTATGTCATCTACGTAAAGACACAAAATGACACCTTCGCCCCCATTAAACCGATAGTAGACACATTTATCGGCTTCGTTTACACAAAAGTCGACCGACGTCATCGTACTATCGAATTTCTCATGCCATTGCTTAGGAGCTTGCTTTAGTCCATACAAAGATTTAATCAATCCACATACTTTCCTTTCTTGCCCCTCAACCACAAATCCTTCAGGCTGTTGCATATAAATCTCCTCATCCAACTCTCCGTTTAGGAAAGCGGTCTTTACATCCATTTGATGTACTAGGAGTTTGTATGCAGCAGCTAGCGCTAAAAGAACTCGAATTGTGGGTAAACGGGCCACAGGAGAGTATGTATCAAAATAGTCTTCTCCTTCTTTTTGCGTGAAACCTTTAGCCACTAACCGGGCCTTGTACTTTTCAATAGTACCATCAGGTCTACGCTTTCTTTTAAAGATCCATTTGCAACCTACTGGCTTACAACCAGGCGGGAGATATGCAATTTCCCAAGTTCCGTTAGCTATGATGGAATCCATCTCGCTACGGACTGCCTCCTTCTAGTAATCCACATCCGGAGATGCGTATGCCTCTGAAAGGGTTAGTGGTTCATCATCCACGACATAGGTGACAAAGTCATCCCCAAGTGACTTCTCGGTCCTCTGTCTCTTACTCCTCCTCAACTCCAAATCTGGAGCTGTGTTATCCACACGAGGAATAGAGAGATCATCTTCACCGATATGTCCACTGTCTTCATTCGGTCTCATAGGAAACACATGCTCAAAGAATGTCGCATCACGAGATTCCATCACTATATTAGTAGCGATGTCGCTCACCTCAGATTTGACCACTAAAAATCTATAAGCCGTGCTATTGATAGCATATCCTAGAAAGACACAATCAACGGTCTTAGGACCAAGCTTCCTTTTCTTCGGCAACGGCACATGCACTTTTGCAAGGCATCCCCACGTTCGAAGATAGGATAAGTTGGGTTTTCTCCCCTTCCATCTTTCATAGGGTGTTTCCTCCTGATCGCGAGGCGGATAATTAACTGTGATAACTGCCTCACCCCACCAATAGTCCGGCATACCTGAACTCTGAAGCATGGCGTTAACCAAGTCACAAAGAGTTCGGTTCTTCCTTTCGGCTATTCCATTAGATTGGGGTGAGTAAGGTGGAGTAACTTCGTGAATTATTCCACTTTCTTCACAGAATTGGGAGAACTCATGTGAGACATACTCACCGCCTCGGTCCGATCTTAACCGTTTGATTTTCTTTTCTAGTTGATTTTCAACTTCAGCTTTGTAGATTTTAAAGTATTCAAGTGCTTCATCTTTCGACTTAAGTAGATAAATATAGCAATACTTAGTCGCATCATCTATGAGAGTTAAGAAATATCGTTTGCCACCTTTAGTTAATATTCCATTCATCTCACAAAGATTAGAGTGGATTAGTTCAAGTGGAGAAGTGCTCCACCCTTCAACGCTATGAAAAGGTTTTCAGGGCTGCTTAGCTTGCACACACACTTCGCACTTTGAACCCTTCTCATAATTATAGCTTAGAATTAAACTCATCTTACTTAACCGCGTAATGGCTTCAAAATTAACATGACACAACCGTGAATGCCAAATATCATGAACTTTATTGCAATGGGAAACATTGTAAACGTTTACATTATTCAAATCAAGAATGGATAAGCGGAACATGCCTCCGCTATCATAACCTTTGCCCACAAAATTACCAAACTTGGTCAAAATGACCTTATTTGATTCAAACACAAGCTTTATTCCTTGCCTACATAACATTGACCCACTAAGAAGATTGCGCGTCATCGCAGGCACGTACAGCACGTCTCTTAGGATGAGTGTTTTGCCCGAAGTAAGCTTCAGGCAAACCTGTCCAATCCCACATACTGTTGCGGCGGCTCCATTGCCCATTAGAACGGATCCACCACCTTCACCCTAAAATGAAGAGAAACAAGATCGATCAGCACATATATGTCTAGTAGCACCTGTATCAATCCACCAATCAATAGATGGACTTGCCATAAAGGCCATAGGTACGTACTCATCTGAGCTGGTACTCGCCAGCGCGACATGAACCTTAGCCTTGTGGCTCTTGTGCTGACCCGGAGATGGACCCTTGCCCTTCCGATTGCGGCAATGATTGGCCTTATGGCGGCCTCACATAAGCAAAACGGGCGATGTCCTCCTCCTTCTTCTTCTTCATTTTCTTAGGTGTAGCTTGACTTGGGGCTGACTCTTGAACTTGGGTTTCCCGGTCCTCCACCATTCTTAAGTTGAACTTGATGAGCTCGGACTTGAGCCTTTCCCGAGCCGTCACGGCTCTAGCACGCTCCTCGACATTAATAGCAATGACAGCTCCTTGAGCGTCAAGCGCTCCTTTATATGCCTCCGAGCGGTCACAAAGTCACGCCACAAAGGCGGTAACTTAGCCAAAATGACATTGACTTGAAACTTCTCAGGCAGAGCGCAGTCATACTGACATAAGTCACGTACATGGAGTTGAAGCTCATGGAGCTGCTCCATCATCGACCGGCCCTCAACCATCTTATAGTTCAAGTAATTGGCTGTAATAACGGACTCATTTCCATTATCTCCCTCGGAGTATTTCTCCTCGAGCTCATCCCAAAGTTGTTTGGCATTAGTGAAGTTGACATAGACGTCAAACAAGCGATTAGACAGGATGGCCAGCAAACGGGCTAAGACTACATTATTAGCATCTTCCCATCTCATCGTCTCAGGGATCTCCAGCGGAAACGCCGGTGGATTTGAGATGACCCAGAAGAGCTTAAGGTCAGTCAGCCAAAGTTTGGCCTTCGCCTGCCAGCGCTTGAAATTGACTCCGTCAAACACTTCAGGTTTCACGACATCAGATGAGGAAGCCATTTCTTTCAATATAGGTTTTCTGGATTGTTGTAAATATTGCGGTATAAGCATATTTGCACATTTAATTCCAGCTAATATAAGCATATAAACAATGTATTTCCAGCATAAGAAGAATGACATTTAAATATGAAATTCTAACTTGCCATTCAACTCCACATATATATATTCAAAGAATATAACTTATATGCTGCTGAAAATAACAGTGTATAAATCATGCATAAGAACAATGAAACAACTAAATCTAGCATATGACAAATTAATTGTTTCATTATTGCTCTCAAAACAGAATTGCGCAAAATCAGAGATTTTGACCTTCTCATGTAAATACTGACATTCATCATAAATATCTGATAACTAGAAAGCTAGATTGTGAGTTCTAAATATGATTCAATAGTCAGGACTTGTCTACACAGAATTAGCAGAACAATACTTTCAGTTCAAATGTTCATATACACTAAGATTCAATCAGAATACAGACTATACAGACTGTATATCAGGCATATAATATGCACTATGAATCAGATTTACCACATGCAGTGTCTAGTACTAAATAGAAGACAGAGCCTTCTCTGGAACAACCAGGAGCACAGCAAACCAAGTGAACATGAACAAGTCTTACCAGCCGAAAGACACCTAAGGCCCTGACAATAGAATTCAACTCACTAGAACTCACAATCCTATTCTCATTACCAGATCTATTTCAGTGAATAATGTGTTCATCACAGAGCATATTTAAACCGAGCCAACCGACATACACAGCAACTCACAGATACTTGAATCAAATATAAAGATCAAGAATAGTTGCTGAACTTGCACGGAATCAAATATACTCACGAATCAGACGGTACTCAAAACCGTCCAGATGCAAATCTAGTCGAAAATCAACTTGAGAAATAGGGCAAGGCACGATGAAATCGCTGTCCCAGAAAACCTATCGCCCCTCTGTGCCGATGAAGAAGAGGAGCGTGGCCTTCGGAGATACAAAGCCCTCACCGTCCACGGGAAACCGCAGCCGGAGTCGAAGGTCGGGGTAGTGCCGCACAAGACAACAAGAACACACCGGCCAAGTGCGCTCAAAACCAACAGGGAGCCGTCGCCGCCTTGTATTACCTCGGGTAGACCTTCTACCTTCGGTTTCCCCTCACACCGCACACGGCGCACAGGAACCGGAGGCGAAGACCTCAATCGGTGATGGTGCCGCAGCCCCACAACCTCCACACACCCGAAGAACCAAGGCAAAGGAGAAGCCAGCAAAGAGGAAAACTAGATCGGAAGTCTTCCGCACCATGGCTAGAGCTCAGGCTTTTTAAGATAGGGGCAGGGGGGCTGCAAGAAGGTGACGCGAGCGGCCGACTCCGAGGAACCCAGGCCAGCCCGCGCCTCCGTCACTCGCCTCTCCACGCGCCGCCTCCCATCCCGACGAAATCGCCCGATCCCCGCTGAAGCCGAAACGGCCGCAGGCTCTTCTCACGCACGGGATGCTCACGGGGAGGAGACTTTGTCTCCTCCCCTTATCTCTTCCGCGTGTCACCGCCCGGTGGGCCCCCAGCTCTAGGGTTTCATCCCTTTCTTATTTCAATTGGGAAATTCCCAAAATGCCCTCTGAAATACAACACTACTATGACTGCGACACTAATAAGGACAGGAAGAGAACTCATGAAGATCAACTACGAGCACAATCGACTACTACTACGTCGACGTGAACTACATTGAACCGGGCTACTTCAACTCTTCTTCTGTCACATTGCACATCTAGTAGTAATAATCCATGATCTATTACTCGTATGTCTTCCTGGTTTATACGGTAAAAAATTTTAATTTGTGCTAGTGTAGCCTATCCCGTATCCCAACAAAATCTAGCATCAAAATTTTTGTACTAGAAAAAAAACATGTGTTCAGTTTTGACAAATGTACTATTAACAGCTAGATGCCTTTCCATCACTTCCTGACTGGATATATATACAGAGATAGACAAAAAAACCAGTAGTTAGTGATAAGTCCTAAATTTCTGTAGCAAAAGACAATTCACATTGATCATATCCTAGTTACACATGTCGTCACCTTAATATTCTTGAAAAGTGGATATAGCACCATAGGAAACAAATACTGCACTGAAAACTAAAAAATCTAAACAAGATACCTGGCTAGAGAAGAAGATTGTGAACTTCAAGTGGCCTTGCCAAAGAAAACAGAGTTCAAAATATCACACAGGAGGGCCTTGGTAAAATCATAGTACTAAGGAAACATGAGTTCAAAGTGCAAGTTCAGAATGTCGCATAAAAAAGTGCAAGTTCAAAACAAAAAGAAAAACAGGTGCATATTTATGTCCAATGGTACATAACTTGCACAAAGCTTGTCCATATGATTTGTTTATTAAAGATGAAAAAGCTTTGTTTTAATGTAAGATACAAACCAGCAACAAATTTTCAATTTAGAATAATGACTTTTCAAAACAACCATGAGAATGAAGGATCTCCAAAAGGCAATGTTTTTTAATGTTGTTTTTGTACTTCTCCACCTTTGCTACATGCAATTCTGGTAGCAACTAATGACTAAATCTGCATACACACATTAAGAGACAAGATAATTCAACTGAAAGCTCCCAAAAGAACCCCCCAACTAAATAAAAAAACTTAGTTCAAGGAAGTTGGTAAATTCTTCTACAGAAAAGGATAAGCAGAACATTTTCTGAGATTGGCCAACAACTAAGCAAATTCAGGCACAATATTTTCCATGCCAGAAAATACATATACCCATTTTTTAAAAAAAACCACTCATTTAAGCCAACTAAAAGAACACATAAAACACCTCTAACAGTCACTAGTACCTAAAAGTTAGCACCAACCAAAACCACTAATGATAAGGATCCAACTTGCAAACTAGATGGATTGATGTTTTTTGGCCTGATCTTTCATGGTACGAATACACGAACGGTGGTACTTCTTCCCCAAATCAGCAGCCTTCCTCGGCTAAGCTCAATCTACCTCCTATAACCCCCCCACAGAAACAACAAGCAGCAATTCAATGCACGAACGTTCCATGGCCTACGTTGGTCTAACCTTTAAACCAGTAGCAACCAACTAACCTCCTCCTTGATCACAGCCATGCATGGATGGAATGGTAGTAGTAGCAAAAGATAGATATAAAACCTTCCACTCATGTACACGACAGCACAAGAACAGATGAAAGGATCAAACGATCAACGCCCAAAACTCTAGCACCATGACTAGAATCCAAACTGTTAGACCATGTGGTTAGGTCTAGGATTTTTATGATGATAAATAATTGACAACATTACTTAGTATTGTTATTTGAGGCGTGTGCGTGTGTGCGAGGATTAATATTGGTCAAGTTGGTGAGAACTTGTGCCGGAAAAATTTTCTTTTGTCTTTGCATGTGCAGGTTGGGCGTGGAGACGGCCATAGTCGGTGACGAGGAAGACCGGGACTAGGAGGGGGTAATCTGAGGTCCAGGCGGTCGAGGATGTCACGAGGTGGTCGGGCTCACGCTGGAGCACATGGAGATCAAAGGTGGATGATGCGTGGAGAAGATACAAGAGGTGCAGTCCTGGAGGCTTCGACACGCGACGAGTTAAAAAGTCGGAAGTGTGAAAACCCGTGTTAGAAAGGGTTTCGAGTCCCTTAAAAATTAGTGGGCCAAAAGGCTAGTTGAGGTTAATCGGAGTTACGGTTTTTTATCGAGATCAGTTTTAGTAAGGATACAGTGTTCTGTCCAGAACTTTAAACGAGGCTTAAATAGGTTTTGTGTTAAAAGGGGAGTATTAAAATTTATTTTTAGCTTCCGCAATCATTCACCCCCCCCCCCCTCTGATTGCCTATATTAGTGTGAATCGATCCTACAAGTGGTATCAGAGCAGATTTATTTCTCTAATTAATCTTAACCGGTGATTAGAAAACATATCGACGGATAGGCATTCCACAAAACCTTGTATTTTCGATGGTGTTGATTTTTAGTATTGGAAAGCGAAAATGGAGGCATATATTCAAGCTCAAGACTTTGCAATATGGGAGAAGGTCTACAAGTCTTATCAAGTGCCCGAGAACGATGCGGTGTCAGCAGCAAATATAGCACAAGTGGAGGCAAATAGCAAGGCAAGGACCTGATAATTCAAAGACTAGGAAGGAGTGATTTTGATCATGTTGTGCATTTTAAATCTGCATATGAGGTATGGAAAGCACTGTGTGATTATCATGAGGATTCATCTACTATTAAAGAAATACGTCAAGATATGTACAAAAAAAGATTACATGCATTTTGAGATGAAATCTGGTGAATCAATAAATTATCTCTTTGCCCGCTTTAATAAAATTCTTAGTAACCTACGTGCTGTTAATGTTACTTATACTGATGCTGAAAATGCACGTCAATTAGTTGGAGCATTAGATATGTCGATATGGGAGATGAAGGTTACATCCATTAGAGAATCTACTGTCATGAGCACACTTACATTAGATGTACTTTATTCTAAATTGAAAACTCATAAATTAGATTTTTTTGCTAGAAAAAATAATGGTAATAAATCAATTGCTTTAACTTCACAATCTAGCAAGTCTAATGGTGATAATTATTCTACTAGCTATAATTTGTCTTCTTTGTCTTCATTAACCGATAAACAGCTAGAGCAACTCCCGGAAGACGATTTGGCACTCCTCTCTACACACTTCACAAGAGCTTTGCAAAATGTGAGATCAAGAAAGAGAGAAATTTTTGGTCCTCAAAGGTGCTATGAATGTGGTGATCTCAATCATATTCGTCACAAATGTCCAAGTTTCTAGTAAGATTTGCAAGGGAAGAGAATGAGAAGGAAGAAAAATGGAGAAAGAAAAAAAAGAAGAATAAAAAGAAGGGCTATATGAATCGCAAGGTGGTGCATTGTGTTCTTTCGGCTCTTGAGCAAATTAATTTGAGTGATGTGGACACGGACAGTGAGGATGATACTACCAAAGGAAAGAAAGATTTAATTGGGTTGTGTCTAATGGCGAGTAGTAAGGGGCTGTTTGGTTGCTAGCCACACTTTGCCAACAAAAATTGCCACACTTGCCTAAGTTGAGGTGTTCAAATTCTTTACCACACCTTAGCAAGCCTAAGGGAATCTTGCCACACTTTTTTGAGTCATTGACGCGTGGGACCTAAGGGAATCTTGCCACAACTGTGGCTGCAACTAAACAGCTCCCAAAGTTGGTCAAACTTGCCTAACCTTAGGCGTGGTAAACTGTGGATGGCAACCAAACACCCCCTAAAAGCTCCACCGACAATGATGATCTTGAAGCGACAACTACAATGAGGTAGAACCTTCTTATGATGATTTAGCTAAAGCTGTTGCTAAATTTGATACTTTGCTAGAAAAGAAAGATAAAAAGATTAAAAATATGATACTTTGATTGAATTTCTAAATTCTGAAATTGGAAGACTTAGAGTTTTAATTCCTGATGATGAATCTTGTGAGTCTTGTCAAATTTTACATTCTGAGTTAGAGAATGCTAGGTCATTTAATGCTTTAAACATGAATTAACTTAGAGATGTAACTGCTAAATTTGATGAATTAAGATTAGCACATGACTCTTGTGATGAAAAATTGAAATGTACTAATGATGAAATTGAAAAGCTCCAGTTTAGTTCTCCTACATGTTTAGGGTCAAGTATTTCAAATACTCAATCTAAAACTTGCTTTAAATGTGAATTGCTAGAAGCTATACTTAATTCATCACAAGAAACAATCCAACAGATGATTTATCATGACATGTCTTCTTGTTCTAATTGTCCTAAGCTTAACACAGAAATAGAAGCATTGACTAGACAACTTAATAATTTCGCTGAAAAAGAAAGATTGGCTCAGTCTAGTATTTCTAAGAATTTTGTGAATGAACATGTTAAATGTACAAATTGTCCCACTCTAGCTAAAGAGAATGAGTACCTGAAAGACACTTTAGAGATATTTTCTTTTGGCAAGAAAAATTTAAATATGATTCTAGACAAGTCAAAAAACAAGTGTGAAAAATCGTGGTTTAGGATTTAATTTTGTTGAGCATGCAAAGAATAATCCTCCTAAGGTTATTAAGTCTCTTGAATTTGGAAAAATTGAAGTGAAACTTGAACCAAATCAAATTGTGTTTAAATCTGCTAGCTTTGTGTAAAGTTCATCAAATAATAATGTAGGTGCTAAGAGGCTCGTATGTTTCATGTTAGAATTTTTATGATCACTCAATTTGGCATGTTATTGTTAAAAAAGGTATATAAGAAAGAAAAATTGAAAAGATGTATGCTTCAAGCATGCCATGGTGAACAAAAAAAGCACAAAAGTGCGCAAAATGAAAAGAAGTATGCTTCAAGCATGCCACCATCACAAAAAAAATATGTCATTATGAAAAAGAAGTATGCTACAAGCATGCCACATGCCTAATAATTGAGTGTTGAGCAATAAGTTGGTACATGAGACTGCCCGTCTAGAGTTAAGGTTTGCTTCATTTTTAGGCTTTGACTTTTCATTATGATATTTCATTGTGCTCTTTATAACTAGTCTGATCATTGTTGTGATGCCTGTCATTGATATAAAATCGTTTAATCATATTGACAGACTTGTTTTGACTTTGCTATATGATATATGGCTTTATATGATCTAGATAGCTCTACTCAAAAATATGACTTGGTTGTGTTATTAAACCAATGCAATGTGACTTGAATAATCTACAAAACTTCTAGATTTTTATTATCATTGCTCTTTCTTAGAATTATTTCTTCTCTGAATTTTCTTGATGATTACATTGCCAAAGGAGGAGTGATTTGGTGTGCTTTGTGAGACATTGAAGAAATTTGCTAAAACTACATCTCTTGTATTGAGGGGGAGAGATTTGAGACTTGTGGCTTAAAATAATTTTCGGCTTCAGTTCTTCACTTATATCTATTTGAAGCTAATTCATCATGCAATCTTGAGGTGTTGTCAATGTATTCATCAAGGGGGGATTGTTAGACTATGTGGCTAGGTCTAGGATTTTTATGATGATGAATAATTAACAACATTGCTTAGTATTGTTATTTGAGGCGTGTGCGTGTGTGCGAGGATTAATATTGGTCAAGGTGGTGAGAACTTGTGCTGGAATAATTTTCTTTGGTTTTTGCATGTGCAAGTTGGGCGTGGAGATGGTCATGGTCGGTGACGAGGAAGACCGGGACTAGGAGGGGGTAATCTGAGGTCCAGGCGGTCGAGAATGTTACGAGGTGGTCGGGCTCACGCTGGAGCACATGGAGATCAAAGGTGGATGATGCGTGGAGAAGATACAAGAGGTGCAGTCCTGGAGGTTTCGACACGCGACGAGTTAAAAAGTCGGAAGTGTGAAAACCCGTGTTTGAAAGAGTTTCGGGTCCCTTAAAAATTAGTAGGCGAAAAGGCTAGTTGAGATAAAAAGGTCCAGGGCTAGTTGGAGAAGTTGGTTTAGGTTTTTGAGCAGGGACTGATATAAAAAACCTATATGCCCCGCGGAATGCCCGCGCGGAGGTACGTCCACGTCGCCTCGCCCGCGCGCTCCGGCCGGCGCGTGGCGGGGAATCTTCGTACGGCCGGGGGAGGCGATTTCCCTATATTTTCCAAAAATTACGTAAAGATCCTTTTTCCTCGCGAAAAGGTCCCTGTCAGTTTTTTAAGCCCTGTTTTTTTTAAACACCCCTCCACTTCACCGAAATTTTTTATACTTTGCAGGATAGCACCCCGCGGTTTTCTAAATTACGCACGGGTCCTCGTTTAGTTACGTACAGGTCCTCGCTTTTTTACGAAAAAGACCTTTGACTTTTTTGGAAATACACATGTACCCTCGATTTTTTAAAAAAAACTCCTCACGAATTACCACCTCTTTTACTTCGGTACACACGGTGGCTGGCGCGGCGTGCCACCGCGCCTATGAGGCTAGTTATATATATGTGCGGCAGCGCAGCAAGAGATTTGCATCGGTGATTGAGAAAAAAAAGAGCGGCATCGTGCGTCGTTTTTGATCGGGGAAAAACGTGTCTGCATGCACGGCTTTTGGTGGCCGAGACTTCTGTAACACCCCCATTTCTGGGAGTATTATGAAATCATTGCAGTTGCCCAGGACTGTTCAACTGCGAGTACATCCATCGAGTGTATAACATTGCCAACACAAGCTTAAGAGTAAAAGCGAACTTTATTATAATATAAAGGCTAAAAGCCAAGCATTACAGCAGGCCAACGACCTTTAGATACATTACAAAAAAAACTGCCACAGGCACGCCTGAGCGGAGAACCACCCTAATTCCACGCTTCATTGATCTCGTACAGTACCACCTCATCGTCTTCTCTCGCATCCTCAAAATTTGTTGTTTCTGTTTATGTTTTTAGCAAGCATGAGTACTACCACTTGTACTCAACAAGTCACACGGAGCTTAATAATAATTTCATGCACGGTATATCAAGAAAAAGGGGATAAAGTCTATTATTTTATGTGGATGCAGTTTTAGTTGGAACCATTTGAAAACCTTTAAAATGTACTTCATTAAAGTAAAAGGGGTTTCAAGCTTGATTATCATTACTCCACATTACCAACCCATTCCAAAACTACTTATGCCTTGATACTGGATTCACCCACTAAACACAGCTTCGTTAACCGGAAGCACGGCGTATTCGAATACCATTTGTCATGACTTTGCAAAGCTGCCCTGCTTTACCCACAAGATCCCTTAACTCCGGCCAGAGAGTTAAGACAACAAGGATGTTCACTGCTCAATTCTTTGTATATACTCCGTCCAGTAGGTGTTTAATCTCGACAAGCCCGGATGACCCCACGGATCAATCTCGTCCGACTTATCGCAGCCCTACAGTTGTATGGTTAACCACCTCCCATACAAACTCACCCTCTGTCTCCCCCTTTCCAGTTGCAGAGATTCAATTGAAGTTGAGCAGTTACTAAGCCAGGTTTGACTAAGTCAAGTTTGACAAAGTCAACGCTTGTGGTTGGGCGGATACTATGTCTGTTACTCAGCATAAGGGTCTAGTCCTTACATTTTTAACTGAGGCATCATCCACACACAAACCCAAATTCAGTACACCCTGTACTGCCACCAATCCACAACCAGCCTCCACCCTAGGATAAGATCTTCGGATCCACCTCTGCGATCCTCATTTATCCTATTTTCAACTTTCCAAAACTCTAGACCAATACCAAACCTTAACAGTAGAAAGGTTCAATGTGATCCTAAACTACCATGATAATATTAATCTTACATTCTATGTAACTAGGTTTGTCAAGGTGAATATGGCCATCAAGTTAAACTGGGCTTTTCGGGTGGTAGGACATAGCTAATATCATGTCATTCTAAGCATTTGATGTACATAAAATAACAGTTCGCAAATAACATAATGAAAGTACTGGTAAATAAATAAATAGCGGACATGTAGGTTCAACATGATCAAAAATATGTGCGACTTGCCTTGCGGATCTTCGATTTCGATTATTTCGTATTTTTCAGTGGGTCAGGTCTGGACTTGAGCTTTTCCCTCCTGCTCTTGCGAAATCTCGACTTCGTAAACTAACGCAAAACAAATAAAACAATTTAATTCCATGCTCGAAGGAATGAGTGAGGAATAAAGGAAATAAAAGAATAAAGAAAAATCCGAAAAACTCCATTAAATTGAGGATATTGGGTTATAGGAGGGCTATATGGGGAAATGGGCCTTGGATTTGGGTTGACGGGCTCGAAACAAATCCGGGGAGTATAAATATACATTTTTGGGTTTGGGTCCAACACTATTCATCGGGCTCGGTCGCACTGTTCATCGGGCTCGGACCCGACGCGGCTAGGCGACTCGGCGCAACTACTTAGCTTCGGATCCGGTCGGCTGCAACGGGCGCGGGGCGAGTTGGCTCGGTTCAACCGCATCGCGGGGTGGCGCAGGTCGGGCGCGTCCGGTGCGGGCGAGCCGACTGGGCTTAGCCAGCCCGAAGCGACTCGGTCGGGGGGGAACGGCGTGCGTGCGCACTGTTCTTCTTCCCCGCCCGGTTCACGCGCGCGCACGGAACAGAGGGGAGTGGCGGCGGTTGGCGGCGGAGCTCGGGTGAAGTGCGACGCCAATGGCCGATATGGATGGGTTCGTGGGAGGATGGCGGTTCCATTTTGGGTGGTTGGGGGGCCCACAGAGGCGGCAATCACCGGCGGCGAGGTCGTCTCTCCCACGGCCATTTTTGGAATTTGGGGCAACCAAGGGGTTCCTAGGGCAATTGGGCGGGTCCTTGGGCATCCTTGGGATGTAGGGAAGGTCATAGGGGGTTTGGCCGAAGCTCGGGAGGCTTGGGTTGGGCCGGCCACGGTGGAGGTGGGCGGCGGTGAAGTGGTGAACGGCGCCGGGGAAGGAGAGGGATTGGGAGGCTAGGGCAAGACTTGGGGGAGGTTTTGGGAAGCTTGAGGGTGCCACTGGAGAAAGGAATTGGAAAATAGAGGCCCGGGGATGGGAAATTGAGTTAGGGCTCCGCATTTGTGGATTTGGCGATTACCGGCGTTGGGGAAGGAGAGGGGTGCCCGGGGTACTTGGTGAGCTACAGGGAGGGTGGTGGGTTCGAATGGAGAGGTTAGGGTGGCTTAAATAGGAGCGGAAGGCGGTTGGAAACGGGGATGGACGGGGAGATATTTGGCGGTGGTGAATTGGAGCTCAAGATGGTCCAGGCTGGCTTAGACGAGAAGGTGGCGGCGGTCAAGGGTTGTCAGGGTGGTGGCAGAGGGGTGGTTGTCGGCCGTGAGAGGAAGACGCGCGAACGGGGTGGAAACAACGACTGCGGGCGGTTGGTAGCGCTCCACGACTCATGGCCGTACCAGGGCGGTGTTAGGGCAGGGCAGGGGGTAAGGTACAGCGAGCTGACGAGCTGGGGCAGGCTGGCAGAGGCTGGAAGCTGCGGGAGGAGTCGGGGCGGCTTGGCGGCAAAGAAATCGGGAACGGCGGCGATTTTGCCGGATGGCAACAGTGCCGTGAAAATCCACCCGTTCATGGTAGCTAGGGCTGTGATTAGCAGGGGGTTTGTGCCAAGATTCGTGCGGATTAGGGTTAGGGATGAGATGGGCAAAGGAAAAATGGGAATTCAAATCCAATTTGAATTTTGCAAATTTTCGGGTTGTTTCAACTTCTAAGCAACATATGTCTTATCACGCATGCATGAGGGCCTATCGTGAGTTGATCTATTGACTACATGTCTGCTCCTCACGTGATGGTTACTTTTTCTTTTGTTCTGTGCCTGCATGCGAGTAAGTTTTTTTTTGCCTTGAGTTGAAGATCATAATACGGGCATGCACTGTTTTTGTTGATCGCCATCTGTGCTAAAAAAATTCTCATCACTTGAGAGTCTACGTGCGGCGCCGTGCTGTGACCGAGTAAATAGGAAAAACAAAAAAAAGCGGCGGCTGCATGCTTGTGAGATGAGATGATAATTGGTGCTTGCATGGGCTGATGGATTTTGCACATGCCGTGACTCTTTGCATGCAGCCGTATTATGTTTTGAGGAGAGAGGAAAATATGATTAGTGCTAAGTGATTAGGGAGGTTAATTAGGTTTCTGTTTCTGTTTTTCTTGCATTAAGTTTTTATCTTTGTGATTTATGCATGCAGTATATATATATATATATATATATATATATATATATATATATATATATATATATATATATATATATATATATATATATATATATATATATATATATATATATATATATATATATATATAGTTTGTTTGTGATCTAGAGAGTTTGGTAGATTAATCCCTTACGGATTTTGCTTAGTTGCATAATAGGGCTTTATTTATTCTCGTCACTATCTGCATCAGCGATCTTGTTTATTTTATATCTCAAGTTCTAGACCTCCGATTGACGTAATTCCAGTTGGGTTAGTTCAATAACTTCTTCTAGTTTATTCTGACAAAGTTTGAGGTTAATCGGAGTTACGGTTTTTTTATCGAGATCAGTATTAGTAAGGATGCAGTGTTCTGTACAGAACTTTAAACAAGGCTTAAATAGGTTTTGTATTAAAAGGGAAGTATTAAAATTTATTTTTAGCTTCCGCAATCATTCACCACCCTCTAATTGCCTATCTTAGTGTGAATCGATCCTACACAAACACATAGATGATAAAGAATCTATATGTGGTGTCATTAAACGTGCCACCATGGCATTGCTCGGTTCGTGCTTTGCAAGAAGCTTCAGCCAGACAATCCACAGAGAAAAGGAACAAATATGGTTCTCTATGTATACATAAGTGAAGGATGTGCCCGTGATGCAAAAACCCACTTATGAATGTGTCGTAGGATCTGTTTTATATTGGTTTCTGCTTCTGATTTCGTTTAGAGAAGCCATAAACCAATATGAATACTCGGCTTTTCGAAATAGTTTCTTCACTCCTCACCCTCTTGTCTCTCTAGAGATAAGGCATCGGGTTATGGACGCATTATACACCCCACTCATCTCGCTACCGCCTCATACACGCATCTCTCTCACTTTCCCACCACTCATCTCCTCCTAAAATCTACTTTTTTCAATTATTTCTAGTTATTTATAGTCGAAATCTTTAACTGTAGCTAATATAAACACCCCTTGAGACTCATAGTGCTGCATTGTCGTCCTTGATTGTCCATCAAGGGGCAAGAGGTGTCATGATGCCTTATGGTAGCCAATGCGCTTCTGTTGCCCAAGCTTGTCTCGTCTTTTTGCTGGATGCCACATTGTGCTCCCCTATTCATCTAACTAGAAAGTCACACGCACTTATGGACCGTGGAAATGATCCAAACCCGTTGACCGTGGAAATGATCCAATGGCGACGTCGAACAGTATTGGAAGGTAGAGCTGCTTATGGACGGGAATTCCATCAGAGTCACTTCGCGTAGCTTCGCTATCAACCAAAGTAGTTACAAAATGCTGTGATATTTTAGAAGTAGCATTATGCACGATAGATGTGAAGTAGTCTTATGCAACAACAAAGGTAACATCGAGCTTGTAAGGAAGAGAAAATAGCCCTAATTTACGCAGTAGGTCGGGCCATCCCGCACAAATTCCCTGAAGGTCGAAAGGCGCATATGTATCGTAGGAATATTTTGGTTTATTGCATCGTGCATGATACTCTTTTCTTATGCATGTAACCAAACCCTACGCGCCATGTTATTCCCAGTTTTATTATGAAGTCTATTTTAATTTGGACAAGTACATCTCCTCGTCGTTTTGCATTCAATTATTCACGTAGCAAGTTATCCAACAACATGAAATGATAGGTTCTCCTCCATGTATGAATTTCCGGTTCCATCACAATATCACTTATCTGCGTACTTACCAATCATTGCTATCTCAATCGTCTTCATAAAAAATATTACAAAATTTTTTTGTACTACAACAACATACAATGATTGCAAATTGTTATTGCGAATCTAATAAATTTTTTACCATTCATAATCTACAAAAATCACAAATGCATCAACCGATATTGTCTCTTAGGTGTGCAAAAAATGGGTTGTTTGCAATCGCTGAACAATCGAGCGACTGGTATTGCAGTCGCCCAATGGGTAGGCGACAGGTTTCAATCACTAAGCCGTTAAGCGACTGGCCCATGGACAGCTTGCGTGTCACGTGCCTGTTGGGCGACAGGTTCCAGTCGCCCAACAGTTCGGCGACTTGAGGTCATTCCTGTAAAAAAATTTAGTTCAGGTATATTTCTATTATTTTGAATAAAAATAGATTATTTAAAAATTCATGAAATTCCTAGTAAAACACTAGGAGTACTAATCTTTAAAAAAAATAAGTTATTTAGATACATGACCTGTTTCAAATTTCGCTCAATCTCGCCGCCCTTAGGTTCCCTCGTATTGATCTGCTTATCAACTTGCCTCATATATTTTTGCTCTAAATTTTGACTAATGTTTAGACGGACGGTATCTAGCAAAGTGTGAAATATCTAAAAAGTGCTGCATATGGCAACATGAATTGTCGTGTTCGACCGCAGAAGACCATAGCATGCCTTCTTGTGATCAAGTTGCACGAGCTAACCAGGGGTGTCAAAACAAATCCACATAATCTGACGTCCGTATCTGGAGGGTAGCATCAGCAACATTGCATTCATATTTGTAAAAACAAATATAGATATTAGCCCATTCTTTTAATGCTTTCCTCAAACAAACAAACTGAACTGTTTTTTCCACCGTTTTAAACCGGATTATCATGATAGCCTTTTCTAAGCGGGTTATTGGTATTCGATTCGTTGGCATAAGCATTCGCGATAGGGTCAAAAGTTGTAGTCGCAAAGAATACACACATTATCTAATTTTTTTCCAAATACGAGTAGGAATGTGGTATGTCAAAATGGTGTCGAATCGAATACGAGTACAGATAATATCCAAATTCAGTAGATGTAATAGAAGGTAGCAACCACCGAATTTTCTCATCCAACCTCTAAAGTGGCGTATTATACATGTATTTCGATCATTTCAAGTCTTGACAAGGCTGTCATCATGGTGGGCTCCAATTTTGCATTCGATGTTGTTTTATTTTGGCATGTCCTCTAATGAAGCTCTTTGCAGTCTCCTTTTAGTCAAATTTGACATATTTTATCATAGTTCCTGCGTCACTAACTCATTTACAAATATCTCTAAAATCAGTTTTTACAAATATATCCAAAATCGGTTTGGGTTAATGGCAAAATGTAATTACTGTTTAATAATTATGTGATAAATGAGAGAAAAAGGGGCATACATATTACTACATGAACCGGTGTCAATGAACTCTTTTTTTTTCCTTTGATCTGATCAATCTTTTTAGTTTACGGCTTCCTGAACAAATAAATATAATGGCTTCTCTACCGTCTTTTCGATGTGTTATATCAGGATAACCTTTTTGAAAAGCTGTTTATCGTTATTTGATTCGTACGCACGCACTCGTGTTAGGACCAAAGCCATTAGCCACAGCTATAGTACATGTTCTTTTAGGCTGCAACTGATGACTTTTCGCTGCGCTTTTTGAGACGGTAGTAGATGGTGGAAACGCTGACGACATATGTGCTAACGGGTTTGGGAAGCCGTTTGAAGATGTGACTTCAAGAAGTCGATTGGAGAAAACACATTGTTTGTTTTGGCTTTCGAAGAAACTAAAGTCAAAAGCCATCTCAAAAACCTAAAAGAATAAAACCACTAGCCATTAAGTGCAGCTGAAAAGAGGACGTCCATGTGTTTGATTTGTATTCGATCTAGTTACAATACCACAGCTCTGTCTACGAGCCTCCTCTGTCACCCTCAGATCTCGGGTGGGTTCCTTTTTACTTTGGTTTTGGTTTCTGTTGTAGGGCTGGCCCCCACCTAAACCCAGCAGGCCTGATAGGAGGTTGTAAGGCCCAGACTAGGCCATGTGTAATGACATAAATGCCCCTGAAGGGGATGATCAACTGTAAGGGTATAATTGTAAAAGCACTCCCCATGTATATATATATATATGGAATACAGGCCATGGGAAGAACCCAAGCCATTACTCATCTCCATTACTCTCCACTACCATCTCTCTCTCTGTTTGGTCTGTAGCCACAACAGTTGGCGCCGTCCGTGGGGAGGACGGGAGTAAGCCTGAAGTTCGAAGGTGAATGGCACCGGAAAAGGCTTCGACGACGGCGGCGAAGGGAAAGAAGACGGCTGGGGCGGGGCGTCGCGTGAGCTCTGGGGCTTCGGTGTCGGCTGTCGCGGGCGCGGGTGGCGGCGTGGTCGCAGCAGTCGAGGACGTCGACGCTCGCGCCGCAATGACCGACTCCGCCATCGGCATCGCGACGACCGACCCCGCCGTCGACACCGCGACGACCGACTCTGCCATCGACATCGCAACGACCGACTCCGCCATCAGCATCGCGACGACCGACCCCGCCGTCGACACCGCGACGACCGACTCCGCCATCGGCATCGCGACGACCGGCTCCGCCATCGGCATCGCGACGACCGACTCCGCCGTCGGCATCGCGGTGGTCGTACCCGCGTCGACCCACCCGAGGGGCGCATCGGCGGCCCCGCCTGCGCCGGCAGTGGAAGGCGCGCTACTGGCGGCCCTCAACGTGTTCCAGCAGGAGCTAGGGGACCTTCGCGGAGCTGTCCGTGACATGCAAGCGGCTCGAAGCCAGCAGGCCACGCCAGGGGCCACGCCAGAGCCCGCGCCGGAAAGGGCAGAGCTCTTCGACAAGATGGAGGGATACGCGCGGGCTGAGGAAGATGCGCGGAGATGCAACACTTCCACCCTCTATCTTGCTCAAGCGACACGCTCGATATACGATGAGGTCGTGGGCGGCGACCCTTCCAAGCAGGCCCACAGTCGACAGCCCCGGGAGGACCTCCCTGGAAGCAACACCACCGGGGAGCCGGAAGGCTCTCCAAAGAGCAGACGCAAGCCCCGGCGTCACCAGCGCAGACCGCAAAATGCCCTTCGAGGTCGCGAAGGCGAACTCGGCCAAGCTGAGCGACCCCGAGCGGAGCAGGAGCAACTCTATTACGGAAAACGGTGCGAGGTGCACGGGTATGGTGATCACTACATGAAGACGTGCGCCGCGGTTATGGAGTTGCAACGGGCGATGGCCGCACCCCGGGACTCGCCCCTTCGGCTCCCTGCCGAGGTCCAGGAGCGGCATCCGAGGGGTAGCCCCTCGCAAGCCAGGGAGGATGCACGGTGCCGCGCCGTCAACGTTATCACTGGAGGCTCCTTATCAGGGGCCCCCACGGAGCAGCCGCAATCGTGGCTGCCGCCCCGCAACATCACCTTCACACTGAATGACGCTAGGGGCGTGGAGTTCCCTCACCATGATCCCTTGGTCATCCAGGCCCACATCGCGGGCTGCGACGTTAGGCGCACCCTTGTCGACGGCAGAAGCTCTGCGAACATCCTGTTCACAGGGGCCCTCGACCGTATGGGCACCCACCGAAGTCGCATGGAGCAGGCAGGAGCTCCACTTCAGGGCATCGGAGGTCACCGCTGCGAGCCATAGGCGAATATCCTCCCGTCACGCTCCACCAGGGGAATAACACCCAGACCCACCATGTCATCTTCGACGTTGTGGACATCGCACACCCCTATAACGTCATATTGGGACGGCCCGCCATCAACTCCTTCGAGGCGGTCCCACACCACGCCTTCTTATGTATGAAGCTCCCGGGCCTGGAGGGTGTCATCACCATCTTCGGCGACCAAGACCTTGCCAGGTGCATCGAGGTCAGCAGCCAGGATCTGCATCGCCCGGTGCACGCCCTACCGGACGTGCTGGGCGACGCGCCCTCCGCCCCGGGTTGGACGCCCAAGCCTCGGCCCGAGGGCGGAGTCAAAAGGGTGCCGCTCCAGGCGGAGCACTTTGTGTCTATTGGTGAGGGGCTCCCCCCCGAGGTCGAACAAGATTTGCTCCAGGTGCTTCGCAACAACACCGACATCTTTGCATGGTCACCAGAAGATATCAAGGGTGTGGACCGCGCCATAATCGAGCATCGTTTGGCGGTCCGCCCCGACGCCAAGCCAGTCAGGCAAAAGCTTCGCCGCATGTCCATGGATCGGTAGCAGGCGGCCAAGGTGGAGGTGGCAAAGCTTCTTCGAGCCGGGGTCATCCGCGAGGTCCACCACCCAGAGTGGCTCGCCAACCCAGTATTGGTCAAGAAGGCTAGCGGGGCCTGGCGTATGTGCATCGATTTTACGGCGCTCAACAAGGCGTGCCCAAAGGACAATTACCCTTTGCCGCACATCGATCAATTGGTCGACGCCACCGCGGGGTGCGAGCTAATGAGTTTCTTAGATGCCTACTCCGGTTACCACCAGGTATACATGGCGGAGGACAACGAGAGCAAGACTAGCTTCATCACACCAATCGGCACCTTCTGTTTCATCAGGATGCCCTTTGGCTTGAAGAACGCGGGCGCTACCTTTACCCGCCTCGTCGCCATTGCACTGGCCGCCCAGCTCGGGAGGAACGTCGAGGCCTACGTCGATGACGTGGTAGTCAAAACCCGGCAGCTCGCTTTGCACGGCCGGGACCTTCAGGAGACCTTCGACAACCTCAGGAAAGCTGGCATCAAGCTCAACCCCGACAAGTGTGTCTTTGGCGTGCAGGCAGGCAAACTCCTGGGATTCCTCGTGTCTGGGCGGGGCATCCAGGCGAACCCCGATAAGGTCGACGCTATCTTGGGTATGGAGCTGCCCAAGACGACGAGGGAAGTCCAGAGGCTGGCGGGCCGCATGGCAGCCTTGAGCCGCTTCCTATCCAGGGTGGCGGAGCGAGGTTTGCCATTTTTTAAGACGCTCCGTGGGTGCGACGGATTTCGTTGGGATGGTGACTGTGCAGAGGCCTTCAACGCGCTCAAGAAACACCTGGCGAGTCTCCCACTCTGTCGCCCGACACGAGGCTCCTCTTGCTCTACTCGCCGCCTCGGCCACGGCCGGCCAAGCAGTCCTTGTTTTAGAGGAAGGCGCCGTGCAACGGCCCGCATACTTCGTCTCCGAAGCCCTTCAAGGCGCCAAGACGAGGTATACCGAGCTGGAAAAGCTTGCTTACGCGTTGGTCATGGCCTCCAGGAAGCTCCGGCATTATTGTTTGGCCCATCCAATCACAGTGCCTTCCTCATTTCCACTGGCGGAGATGCTGCACAACAAGGAATCCATAGGGCGCATCGGCAAGTGGGCTGCCGAGCTCGCCCCGTTCTCCCTGACATACGCCTCAAGGACGGCAATCAAATTTCAAGTCCTCGCCGACTTCCTCGCTGAATGGACCCCGACGGCTCACCCTGCTCAGAAGCACGACGACCCGGTCTGGACCCTCACTGTCGATGGCGCCTACGGCGTCGCGGGCGCGGGCGTGGGCGCGGTAATTGTCACACCCGAGGGGCAGCGCCTATCATACTCGGCGCACATCGCGTTTCCGGCCACCAACAACACAGCGGAGTATGAAGCGCTCCTCTTCGGCCTGACCAAGCTCAAGGCAATCGGTGCGCAGCGAGTGCTTGTCCGCACGGACTCGCGTTTGGTGGCCGGCCATGTAGACAAGTCATATCAAGCCAAGGACCCCCGAGCTGGCTAAATACCTCGCCGCCGTAAGAGCAAGGGAAAGGCATTTCTTGGGCATCACGGTCAAAGCCATCCCTCGCGCGGAAAATGAGCAGGGCGACGCTCTTGCGAAGGCGGCCAGCCAGCAGCTGCCACCCCTTGACGAGGCATTTTACGAAGTATTGCCGCAGGCGGCCATCGCGCAGGACAATCAGGATGCGGCTCTTGTTCACCACGTCGCCCGGCAGGGCGACTGGCGAGAGCCCATCTTTAATTTTCTGCAGGGCATCGCCGAGCCAGAGGACCATGCCGAGCTCTGGCGTCTGCAACACCGTGCCAGATCCTTCCAGGTGTTTGAAGGGACGCTCTACAAGCAGGGAGTCTGTGCTCCACTCCTGCGCTGCCTCTCCCGCGAAGAAGGAAAGAAGCTCCTCGAGGAGACCCACGCGGGGGCCTGCGGGTCTCACCTCGCGCCAAGGTCATTGGTCGGCAAAGCGTTCAGGCAAGGCTTTTACTGGCCGACTGCCATCAATGACGCCCAGGACCTCGTGCGTCGATGCCAGGGGTGCCAGTGGATGGGGCGCATCATCCGCAGGCCCCCGAGAACCTCAATCCTATCCCCCCGGTGTGGCCGCTGGCACGCTGGGGCGTCGACATAGTGGGACCGCTCCCCCGAGCCCCAGGAGACCTGCGGTTCGTGGTAGTCACCCTGGAATACTTTTCCAGGTGGCCGGAGGCGGTAGCCCTATCCAAGATAACCTCGGCGGCCATGCAGCGTTTCCTCTGGCAGAATATCATATGTCGCTTCGGCGTGCCCAGGGAACTCACCGTCGACAACGCCCTGCAGTTTGACGCCGCCCCATTCAAGGAGTTCTGCGGCGACATGGGTATCACGATTTGATTCGCCTCGGTTGGGCACCCCCAGTCCAACGGAGTAGTCAAAAGGGCGAACGGTGCCATCTCCGCCGCTGTTAAAAAACGCCTAGTCGGGTTGCCGAAGGGCAGGTGGCCGAGCGAGCTTCACAGTGTCCTCTGGTCTCTTCGCACAACGGTAACGCGGCTGACAGGGTTCACGCCCTTCAAGCTTCTTTTCGGCGACGAGGCGGTCACGCCTGAAGAAATCAAGGCTGGATCGCGGAGGGTCCTCGTCCAAGCGCCCGATGAAGAGCGCCGCGTGTCCTTGGACCTCCTCGACGGGGCGCGATCGAGCGCAGCCCAACACGTCGAAAAGTATGCGCGGCAGACAGTACGTACTCGAGACCGGTCCGTGTATCCGCGAAGGTTCAACGCCGGGGATCTCGTCCTTAGAACGGCACTCCACGCGGAGACCGTTGGCAAGTTGGAGTCCAAGTGGGAAGGTCCATATATTGTGGCTGAAGCATTGCAGAAGGGAGCGTACCGCCTCACCACACTGGAGGGGCAAACTCTCCGCCACACATGGAATGCGGACAAGCTGCGGCGATATTACGCCTAGAAGTAGGACAAAGGTTACAATGGCATCAGCCCCTCCTTGTACGGTGCTCGCCCGTGCAAACGGGAGTTCAATAAAGCTCGATGTTCCCAAAAGTATCATCGTCTGGCCGCAATATGTACAGGACTATAAGTCGTAGCGTCGAGGTTCACCTCCGCGAGTCCACGGACTATAAATAAGACGTAGCGTCGAGGTTCACCTCCGCACGCGACAGTCTGCGGACTATAAATCAGGCGTCGTCGACCCAAAACACAGCTCACAGCATTAAGAATAAATGGGGCATCATCCCATTGTAAAAATATGAGGTCAAATGATTACAGGTATGGGCGCGCAAGCGCGAACCCCCCTCCGCCTGACATAATCAATGCCTCAGTCTTCGCGCGGCGCCGAGGGGCCCGTGCCACCGCCAGGGCCTCGGGAAGCCTCTTCGAGCCAACGGAGGAAGTCCCCTCCCCCGCGCAGCGTTTGCTGTACTGCAGCCCTCGCCGCATCCTCCCCGACGCGACTCCAAATCCGCCGGTGGAAGTTCCGGAGGCTAGGCTCGATGGAGCGAATAGCATCCGGCAGCGCCTCCGGCCGGCCAGGAAGATCCAGGTGAGGGTTTGCCAGCTCCTGCATATGCCTACACCCACGGGTGTGGAGCATGCCGAGGGCAAGGCACGCGCCGAGATAGCCGCAATGCTCCCCAAAGGTCTTGGCGCTGCGAAGCGCGACGCCCGCCCCCTCCTCGATCAGCCCGAGCATCTCCATCAGTCCTCCGCCCGTGGGTGGCGTCGGGCACGCCAACGCACGATCACGGAGGCCTGTTCGAGACTCCACGGCCCCGGTGGACGTGGGCGCGCGTCGCCAAGGCGCGGGCCTTCCCTGCAAGAGTCTCGGTCAGCTGTGTCTTCTCCCCCTCCAAGGCGGCAATCTGCTGCAGGAAGGAGGCGCGTTCCTCTGCAGCGGCGCGGTTGGCTTCCTCGGCCTCGATTTGTAGGGATGACAAGACACCCTCCAGCACGCGGAGCTCGTCGTCCTTTGTCGCGTGGCGTCATCCGCTTCGCGGCTCGGCTTCTAGGGCCTCCGCTCCGGACGCGGGCCTCGTCTAGCGCGTCGCCGATGACAAGTGTCCAGCGGCAATGTAAGTCACCAGCGCCCGATGGCGCCATACAAAATGCGCTGCACAGGTACTCGCCCTTATTTCCGAGGCCCGCAGCGCCAGCGTTAGGTGGTCTCCCTCGCATGATGATAGCATCCGCCAGTCAAGGCCGCCACTGGCGCGTTCAGCGGCCATGGTGAGAGCGCGGAGTATCTCCAGTCGCGGGAGGTAGTCGGACAGGACGGATTCGGCCCCCACCGCGTCGAGGGCTGTGGAGGCTCCGACTGCTTCGACAGCGGCAGATACCGGCGCGACACCCTGGACAAGGTTTTGGACTTCGCGCACTCCCCCGTTGCTCGATCCTTCACCGTGTTCGGAAGACGTCGTCTCGCCTGATGCTGACGGAATGAGCGAGCAGATCGGAGAGAGTTTCGCGAAGTCGAGCGGAGAGAGGGAGCCACGCTTACCTCCTGCCCCCCTCACCGCAGCAGGGGTGGTGTCTGTTCGGCCACCAATCGCGGCGTAAGCGCCTCGGTGGTTGGGGCGAACCCCCCTCGGCGGCATCGGGCGTCACAATCCCAAACATGGGGCCTGCAACGTTGTAGCGACCCTTCGGAGGCGGGGGAGACTGCGTCCGAGGGCGTTTTGGTTGAGGAGCCGAGGGCGCTTCCTCCGAGACGCTGGCGGCCGCAGCTCCTACTCCACCTTCGGTCTCCGCCGCGCCAGACGTGTCCCTGGTGGTAGCAGCACCAACGGCCACGGCCCTCTCGTCAGGCGTAACGTTCCTTTCCGGGTTAACGGGCTCCGACCTAGTGAAGGCCGCGCCCGTACGTCCAGCAGCGTCTCCGGATAGTGCGGCCGGCGAAATCAAGGCGGCGCACCCCGCCGAACCGGTCCGGCCGGGCGCGTCACCGGTCGGGCGTCCTGCCCCAGCAGCACCAGCTGCCGAGGCGGCTGGTAGGCTGAGTATGGCGGCATCGGCGCGACCCCGACGCCGCGAAGACGAGGCGTCTGCGCGGCCGCCACCGCCTTGATGACCCGAAGTCCCTGCGGGAATCTTCGTTGGTATCGGGCGTTCCGGCACAGCGATACCCAAAACGTCGCATGTGCGGTTCACCCGCCCTGCCTTTGCCATTTGGGTCGCGGCCTCGCGCAGCTTGTGCTCCTCAAGTGTGTATGGGCCGAGGAACACCTCAGTCGCGCGCTCCGCGTCTTCTAGCCGAGCCACTGCACAAGAGACAGCAGGGCGATCACGTGGGAACAAGTGCGGATACGTCAAGAGATGCCTGCGGCAATCTAGACAACTTACAAGGGGCGGAGGGCGGAGGCAGGCGGGACACAGGCGGGCAGATCCCGTCCGCTCGGTTATGGCCCCGGCCCGTGTATCTCTACCGGGAAGACAGCGGTGCCACCCCGTACATCGTGAACTCTTCGGCCAGGTCGCGCATGCTTAGCCGACGGGCGACGCCGACAAGTCTCCAAAGTCTCTGCGCGTCGTCAGCCTCCGGCTTCACGCTTGGCGAAGTATTGAACGAGATGGGCCCGCCTCGGCATAGCAGGCCACTCGGGCCGGTCACGTGGTAATAAAACCACCACCGCGTCGGCCACCGACTCCCACTTCCCAGGCGGCGGCGGCGGGGAATGCGTCGTGCAAGACGATCGCGGCCACGAAGTCCACACCGCCAAAATTGGAGATAGCTCCATTTCCGGCCTTCTTGGGCGCAACAGCGTCGTGCGGGGTGGCGAAACAGCTCACGCTGACGGCCGCGCCTTCCGTCCGCGTCGCCAGAGAGAAAACGATCGAGCGGACTATTGCGCTCGGCGCCAGTTGCGCTAACTCCAACTCATAGGCCCGCAAGACTTCGCCCACAAACATCTTTGAGGGCATGCGAAGGCCGGCGTGAAAGAACGCGACGAAAATGATCGTCTCTGTCTCCTGGGGCCTCGGCTCCGTTTCGTCGCGACGGGGTAGGCGAGCCCCATCCCGATCCTCGATCTTCCCGTCACGAACAAGCCGCTGCAGCGTCTCCTCGGTCACGCGGCTCTTTCCCAGCACGCGGGAACACCGACCTCCCGAGTATTCCATGGTGTTCCATCGCCTGTCGGCGTGCGAGCGCCCCCGCAGCACCAGCTCGTAATCCCCAGAAGGGAAGGACAATTTGTCCCAACTAGACGAGGAGCCACCGCTGGGAGGGCGAGGCGCGTCGCCATGGCTGGCCATTGTCTCCTAAAGGTAGGGTGAAAGAAACCAAGGCAGGCAGCCGCGCTACTACCGGCACGGAATTACCCAGAGCTAAGTGGCAAGCGGGACAAAAGTGCTCCCATCCCGGTGAGGGCACCTTATAAAGGGAAATTTAACTTTTTGCCACTCTTAACAATGCCACCTATCCAAATACCACCCTCTTCATTGCAATTAATATTTTGCCACTTTGAGCCTACGTGGCGCCCCGTCAGCGCCTCGCGCCACGCGCGCGCGCTGCGCGCGCGCGACCTCCGCCCGCGCCGCCGCGCCTCCCCGCTCGCCTGCGCGCGCGCCGCCGCCTCGCCTCGTCCGCGCGCGCCGCGCCTCCTCCGCTTCGCCGGCGCCGCGTCGCGCCTCTGCCGCCGTCCCGCGCGCGCGCCGCGCCTCCCGTCGCCATCGCCGCGTCGCGCCTCGCCGCGCCTCGCTCGTGCTCTGGCGCCTTCAACCGCGTCGAGACAATAGTTCGCGCGGCGAAGCGGCGCGCGCGCGCGACGGGGACGGAGGCGAGGCGCGGCGATGGCGAGCGGGAGGCGCGTCTACCGGCAAGGTGGCACTGGTCAAGTTCGAAAAAAATTCACGAGCCGAGGGACGGAGGGCTAAGGACTCGGCAACATGGCTTCGGTCTTGTGAAGCCCTTCTCCATGAGAGGCTCTGTTGTAGGGGTGGCCCCACCTAAACCAGCGAGGCACGATAGGAGGTTGTAAGGCCCAGACTAGGCCATGTGTAATGACATAAATGCCCCTGAAGGGGATGATCAACTGTAAGGGTATAATTATAAAAGCACTCCCCATGTATATATATATATAGAATACAGGCCATGGGAAGAACTCAAGCCATTACTCATCTCCATCACTCTCCACTACCATCTCTCTCTGTTTGGTTTGTAGCCACAACAGTTTCCGTTGCCACAGTTGTAGTTTATAAACGGTGCGTCTTTTAAAAGCGGGGTCTACACGTAGATTGTAATACAACTATAACGAATTCAGTTATACCAACTAAAATCATATGACTTTTTCTCTCTTTACACCATCTCTCACGAATAACTAGAATTCAAAAAGAAAAAAGAAAAAAAGCCCAAAAGCCTAACCATTAAAAACGAGAAGAAAAAAAAGCCAAAAGCCCACCCCTCGGATCCGAGAAATTTTGATATTTAACACTGAATACGTGCGCCTCTCAACTTTTAACTCTCAATTCGCACGCCTTTGGAAATTTAACCCTGTCACTGCGAATTCTTTTGATTCAAAGGATTCTCCTCATTTTCTCTCCTTTTATATTTTGACACTTGTCACTGCGAAAATGAAGAGAATCCATTGAATCAAAAGAATTCGCGATGCGATGCGTTAAATTTCCAGCGACGCGAATTGGGTTAAAAGTTGAGAGACGCACGTATTCAGTGTCAAATATCGAAATTTCTCCTCGGATCCCCTGGTGTCGGCGTGTCGCGTTCCCATCCCGCCCGAGATTGCAGGCGTCGCCGTCCTCCCGCCCGTGGTCGCCGCCGCCGCCACGGCTTTCGTCGCCAACCTCCTCATACTCGCCTTCCAGTTCCAATCCGGCAGCGGCACGTCGTCCAGGCCTGTGGGCCCCCTGCCTTGGCCTGCACCGCCGAGGGCTTCGTGAAGGTCACCATGTGATTCAATTAGGACTAGTGAACTAGTTGTTATGGACGATTCGTACGCACATTTGTTCGATTTGTTGTTTGGATGTTAGCACCGGGACTTTTCAGTTGCAATTTTCAGAAATTTCTCTGCTTATCTTGGAGGCTTGGAGTTTGTTTTTTTTTTAATTTCTTCCTGAATTTTCCTAAATTTTATCCAATTTTTGTGACTTCTTTTGAATCGATTAGGTCGCTACCCCCAAACACACAAGGCCTGAGTCTTCGGCCGTCGACAGAGGTGGAGGCGGAGAAGCGATTCGGAGTAGTCCGGCGAGTCGGGCGGCGCAAATCGCCTCCCCGACGGTCCTCCTCGCCCCGTGCTCCTCTCTCCTTGCTCCTTCCCACCCTTGATTGCCCTCGCCGCCTCATACGGGCAAGCGCAAAATATAAAAGAGGGTGGAGGAGGTGATCGACGCATATGGCGCAGATCCCCAACCTCGACAACGCCCCGCTCAATCTCGCCGCCCTCAGGTCTCTCATCCTGATGCCCGCTCACCCGCTCACCTCCTGTTTGTTCCTCTGAATTTTGACCCGTGTTTTTGATCTGTTTCGACCCCGGCCTGCAGGGAGCAGTCGCAGAAGGACCTGCTTAACATCGCTAAGAGCGTGCGTTTCTCATCCTGCAACTCCCCGTCGCATTCTTCTATACTCTTGTTGTTTATACTGAAGAGCTCGAATTCTTTGGTTCCTTATCAGATTAGGGGGAAGAAGTGTCTGGTCATTGATCCAAAGCTCGCGGGTACCCTGTCGCTGATCCTGCAGACTTCGCTGCTAAAGGTGTGATGATAAGTGTGAAGATCAAAATAGTCAATGCTATCTCTTTTCTATTAAACTTAGTAGATATTGAATTTCGGTGATGTATCATGAGAATTTCCTTGCAGTGCCTTTTATACATCAGGAACTAAGCCATTGTTGCAGTTAATTCTTTGATTTTCGGACTTGCATAGCTAATACATGGTTTGTTATGCTCATCAGGAATATGGTGCAGAGCTGCGGCTTCTATCTGCTGAACCCCTGCAGACAGAATGCCCAAAAATCGTATATCTTGTACGCTCCCAGCTGAGCTTCATGAAATCCATCGCAAGTCAAATTAAGAATGACGAACCTAAAGGGCTCCAGAGGGAGTACTTCCTCTACTTTGTGCCACGCCGGACAGTTGCTTGTGAGAAGGTATCTCTTATCTCTTGGTTTTTGTATGTTTGGAAATGTACTTGTGGGTTCTATACTTCTATTATTATTTTCGGTCTTGGAACTCCAGTATGTTAGTATAGTTTGCAAGGCTCAGAGCAATTTTATTGTTCTAGATCTGAATGTAGATAGAATGACAACTCACGCAGTCACCAATTCTCAACATGGATATGTGTAGTCTGGAACAGTGGAACCTATTGATCCAATGATCCTCAGATGTTACTGTGCAGAAGGAATGAAAGTTCAGTTTGCATTGATGAAATCTGGATGCGAGTAATTATCATGAGTCTAGTTGAGTTTGGTTTGCCTAGGTTCTGGAAGTTTGGCAAGCTGTAATCAATCCTTCAGTTTAGTCCTTAGAGGCTTAGACCATAGGCTATGCATAGGCATGATGTCAACGACAGTATCTTATGTATTGAATGTTCACATGTTAGGCATTGAAGGAACCTACTGAGGATCCTTTCATTGCTGATGATGCTTGCCAGTTCTGAAATGCTGTTTCCAATTTGAACACCATAAATCTTTAGATAATTGTTTCCCAAATATCTAGGTTAGGTCTGAAAAACCCACGAGCTATCTTCCTAAAGGGGAACTATGCCTTTCTTTTCCACTTGGCGTGCTGTATGGTAATTGATGTATGAATGCAGTTTTATCCATCACTAACATGTACGGTAGTTACTGTATGTTGGGACTTATGTTAAGATTATTCATATGAATATTTTCTTCACATTCCGAATGAGCTTCTCTAGAATTTTCAGCTCGCAGTGGTTCCTACCGCTTTACTGCTGTTCAAAGATGAGGCCCTTTTACAGTAATTTTGTGGTCCATCGGCTGAGCTAATTGAACAATTCAAATTGAGAAGCTTGGGGGACATATTTAGTATTTACGATAGCTCCTGCACTGTTTCTGATTCTCTAGACAAGAGCTAACCTGTTTTTATCAGTTTTTCCTGGACTTCATCACATTTGTGGAATGCTGATATTGATAAAGAAAAATATCTGGTTTCAGAAGCCAAAAGAGGATCCAGGGATGCTTACTATTTTTTGTATATTTTATAAAATAGATAAATTTCAACTTATACGAAAACTCCAGAAATGTCATATATCTACTAAGCTAATTAGCAAATTCTGATTTTGAACAAAAATGACAATTATAACTCTTTTAGAAAAATAATTTTACGAATCGTAATGTTCATTTAGGATTATATATGTACTGATTAGCAAAGTACATTAGTCATAGGCTCATAGTCCATATGCAATGATTATGCCATGTTCGTACTTTCTGGTGCCAAAATTGGTAAAGCTGTTTGCAAGGTATTTGTGTGGGAGACGAATTATGTGTCATCTTCAGCTGTCCTGTTGTCTTGGAAAAATTAGATTTTTTTTGTTATATTAGTAGCCAGATTCTACTGAGCTTTGCTTTCTTACCTATGCTGATGTTCCAATTCATGTTTAGCTATTGTATTAGAATTTTGTGAGGACCTACTATTGTGAACCCTCAGATTGTTGACACATGATGTTACATACGCGGTACTGTAGCGCACGGTACTGTTTATTTGCGTGGTTACTGTTCATGAAGAAGTTGAAGGCTAACAGCGAAGAGCTGAAGGTTTTCAATCGTGGCCACAACTACAGCTCAAGGATGAGCTGTTTCACCGGGAGGGGCGTAATGTTACGTACGTGGTACTGCAACACACGATACTGTTCATCCATGCGGTTACTGTAGCATGCAGTACTATTCATCCGCAATTAGTTTCCTTTATTTGAGATTAGATTGATTTGATTAGTATAGAAACTTATCTTTAATTAGTTTGATTCTTTGAATTAGGGATTGTTTCTTAGGGGTCAAGTCAAGTTATTCCTATAAAAGGGATACCATTGTATCTTCTTTAATCAAGCAAAAGATGAATAAACAAGTCCCTAAAGTCCAGCTGTGGTCTCTCCTCTAGACCGGTTACTCTAGATCTATTCCTCGCTCAATCAATGCCTAGCGCCATTCTACTTCAAGTCGTCGCTGTCCGACCTTCCTCCGACGGATGATTACCCCTTTGTTGTGCTAGTTCACAACACATGACTTCAGAAAATCCCTCAATGAATTTCTCGTTTTTGTGTGTGAAGACAAATGGCACTAATGCGTCTTTAATTTATAATTGAGCTGTCACTTGAAGAGGACTTGTAATCAGTATTTTATTTGCACCTGCAGATCCTGGAGGAAGAGAAAGTTCATCAGAAGTTAACACTCGGGGAATACCCCTTGTATTTAGTTCCTTTGGATGAGGATGTCCTTTCTTTTGATCTTGATCATTCGTTGCAGGTACTGATTCATATTGGTCTAGCATGTGTATTTTGATATTATGAATCTCACTGGAGCGTTTATGATTATCAGGAATGCCTTATTGAAGGGGATACAAGTTCTATCTGGCATGTTGCAAAAGCTATTCATAAGTTAGAGGTGTGTGTATCTTCCCTTCATGTATTTGGGATGTTTTGTACTTGAAATAAGGATTAATCCCATTGAAGATGAATTTGTTTATTGCGGAAACATTATATGGATAGACTAAGTTGTTATCTGCTACTATATTGCAGATTGCACAATACTTAACAATTCTACAAATCTGCAATCTCACAAGTTTTTGACTTCATCTTTCATAAACTAGAAGGCTTGACACCCTTTTATAATTTGGTATACTGACTTTCATAAAATTCTTGAAGTGATGCCTATTACTGTATCTTTTTCCAGTTTGCCTTTGGAGTTATCCCCAATGTACTGGCCAAGGGTGTAGCATCAACCAAAGCCGCAGAGTTGCTGAATAATATGCAACTAGAAGATCCTGTCAACATGGATGATGTAATGCCAACTGATTTCAAGCTTTTGTGACTCAGATCTCTAAATTTAGCTGATCAGTTTTTTTCTTTGTGATGCTTTAGATGGGGATTCCAGAGATAGACACCCTCATTTTGTTCGATAGGGAGGTAAATCTTTTGTTCTATTTATATTGGCATTTTTAGTTCTGAAAAGTGAAAACAATCATGTTGCACTCTCTTGATTTCTCTCTTTTTTTGGCATGTATGAACTATTGCACTTATTTTTGTCTTAATTCATAAAATATTAATACAAATTATGTTGATCTTAGGGGTGATACCCCCTTTGATGTCTTGTATTTTTTGTAATATATCTTTTTTTCATTCAGGTGGATATGGTGACACCAATGTGCTCTCAGTTGACATATGAAGGTTTATTAGACGAGGTGACTATGAAGTTGGCCATTCTGGCATTACTCATGGGTGTTTGATTTGTTAGCCTTTTCTATTGGACGATAACATGCCAGTGTAGTTATCATACAACCTACGAGCTAGCATTCTAACTTCGTTTCATCTGTTAGCCTTTTCTATTGAACGATAACATGCCAGTGTAGTTATCATACAACCTATGAGCTAGCATTCTAACTTCGTTTCATCTAAAGTTGGGAGTCGATGTGAAACTTCACATAGTTCCCTTCCTCCTATCAGTTACCATGGTTAAAAAAAAAGACAAATTCTTCGATTCTGGTTCTATATTTGTTTTGAATACTCCACTAGATCCTCCATTTGAGCAGACACAATGAATTTCAGCATGATCTATCAAATTTGAACCATAGAGTTGCAGCGCAGTAAGCCACCAATGACCACTTAAAACTCTTGTTGTTACATCAATGATGCTGGCTCCTTCAACTTTCATGTTTGCTGCCCAGTTTCGAAATAGGTGTCGTTTTAGAATGAATGCAGTGAAACATTTTAAACTTTTGACCACTAATACACACAGAAGTGTTCAGATTGATCTTATTGAAATAATATTTGTAGATTTCTCATCAAAAGTGCTTTCTGAATATTATATTTTTCTAATTTGTATCTACATATTACTATAAAATTCAATGGTCAAAGGTGTATATTGGACATTGTGCCCATGTCTAAAATGACATCTATTTTGTTGTTATTAAACAATAAAATGACATCTATTTTGTTGTTATTCTAATCAGTTGACTGATTTTATGTTTCAATATTGGTCTGCATAGATGTGTACCGGACTTGAGCTGTGTTCAAAATGTTTCAATTTCATACTCCCTGAATTATGTTAGCCAATGGCTAATTGGCTTTCTTTTATTGTCCCACATAGGAAATGTGAAATACCTGTAGATGTTATATTTGTTGTTGTCCTATTTATTCCCCTACCCTCCTTATGCTAGTTTACATGCACTGCTAGGGTAGTATGGTGCAATGATCTTTCAGCAAATATCCTCATTTTGCTAGATTACATGCATTACTACTTACTAGGGAGTAGGGTGCAATGATCTTTTGGCAAATGTTGAACTAGTTAATCTTAGGCCAACTAAAAATGCACATGTGGCTGGATTCTTATTTGTGTTCTTTGCAGCAGGGTAGTGTTGCCTCAGATTTTAGCTCAATGGCTGGGTTTGTTTCCTTTTTGTCTGTTTTATTCCTTGATTCTGGAAGCAAGATTAACGCAGGTGCCATATCATCACTGCATGCATGATAGTTGTGTGATTGTTATTGCCTAAGTCAATGCAATAAAAAAGAACTGAATGTCCACCATTCCAACAATGCATTTCCTTTGATTCTAAAATCTAAAGCAGATTGAAATGTGTTAAGGGCATTTAGGTCTTTTCTCATATGTCTAGGGTTTGTCCTCTTTGTACTATATATTTGCCCCATGGGCTATTGCAATACAATCACTGTTCACCTTTACATGGTATCCGAGCAAGGTGGTTAGGGTTCCTGGTTGGCCGCCGCCGCCGGAATCCTTTCCCCCATTCCCTTCCTTTCCTCCGTTCCCTTCCTCCATTTCACCCCGTCCCCGTCGTCTCCCTCGCCGTCCGGTGTTGCTGCCGCTCGGGGACGCCGTCACCTCTTGCTCGCTGGATCCGGCCGCTGCTGTCCTAGATCCGGCCCGAGCCGCCAGATCCGGCTCTCTCCTCCAAGCCGCTGCCGCCTCGTGTCGCCTCCAGCCCGGAAGTCGTCGCCGCCTGGGGTCGCCGCTGTTGCTGCCGCGCCGCTTGGGGTCGCCGACGCCGGAGCCGCCATCGCCGCTGCTGCACGCCGCTCGGGCCTAGGCTCTTGCCGCTCGGGCTTGTGGAGGTAGCCGCCTGGCTGCCGCCGCCGCCGCCGCCGCCGCGCCGCTCGGGCACAGGCTCCTGCCGCTCGGCCTCAGCCACGAGTAGCCTCCCTCGCCTTTAAAAGGCAATTCGTTCTGAGTCAAAAAGGGCAAAAAAAGGCAAAAAAAGAAGAAAAAAAGCCAAAACAAAAAAAAGAGAAAGCAAAAAAAAAGGCTAATGGTTCTTTTGCCATCCTACTCCCCGCTGTTCGTTTTGATGGTAACTTCCGGGAGTGGGCGGTGCACCTGAGGATTCTCCTCAATAGCCAGCGTCTATGGGGTCATCTCACTGGTGAGGACCCCTGCCTGCCTCATCCTACACCGCCCATCCAGCCTGCTCTTCCTGCTGATGCGGATCAGGCGGCTCGGGACGAGGTCAATGCCGTGTTGGAGGAGGCCACGAGCTCTATCGATCCGCCTACTGCGCCATGAGGTATGGCGGAGGTCGAGGCTCGTGCTCTCGCCATTCGGTAGGTAGCATGATCGTGGCTATTTCATGGATGTGGCGGGCTGCCGACGACACGGCTTATGTGGGAGCATCTCCGAGCTCACTATCGGTGACGAGTGATGCTATGTATCTCGATCGTGCATCGGCGCACTCCTTCAAGCGACTTGATGCCACCGTCAACGACTTCTCGGCGATGTCGGAGGTGTGGCGTCGGCTTGATTCTCTGGGCGGATGTTTGCGGACTGTCCTTGCTGTGTGCGGCTCCGAGCTCATCAGGAGACTCACTGTCTCTACGACTTTTTGACGCGTCTCCACCCGGAGTTCGAGACTGTGCGGGCTCAGCTCCTGACTCGTCACCCGCGCCCGAGCCTAGTGGAGGCTCTCACGGTGTGCGTCTTGAGAGACTTCGTCTTCGTAGTCTGGCTCGGATGCACGCTGTCTTGTCCGCCTCTCGCCGACTTCTTGGCACCAGTGAGCTCTCTTCCCAGCTCCCAGCGCCCAGCAGTGGCTGCTTGCCTCTACTCTGGTCTTCACTGCACCTATTGCCAGCGTGATGGTCACAGGTATCAGGACTGCTACAAGAGGAAGAGGGATCAGAGTCGTCGGGGTGGACGTCCCCCGAAAGGCTCTGGCGGTTCCTCCTCAGGAGCTCACGCCTCTCGCCAGGGTTCCACCGGTGATGCCGCACAGCAGTTACTCTCGCTTCTTCAGCGCCTCGATGTCGGCTCATCCTCAGACTCCTCGGGTTCAGCTCGTCTGGCTCTTGCTTCTCAGCAGTCTTCCACGCCTCCACCTCCTTCCTCATTAGGTACTTCATCTCCGTGGATCTTAGACTCTGATGCTTCTTTTCATATGACACCAGATTCTACGCATCTCACTTCCATACAGCCCCCAGTCTCTTCTACTGTTCAGACTGCAGATGGTACCCCTCTGTCTGTTGTAGGTCGAGGCACGTTGTCCACCTCCTTTCATGTTCCTGCATTTTCTCATATTCCTCAGCTTACTTTGCAGCTTATGTCAGGTTCTCTCTATTTATCAGCGGTTCGCCACTATGATTTGCACTCAGTTCGATTTGACTATTCGTGTCTGACTCTGCTGGCGAGTATCTCTCTACAGCCTTTCGCTCTTTTCTCGCTGAACAGGGTACTCTTCCCCAGTATTCCTATCCTGGTGCTCATGCTCAGAATGGTGTCTCTGAGCGTAAGCATCGTCACTTACTTGAGACTGCTCGAGCCCTTATGCTTGCCTCCTCTGTTCCCCCTCATTTTTGGGTTGAGGCTGTCTCCACTGCAGCTTTCCTTATCAACATGCAGCCTTCCACCGCCCTTCAGGGATCCACTCCTGTCGAGCGTCTTCTTGGTCGAGCCCCAGAGTATGGTCACCTTCGCTGTTTTGGTTGTGTCTGCTTTGTTCTCCTCCCACCTCGTAAGCGCACTAAGTGTTGCTCGGTCGGTTGAGTGTGTTTTCTTAGCTATAGTCTTGAGCGTAAGGGTTATCCCTGCTATGACCCTGTGGCACGCCGGATGAGGATTTCCTGGGATGTCACTTTCGACGAGTCTCGCCCTTACTATCCTCGTTCTCCCCTAGTCAGATCTGATTCACTTGCTGAGTCGGTCTCCTTTCTGACTTTTCCTCATTCTCCACCTGCTTCCACTAATACTTTGCCTCGTCCACCTCCTTCGGCCTCGTCTTCGACTGATCCCTCTCCACCTACGTCGGAGAACCATTCCCACTCTTGTTGAGATTTCACATTTTCCCTTGCACTACTCTCATCGGCCTCGACCTCCTCCTCCTCCAGTTGGCACTCCCTCCTTGCTGGGCCCTGTTCCTAGTTCCTCTTCTCTGTCACTGTCAGATCCTGCTCCCAGATACGACCTTCGTGATCGCCACACTGTTAGGCAGCCTGAGCGCTATGGTTTTGCGGCCACTGCCTCTTCTGAGCCTCTGACTTATCGTGAGGTTGTTGCTTATCTTGAGTGGCAACTTGCGATGTCTGAGGAGCTTGCTGCTTTGAAGCGTACTAGCACTTGGGATCTTGTACCCTTACCTGCACATGTCACTTCCATTACGTGCAAGTGGGTATACAAGATCAAGACTCGCTCGGATGGTTCCCTTGAGCGCTACAAGGCTCGTCTTGTGGCACGTGGCTTTCAGCAGGAGCATGGTCGTGACTATGATGAGACCTTTGCTCCTGTTGCTCACATGACTACCGTTCGCACTCTCCTTGCTTTTGCCTCCGTTCGACAGTGGTCCATCTCTCAGTTAGACGTCAAGAATGCCTTTCTCAATGGCGAGCTGCGTGAGGAGGTCTACATGTGGCCGCCACGGTATTCGTCACGATGGCATGGTGCATGCCGCCTTCGTCGCTCTCTCTATGGGTTAAAGTAAGCTCCTCATGCTTGGTTCGCTCGGTTCTCTTCTGTTGTCACTGCCGCTGGCTTCTCTGCTAGTAATCATGACCCTGCTCTTTTTGTTCACACCTCTTCTCGGGGTCGGACGCTTCTTCTTTTATATGTTGATGATATGATCATTACTGGTGATGACTCTCACTACGTTGCTTTTGTGAAGGAGCGTCTTCGTGAGCAGTTCTTGATGTCTAATCTGGGTCCTCTTCATTACTTTCTTGGCATTGAGGTTACTGCTACTCCCGAGGGCTACTATCTTTCCCAGGAGCGTTACATTTATGATATTCTTACTCGCGCTTGTCTTACTGATCAGCGTATCGTGGATACTCCTATGGAGCTTGGTGCTCATCTTCGACCTACCGATGGCGAGCCTCTTGAGGATCCTACTCGCTATCGCCACCTTGTTGGGAGCCTTGTCTATCTTGGCATCACTCGTCCTGACATCTCTCATGCTGTTCACATCTTAAGTCAGTTCGTCTCTGCTCCTACTCAACTCCATTACAGTCACCTTCGTGTTCTGCGCTATCTCCGTGGGACCATCACTCGTCGTCTTTTCTTTCCTCGCTCTAGCTCATTGCACCTTCAAGCATACTCTGATGTGACCTGGGCTAGTGATCCTTTTGATCGCCGGTCTCTTTTCGCTTATTGTGTTTTCCTTGGATCCTCCTTGATTGCCTGGAAGACCAAGAAACAGACTGCTGTTTTCCGTTCGAGCGCTGAGGTTGAGTTGAGAGCCATGGCATCGTTGATAGCTGAGATCACCTGGTTTGGTGGCTACTTGAGGATTTTGGTGTTTCCACTCCTGCACCAACTCCTCTCTTATCAGATAGTACTGGCGCGATCAGCATTGCTCGAGATCCTGTGAAGCATGAGCTCACTAAATACATTGGAGTAGCTGCTTCATACATGCGCTCACAGGTGCAAGATAAAGTTATTGCTCTTCAGTATGTGCCGTCGGAGCTTCAGTTAACAGAATTCTTCACCAAGGCGCAGACGGTTGCTCAACATCGGTTCTATCTTTCCAAACTCAGTGTTGTTGACCCACCCTGAGTTTGAGAGGGGGTGTTAGCTATGTGTATAGCTTAGGTGCTTATTTGTATTAAGGGTATTTAGGTCTTTTCCTATTTTTAGTGTCAACCCTTCCAAATGCAATGCTATTGCATACGCTTTGCATTTGAGGGGGGGTGTTAAGGGCATTTATGTCTTTGCTCATATGTCTAGGGTTTGTCCTCTTTGTACTATATATTTGCCCCATGGGCTATTGCAATACAATCACTAGTCACCTTTACAAAATGAATCATTCGATCATGTTTTATTCTGCAGATGCTGCAAATCCATAACGGATCTGTGGAAGTTGATACAAGCATCATGGGAGCCCAACAAGATGGAAAAAAGGTTAAGGTTCCATTGAATTCGAGGTAAGTATCATGTATCCCCGAGTATATACTATTTCAGTTAGCAACAAAAAATCTGCCTATTTTTTTCAAATACATGTTATATCAATATGTTGTGTGCCTGAGGCTGTGAATACATTTTTTGTAAGCTTCTTGTGATACTGGTATATTTGGCATCCTTGTCCCTCAAGAAAATTATGGTTCATCTTGCCACTTGGAAAGCTTTAGATGTAGAAAGTTTGGATATTTTGTTAGGAAAGGACTACTTAGTTTCCTTTTCTTCTACTCCCTCCCGTCAAAATTAACTGTAGTACTAAATTGCGTAGTGTGTACAGTGAAACTATTTTGGGCCTGTTCAATTGGCTTTTGCTGATAACTTTTGGTTTTAACTTATGAATAATGACAGCTTGTAGAGATCCGTACAGAGAGAGACTTGAGTGGGATTTTGGCTAGTATAAATGAAGTCACTATTCACTACGGTGTGTACTACAATCGACTAATAGACCCTGCCTTGAAATGACACCCCGTTTGAAAGCGAGATACTAAACAAAAGCCATTTATTGCAGAAAAACAGCTTTTAGAAGCCAATATCTCTGACCAACAAATATCTTTATGAGTATTTAGATTAATCAAATGAATATGATATGAGTGGATTTGTACAATATCATAATGTTATAGTTTTGTTAGGTTTATAAATATATTTTGATAGAAATTGGTGGTCAAAGTTATGGTTTAGAGACTGTGTCATTGTCCAAAACGATAATTATTTGTGACTAGAGAGAGTAAGTTATTATTTGTTACTCCAGCCAAAAATAAGTGACATCCTAGTGTCCTCGAATGCTTGTAGTCAAAACTATTTGAACTTTAATCAACAGTATCTTCATCCATATTTAGATTGGCTATATGAAAATGGTATGAGTAGTTTTGTTTTGAAAAAAATACTTCCGTAATAGTGTAACTTTATTATATTATAGAAATATATTAAAACAGAAAGTGGTTTTCAAAGTTCTATTTTGAAGAATTGTCGATGTCCCAAACGTCATCAGTTATATGTGACTGGAGGTAGTAGTCTGGCCTCTACCATTAGTACCTGCCATGTTAGAACGGTTGCTCAATATATAAGAGATTGTATGTATTAGGGATAGAGGAGGCAATGGACTTGGGCTGTCCATGGACAATTGGATACATTTAGCATCGGACCATAGTGGATTGAATATAGCTGGATTTGGATATCCAGTTGGACCAAGCCTATATAAAGTATGGATAACTGTATCATTTTGGATTGGACTTTGGGTAGTAAAATTGGGCCTGTACGTACACAGCCCAGCTAGTCTGGACTTTTCAGTACTATCTACACAGCCCAGCCGGTCTTCACTCTTCAGTGCTATCAAAACAGAGCAAGCAATAAAAAAGGCTTCTGCCACTTTTCAGCACTATCTACACAGCCCAGCTGGTCTTCACTCTTTAGTGCTATCAAAACAGACCAATCAATAAAAAAGCCTTCGATAGAAGCGGCGGCAGTGTGTGTAACTGGCGCGCGTTTGCGGTGACGTGACGTCGGGAGCTTGCATCTGCAGCGCCAGCGCTCTGGCTGCAGCGCACATTTGCGATGACCGTGTTGGTCATTCAAAGATGCAACAGCAGGATGATACGAATGATTCCAATCTAATCTAGATGTTCTCTCTGTTCCAAGGTTCCGTTGTTTCCATTTACCGTGTTCTGTCTATTCCACTCTGATCTAGACGCTCGAACGCTGTTCTTGTTCGTCAGCAGCATGGGTTCTCCGAGTCTTCGATGGGATGAGTTCTTGGCGATAACATGCATGGGATTGTCGAAGGAGGTGGAGACGGCAGTATGGGATTCGCAAAGGTGATGCTGACGCACATCAGCACATGTCAAGGCCCAACAGCAAGGGCTGCCCTTCATGGTGGCAGTGGAGCAATGAGTGTCTGCTTGCAATGCCTCTGCTGTCTTATCCAATTGGATTTGGATATCCATCGATATGTTTCTTCTATTTTGGAGTTTGGACTAAGCGAACTTAATTTGGATAGTCGTTGGACATCTAAACTTTGGATTTGGATATCCATCCATTTGCAAGTCTAATTAGGGATGAAAACAACAAGCAGAAATAAAGAACCGGTCTTTTCAACCCTTATTTCTCTCCCTATTCTTCTTCTATAGGGTGCTAGCTCAATGATTATGGCACGATGAGGAGTGCGGAGTGCCCATCGAGAGGTCAAGAGAGGTTGACCAATTAAATACTGTCAAGCGAGGTTAACCAATTAAACACCACAATTGTAACTATGTTCCTTAACCAAGGAACACAACAACTTTGTGTTAGAGCCACTTGTTATGTCTTCCAAAAGCATTCGAGATAATCTAGAAACCCTATTTGAGAAGTTAAACCCATGTCTTCCAAAAGCCACCCTAATAGGGAGACTTGGCGGGTGGCTCTGATACCATGTTGTTATGTTCCTTGCTTAAGGTATGTAGATTGTAATTTTGGGGGATAACTGATCTTGCTTGTCAGCGCGAAGTTCCTTGCCAACACTATCTCAGCCAACAGAACCACCTGATGACCTCACTTGAGCGACTTGTACAAGTTTGATGACTAAAGTATCTAGTTTCTTAGTTCGGTGACCTATTGGAACCATCAAGACAAGTTTCATGATGCAATGCATCTATCATGACCTGTTGTGAACTAGCATAATAAAGAGGTAAGCATCTGTTGGAGAGAGGTTGGATGACAACTAGGGGTGGAAAAAAAGCTCGTTAGTGGGGCTCGTTGGCTCGGTTCAAAATTGCTTCAATTATACTTGTTAATTGGTTAAACATTAAAATGAGTTGATTTCAAATGAATTTGAATTTTGCTCAAGCTCGGCTCGGCTCGTTAGCTCGTTTCTAAAAATACTTTTAAATTATCCGTAAAATGATATTAAATCAAAATATGCCAATTTTAGAAAAAGCTCGATAAGACGAGCAGTTGGCTCGATATCCACCGACAACGACTTGAGGTAGAACGGGAATAGGTGAAGAAGGGCACCAATTGAGGAGGAATAGATGTAGAATAACTGGTCTAGGGAAAGACCACAACATAACTTTAGGGACTACGAACTTATTTTTTTCATCTTTACGTGATTAAAGAAGATACAATGCCATCCCTTTTACAAGGATGACTTGACTCCTACGAAATAATCTCTTAACTTAAAGAAACAAACTAACTGAAGATAAGCTTCCAAACTAACCAAATCAATCTAATCCCCAACAAAAGAAATTAATCGCAGGTGAACAGTACATATGTGCTACAACACCACAGACATAATAGACCCGGTCTCTCCGTCTCTGTATAATTGCAAATACATCATTTTTTTTCCTTCTTCATTCAGCAAGAAGCTTAACTAATCTGCATTTGAATCATATTAGAGTGCAAGTGCTTGATTTATATGTTGCTGTTCTTTTCTTTTCAGTGACAAGTTGTACAAGGAGATTCGAGACCTCAATTTTGAAGTTGTAGTTCAGGTTCACACCAATTTGTTAACTATAGCTGCCATTATTGATATCAACTGTACATTATTGTAAATTGTATTGACTGCAGGTCTTGCGTCAAAAGGCAACATCTATCCAGCAAGATTACGCGGAAGTAAAATCCACCAATGTATGAATTAAAGAGTTTTGCATTGTGTTGTATATTCTTTAGCATGTACTGTTCTTTGCAACATCGTTGAAGAAAAAAAGTGTAAATATGGAGTTCATATATAATGAGCACCTTTTCAGCCAATTTACTGCTAGAATTAGAATTAATCCCTGTTTGTATAAATTCCTTTCTAAAGATTGCAGTTTATGATTTGAATTGTTTTGGGCACTGTGGCACTGGGTCCACATAGAGTCGTTTTTGGTATAGTTAGTTAGACACTGTTGTTGTTGTAGTTGGTTTTGCATGTGTTGTGTTAGACTGTTAGTTAGACACTGTTGTTGTTGTTGTAGTTGATTTTGCATGTGTTGTCTAGTCGGCAGCTCCTTGATCTTGAGTCAAAATACAATTGTTTGATTTGGTGATTCAGTGGGCATGTCTGACAGTACACTTGGGGGTGAGGTGGACATGAGTGTTAGGATGACAGTTGTAATACTACCTAAAATTTTTAGTGAAATTATGACTGCTGGACGCGGAGATGTAGGTGGCGTTTGATGTTACAATTTTGGGTAAGATGGACATGACTACATGAGTGCTAGGATAAAACTAGTATTTTGTCTCTTTTCTGAAAAGCTACATATTTTGTATAACTTTGTAGTGAATTTGTTGTTGTATTCAGTGATGATTATCTGCATGTTTATCCCAGTTTTGTTTGAATGTTTATGTCCTGTCCTACGATTTTGGCTAGAACAATCTGAAAATTTGGAATTTGTTTAAATAATTCTGTTGTCTTAAACAGACCCAGTCAGTTTCTGAGCTGAAGGATTTTGTGAAGAGGTTGCACTCGCTACCGGAAATAGCTGTGAGTTAATTACATACCTTCATTTTATGTTTGTTTTGACTAAATTAACTTACGACATGCAATGATTCAGAGGCATGTTCATTTGGCACAACACTTGCAATCATTTACGGGAAAACCATCCTTTCATGCCCGACTAGACATAGAACAAACAATACTGGAGGTGCAGAACTTTGAAATGTGAGCTTATCTTTGCCCTTCTCCTTAATTCTCTTTTGTTTACTTTAAAGTGCATTTCTTATAGTTCATTCCTCACTCTTATTTGACTTCTCATTAAGTTCTCTCATTTGTTTTAAATTTTATCTTTGCTTCTATCTACATTGCAGGAAACATACGACCAAAACATATGTTTTGTTCTTATGCTTTCATAAACTTGTCTTTTCAAGTGTATTTATACTGACTTTTTAGTTTCACAACTTTTATGGCATAATGAAGCTGTCAATTTAGCCAAAAAATTAGCAACTGTTATCTTTAATTAAACACTACTGCAAGCTTAGGGACTAAACAGAATAGTTTGAACTTTTATATTTCCGGGACTAAACCAAGCCTCCCATGAATGTTTGGGATCTATATTACTTAAATCCTTCTGCAACTTTCTTTACTAGAATCTTATATTTAGTTGTACAATTTTTGGCACTTGAGTTTTGTTTGACTTTTGCCTATAATATTTCAGGGTTTGTGCACTTTGAATAAGTTTGTTGTTGTAGGATGTTTATATTGCGTATACCTTTTATTTGCCAGCGACAACAATTCCTACAGCATACTCTCAACAGTCAACATTACTGTGCACATCAACTTATCAGTAGTCAAAAGTGAGCTCTGTTAGATGAATTGGCAATTATATAGTAGATATAATGAAAAGTTTAAAACTACTGAGAGAGAATTGAAGGACAATTTTTGGGTATTTTTTTATACGCTACTATGAGTTTGGAATATTTTGGATCTGCCATCAAAATTCGCTTAAATTTTGTATTCGCCATCCAAAACATCTAGCAGTTGTTTTATGCCAATATAGGCAGGCTAAGCTAGTGGCCTTAAACAAATTCGGCTGAAACTACAGGTTGCGCTTGCATCTGGGCATTGACATTGCTGCAAAGCACTGTATCCATGTTCTTCCTCAGTTTGATGTTGCTTCTGGCCGTCTTCTGCCTCAGCTACGCCTCGGTGGCGCGGCTGGCGCCAAGATCCACATCCTCACTTTGAACCTTCCTGCTCGCCTGCTCGGGGTGCAAGTTCTTGGTTGGTTTGGTTCTTGGGTTTCTTGTGCTTTCTTGGGCTTCTTGTGCTTTCTTGGGCCCATTCTTAGCTTGGTTGCTGTACTCTGGCCCCATGTATCTTTGTTGGCCTAACAAAGTAGATGATGGCATTGATCATTTTCAGACATGGCAAGAAGGAAAGAAAGAAAAGGGAAAAAAGTGATATTTTACTGGTTTAGTTCGTCATAGTGACATGGAGCACTAAGGTTTACTCTTTTGGAGTGCGAATACAAAAATACACAAATTCCGATGTTAGATCCAAAATATTCCAATTTTACATTGGCATATACAATTTTTTCCCACTTTTTTTTGGCTTTTAGGATATCATAATAATCAATCAATTTGTCATTCAATTCCTTCAGAATTTATGTTAAAATATTAGCTAAGCTTGCTATATCTCCAGATGTTTCGAGTACATTGAGGAGATGATACATAAGCAGGAACCTATCGAAAATGTTCTTCGCCTTCTAGTCTTGCTTTCTCTTACAAATGCTGGGCTGCCAAAGAAGAATTTCGATTACTTGAGGTATGCTTATTTTGCTTTATAAAGCCACTGTTTGTGGGGATTTCCTCTATTGCTTTTGTTATAAATTTCATGTTCATTGTTAGTTCACAGCTATGCAACTTGCAAGATATGTTATACCTGATAGGTAAATTGGTTGACAGGATCATTTGGCCTGGAGCACGTTTTTCTAGCTATCCTGTTCGGAGCTTTGTTTTCTCCCCCACCTATATATGAACTAATAGAAATGTTGATATGTGAATTATTAGTCTTCAATTTCTTGTTTGCAGAATCGAAAGCTATATAGTTTTTCCATAATACCAGTACTAATGACCAAGATGGTTTTTATACTACTAGAAGACTTAAGTACATGGAGCGATTATTGTGAATATATTATCTTAGTTGACTTGTGCCAATGTCTGTAACATATTTTAGTACATTTGATGATTTGAATAAGATAATTCAGATCAGAGGCCATTGCTTGAGTTAGTGTAATGTGTAATGCTGAAATTCAGAAATTCACTAGTATGATGCATGTTTTGCTGGGTGAAAGGGAGTAAAGATTGTGCTGGTAAGTTAGTCTTTGTAGCTTATTGAAGGTTGCAAATGAGAATATGGTCTACAACTCTATATCTCGATTCTCGGCTGCAAATGAATACAGTCAGATTAGATCCAAAACATCTAGTATCCATATCCTTTTAGGATAAATATCTTGACAAATTTAGCATCCAGGAAGCATTTGATTAGCATGCCAAATCTTTAAAATGTCAATGAATACATGCATATAATATTAAGTACTTTGGAAATATGATTGGACTCAGATGCCATAAGGATCCACATAAAATTATGGAATGCTTTACAATAAGTATCTTGCAGCATGTCTGCCATACTGCCATTAGGACAATTTATCTGTGCCGCACAAAGTTTGTCTATTTTATGCATGTAAAACACGAAGGGTTGTTGCTGCTTTATGATACCCAGCAGGCAGGCGCAGACATACTTTATGGCATTTCTGCTTGCTTAAACTGAGTATTTCCTGCACCATTCTAGTCACTGATTGGCTGTTATAGATGTAATTTGACAAAATGTGTTTTAGGACCTGTATTGTGCATTTCTTGGATTTTTTTGGTCCCCTGCAGGCATTGTTGTTGATTTTACACCTTATCTTTATCCTTATCTCTTTTTTGTGCTACTGACTAGGCGGGAAATACTGCATAGTTATGGCTTTGAGCACATGCCCTTGTTATACAATCTGGAAAAAGCAGGCCTTTTTAAGAGGCAGGTTTGTCATATTAGCTCCTTGATGAACTTTTTTTCAGAGTCCTGTTCCACTCCTGAAATGGTGTTTTATCGTATTATTTGTTTTAGTTTCTTCTTTTCGTGACTAATTTTGTATAACATACCGTCGTGCTACGCAGGAATCAAGAAGTAATTGGGTTGGTATTACAAGAGCTCTGCAGCTTATAGTTGATGTAAATGATACGGCAAAGTATTAACTGCTGAAGCTCTACATTTACTTTATATTCATTTCATTAGGTTCCATTTGCTAATGCCGCAACCATTTGGTTTCACATGCATGGTCACTTAAATATTTGTCAATGCATGTACAAGAACAAATAGAACATTGTCGACCATCTCCATAAGCTTTGTGAAGCATAATTACTATGACAGGGTTCACTATTCCAGTGGGAACCTAAGGAAATGCATAATTAGCCAGTTTGTTAAAAAAAGTTTATTTTCCCTCACCACATCGCATCATGGATTTTATTATTCAACACACAACTAGGATTATACCTACTTCTGCTTGTTGGGCTCATAAATCTGTTCTGCTTGTTGGGCTCATAAATCTGTTCTGCTTGTTGGGCTCATAAATCTGTCATTCGTTATCTGTAGTCCATAGTCATCATGGTCATGATAACTACTACTTACCTGTTCTATTTTCAATCTCAGCCCTAGTGATATATCATACATCTTTTCTGGATATGCGCCTCTTAGTATTCGCCTTGTTCAGCATGCAGTGAGATCTGGATGGTAAGTTTATCATGTCAGTTTACATTCGATCTCTTACTTTTCAGTGAAAATGCTTTTTCCGTGTTTTTTTTCAATGTAGCCTTCAAAGAATGATGTGTTTAATTTTCTTTGGAAAAAGTTTTACTATGAACCCTCTGTACACATGTAAGATGATATAAAATCAAAGAGAGAATAAAAGAAAAGCTCTAGCTTGCTTACTGAATAATGTAAAGTTATTATTACATTTTTTATTCATTTCCCTTTTCTCGATTTTTGTGGGGGACAAAATTGACAAATTATGCCCCTTTCTTCTCCTTTCCGCCCGTCTTATTGTTGAACGAGATTCCAATATTCCATGTAAAAGGGATATGACTTCCAATTTTCTTTGTTTACTGTCCTACTCTATCAGACCAAAAGCTGTTATTGCTGTCTATTGATACATCTGATGAATAAGTCCCTGTACTGTGGTCTTTGTGGGCTGTGGTAGTTTTTATTTTTTTGACTGCTTTAGGACAGCATCTGCTTTTAGGACAGCATCTGCTTTTAGGACAGCATCTGCTTTTGTTTTAGGACAGCATCTGCTTTTAGGACAGCATCTGCTTTAGGACAGCATCTGCTTTTAGGACAGCATCTGCTTTAGAACAGCATATTGACCGCTTTTAGGACAGCATCTAGGATAGCATCTTAGCATATGCTTGGCTGGTTCTCAGCCTATAAATTTGTATCCCCAACCCCTCAGGTTGGCATGGCATTGTGTGAGCAATAAACAAGAAAACTTGCCCCATCTCCTAGTGTCATCCTCTCCATGAGAGTAAGGATCTTGCTATCACCAAGAGCAAGAGTCCAGCGACTAACAAATGGTATCAGAGCCTTAGTATCCTGTGCTTTGAGCATCTCCTGCTCATCTCCTTCTCCGGCCTTCTGAGTCCCCCAGTGCGTGCGGCGGCTCTCTGGTATCCCGCTCACTCCTCTCCGGAGGCGGCGGCGGCTCGTCGAGCGACCCTCTCTCCACGCATGACCCCGATGCGCGCCATGTCCGCGGCGATCTCGGCCTTCGGTGCGCCTCGAGCACAAGGCGTCGCGACGGCCGAGCTTCGCCGCGCAGCGGCAGCATGAGCAGCGGCGGCGAAGACATGCGGCGGCGGAAAGAAGCGTCAAAGGCGGCGGCGGCGGCGGCGGCGGCGAGCGAGTGCGGAAGCGGCGGCGGCGAATGCAGCAGCGTCGCGCGCGCGGCGAGGTCAAGGCTCTGCAGCGGCGAACGGCGGCTCGGCTCTGTTGATGATAGCGGCCGACGCGACCCTCACCTGCTGGAGAGGAGGCGCGCAAGCGGCGAACGCAGCGCAATGGGCGGCCGCGCCGCGCCACGAGCACGGCGGCGGCCAGCGGCGCGGACGCGCGGCGGCGCTCTGAAGGCGCGCACGGCGCGTGGCGCTCTGGAGGAGGCACGCGGCGGCGGCGTGACGGTCGATGGAGAGCGCGGCCCTCGAACAACGCGCTCTCTCCGGTTGATGCATCGTGGTCACCACGAGTACCGGTGTCGTCGAGGGCGTCGGCCCGGCGGCGGTGGCCTACCTCACTAAGACCAACTACGTCGAGTGGGCTGCGGTGATGAGGTGAAGCTCCAGTGCGGCATATGTGGGATGCAATCCGATGCGGCGGCGTCGACTACGACCGGGATCGGCGGCGCTGGATGCTCTCATCGCCGCAGATCCGCGAGATGCGATTCGCTTACCAACAAGCGGTGCCAAAGAGGCTTGGCGCCATCGCCGCGGCACGCATCGGCGGCGGCGCGCCCGCAAGTCTACATTGCGGGCACTACGCGCGAGTGGGAGAACACGGCCTTCAAGCGGTGAAGGCGTTGATGACTTTGCTCTCGTCTCAACACTCTGTTGCGAAGTTGGTGCGATTCGGTGGCGACACCTACGGCGAAGAGAGAGCGTGGAGAAGCTCTTCCGCTGCGTCCCAGAAGTACAAGCGGATGGCTCGCTCGATCGGGTCTCTGCTGGACCTTTCCACGATGACCATCGAGGAGGCGTTGGGTCGCCTCAAGGTCGTTGACATCGATGAGCCACAGAGCCTCTCGGGACCGTCACCATTGGCGGAAGCTCCTCGCTCGGGAGCGGTGGGGCTGCCGGCCAAGGTGACAAGAAGAAGGGAGCCTTCTTCCACGACGACGGCGCAAGAGTGGCAAGCGCGCAAGCGCGCAAAGCGCCAGCGGCGATCTTTGGCAAGCAAAGCGCGACGAGGCGACTCTTGCCACAAGCTGCGGCAAGCTTGGTCATTGGGCCAAGGAGTGTTGGCGGCCACGACGCGGCGGGCCCACGTCGCGCAAGCGGAGGAGGAGCGATCGGTCTGTTCATTGCTCATGCGAGCATCGAACTACCTCCGGCGGCCGGCGCGATGGCTCTCCTCCACCTTGACGAGCCAAAGCACACCCTCCTCGGCGGCGATTCGGCAATGACAAGACCGACGGGTGGTGCCTCGACACCGCGCCACCCACCACATGGCCGGCGGCGGAGTTCTTCTCGAGCTCGACTCGAGCGTTCGAGGCACCGTCAAGTTCGGCGACGCCTCGCCGTGGAGATCAAGGCGTCGGCTCTGTCGTCTTCGCCGCCAAGATCGGCGAGCGAGGCCACGCTCACGGCGTCTACTACATCCCGATCTGCGGAACTCCATCATCGGCTTGGGCGGTGGATGAGAACGGCTCGCGTGTCGAGATCGAGCACGGTGCTGCGGATTTGGGATCTTCGACGCCGCCTCCTTGCCAAGGTAACGAGCGCAAATCGACTCTACACTCTTCACGTCGGTGGCACAACCCCTCTCTCTCACGGCTCGTCGGACGACGAGCGTGGCGATAACACGAGCGCTTTGGGCACCTTCGCCGAGGCCACGGCGGCTCGGTGCCACGGAAATGGTGTGAGGCTGCGTGTGCCTTGACCATGTGGAGCGGCTCTGCGGCGTCTGCGTGTTGGCGGCGCGGGCGACTCCCTTCCCCAGCGGCGAGTTTAGAGCCAAGGAGGCTCGAGCTCGTGCGGGACTTGTGTGGCGGTGACACCGCCACACCGGGAGAACGACGCTACTTCCTGCCGCTCGTCGGCGACCTCTCCCGCTACATGTGGGTGATGGTCCTCGGCGGCAAGGAGAGGCTGCGGGCGCCATCGAGCGCACGAAGGCTGCTGCGGGGCGAGTGCGGCCGCAAGGCTGCGCGTCTTTGCGCCTGACGCGCGCGAATTCACGGTGGTGAATTCGCGTCGTCTTCTGGCGATGAGGGCATTCGGCGCCACTACTCCGCGCCGTCTGGCCGCAGCAGCGACGGCGTCGTCGGCAGCGCAACGAGCGGTTGTGGGGATGGCTCGGGCCTCCTCAGCGAGAGGATGCGGTGTCTTCGGGAGAGGCGGTGGTGGCTGCCGTCTACATCCTCAGCGCTCGCCTACCAAGGCGCTCGGCGGCGGGGCGCGTCGAGGCTCGCATGGCGCAAGCCGGCGGTCTCCCACTTGCGGGTCTTGGCTCCCTCACGTTCGCCAGGAGCTTGGCCACATCGGCAAGCTCGGCGGCGAGGAGCACTCGGGAGTGTTCGCCGGCTCACGCGGAGGCTCGAAGGCCTCGCATCCTCCACCTGTCACACGGCGCGTCCGCATCTCGCGTGGCGTGTTCGACGGCGGCGGTGGGCGTGGGACAAGGCGGTGGGCGATGGTTCGGCCTCGACTCGAGGACTTTGTTGTCGACTCGTCCGCCGAGAGAGCGGGGAGCTAGCGGCTCGTCTTCACCGAGCTCGTCCACCTCGACACCTTGCTCGCCACCGGCTCCGGCGAGTGCTCCGCCACCTTCGCCGCCACGCCCGCCCGCCGCCACCACCGGCTCACGCTCTCCCTGCCGGCGCCACACCACCGGTCGGCCCCAACGGCCGGTCCCACGATGAGGCGCATGGTGGAGTTCGCTACTCCGCGTCCCACGACGAGGACCGCGTCGGCGCCTACTACGACGATGAGCCTCTGCGCTATCGTACCATGGACAACATCCTCGGCGGCCGCCACGGGCAGCGCAGCGCAGCGCGCTGCGGCGGCGCGCACTTGGCATGCGGCGGCGGCGAGCCCGCTCCTTCGCTAAGGCGGAGGAGACGCGGCGTGGCGTGTCGCGATGAAGCGAGAGATGGGCGCCGTCGGCGGAACCAGACGTTGGGTGGCGGATGTTCTGCCGGTCACCGCGCGATCACCCTTAAGTGGGTGTTCAAGGCGAAGCGGGATGGCCGGCGCCATCGTCAAGCACAAGGCTCGCTTGGTGGCACGAGGCTTCATGCGGCGGGAGAAGTCGACCGATGGCGCCGCGCGCGTCGCACGGATGGAGTCCGTCGCGACTCCTCCTGCGCTAGCTGCCGGGAAGGTGGCGTGTTCATCACATGGATGTCAAGTCGGCATTTCTTAACGGCGACTTGAAGGAGGTCTCGTGCATCATTGCCGGGATTTGCGATCCCGGCAAGGAGGCAGGTGCTCGCTGCGCAAGGCCCTCTATGGCTTGCGGCAGCACCGAGGGCGTGGAACGCTAAGTGGACTCCACCTCAAGCAAATGGGGTTCCAGCAGAGCGCACACGCAGGTCGCGATCACCGCGGGGCAAAGCGGCAACGCCTGGCGGTGGGTGTCGTCGGCGACTTGGTGATCACGGCACCAAGGATGCGGAGGTGGCGGCATTCAAGGAAGAGATGAAGGCCACCTTCCGGATGAGTGACACGGGTCTCTCCTTCTACTTAGGGATCGAGGTGCACCAGGATGATTAGGGATCACGCTCGACGGATCGCCTCGCCAAGCGCGTCGTTGAGCTAGTGGGCTCACCGATCGCAACCCGCTCTCTCCAATGGAGGAGAGGTGAAGGCGAGCCGCGGCAAAGGCCACGACGGGAGGTGGGCGCTACGCGATCTGGCGTCTTGTGGGAGCCTTCGCTACCTCGCCCACACACGGCCGGACTTGGCATTCTCCGTTGGCTCGTTAGTCGGTTCATGCAACGGCCGACGCGGCGAGCATCGGCGGCTGTGAAGAGGATCATCCGCTACGTTGCGGGGACTCTTGACCACGGCCTCCATTACCCGAGTGTCCCGTGGCGGCACTTCGTCGGTGCACGACAGCGACCACGCGGCGACATCGACACCGGCAAGAGCATAAGCGGGATTCTCTTCTTCCTCGGCAAGTGTCTCGTTCACGGCGATCGATCAAGCGGCGGTGGTGGCCTGTCCGGTGTGAGGCCGAGTACATAGCGGCTTCCACCGCCGACTCGAGCACTCGGCTCGCTCGGCGCTTGGTGATCTCCTCGGCGGGGACATCGGCGGTGGAGCTCGGGGTGGGCGGCAAGTCCGCTCTAGCCACGCAAAGAACCCGTTTTTCATGAGCGGACAAGCACATCCGGGTGAAGTATCATTTCATCCGAGGTCGCTGGATGAAGGAAGCATCAAGGCAAGCTACATCAACACCACGGATCAGCTTGCGGATCTGCTCACCAAGCCTCTTGGAAGGATCAAGTTCCTTGAGCTCTGCTCCAAGATCAGGATGGTTCAACCCTCCCACAAGACGACGCACAAGACTTAGGGGGAGAATGATGAATAAGTCCTGTACTGTGGTCTTTGTGGGGCTGTGGTAGTTTTGTTTTTTGACTGCTTTAGGACAGCATCTGCTTTTAGGACAGCATCTGCTTTTAGGACAGCATCTGCTTTTGCTTTAGGACAGCATCTGCTTTTAGGACAGCATCTGCTTTTAGGACAGCATCTGCTTTTAGGACAGCATCTGCTTTAGGACAGCATCTGCTTTTAGGACAGCATCTGCTTTAGGACAGCATATTGACCGCTTTTAGGACAGCATCTAGGATAGCATCTTAGCATATGCTTGGCTGGTTCTCAGCCTATAAATTTGTATCCCCAACCCCTCAGGTTAGCATGGCATTGTGTGAGCAATAAACAAGAAAACTTGCCCCATCTCCTAGTGTCATCCTCTCCATGAGAGTAAGGATCTTGCTATCACCAAGAGCAAGAGTCCAGCGACTAACAACATCTGCTTATGATTTCTCCCTCATAACTCTGAAAGTCTTGGTGCACTATCTTATCTAAAAGTGTTGTAACTGTTATGCTCAACATGTGGTTTGCTAGAATGACATTAATTAAAAGGGTAGAAGGTTTGCCACATGTTCTTTCTGCTATTAAAAATTTATTTGCCATCTTGCAGGCGATCTATTGAAGAATTGTTGAAACTTTTGCCAGGTCCTCATCTGGATTTGAAAAGAGTGAGTGGATATTGTTTACGTTGAAGTTTATTTTTTACTTTTAGGGATGCAAATTAAAGATTTATCTCACTCATATAGGGTGGTTCGACCATTAATTCTTCATTGGAAGCTCTCCCAGGTTCGGGGGCTCAACAGAGTATTGACAGGTAAATTTTAGTAGAAGTTATCTAGAACTGTTGTTTCCTCATTTAAAAAAATGATAGAAGTGGAGAGGGAGGGAGGGTTGCCACAATCGTGTTGGCTTTGTTTAGAAGTTTTGAGGAAATGTTGATTGCAATGTTTGCATTTGTGATTTGAATATCCCAATTCGACGTCCTATTTGATGCTCCTATATTTTACTGTTTAGTAAAGATAGTTTATACAATGCAAATACTCATCATGTCAAGTTGAGTTGAGCAATTAAAGTACAGGCTGTCAAATTTTTGTTGTTTACCCAGTTTGCCCCTTAAGATTGTTCACTTTAGAGAGAAGTGAGTGTGAGTCAACCATACATCTTATTCGTTATGGAAGGTGATATATATACAAGTCTTACATGGGCAACATGGGCCAACCTAGTTTAATGGGCCTATACATATCTACACCTTCTATATGCCTGAAATGTATGAGCTTAGTTCAACATTCTGGACAATCTAGGAATGAGATAGTGTACAAGGGATGAACGCTAAAAGAAAACTAGTGAAGATATGAAAGCCAAGGAAAAAAGGTAAACAAGACAAGTGTTTATTTTATCACTTGACATCACATCACAACAACCCTGGAGAAGCCTAGAATTGCGCTAGTTTTTTTATAATTGTGAAAGTTTTTCCAGAACAGTACACAATCTCTCACTTGATATCTTTTTGTACTAATAAGGGAAGAATTTTCACTAATTACATTTCTAATATTTGCTCTAGCTGTCATACAATTTTGCTTACCTTCATCTGTTTTTGTTCTAACATGTTTGTTGTTCTAGGGTTGGTCGTCGCTCTCTGGTTTTGGTTGTCTTTATTGGTGGTGTAACATTTGCTGAGATTGCTGCCCTTCGATTTCTTAGTGCACAGGTACATATTTGCTAACTTATTTCCATTTTTCATATGTTTAAAACAAATTCACTTCAATGTCACTCGTGCATATGTACTTTCCTGATTTTAGTTTTTATGCTATGTCATTATGAAATCACTAAGTAGGCTTTGGTTCAACCATTTTATATGGATTTTTAACATAGCCAACGCGATTAGTTGTGTCCGGTGTTATGAGAAACTGGTTTTGGTCCAGTTGCCACTGGTTATTACCATTGATGATTGGTCCACTGGCAGATTGTGCACTTTTGTTGTATACTTGTGTCCACCACTGGAGGCGCCAACTGTCATAGTGGTGGGTGATGGGCGGTCTCGGCCCTGGGCCTCATCATTCAGGTGCTGTCGTGATGGTGATGGCGACTGGAGGAAGAAGGGAATGTAGGGGGATGCGCGGGGCTGAAGCATGGGGAAGGACCATGCGAATGATGGGATAGTTCCTGACTGGAATTGCTTTAATTATAGATAGGGCTGTAAACGAGCCGAGCTTGGCCTTCCAGGCACGAGCTCGGTAGAAGCTCGAGCCGAGCTCGAGTTGGGGTCCAAGCCTGGACCTGGGCTCGAGCTCGGCTCGGCCTAAGCTCGAGTAGGCTCGAGCTCGGCTCGTTGAAGCTCGATAACAATTAAAATAATTTATTATGCACTATTTTTCAATAATAAGAAAATTTTAAGTTCGAGCTTGGCTCTAGTAAGCTCGATATCAATCAAAATAATTCAAATACACACTAATTTTCAATAATAAGACAAGCTCGAGCTCGGTTCGAGTAAGCTCGGTAAGAATTAATATGTATTACTATTTAAACTCGCATCGGGGCTCGCGAACTATTCGAGCTCGGCTCGGTGAAGCTCGCAAGCTCGAGTTCAAGCTCGAGTTCGGTTCGTTTAAAGTTCTGTGGGACCCGGAGTAGAAACTTCCGGACCCCCCTGTGCATTACAGTACTAGTCCCAGATCAATGCTAGTACACACAGATAACCAGAAAAAACGGTACATTGTCATCCACGATTTATTACAATAATAATCGAAGTTTTACATTGGTCATTGCCTTACAAAGGTTCACGAACCTTAAAACGAAAATAAACACAGCGGAAGCAAAAAGTAAATTAATCGACCCATCAATCTGCCACAGGCAATTGACTGGGGAAACGAATCCTAAGCATCCGGGAAGAAACCACCGCATCCACACTCGGCACAAAAGTCGTATACTCGGCAGAGCTTCTTCATTCTCTGCTAATGTATTTGTAGAGCAACATGTGAGTACAAAATTGTACTCATGCAAGTCTTGGGAAAGATGCATAGATGCAAGGCTTCACAAAGGAAAGCTATATGGTTCTTTTGCAAAAATCAGCATTTTATTTCAAATCTACATAATTACTTCAAAGGCCATTTGATAAACATCTTTGTTTTTCATAAATGAAATTAGATAAATAACTTAGTGAAGGTTAAACCACCAACACTAAGATCTCGGGCTATCTGCCAACTTTCAAAACTCGGGTTAAACCACGATCCGGTTACACCACGATTTAAATCACGAGTTACACCACTTCGAGTTTGACAAACCATTTTATTTTGAAATCAAAATCAAACTTCTACCATGTGAATGCATTCCTTGCCCGCCTTGACCGTGGGCATGGCTATTCGAATAGTTTTTACTCTGCGAGTTTGTACACTTTACCCCAAGAGATAAATTATCTTAATAGTCAACATGCTTCCTTTGGCATGAGACCCAGATAAAATATCACAAAGCCTTTCACCTACTCGGTATAGCTAGATACCACCCGCTAAGGTTTCACCACAACTCGAATCCACGAGTGGAGCCCTCTTGCGCCGTATGAGTACGATAAGCCACTGTCCCTCACTATGAGTAACGGTACACCTGGCACTCAATACACCACTGGTGATACCTAAACTACACCTTTATAGGTTAGTTAGCTAGGTCGTACCCATATAGACTTGTGGTTGCCTGTTTTGCTCGGTTTGGACAAACACAAGCGTCGGTCCTTAAACGACTGGGTGGTTCATTCACAATTCAAAAATTCTCGTGCTAATCGCACGACCAAACCTTCCATCCACCCTTGTCAACTTTTCCCTTTGAAATTCATTTTACTTTTAAATTAACGGTGGTAACATCCATTACCACTTTTCAAACAAATCATTTAACAATGGTAACATCCATTACCAATGTTCAAACAAATCATTCATCAAAACATTTAGCAAACATGCTACTCATTTGAGCATTATTACATTGATTTGCTACGCTAAGCATTTGCTAGTATTTAAAAATTCAACGAGATGTAATACTAACTCATTATTGAGTAAAGGGATATCCTAAGTTGACAATGGTACAAGGTAAGCAATTTTCAATGGAAGGTATAACAAATTGGGTATTTAACTAAATTTTCTAAATCAAATTATCACTTGATATAACATAAGCATGCAATAATTTAAAATAACTACCTAATCATTTTATAAATCATTTGAGCAAGTTGATCAAAGAAAACTTGCAAAACATAGGATCAAAATGATCAAAGGAGACTTGCCTTCTGTGATGGGTTGAAATTTTCCGGGCTTGCTCTTGAAGTTCCTCGGACAAATCGGTCTCTACACGTAAATCAAGAAATCCAAATAAATAAAATAAAATAAAAATTCAAAAATTGAAACTAAATATACCAATTGAAAGATTAGAATTTTAGATGAATTTAGAAATTTGAATGGATCAATTTGGAGCTAAAATGGGCAAGATATGGTGTTGGAAGTTTGAAATCGGAGAAAATGGAAAAGATAATTTCTGGAATTATCTTTTAACTGAAAATGAATTATGACGTCAAGACGGATTTTCTTGGAATTATTTTACAAAAGTAAATTCTAATTATGGCGTCGACAAGGGAATTAAAATAAAAAAATACGTGGCCGACATGTGGGCGGTCTCGGTGGGCCGAGTCCACGGACCATTACAAATCTTGGCGTGGCACGCGGAAATGCGACACGTGGCATGACCGTGGCATCCGACGTGGCGGACACGTGGCATCCGGATCGGGTTTTGGTGGCGTGGCTCGGCGTGGCGGACGCGTGTACGCCACGTGGCGAACTACATCGGCTAGGGTGGCGTGGATGACCGAGGTGTCGGGCCGACGCGCGGCGCGCGGTATTTACGAGGTGGATCGAGCAGCGTGGTTCGGACGCATGGTCGCATCTGGTGCGCGATCCGATCCAAAGCGGCGGCGCGATGAAACGGCGAAGACGCGGAAGCCGCGCGATGGCCGACGCGTGCTCGACCGTCGCGCGGACGCGGCGCGGCGGCGGGGCAGCGGCGCGATCGGCGGCCGTCGGAGGCAGCGTGGGCGCGATCCGGCCGTCGCGGAGTGTGTGGAGATGCCGCGGTGCGATGGCGGGGAGACGACGATCGTCGGCGCGTGGCCGGCGCGTCTCCGGCGTCGCGACGCGCGTCTCTCGCGCTTGACGACGGAGGCGGCGCGAGGCGTTCGGCGCGGTGGGCGCTATCGGCGGTGGTAGCGAAAGATCGCCGACGCAGCGGTGAAACTCTGGCGGCGACTACGGCTATGAACGCATGCGAAGCAGGAGAGAGAGCGCGAAGGGAAGAAAAGGATGACCGGGTTCGCTTTTACACGGCGGAGGAAGAAACCGACGCGCGCCTCGCCGGCGTAATGGCGATTCACAAGCGTTCGCGGCGAAAGCGGGCATCTTCTCGGGTGGCAGCGCGCGATTAACGGCGGCGGCGGGCGCTCGGTTCATTAAAGCGAAGAAGTAACGGCCGAGGAGACGAAAGCGAGCTCGGCGGCGCGCGATAATGGCGGCGTGCGCGAGAGAAGGAACGGTCGCGCGAGGCGAAGGCTCGACAGTGGGACCCACGGCGGTGACCTCACGCAGACCGGCGGTCTCGACGGGTGGGCCCGCTTGTCGGCGCAAAGCAAAAAAAACTCAACCTCGCGCGAGCGGGCTCGAACGCAGCAGAGGAGCGGGAGGAAGAGAGCGGCGGTGTAAACCGATCGGGCGGGAGGCACCGCCTACCCAATAAGGATAGGTAATCCCTTTGAGGATTAGCTGCGGGAAGCCGGCGGATGTACGACACGTGGCGCACGGAGAGGAGGAGGCGGGATGGCGCGGACGGCGGGGATCGGTCGGGCGGAGATGGACGGATGGATGGTGACAAGTGTCGGCCGAGGAAGGGTTTTGATATTTAAATTTTTTTTTATATATTTCAGAAATCAGTAGGAGGCTTTAAAATAGTCAGAAAAATACCAAATAAATTCCAAAAAATTGCAGAAAAATTCACATAATTCACTGATAATGTTTTGAACATATGAAAAATATTTCCAACCTATTTTAATATTAAATTTTTATTTTTAAACAGAACTTTATATTCTGAAAAATCCAAATAAATTGAGATAATTAATTTAAAATTATTTCTTCCAACTAAAGCAAAAATTGGGATGTTACAAGTTCGAACCGAGCTCGAATCGAATCTACAACGAGCCGAACTCGAGTAACTCGCGAGCTTTGAGCTTTTTTTACAGCCCTAATTATAGATGATGTTACCTAGAACAAATAAAGAGGCATTTTTTACTCAAGGGGAGAACAAGGCTGGCAAGTAGTGGCAAAACTGACAAGTCGAGGGTGTTGTCCAAATAGTGGCTGGCTGTTAGAGATAGATATAACAAAATCGTAGAAATAAGTAGCCTTGCAGGATAGGCTCACTTGTACATGCTGTATAGCTTCTGCAAATTTCACAGTGATACTTTTCTGAAAACTAAGAAATTCACATTACAAAATTATAAACAGATGATAGGGTCTATCTATTTATCACTTAACTAAATTTGTAGTGAAATCTGTCATTATTTTATTGACTGCTGGATCAAGATGGATGCCCCAGATCTCCCCCCTCCCTCCCCCAATCCTACTGTGCCGCCAGCATCGCTCGCACTTGCCACTGCTTGCATGGCGTCATTGAGAAAAAGCGGACGTCTACTGGCTTTAGCCACAAGTTGCTTAGAGAAAAGTTTAGTTGATTGATTTGATTCAATCATATATCCTTTTTAGGGCCTATCTTCAGTACTTCAGAGCAGCAAGCCAGTTCCTGTCAACCTCAGCCTCAGATTATTTGAGCTGAAATCAATGGCAGCTTATGGTAGGACTGAAGTACAATAGATACAAAAGTGTATTAGCCATTTCTGATCTGGGACTAAATTATAACAAATAAATGGCTAAGGTAATTCCATAATTGTTTGCTGTATGCTAACGAGTGACGTTTTTTACTTTTCAAAGTCATCAAGATGCTCCATTGATCACCAAATTCTCTTATCGTAAATTCAAAAAAAGTTGTAAAAGTACAATATGATGAAAGCATTTTCATAAGAATTTCACTTGTACCATTTTCATATATCCAAATCATACGTTTTAAATAGCATCTTTAGTAAAAATTAATAGCTTTGACTGCACACATTCTAGGGCATCACTCTTGTGTGGCTGGAGGAGGGAGTAGTTGATATCCTTGAAAGCTATATGCCACATCTCAAGAATTTCCCCTAGAGAACAGACTAAGTTGGCAGGCCAGAACAAAAATTTACTAGCATTTTCATTAAATTTATTGGTCAGAATTTGCGTTCTAGGCAGCAATTGCATTTCAGCTGTTGTGTACTTATGTTTCTTTCAATTGGCCTATCAATTGTTACATACGAGGTGTCATAGAAGGGTGACTCCTAAGGTCTAATTAATAAACATTATATCTTACAAAAGGTTGGTTAAAAAACAGTAACCAATTTTGAATGAGAAATTTCAGTAAGATAGTTTAATTCGTACTTCAAATATCTCAAAATTTGCCAAGAATTAGACACAAGAAGATTTTTGGCCGTTGACTGATTTCTGCTCAGTTATTGGTGCATGGTTATATAATTTGTGGAGACTATTAGCCTGTGGTTTTATAATTCACTGCAGGATCTCTCCATTTTACTATGGTAGTCAACTAGTCATCATTAGCTTATCCGAAGCGCCCTTCTTTAAAAAAAAAGGAACTAGCACTTACCGTAAGCTAATTCAGACTGGAATTAGGTGACAAAACATTTTTTCCATCCATACTATGATGCTTCTAGTGGTGTGTTTACAATTTTTCATGTGCAGCTTTTTTTTTTATTGTGCTTTTTAAAGTGATTTGAGGAAACTGAGTTTAACTGTATCGATCAGTTTTTGCAACTTGACATTACAGTATTACGATATAGTTTAGTTCACCAAAATCCTGTCCTAAGACCTTGATTTCTTATTTTTCGTATTATGTATCTTTGTCTATTGCAGGAAGGAATGGGCTATGACTTCCTGGTTGCAACAACAAAGGTTGTCAATGGCAACACAATACTCAGACCAATTATAGCCAATAGCAAAGAGGGAGTGATGTAATTTTTTGTTGTGCATACGTCTGTATGATAATACACACACCCGAGCTCCAGAGGGGTTTCCTTGTTTCGTTTTGCATCATGGTTTTTTCTGCAACTGCAAATGTAGGCTTGTGCGCGTGTATTTATCAGGAGATTTCTTTTTTCAGCTGGAGTGTATATATTTATACTCTTATCTCCTGTGCAAATACAAATAGACAACTAGTGGTGGGTGGAAATGCCGCATTGTCATTTCGATTTTCATTTCTACTGCTTAATACTTTGTTTATCAAGTTGGAAATGCCCCCAATTGGCTGAATGAGCTTCCCACGCGTGCAGATCTCTGTTGTGCCCACCTGTAATTTAATTTAGTAATCTACACCAAGTAGCCAGGGGCGAATACGACTATGTGAACCAGCAAACGTTAGCCTATCATGGACAATTCGAACAAATACGAGAAAAAAATGAACCAGCAAAAAAGCTAAAAAAAAGCCAAAAAGGCAGAAAAAAGATGAAATTTAGAAATAGTGAAAAATAAGTCAGAAGTTCAAGCTGAAATGAGCGGGATCGATCTTTTTTTCTAGGGACAATAAACACTTTATTTCCCTGTATATTTATACTCAGTAAATTATAGATATGAAAACAAACTAGGTATGTTACATCATGCCATAAAAAAATAACACACCTCATTTAACTCGGATTCCTACCATATCTAACAAACCTACTAAAATAAGATTAATTCTATCAACCATTTCATTCATTTAGAAATAGTCATAAGCTTAAAAGAAAAGGTAGTCTTGAGTTGCTAAGAAAGAAAAGACTAATCAGATTGTTAGAAGCTCTATACAATGGGATGCACCCCCGCGGTAAACATTGATAGGAATCGAGCGAATTGGTCGGCTGGTACGGGTGTTGTTGTTCGGAATTACAAGAGTGGCTTTATTGCTGCTGGGTGCAGCACAGTATGTTGGCCCTGCTTATGCTCTCTCAGTGGAGACCGTGGGCATTTCGAGATGGGTCCAATCTGATTGAAAGGAGTTTGTTTATTTGTGGAGGAGCAGGCGTGATGACAAGTCCTCCATTGTCCGCATACTGAAAGAGGCTCAAAGGCTAGCTATTTATTTCTTGATGTGTCTTGTCTTCAAGCATAGGGAGTCGTCGGATTGTTGTGTGAAGTTCGCTTGAATATTTTTTTCCCAATCGTCTGGAAGCATGCTTGTCCGTGGTTTCTTGTAATCTCTCTTGGTGAGAACTCTATTTTGTTGCAACGTTTATAAAAACTCTTGGCTTTCTCTCATTAAAAAAAAGATTGAGAGGACCCTTCTCTCATTTTTCACTACCAAATCAACGTATCAGTTGACTTAAACCACGCCAGCTAGTCAAAATTTTGTTACGTTGTAAACTAAAAGCCAAATTATGCGAGCAATCAATAGTCAAAAGAGGTGTCGGCTGGGACGTGGAATTCCTTACGCATCCATATTCCAAAGGAGCAGAATGATTTGCGCGATTTTGTGAGATTTAGGCTTTCGGTGGTTCTGTTTTGCGCTCGTCTGGAGCAGCGCTCCCGAGGCCTCGTGCAAGCGTCGCCGTGTCCAGTCGGTCACGTGTCTTCGGTCCTCGGTCGGAGTGTGAGGAAGGGGAAAGTCGCGTCATCCCGAGGCAGCAAGCATCAGCGAGCTAGCGATCTCATGCAGTCCTGATCAACTCGGCTTCAGTTTCTGGCTTCTGGCTTATTTTTTACTATTCATAAGTTTCGTCTTTTTTTGAACTTTTGGTTTTTTGTTGAGCTTTTTTGCCGGTTCTTTTTTTTCCCGTATTTGTTTGTATTATACGTAATGTGCTAACATATTTTTTATATTTTTAAATTTTTTAAAATTTAATTATGCTAAATAAACCTCTGTCAGCTACAGTACTTTTTTCAGCCAGCTACAGTGTTTTCAGCCATAAGCCATGAGCTTTTTCAGCTGAACCGATCGCCACCAAGTCTCCGATCGGAAGCGCACGAAGAGCAGCAGATGCACGTCCACCAGCAAGCAGACCAGAAAAAAAGTGAAAGCTTGAGCGTGACAGAGTAAGAGATTAATTCCAGGAGACAAGCGTTTTCTTGTGATAGCAGACGGTCAACAATTTTTAGGGGTGGCGCAACTTCCACGCAAGGATGGACACACAGTGAGGTGCAGTTCGGTTAGCCTAAAATAAATTGATTTATAACGAAAATTATATTTAACTAGATGAAATTACATTATAACTGATAGTGGCTTATTAAGAGTAATTAAATTTTAAAAATAGAAAAAATAGGTTAGCCTATTATGGATAATGCAAATAAATATGGAAAAAAGAACCAGAAAAAAAGCTCAAATAAAGCTAAAAAGTCAGAAAAAGATAAAATTTAGAAATAATAAAAATAAACTAAAAATCAGAAACTCAAATCGAAAAGAATGAGACATTAATGCTAGAAGAGTAGAGGGAGCAAACATCAAAAACATTTGCACGCCAGGAGCAGCATCCGCCATTCCACCCGTTCCACCGAGTACACCTACACGAGCGTGGACATAGAGGGACACGTCACTCTTGAACCCGAGCGTGTTGAACAGCTCTGGTGCGTAGAACATGATGGCGTTGATCCCCGTGAACTGCTAGAATATCTGGAGGAGCACGACGATGACGAGCTGGGGGCGGACACGAGGTGCTGCACGGTGCGCAGGACGGGAACCCGAGGCCATCAATATTCGCAGAGCAGCCACGCGGAAAGCAAGCTCCAACGCCGCACGCTCCCACCGTCTCCGAGCGGCAACTCTGAGTCGGAGGCACGAAAGCACGCGGTGAAAAACAGGAGCACCGGTTTTCTTTGGTTCATATAGGGCTATAAAGGAATTGAGCTTGAGTAAATTGGGTCTTCTAGGTTTGAATTCGGTAGAAGTACGAGTCGAGCTCGAGCCGAGTTTGAGTTAGGATCCGAGCCTAGATAGTGAACTACCAAGTTTTTAGGTGGTGATCGGTTCGGCTGAAAAGCTCGTGGCTTATGGCTGAAAATATTGTAGCTGGCTGAAAAAAGCACTGTAGCTGATAGAGGCTTATTTAACATAATTAAATTTAAAAAAAATTAAAAATAAAAAATATGTTAGCCCATTACGTATAATACAAACAAATACGGGAAAAAAAGAACAGGCAAAAAAGCTCAACAAAAAGTCAAAAGTTCAGAAAAAGACGAAACTTATGAATAGTGAAAAATAAGCCAGAAGCCGAAGTCGAGTTGATTGTATCTGACAAAAAAGATCCGTATTTGTTTTCGATTAAATACCTACAAAATATCTAGGGTGATGGTATCTGTATTAAAAAATAGTCCGCATTGGTCGGAAAATGTCTGATTCGTTTTCAGGTCTAGTCTTCAGTTGTTCTCTTTCCTGCTGCTGCATTCTAGCTAAGGAAGCAACGCAATCCTTTTTGATCTTCTAGTCTCACGACCAGCATCACACATCGCCATTCTCTGGTCTGGAAGTCATCGGAGCATAGCAAACCCGACTCACAACATTGACAACGAAATTATTTGAGGAACCTGAGACTCTTGAGGCCCTCTGTAACGCCCCCGTTTCCAGGGGCGCGTACGGACACGGCATTCCGCAACTATTCACGTATGAACAGTTATGGAACGTCGCGCAAGAGTATACCATTGCATGCTTACAACAAAAGTCCAGCATATACTTTACATAAGGATTAACATCCCTTTTTCGACAGCGGGGCGTGCAAACCCAAAGTATACTTACATTACAAAAACTCCAGAATCCGCTTGAGCGCGGCCAAGACCTAAAGCCACGGGTCCTCGACGAGAAGACCCTTCCAACACGAAATCTTGAATTGCCTTCTTTTCCTTCTGGAATCTGCGGCATTTAGCAAGCCTGAGTACTCCGACCCCGTACTCAGCAAATCACAAGGGAAACCCTAACTTACTACTTGCATGGATCAACAAAGGGAGGGAGTATACTTGGTTTATTACTTTGAGTGGATGCAGTTTTATTTGCAAATATTTTATAAAACGACCCAAAACTACTTCTCAAGAACTCAGGGGTTTTCACGAAGAGTTCATTAACCAACTAATCAAGTTAAAGCATGTACAAAACTACTTAAGCTTTGCTGCTGGAATCACCCAAGTGACACGGCTCAATAACAGGAGCACGCGTATTCGAATACCATTTATTTGACTCTGCAGAGTTTGCTCAGCTTTACCCACACGATCCCTTAACTCCCGCGACAGAGTTAAGAAAGCCAGGTCGTTTCACTGCTCAACTCTTTATATAGGCTCTACCCGGTAGAATTCACTCGGGTCTGGATCCCACACACACACACACACGCACACCCACACAAGAGAAAACAGTGTCCGCTTCGAGTGAACTCTACCGTTGTTAGGCACCCATAGCGCGGCTCACCTAACCTCACTGCTAAACCTCCTGTAGAGTTTCAATCGAGTTGAGCAGCTACTAGACAAGTGTTGACAAGTCAACTCCTGTGGTTGAGCGATTACTGTGACATTTGCTCAGCGTAAGGGTTTCAGTCCTTATATTTTCACAGGGTCCGCAACCTCGCCAGGCCCGCGACCCAACCTGAGGTAAGCGGTGGGCGTAGACCGTCTCGCGGTTTCCCACTCACCCTTACCCTACTCCAAACCTAGGGTAAAAGATTGGCGAGGACCGCCTTGCGGTTTCCACTCCCCTTACCCTACCTTGTGCACGCCGGCACTCTCCGCTCTAAGATACGGTGTCCCATACCACCCTACCTTAGAGTCGGGTTTTCTAAATTCTATTGGCCCACAGCCACAACCTTATTAGTGTAAGACTTTGCATGATAATAATATCCTACGATTATCTAGGTTAATGATAATTAATTCAGGGTTTCAATGGCATGGCTACAAATTAAACATGGCATTTAGCGGTGGTAGGACTAACTATATCACAAGTCATTCTAAACATTTTATTTTATTTTCGAACTAATATTTCAGAACTAGCTCAATGCAAATAACATATTAACATATTTAAACATTATGGGATACAACATGATCAAAGGATTTGGGACTTGCCGCAGGACGAACTCGGCTAGCTCGAGCGTAGAAGCTCTGGATTCTCGCAATCGCACTTGAGCTTCGGAATCTCCGACACTAGCGCAAACACTGAAAATAACATAAATCCAGCTTGAGACTAATCAAGCGAGGAAAAATAATCTATTTAAAAAGGAGTAAAATGCATAAATCCTTCAAATGGAATTTTAGGAATTTATCTGGGAGGAATTTGTGGAAATGGAGATCACCAATGGGTCTGGAATATCATTTGGAGCAAAGTGGTGAAATTTGGGAATTTTTGGGATTTTCTGTGATTTTCTAGGATTTATTTGGATTTTTCTGGATTTTTGAAAATTGATAAATCGGGGAAAATCGGATGAACAATAATCGCCGGTCGCTTGCTGATGCGGCTGGCTCGGAACGCCCGCGCGCCGGGAGGCGCGCATGCCCAACGCTGCGCGCCACGCGCGGGAAGAGGAGCGGGCGGGAAAGTCGGCCACGCCAATGCGTGTCCGCTGGCCGGATGGCCGACGCGTCGCTCGGGCAGGCGATCCAGATGACGTGGGAGCGGGCGGCCTGGATCTGTGCGGGTGGCGATCGGACGGCAAGGATGCGGGGTAAGCGAGGCGATACGGGGCGGATCAAACGGAGGAGAGGCGGGGTCGTTAAGAGGATCGGACGGCGGAGGGCAGGCGATCATCCGACGCTCAAAAACAGACGGCAACGATTGGATGCGAGGGCTGGGATGCGTCCATGTCGCGGGGAGGAGGGAGTCGTCTTCCTCCTCCAGCCGCTACAGTACCCCGCGGCAGGGATACGGTGGCGATGGCGGCCTGGGCGCCAGGGGGCTCGTCGGCGGTAGTGGAGGGTACCAAGGGGTGGCGGCGACAAGGTAAGTCCATTTTTGGGCTTAGTGGAGCTCGGGGTCGATGGAGGGGGCTGGAGGCAGAAGGGGAAGAAACGGCTTCCCGGCGGCGAAGAAGGTCACCGGAGCCGAGAGGGGTCGATTGGGGCGATTACGGTCACGGGGTGTGGCGCTCACAATGGCGAAGAGGTGGAGGCCGGGAGCGTCGAGGAGGCGCCACGGGCGCACGGTTGAAGTCGACGGCGAGCCGGTGGCGGCGCTCCACGTGGGTTCCACAGTCGAGGAGAGTACAAACATGGTCGGCGAGCCGAGGAGAAGTTCGGGAGCAAGCAATTGGGGAATGGGGAAGGAGCGGAAGATCGAGCTACGGGGTTGCCGCGCGAGGGACGATGGCGGCGGAGCTTGGGCGAAGAGGATCCAATCGGGAGCTCCCGGAGGTACTAGGGAGTGGCGGGATGTGAATGGAGGCGTTTGGGAGGTTTGGGAGCAAAGGATCGGACGGCACCGGGAGCGGGTTTTATACCCGGCGGGAGGAGAATCCTTCGGGAGAAGGCGAGGTTCGGGCTCGGGGCGGCGAAGAAGGTAGGGAGCGTGAGGACGTCTCCTGCACGATGGAAGGGACGGTGACGCAAGGCTCGGTGCGAGAGGGGCGACGCGACGGAGCAGTGGGCGGCGGGTATGGCGGGCGCGTCGCGCGGGAGAGGGAGAAGGCGGCCCCTGGCAGGTGGGGTCGGCACAGGAGAGCGGCGACGTGGCGCGAGGGCATCCGCCCGTTTGGACAGGGCTGTCGGGGCGGCGCGGAGCCAAGCGCGTGCGCGCGAGGAGGAGCAGAGGCGGTGCGGGAGCGGCGCAACGCCAGCGCGGGGAGGAGGCGGGGAGAGGCTGGCAGGTGGGGCCCGGCAACAGGAGGCGGAGGTCGGGGTCAAAGGCGGTTGGGGTGACGGCCGGCGACGGCGAGCCGGCAGCAGGGACGGCGCGGCGGGGCACAGCGCGCAACGCAGGCGCGGACGCGAGGAGAAGGTGGGTGAGGAGAGCGCGGCGAGAGGGAGGAAGGTGCGCGCGCGCGCGGGGAAAGGGAAAAGCGGGAATGGGCTGAGGCGCCAAAGGAAAAGGAAAGCGGAATCGCCAAAAGAGGAAAGCGCATTCCGGGGAAACTTTCCAAAAAGGAAAAGTTTCCAGAAAATCAAACAAAAATCCACAAAAATTTTGGAAATTTTCTGGTTTGAATTTTTGGGGTTTTTCAACCTACCCCCCTTAAAAGAATCTCGACCCCGAGATTAACTTGGTCCAGGGAGTAAGTTGGGGAAATCACGCTGCAAGTCTGACTCTCTTTCCCAGGTGGACTCATCCGCTGTGTGATTCTTCCACTGCACTGCAAAATCTGACATTCTTGCTTCTGAGCTGCCTCTCTGATGTTTCAAGTATTTGTAGTGGTTCTTCAGCATACGTGCAATAATCCTGTAACTCAATATCTGACAATAGCATTTCATCTGTTGGCTGTCGTAGACACTTTCGAAGCTGAGACACATGGAACACATTGTATATTCTTGACAGATTGGGCGGTAGCTGTACTTGATAAGCTACCTCTCCAACTTTTCCGGTAACTTGGGACGGTCCCACATATCTCGATGCTAATTTGCCCTTAACTTGAAACTTCTTGACAATCTTGAGTCTTTCTCTGGTGATCTGAACATGTTTCTCTGCGTCTTGAGCAATCTGAGGGCCAATCAGTTGTTGTTTACCTATTTCCGACCAATTCAGTGGAGTTCTGTATTTTCTATCATAAAGTGCTTCAAAGGGGGCCATTTGAATACTGGCTTGATAGCTATTGTTGTATGAGAACTGAGCGAACGGGAGGCAAGTGTTCCACGCTGCTCCATACACAATAGCACAGGCTCTCAGCATATCCTCCAAGATCTGGTTTGTTTTCTCTGTCTGTTCATCTGTCTGAGGGTGGTACACTGAGCTGAGGTGCAAGGTCTTACACTGACTTCACGTAATTTCTTCCAGAACTTGGACGTAAACGGTGCTCTTCTATCTAACACAATTTTCTTAGAAACTCTATGGAGTGTCACAATTCTTGTCAAATACAACTCGGCGAGTTTATCCTTCCCATAAGTTTGTTTGATTGGGAGGAAATGAGCCACCTTGGTCAATCTGTCGACAATGACCCAGATAGCATTATATCCCTCACGAGTCTTTGGAAGTCCTGTAATGAAATCCATGCTGATACTATCCCATTTCCATTCGGGTATTGGCCAAGGCTGCAACAATCTCGATGGTTTTTTTTTGTCTATCTTGATCTGCTGGCAGACATCACATTTAGCTACATAGTCTGCCACTTCTTTCTTCATCTGGTTCCACCAATACCTCTTCTTCCAATCTTGATACATCTTTGTGCCTCCTGGATGAATTGAGAATTGAGAGGAGTGGGCCTCAGGTAAGATCAACTCTCTCAACTCCTTGTCGGGTATACAATAGCGATCACGGAAGATAAGGATTCCATGCTCGTCTACCGCATACTCTGATGAATTTCCTTCTTGAATGTCCTTTTTCAGTTTTTGAATCTCTTCTTCTTCATCTTGTGCTGCTTTAATCTGATCTGTCAGTAGCAGTTGAATCTTTAATGCTGCTTCTTCTTCCTGTTCTGTGATCACCAAGTTCAGCTGTAATATATCTCTCTGTAACTCTGGTGGGTACTCTGATCGACTGACTTTGCTTGGATAAACTTTGCGGCTAAGGGCATCGGCAATTACATTTGCTTTGCCCGGGTGATATTGAAGCTCAATATCATAGTCTTTTATCAGCTCTAGCCATCTTCGTTGTCTCATGTTCAACTCTGGCTGTTGTAAACAGATACTTCAAGCTCTGGTGATCTGAGGACATCTCACAACGATTCCCTAGCAGGTAGTGCCGCCAAATTTGAATGCATGCACCACAACTGCTAGTTCTAAATTGTGTGTGGGGTAATTCTCTTCATGTGGCTTCAGTTGTCTCGAAGCATAGGCAACAACTTTTCCATCTTGCATAAGCACACAACCCAAACCTTGCTGTGTAGCGTCACAGTAGGTTTGGAACTCTTTCTTTGGGTTGGGCAAAATCAAAACTGGTGTTGCTGTCAATTTGGTTTTCAATAGCTGAAAACTTTCTTCACAAGCATTTGTCCATGTGAAAGGCTTGTCCTTCTTTAGTAGCTGAGTGAGCGGACGAGAAATCTTCGAGAACCCTTCTATGAATCGGCGATAATAACCCGCCAATCCAAGAAAGTTTCCACTCCACATTTGTCTTGGCGGTTTCCATTCCATGGCTGCGACTTATCTTTTCTGGTTTAACCTTGACTCCAACTTCATATATATATAATGTGACCCCAGAAAGCGACTTTCTTCAGTCAAAAGCTGCTTTTGTGAAACTTGGCATGCAACTAATGCTCTCTCAATCTGATCAGTGCCATGTGCAAATGTTGTTTGTGCTCTTCTTCATTCTTTGAATATCTCAAAATATCATCAATGAAGACTATCACGAATCTGTCCAATTGGTCCATATGCACTAGATTCATAAGGTTCATGAAATAAACTGGCGCATTGGTTAAACCAAAGGGCACGACCGTAAACTCAAATAATCCATATCTGGCGATGAAGGTTGTTTTCTCTCGATCTTGCTCTCGGATCTTGAGCTGATGATAACCCGAGCGCAAGTCGGTCTTGGAACATACTTTAGCACCCTTGAGCTGATCAAACAGGTCATCAGTTCTGGGAAAAAGGGTATTTGTTTTTGATTGTAACTGCATTCAAACCTCTGTATTCATCACGCGTTCTTAGCTCTCCATTCTTCTTCTTTTTTTTTTTTTTTTTCTTCACAAACAAAACTGGGGCCGACCAAGGTGAAACACTTGGTCGAGTAAACTCTTTCTCTTGCAGTCCATCTAACTGTCTCTTGAACTCTTTCAATTTATTGGTTGACATTCTGTACTGACGCTTGGTAAGTGGTTTTGTGTAAGTTCTACTTATCTATTAGGGAGTCTGCCTGACAATTCCTCCGGAAACACATCAGGGTATTCTTGTATTACTGGCACTTGATCCGGTGTAACTGCTAGTATGTTGATTATGCGCTCTCTTGCATCCTTCAATACTTCTCTGTTTTTTTTTTGACCTTCAGGATTGACCAAGGATTCTATCTTGATTTCGCAATCTACCTTGCCTTTATTTCTGGATAGCCAGTTCATGCCCAACGTGACATCTAACCCTTGCACATCTGGCTGCAGCAAATCTACTTTAACCTTCTCTGGATTGACTTGTACCTGTACATCATCCTTGCATGTGTGGTGCAGGTTCCCGCTTGGATGAATTATGTCGTACCAAGGTTGGATATGATTGGGTCTGCTGGAATTAACTCTATTACAACATGACCATCACACCCATTTCACTTTACACCAATGGTCTGCATACATCTTCATAATTTTGCCACAAGCCTTAGTTAAAGTAATTTACAGACATCCCTTCAGTTCTAGCTTACAAAAGGATAACCAAAAGTACATCATCTCATTTCTTGTTCTGCATAGCTCATATCTTCTTGTCTATCTGCTGGTTTTGGGCTTGGAGTTTAGCTGCTTCTGATGACAAACTCCTCCTGGGACACTGTTGCCTGTAGTGTCCAATCTCTCCACAATGGAAACATGCAAATGCCCTTCGTGGACAGCTGCTAGTAAGATGCTTGCCACCGCAGGTGAGGCACTCGATGGCGAGTGGTGAGGGAGTGGCATACTGCTGAGACTGTCCCGACTGGGTCTTCGGTATCGTCACAAACTGACGGAAGGGTTAGGATCGAAATGAGGATGATCCCGTGGTCTTGCTCTGCTGAGCATTGTGTGTAGACTGAGACTTGTGCGCTGCTTCACCCTTTCTGTAATCCTCCCTTCTAGTCCTCCTAGGGTAAGATTCATCTTCTTCCATCGGTGGCAGGCGGGATGATAATGTCTGCCTCTTTGCTTGCTCTTTAGCTTCTTCTTCGGGTACGGACTTCAATGGGCATTTGTCACGATAATGCCCATTTTGTTGGCAGTGAAAACAAGCCGTTGGTGATGGAGGCGAAGGCTTCTTTCGTTTCATGACTTTCACGTAACCTGGTCTTTCTTCTATCTGTAGAGCTCGATCAACCAGGCTCAACAGGCTTGAAAAGTTCATGGCCTGAAGGCGTTGTCTCATATTGGGTTGTAGACCTTTCATAAAGTACTCCATCCTTTTAGCTTCAGTGTTAGTTTCCTCTTGAGCATACTGGGATAACTGATGAAATTGTTCTAAATACGCTGTGATGGAGTTTTCTCCTTGTTGAAGATTAAGAAAGTTCTGATATTTTCTTGTGATAACTTCAGGAGGAATATAGGCTTTACGAAATCTCTTCACAAAGTCTTCCCATGAAATATCTTTCTCTTTAGGGTGCATCCACTGGATAGCATTCCACCAAGTAATTACGGGCTCGGACAACTGATAGGTGGCGAAAAGAACCTTCTCCTTATTTGTACAATCGGATAGTATTCACTCTTCTCTCAATATCTTGTAACCGCTATATCGCATTCAGCGACTCGTGGTTGAAGGAAATTTTGGGGTTGAGTTTGCGGGAATGTTGTAAACTTCAATGCAGTTGCACTCGATGTCAACATTGGTTCTTTGGGTGACACCCTGACAATGAATTGTGGCAGTGATTCTCCGGCCGTCCCGACATCCGACTTGATCTGCGTGGCGGTGCACCGCCGCTGGTCTGACCACTCTGCTGTGTTGGATCCATCTGTCAATTGGGAACTGGAGATCAGTTTTGCAGCGGCTTTTGGAGAATAAGAGGGGATAAGTAAGACTTTGAATTTCAAGGTAAGTATAGGGCGAAAAAGGTAAGAACGAGAGCGAAAGGGGACAGGAGAAAGCTTTGAACACAGGGGAATTACTGATAATTAAGCAAACAACATATAAGGATAACAAACATAAATTTATAATATGCAAGTGGTACATAAACCACTTAGGGTTCATGAATACACCTGCTTTACATTACAAAAGTACAACTACTACTCAGGGTCAGTCTAGTCTAGCGAACGACGACTACTCTTCCAGCTGCCGAGAAACGAAATTTTGAAGCTAGACAAGTAAGACAGTAAACATTTTGCCAAAGTAAGACTTAAGCGTATAAACTAAGATAGATAAGATAGCAGCAAGAGAGGAAAAGACAGAATAATACTTATATTTTTCAGAAACCCTTTTATGGCTTAAATTAAGTTTTGCGACAAAATCGCTTCCTAATTTGCCTTAGGTCTCAACCTACGGTCAAGAGCCCGCTCGATACCACTTCTTATAACGCCCGCTTCTGTAGCGCAGACGGACACGACATTCGCAACTATTCACGCATGAACAGCTATGGAACGTCGCGCAAGAGTATACCATTGCATGCTTACAACAAAAGTCCAGATATACTTTACATAAGGATTAACATCCCTTTTTCGACAAAGGCGTGCAAGCCCAAAGTATACTTACATTACAAAAACTCCGAATCCGCTTGAGCGCGGCAAGACCTAAAGCCACGGGTCCTCGACGAGAAGACCCTTCCAACACGAAATCTTGAATTGCCTTCTTTTCCTTCTGGAATCTGCGGCATTTAGCAAGCCTGAGTACTCCGACCCCGTACTCAGCAAATCACAAGGGAAACCCTAACTTACTACTTGCATGGATCAACAAAGGAGGAGTATACTTGGTTTATTACTTTGAGTGGATGCGCTTTATTTGCAAATATTTTATAAAACGACCCAAAACTACTTCTCAAGAACTCAGGGGTTTTCACGAAGAGTTCATTAACCAACTAATCAAGTTAAAGCATGTACAAAACTACTTAAGCTTTGCTGCTGGAATCACCCAAGTGACACAGCTCCAATAACCGGGAGCACGGCGTATTCGAATACCATTTATTTGACTCTGCAGAGTTTGCTCACTTTACCCACACGATCCCTTAACTCCCGCGACGAGTTAAGAAAGCCGTGTCGTTTCACCGCTCAACTCTTTATATAGGCTCTACCCAGTAGAATTCACTCAGTCCGGATCCCACACACACACACACACGCACACCCACACAAGAGAAAATAAAGTGTCCGCTTGAGTGAACTCTACCGTTGTTAGGCACCCATAGCGCGCTCACCTAACCTCACCGCTAAACCTCCCGTAGAGTTTCAATCGAGTTGAGCAGCTACTAGACAAGTGTTGACAAGTCAACTCCTGTGGTTGAGCGACATCGTGACATTTGCTCAGCGTAAGGGTTTCAGTCCTTATATTTTCACAGGGTCCGCAACCTCGCCAGGCCCGCGACCCAACCTGAGGTAAGCGGTGGGCGTAGACCGTCTCGCGGTTTCCCACTCACCCTTACCCTACTCCAAACCTAGGGTAAAAGATTGGCGAGGACCGCCTTGCGGTTTCCACTCCCCCTTACCCTACCTTGTGCACGCCGGCACTCTCCGCTCTAAGATACGGTGTCCCATACCACCCTACCTTAGAGTCGGGTTTTCTAAATTCTATTGGCCCACAGCCACAACCTTATTAGTGTAAGACTTTGCATGATAATAATATCCTACGATTATCTAGGTTAATAGATAATTAATTCTGGGGTTTCAATGGCATGGCTACAAATTAAACATGGCATTTAGCGGTGGTAGGACTAACTATATCACAAGTCATTCTAAACATTTTATTTTATTTTCGAACTAATATTTCAGAACTAGCTCAATGCAAATAACATATTAACATATTTAAACATTATGGGATACAACATGATCAAAGGATTTGGGACTTGCCGTAAACCGGGACGAACTCGGCTAGCTCGAACGTAGAAGCTCCTGGATTCTGCAACTGCACTTGAGCTTCCGGAATCTCCGACACTAGCGCAAACACTGAAAATAACATAAATCCAGCTTGAGACTAATCAAGCGAGGAAAAATAATCTATTTAAAAAGGAGTAAAATGCATAAATCCTTCAAATGGAATTTTAGGAATTTATCTGGGAGGAATTTGTGGAAATGGAGATCACCAATGGGTCTGGAATATCATTTGGAGCAAAGTGGTGAAATTTGGGAATTTTTGGGATTTTCTGTGATTTTCTAGGATTTATTTGGATTTTTCTGGATTTTTGGAAATTGATAAATCGGGGAAAAATCGGATGAACAGTAACCGGCCAGGTCGCTTGCTACAGTGCGGCCTGGCCCGGGGAACGGCCCGCGCGGCCGGAAGGCCGGCGCGGCCCAACGCGCGCGCTCACGCGCGGGAAGAGGAGCGGGCCGGGGAAAGTCGGCCCACGCCAGCGCGCGTGTCCGCGCGGCCGGATGGCCGACGCGTCGCTCGGGCAGGCGATCCAGATGACGTGGGAGCGGGCGGCCTGGATCTGTGCGGGTGGCGATCGGACGGCAAGGATGCGGGGTAAGCGAGGCGATACGGGGCGGATCAAACGGAGGAGAGGCGGGGTCGTTAAGAGGATCGGACGGCGGAGGGCAGGCGATCATCCGACGCTCAAAAACAGACGGCAACGATTGGATGCGAGGGCTGGGATGCGTCCACGTCGCGGGGAGGAGGGAGTCGTCTTCCTCCTCCAGCCGCTACAGTACCCCGCGGCAGGGATACGGTGGCGATGGCGGCCTGGGCGCCAGGGGGCTCGTCGGCGGTAGTGGAGGGTACCAAGGGGTGGCGGGCGACAAGGTAAGTCCATTTTTGGGCTTAGTGGAGCTCGGGGGTCAGTGGAGGGGGCTGGAGGCAGAAGGGGAAGAAACGGCTTCCCGGCGGCGAAGAAGGTCACCGGAGCCGAGAGGTCGATTGGGGCGCTTACGGTCACGGGGTGTGGCGCCACAATGGCGAAGAGGGTGGAGGCCGGGAGCGCCGAGGAGGTCGCCACGGCGCACGGTTGAAGTCGACGGCGAGCTTCGGTGGCGGCGCTCCACAGTGGGTTCCCTGGTCGGAGGAGAGTACAAACATGGTCAGCGAGCTGAGGAGAAGTTCGGGGAGCAAGCAATTGGGGAATGGGGAAGGGGAGCGGAAGATCGAGCTACGGGGGTTGCCGGCGCAGGGGACGATGGCGGCGGAGCTTCGGGCGAAGAGGATCCAATCGGGAGCTCCTGGAGGTACTAGGGAGTGGCGGGATGTGAATGGAGGCGTTTGGGAGGTTTGGGGAGCAAAGGATCGGACGGGCACCGGGGAGCGGGTTTTATACCCGAGCGGGGGAGGAGAATCCTTCGGGGAGAAGGCAGAGGTTCGGGCTCCGGGGCCGACAGGAAGGTAGGGGAGCAGTGAGGACGTCTCCTCTGCACAGTGGAAGGGACGGGTGACGCAAGGCTCGGTGCAGAGGGGGCGACGCGACGGGAGCAGGTGGGCGGCGGGTATGGCGGAGGCGCGTCCGCGCGCGGGAGAGGGAGAAGGCGGCCCCTGGCAGGTGGGGTCGGCACAGGAGAGCGGCGACGTGGCGCGAGGGCATCCGCCCGTTTGGACAGGGCTGTCGGGGCGGCGCGGAGCCAAGCGCGTGCGCGCGAGGAGGAGCAGGGGCGGTGCGGGAGCGGCGCAACGCCGCCGCGGGAGGAGGCGGGAGAGGCGGCGTGTGGGGCCCGCAACAGGAGGCGGAGTCGGGGTCAAAGCGGTTGGGGTGACGGCCGCGGCGGCGAGCCAGCAGCAGGACGGCGCGCGGCACAGCACACGCAACGCAGCGCGACGCGAGGAGAAGGTGGGTGAGGGAGAGGCGCCAGCGGAGAGGGAGGAAGAAAGCGGGCGCGGGCGCCAGGGGAAAGGGAAAAGCGGGAATGGGCTGAGGCGCCAAAGGAAAAGGAAAGCGGAATCGCCAAAAGAGGAAAGCGCATTCCGGGGAAACTTTCCAAAAAGGAAAAGTTTCCAGAAAATCAAACAAAAATCCACAAAAATTTTGGAAATTTTCTGGTTTGAATTTTTGGGGTTTTTCACCCTCCAAAAAAATCAAGCACAGCCATGCACACGTCTTCGCGGGCAATATGCTTGTGACGTTGATAGAAAACGGCTGGGAGACTGTCAGGCAGGCCAAAGGTGAGTTTTTTGAGTTTATGTCTAGACTTTCGGTTTCTATTTCTACGGTAACTTACTATTAAACGATGTATTTTTTAAAATGAGATTTACAAATAAATTATAATACAAGCTATACCAAGTTCATTTGTACTAACTAAAATCGTATACGACAATTTTTTTATATACTGTCTGCCATAAGGGCGTCTGTAGTGTATGAAAATAGAGGGTCATAAGTCACCTTAAGGCCGACCTTATACATTACAGGGGTGACCTTAAGCAGGCCATAAGCAAAAAAGGCTTGAGGCTGGTCCTCAAGCTAAAGACCTAGCCACAAGCATTAAAATATAATTTTCTTTACATCTATTGTTCTCTCTCCCCAACTACCAACTGTCACATCCCCTTCTTTACAGCTGAGTGGATCCTTCTTTACAGTCGATGGTGGCCTCAAACGTTGCAGCGCCGGTCTTAAGAATGATGCGGGACTCATCTTAAGAGCCAGTAAGCTATATACACTACAGATGCCCTAATAGACTAGAACTGATTGATCCCATCATAAATAATGCAAACTGATAATCTGCTAGTTGGAGATGGGAGTCCCGAAGGGAGCCGGCTCCGGCTATTATTCCTTTTATCTTGAGCATATGGTTATCACTTATCACGCAACAGATGGATCCATACGACGATGAAGGTCTCAGACCACGGCGGACCATGGATCAAGTTCATGAAACACTAGCTATAGGCGCGTTCTTTTCAGTAGGGGTTAATAATTTTTGACTCTAGTATAAATACCGTATGAATAAATTAAATATCTATAAATTAATAAATTAATTTAAAAAAACTGTTTTTATAAATTATTTTAAAATAAATCACTTCGATACGACGTTGGAGAAGCCATCGTTGGAATTTTTCGTTTGCTCAGACACGATTTCGGCCCTGCCCTCAACGTGACCCGTCTGCTACACGACACGTGAGAACACAACACAAGTAGAGGTGCTCCTTATTCACCGTGGGAACTACTCCCTTGCCGTGACCCGTGTCTGGTACACGACTAGTGAGAACACAACACAAGCAGCACCTCTGCGCTCCGGTCTTCACGCAACAGACAGCGCCTTGCCTGCTTTTCCTCCGTGGGTCCCGGTGACGCGCGCCGATGGAAACTTCGCTGCGCGGCGCCGCGCCCAGATGCCGCAAGGAATAAGGATACAACACCTCTGCCTTCACGTGATGCTGGACATGATGAGCCCTGCCTTGGGACGCAGCAAAACGAACATACAACCACAGTACTGTGCTTATTTAGGTTGAAAAAAATAATTTATAGTTAAAGTTTTACTGTGCCTGACTGAAATTGTATTATAACTGATAGTTATTTATTTGACGTAATTAAATTAAAAAAATTAAAATAAAAATATGTTAATCCATCACGGACAATACAAACGAATACGGGATAAAAAGAACCGGCAAAAAAGCTCAAAAAAGCCAAAAATAAAAAAAACGAAATTTAGAAATAATGAAAAATAAGCCAGAAGCTCAAACCAAAATGAACGAGGCGCTAAATCAATGTTTGTTTTTCGAGGGGCACTAAACACCTTTAGTTTCTTATATATTTATACTCAGTAAATTATGTCACATCATGCCATAAAAAATAACATACCTTATTTAACTCGGATTCCTACCATATCTAGCAAACCTACTAAAATAAGATTAATTCTATCAATCATTCCATTCGTTTACAATAGAAGCTCTATATGACGGGATGCACCGCCGACGGTAAACATCGATAGGGATCGAGCGAATTGGTCGGCTAGTACGGGCGTTGTTGTTCGGAATTACAAGGGTGGCTTTATTGCTGCTAAGTGTAGCACAGTATGTTGACCCTGCTTATGCTCTTCCAGTGGAGACCGTGGGCATTTCGAGATGGTTCGAGTCTGATTGAAAGGAGTTTGTTGATTTGTGGAGGAGCAGGCGTGATGACAGGTCCTCCATTGTCTGCATCCTGAAAGAGGCTCAAGAGCTGGCTGTTTATTTCTTGATCCGTCTTGTCTTCAAGCATAGGGAGTCGTCGGATTGTTGTGTGAAGTTCGCTTGAATATTTTTTTGCTGATCGTCTGGAAGCATGCTTGTTCGTGGTTTCTGGTAGCCTCCCTTGGTGAGGCCTCTATTTTGTTGCAATGTTTATAAAAACTCTTGGCTTTCTCTCAATAAAAAAAAGATTGATAGGACTCTTCTCTCATTTTTCACACCATAACAACCTATCAGTAAAGAGTTATTAATTATTCTTATGTTCATTATGACATTTGTGATTAATCTCAAATTGCGTGTCTACAGTATTGTTGATCATTTGTTCGGCATCACAACCAACTAAGGGACTGTTCTTTAAGTCAAAAGTCGGTGGGTTTTGGTTTTTTGTTACAGTACCAACTTTCAAACGGAGTATTTTCTCAAGACGGGGTCTACAAGTTAAACGATCTACACGTTAAAAGCCCAACATCTGTACCAGCCAAAATCGCAAATGAGTATTTGTCTCTCCGTAATCTGTACCGTAAATAGTCAAAATTCAAAAATTTCAACCAAAAACTATAAACCGCAGCCGAGAAAAATAGACACTAATTTACGACTTAAACCACGTTCGCTAGCTAAAATTTTGTTACGTAGTAAACTAAACGCTAAATCATGCTAGCAATCAATAGTCAAAAGAGGTGTCGGCAGGGTCATGAAATTCTATGCGTATCCACATTCAGAAGGAACACAATGATTTGCTCGATTTCGTCAGGTCTAGGTCTTTGGGCGCTTCTGTTTCGTACTCATCTGGAGCAGCGCTGCCGAGGCCTCCGCGTGAGCCGGTCGCGTGTCTTCGGTCCTCGGTCGGAGCGTGAGGAAGAGAAAGGTCGCGTCGTCCCAAGGCAGCAAGCTAGCGATCTCGTGCAAGAGGTCAAGTCTCCGGTTGGAAGAGCACGAAGAGCAGCAGATGCACGTTCATCAGCAAGCAGACCAGAAAAAAGTGAAAAAGCTTGCACGTGACAGGGTAAGAGATTAATTCCAAGACTCTGACAGGAGACGGTCGCGCCACTTCCACGCAAGGGCGGACACAGCCTAGTTAGTACACACCACAATCTTTCTGAATACTCAAGTATTGCATTCATGGAACTCAGAAATGTCCGCACTAAGGGAGCGTTCGGTTTGAGAGGTAGTTTAGTTGGTATAATTAAATTTAAAAAATAGAAAAAAAATAGGTTAGCTATTACAGACAATACGAAAGAATATGAAAAAATACAAAAAAGTCCTCAAAAGCCAAAAGGTCAGAAAAGGACGAAATTAAGAAATAGCGAATTAAAAGTAGAAGTCAGAAACTATCGCTGAAACGAGCAGGCCTAAGTCCTATTTCTTTTGTGTTTTCCATCAACATAAAATTTTAGAAGGAAATTGCTTTTTTTTACTCTTTTTGGGGTAGTGTTGACATTTTTTTTTTGCTTTCGTAGCTGCACAGGATCATTTGTTTTTCACCAATAATCCATTTCCTTGCACGAGAATAGACGATAGTGATTTCACTCAGAAGGCTGATGACCCGAAAGTGCATAGGATCTTTGGTAGCACTTTCCATCATAATAGTATTCCAAGGTTTAATATTGAATCTCAAAGGACGCGTGAATATTCTACTATCGTCTAGCAACTATTTAATTAACTAATTAAATGACAGCAGAAGGGTTGCAATCATGATGAAAAATAATATTAGAAGACCAAATAAAGCTAATCTAATACTAATGTTACGACTACAAGACGGTTTTTCTGATCAGTAAATGTAGGGCCTATGGTCAAATGATCACCTGCAACCTTAGAGAATCTTTGAGGTGGTTATAATAATCTAATTAATTAGAGCAATCGAAATGATACCATGTGTAGGTAACACACACTAGTATATCTCGCTCAGACAAACATGGTATAGGAGAATCACCTCTTGCTGCTTATTTTCTTGATCAGTCTTGTCTTCAAGCATAGGGAGTCGTTGGATTGTTGTGGGAAGTTTGCTTGAATAATTTTTTTCCGATCGTCTGGAAGCATGCTTGTCCATGTTTTCTTGTAACCTCTCTTGGTGACGACTCTATTTTGTTTCAACATTTATAAAAGCTCTTGGCTTTCTCCCAATAAGAAGGAAGATTGTAGGACTCCTCATTTTCATACCATACCAACCTATCAATAGAGTTGTTGATTATTCTTATGTTCATTGTAACTTTTGTGATTAATCTCGAATTTGCGTGTCTGCAGTGTTGTTGATCATTTGTTCGGCAACACAAACAGCTAATTTACGACTTAAACCATGCCAACTAACTAAAATTTTGCTACGTAGTAAACTAAAAGCCAAATCATGCGAGCAATCAATAGTCAAAAGAGGTGTTAGCATCTTGATTTGAGCAGTGCCGGTCCTAGGGTTTTGAGGGCCCTAAGGTGAACTTGTCGTGACGGGCCCATTAGACCATGTATAGAATTTTATAATATATAGGTGCTAATTTTACTTGCAAAGCGAAAACGAATCCAATAATATATTTTTAATTTAGCATGTCTGATAATTATCAACGAACAATGTAGACTAAAATAACAATATATTTGTACTTCTAGAACTAATATGATTACCTTAAGGAAGAATAGAACTCCATCATATCCATTGCTTCTCATAAAATGATACTTCTTCGGGCATTTCTTGATGCAAAATCATCAAGGACGGTATTGAGATCAATAGTGTCCAAGACATCCTTTTCGATGGTGCACATAGCCAAGCCATTTAACCTTTCTTGTGACATAGTTGATCTCAAATAGTTCTTCAACAACTTCAATTTTGAGAAACTTCTTTCAGCCGAAGCTATAGTCACAGGTACAGTTAAGAGGATTCGATAGGCAACTGAAACATTTGGATAGCAATCTGCAGCCAAAACAAACTCCAGAATCTCAGGCACTGACATCAAAGCATCTGGCAAAGTCACTTGCAACACCTTTAATTCTGAAAAAAAAATCATTGATCTCAACATCGGATGAGTTATCATGAGAAAATGTTTCCACAAAATTCTTGCAGCACATCCAAAGATCAGCTTCATCCAAGGATTTCAAATTTTCTGAGTTGAACAAGAACCCAAAAACTTTATCAAATGCTTGCATCTGCTCAAATCTACTAGTCAATGAAGTAATTGCAGCATCAATCATAACTAGGAAGTAATTTACTCTAAAGGATTCCACAGCGTGTATTAGACCATGACTTAACTGTCAATCCTGGAACATTGTCAAGCAAAATCTTCCACCTTTTGGTAGATTTTGCAAACAATGTGTATATACGTTGTATAATACCAAAAAAAAGAAATAGCTTGCCTGCAAGATTTGACAAATAGTAAGATTCAAACTTTTCCCATATCATGGCATATTATATGAAAACAATGTATAACATATAAAAGAAACAATAGTTTACCTGCAAGATTTTCCCATATCACAAAGAGTAAGATTCAGACTATGACATGCACACGGCATATATAATGCTCTTGGATTAATTTCAAGCAAGCGCTTCTGAACACCTTGGTGTTTCCCCTTCATATTTTGCTAATGGACTATAGGGCCTGGGGTTTGTATACATGGGTTTGGGCCCCTCCCTTGCCTGGGCCCTAGGCGGTCGCACCCGGTGCACCTCCCTAGGGCCGGCACTAGATTTGAGTGATGTGGAATATGAGAGTTGCGACTACGTCGACCACGATGACGATAATGCTAAAGGAAAGAAAAAGAAGAACAATGACTTCACGGGCAAAGAAGAACAATGACTTCACGGGCAAAACGGCGACTTCATGGGCATATGGTTCATGGCAAACAACAACGACGACAACGATTATAGTGATCTCAATGAGGTAAAACCATCATCTGATGAGCTTGAAGATGTTTTGGTTAAACTTGCTATTGAATTGAAAAAGACTAAAAAGAAATTGAAAGAAAATAATTTTCTTGTTAAAAGCTTGAATTTTGAGATTAATAGATTTAGTCCTGCTATTTCTAATGATGAATCATATGAGTCTTATTATGTTTTACATTCTGAGTTGGAGATTGCTAGATGAATTAATGCATCAAACTTAGTTCAACTTAATGATGTAACTGCTAAACTTGATAAATTAAAATTGGCTCATAACTCTTGAGATAAAAAGTTAGAACTTGCAAATGATGAAATTGAAAAGATTAAGTCTAGTTCTTCTACATATTTAGAGTCAAGTATTTCAAATGTTCCATCTAGAGCTTACTCTAATTGTGAATTACTAGAAACTAGACTTAATTCATCTCAGGAATCAATTCAACAAATGCTTTATCATGAGACACTTTCTTACTCTAACTGTCTTAAGTTTAACATTGAAATAGAAGTATTGAGTAGGCAACTTAATGATTTTGCTAAAAAACAAATATTGGCTCAATCTAGTGATTCTAAGAATCATGTGATAGAACCTGTTAACTGCACAACTTGTTCCTCTCTAGCTAAAGAAAATGAATATCTTAAGAACACTTTAGAGAGATTTTCCTTTAGCAAGAAGAATTTGAATATGATATTAGACAAGTCAAAAACAAGTGTGAAAAATCATAGCCTAGGGTTTAAGAAGCTACGGGAGATGTGATCTTGTAGGCCTCGACACGTGATTAGTTGGAAGATGTTACGGAATGTGTCCATAATGGGAAGGTTTAGAGATATTGAAAAATCCGTGTTTGGAATGGTTTTGGGTCCCTTGATTTTTGGAATCGATTAGGATTACGTGTGCGTGTTTGATGAGGACACGTCTTGGGGCTCTAGCATATAAAAGGCAAGGAGAGGTTATGTGTTGATGTGTGCTTTTGAGGAGAAAGCTTCAAGACTTTTTGTGCTAGGGCTTGTTTTTTGTGCTAGGGTTTGAAGGGTGCCATGAGGGCACTTTGTAGCCACAGAACATGTCGCAGAAATAAAACATCAGATCTATTCCAAGAAAGTTAGTCAGCGCTGGTGGTGTGTTTTCTGGACGGCATCGGTGGCGTGTTGTTTGGGTGTTGTCTTCAACTTGTTCTTGTTACAACCAACAGCATTGGGAAGGAGAGCACAGGTGATCGAGAGGTCCTGCTCCTGGTGTCGAGGACTTCGAGTGTGTACAGACCAGTCAAACGCTGAGTGGTCCATTCAAGCGGAAGAAGATTAAGACTACTTGTAAAGGGGTCGAGCGAGTGGCCAAAACCTTCATTGAGCGCTAAGAAATTCCAAAAAATGGAGGCAATCATTCACCCCTCTGTGATAGCAATATTCGATGCTACACAAGGTCTTCCAATTGCTCTAATACCAAATCAGCTCCAGGTCTTCACAAAAATAAACTAATTGCTCTAATTTTATGACCACTTACATCACTTGAGGCTTGCGGACAACATGAGGTGTAAGACCATGTGGATGTCACTCCATGGTTGTGATGAGTAATTAACCTTTGCATAAGAGTTTGTGTAAAGGTGGAGTTTGGTTTTTGAGGTCTGTACAGAAGTTTGCTGGCTCTACGACCTCTGTTGTTCGACACTGTGGTCGGCAGTCTGTTTACAACTTGGTGGTCGGCTGAGCTCTTATGACTTAGTAGTCGGCAGTGGCTCTTACGACTTAGTAGCCGACAGGAATTCTTACGACTTGGTGGTCGGCAGTCTGTTTTACGACTTGTGGTCAGTAGTATATTTCACGACTTGGTAGTCGCAGAAGCTTTTACGACTTGGCGGTCGCAGAAGGTTTTACGACTTGGTGGTCGACAATCGATCTTACGACTTGATGGTCAGCAGTCGGTTTTACGTCTTAGTGGTTGGCAGTCAGTTTTACGACTTGGTCGTCGGCAGAGACTTTTATGACTTGGTGGTCAGCAGGAAGTTCTACGACTTGGTGGTCGTAGCTTCTGCTGGTCATGATCGATAGTCGTAGCTTCTGCTGGTCATGATTGATGGTCGTAACTCTGCCTGTGTGATCGATAATCGTGGCGATCTCTACGGTAGTCGTAAGCTTGTGTTCTCTATGGTCGTAGTGACTGCTACATGGTGGTAGCGCTCTACCTGTGTGATCGTAAGTAATATGGACCAGGTTGATAACGTCGTAGCTGCTGTGAGCAATGGTCTAGCAGCTGCTACATGGTCGTAGCATGTGTTTCATGGTCGTAGTAACCTGTGCGATGGTCGTAACGACATGCTAAGTGGTCGTAGACTGCTGGTAGGACTTCATGGGCTACGAGTACTTCTGTCTTGTGCATCAGAGTAGTCGTAAATTGCATTAGACCAGTTGGTTTGCTGAGATTATTCTCTGGAATTCATTCTGATTATGCAAATTGATGAACTTTGTTTATAGTGCGGTGCTATGTGATGCTTTGCTTGTTGGTGATGGCTGCAGGACTTTGGAGCTAGGTCATGGTGAGGTATGGAAGGATCGGGACTAGGCACAGGAAGGTGTTGAGGTCCAGAACGGTCAAGGAGACGCCGAAGATGACTAAGGCTTGCAAGGTGGTTGCAAGTGTGGACGGTAAGACAGTAGGAAGCTTCCAGGAAGGTGGTAGAGGGGCATTTTGGTAAATTGCTCAAGACCAGAAAAGGAGGCAGTTCTATTGGCCTAAAGGGTTTTAGTCATGTATGTGCTAACGGGTTGATGTAAGCTGCTTTGAGAAGCATACGTGAGAAAACCCGATGGTAGGTAGAGGGTTAACGGGTTATCCCCAATATTGAGAGGCTATAAAAAGGGATATAGAGCTACCCATCCCGATGTCTCTCTGGTCTTTTGTTTTTCTTGTTTGTGTTCTGGATTGGGGTTAGGGATTTTGTGTGGAGCAGTTGTGCTCTTGGTCCTCCTGGATGGAGTGGCTGTAGACTCAATCCTCAAAGCAATACATCTATTCTCGATCTATCTTTTGAGTATTGTTGTCTGGATGATATTGAGTTGGCTTGGTCTTGTTCATTTGTTTTCTTGGTTCTTCTCTGTTCTTTGATCTTTTCTTTTCTTTCTTGACTTGAGAGAACATTCTTGCTTATGATCTGACTTGCTGTGCGTTGAGGAATCATGCTTAAAGCCATCTTAGCTATTCTACTCCCAACAACATAGTTTGATTGTTGTTTCTCTCTCTCGGCTTCTTTTTGTGCGCTCTTGGAGAAATCGTAGAAAGATATCTGTTGTGGCTACAGACCAAACAGAGATAGAGTGTGGTAGTGGAGAGTTAGAGTGATGGCTTAGGGTCCTTCCCCATGGCCTGTGTTACATATATGTACATCCACATGGGGAGTGCTTTTACAATTATACCCTTACATCCGAGTGTCCCCCTCAGGGGTACTTATGTCATTACACACGCCGCCTTTCGGGGCCTTACATTCCTCTTAACAGGCCTGCTGGGCTTAGGTGGGGGCCACCCCTACAACAGGAGCCTCTTATGGTGAAGGGCTTCACGGGCCGAAGCCATGTTGTCGAGCCCTTTGGCCCCCTCCGTCCCTGCGGCCTGTGAGCTTACATTCGTCGAGGCCTTGCTGCTTGGTATAGTGTTTGCCCTGTCGCGAGAGTGTGACTTCGGGTGGCTTGGCGAAGTCTTCGTCATCCACCGAGTCTTGCTGTGGCGGGGTCGGTGGTTGCCCGGGCTGGATCGAAGGTGTTGCGCCGGCATAGGTAGGTGCAGCGGGCCCCTAAGTCGCCGCGCGCGTTATGTGACAGCGGACGCGCTGCGACGCTCCTTCTTCTGGCCGTCCATGTGGCGAAATATGCTTGGCGCGGTGCAGGTCTTGAGGCGTCGTGGCCATTTAATGAGGCGACGGACTTCCGCCGGTTGGACTCCTGCCGATTGGGCTTCCGCCGGTTGGCTCCCCCGCTGATGGGGTATATATATGGCGCTGGTGCGGCATTGTACCTGCATCATGCACTCGGATAGAAGCTGCTCCCCTAAAATGGGCCCCTTCAGTGCATCACATTCCCTAGTGATGCTACGCGGCTTGAGGGATGTTGATGTACTGATGGAGGTCCATTTTTCTTGGGAGCTTGGTTAGCGTTTGTTATCGGTAACCAGTCGCGCTTCCTGCCCTCGTGCTGCATTTCTGCATACGACGACAAGGTTTGCCCTGCTCTCCTAGACAGACCCACCTTCAGTCGGGGTTTCTGATGGAGCCCGTCCGCATTACTGTGAAAGAATGCTGATGCACTAAAGGTGGTCTGTTTATGAGAACAAGCCAAACTTTGCGCGACATGACCTTCGTTTTTGCCATGTATCGGAGGTGCCAACGGGCGAGTTCGTGCGCGCGGGTCCGCTCCCAGAAGTCAAGGTCCAGGCTGAAGCCGCAGCTGCGACCAGGTTGGTGTAGTGATCGAAGGCGGAGTCGGGGTCGGAACCGGAGCGGGGGAGTGCCTCGCGCCCTGAATTCCGGGGCGAGCAGTCCGATATTGCGCTTTGGTTACATGCTATATCGCGCTGACCCCCGGGCTTGTTAGGGGCCAACTGCGGTCGAAGCCGGTGGGTCCCTTCTGGGGCATCGATCACGTAGCCAGGATAGGCACAAGAGCGCTCTGTCCCCTACTTTTCGATGAGGTGGCAGCGGAGCTGGCGCCTAGCCAGAGTAGACGCGCGAGAGCGCTCCGTCCCCGACCTTTCGAAGAGGTGGCGGCGGAGCTGGCGCCTAGTCGCAGTAGACGCTCGAGAGCGCTCCGTCCCCCACCTTCCGAAGAGGTGGCGGCGGAGCTGGCGCCTAGTCGAAGTAGATGCTCGAGAGCGCTCCGTCCCCCACCTTCCGAAGACGTGGCAGCGGAGCTGGCGCCCAGCCGAAGTAGACGCACGAGAACGCTCCGTCCCCTACCTTCCGAAGAGGTGGCGCGAGCCGGGCGCCAGTCGGGCGTAGACGCCAAGAGCGCCCGCCCCAACCTTCCAAGAGGTGGCGCGAGCCGGGCGCCAGCCGGGTAGACGCGCGAGCGCTCGCCCCTACCTTCCAAGAGGTGGCGGCGGAATCGGTGCCTAGCCGGTAGACGCGCGGGCGCTCCGCCCCTACCTTCAAGAGGTGGTGGCGAGCCGGCGCCAGCCGGTAGACGCGCGGGAGCGCTCCGCCCCTACCTTCCAAGAGGTGGCGGCGAGCCGGGCGCCAGCCGGCGTAGACGCGCGGGAGCGCCCGCCCCTACCTTCCAAGAGGTGGCGCGAGCCGGGCGCCAGTCGGGCAGACGCCAAGAGCGCCCGCCCCTACCTTCCGAAGAGGTGGCGGTGGAGCTGGCGCCTAGCCAAAGTAGACGCGCGAGAGCGCTCTGTCCCCTACCTTTCGAAGAGGTGGCGGCGGGGCTGGCGCCTAGTCGAAGTAGACGCTCAAGAGCGCTCCGTCCCCTACCTTCCGAAGAGGTGGCGGCCGCGCTGGCGCCTAGCCGAAGTAGACGCGCGAGAGCGCTCCGTCCCCTACCTTGCGAAGAGGTGGCGGCGGGGCTGGCGCCTAGTCGAAGTAGACGATCAAGAGCGCTCCGTCCCCCACCTTCCGAAGAGGTGGCGGCGGAGCTGGCGCCTAGCCGAAGTGGACGCTCGAGAGCGCTCCGTCCCCCACCTTCCGAAGAGGTGGCGGCGGAGCTGACGCCAGCCGGGCAGACGCACGAGCGCCCGCCCCCACCTTCCGAAGAGGTGGCGCCGAGCCGGGCGCCAGCCGGGCAGACGCGCGAGCGCTCCGCCCCTACTCCAAGAGGTGGCGCGAGCCGGCGCCAGCCGGCAGACGCGCGGGAGCGCTCCGCCCCTACCTCCAAGAGGTGGCAGCGAGCCGGCGCCAGCCGGCAGACGCGCGGAGCGCTCCGCCCCTACCTTCAAGAGGTGGCGTGGAGCTAGCGCCAGCCGGCAGACGCGCTGGAGCGCTCCGTCCCCTACCTTCCGAAGAGGTGGCGGCGGAGCTGGCGCCTAGCCGAAGTAGACGCGCGGGAGCGCTCCGTCCCCTACCTTCCGAAGAGGTGGCGGTGGAGCTGGCGATGTGTACTGCGCGGAAGTACGCGGGGCGGAGTGAGCTCTCAGTCTTCTCGCAGATCTGCGGTTGCCCTCCGTACAGGATGGCGAAGTCCCCCTTGCCGTATGGTATCAGGGGCGAGGTTGCCTTCCGTGCATGAGGTCGAAGTCACGGTCGATACCCAGGAGTGGAAGCCGGAGCGGGGGCATACCTCGCGCACCAAACTCCGCCCCAGGGCGGTTCGGTAGTGCGTTGCTTTCCTTTTTTGCGCGGGTGCGACCCTGTGGCGGTGGGGGTCATGCCCTGGAGTTAGAACGGCTTCCGGCGCCTGCGCGGCAGTGTCCCTTCGCACAGAGGCTGCCGGGGTCAGTGTCAGGGCCTCGCTGCCATGGGCGGAGACCCCCTTTGGACTTGTCGTGACCACTGAGTCCGAAGAACCAGGCCGACACGCGCCGGAAGCGGCGTTGGGTTGTGCAACCTGCATTTATTCGTTGCACCGATCGACACGCAGTGGTACGCTATTGGCGCGTCGTGCGGTGACAGGACACTGTACGGCCACGGTCATATGTGGCCTACGTGTACCGTTGCGACGCTCCTCCGGACATGGGGAGGAGAGTGGTTGCCATTCGCCGTTTGCGCTTACCAATGGTGGGAAGCGAGGGGTCTTTAAATACCTCCCATGGTACTATTCCTGCGCTTCCTCCATACGCTTTCTGGTTGTCCACGCCATCTGCTATCTTTGCTCGTCTTGTTCTTGCGCTCCTTTTCGCCATCGAGTAGCCCGTGTATGCCAATGGCGGCTTGCGACGAGCATGCTCAGGGGGTCAGCTACGCCATCCGCCGGCGGTCCTCGCCACTTGAGGTGAAGTACGCGCTCGAAGAGCGCGATCCGGCGGCGGCGGACAAATGGTGGGCGGCGAAGAAACGGGAAGGTCCGTGTTCCGGCGACCTGGGCCGCACACTCGTGACTGAGGATATGATCCGGTCCCTGTTGCGCGAGGGGAGGCTATCGGACCGTCAAGCGGTGCGGCTGCCCACCGATGATGAGACGGAGCCGCGCCCTGAGAAGTCAGAGGCGATCGTCTTCGTCGCCTACTTCGAAGCCGAACTTCGCATCCCGTCCACAGCTATTGTTGGGGACGTGCTGCGGACCTTCAAGCTGGAGTTGTCACAACTGACTCCGAACGCGGTGGCTCGCCTTGCCGTGTACAGCTGGGCCCTGCGTGCGGAGGCGTGTTGGCCAAGCGCCTCCTTGTTCGTGTATTTGCACGAGGCCCGGTGCTAGCCAAAGGAGCGGAAGGACGGGACGCTGTCGAAGTTTGGCAGTGTCACCTTCATCCTGCGGGCGTCATGCGGAAAGCTCTTCCCCGCGAATTCGACCCGAGGGAAATGGGAGTCCAACTGGACGAGGCGGTGGTTCTACCACCGTGTGGCGAGCGGTAGCGGCCTTGAGTGCGTGGGCTGACCGATTGCCTTCAAGACCGCGCCCGGCCTAACACTTGACTCCGGGGATAGGCGAACGGCGCGAAGACTTGCGGGGGTTACCACCCGTTTCAATATGCGTGACCTCGCCGAGGAGTACGTAATGTACGGCCCAGCACCGCTCGCCCGCGATTGGCGCCATACGGCCGGGAAACGTTGGGATGATAACGTTCGTCCGGCCATTTGCTCTGTGCCCGCGCCGACTGGTCTTCGTAAGCCTCGAGCGTGCCTTCTCCGTTCGCACGTATTGCACCGTGTGTCATTGTGCTTTTCTGCCCCGCGCAGGAACTCGCCTGGAAGACGCGGAGCGCGCGTGTTCCTTGGGCCATATACCGCCAGGGAGCATGGGCAACGTGCAGCTGCGACTGCGGAGGCGGGATTGGGGCGGATAAACCGCGTGTGCGAGGCCTTAGGGCTTCTCGTGCCGGATCGCACTTCTCCGGACCCGCCACACCAGGACGGCGGTGCCGCGAGGGTGAAGGCGCCATCCCGCAAGAGGGCTCGGACCACTGCGACCCCGCCCTGTACGGTGTTTGCCGTTGCTCCTGTCGGCGCGGTGAGCACGGAGTCGGATTCGGCGAGGTACGCCGACTCAGACTTGGAGGGCACGGGCACTGAGGGCGAAGGTGCTAGGGACGAAGAGCACGCCGCGGGTCACCGGGAGAGGGAGGTCTCGTCGTCCGCAACAGTCGCCGATGCGGAGTCCTCGTCTGCGGCTATGACCGCAGCGGAGCTGCCCTCTGCGGGAATATGTGGAGCGCAGTCTTCGCCGACAGCGGCAGCCGAGGCGGGGGTGCCCCCCGTGGAGGTCGTGAGGGAGAAGCCTTCGGCCGCCGTCGCTGCCGCTGTGGAGACCCCTTCGGCGAATGTTGTTGCCGAAGAGGCTCCTTTGGTAGCGGTTACCGAGGTGGGGCCTTTCCCTCAGGCGAAGCAGCCACGTCTGCAGTCCTCCCTTCAGCGTACTTCGCGAGGGTTCGCCGTGGCAACGGGTGTTGGGAACTTGTGGGACTCCGCGTCGGGCGCCAAAGTTCCTCTACCCCGCGTCGTCCCAGCCCATCGGGCCGTAGTGACCGCGGCGCAGGATCGGTTGGCGCTAGGTCCAAGCTCGGGGGGCCCTCAGCCCCGCGAGTCAACGCCGCCTGTTATGGCCGAAGTCGCTGCGGCCCCACCCTTCTGCCACCGAGGGTAGGCTAAGACGACATAACCCCCCCTTTTCCCCTCTTTTTTCCTTTTTTTGTTGTTTTTTTGTGACAAAGTGTATACTTGCTCTTGCAGCGGCACTTATCCCGGAGGAGGAGGAGCCGTCCCTTGATCACGGGGGTTCCGGCGCAGGCCCGGCAGACTTCGTCCCTCCGTCGGATGCGCTGAGGGCATGGCGCGAAATTGTGGCCGACGCGGCCGCTAGCATTGGCCAGCAGGCGTTGCAGACCTATGGGTCCGGACGCCTTGGGGACGCTTTGGAAGTGTCGGGAGTGAGGGTAAGCGTCTGTCCTTTGGATTACTTGCAGCCGTGTAGCGCTTGCTAACCCCTCTGCCGCGCACTTTTGTGTTGGCCTGCCCCACGCAAGCCGCCACGCCGCGAGCAAGGAGCGCTACGGAGTAGGCTGCAGGCTGCCGAAGGGGATCTGCCGGGAGTTGCGGGGCCGCGCCCTGCCCAAGAAGCTCGCATACGCCGCCTGGAAGCGGAGTGTGCGGAGATGAGGACACGCAACTAGGAGCTCGTCGCCGCGGCGCGAGCGTCCGCCGCCGAAGCGGTACGGCAAGAGGCTACTGCGGAGCGGGATGGCCTGCTGCAACAGGTCGCTGCATTAGAGAGGGAGAACGACGAGCTTGCTGCCTCTCTAGCGGAGCGGGATCGGGCCTTGGGCGACGCTTCGGTAGCTGCATGGGACGCTATGCGCGCCCCGAAGACACCTCAAGGGCTTGTTGCCGGCGTCGCGCGCCTTCGCCGCCCGAGGACCTGTCGCGGTCGCTTCGGTGGATCGGGGACGCAGCCAACATCGCACGCGGTGCCGCGACGACCTTCGGCAACCACTGCGCCTACGTGGCGTCGTGCCTGGTGTGCGCGCTCCTGCGACTCCGCGGCTGTGATCATGTTGCTGGGCTGGCCGATCCTCGACTCGAGATGCCCGTCGGCGGCAGGGTAATGTCCGGTGCCGTGCGCGCCGCTCGCTGCGCCGTGAAGTTCTTCCATGAGCGGATATGGGAGTACTGCGGGGAGGCCGCGGCCATGGTCGAGCTGCGGAATAACCTGCATGGCGAAGGAAACCTTGGCCAGTTTCTAGACGAGGTTTTGCGGCGTGACAGGGATGGCGCGGTGGCTCATGACAACGCTGCGGACCCACAGGTGTGACGGCAGGTTGTCGCTTGTTGGCGTGCGTTGTAACCGGTGCCATTTCGTTTTTGAATAAAGCACTAGGTTGCTCTGCCGCTGTGCTGATTTTTTGCCCCCTTGTTGCGAGCAGTTAGACAGTCGGGGTCGGCTGCTAATTTCCGACCTTGCTACCCGACGGCGTCTTCGGCGCTGGCGAAGGGCCGAGGAAGCGCTTGATTTTTGGGTGAGTCAAGCGTCTTCGAGCGGAGCCTCGGCACGGACGCGTGTTGAGGATGAGCCTGTCGAGTAGCGGCTTCCTGCCCCGGAGGTGTTTGCACGCTTTTGTAATTCGCCTTTGCGAGCGTCGTGACCGAATGCAAAGAATAATTTTGGTTGGAACTTGCGAAGTGCGTCTCCACCTTTCTGGGTACGCTGTCCCCCGATGAACTCGGAGGGTTATTGCGTCCGTCCGTACACGACGATTTGCGCCTCGGAAGGGTAGGGTGATTGAGACGGACGTGTTGTTGTGGTACCCGCACAAGCGCTCCGTCCCTTGCCCCTTCGAATTAGGATCCGCGGAGCTGGTGCGTTCGACGTAGAGTCGCAAGCGATCCGTCCTCTACCCTTCGGAGTAGCGGCGGCGGAGCTGACGCCTTAGTCTAGACAGACGCGCGAGCGCTCCGTCTCCTACCCTTCGAGGTGGTGGCAGCGGAGCTGGCGCCTTAGTCGAGGTAGACGCGCGAGCGCTCCGTCCCCTAGGAATGCGCAAGGACAGCCTTTGGTGCCCTTCGCCCATGGGTGCGCTCGCGCAGGAGCTAGCCTCTGGTGCGTCACCTTGGCACTTCGCGGGGTACGCTTAGGAGTGGGCCCCCGCGGTACGTAGGGTTCACGTCTTGTTTATACTCCGTAGAGTGCGTGGGATTGACATCCACGTCTCATTTATACTCCGAAGAGTACGCACCGGAGCAACGCCCGTGCGTGCGCGGGGTTCGCGTCTTGTTTATACTCCGCCGAGTGCGTGGGATCGGCATCCACGTCTCATTTATACTCCGAAGAGTACGCACCGGAGCAACGCCCATGCGTGCGTGAGGTTCGTGTATTGTTTATACTCCGTAGAGTGCGTGGGATCGACATCCACGTCTCATTTATACTCCGAAGAGTACGCATCGGAGCAACGCCCGTGCGTGCGCGGGGTTCGCGTCTTGTTTATACTCTGTAGAGTACGCAGGGATAGCATCCGCGTCTTTTTTATACTCCGTAGAGTGCGTACGGAGGCGGACCTCAACGCTACGTCTTATTTAGAGTCCGTGGACTGCGCACGGAGGCGAGCCTCCGCGCGTTGCGGGCGGCGAAATTGCGTGCGGAGGCGGACCTCGACGCTACGTCTTATTTAGAGTCCGTGCAGTGCGCGCGGAGGCGAGCCTCCGCGCTTTGCGGGCAGCAAAATTGCGTGCGGAGGCGGACCTTGACGCTACGTCTTATTTATACTCCGTGGAGTGCGTGCGGAGGCGGACCTCGACGCTACGTCTTATTTAGAGTCCGTGGACTACGCGCGGAGGTGAGCCTCCGCGAGTTGCGGGCGGCGAAATTGCGTGCGGAGGCGGACCTCGACACTACGTCTTATTTATACTCCGTGGAGTGCGTGCGGAGACGTCCCCCCACACGTCTTTGTTTATACTCATGCCAGTATTTTTCACAAAGAGTGCGCGCGCGAACGCGTGTCTTTGTTTATACTCATGCCCGTGTTTTTCACGGAGAGTGCGCGTGCGAACGCGTGTCTTTGTTTATACTCATGCCCGTGTTTTTCACGGAGAGTGCGCGCGCGGACGCGTGTCTTTGTTTATACTCATGACCGCGTTTTTCACGGAGAGTGCGCGCGCGGACGCGTGTCTTTGTTTATACTCATGCCCGTGTTTTTCACGGAGAGTGCGCGCGCGGACGCGTGTCTTTGTTTGTACTCATGCCCGTGTTTTTCACGGAGAGTGCGCGCGCGGATGCGTGTCTTTGTTTGTACTCATGCCCGTGTTTTTCACGAAGAGTGCGCACGCGGACGCGTGTCTTTGTTTCTACTCATGCCCGTGTTTTTCACAGAGAGTGCGTGCGCAGACGCGTGTCTTTGTTTCTACTCTGGGAGCGCGTGCGGGGGCGGGCCTCCGCGCGCGCTCACCGTGTATCTTTATAGGCAGTAAGGAGGATATGGCAAACGGTGAACTTTATTAAACTCCCGTTTGCGCGGGTACGCAATTACAAAAAATGGAGGCACTAACCATTCGTTGCTGGTGCGACCGGAGCCTTTGATAGCAGGGCGATCTGCGCGAGGGGTCACCATGCGGGCTCTTTGTGGGCATTGCGGATCCTCGCATTAGTTCCCGTCCTGGGCGTTCCGTTGAGCGTCGAGGTGTGGGCCTTTGGTGCCAAGCTCAATGCGCCGGGCCATGTCCTGATCGCCACAGACAGTGATAATGGCCCGCGGTCCGGGGAGCTTCATGCATAAGAAACCGTGTTGAGGCACCGCTCCGAAGGAGTTGAGGATTGGTCGCCCCAGGATGACGTTGTAGGGGTATGGGATATCGACGACGTCGAAGTTGGCGTCTTCGCTCCGTACATTGTCACCCTGGCCGAAGGAGATCTGCAAGCATATCTGGCCTAGCGCCTGCAGGGGTTGACCTCCGAAGCCTTGCAGGGGGATTCCCGAGGAGCCCAACCGGCTCCAGGGGATCCCACGAGGAGCTGCCGCCGTCCACCAGAATGCGGCCAATGTCGCACCCTGCGATGACGGCCCGGATGACGAGGGGGTCTTGATGGGGGAATTCTATACCTTGAGCGTCGGCGGGCGTGAAAGTGATCTAGTCTGGGGGTGCCTGTGCCGGGTATGCCGCCACATGGTGTAGCCTCCTTGCGTAGGCTTTCCGTTGCCGTGCCGAAGGAAATTCCCACGAGGATCCTCCAGAGATAACATTGATGACCCTGCGCTGGGTTCCTTCCGGGGCTTGCAGCTACAAGAAGCCTGCCCGAGGCTGCTGTATATGAGCCTGAATTCGCAGGAGGCCCTCTTGGGGCTACTGTCCCTGATCCTGGATCTGCATGGGGGCTTCCGAGTGTTGTTGGATGTGGGCCACGATGGGAGGACGTGCTTCCCCGGTCTTATCCCTGGCGACGCTTTGCCGTAGTGCCGCAATGGAGATGCACGCCCGTGTGTCATGGGTGCCTCGGCCGTGGACCTCGCACCACTGCCCGTGGTGGTGGTCTTCGTATTCTCCGCGGCCTCTGTCATCGCGACCCCGGCCGCGACCCCGACCTCGCCCCCGGCGCCCTCTACCGCCGCGGCCGGCGGGGGCGTTGTTCTCGGAGCCGCCCTCGATGTCGAATACATATCAGGGCCTCCACAACTTCTGCTGGCCGCGTTTGGGCTTGTCGGTGGACGACTCTTTGTGCTGGACGTCCTTGCGATCGGAGGTATCCTTCGACGGCTCCGGCTTGCGCTTGCCTTTCGAGGGGCCATCTTTTGCCGGGTCCTCGCTCTTGGCCCGGCCTTCGCGATTAGTGTCGGAGTCGTCACCCTATCTTCGACGTGCGTCCTCTTCTGCCCTGGCGTATTCCTCCATCTTGTCGAAGAGCTTCGCCACTGTCTTGATCGGCTTTCGTGCGTTGTACTCGGCCATCGGGCCAGGGCGAAGGCCCTGTATAGCTGCATTGATGATGGTCGTTTCGTTAACGTCCTTGACTTGGCAGCGTACCTTCGCAAAGCGTTTGAAGTAATCCCGCAGCTTCTCTGAAGATTTTTGCTTCACTGCGAAGAGCTGATCAGCGTCGACCAGCTCGACGTAGTTCCCCTGGAAGTTGTTATAGAGACGATCGCAGATCTGCTCCCACGCGTAGATGGAGTTTGGCTCTATGGTGAAAAACCAGGAGAGCGCCACGCCTTGCAACGCGAGTGGGAGTCCCTTCGCCTTTGTAGTGTCGTCTCCGCCGGCGGCTTCGATGGCGATTTCGTATACGCGCACAAATTCTCGCGGGTCCGTGTTGCCCTTGTACGATTCGATAACGCTGGGGAACTTGAAGTCTTCCGACCACACCGCCTGCTGTAGGCCCGCAGAGAGCGGGGACTCCGGATCCACACGCCATAGCGGGACACGGCTGGATGTGGGGGCGTCGCGACTATCCGCCCTCTCCGGCGTGGGCTCGGACGCGACCGCTGGCGGGGTCTGTTGGGTTCGAGCTTCTTGCATGTCCCGCACGGCCCCGCGGAGATCTGTTAGCTCACGCTGGAACGCATTGAGGGCCGCCAATAGGGCGGTCTCCGGCGCGGACGTGGCCGGGGCCGTCGGCGCGCCCGGCGACACGATCGGCACGGCGGTGACCACTGCCTGCGCGCCCAGGCTGCCCGCTGCGTTGCCATGAGGGACTCTGGAGCTGGTGACGAGGTCCACACCGTCGCCGGGGCCGCTCACTACTTCGGGTGGGAAAGTGGCCGCGCCTGCATTGCCATCGTCGGGGTTGGTCGTCGGGGTGGTTACGGCGGGGTTGGATGTCGCGGCGGTGGCGGCGGGGTTGGATGTCGCGGCGGTGACAGCAGGGTTGGATGTCGCGTCGTTGACGGCGGGGTTGGGCGTCGCGTCGGGAACACCGGTACTTACGGTCGTCACGCCTGCATCGCCACCCGTACCTGCAGCCGCTACAGCCGAGGCCCTGGTATTGACGCGAGATTTCGCTGCTTCCGCCTTCTTCTTCGCCGCCGATGGTGAAGCTTTCTTTAGTGCCATCCTCCTTCGGATCTGGAGGCTTGCTCTTGTCCTCCCCACGGACGGCGCCAACTGTTGTGGCTACAGACCAAACAGAGATAGAGTGTGGTAATGGAGAGTTAGAGTGATGGCTTAGGGTCCTTCCCCATGGCATGCGTTACATATATGTACATCCACATGTGGAGTGCTTTTACAATTATACCTTTACATCCGAGTGTCCCCCTCAGGGGTACTTATGTCATTACACACGCCCCCTTTCGGGGCCTTACATTCCTCTTAACAGGCCTGCTGGGCTTAGGTGGGGGCCACCCCTACAACAATATATTTTTGCTTGCTAAATTTTCAATTAAAGTTTAGAGCAGCCTCCTGAGATCTTATTCTTGCTTTATTCAAAGTATCATGACCAGTTGATCTTTAAATCAAAAGTAATCTGGAATCTGAGTCTTGCGGTCGTGCGCCTCACTGACTTTCCTCTATTCTTCGAAGAGCGTTTCAACCACGTTCAGATTTGTTGGTTCTTTGCCTCATTTGTTGAATCTGAACTGAAGTAGTTTTAGTCAGTGCAGCCTTAGTCTGGAATGTCGATCGGCTTTACAACTATGTTGGTCCCCCTCTGTTGCTTGTCTGGTCCTACATGAGGTCGCCACAATGTTCGTGTATGCTGCGAGTTTACCAAACTGCTAGATATCTATGGATTTATCTTGACTCTTCACTAGTTAGATATGACAGTGAGGAGGGAGGGGGCGATGATAAGAGAGTTCTCCCTTTCTCCGAGGAGATAACCCGATGTGCATGAACGTTTCAAGCTCATCTATATTTCCTTAAGATATTGAGTCTTGTGCGTAGCATGCACCACGTATACAAGATGCTTATATATTTGTGTTCGGTACTTCTTGTTGAAAATTAATCTTGACATGGTGCATTAGTTTGTTCCATGCAGGAAATCGTCTAGGTTTGCATGCATGCATTGGTCTTGGACATGCACCGGCTAGTTAGTGCTTTGCATGCTCATAGATGCATTAGTTAGTTGATTAGGTAGTCCTGCATGCATGTATGAGTGTAGGCGCTGAGCTAGTCACACTCGTGATCCAGTTATTGCAACTAGTGGTGCACGTAGCGTAACGAGCTCATTAGCTCGTGTGTCTTTAAATACCAACTCTGTAATCAGTTTACCTGAGTTGAATAGGAACAAAAGAAAAGATGCAAGCTGTGTTAGGCGTCTCCAAGTAGTGTTCCTGTAATAATCTTCGAGCTAAGTAGTACAAGAGAAAAGAAGTGTGTGTTCTCTCAGTATACTCCTGTCTAGCTCCTGAACGTGTGTACATCCTTGTGTAGGCGTGAGTTTTTTCTAACACTTCTAGTTCTCCTAGGCTTAGCGCATTGAGAACAAAATAGTAACATATGAACATTTCCACTCTCCGAAGGAATCAAACTCTTGCAATGATCGATGATTTCCACGAATTCAGCAAGTCAGGGTCTTCCCATGTTCTCTAAGTCAACAAGGTGTTCCCATTTTCGCATTCTTTTGGTATAAATCAGCTTAATTGCTAGCTTTCCTTCTCGTGCAACTGCTCTGGTAGTTCTCACACGCTGGCAGCAGTAATCCATGCTCTAGTGTTCTTGGCAATGCACCACTCGACGAACATGGCCACCCCCAGCCCCACCGTCACTATAGTGCTGCTGCTGGCAGCATCTGTTGCTATTGTCGTCGCTCCTTCGCGAGCACCGGCGGTGGTATCGACATCGACGCCGCCGCTGCTCGCTTTGAGCCCAGCTCTCCGACCCCTCGGAGTTCTTCTCACTAATCGGGCGACGACCGCGTCCTTCGCCCTCTACCGGCGTCTCGTGCGATCGCGCGCCGCCGCCGCGTCACGGCTCGTCTTTGCATGACGTGCCACCCGAGGAACATCTCCTCATCTTGGTAACCTCTCCTTCCTCACTGTCCTAAACCTTAGCAAAGACAGAGCTCACGGGCTCCATCCCACCGGATCTTGGAAGGTTGCGCTGTCGAGATCTCTTGATCTTGGCAACAACAAATTGTCCGGCCTCATTCCTTCTACAATAGGAAACCCGACAAGGCTTGAGCACATTGATATGCGGCACAACAACCTCTCGTGGCAAATCCTCACGACCGAGAAATTTGCACAATCTTGGACACCTAGATCTGATCGCGAACTACTTAACCGGGCCAAGATCAAATGATTTGTTCAACAACACTTCTCTGCTAAGATATCTGGACTTTGGGAATAACAGTTTGTCAGGAGCAATCCCACATGCCATTGGCTCCTTGCCCATGCTCGAATCCCTGTGCTTGCAACATAACCACTTCTCTGGTCCGGTACCTCCAACCATTTTCAACATGTCCAGGCTGCAATCCATGTACCTTTCAGGCAACCATGACCTGAATGGGACTATCCCTAGTAGCAACAAAAGCTTCAGCCTACCCATGCTACAAACATTCTCTCTCTCTAAGAACAGAGTCACGGGTCAGATTCCATTGGGGCTTTCAAATTGCAAATACCTTCAAACATTTTCCCTGGCATTGAATTTCGTCGAGGGCACAGTGCCAGCATGGTTGGGCAAACTACCAGACCTCGCTATCATTTATCTAGATCAGACTAACCTTGTTGGCCCGATCCCTACTGCGCTTGGCAATCTCACGAAGCTTACCATACTTGACCTTTCAGGGTGCAACCTAACAGGACAGATTCCTCCGGAGCTTGGACAGCTGAGGCAAATCAATCAATTGTTACTCGGCGGTAATCAATTTACAGGATCCTTCCCTACTTTCTTTGCTAACTTATCCCAACTATCCCAACTCAATTTGGGCGGTAACATTTTGAATGGGTTAGTACCAACGTCACTCGGTACTGCCGGATCATTTGAGGTTCTTGAGATCGGAGGGAACCGCCTACACGGGAACCTCAATTTCTTGGACACCCTTTCAAATTGTAGAAAGCTCATATACCTTGGACTTCAGGATAACTATTTCACTGGGGACCTTCCAGCAGACTATGTAGGAAACCTCTCTAGTCAGCTGGACAATTTCGCTGCTAATGGAAACAAGCTAACCGGTGAACTTCCTGCTGCACTATCAAATTTAAGCAGCCTCACATGGTTTGACATTTCGGACAACCAATTGAGTAGCACAATTCCAGAATCAATCATGATGATGGACAATCTTGTAATTCTTACCCTCACAAGTAATACCATGTTTGGTCCCATCCCAAAACAGATCGGTATGCTCAGGAGCATACAAGAACTATACTTCGACAACAACAACTTCTCTGGTGGCATACCACAGGATATTGGGAACCTCACCCAAGTAGTACGCCTCTACCTATCTAATAACCAGATATCTTCAACCATACCAACGAGCCTCTTTCATCTTGATAGCCTGACAGACCTTACTCTGTCTCAAAACTCCCTGCAAGGTGCATTACCAGTAGATATTGGGCAATTGAAACAAATCTATGCGATAGATCTCTCTAACAACCGCTTGCTTGGTAGCCTCCCAGAATCCTTTGGGCAGCTACAAACGACATCCTATTTGGACCTGTCACACAACTCATTTAATGATTCATTTCCAGACTCTTTCCACAAGTTAAAAAGCTTGGAAACACTAGACCTGTCCTATAATGATCTCTCTGGTACCATCCCACAGTACTTGGCCAATTTTAGCTATCTCAGTACCTTGAACCTTTCTTTCAACAAACTACATGGTCGGATACCGGAAGGAGGTGTCTTCGCAAACATCACCCAACAATCTTTGGTGGGGAACTCTGGTCTCTGTGGAGGTGTTTCACGTTTAGGATTTCCACCATGCCAAACCAAGCATCACTCAAATAAAGGACACATCCTAAAATTCTTGCTCCCTGCTATCATCATGGTAGTTGGAGCCGTAGCTACCAGCCTATACATGATGATCAGGAAGATAGCCAGGAAGAAGGAAGAGAGGGTGATTCCCCCTCATATGGTTGACATGCCCAACCATAGGTTAGTCTCTTACCATGAGATTGTTCGCGCGACGGATAATTTTAGCGAGAGTAACCTGCTGGGTGCTGGAAGCTTTGGAAAAGTTTTTAAGGGCCAGCTGAGCGATGGTGTGGTAGTTGCAGTAAAAGTTCTAAACATGCAGCTCGAACAAGCTGTCAGAAGCTTCGATGCCGAGTGTAATGTGCTGCGCATGGCTCGACACCGTAACTTGATAAGGATAATTAGCACCTGTTCAAACCTGGACTTCAAAGGTTTGGTGCTTCAGTATATGCCCAACGGAAGCTTAGAAACACACCTACACTCTGAAGGTAGAGGGCAATTGGGATACCTTCAGAGGTTGGACATTATGTTGGATGTGTCGATGGCAATGGAGTATCTACACTATCATCATGGCGAGGTAGTGCTGCACTGTGACATAAAGCCCAGCAACATTCTATTCGACGAAGACATGGTAGCGCATGTCGCAGACTTCGGCATTGCAAAATTGTTATTTGGTAATGACAACTCCGCCGTTTCTGCGAGCATGCCAGGAACAATTGGGTATATGGCACCAGGTATTTCTACTGTACTCTACTTGATCTAGATCAAGCTACACCAGTTAATTAATTGCCATGGGTAATTTGTTTTCTTCTGTTTGGAAATGTTTTGGCTAGAGTACGGATCTGTTGGAAAAGCATCAAGAAAAAGTGATGCTTTCAGCTACGGGATCATGCTTCTTGAAGTATTCACTGGAAAGAAGCCTACAGATCCCATGTTTGTTGGAGAACTAAACCTTAGGATGTGGGTTAATCAAGCATTTCCATCAAATGCTATGGATGTTGTGGATGACCAGTTACTATTGCAAGATTCTTCTAGTTGCATGAATAACTTTCTAGTGCCAACGTTTGAGTTGGGTTTACTGTGCTCAAATGACTTGCCCGACCAAAGAATGACAATGTGTGATGTGGTGGTGAGACTGAAGAAGATCAAAAAGGATTACATGGCTTCTATAGAAGGAATGCACAATGCCCAGTGATACATTTGCTTGTATGTATGTCAACACAGTTTTGTAGTGCCTTCTTGATTTTGCATGATCATATATGTAAAATAATCCTGTTGTTGGTCTCCGGTTGTCATTTGAGTCATAGAGTCTACCTCTAGTCATGAGAGTTCAGGTTAAAGCAGAGTTGGTTTCACAGTTTATTTTCCAAGTTTTAGTTTCTATCTCTAGTTGAGTTTGTGCCAGATTTAGGCAGTATTGTAATCTATCTCTAAGATGTAAAGTCGAGTATAAATAAAGAACAAAACCCAGAAAAGGGTGCACCGTTTTGGCACCGCAAATCCTTCCCAATTCTAATTTTGTTGCTACTATTCATCGTATGGCAATGTTGTCAAATCTACGCAGGCTCTGGTGATTGTGGTCGAAGGCTAGTTGAAGTTCCGAGTACATGCAAAATGGTCGAAGGTTGCAAAGAGGTCGCAGGAGCGGTCAAAACTCTCATCTTTTGGAGTGCTCAAAACTCTCATTTGGTATCAGAGCCTCGTATCAGAGATTAGGTTGTTGAAGATCAAGATGGCGAAGGAAGGATTGGTGTCTCTCCAGTATCCTGTCGTCAGTTTTGGGAACTATCCCATGTGGGTAATGAAGATGAAAGCAAATATGCGCGCCCAAGGCATCTGGGGCGCAGTTGATCCCAAGGCGAAGGAGGTGGTTGATGACAAGATCGATCAAACTACATTGGCTATCATCTACCAGGCAGTACCCGATTCAATGATGTGTCAGCTGGTCGGGAAAGAAACAACACATGAGGCTTGGGAAGCGCTTTGTGTCATGAATGAGGGCATGGATCATGTCAAGGAGGTTCACCTACAGACTTTGTGGAGCAAGTATGAGAATGTGCATGTGGGTGAAAACCAATCTGTGGTGAGATTCAATCTCTCGGTGACAAATTGGAGGAAAGCATTATCGTGAAGAAGTATTTATGGATCCTTCCAGAGAAGTTTCTCCCGATGGTCACAACGTTGATGTACTCAAGCGATCTCTTGAAGATGAAGGTTGAAGAAGTGACTGGTGATCGTGCAAAAATAGCACACTCGCAAGTGCACGGGTTGCCACTGAAATAGCGGTGAGTGTTGTGTTCTCCACAGGGACTAGACTGAGGCTACCGATGCTCAGCTAAAGCTAGGTCAAACGAAACGGGGGAGAAAACTAAACTACTAAAAGAAATCTAACTCGCACAGACGAAATGACGAATAAACTAAACAATCGAAAGACGACGGGACGAACGAACGTACGAATGGACGTCGTACGACCGAACGAACTACATGAGACTGACTACACGAACGACACTGACAACTACACAAACGAACACGACTACCGACCGACGATCTAACTAACTACCGACCGCAAGACAAAAAGGGGAAGTCGAGAAGCACGGAGGGAGTCGAGAGAGAAAGAGGAGGAAGACGGTCGACGACTAACTACACGGCGGCGACAGGACAACACAAAACAACGAACGCACACATGACTTAACTAACGACCAACCGCGAAAAGAAGAAAATGGGGGAGGTCGAGAAGCACAAGGGAGGATCTAGAAGCACTAGGTGGGTACAGCAAGGGTAGGAATCCGGTCGCCGGCTAGCTAAATCAACGAGACTCTCAAACAAACGCATATACTAACACGGACAACAGGACAAGCACAAGACAGAGCCTACATAGCACTGATCACAAACTGACCATAAGCATAGACTAACGGATCACAATTAACACTACTGAAAATACTACTAACAGAACACAAAATGCACAGTTATCACATAGCATTAATCACTATAACAGAACTCAAACTAACACAGCACAATAACATATCCACTGATCAAAATGCATACATCATAGTTCACACTCTCACTGAACACAAATCACAATAGCAATTAACAGTGCACAATTAACAGAAATTAGGGTAAACATTAACTGTGAAAAGTAGGAGGGCTGGAGGAATTGGGGGTTGGAGTGAACCAAGGGGAGTAGAAGCAGCAGAGGGCTGAGGCCAATGAAGATGTCACCGGAGTGGTGGCGGTGAAGTCGATGCTGTCGAGGACGTTAGGTGGCCGCCGGCATTGAAGTGGAAGGCGGCCCCGAGAGCCGTCGGTGAAGGGGATGATGCAGCCGGCGCTGGGGTGGCGATGCAGAGGAGGGAGTTGGCGCTGCGGTTGAACTCGCCGGCGCCGGAGCAGAAGAAAGGTGGCGGTGCAGGGAGTAGTCGCTGCTTGGTGGGAGGAAGAGGAAGGCACAGGGGTGGTCGCTAATGGAGGTGTGGCCACCGACGAAGAGGAGTGACGGAGGAGATGGAGGAGTAGAAGGAGTAAGCAAAGGGAGGCAAGGGAAGAAGAAATGCGATGGCCGGAGAGGGGGATCTGGCGGTGGAGAAGAGAGCGGCGGGTGGAGAAGGCGGCGAGTGGGGAAGAAGGAAGTGGAGAAGGGAGGCGGATCTGGAGAAGGGAGGTGCGGTGGAGGTGATGGTGGCACAGATGGAGGAGCGGCTGGCGGAGATAGGTGGAGAAGGGAGGCGCGCCGTGGTGATATGGGGACGGAAGAGGTGGCGCGCCGGCGAGTCGGCCCGGCCTCGCCGGCGGCCGAGAAGAGGATGGGGGAGGAAAGCAAAGGGGGCGAAGGGCAGTAGAAAGAAAAGCCGGGCTCAAGTGAAAACCGATTGCGGCTAGGGTTTTTTAATGCTAGATTGGGAATTGGAGATTTTGCGTTTTAGCCCTCCAGGTTTTTGGAAATTGCAATTAAGTCCTTCCTTCTTATACTTCTTCCATTCTAGCTCTTCTGAGCTCCGATTTCATCGTGGAAAGATCCTACGCATTCGTGTTGACGCGTACATCTATACGGAGCAGTCCCAGAATGCCAAATTTGTCGTTTATGCGCCTCGATCGCGCCGGCCTGCGAAAAATTGAAAAAAATGTAAAATAATCCAAATTGAGCAATTAATTATAGAAAAGTGTGTAAATGATGATAAATGGTCTTAAAATACGAGGAATATGACGGTAAAATGACAGCTAAATATATGCAAAAATGACGCATGTCAACTGGGTCTCTCAAGGCACACGAGGGGCTCCTGAAAGGCTATAAGATGAGGTATGGCTATGGCATGTGAATTTTTGGTCCTTAAGACAAATGTCTGACAAGAAGATGGTTCTTGAGTTGCCACATATTGATCATCCCACTCAAGTTTGTGAAGCTTGTCTTGTTTCAAAACAGATAAGGACTCTACTTCTAGTACATGCACGTTATAGAGCCACACGACCTTTGGAGTTGGTCCATGTTGATTTGTGTGGGCCTATTAATCCTAGTATCGATGCTGGAAACAGATACTTTCTTCTCATAGTGGATAATTTCTCAAGAGTGATGTGGTTGTATATGCTTAAGAGGAAGGAACAAGCCAAAGAAGCATTCAAAAAGTTTGATGTTCTCACTGAAACATAGTTTGATCGGAAGCTAAATGGGGTTAGATCATATCATGGTGGTGAATTTTTTAAGGCGAATTTTAGGCAATTTGTGAATAAAGGGGAATTACAAGGTTCCTCGCTGCTCCATATAGCGCTCAGCAAAACGGGGTGGTTGAAAGGAGGAATAGGATGGTGATGAATATGGCACGAAGTTTGTTGAAAAGCAAGTTTATGCCAAGCAAATTTTGGGCTGAGGCAGTAAGACATACATTATATATTCTTAATCATGTGGAGACAAAAGCATTGGATAGCATCATGCTATATGAAGCATGAAGTGGAAGGAAGCCAAATCTAGAACATTTAAGGGTGTTTGGTTGTGTAGCATATGCTAAAGTAAATACACATCTGAAGAAACTCGATGACAGAGGTAAAGCTATGGTGTACTTGGGAGTTGAGTCGAATAGCAAAGCATGTTGACTATTTGACGCTATTGTCGGCAAGATTCATGTGTCCAGAGATGTCGTTTTCCAAGAAGATGAAGTATGGCAGTGGGAAAATAGTCAAGAAGTATGTCACGAGATGGGAAATTGGGTGACCTTTTCTATTGAGGGAGAAGGAGAACATGATACGCCAATTACACCACTACTACCAATCAATGATATAGCACTGGCTCATAACCCTCCAGAAGATGATTCGGATGCTGAGATCGAGAATATGTCGAGTGGAGGTTTTGAAGTATCCACCCCTGAGAGCATGACGCCAAGATACAAAAGCTTGAGAGATATCTATGAAGAAACCAAGCCTATTGATGTTGAGGGGAAACTTTATATGGTGGCTATTGAAGAACCTGTTAATTTTCATGAGGTAGTAAAAGAGGAGCACTAGAGGAGTGCAATGAGGTATGAACTAGAAGCAATTGAGAAGAATGGCACCTAGAAACTGATAGTTCTCCCACATGGCCACAAACCAAATGGTTGAAGTGGGTTTATAAACTGAAAAGAGATACTGAAGGAAATGTTGTGCGCTACAAGGCTAGATTAGTCACGAAGGGGTATGTTCAGAAACACAGCGTCGATTACGAAAAAGTCTTTGCGCCTATAACAAGACTTGAAACAATGAGAGTAATCCTTGCACTTGCTGCACACTCTAGATGGGGAATTTATCATTTATATATCAAATTAGCCTTTTTGAATGGAGAGCTTACTGAGGAATTATATGTCAGCTAGCTTGAGGGATTTGTTGTGAAAGGACAAGAAGAGAAGTTATACAAGCTATCGAAGGTGTTGTACGGGTTACCTAGAGCTTGGAATCGCAAGCTGGATGAGAGCATAAGGAGACTCAGTTTTGAAAAATGCAAACAAGAGCAAGCTTTGAAGAAGAAGCAGGAAGATGGTGATATAATTTTAGTTGGAGTCTATGTGGATGACTTGATTACCACATGGACCACTGTTGACAAAATCCGAGCATTGAAGAATCAGATGATGCAAGAATTTGAGATAAGTAATTTGGGGCTTCTTAGTTTGTATCTCGGGTTGAAAGTCAATCAGCCGGGTCACTATATCTCAATTAAGCGGTCAGCTTATGCTAAAAATAATTCTTGACAAGGCGGGATTGGTGGATTGCAATATCTGTAAATACCCGATAGAGCCCAGAGCAGATTTTGAGAAAGATGATGGAGTTGAGTTAGTCAATGCAACCATGTACAGATGCTTGATTGGATGTCTATGTTATCTGCTACATACATAGCCAGACCTCTCCTTTGCAGTTGGAGTTGCAAGTCAGTTCATGGAAAGGCCAACAAAGACACATCAATCGTTATTAAAACATATTCTAAGATATGTTGCCAGTTCAATCGATTATGGACTGGTATATTCCAGGAAAAATGAGGTGGCAATGTTGGTTGGGTATAGCGACAGTAAATTCACCGGAGATCTTAACGATCGAAAAAGTACAATTGGCACTGTGTTCTACGTGTATGGCAACGTGGTGACATGGTGCTCACAAAAGCAAAAATTAGTGGCGCTCTCCACTTGTGAAGCTGAATTCATAGCTACAACCTCAGCGGTGAGTCAGGGAATTTGGCTAAAAAGACTTCTTCATGAATTGGAAAGCAAGGATGATGGGCCGGTTGGACTGTATGTCAATAATAAATCAGCCCTAGTGCTAATGAAAAACCCGGTGTTTCACAGGAGGAGTAAACATATAGACATACGGTTCCATTTTATAGGAGAATGTGTTGAAGAGGGATTGATCAGAGTATAGCATATAGCTTTAGAGTTGTAGAAGATAGACATCTTAACAAAGGCCTTGGCACGTGTGAACTTCAGTAGGATGAGTGACTTAATTGGTGTTGAGAAAGTCCCTAATACGCATCAGGATTAGGGGGGAGTATGTTAGAGATAATCCTGATGTTAGTCTTTGGTTGTTGTTTGAGTCGTAGAGTCTATCTCTAGTCATGAGAATTAAGGTTAAAACAGAGTTGGTTTCAGAGTTTATTTTTTGAGTTTTAGTTTCTATCTCTAGTTGTGTTTGTGTCAAATTTAGGCAGTATTGTAATTTATCTTTAAGATGTAAAGTCGAGTATAAACAAAGAAGAAAATCCAGAAAAGGGTGCATAGTTTTGGCACTGCAAATCTTTCCCAATTCTGATTTTGTCACTACTATTCATTGTATGGCAATGTCATTGAATCTGCGTAGGCGCTGGTGATCGTGGTTGAAGGAGCTGGTGATTGCAGTCGAAGTCTCGAGAACTTGCAAACTAGTCAAAGCCCTCGAGTACATGCAAACTAGTCAAAGTCCCGAGTATGTGCAAACTAGTCGAAGGTTACAAGTACTCGTAAATTGGTCGTAAGTTATGAGTACATGCAAAGCGGTCGAAGGAGCAGTTGAAACTCTCATCTTTTGGAGTTGTCGAAACTCTCATACATGGTTTCTATAGCAAAAATGCACAGTGCCTAGTGATACATTTGGTTGTATATATGTCAACATAGTTTCGTAGTGTCTTCTTGATTTTGCAAGATCACATATGTAAAATAATCTTTGTCCTAATTTACTTGAAGTGGAGGTGAATGTATAACTTCTTCGGTTCTCCGTTTGTCATGTATTTGTATTCTTCATGTTAGGGGCTACTAGTCTAGCAAGTGAGCTAGAGATGATAATCCAGGAGGAAGGATAAAAAGTTTAAACCGACCTACTCAATTAGATTTTTCAGAGGTTTGGTGTGCTCCATTAGATCAAAAAGATTCGATAGTTCGGTCTATCTACGTTGAAATTATATTGCTCTTTAATTTATTAAATATAGGGCCTAATTAAAGTTGGAAAAATAATTACTGTAGAGTATCTATGGGATAATGAAGAGGTTCACAACCACTAATATAGTAATTTATTTATGCAAAGTAAGAACGGTAAGTCCAATAGATAATAGTGCAAGAGGGAAGAGCCATACAGGAAAGAACAAGCCAACGGCTGTAATACAACATGTTTAAGAAAATATTGGAATATAAAGGATTATAGGTGGCCTTTTTTTGGTCTGTGGCTTATGGCTTTTGATTTTTGGCTATGCGAGAGAGAGAGAGAGAGAGAGAGAGAGAGAGAGAGAGAGAGAGAGTAAAAAGAGAGAGACATCCACATACGATTTTGGCCAGTATAGCTAAAATCAGTACAGTATGTACTACAATCTACTTGTTAACCCTATCTTGAAAGATACACATTTGAAACTAGGTACTTAGCAAAAGTGAAAAGCCATAAGCAATAAGCTGGATCGAACGCAACCATGATGTTGTTCCACATGTTACTCTAAAATGATGGGAGTGATGCTATAAATTAATAAGAGTGAGCTTCAAAGATAGGGGGCATCAGAGGCAGCATATAAACCAGTAATCCAAACCATGAACCGTTATCCAATAGTAGAATTCGATATGAAAATGATTACAAAACTCACACCATAAACCATGCAATGCAAATTACTAGACCAAACGTATATGAGCTAGCTACATATTACATTCCATGCATCTCGCTAGCTAGCCCCTTATGTTCCCATGAACCATTACTAATCCAACCAAGAATTGCTTGAATTTGTTCTGAAAAGGAGTATGACTCGCACCATAAACTATGCACTAATGCTAAACAAATCAAACAAAAATGAGCTACATATGACTTCCCATCAAGCTAGCGAGATGCTCTTGTTCTTCTTGCTCATGACCTCCTGAAGCATAGTCTTAAGAATTTCAAGCCTCATGGGTTTGGGCACAAACACATTAGCACCGGCACTCGTGATTGATTCCTCAATATATAAATCAGCTGAGACCCCAACAATCTTGACCTCAGTAGCTCCCATAGCATTTATCTTGACTATTGCTTGACAAATGACACAAAATTTGTCTAGGAAAGTGCTTACGGTACTATCAGTACTACATAAACAATTTAGTGGTAATTAAACGAAAAGAAACATTTCTTTTAAAAATAAGCTATCAGTGACATTTTTATGTGGCTAAATTGTTGGACCTGATATGACAATCAGAGGGGGGTGAATAATGTCTTGAAATTCAACCTCCCCAAAAATATTCTAAAACATTTACTCCACTAATCAGAGGCGCTGAGGACGGCAGTGGTGGCAAGGAGAAGGGGGCAGATGGCAGCAGCAGTAGGGGGAGAGAGACTTGGATGGGGACAGAGGCGGGAGGGGCTCAATGGCGGCCGCGGTAGGAGAACAGCAGGCAGAGATAATTGACTTAACAATTGCAATTTTGAATTTGATTAGCGCATTTAAATTTTTCGTCCAATTTTTTTTGAAAATCATAGTAATTGGATTTCTTGCTGGATTCCAACTTCCAAGATTTTGTTGTCATCAAGAATGTTAACCCTAGTGTGGACACAGGGAATGTCTAGTATCTGACCTCAGCATGGTAAAAGGCTAGGCTTAGCTCGGCGAGGCTGGTGCGCACTATGGGTGCACAATGGCAGGCGGCGTGGATCGTGGGCGTGGCGGAGGCGGATCAGGGCCGTTCTGGGTTAAGCTAGGGGACCATTTGGGCTAGAGAAGGCAGGGTGGGCTGGGCTTGGCCCAAGAAGGGATTTCAAATTTTGAAAATTTAAATTTTGGTTGAATTTTGAGCTAAAGTTTTTAATTGCAATTTGAATTCAAAATTTTTTAAATTTCACGCATGCACATACAAATCCCAAAAAGGGGATGTTACAGGGTAGCAAATGGTAGCGACGGTAGGGCAGGATGGCAGATGGAGAAAATTGAATTAACAATTGCAATTTTGAATTTGGCTAGCGCATTCGAATGTTTCATCCAAAATTTTTTGAAAATTGCAGTAACCGGATTTCTCGCCAGATTTCAACTTCCAAGATTTTGTTTTCACCAAGAATGTTAATCCTGGTGTGAATGTCTAGTATCTGATCTAAACATGATAAAATGCTAAAAAATATTCTGCCTAATTAAAATGCCTACCATTGCTGGGACAATTCACAATTCCATACTTTAACACATGCCTCCTCTCGTCTATTAATTGGGTGCATCCCAATTATGCAAACAACCGACTCAGGATAGTTAGGGAATTTCGTGGGCAATTGGTTAGATACGTGGCGGAATAACAGGTGGGAAAGGTGGCTCTTGGAGTTTGTATTAATCCAGCTAACTATCATCATACTGGCACTGAATGCACACTTTCTGGTTGCTATCATTTTTCAGTATTGTATTCCTACTCAAACATTTAAAACACAGTATATGCAAAGTTTTACATGATAAGGAAGTACTCAAGCTGCACGATAATAAACAGTGATTTTGATCAATGTGATGTACATCATGGCAAGATCTGCATTTTCAACTCATATGTGTGGTCGATGCCAGATCAACTTTCATCAGATTAATACTGTTATCTATTTGCCAATGTTCTCATTGGACCAGTCTTATATAGTAAAGTTTGGAAATGCAAAAGAGAACTTAGCCACATTAAGGACATCATTTATTCGAACTAGATTTTGCCTTTTCGTTTTAGCTCATGAATATTTCGAATATAAATTTTCCATTGATTTATAATTCAAGTTAGTCATGTTAATCCTATTTCTCCTTTAGCATATTCACCTTTAATTATTGTTTCCAATTGGAGCTTAATTCAAAAGGCCAACATAAACCAAATGGCAAGGCAATTGCAGGCAAAAAATTTTAAACTCTCTAAAATTTCAAACACAAGCTTTTAGAGTTGTTACAAAACCTACCCCCTTAAAAGAATATCGACCCCAAGATTCTGCCTATTATGAGAACAAGGGTGATCTTCTCGCTCCCAAGTGGGCTCATCCAGAGTGGTTGCTCTATTGAACCTTGTAGAGACGAATAACTTGATGTCTTGTTTGTCTTTCAATGATGTCAAGGATTTTGATAGGGCGCTCTAGATATGCCAAGTCTTTCCTAAGCTCAATTGTGTACATCGGCTGAACTTACGGACAGCTTTAGCTGGTAGGCTACTTCCCCTTTCTTGGCCATGATTGGGAATGGCCCAACATATTGTGGCGCAAGCTTGCCCTTGACCTTGAACCTTCTAATATCTCGTAAGGGCGATACTTTTAGATAGACATAGTCCCCAATCTCAAAATTTAGCGGTTTATGTCTTCTATTAGCATAACTCTTTTCTCTTGACTGGGTTGCATGCAATCAATCCCTAATCAGACAGACTTTATCTTCAGCCAGCTTCGAGGTGTCTGGTCCAAAGATATAGCATTCCCCTACTTCTGCCCAATGTAGAGGAGTTTGGCACTTTCTTCTGTACAGGGCTTCAAACGGGGATATTTTTAGGCTAGATTGATATTTGTTGTTGTAGGCAAATTCAGCGTAGGCTAGGCATTTCTCTCAATTTTTGGTGAAGTCCAAAGCACAGGCTCAAAGCATATCTTCGAGGATTTGGTTCATCCTCTCCATTTGGCCATCAGTTTGAGGATGATAAGAAATACTAAAATCCAAGTAGATACCAAGGGCTTCATGAATGCTAGCCTAGAAATGCGAGGTAAATTGTGAACCCTAATCTAAGACTATCCTCTTAGACACACCATGCAAGCACACAACACATGACTTGTACAATTATGCCAGTGTCTCCTCTATATGTGGTCCTGACAGGGATGAAGTAGGCAACTTTCATTACTCTATCCACTACGACCCATATGGATTCGTATCCCGATTTGGTTCATGGTAGCCTACTAATGAAGTCTATTCTACTGTAGCAACCTTGATGGATTCTAGTTTCCAATTTTAACTCTTTAGCATACATCATAGAAGGCTACATGCTCAACGATGTCACTCTTCATACATGGCTACCAGTACCACTATTTCATGTCCTGATACATCTTAGTACACCCAAGGTGGAGGTAATACGCTGAGCTATGGGCTTCCTTAAGTTTCTTTTGGTGGGGAACAATGATGCATTTCCCATACCATAGGAAACCTTGTTGATCCTCAATCACTTTAGGAGCCTTCCCTTTCGCCATAAGGCAATTGAGCCATAGGATGCCTGGGCTCTCTTTCTGTGCGGCTATGATTTGTTTTTCTATGCTTGGTTGTACTTCCATAGTAGCTATGGTACCTTGCACTATTATCTTCAGGTTGAGTGCCTTTAGTTCCTTATGAAGCTCATGCTGTTATTCTTGAACCATGATGTTATTACAATATAGCTTGTGACTCAAGGCATTAGCTACCACATTAGCCTTTTTAGGGCAGTAGTGGATACCTAAGCCATAATCCTTAATCAATTTCAGCCACCTCCTTTGCCTTAAGTTGAGATCCGATTGCGTGAAGATATACTTAAGCCTCTTATGATCGTTATATATATCACAATGGTTACTGATCAAGTAATGCCATCAAATTTTTAGGGCATAAACTATTGAAGCTAATTCCAGGTAATGAGTTGGGTAATTTGTTTTAAGAGGGCAAAGCTGTCGTGATGCATATGCCACAACCTTTCCCCTTGCATTAGTACACACCTAAGGCCCTGACGTGAGGCATCACAGTATACCTCAAAGTCCTTGCGTATGTCTAGCAAGACTAACACATGGGTGGGGATTAGTTTTTTCTTCAACTCTTGAAAACTTTCTTCAAATGCTTTTGTCTATTCGAACTTCTCTTTCTTCTTGAGTAGGTGTGTTAGCGGCCTAGCAATCTTGAAAAATTCTTCAATAAATCTCCTATAGTATCTAGGTAATTCAAGAAAACTCCATACCTCGGCCACCATGGTGGGCTGCTTCCATTCTAAGATGGCCTCTATCTTGGCTAGATCAATAGATACTCTCCTAGCAAACACAATATGGTCGAGGTGGCTAATGTCCTTTAGCAAAAACTCACACTTTCTGTATTTGGCATACAATTTGTATTCCTTTAGCTTTTCTAGTACTAATCATAGGTGCTCAGTATGTTCTTCAGCACTCTTGGAACAGATGAGGATATCATCAATAAATATTACTACAAACTTGTCTAAGTATTCCATGAAAACTTTATTCATGAGGCTCAATGATACGGATCCACCTAGCAAGCTAACTGAACCACGTTGCTTTGGCCCTGATCTTTCACGATACGCCTTGTTGGATGCCCTCCTTGTTCTAAGGTTCTTGCAAACCCAAGAACAGTATACACCTCCAAGATAAGCCTTCTCCTATGCACACCACAGCACGTGAACAAAGGGTAGAGAAACCGAAGTTTTAGCGAGTAGAATCCAATACCACAATTAGATTCAACACACCAAGAACAATTCCTCGATGTAAATCTCAAGAACATGCCAACAATGACCACCAAACCATGGTGATTTTCTAGTTTCTATTTCTAAATTCATAGCCTAAGTTACATTGGGGCTAAGGCCCTGGCCTTATATTGGTGCACAATGCACGGCCTTGACTAAAAGTTACGCACAACCTGCCCTAAGGCTGAAATAAACTCCAATACGAACTAAAAAGGAAATATCTAAACTACTACCTCTGGATTATCTCTCAAATTGTGATGTGACTATGAGGATTCCATGGCTGGCACCTTATCCATTGTATGGGGCATCGAAATAGCTTTCCAACGAGTCCAAAAACGCCCAAATCAGACTCCGTTTGTGAAAGTTATGGACGTTTTAGTATCGGTCTTGGCAGCTGTCCCAAACCGAGTCCGAACCGGTTTCAAATTTTTATGTGTTTTGTTTTCTTGTTCAAGGGGCTTGCAAATCCATTTGGAAATTGAAAAGCAATCATTCTCAACCTTTATAAAGTCATGGTGTGGTCGGATTTTACCCTTACTTGCATTACAATACTCGGACTCTTTATGTTTGGCAAGTCTCGCGCGTCTCTCCGGACAGCTCGTGCAGCATCCAATGAAATTGCTATAACTTTGTGTAGGAAGCTTTAAATCAAGTGTCTTTTGATTTGTTAGAAAGTAGACTTCATTAGCTTTCCAAATATGTATTTTGTGCACATTAGAGACCTCAGAATTGACATTCAAAACTTCTTGCACATTGTGCACAGAACTGCAAGCACTATCAAAGTTGTAGTGCTACTTGGTGCCACATCATGAAATAGACCAGGGCATTGGTAATGCCAAAGGACACAACTATAAACTTGTATAGTCCATATCTGGTAGTGAAGGCTATTTTTGGGATGTCTTTGGCCTAATCTTCAACTGATGATAACCCGATCTCAAGTCAATCTTGGAGAATATTGTAGCTCTCATAAGCTGGTCAAATAGGTCATCAATCCTAGACAGTGGGTACTTATTTTTGATGGTTACTTCATTCAAGGATCTATAGTCTACACACATTCGTACGGTGCCATGTTTCTTCTTTAGAAAGAGCATTAGAGAGCCCCAAGGTAAGGAACTGGGCCTAATGAAACCCTTATCCTGTAACTCTTGGATCTACTTTTTCAATTCTTTAAGCTCGTCGATGGCCATCCTATATGGTCTCTTGGCAATTGGGAGTGTGTTGGGCATTAAGTTGATGATGAATTCTAAGTCTTTGTTGGGTGGTATGCCTGGCAACTCTTCTAGAAACACTTCAGAGTAATCTTGCACCACTAACATTCCTTCCAAGGGCACATCCTCCAAATAATGGATTGCGCAACCCCAATGATAGGGTCGGTCTACCTTCACTTATATTGTTAACCCAGGGCATTTGGTCAGGCTCACTTTTCCAGTAGCACAATTTATTATCCCCTAATACTTAGCCAACCAATCCATTCCTAAAATAATGTACAATGTCTAGGAATTTAATACCATTAGGTTTGCCAGAAATCTAAAGTTTTCCATGGTACTTTTCACCCTAGGGCTTACTAATGTGGCATTTTATAATCCCCCCGGGTGAGCTAAGTGTCATGGGTTTTTTTTAACTTATAGGTTGACAGCTGAAGTTTCTCAACATACTTCTTTGCTATAAATGAGTGTGAAGCTCTAGAATCAAAGACAGAATGTGCAGGTACTGATTTGATAGAGAACGTACCTATTAAAATGTCTGCAGCTTCTTGTGCCTCTTCAATTGTAATGTGGTTCACTCGGCCACGATTTGGTGTCGGGGTCGTTTAGGTTGCCTGAGGAGTTTGTTATACTTTGTTAGGCATTGACACCTATCCACAGCCTATAGTGCTCATAGGTTGATTTTCACAAGCATCATCTGATGTTGTGGGCAGCGGTAGGCGAAATGTTCTTTCTCTCTGCAACTATAGCAGTTGAGGTTGGCGGTAGGGTTTACTCAAGTAGGATGGCTTACTAGGTGTGGTTTTGGAATGTACCGCCACTTGGTCATGGTGCTAGAGATGGAGCTTTTGGAGGCTAAACTGTAGTTGGTCTCAGGATGGAAGTGTTTTTGAAAACCTGTGGATGAAACTCCTTTGTGGTCTATAGACAGCTAGCTTGCGCTTGCGGCTATCTTCCAGATTCCTTTTCTCATTCTTAATATTAAGGGTTTTGTTGACCATATGTTAGAAACTGGAAAAGTCTTGGATAATCAATTGTACATGCAGGTCCTCAAACATTCCTTCGACGAAGTTTTCGATCTTTTCCTCCTCATCTGCCACACCCTTTTGTGCATAACAGGCTAGCTGGTTGAATGGAATTCATTTTTCTTCATCTGCATGACCCCTATGGGAGCAAAGTTGGTTCTGAATGCAGCCTTAAACTCTCTCCAAGGAATGGTCTGGCTAGCTTGGTTGGCCACTCCTCCTCCTTCTGCTGTTGTGCCTTCTCCTTCAATTTCCTCTTATAATTTGGCTTTCTTTTCAGATTCTTCCTCGGTCATGGAGCTTTCATTACCTCAGGCAGATAGATAGTTTTCCCACATGACAGAATCAACAGAGTATCTTACCTTTTCATCTTTCTTTACACTCCTCTGAGTGCCAATGTAGCAATGTTGCCTCCTTTCAGTTCGCAAATAAACGTTACAAATAGGGAATTACAGGCAAATACCACAACACCTTAGTATGATGTATTTGCTTCACCTCAATGCCCTTACCATCAATGGAGTGATTCTTACACTTATATCAGATACTTTGCACACTAGACATACATGCGTGTTTGCATACACTTTGCGGTACAGGATATAGTCTTTCAGATATGCATGTATTCTTTCTACTTTCACTCCCAAGGGATAGAGAATCTTCTTGGCTTGGTACGTGATTTTGGGCAACATGTTTCCCTCTGGTAGCATGTTCGCTAAGATGCCTAACAATGCAGCCAAACTCTTGTTGGACCAACCATTACTTGCCTTCAACTTCAGCAGTTCAAGTATGGATGACAACCTTGTGTATTTTAGCTTGTAGTCCCAGAACATTGGTTTCTCTGAGTCCTCCATCAAGCATTTGAATTTACCAAACTCTTTCATTATAGTTCCCTTCTGCATCACGCAACATCTGATCTAGATTATCATCATGCAACCTATCCTCATCCAAAGAACAATCGATATCCGGTATATCGTTGTCTTTCTCGACGATGTTACTACCTTCTAGTATAATCTATTCTTCACTGTGACTACTCTAACATGTATACCCCTTTTTAAAACCCATTCGAATCAAGTGTGCTTATATCTGTGCTGAATTGGTAAACATCTTAAAATCATCGCAATCAAATTTCATCCCCCTCTTTAACATATCCTGCTCGGCAGCTCTTCTAAAAGAAGACACGCTATCGATGTACTATTTACTCACATGGTTCTCAACGTACATCTAGTTTTAGTCCATCTATGCTATGCATATAACAAATTAATGTTAAATTGGATTAATGCTCTCCTAGGTAGCCATTACATGTACATACACGCTTAAATATAATTGTCATTCACCATAATTTGTCCATCTAAAGTAGCTAGCTATGATTTATGAACCAATCCAACAAGAATTAAAGTAGATAGGAGCGAGACACACTCTTAAATTATAGCAAAACTACCAAGCAGATCTCTCTTTCTTTGCAACTAAAAAGTGCGAAGATCTAGCTAGATGCATTTCATTATATATAGTACAAATTACTAACCTTAGATCACCAAGAACAAATGGATGCACAAAAACCCTTCCAAATCTCTGGTCTTATTTCACAAAATTATCTCAAAGCCACCGCCTAACAGATAGAATATTTGTCGGGATAAGGGTATTTAGGGCTTGTTTGGTAGAGCTCTAGATTATCATTTTTTGGCTTCTTCTTTGGATTATGTGAGAATCCACTTCTCGTATAATCTAGAGCTGCTTCTCAAAAGCGTTTAGCTAGTAAGTTGGCTCCAAAAATATAAGGGGGGATTGGAGGCAAATAGACTATAATACCCCTAGTTGTAATACTTAATCTTTATTTGTGTCTTATTTATTTGTATTTGTACACAAATTGATGAAATGTTTGTTCACATTTTGTAAGACCATATGTATATCAATTATGAATATTTTGCAAATATTTCAAAAGCACATATACACAAATTATGAAATTTTGATTCCAAAATTCAACAAGTAATTGCATTCGAGTGCAATTTGAAAGAACCAAGATATTCTCATGAAATATGGCACTTTAGCACCTCTACCTTTTGTGCTCTATCGCAAAGGATACGTATCCGTGAGTGAAAAACATCCTTTTCCAAAAAAAACATGCTGTCAGGATCTCATCATCATATGCTTTCTCCCTCGCAAAAAAAAAGGCAAATGAAAAAATTAAGCTATCTAAGAAACAAGCCAGCCAATGATTGAAGTTGTCCACATGTACAACAAGTCCGTCCGTGTAGTGAATAAGGACCATGGTTTGCAGCTTATACGATAAGAAAGAGGTAAATGATTTGTTGAATGGAAATCCACAATCATTTTAATGCCAACGAAAAATGATGCCAATCCTCCATGTCAGATTCAGAAGGAAAAATGTAACCAAGAGCATAAAAATTGCTATTACATCTATATATCGTGTATAATCAAAATGTTAATCTACAAAAACTGTTTTAACCTACAAAAACTCTTCCTTCGTGCTAACATTTCCTCCTCTTCTCCATCAGATTCAGAATCTTGGATAGCATTGTCACATCGTGCACTGTCCTGCATGTTTTCATCAGCATTTGTTCCAAGAGGAGCATCTGGACATTCCGCATCCTCATCTTTTTTTGGAAGAGGCAGGAGCTCTGCCTAAAATTCTTTATAGCAGGAAGAAACAAACATACAATTACAGGAACGAAAGATCAAAAGCAAGGACAAGGGAAAGAGACCTGTTGTGGTTACAGACCAAACAGAGAGAGAGATGCTAGTGGAGAGTTGGGGAGAGTGTCCCCCCTGGCTCCTTCCTGATATATATATTCATATGGGGTATACTTTTACAATTGTGCCCTTACATCTGTACACCCCTGCCAGGGGTATTTAAGTCACTATACATGTTCCACTCTGGCCTTAATAACCTTCTAACAGGCCTGCTGGGCTTAGGTGGGGGCCACCCCTACAACAGGAGCCTCTCATGGTGAAGGGCTTCACAGGGCCGACGCCATGTTACCGAGTCCTTTGGCCCCCTCCGTCCCTGCGGCCTGTGAACTCTTCTGAGCCTGCGGAGCCTTGGTGTGCAGCGGAGTCCGGGTCCAGGGCCGAAGCCGAAGAGCTGAGGTAGAGACGCGCGCGCTCCGTCCCCTACCCTTCGAATGGGTGGCAGCAGAGGCTAGCGCCTAGTCGAAGTAGACGCGCGTGCGCTCTGTCCCCTACCCTTCGAACGGGTGGCAGCGGAGGCTGGCGCCTAGTCGAAGTAGACGCGCGCGCGCTCCGTCCCCTACCGTTCGAACGGGTGGCAGCGGAGCTGGCGCCTTGAAGCTGTTGTGACTCCTGGACTGGTAGTGCGCTTTTAATGGCGGCCAAATCGCGCGACGCCGACTGTCAGAGGTAGGCTACCACGCCGTGTAGACAGCCTTCCCGTGGGTGGGGTACGTGGCGGCTTGCGACTGGCGCGTCGTGGGATGTCAGCGGTTGCGTGGCCGCGGCGGTTCGCCTCTTCCCTAGGGTAGTGGGGCGCGGGGCGGCGTTGCGCGTTGCCCGGCCACCTACCCGGCGCACTTCTCCAGGCGTCGATGGTTCTTGTTCCAAATCGTGGGTGGTTGAACCACCCGACACCCTTCGTTTGCGCTTCTGTCCGTTGGCGGGACGCCGATTGGCCTCCCGCCAAGCTGGCGACTCTTCGTCGGGTGAGCCTGGGTATAAATACCTTGGTGTCACGGGCCGCTCCTTGGTCCCCCCGGGTACGCATCCTATACCTGTGCACCGTGCTTTGGCGTCGGAACGGCAAGTCCTGACCTGCTCTCGTAGACAATATTGCTTGAACTCATCCACACCCTCTGGTTGTGCCAACGGGCATGTGTTGATGTAGGTGAGCATATCTGTTTACGAGAGCAAGTCTGCGCTTGCTGCAAATCAGCCCTCGCGTTCTCGAGCTACGGTGGCCGCCTGCGCCATTCTGTATTGTTCGAAAGGGGCCGCTCGTCCGTCCCTTACCCTTCGAAGCTACTACGGCCTCACGGTCCGATAGTGCGCCTTTAATGGCAGCTGGAACCGTGCCAACGCTTGGCCTGTCAAAAGGCGCCCCCGCACCTCTTACGCCCTCCTTTCGCCCGCACCGCCCTCTGCATTCCCTCTACTTTCCCGTGACATTCTCGCAGCCGTACTCTTCCCTTCGTGAGAAGCGATGGCGTCTGGCGACAATCGTGGCCAGGCGGCGAGTGGCGCCGGCGTTCACCGGCGATCGTCCCGGCTGGAGGTGGAGTACGCGCTAGGCGAACGCGACCCAGCGGCGGCGGACAAATGGTGGCTGGCGGTGGAGAAGGAAGGCTTGTTTTCCGGCGAGCTGGGCCCCTCGCTCGTGACCGAGAAGACAATCGAGGGGTTGCTGCGCAAGGGGAAGTTGTCCGACCGCCAGGCGGTGCGAGTGCCTTCCGCCGACGAGACGGAACCGCGCCCCGAGCAGTCGGAAGCGATCATCTTTGTCGCCTTCTTGGACGCAGGGCTCCGCATCCCGGCGGCGGCGATTGTGGGCGACGTGCTGCGGGCCTTCGGGCTGGAGCTGGCACAACTCACCCCAAACGCCGTGGCCCGCCTCGCCGTGTATAGTTGGGCCTTGCGCCGGGCGTCTGGCCCGATGCTTTCTTTGTTTGCGTGCACGCACGGCACGCTTCGGCCCAAGGAACAGAAGGACGGGATGCTGTCAAACTTCGGCAGCGTTACCTTCATCCTGCGGTCATCCTGCAGCAAGCTCTTCCCTGCGAACTCGACCCGCGGGAAGTGGGAGTCCCAGTGGACGAAACGATGGTTCTACCACCGTGTGGCGAGCGGGAGCGGCCTCGAGTGCACGGGCCGACCGATCGCGTTCAAGATCTCGCCCGGGCGGATGCTCGACGACGAGGATAGGCGGAGGGCCCGCCGGCTCGTAGGCGTGACCGCCCGCTTCAATATGCGCAACCTCGCCGAAGAGTTCGTGATGTACGGCGTGTCGCCGCTTGCCCATGGCTGGCGCCTTGCCGCCGAGCGGCTTCGAGACGATAATGTTGAGCCGTCGGTCTGCGTACTGCCGGCGCCCCCCAGTCCTCGTAAGTTTTGGCCCTAGCTCCCCTCTTGTTTGTACGAAGCGCGCTATGCGCTAACCGCTGTTTGGTGCTTTGCTTCGTTTAGGGGTCTGCTTGGAGGACGCGGAGCGGGCCGCGCGCATGTTCCTCGGGCCGTACACCGTCAGGGAGCACGAGCAGCGCGCGTCCGCAACTACGAAGGCAGGGCTGGGGCGGATAAACCGTGTGTGCGAGGCCTTGGGCTTCGCCGTACCGGACCGCACCCGCCCGACTTCGCAACATCAAGACGACGGCGCCGCGAGGATGAAGGCGCCATCTCGCAAGAGGGGCCGAGGTGGAGCGTCTGCCGTGCTCGGTATAGCGGCTGCCCCTGCTGCTGCCGCTGGCACGGCCGATGCGGAGTCGGATTCGGCGAAGTATGCCGACTCGGGCTTGGAGGTCGGGGACGCCGGGGGCAGCCGGGGTGGGGAAGTCTCGTCGCCCGCGGCGATCGTCGAGACGGAGTCCGCGCCAACCGGCAGCGCTGAGGCGGAGCCTTCGGCCGGCCGCTGCGACGCCGGAGACGCAGCCTTCGGCCGTGGCTACCGTGGCGGTGGAGGCGCAACCTTCGGCCGCGGCCATGGTAACACCGGAGACGCTGCCTTCGGTCGTGGCCGCTGCGGCGCTGGAGGTGCAACCTTCGGCCGCGGCTATTACAGCGCAGGAGGCGCCCTCCACGGGGGCGCGCGGAGCCGGGCCTTCACCAACGGCCGCCGTTGCGGATGAGGTGCCCTCCGCGGACGCTGCCCTTGTGGGGTCTTCGCCCACAAATGCTGCAGCCGCGGGGACCTCTCCCGGCGCGCCCAACGAGGCGGGGCTGTCACCTGCATTTCTTCGCGCAGCATCGCTTACCTTGGAGTGCCCTCTTATAGTACCTTGCGGTGCTTACACCTGCGTTTCTTCGCGCAGCATCGCTTATTTCGGAGGAGGAATCTCCGCCGGAACATGGGGGGCCTAGCGCGGTGCGCCCGAGCCCGGCGGACTTCGTTCCTCCGTCGGATGCGCTAAGGGCGTGGCGCGGGATTGCGAATGACACGGCCGCCCGCGTCGGTCAGCAAGCGCTGCAGACCTACGGGGCGCTGCGCCTTGGCGACGCCTTGGAGGTGTCGGGTGTGAGGGTAAGTACTCACTTATGCATCCACGCTTGGCCACGCCTAGCCTGCTGACCCATCTTGCCTTGCAGACACTCGTGCTGGGGCAAGCTTTGCGGACAGCCTGCCTTCGCGAGCAAGGGGCGCTTGAGGCTAAGCTGCGGGCCGCCGAGGAGGGGCTACGCGAAGCCGCGGGGACTCGCGCTGCCCAAGATGCTCGCATCCGCCGGCTAGAGGCGGAGTGCGCCGAGGCGAAGGCGCACACCGAGGGACTTGCCGCGTCGGCACGGGCGTCGGCCACAGAGGCGACGCGGGCTGAGTTCACGGAGGAGCGGGACGGCCTTCTGCATCAGGTCGCCTTGCTAGAGAAGGAGAAGGGCGAACTTGCGCTGACTCTAGCGAAGCGCGACCAGACGCTTGGCGAGGCTTCGGTAATTGCATGGAATGCCATGCAAGCACTGGAAGTCCATCTTCAAGGGCTGGTGGCGAAAGTGCCGAACCGTGCCTTCGGCCCCGAGGAGCTGCCTCGGACCCTCCGCTGGATCGGAGATGCCGCCAAGGTGGCGCGCGGCGCCGCGACGACCTTCGGCAACCATTGTGCTTACACAGCGTCGTGCATGGTGTGCGCGCTGCTTCTGCACCGTGGTTGCCCGCACGTCGCTGGGCTGGAGGACCGCCAACTGGAGATGCCTGGCGGGGCTGGAGTTATGTCTGGTGCCGTCCGCGTCGCCCGCCTCCCCGTCAAGTACTTCTACGAGCGGATCTGGGATTACGCCGGGGAGGCCGCCGCGCGAGTCGAGCTCCGGAAGTCCCTTTACGGGGAGGGGAGCCTTGGCCGATTTCTGGACGAAGTCCCCCGGCGCGATGAGGGTGATGTCGGGGCCCCCGAAGACGCCGAGAACTCGCAGGTGCGACGCCGAGGCGGCTAGGTGTAGGCGTGTGTTGTAATGTCCGCCCCCTTTTTTCTTTCTGAATAAAGTGCGCGCTTGCTTTATGGATTCTGACCATGACCTGTGCCCCGAGCAGCCTCCTTGTTGGGGACGACTGCTTGCGTCCGACCTTGCGACCCGGCGGCGCCTTCGACGCTGGCAAAGGGCCGAGGAGTCGCTGAACTTCTGGCCGGGCCGATCTTCTTCGGGCGAAGCCCCGGCCGTAGCGCGCCTCAAGGACGAGCCTGCCGAATAGCGGCCTAAAGGAGTAGAGGCGTTGACGGGCCTCCGTACTTGTAAAATTTTTATGATGTCCAAACTTGCTTGGCAATTTAGGATATGCGTTGCATATTGTGCTTCGGGCGGTCATATTGTGCGGGGACAAGATTCTCAAGTACCCAGCGAAGTGGCGCGCGCGGATGCGGACCTCGGTGCGCCGCCTGTTTGGGGCCGCAGACTAGCGCGTGCAGAGGCGGACCTCGATGCTTCGCCTTTTTAGAGTCCGTAGACTGGCGCGGGCGGAGGCGGACCTCGACGCTTCGCCTTTTTAGAGTCCGTAGACTGGCGGGCGGAGGCGGACCTCGACGCTTCGCCTTTTTAGAGTCCGTAGACTGGCGCGGGCGGAGGCGGAAACGCGCACACGCTCCGTTCCCCTGTCCTCCGTGATTGGGGGCAGCCTCTGGTGTACCTCGCGCCGCTCGCGTGCCTTCCCTGAGGACAGCCTCTGGCGCGCTCCGCCGCCATCTCTTGGGGCTCTGGGAGTTGACGCCGCCACGCGCCCCACTACCCTAGGGAAGAGGCGAACTGCCGCGGCCACGCAACCGCTGACATCCCACGACGCGCTAGTTGTAAGCCGCCACGTACCCCACCCACGGGAAGGCTGTCTGCACGGCGCGGTAGCCTGCCTCCTGACAGGTCAAGCGTCGGCGCAGTTTCAGCCGCCATTAAAAGCGCACTACCAGTCCAGGAGTCACAACAGCTTCAAGGCGCCAGCCTCCGCTGCCACCCATTCGGAGGGTAGGGGACAGAGCGCGCGTCGTCTCGCCGACCAGGCGCCACCTCCGCGCCACTGCTCGAAAGGTAGGGGCGGAGCGCGCGCGCCTGCCGACCAGGCGCCACCTCCGCGCCACCCGCTCGAAGGGTAGGGGACGAACGCGCGCGTCTCGCCGACCAGGCGCCAGCCTCCGCTGCCACCCGTTCGAAGGGTAGGGGACGGAGCGCGCGCGTCTCTACCTCAGCTCTTCGGCTTCGGCCCTGGACCCCGGACTCCGCTGCACACCAAGGCTCCGCAAGCTCGGAAGAGTTCACAGGCCGCAGGGACGGAGGGGGCCAAAGGACTCGGCAACATGGCGTCGGCCCTGTGAAGCCCTTCACCATGAGAGGCTCCTGTTGTAGGGGTGGCCCCCACCTAAGCCCAACAGGCCTGTTAGAAGGTTAGTAAGGCCAGAGTGGAACATGTATTATGACTTAAATACCCCTGGCGGGGGTATACTAATGTAAGGGCACAATTGTAAAAGTATACCCCATATGAATATATATGTCAGGGAGGAGCCAAGGGGAGCCAAACATACTCTCCCAACTCTCCACTACCATCTCTCTCTCTGTTTGGTCTGTAACCACAACAAGACCCGAAAGGGGTTGCAGCCCACAGCAACCCAAGGCCAAAAGGCTAGCTATAGAAGGGAGAAAGGAACTGAAAGAATTAGGAGATTTGGGATTTGCGAGCTCTCTCCTGCTGCTGTAAGTCCTCTCTAACTAGATACGCAACCCGCTGTGCACACAACGTTTGATTTTGGAAAATCCTTCTATTTCTTTCCTTCCAAAAATTCCAGCAAGTATAGATGACTAATCCGTTGAATTTCCTCGTCTTTTTTTGGCCATCTCTTTGCTGGCTTGCTGCCACCAGTCCACTAAGGTACCAAAACCTTGCGGGCCAACTCAGGTGGGGATGTCACAATTTGTCCAATTTAGGACCTTGGTCCAAACCTGTTGAGCGAAGGGGCAGATCAAGCACATATGATTGGCTGTTTCAGGTGTTTGGTTGCACAAAACACACATTGGTTGATGAGGCCAGCCCCTCTTTGCAAAATTATCTGCCGTAAGGATTTTGTCGTGGCACAAAAGACAAGCAAAGAATTTTCCGCATCCTCATCAGGCATTCAGGCTCACTTTCAGATGCTTGCTGATTCTGCAACAACAAAGAAAGGAATGAGTAAACAAGTTGAAGCTAAACTGACGTCATATAAAACATGAGCATCAATGGTGTATTTATGTAATGAAAGACACCGCTTAAACAAGACTCTGTTGCATGACTGGAGAGTTGATCAAGCAATGCAAATACTCCACACAAGAAGTGATCAATCTGCTGAGTCTAAGTAATACCTATTGGATATTGTTTCTTTTTGGAAGAACTTTTTTATAATTTCGTTAGGAATTACTGTAAGAATGTTAAATTCACTTACTAGGTCAATGCACTCCATTAGACTTTGTTGTGGATTTATGGCTGTTATGAGTTCAAAAAGTGTTGTGCCAAAACTATACACGTCACTCATCTTTGTGAACTCGGTGGTGGACATGTAGTCAGGATCCATATATCCATAGGTGCCCTTGAGGCCTGACTTCCATCATATACTTCCTCCTTTGATAGACCAAAGTCTGCAACTTGCACTCACCAAGTAAAACAAATGCAGCACGTTAGCATAGTTATTTTCGAGCTGACAAATTTTGCCACAGAACCAAAACTCTTGATTTTTGTTGCATGCATCTTCCATTAGAAATATTTTAGAAGGTTTAGTTGATCACGGAACTGTGTCTCATCATGAGACAGTATTGGTTTAGCTAAGCAGGTTCAGTTGATCTGTACACTCATCATGAGACAGTACTTGTTTAGGTTAACTGACAGAATAATACCTAAAAGTACACATAAAGCAAAAAGGCATTGCAATGATCAATCTGAAGTACAACATAAATTGTCTAACCTTGGCCCTCATTGATTGGTCCAAGAGTATTTTAGCAGTTTTTAGGTCTCTGTGAATAACAGGTGGGACAGCCTGCACACAGTCATAGCTTTCATCAATTGCCAAGATCAGGTCATTAACAATGGAAGTACATGTTTAATAGCCATTAACCATACTCCTTCATGTAGATACTCAATCCCATGAGAGACATCATGAGCAATTTGTAGTCTTTCTTGCCAGCTCATACTCTGTTTATTATCACCTAACAGGACATGGTACGAAAATAATTAGTGAGAAATTTCTTGATTCATGGAACATTTTGTTTATTACCCTTGCAATGCACCACATGCTACATGCTCTGGGTGGAACTACTGTACAAATCATTTTGTTCTGTTTCACGTTTCATTCTCCAAAAACAGAGAAAATTGTCTCCTTTACCATACAAAAGGCTTGCCAAACTCCCGTTGCTCATGTACTCATAAATCTGAATGCGTTGACCTTTTTCCACACAATATCCAACCAAATTAACAAGATTTCTATGATTCAGCCTACTAAGCAATGCTACCTGCCAACAAAGATGCAGTCATGATTGTAACTCGGTTTATCAAAGTCAAATGCTTCACTACCAACTACTTTACATAGATTAAAGGTATTGGAAGTTGCACTTGCTTCACCCACAGTGTTTCTTCACTCAGGAACATAATTACTTGCTGACTATCTACACATAATATACATCTAAGGATCCTCAAATTAGCTAATCACTAGGATTAACAAAAAAAAAGCAACAAAATTCTACCGGTATACAAAAGACTATTCGTCTATTCTTTTTCTGTGCTCGTCTGTGTTTCTTTCACTATAACTCACAAACATTGATCCACACACTACAGAGAGAGGAGCCCATCAACCCTCAACCCTTACCCCCCAAACCCCATTCACCTTCTTCGCAGTTTTGCCTTTCCACTAGTGTTCTCATCTTCGTTTTTCTCCCCGCAGTGTGTGACTTCTGCAGATCCCTGAACAAACAACCAACAACAACATGGAGCAAGCAGAAAAATGTTCACTTCTGATCATATAAGTATCAGTAGTATAAGACCGCTCAATCACAGTCTATAAGTGCATCATGATAGCATGAGCACGAATATTAAAGCCTAAAGGGGAGTAACTAATGGCCATACTTGTGATGGTATTTTGGGATCACGCGGGGAGGAGGAGGCGGCGCGCGTGCCCTAGGGTGAGATGAGACGAGGCGAGAGCAGCTGTTGGGGAGAGGCGCGGAGGGGAAAGGGGGAGGCAAAGGTGGAGCTCGGCAGCTGCTATAAGGGAGAGGTGCAGAGGGAAAGGGGGAGGTGGAGGCCGAGCTTGGGTGCGGAGGACGCAGAGGGCGAGGCGCACTCGGGTGGGGACAGAGGGGGCGCCGAGTGAATCGACTGGGGCAGTAGGATGGTGAATACGGGTAATTTTTTTAATTTCAAGCGGTATTTTTGTTTCTTGTATACTGGTTTTTCATGAGTCTCAATCCTCTCTAGTTTATTTTTAACTTTGCTCCTCACAAGAAGCAGCATCAGATGGATTTAGAAAACTGAGTGTTTGGCACAGTCAGATGGATTTAGAAAACTGAGTGTTTGGCACAGCTTAACAATATCTGAAGAAGAAGCTAGGAGTAGTAGCTGTGCTAAACAGAGCCTTAATAACGCAGTGAATATCACAAATACTTCCATTTACAATCCGTCTGTGATAAGTAGGTCATCACGAACGATTTTTATAAAAAAAATGTGATGTATAACTAATGGCTTTTCATAAAAACCGTCTCTGATAAGTCCATACATCACAGACGATTTTTATTACGAACCGTGTATGTTGTATCATAGACGGCTTTTTACACGAACTGTCTGTGATAAGTACGTTATTACTGACGGTTTTTACTATCGGTTGCAACATAAGCAATCACGTTAATAAAATCATCTGAGATAAATGCACTGTAGCTTAATACTGATGGATTATATAGAACCGTCTGTGATAAGGCATCCAATATAACATTCTTTATGGTAGTGGCTCCATGTTGTTTACGTGCCCTCACATGCGCTGGTCCTCAGTCGCATGCTGCACTCATACGACCCAAATTACGTACAAACCCGCGTTGGTCTTGCATCCTCATGGCCACCATAGAGGTACAAGTAGTAGGCACCGTATCAGCTGAACTATAAATGTTCACACCAAAGCTTCAGCCAGTGCATCATCTTACTTACAAAAAAAACCCCTGTTTTACATTAGGAATGCTCACACTTCGATGCAGTACAGGAAAAGCATTAATTCAGTTACTGCAAATTTTTAGATAGGCACACTTCAGTCTTGTGGTTCTCAGTTGGACTAAATTATTGTGGTTTATGATTGAATTTTTACGATAGCTGGTTGAAATTATACAGCATGTATAATACAAACAAATACGGAAAAAAGAACCCGTAAAAAAACTCAAAAAAATCCTAAAAATCAAAAAAGATGAAATTTAGGAATAGTAAAAAATAAACCGAAAATCAGAAACCTAAACCCAAACGAGCGGAGCCTTAGCAGCTAATTTTACTACAGAGCCTATCTATAGTACACAAGTAAACAGAACACAACTGATCACTAACTGAATGATAAGTAGTGTTGCCAAGACTCGCGTGTCCAAACTTTTTTGGCGCATGAACATGCGTCAGATGCGGTGTGACACGCATCAGATGCGGCTCCGGTGAGTCCAAGTTGCTGACGGAGTACGAGGAGCCACAGTCGAGTAGGTTTGGAGAGAGGACTTACTGTGGCTGTGTGCACCACGCCTAATGCCGTGTCATCATCGCATGTGGCTTCCTGTTGCCGTACAGTTGAAGTCGCTGAAGGGGAGGGCTAAGCCCAGGCACTGGCGGCCAGGGCTAAGCCCAAGGACGGTGGGCGGAGGCGAGGCGTGCAGAGCCGGAGCTAGGGGCAACAGTAGCCGGGGCCGAGCCCAAGGGGCGGTGGCTGGAGGCACAAGATGGCCAAGCATAAGGCGCAGGTAGGCAGAGTCCATGGCGCAGGTAGCCGGAGTCGAAGGAAAAACAATGGGGAAGAAGAATGAAGTGGTAGGAAGAGAGAAGTGAAAAGATAAGTGCGTTTTTCGGCGGGGAGGAGAGAGATTAAGATATTAAGTGCGTTGTGCTTCGGGGGCTGGTAATGTGGGCAGTTAGTCACTTGGTCATAGGCTTGGTGCTAGAAATATGGCCTGTGCACCGAAGAAGAGTTGATATCATTTACTATTTAAATATAGGGGCTTAAGCGTTCATGCCCTTATTTTCAAGCGAAATGGTAATTTTACCCTTATTTTTTAAAATTTGTGATTTTACCCCTGTGTTTTTGAACTGAAGGGAGAGTCTGCCCCTATTCAGTTAAAGCCAGTTAACGGTGTTAACTTTTGCACGAATAGACAAGTTTGCCCATGTGATTTTACCCCTGTTTTGTTAGAGAACTTTGTGATTTTACCCCTATTTTCGAAATTGAAGTTTTGACATATTTGGTAGGGATATTGTCAACAGAATTAGACACAAATTTATGCATTCATTTTATTAATATAAATCTGGACAAAATTTGTCAAATTTTGCAAAATTTGGACAGCATTCATGCCAAAATTCAGAGAAACACAATTTTTTATCACACAACTTGCATGTAAACATCAAGAGATTACGGATAACCAAGATATATCATGCCATACATGTATATGTCACATTAATGTCTAGATGACAGGATCACCAACTTCTTCTGGTTCATCTTCACTATGTAAATGAGATTGTAGAGTCTTGCGGGGAACTACCACCTCAACAGCCAAGTCATCTGCGCCCCTTGTCTCAAGCTTTTGAAAAAATTCAGGGTTTAATTCCCTGTCAGTTAGTATAGGTCTTTTCTTGAAGAGAAATACTGCTTTTTCAGCTATGCTACTGCCTTTCGCTTTCTCATTGTTGCTAGGCGAATCCGGGGAGGAATCTTTCAAAAATTCTGATTTTCCACTTGACCTTTTGGAGTCCAGCTTCCCTTCACTATCAGCTGGTTCCTTATTTTTACCATCTGCTGCATGCAAATTGTTTTAGGATAAGTACAAAGTTACACCCTAACTAATATCGCACACTTGTTAAACAAAAGAACAGATTCATACCATTTGTATCTTCTCATTTGTATCGAAGATGGAACAGCAACCGATCCTTAAGTTTAGATTGAGTATTGAATTTTTTTGTTACCTTATCAAAACGGCAAGCCTCAAGAGCTGCTATTGTTGGAGCTGTTCCATCTCCTATCAAGTGGCCTGAATGGGTGGCCAGGACACTACCAAATTTATAGTAAGGACCAAACTAGTGCAATAACCTCCAATGGCTCAAACAGCCAATGAGCGATAGAATAGGCAGAGAGAGAGAGAGAGTCTTCAACTCTCCCAGTTAATACATGAATCAATGTTTACACATCATATCTCTATGAACAGGTAAAAGAGGTTATATCTCATAGTCCTTGCTGGAATAAAAAAGAATAAAAAGCTACCAGAAATAGCCGGTAGGTTAGCTAAGCTCCTATTTAAACCTTGTAATCACAACTCAATTATACTTTCCATTGTTCATGGGGTCAAACAACAAGTAAAAGTAAACACATTCTTCTATGCCCTGTGACAGGATATCAAATGCTAAATCTCCCACCTTCACACCCTTTATCAAAAGCTCAAAAGCACATTGTAACAGCTATTTTTTTGAATCCGAACCCTGGTCCCATACTCTCAATGGTAATTCACCAAACACTTGGCCTGCACACCAAAACCTACCAGTGTTTCCACAATCTAGGATAGCATTCCTACTTCAGACTTATAAACTACATGTCCATAAAAAAATCAAGGACTACCAATCTACCACAAATTTCTATCACCTAGCATTCGTTATGTCGATCCATCGAACACATAGCATGCACGAACAAATTTACAGAGCCAGACCCTACCTGTGTTAAGCTTCCGATGACACTGAGCAGTGCCCCCTTTGCCTGCACTCCCTGCCCACTAAGCAATTTGCAAATCCTCAGACAAAGCTTACCAAACATCCCCACCACCCCGGGTCCAGGCCCCGCCTCCACCGTCTTCGCGACACAGCGGCGCCCGCCCTGCACCGCCTTGCTCGCTCCCCATCACCTCGAACAGCGGCTTCACGAACAGCGCGACGGTCGCATTGCCCGCCTCAGCAGCGCACGAAGCACCCAGAGGCCGGAGGTACACGGCCACGAGCTGCCCCGCGGCGTCGCGGCACGCGTCGTGCACGAACGTGTCGGAGGCCTGGGTGCCACGCCGCGCGCCCGCCTCTGCAGCTCGCCACGCGCTCGCCTCTGCAAACCCTAGCCTTTTCGCGTGGGGGAGGCCAAACTCGAGAGACCGAGCGAGATGGGCGTGGGCGTGGGCGTGGGTGGGAGCTGAAAGGATAAGGTAAGGTAAGGGTATTCTTGTCTTTTCGCGTGGTGTTTATTTTTTAAACCATTTAATCCTCCAGTCTTAACGGTGTCACAAAATAGGGGTAAACAGAGTCTTCATTTCAAAATCGCGAGGGCAAAATCACAAAGTTAAAAAAAGTAGGGGTAAAATCACATTTGCAGTCGATAACAGGGGCAGAAACACCAAATTCCCTTAAATGTATGTATAATGTTTTTATTACAAAATTAATATATATTAGACGAATCCTCAAATCGTATTTTTTTGTGCTTGACGAATTGGACGCTCGCATCCGAGTTGAACTCGAACACCCATCTCAGACATCAATGTCCATATCCAGGTAACTCTGATGATAAGAGGAGCTCAACATAGCCTTGATTGCCTACCCACTGATCATGTAATTTTGAGATAGCATGTCAAATCCTGGTTCCTCTGGATTCTCGATCCTTACTCTTGCTATCCAACTTTACCATCTTTAAATAAACAGATAATCAGATAATCACAACCAGCGATAGACCCACCGAGGGGTCAAGGGGGGCTGGCGCCCCCCTATGCCAGCCACTACGATGGAGATAAGACGGGGCCGATGCCAATTATCGTGGCGCAGATGGGCAGTGGCTAATGGGAGCGACTACACGTCGCGTGCACGGTAGCTAGTAGCGCGCCACACATATGGGTCGTAGGCCTAGCAGGCGGTCATGACACGGGCCGACGATATTACTTACTAATTTGTTGGAAGTTGGATGGTGGTCAAGCCCAGCTATGAGATTAGCCATAGTTATAAATCATCTACATTCTACACATGATAAATGAGCTTATGGGCTGCCATACAATGTTTTTAAGCCCATATTTAGTAATTTTCAAGACATTCAATATGAGTATCCCGTTATCGGTAATCGCAACTATATTTCAATACTGAGCTTTTACTGTTTTTTTATTCTTCACCGATGTGATAGTTCTATTATTTACAGTTCCTAATGAGTGATGACAAGTGTTGCATTATTTAAAGTCGACGATGTTGGAAGGTGTCCATTACTAATATGAGGTGTTGGTGGAATTATAAGTAATTTTGCTCTTTCCTATGACTTATTTAGGTTATATGGATTGCATTGAAGTTCCAAGATAGCCCGCTATAGCTGCAGTAGCGTTTTCTATCTCTCACCGGCAATGCGGCAGGCTACCCCAAGCTGATAACTCGGCATTCAGCAAACCGATGAGCAAGTTCTATTAGATCCCCTAACATTTGATTCTAGGTCCGCCATTGAACACCACAAAACCGTATTATAGACGGTTCAAAAACATCATCACAGATGGTTTTGTGAGCCGTCTGAATTTATGGGTCAGTAATAATACGAGTTCATCACAGATGGCTTTTGAACCGTCTGTGATAAAAATATCACAGATGGTTTTCAACTAAAACCGTCTGTGATATCTAAATATCACAGTCGGTTTTTAACTAAAAACCGTCTGTGATATCTAGCACAGACGGTTTTTAGTTAAAAAATGGTCAGTGCTATTCTCTTCTACCCCTAAATCTATTTCTGTTTATTGGCTAGCCTCAGAAAATGCTAGCCATGCCCTCTGAAACAAGTAGATTAACATGTACATGTATACATCCAATTCACATCTCAATTCATTTCACAAACATAAAACATCCATTTCGCAAATCAATTAATTGAAATGAAAACAAGGAAATATAGTATGAAACATAGTACACATTTTATTTTTATTAAGATTAAGCCTACCATTACAATATCTCAAAACAACAAACAGGTTACCCATCTAGCTAACACAATAAGAACAGAGAAAAGCAAAGATCCTCTATGCCTAGACCTTCTCGCCCCTGATGCAGCGCACAAGCTGGATGTCTTTGACGCCCACCATCATCGGCGTTGATTGAGTGCTGCCTTGTGCATCGTCTGCTTCGTGGGGCTATTATGGTATGTGTCAAGGAGGAGGAGAACAACAAGGAGGAGGAGAACAGCAAAGAGGAGGAGAACAACAAGGAGGAGGAGAACAGCAATGAGGAGGAGAATAGCAAGGAGGAGAACAGAAAGGAGGCTGGGTTCTAGTGATTATTTATAGGGGAGGGTGTGCGAAATTTTTTGACGCGGGGACGGAGAGGCGGAGCTACGATCCGTGGGGTGAGGATTGGTGGATTTTTATTAGCTAGGATTGGGTTGAGGAGGATCGACGGGCCCAGCGGTCTAATTATTATAGACAGTTGGTAGCTAGAACCGTCTGTGATGAATGAATATCACAGACGGTTCTATATGCCAACCGTTTGTGAATTAGAGCCCAACATTTTATATACCGATGCAATATAAAATAGCAAGGTTTTATATGGCTTATATATACTCATTTGAAAGGTTTTGATGAGATCCACAACTTTTCAGTTGAAACAAAATCCAAATTCCGAAAGGAAGACCAACAAAAAGGGCAAAAACAGAAACCAAAAACTTGTGACGCATGTTTAGGTCCAAAGATGGCCGATTTTCGGGGTCTTGGAGGGTGACTAGTGCAAGCTGGTTGTTTTTTTGGATTGGGCTCATCGTTAGCTTTCCAACGAGTATAAGAATGTCGAAAACGAACACCGTATGCAAAAGTTATGCCCGTTTTACTGAAGGTGTCTCAAAACTGAATCCTATTCGGACTTAGGCGGGAAATTATGAAATTTTGGTGAATTGCAAGGTGGGAAACATATCACAGACGGTTTTTAATACGAACCATCTGTGATAACTTCATTATCATAAACGGTTTTTTAATAAAGACCGGTTTTTAATAAAAACCGTCTGTGAAGTATCACAAACGGTTCTAGATAAGAACCGTCAGTGATGTCATCACAGAGGTTCTTATCTAGAACCGTCTGTGATAATGAAGTTATCATATACGGTTCGTATTAAAAACCGTCTGTGAAAATACCACAAACAATTATTCGTATGAATCATCTATGATACTTGCAGCATAGACGATTCCTAGGAACCGACTGTAATATAAGCGTTTAGTTTAGCCTCTTTTGTAGTAGTGAGGCTAGAACTCGAGCTCACATACAAAGAAAGAAACCTATAAGATTTTACCTTCCTCATTTTGCCGCACAAATTCTTCCGAGTTTGTCATGTCCCTCACTACGGATGTAACTCTAAATCAAACAACCTAAACTGAAAGAAGCAAGGAAACAAACCAATCTAGTGAGTAATAAGATTATAGAAAAAGATTTTCGGCTGTTCAAAATAAACTTCAAGAGCGCAACGATTTTCTGAAAGTAAAATTTTTTGTTGCTCAATTATATCAACTAACACTGTCCCGTGCCCCCACAGGCGATCAACCAAACCAAAGAACAATGATAACACACACATAGAATGCCTACAGAGTGCAAACGAAGACAAATTACAGATGGACTAACTTTTGCATCATGTAGATATGACATGGAACTGCAAAGCAATATTAGCCCTGAAATAAAAGCCTCACCATGTGTCAAATAGTCTACCTTACTGAAGCTAGAATGGTGTGACACCAATATCATCAAAGATACGCTACGATGAACACGACCAACACAATATATTGCCTGATTGGTACTTCACCAAGGTAAACTGATATATGCCTAAAAACCGTAAACACTTTAAGAGATGTTAATTCTTTTCTAGTTGAAGAAATACGTGTTAGTGCCGAGAGAGAACGAGAGAGGACAGCATGGAAAGAGCAAAAGTTGATGCCCGTGAGAAAAGAAACTCCAGTCCAGAGAGGACAGCAATGCCTGGATCGTGGGCTGCATGCTATATTGAAGAGATGAGTCTGCTGTGCAACCAAGCCAGGAGCAGCCACGTAAAGAAAAGGAACAACTTGAAGCAAGATCGAAGAGAGCCAGAAAGAGGAACGTGAGCCAGAAATTGACTTGAGCCAGAAGAAAGAGAGCCATGAAGAATTTCTAGTCGGTTCAATGTTGATCCGAATCCAACGCTCAAAAAAGGAAGGGTGGATTTCCTTATCTAAGAGAATCAGCTCTGTTTATTTGTCTTGTTTCCTTTTAAAGTCCGGGTTGTTTTCTTTTTGCTAATTTGTACGAAACCTAAATATAAGCACGAGTAGAAGTCGTGTGCGTCTATGACTTGTGTCCGTGCGTTTGTATTTCTGACCAACTTCTAGAAGGGAACGGAGCCACCTCGACTAGGTTTGTGGGCCTAGGGATGCATGCTAGTAGGGGATCCATGGGCAACGTCCTTGGAAAAGGAGGTTAAGCATTACTGAGAATATACAGTACCGGAAAATTCCTTCGTAGAATTTCATTGTTGCACGCGGAACCCAATGGTTGTGTTGGGTGTTTGCCAGCAGCTGCCGTGCGCTTCGGTGGGACGTTGTCGTCTTGAGCTGGCGTGCTGCTCCCAGCCTCAACTCGCCTGCCCATCTATCTACACTGTTGCTGATGATTGGTTCTTGATCCACGCGAAGAGAACCATACTACTACGGAAAAACTCATCATAGAAGGTTTGAAAACGTCACCGCAAACGGTTTCATGAACCGTCTATACTTATGAGTCAATAATACCCTAAGAGCGTTATAGACAATTTTGAACAGTCTGTGAATTGTTATAGTCTTTACCATAGATAGTTCTTAACTAGAACTATCTGTGATAACAGTTATCACCGATGGTTCTTTCTATAAACTGTCTATGATAGTCTATTATTATAGACAGTTCTAGTTTAGAACCTTTAGAACCGTCTGTGATTGCATTTTCGCGTTGTCATAAATAAGCATCCTTCAGTTCATCAAAATTCTCTAATTACACTATAAAACAGCGCAATCAGAGAATGAAGATGAACCAAAATAGGCCTATTTATTAAAACAAGATCATCGTGCAATAAACTTTGGCGTCATGTCTTTGGTGGCTTGTTGTTTATAGGTTATTTAGGTACTATTGTTTTGTTGCTTTGGTGTGTAAGAGGTGGCTTTGCCCTGCAATAAAACATGAATTTCAATACAAGGATCGAAACCCTAGCCATCCATCAATCATCACAAGAACTAAGGCATCAACAATTAATTTTCATACGCATGAGAATCAAGATTATATTTTTGTAATTTCATATCTAAGTATCAAGAAAGAGGGAGGGGATCAGATGGGGGATATATCACCGGTGATGGAGAGGCGGCGGCAGCATCACCGTTGTGTCTGGCGGTGACACTGCACAAGACACTCTTACGACAAGAGTGCCTTGTGCAGTGAACCGCGGCGTCACAACCAAAGGCGGAGGAGCTCAGGGAGATAGTCGGCATCAGTGGGGGAGGTGGCACTTCGATCAGTTTGGGGAGCTAGCTAGCAGGTGATGCTTCAGTTTGGAGTGTTTGGGGGAGGCATGTGGGTAGCATATATAAGGGCATTTGGTCACAGATGATTCTTGTTAATGACCATCTATGATACTTCATAGACGATTTTCAACATGAACCGTCTATAATATGATCTCTTTACATACCATTTTTAGCGCTGCTAGTAACACAGATGGTCACTAAACCAAAACCGTCTATGATTGTGATTAATATTGATAGTTTTAGTAAACCATCTATGATGAGGCATCTAGTATTAGTATTTTTGTAGTAGTGCCAGCCGACTTGGTGAACTAACCTTCTTGGTTATTTGCATTCTTTTCCTTCAATCCTTACTGCATCCGTGTGGAGAATTATTTGGAGCCAGCAGCAAATAGGGCTCTGTGTTGCTGTGCATACAAACATGCCTGCTCATCTTGCTGTTGGCACCTGAGAACTGAGAAGGAAGGCTTCTGATCTTGGAAGAGTGTTGTGAAAGATAGAGCAAACATCCATGTACCTGTTAGTTTATTAGTTGGGTCATACCATTTTGGTATCAAAGTGTGGTTGATCATAGTGTATAGTTGCTAAATTTTTCTTGATGTTGGGTTTCATGAAAACTGAAGATGGTAAGGCAATTGACACTCATGATGAGCTAATCAGGGAGGCGTCCCAATATATGGCATCTTTGCTTCCTTAGGTGTGACTAGGCCTGGAAGTGTCGGACCCCAGGTTTTATAACCTGGAATCCTCTGTGATTCCACCGCACTATTTCCTGGATCAGTAGATAGTGCTCACAGATATATTACTGTATATCAAAAATATATCATGCGGAAACGTAGATAATACAGTAACTACTTATGGGCCGATTAGGCCGAAATCAATAAAATGCAGCAGTGGAAACTTCACTCAAGTGAGACCCTCAGGACTTGCCCACAGGCAGCCAACTGGGGTTTGCGACCTAGTTCTTGGCCTCTTCATCTTCCAGGTCTTTCAATCCCCTTAAGACACCATAGGCCTTGATCTTCTTTTTTCTTATTGACTGAATGATGGTAAATGAGCAACAATGAGTACAACGGTACTCAGCAAGCCACCACATAGAATGTAGATAACAATAGATGCAAGGTTGCCAAGTGAGGCTTGAGGTTCTTTTATTTGCTTATAGCGACATTTGTAATAATCATAATTAAAATTCCTATGACTTGACGTTTTACAAACATGCTGTTAAGATTTGAAATTATGCAGTATTTATAGCTGTGTAGGTTCCATCCACCGATTACATGGTTCCGTCCACCTATGCTAGGTTTTGATCATTAGGTTACTTCGACCTTATTGTCAACACTGGAGTATATCCCTCAAGGAAAATTTCCAAAGTCAGGTTTACATTCGCCTGACAGTTTTCTTCCCACCCTCAAAAGTTTTTGAAATAGAACTATCTCGAGGAAGATTTCCATGTCCGCCCTTGACCGTGGGCACGACTGTTTGAACAGTTGTATACTCTGCAGAGACTGTACATCTTTACCCACAAGAGACAATCAGCTCGATGGGCCCACATGATTCCTTGGACATGTAGATTGAGAAATCACGAGGCCATTACAATACCTCGCCCTTTAGCACTCACTCCTATGGGGTTGCTTTCATAGGTTGTGCGGGATGTCCACCACAGGTTAGCGTAGTTAGACTGCACTCTCCACAAACGCTAGCCTTGGCAATGTCACCTCTATCCAGTGTCTCATTCAATGCAGGGTTTTTATTATCCACTTACACCAGTCTTCCATAAGATGACTAGAGGGTCTAGTAAATTATTTAGCCAAGCCTACATTTTGCCAGCTTGTGGTTGCATTGTTGTACACGGAGAGGTCATCACAGGATTAAGTCCTTAGTTTATCTGGGCGGTTCATTCCACAACCCACAGCTCTTGTGTTACACCCACTACTCTTACCATCCGCCCAGACAGTTATAGCAAGTTTTTAGGGTTTTGAGAAGCATAAATTAAGTTGTCACAAACTATCAGTCACTTACATCCCGTGACTGTCCCAAAACCAGTTTTCATATTTAAATATTGATGATCAGGGCCACTAGTGCCCTGGACTTGACAAGACTAGCATGGCATTTCAATATGACTTATAGCTAGTAAAGTTATCATTAACATCTAGGGTGACAATGGTCAGGTAATTCAACTGTCAAGGAAAGGCATAGTAGTATTTTAAAACATCAAATAGGAATGTAACTACCTTAAGCTTTGACATACATTTGCATAATAAAGTAAGCATGCAATTTGATAACTTAAAGGAATATAATTTTGCATAAAATGTAGGATCAATATGATCAAAGTGATGACTTGCCTTGCTTGGTTTACCACGGCCTTGATCCTTCTCAAAGCCTTCTCGGTCGATTATTTGGATTATTGGTCTTCGTCTCATTCCAAGTCTTGCTCCTGCTTGAACTTGTTGTCTCTTCATGGCTCCAGTGACTAATTGCACGACTAACGACTGACAAATCCAACAAATCCAGCAAAAGTCCAAATAAGTTTAATTGAGCTTATTTATAGTTTGCTTATGATTAAGGGTATGTAGTGAGTTGCAGGATAGAGACGGAGTCAAATGAAATTTTGGGTGGAAGCGAAGTGATGGAGTAACTTCGCTGGGAAAGGATATAAAAGAAGGATTGGCGTCGAAGGAATATTCACAAGGAAATTCCGCATTCGATAGGAGTATGGCTAGACATAGTCGATTACAAGACACCAAGACTCGATCTTGCTTGAACAGATTTAGATCTGGAGATAAAGACATGACATACTATTTAGACTATTCGAGCTTTTGATAGGATGTGATATTAGTATTTGATTTGTGTGAAAGCAGAATTTGGGAGTATTGTTATTATCTTTATAAAACTTCAAGTCCCAGTTTATGATGACATGCATTTTTAATTTCTTACATCTGTTAAATTTAGAGCAATGATCTTGCTAATTCAGTTAGCAATGAATTAGGGTTAGGTTTCTAGCATTACTAATTTATAAACTCCTTCAATTAGTTCCACATATTAAACTTTAATATTAACATTCATTAAGCCCAAGATGATTGCTAGTCACTTGGAAAAATAGTCCATGCAATAATCTTGTTTTAGACTTCCAGAACAATTCGCAGAAATTCCTGGAGATGATTTAGACTTAGGAGAAATATTTCCAACTTAAAGTTGGTCTTTTAATTTTTACAAAATAGTTTTTAGATTTGAAATTAATTTTTTAAAAATCCAGAAAAACACAAAAAATCCAGATAAACGTCAAATGATTCCAAATAATTAATTTGAAATAGGATTTTTACTGAAAATCAAAATATCAATTTATTTAATAATTACTTTTCAAAACCAACGTTTTTAAAAGCAGAAAAAAAAACAAGGCAAATCAAAAATAAACTTTAGGCAACCAAAACACTTATTTTTATTTTAAATTATTTTTACTATTATTTTTTTTATAAAAACCTGGACTGTTACACCGGTGGTGAGGGGAAAAGTAGCGCTGGCGGCCGGAGGGGAGAGGGAAGGAGGTGGGGTGCGCACTAGCACGGTGGGGTAGAAAGAGCTCACCTGAGTGGTTAGCAGGTTCAAAGGGTAGCCATGGCGTGCCGGCGATGGGAGGCGAGGGCGGCGCAGTCGGGTCACCGTGGAGGGGGTTGCTCGGGTGGCGAGAGGTCCGAGCGGCGGTTAGGGAAGCTTCACGGTGTCGAGGAGATGCTCCCACCACGACGAATCGGCCTGGGACTGACCGAGGGAGAGACGGTGGTGGCTGGAAGCGGGGAAGAGCGGCAATGCAGCGAGCAGAGGGCAGCACAAAGGGAGAAGGAGGAAGGGGAGGAGTGCGGTGCAAAAGGAAGGCTGGGGTGGCTACTTAAGGCTGGAGGGGGGAGTCATGGGGTTGCGCTTGAGCTGCTGCCGGGGACGGAAGCACAGGACAACGGGACGGCGAGGGGATTGAAGTCGACGGAAGCAAGGCGCTGGTGCAGGCGCAAGACGACACAGCTGGCGGGATTTGCAGTGGGAGCGCGACGAGGCTAGGCTGGATCCGTGCAACACGCAGGAGGTGATGGCGACACAACGGGGCCAACGCCTCAGGCGTGCGCGGGAGTGTGGCGCGAAGCGGGGAACAGAGGAAGAAGGAGGAAGTTAGGGCGGGCCACGGTCCAGAGAAAAGAAGAGGCCGGGCGGCCGGGGAAAAGAAATGGGCCGGGAGAAAGAAGAAAAAAGTGGGCTGGGGCCCAAGAGGAATTTTGGAAATATTAGGAATTTCAAATTTTGGATTTGTAATTAGATTTTGTATTTGAAAGCCTAGTTGAAATTCTGCATTCAACACTTTAATTTTAAGATCTCCGATGATGAGGACATCACTTCTTCAGATACATACAACACTCCTCCACTTGACATTCAAGGACCAATCACTAGAGCTCGCGCCCGACAATTGAATTTACAGGTGAGCTCGTTCCTAAGTACTTCCTGTTGTTCATTTGAGAATAGATTGCTACCTAATGATTTAATTATGATTAGGAACCATGGAGAGGACCTGGAAGTACTTGGAGAAGGGCTACAAGGCGCACAAGTCCAGCAAGGGCGGTCGAATCATGTTGGAGGCCCAACTCAAACCGACTTCGAATCCAATTCGGCGTCCAGGACCAGACTGCACTAAAACGGACGCCCAGATCGCATCCGGACTTCGTTTTGGACGTTCCACATATGTATGGAAAGCTGAGAAGACTACCTTTCCAATGGCTTTGGTCCCATGTCAAAATTCCTTCTGAGTCAACAGGAATCATCAAAACAAGTGGGCGTTCAGAATCTGTCAGGGTGCTGCGCCACCGTCTTTTGGGCCGATCGGCTTTGTATCGTGTTGGAGCCCATTAGGGGTGCGTCCAGGGGTTTTACACGCCCCTAACTCCTCTATATCCAGCTGCCACCCCCACCATTAGGGTTTGGGTTTTGCTTAGATCAATTTGTCTTTGAACAGATTCGCCGTTCATCGGTTTGTGAGACCCCAACTTTCGAGTGCTAAATCAATACATCTGCAATTCAGTTGTGTTCTTCCTTGTTCTTGCTTGTGTTCTTCGATTCGCAGGCGAGGATTAGCCTTCTTGGTGAGGTCAACCGGCTGTGCACGATTGATAACCTGAGGAGACGTGGTGCTGCGATTGCGGGGTTCGGAACGTGTCGTTCGAAAGCCGGATCGATTTGTGTCGCGCCTCCACCAAATCGAACTTACCCAGAACCTGTTGGAAGATCGGGACCCCGTTCCCATCATCCGAGTTCTGAGGAATAATTCTTTAATTTCAAATTTTGAATTTTTAGGTATGCAAATTGGATGGGAAAGATTTTATATTGGTTTTCAATTACCATTCTTGGTTTTGAATATCCGGATTTCAAATTATTAGATTTTGAGTTTAGGACTTCCAAGGGAATTTGAGATTTCCTTATTTTGATTTTCAGTCTTGGCTATTGATCAAGATTTTGTTAATTCGGATTTTGTGCAAGGAACAAAATCAAGAAATTTGAATAAACATCAAAATTTTTAAACAACACTGAAAGACAAATAAAGTATTTTAAAATTTTCACAATTACAATAATTCCCATTTTGGGATGTTACAGGAAGCTACACCTGACTACTTATTGGGTTCCCACCATAAGCTTAAAGGCAAGATTGATAGTTTAGGAGCGCAAATTAATGCATTGATAGAGGCTATACACAACTAGCCACCACAATTTCGGCATGCTAAATGGGTTCCTCAATATCCCAAATGACGTGCATCATATAAAGACGATGAACAAGGGGAGGACTTAGTGGTGCAGTGGGCTTTGCTCCACAACCGCATCATGCTCAGGACTATCATGGTGCTGACTGTGATATAGGCATATGTGACAGAGGTGCTGCCTGTGGTGGAGGCATACGTGAGATCGTTAGTTTTGCTTAGCATGTTGCTATGGATGGTGCCATCGGGTGGGTAAAAATTTTTGTCATGTCATTCAATGGTGAAGCTGAACTGGAGGAGTACATGTAGTGGGAGATGTGCATTGAACAAATTTTTTATAGCCATTACTACATCAAGGACAAGGAGTTTCATTTGATGATAATTGAGTTCACCGGATACGCTCTAGTTTGGTGGAACCAATTGTGTCGTGTAGGAGCTCGTTCGAATGCTTGGGTGAGTTAAAAGATATATGAATGATGTTTTATTTCAATACACTACACTGGAACTTGTACAATCGACTGTAACAATTGTACCAAGGTAATTCTAGTGTTGATGAATATTATAAAGAGATGAATATGTTGATGATCTGTAAAGGGATGGAGGAGCATGATAAGGCTACTATGGCATGTTTCTTTAATGGATTGAATGCGGATGTGCAAGGTAGGGTGGAGATGGTCCTGATGAACCATGTGGAGGTGACCACATGTGTATGATGAGTAATTGACATTGGTTATGTTAGTCGAGTTTGGTTTGAGTGGTTCGGAGTCGAGTCATTGCGTGGCGCAAATGGACTCGGTCGAACTTTGGTCAAACTTGGTTGTATGGGATTAGGTTGCATATTCTGATATTTTCGACAGGTTTGGACTTCGGCATGGTAAGTGATGTTATTTACGCTTTCATGTATCGAGCGGTGCTATTGGATGTGTTTCTTGTCTGTGTGGCTGCAGGACGTCGAGGCGGAGTCGTGGTGAGACACGGTGGACCGGACTAGGCGCAGGTGGCGCTGAGGTCAGAACGGTCGGGATGTGTTGAAGACGACGTGGACTCGAGGTGGTTGCGAGGCGTGCGAGGCAAAGAGCGCGGAAGCTTCCCGGAAGGTGCAGGAGGGGCGAATCGGGAAATTCGCGAGGCTGCACAAGCGGGAGCGGGCTCCGTTGGATTTAGCGGGCGTAACGGGGCGGAGACCCGTTAGCCATGAGGCTATAAATAGGTGGAGAGGGCTGCATGCCCACTCGAGCACTTCAAAGGTTTTAGGGTTTCCTTTAGTCAAAATAGGCTTTAGAGTTTGATTTTGGCTTTAGGTTTTAGTTGTTGAGAGTGGTTGGTGGAGGCAGAGGTGTGCTCCCTACTTGTCCCCTTCGATGTTTTCCATGTGAGCTCTCCTCTCTGGTTGTATTCCTCCCAAGAAGCATGTGAGGCTCTTGGTGTTCTTGAGGATTGAGAGGGAGAGGAGAGATTGAGAGTCTTTTATCCATATCCTTGTCCTAATGTCCAGTGGTATCGGGACGTATCTGTATTCCTTGTGATTCAATGAATGAAAATCTGGAGTTTGGTTTTCTCTGTTCGTAGCTTCTATTCTTCATTTTCCTTTTTGCAAGAATTCTTGATTTTCGTTGTTTTGAGTTCTTGCTTGCTGGGAAGTGCCAAAATGGGTTGCTCTATGAAGGGAGGATGCCTCAAGATCATTTGATTGATTTCCCCTAGAGCTAACTTCGTTTTAGTCTCAAATTTCATTTTTGGCCTCCTCTGTTCATGTATTTCCTCTTCTAGGGTTTTGGTGAAATCTTGATTTTCTTGGAGAAATGGCATGAAATTTGATCTGGATTATCCCAGGGCTATTGCTAACATATCCTCAAAGTTTCATGGCCAAAGAATCAAAGGTTGGAGAGAAATTTGAGTTTTTGCGCAGCTCTTTGAATATTTTCGGTTTTGGGCATGAATCTGAAATCCCTTTATTTTTCTAGTGGATTCTTTGTTTTGGCTCTTGGCTTATTCTTCTGGGAGTGTTCCCCAGCTATCCTCAAATTTTCCCAAGCCAAGAATCCAAGAATCTGTGCGATCTTCTCAAATTTCTGAAAATCCTGTTTGCTGATTTTCTCGAGAGGTACTACCGCTTGCAGTCAGATTTGCTCTGAAATTATTTTTTCTTGACTGCTTCTTTCTGGATCTGGTTTTTCCTTGTTGCCTTGACTTCCAGTAGTGCATATCTTCTACCTTCATAGCTTCCATAGCTATTGGAGAAGAAGTATAATGTGGGTACTTGAGGGGCGAATTTAATTTTTAGAAAGCGACATTCACCCCCGCTCTGTCACCATTTCAGTACAACAGGTCCATTACTACAACATCCAAGACTTGGTGCATCAAGCCGAACATGATGAACAACAATTGAAGCGCAAATAAGTTAAGGGTGGGCGTGCCAACACTCAAACAAGCTTATAGAGGCATCCATTACAGCAAGACAATGATGTTGAGTCGCACTCCAAAATCTTGGCATCACATCGTTCAAACGGGGCTCTTTCAAAGTAGGAAAGCAATGGAGGTAAAGAAGCAACTAAAGTTGATTCTAGTTTACCTTCGGATGCTTGTTCTAGAAAAATTTAGTACTTCAAGTGCAAAGAAAAGGGCCATATGATGCTTGATTGTCCAAATCAATGGAGGGTGCTTATCACTAAAAATGGCTACATGTCGGTGAGTTCTAGTAGCGCATCTGAGAGTGAAAAGTTGGAAGGGGAGGAAGAGTACAAAGCCATTCCTTTTGAATTAGGCCCAACTATTGATTAATTAGATTCTCTCCTAAAGTTGGAATGAATATGCTCATCAAATTGTGGCAGGTGCTAAAATTGAAGCTAAAAGGCAATAGTGGAGTGTTTTCCAAATGGAGTGCAAGATCAAAGATAAAGCATGCAAGTTAATCACAGATGGTGGGAATTACACCAATATAATTAGCAAGTATTTAGTGTATACTTTTGGGCTATCCACATGGAGGCATCCTCAACCACACCACAAGAAGTGGTTATATAACTCCAGAAAGCTAAAAATAACACACAAGCTATATGTTCCGTTTGTTGTTGGTGACTATGTTGACAAGGTGGATTGTGATGTAGTCCCAATGGATGCATGTGGGTTGTTGTTGGCATGGCCATGGCAATATGATCATAATGCTACACATGAGGGCCGGTCCAACATATGCACCTTTGTACATGAGGGAAAGAAGTATGTGTTGGAACCAAAATTAGAGAGTGCTATCCATATTGATGAAGAAATTTCAGCGCAGAAGAGGCTTTGCTTAAAGGTGGAGAGGATGATACGAGCCCAAAAACCATAAACACTTTAAGAGATGTTATTTATTTTTTAGTTAGGGAAATACTTGTTAGTGCTGAGAGGAAGATGAGGGAGGATGGCATGTGAACAACAAAAGTTAATGCGTGTGAGAAAAGAAACTCCAGCCCAGAGAGGACATCAATGCCTGGATCGTGGGCTGCATGCCATATTCAAGAGATGAGTCTGCTGTGCAACCAAGCCAGGAGCAGTCATGTAAAGAAAAGGAACAACTTGAAGCTGCTAAGGAATCGTTGCTAGCGAGCCCAGTCCGATCGATTCCTCTGCTATGCAAAAGAGATGATCAAACATAGATGATACAAATAGTAGATTGGCAACACAAAGATAGAGGGGAGAACTCCTGGTCTTCCTTTATTACTTTCTATTTCACATGTGTGTACAAAATAGCCAATAGCACTCCCTATTCATAACCAAGTGGTGAGGTGCCCACCATGGGCCAAGGCTTCAAGCCCAGGCCCAGGTTTCTCAACACTCCCCCTTGGACACTCATTCGACATGTTCATGCCTCATCAAAACTCCACAAAAACCCATTGGAAAAAATTTAGAGAAAGAGTATATGATACATGTTATGTTGCGCTGCACGAATTGCATCATTAAAAATCTTGGCCGGGAAACTTCAAGAAAACTTGTCAAGGGAAAAAGAGTACAATCCACCCAATTTCATTTAATCTTTAGGATTTATTCTTTGGGTACTCAATCTTCGTGATAAAAATCTCCCCCTAAATTCTGCACTTCTCTAAGTCTCATCATTCCAATTCCTCGTACGCATCTTTCAAAATTAGATGCTAGGAGTGACTTAGTGAATAAATCTGCAAGATTTTCACATGACTTAGTATGCTATACCTTAATTTCGTCCATCTTTTGCAATTCATGTGCATAGAAGAACTTGGGGTTGATATGCTTTGTGAGATGACTCTTCATGTAGCCCATCTGCACTTGTACTATACAAGCTGCATTATCTTTATAGATAATTGTGTGAGCTTGCATGATATTCATCCCACATGACTGCTTGATGTGGTGAATCATTCGTCGGAGCCAAGCACATTCTCATGCGGCTTTATTACATCGCTATGATTTCTGAGTGGTTTATCGAAGTCGTTACAAGACTTTACTTGGACTATTTCCATGAAATTGCAGTTCCACCATGCAGGAATACATAGCCTGTTTGTGACCTTGCGGTATGCGGGTCCGACAGGTACCCTACATCGGCATAGCCAGTTATATTCAAGTCTTGTTTCTTCTGTAAAATAACCCAAGGTCTATGCTTTCTTAGAGGTATCAGAAGATATCCTTTATTCCCTGCAAATGCCTTTTGGTAGGTTCTGCACTATGCCTTGATAATGGGTTTATGGCAAATGCAATGTTCGGTCTAGTGCAGTTCGCTAAATACGTAAGTGCTCTTACTGCACTTAAGTATGAGAATTCCGGTCCTAGGACTTCCTCCCCCTCTTCCCTAGGTCGGTATGGGTCCTTATCTTACTGTAAAGATCTCCCGATCATCGATACTTTAGATTGGTATGCCTTCTAAAAGCCGAACCTTTCTAAGGCCTTCTGGGCGTAGGCTGACTAATGTACTAATATTCCTTCAGGGACATGCTCAGCTGTAGGCCTAATCAATATTCGGTTTTACCCAAATATTTCATTTCAAATTCTAACACCAGGTATGAACTTGCTTCCTTTATGTCTTCCATGGTCCTGATATTCAGATCATCTACGTATACTGAGATTATACAAAATCCATTCTAAGATTGTCGTATAAATACATAGGGACAATCTTTATTGTTTGTGTAGCTTTTCTTGCATATAAAGTTGCTTAAGTGATTATACCACATCCTGCCTGATTGCTTAAGTCCGTACAGTGATTTCCTTAGTTTCACACTGTACAAATTTCTATTTGCTCTGTCTTGGTTCGGGACAGCAATACCTTCAGGTACCTTCATTTAAATTTCTGAATCCAAGTTTCCATAAAGGTATGCAGTTATCACATCCATCAATTTCATTTCTGTAACATCCCAAAATTTTTATTTTTTATTTTTGTATTTTATGGGTTTTTTCTGGAGTTTATTTGGATTTATCTGGGTTTTATTTCAAAGCCTAAAGTAAGGAAATTCATTTTAAGAATTTTTATTTAGCAAAAAAGAATTTATTCATTTTTTACTTTTCCTAAGTTATCTTTGAATTAAAGTATTTTTGGGAATTTTCTAGAATTTAAAAATCAATTTTGAGAGCTAAAAAGTATTTTTGTAAAAATTAAAAATATCAAATTTAAGTTGAAATATATTTCCTAAGTCTAAAATGTCTCCAAGAATTTTCATGAATTTTCCTATAATTTTTAGACTTTAAATATTATTTTCCAAGTATTTATAAAGCTATCTGGCAATTCTGAAAATTAAAACGAAATTTAAAAGCCAAAAACCCCTCAGGCTGACATGTGGTGCTTTCAGATTGAATCCGCCCCACTGCCCAATCTAATCCGGACCCTCTGTTGCCACTAACCCCTTCACTTTGAATCTAACAGCCCGATCTCCTCCTTGTGCGTTGGCTCAAATTCGGCCGTCTGCCCCTCCCCTTCTTCTCTCTCTCGCCGACAGCTAGGGCCCACTCCACCCGTTTCCCGCCGGCTTAAAGCTCCTTTGCCGTTATGCGCCGGTTTCTAAATGCTTTAACTCCAGCAAGCCTGTTACTCCTCCCCGCGCCTATAAAAGGCCCTTCCCCGAGCCGCCCTCCCCTCCTTTTGCCGCCGCCCGTGCGTCGAAGCCCTTCTTCCCCTCTTACCCGTGCCTGAGCTCTCCATGCCGTGTCTTCCCCTTCCACCACCCGTGTGAGCTCTGGCAAGATATCACCGCCGCCATGGTCCTTCCCGCGCCTCGCCGATGACGTCCTCGCGATCCCTGTGCGCCGGCGACCACCTTCCCCCTCTCCGCCGAGCGACGCCGCCTCTGGAGACCCGTCGCCGCCGAGACCCATGCGCTGTCGCTGCTAGACCTCACCACCGGCCCCCTTCTTGCGCCTCTCGGACCCCGCGCCCAGGTGAGCCCGAACCCCCACCTTCCCCTCTTGCCGATGCGCATCACGGCCGCCGCCGCCAGGCGCCGGAGTGCCAGCAAGCCGCATCGCCCGAGCGCCGCCTTTGGCCAGCGCCGCCCTATCAACGCACGCGCCCGCGTGGTGCCGCGTGGCCGCCCCATCAGTACCCGGCTGCCACCTCCTCCTTTGGGCCACGTCGGCCGTGGACCGAGTCCACGGTGGACCACGCCGACTCGTGAACCCAGTCCACCCTGAACCGGCCCCACTTGTTAGAGAAATAACACATTTTAACTCCGAGAGAAATAATTCATAAAGTTGTTGATGACATCATAAAGTTTATTTTTCAGATAAAATAATACAGAAAACCAGTCCTTTTCTTTTTCTTTAGATTTAAACTTCCGGAAGCCCGTACTTCTTCATTTTAACTCCGATTTGACCCATTCAAATTTCTAAATTCTTCTAAATTCCTAAACTACCCATGGATTCCCGTGGCTTGCCACGTAATTTCTTGACATTTTTCATCAAGGGGTTGATTTCCTACCCCTAATGTTGGGAAACTATCCTCATCAAATATGCAATTAGAGAAATGGGCAGTATGCAAATCTCCTATCATGGGTTCTAAATACCTAATTATGGATGTTGTCTCACAACCAACGTAGATCCTAGTCTTTCAGAGAGGACCCATTGCAGTATGCTGTGGAGGGGGTATAGGTATATAAACCTTGCATCCAAACCTCTAGAGATGATAAATTTTTGGTGTTGACCCTTGCGTTTGTTGGGTGAATGTATGTTGTAGGCCGATGGCCTAAAGTTGATGAGAGTTGCTGCATGTAGGACTGCATGTCCCCAACATGTAGCTGGTAAATTACAATTCTGCAAAAGTGGTCTGGTAATAAATTTAATTCTCTTGATTAATGCCTCTACTTGTCCATTATGAGTCTGGACATGCGGTACAGAATGCTTAACTATAATTCCCATTACCATGTAATAATCATCAAATGCCTTCAAGGTAAATTCTCTGACATTGTCCATTCTGATGGACTTTATGTGATGATCAGGGAAAATATTTCTAATGCGAATTATCTGTGAGATCGGCTTTGCAAAAGCATGGTTTCTCATAGACAATAAATATACGTGCGACCATTTCGAGAAAGCATCAATGAGCACCATGAAATATTGAAATGGCCCGGATAGTGGCGTATGGGATCGCAAATGTCCCCTTGGATGAGCTCCAGGAATGCAGGGACTTCATCCTTCACTTTCAAAGTAGAAGGTCTAGTAATTAATTTCTCGGTGACATATGCGGGGCATACAAAATCTTCGTAATTCGGGAAATGCTTTACATTAATATTATATCCCTGTGAATTGTTAATTATATTTCTCATCATCCTAAGACCTGGGTGGCCTATTCTGTCATCTTAGAGACAAAAAGAGTTTAGAGCTTTTAAATATTGTTTTCAGGGCAGTATAGGCTGTAGGTGCCTTGATATTAGTGTAGTATAGCCCAGTTTCCAATAAAGGAAGTTTTTCTAATACCCTTTTTCCATTTGCTTCACACTTTGTAATGAGCAGATATTCCTTACCGTACTCTTCTTCAGTCTCAACATGGAAACCATTAGCGTGAATATCCTTGAAACTTAGGATAGTTCTAGTCGATTCTAGGTATAATAAGGCTTCTTGAATGACCAAAGTTGTGCCCATTGGAAGTATAATTGTGCCTCTTCCTGAACCTATTATACAAGCATCGCTATCGGTGATTGTTGTGAGGCTGCCAGAATGAATTATTCGATATCATCCAACCATCACAAGAAAATAAAATTGTTTGAGTACCATCCATGCAAAAATCCAACTTATTCCTTCCACACATAAAATAAATGACAATTAAAATCTAAATGAATTATATGCATTAGACTGAATCTGCTAAGAAGTCAGAGACTTCAATTGCTATCTTCTCGGGGGTGATATGCTCTTCCAGAGAAATCATGGCGGCGGCAACTGCAATGTCAAAAGGGGGTGCTGCTACGAGAATGGAGTCAATCTCCATCTGTGCAGGCAGCTACTCAGAACTCTCCCCCTCAACAGAAGCAAAGTGGGTTTCATGCTATCCTTTGCCATCCTTATTCTTCTGAGTTTGGAAGACATCGATGACATGCTGCGGCTATTTACAGATCCGCGACCAGTGCCCCCACTTGCCACACTTGTAGCAGGATTGGTCTTGTTGACCATAGGACTTGCCGTCCCACTTTGGCTTGCTTACTTTATTCTCACGTGGAGCATCTGACTTGTCTTTCTGGGCTGCAGCCTTACCCTTCCTTCCTCTTTTCTTCATTATGAGCTTTCACACCTTGTAGCTCCCGGCGTTGGCTTCTTGGCCAACGGAGCTCTCAGGTGGCTGTGCGACAAAGTTCTTGCAAAGAACTTCATCCTGAACCTCTGCAACCTGCATCATATCAGTCAATTCAGTATACTCCTTATATTTGTCTTGACGATAGTTGTGTACAGACTACATTGCATTAGGGTGGAAGATGGATAGGGTTTTCTCAATCTTCTGCTCATCTGTGATCTGCTTGCCATAAAGTTGAAGATTGGTACAAATTCTGTGCAAGGTAGAATTGTACCCCCCCCGACCGTTTTGAAATCAGCAAATCTTAGTCGGATCCACTTTTGCTCTGCTTGAGAAAGAATGGTATATTTTAGCTTCTTGAACCGCTTCTTGAGTGCAGTCCATAATGCTAGTGCGCTCTTCTCTGCCATGTACTCATTCTTGAGAGTAAGACAGAGATGATGCTTGAGGAAGTGAAGTGCCTGATCATTTTTCTCAAGAGTGGGTTTGGCATCTTGCGATGCACCAATCCCAATGGCAATGCGGAGCTTCTTGGCTTCAAGTACTATCTCAACATCGGAAGACCAAGTCAAGTAGTTTTGGCCATACTAGGCCAGCTTCTCGAATTCCCATTTCGTGATGCCTATCATCTACATGTGCATGAAAGGAATACATAAGTTTATTGTCGGTAAACATGCATAGATTTACTGCACGTAAATAAATTGGAAAATGTACAAAAGATTCTCATAATGTTCTACCCGTCATTTTTATATTTATTTACCCGTCATTTTACCCTCATATTTTTCATATTTTGAGACCATTTATCATCATTTACACGTTTTTCTATAATTAATTGCTCAATTTGGATCATTTTACATTTTTTGTGCTTTTTTCGCATGCTGGCGCGATCGAAGCGCATAAACGATAAATTTGGCATTCTGGAGCTGCTCCGTACAGTTGTACGCGTCGTCACACACATGTAGGATCAAACCGCGCTGAAAACGGAGCTCCGGAGGTCTAGTATAGAAGAAATCATAAGAATGAAGGACCTTGTTGCAAACCCTAGAAATTGGGAGGACTAAATCGGAAAATGCAAAACCCCCAATCCATCAAAATCCTTTGGCTGCCGACTGCGTTTCTCTGAGCCTGATTCCTCTCTGTCTCCCCAACGTCTTCTCCTCCTCCCCCCATTCTCCTCCTCCAAATCCGGCCGCCGGTGAGCGCCGGGCCGCAGCTCGCCGGTGCACCACCGTCTCTCCGCCATTGCTTCTCCTTTCTTCCACCGCGCCGTCCACTTCCACCACCGGCCGCCGCACCCTCATTAGCACCGCTCCCCACAACCACCTCCGGATCCTCCTCCGCACCCCCGTTGCTCTCCCTCTAGTGCGCCACCAAGCGCCGCCATCCTCTTCCGGTTTCCTCACCACAGAGTGCCGCCGCCCCATCTACTTCCACCTCCGCTCGCTACCGCATCACCATCTCACCGGCGCCGCTATTCCCCTTGCACCTTCTCCCCCCCATCACAGCGCCACCGCACCCCATTACTCCGGCAACCCGCAGCTCCACCGCTTCTCCTCTCCCCGTCTTCCTCTACCGTGCCGCTGCTTGCTCCATCTCCAGATCCACCGCCGGCCACCGCCTCTCGTCTTCCCTTGCCTTCCCCTTGCTTCTAACCCCTAGCCCCCATTTGCTCTCTCCTCTCTTCTCTAGCTCCGGCCACCCCTTCTCCACCCGTGCGCCGTCGCCCCGCAGCACCGACACTGGGGGCGATGACTTCTCCACCATGCCACCCTCACTGCCGGCATCTCACCGACCTCGACGGCGATGACTTCTTCTGCCTCAACTCACCTCGGCCACCACCTGCTACCTCTTCTCCCTCGGTTTACTCCTCATTTCTCTTTATTTTTCTCTGACTATAAATGTTGTAATTGAATGGCATTGGATGGTTAATTGTGGATGCTAAATTGCTATATGCCAGTCTGTTGATTTGCAATGTTTAGGTTGAGTAGTATCTGTGATCTGTTCTTGGTGTGATAATTTGCTGTTTCATTATTTTGTTAGTTGTCCATCTGAAAGTCTTTTAGCAGTAGCCTTTGCTTAGCATTGCTAATTGTGATTAGGTGTTAATTTGTTAATTGTTCTAGTGCGAGTGGTTAGTGTCTGTCTGTGTTTAGTGTTCGTGTCCTGTGCTTGTGTGGGTGTTAGTTTCTGTGATGTGTGTGTGTGCGATTTAGCGAACCGGTGACCGTTTCCCTTCCCCTTGCTGTCTCGACCCACCTAGTGCTTCTAGATCCTCCCTTGTGCTTCTCGACCTTCCCCTTTTCTTCTTTGCGTGGTTGGTCGTTAGCGAGGTCGTGCAGTCAGTCGTAGTTCTTTGTTGTGTTCTCGTGTGCCATTGTCATCTAAGTAGCTGTCGACCATTTTCTCCCTCGTTCTCTCTCGACTCCCCCTGTGCTTCTCGACTTCCTCCTGCTGTCTCGCGGTCGGTAGTCGAGTTCGTTCGTGTTGTCGTTAGTGTCGTTGTGCGTCGTTTATTTAGTCTCTCGTCGTGCCGTTCGTTCGGTCGTATGACGTCCATTCGTATGGTCGTTCATCCTGTCGTCGTTTACTTCGTGCATTTGTTTAGTTCTTTCGTTGTTTCATCCGTGCAAACTAGTGTTCGTTCGGTAGTTCGTTCGGCTGCTTCGATAGTCGTTTTAGGTTTAGTTTTCTCCCCCGTTTCGTTTGACCTAGCTTTAGCTGAGCACCGGTAGCCTCAGTCTAGTCCTTGTGGAGAACACGACACTCGCCGCTATTTCAGTGGCAACCCGTGCACTTGCAGGTGTGCTATTTTTGCACGATCAAAGGAATACATAAGTTTATTGTCGGTAAACATGCATAGATTTACTGCAGGTAAATAAATCGGAAAATGTACAAAAAATTCTCGTAATGTTCTAGAATTTTCTATACATTTTCTATAAGTTTTACTATTAATTTTGGTGATTAAAGACAATTTAAATAATTACAATTAATCAAAATAGTAAATAAATATAGAAAATATAGAATTCCTGAGGCCCTTTTATACTAGAATATGAATTTTTAGTGAATTCCGTAATTTTTGAGGGCTTATACGCAAATTTTCAATTTAGAGAAATTTTGTGCATAATTTTCTAATTACCCGGGGGCCTTTTTGCAAATTTTTGGAGACCGGGCCCCTAGCCCATTTTCGGCCCATCCCGTGGCCGACTTCGGCCAATTCAAAGGAAGGGCTAGAGTTTCCCCTACACCTATTCACAGTGGCGGCGGCTTGGCTAGAGCCGACGGCCTGGGCAGGGCAGCGCACGACACGGCGGCAGCACATCTTCAAGGCAGCAGCCACTTGGGCGGAGGGCCGGCGGTCGAAGCGTGTTGCGGCGGAGCGAGAAGGTGCTGCGGCGGTTGAGGCACATGCGGATGCTCCAGGAACTGGCGGCTCAGGTCGCGTGGCAAAGCGCCTGTGTGAGGAGGTCGCCAGTGCAGCCGACGACGACGCAGCGCAGTGGGAGGCATGGCATTGTGGGAGTCCGTGCGGGGTAGTGCCATGCGAAGGCCCAGAGCTCAGCCGGCCGTTTGGGACGGGGTGATAGTTATTCTGGGCTAGTTGGTGCGGCGGCACCTCTCGAGGAGGCGAACGATAGCGCCTACAGATCCAGAAACGGCGGTGCCGTGTGCAGAGGTAGTGTTGGTGTCTTCGCCCATGGACACGAGCGGTGGCGGCGGCGGCCGGGCCAGCAAGAAGAGCTTGATTCGGTGGCGCAATAGCCGAGCGGCGGCGGCGCGCAGTGTGAGTAGCTGTTGCAGCACCGGCAACTTTAAGTTGGTGGAGGCACGAGGCAGCCGGGTGTGCACGATGGCTTCTCACCCACCGCGCTTCGAGGCGGCATTGGTGGAGCCAGAGCATACGGGCAGCTTGTGAGCGCCCGATGGCTTCGGGCGTGTAGCCATATGCAGACGGTGCAGCTGCGGGCTGGCACAGTGCTCATGTGCGGCGGCCGTACGGGGCCAGTGGCATGTTCGGCCGCGTGCGTCTTTTTCCTTTTTTTCAATCTACGGTGAATCAACATCTACTCTTTCATTTAATCTACCGATCAACATTGTGCTGGCGATTTCAAGTCTACTTGCGGTAGATTAGAGCGAATTTGTACCATAGAAAATAATCTAGAAAGCGAAATCTAAGGAATTTAAAGCGATGTAGACATATACAATTCAATATACTAATGCTTCGATGATTACCTTTCGATTCATCGGAGTGATTCGTGCTGATAACGTGTCGAGGAATTGTCACTGGCAAGCCTAGTCTGATCGATTCCTCTACTATACAAAAGAGATGATCAAACACATCTGACATAAATAGTAGATCTACTCCTTAAAAGAAGGAGTTCAAGGTGATGGTGCATCCTACACTCCTTCCCTTTTCACTGATATATGGGGCCATCCTCTCTCTGCATCATGTCAGTGAAAAGGGAAGGAGAGAAATTATGCTGACTGACATGTGGCCCTTCCACCTCGAAACCCGTGCGCTTCCTTTTACCGAAACCGCTGCCTCCCCCACCTCATTTCTTCCACCCTCGCCTCTCCTTTCTCCGTCGCTCCTCACCTCCCTCCGCCGCCGCTGCGCCGCCCTCGCCTCCTCCCCTCCCTCCTCCGCTGCCGCGCCGCCCTCGCCTCCTCCCCTCCCTCCTCCGCCGCTCCGCCTTCTCCCCCGCTCCTCCGCTGCCTCCTCCTCCCCCCACCCCTCCGCTCCGCCGCCGCCTCCTCCCCGGCTCCTCCGCTCCGCCCTCGCCTCCTCATCCCCACTCCGCTCCGCCCTCGCCTCCTCCTCCCCACACCACGCCGCAGCCTCCTCCCCTCCCTCCCACCCGGCCCAAGCGCTCTTCCTTGGCCGCCGCGTGCGTTGTTCGCCTCGGGTCGTTCGGTGGCGCAATGTCCGTCTAAGGAGTGGGCTTCTTCGCCTCGGGTTGTTCGGCACTGCAAGGTTTCCTCCGGCCAGCCGTGCAAGAGCTTCTTCGCATCGAGTTCCTCTCCACTGCATCCGCTCATTTCCTGAGGAGAAACCCTAGGACGCCGCCGTCGTTCCTCTCCTCCGTCGTGGTTAGCTTCTTTTCTTCGCGCCACCTCCGCCGGTCACCTTCTCTTCCTCGGCTATGATCTGTGCCCGCGCACCGATTTGGGGGCACCAACCTACAGCAAGCCGGCTCTGATCTGAGGCTTTGTTTGATTGTTGTAGACTCCGCACCTCACCGAGCCACAGCCTCGCTCAAATCCACACCTCACCGCAAGCCATTCTCCGATCTGGCCGCCCCTTTGGCGGGGGCGTACGACACATGGCAAGGATGTGTTGGCCAAGACGGTGGAGCACTCCAGACGGTGGAGTAGTTTCTTGAACAGCACCACCATCTGGGTGCTAACTACATCAAGGAAGCCGGCGTGGCGGCCAGCACGGACGTGCTTGGAAGGGATCCAGCGCAGCTTGAGGCCATTCAACACTGCTAAGATGTTCAATCTACTCTGCTCCTTAATTGTCTCTACTGAATTCTACACTTCTTCTGTTGCCTAAAACTTGTTTGATGGAATGATTGAATGACCCATCTGCAACACAATACTAGAAGGTAGGCAATATGGGAGTTTCCTTCTAAGAGGCATGCATTGTTCTTTCAGAAAATATTGTTGATTCGTGTTATTAATAATAGTTTTGCTTCTATTTCTTGCAGATCCTATATTTGCATTCACATGACTGCTTGACAAGGTGAAAGAGCTAGACTGTTACTCTCTGCTCCAGTTCTTCTCATTCATTGGAAATATTCAAAGAATGCATGATTTGTCATAATAGTGTGATGACATTTGTCATGTGCAATAGTAAAGTTGTTCCCAAATAGTTTTTTTTAGAGAATAGCTTCTGATGATCGCAACCGCTTCATTTGTGTAGTGGATACATGGATCGCCAATCCCAGATGGGATGATAAGCCTCGCACTGTCGCACAGGCCTGAACAATGCAGAAAATTATTTCTGAAATTTGTCAAAAAAACTTGCTTTCTGAGATATATATGGTGGCTGATTATTAAGTGGAAAATAGGGTACCTGATGTTTGCACCCTCCTTTGTTGTAGGAGGGATGGTGCGGAAAGATCGTTAGTCCGATGGTAGTTGTGGGGGTTTAATCAAGTGTAAGTGGATTTTTTTTGCATTTGTTGCAAAATAGACTATTTTTGTGTAAATGTTTCTGAGTGGGTTGTGATGGGGGTGGGGAGTACTGATGTTGAATAAGATTTTAGTTGATGCATAGGATAAGTTGATTTTTAATTGTCAAGGCTTCTGATCACAGAATTTGTTTATTTTAGCTTATCCAATGCACTATTCTAAGAAGTAATGTTCAATTCAATTGGGTTGCCAATAGCATTGATTATCTGCTGACTGCTATCTGTGTCCTTATTGACAAAAGGGTTACTTATCTTTCGTCCCTAATTTCTTGCCTAAATATATGTACTACCTCTTTCTGTGTGCTGTTTATTCATGTCATTTTTATCTTGATAGTAAGAGCTAAATATGATATTTACAACTTATTGTTTCTGTCTGATCAGCAAAAAAAATGTTCTTGTCATGGTTGGAGATGATGATCAGGCATCTTCACAGTCATCAGCGATCTATCGGAAAGTTTTCGAAAGTACAAGAAGAGGGTTCAAACACAACAAGTCCTTTCTGTGTTCAAATTTTGCAGGCACAACAAGTCCTTTTTGTGTTCAAATTTTGCAGATCTTCACTAATCAATTTCCTTAGGCAAAGGTAAACTCTCTCTTTGGTATTGCCATATTGTGCTACAGCTGACAAACACTTCCATGAAGGTGAAGCTTACTTCGCAACATAGCTGAATAACCGTTTGCAACTAACTAGCTGAATGCTTCGTGTTCAGGTTAGTGTTAGTCTTTGTCAGGGTTATATAGCTCAGTTGCTTTCCCATTTGGTGCTTTGGTTGATAGAAGAGGTTGCATCGTGCTATGTAATAAATGCCGTAATGTTAGGTTCTTAGTTCCTGTCTTAATGGTTTGCGTTGTTTCAGAACAAATAAGGCAAGCTATAACACAAGAGGAGCTTGCTGTGAGTGATACTATGCCCTCAACGAAAACATTTGTAATTGTTAACATGAGTTAGGCTGTAGAATGCATGATTGAGCAAAGGATGGTAGGGCATGAAGGAGAATGAGATTGCAGGAAACGACAAGGGTGGGGGTGCAAATGCCAAAGGGTCTTTTGCTGGTGGCAAACTATGAGTGAGGGTAACACCTTCCCCTTTTATGAGAAAGGAATATGTTTCCACAAGGATTCAACAGCCTCAAAATTGGCTACATAAAGTTAAAAAGTTCTATGTTTTGAACTATGTCTGAGTTCTTAGGTTAACCTAACATCGTTTGGATTTTCTGATCTACCATTGTGAAAAATCTTCATAGATTACTGTGCCATTTTTTGTGCTTTAATGTTTGCTTTAGCTAAGGACCAATACTCTTAATATGCATTGAGAATAAACGACATTTTCTTTTCTGCAGCATAATGTGTAGTTGTTGTTGAATCAGTTGGGCGGCAAATCCCCATTTCTTTCCTGGACAGAGTTAAGGATGATTTCACCAAAAGATATGGTGGTGGGAAGGCAGCCACTGCCGCAGCAAACAGCCTCAACCGAGAGTTTGGGTAGGGTATTCTGATTCTGTATTACAATTTTGAAATCCAGGTTCTTGACGGTGGGGAGAAGATTGAACTGCTCATTGACAAGACTGGGATTTATGGAAGAGTTCTATTATACTTATAATTTTGTGCTTTCTAGCTGAATGTCTAGGCGTTGCTACGGATTTTAAAATTTTATCATACTATATGTTCTGAAACTAATGGGTGGTAAAATTTTTTAGAACATGCGTACAAATATGTTCTAAAATTTTTTAAAATCCGTAGCAACGCACGGGCATGCAGCTAGTTGAAAACATAAAGATAGGTGGAGAACTCTTGGTCTTTTTTATTGCTTTCTCTTTCATGTATATGTATAAAATAGCCAATAGTATTCACTATTTATAACCTAGTGGTGAGATGCGGATCATGGGTCAAAGCTGCCCAGACCTAGGTTTCGCAACAGAAGCAAGATCGAAGAGAGCCAGAAAGAGGAACGTGAGCCAGAAATTGACTTGAGCCAGAAGAAAGAGGGCCATGAAAAATTTCTAGTCGATTCAATGTTGATCCGAATCCAACGCTAAAAAACGGAAGGGTGGATAAGAGAATCAGCTCTGTTTATTTGTCTTGTTTCCTTTTAATGTCCGGGTTGTTTTCTTTTTGCTAATTTGTACGAAGCCAAATATAAGCACGAGTAGGAGGAGATTGAGTAGGAGTCGTGTGCGTCTAAGATGTGCGTGCGTTTGTATTTTTGACCAACTTAGGGGATAACCCATGGCCAACGTCCTTGGAAAAACGGGTTAAGCGTTATTGAGAATATACACCGGAAAATCGTCATGGTGCCGGCATATCATGTTTTTGAGTTCGTGTGAATTCCTTCCTAGAATTTTAGTGTTGCACGTAGAACCCAATCGTTATGTTGGGTGTTTGCCAGCAGGATCAAGTGATCCCCTGTTTCTGTTCGTGTGCTACCGTGCGCGTGGGTTGGCGTGCTGCTTCCAGCGTCAAGTCGCCTGCCCATCTCTCTACGCTGTTGCTGATGATTGGCTCTTGATCCACGTGAAGAGAACCAACCGACTTGGTGAACTAGCCTTCTTGGTTATCTGCAGTTCTTTTCCTTCAATCCTTACTGCATCCGTGTGGAGAATTATTTGGAGCCGACTGCAAATAGGGCTCTGTGTTGCTGCGCATACAAATGTGCCTGCATGCTCATGTTGCTGTTGACGCCCGAGAAATGAGAAGGAAGGCTGCTGATCTTGGAGTGTGCCGTGAAGGATTGGGCAAACGTCCACGTGCCCATCAGTTTATTAGTCGGGCGTACCATAAACATAATTGTGCACCAAGATTTCAGATCGTCCTGTAACAGTATGCCACTTAAACTACCGCAGAGAGTACCAATTTCTTTTTCTTGCTCCAAGTGTAACACCAGACAATACATTGTTGGATGTCTCTAGAAGAAACTAATGGTAAAATAAACCCATAATGCAAATATAAAGAGATTACCCGTGTCTGCAGAGTGGATGCACTCGAAATTTGAGGCCATTTCTTCTGATGCAACGAAATGTATCACTAAAATTCTATGCGTGGAGACAAACTCACAGTTATTTCCGTGGGCACAGTCCACCCAATCACCGTGTTGAGGCACATCACCGAATGAAAGCATCTCATGCACATCCAAAAGCTCTTTTCTAGATTACTATGGTAGTATGGTCAGAATCAAAGCTCTAATTTGCATTGTTTGAACTCATCAGTGCAAGCTCATACGTACCGGCATACACCACCAAAACACCAACTAATTTTTCCCCCAACGCTAGGCACTGAAACCAAACCATCTAGCTAGGAGCCCCGTAAGATGTACTGGAGTAGTAATCAGGAAAATCTGTTAACAACATCAAGGTCCTAGATGCGAGAAGGAGGAGGAAGCTTCTCGAATCATAGAGATAGAGAGGGGATCGAAAAAATGATGAGATGGTGTGGTCTCACCATGCGCGCGGACTCCGCCTATGCAGTTGGGGGCCATGAGGAGGCCGGCAATGGCGCTTTGGCCCCGAAGGAGATCTCTGTGATGGGCACGCTGCGCGGGCCCCCGAATGCACTGCCAATGTGGTTGTCCACATTGGAGATGGAGAAGGTGTGGGCCACATATGCCATGCCAAAGCAAACCCTAGTGTCTCACGAGGCATGGCCTCGGCATAGATTGACACCTCTCCTAGCTAGATCTGGCACCCTCAGTGTAGGTCGGCGATGGCGGGGTAAGACAGAGGCCACCCGATCCACTGTACCAGCCTATGTGTCTCGCTATGGTCTGTGGGTAGCCAGCATGCCAAGGAGCGTGCAGAACCACGACAGTGGCTCGTGGATGGATGAGAGGAGAGGGCATTACCATAAAAACGGTCATCACAGACGGTTTCTGACCCATCTTAATTTATGTGTCTATGATAACAGGTGGCTATCATAGAAGGCTCTCGAACTATCTGTGATAGTCTAATATCACAGACGATTCTAGTTAATAACCATCTATGATAGTCTATCATCATAAACAGTTCTAGTTAAGAACCATCTATGATTACATTCTATTGTTCTCATAAATAGGCCTCCTTGAGTTCATCAATATTCTCTAATTGCACAACAAAACAACATAATTAGATAATGCAGATGAACCAAAGTAGGCCTATTTATGAGAGCAAGATCATCTTGCAATAAACTTTGTTGCCATGTCTTCATCCTGCAATAAAAACATGAATTCAACGAGGACTGAAACTCTAGCCATCCATCAATCATCACAAGAATTAAGGCAACAGCAATTAATTTTCACACATGAGCATCAAGATTTACATGGCCGAAACCCTAGCCATCCAAAACTTTCAAATAGGGGATATATCATTGGTGATTAAGGAGAGGCAGATGTGGCGTCACCGTTGGGTCATGATGGTGACACTGCACCAGACACTCTTGTCCTAAGTGTCACAAGAGGAAGCAAGAATAAGGAGTGGATGAACTAGGAGTACCAGGAAATGTCCTCATCAGTGTTGGTTCTTAGAGTGAAATTAGGGGAAAGAGAGAGGGGGAGTAATAAGGGGCGAGAGGTGGGAGGAGACCGGTGCCTGCCATTCAATGCGGAGAGAATGGATGGGTGACATCAAAATCCTAGCAGACATACTACGGATCGGTGATGTGGTATTATCACAGACAGTTCGGATTAAAAACTGTCTGTGATGTATGCTGACATCACAGATAGTTTTTAATCCTAACCATCTATGGTAATATCACAGATGGTTCAAAACAAAAACCGTCTGTGAGAAATACAGACATCACAGATGGTTTTTGTTTTAAACTGTCTGTAATATTATCACAGATGGTTCAGAATAAAAATCATCTGTGGTAATTTTATCATTGATGGTTTGTGTTGAATCATCTATGATGAGGCGTCCAGGATGACCCATTTTATAGCAGTGAGGTGCTTGTTGGGGAGGGGTGGTGAAGCGCAAGTGGACGGTGATAGTGAGAAAGGCCATGCACAGGGAGAAATGGCACCAAGGGAGGGGCAGAAGGTGTTGGGGGTGTGGCGGTGGAGAAGGAGCTGCTAGTGCGGTGGCGCGATTGGAGCTCATGTGAGGAAGGGACACAGGAGTGGGAGACGGCTGGGGAACATGGAGTGCGGGATGGGAGCTAGGGTTTTGGCTCCTCATGTGGCTAAGCAAGGAGAGATCGCAGCCGTTGATCCCACCACCTCTAAATTCAATGAGAAGTGTAGCGCACAAGGCCCACAAAGAGGCTGGATGCCTAGAATCGCTATGCTCTCACTCACCTGCGCTGGTGTGGACACATGCAGACCAAGCACGTCTCCCGAATCGGCCAGGAGGTCCACTCCTTGCGGGAAGTGGGCTCAAGGCTATGTACAATAGTGAGTGACAACTTGTTTCTAATGCATGCCATATCATTTTTATAGACAATATCTCTTATAGATTATCTATAGCACACTCCAAAACATCAACTTTCCATAAATTTTTATTTAAAATGGAACCCAAGTGCAAATTGTCTAAACTTCCCATGCCATCTTCCTCCCTTGTTCCCATCCCAATGGGACTGATTGCTACACAACCTCTCACCACAGGCTCCCCTTCCTCCAGTCACTACCCTCCCCCTCCTCACTACCTTCTCCTCCCACCCCGCTGCCACTCTCTCCGTCCACTTCGACCACTGCCCTCTCCCTCCCCTTTGGCCAACACCTTCTTCCCCCACCCCTGCTACTACCTGTATTGTCCTTCATCACCACTGCGGCCTCTTAGCTCACCATCATCAATCCCACTAGATCAAGCCTCTACTTATCACCACGTTGGCATCAACCTCCCTTACTATCGTTCTAGCCTCTCTCTCTCTCTACCTCACCTCCAAAGCTAGATCCCATCGGATCAAGGTCTTGTTCACTGGATCTACCTCACTGACAACTCTAGTTTAGCCACCAAGAACCACGTCACCTCCCTCCTGATGCGGACCAACTAAGGATTAGTTGATGCGTAGGGATGACCCGATCTTTCCTGGTACGATCAGCGAGGTTCCTTCTCCTTGTCTTGATGCAGCAAACAATATTGATAAGGGTAATTTACACTAGTATGCAAGGCTCACACTAGAAGCAATCCGCCGAAACCCCCAAACCGTGAATTTAGCAAGAAGACACGAATTAGAAGAGATGAACCTTGTAGATTCGATAGGCAATCTCAAGAATCTCCTATTCTTGCCTTGCACCAACTCCACAAACTCCAAACGAGAAAACCTTGCAATCACACAATCTGGCCGCCACCAACCATCATGGCGATTTTCTCCTTTATTTCACGAGTCTAAAAACTTATCATATCATAGCCTAAGTTACAGTGGGGCTAAGGCCCTGGCCTTATATTGGTGCACAATGCACGGTCTTGACTAAAACTCACACACTACTTGGCCTAAGGCTGAAACAAACTCCAATATGAACTAAAAAGAAAATACCTAAACTGCTACCTCTGGTTTCTCTCTCAATTTGTGACTTTAATGTAAGGATTCTGTGGCTAACACCTCATTCATTGTATGGGGCTTCGAAATAGCTTTCTAACGAGTCCAAGAACGCCCAAATTGGACTCCGTTTGTGAAAGTTATGTATGTTTTAGTATCGGTCTTGCCAGCTGTCCCAATCCGAGTCCGAATCGGTTTCGAATCTTTATATGTTTTGTTTTCTTATTCAAGGGGCTTCCAAATCTGTTTAGAAAGGAATCCTTCTCAATGTTTAGAAAGCCATGGTGTGGTCGGATTTTACCCTTAGTTGCATTGCAATACTCGGACTCCTTATGTTTGGCAAGTCTCGCGCGTCTCTCCGGACAGCTCGTGCAGCTTTCAATGAAATTGCCATACCTTTATGTAGGAAGCTCCAATCAAGTGCTGTTTGATTTGTTGGAAAGTACACTTCATTAACTTTCCAAATATGTATTTTGTGTGCATTAGAAACCTCAAAATTGACGTTGAGAACTTCATGAAGTTTGTGGACAGAATTGCAATCATGTGAACTTGATTGATCTTGTGTCTTCCTCTTTAGTCAAACTAACTTTCTTTCTTCTCCATCCACACCTTTAATTCCATGCATTGTTGTCTTGTTTGCACTGCGTAAAGGAGGAATCACATAAGCATCCGCACAAACTAAGGTATTCTTCTCTCTCCTATAACCGATGGCTTCTTTCTCCTTGCACAATTCAGGACTATTAAGCCTTGTAACTTCAGATTGCATAGATGAAGCACAAATCAATGTAGTGCTCACACTCTTGGCCACATCATCCCCTCCCCCTTCAAGCGAAACCGTACTCGGTTTCGTGGTAATCTTCATAAGCTCATTGCCGTTGATGGCAATGTTAGAAATAATCTCCTCATCTCTCTGGGGCAGCAAAGATTGAAATACACCTTTATGCATAAAAGTGAAGCGATTGGATCTCCCTTGGTGTGTAACATTGCGATCAAACTGCCACGGACGCCCCAACATGATGTGACACATGTGCATAGTCACGACGTCACACTCCACCTTGTCTTCATATCCATCAATTGAAAATGGTACGCGAACTTTATGAGTAACTTTCAGCTTACCAACATTGTGAAGCCATTGCATATAGTATGGCTTAGGATGCCTCCATGTGGTTAATGAGAGTGCATCAACTACGTCCTTGTTGATCACATTGTTGTAGCTTCCACCATCGATTATAAGCTTGCACCGTTTGCCTTTGATCATGCATTGGGTTTGAAAAACACCACGTCACTGCCCCTTCTCAACAATTAGCTTATTGCCACCATCCACCTTATGAGTCATCAAAGTTGGACCAACCTCAGGATCACAATAAACAACTTCTTGTGGAGAATCATTGAATTTCTCATCGTCATGTTCAGATTCCTCGCTTTCGCCCTCTGTGGTATATCCCTCATGTGTGAGTAACACCTTCCTTGCATTTGGGCAATCCCTCATCATGTGACTCCTGCCCTTACACTTGAAGCACTCAATTTGACTTGTTCTAGCGGTGGAGAACGTGCTAGAATCAGATTTGGTTGCTTCTTTACCTCTGTTGCTTGCCTCCTTTGAAAGAGCCCCATTTGAACGACTTGATGTCGCCACCTTGGAGTGTGAACCAACATCATCGCCTTGCTGTGATGGACGCCTCCATTAGTTTGTTTGAGTGTTGGCATGTCCTCCCTTAGCTTGTTTGCGCTTCAATTGTTATTCAGCACGTTCAACTTGATGCACCAAATCTTGGATGTTGTAGTAATGGACCATCTCCACGCTATCTTGCACATCCTCATTCAACCCATTAAAGAAACGTGACATAGTAGCCTCATCATGCTCCTCTGTTCCTGTACGGATTATCAACATCTCCATCTCTTTATAATACTCATCAACACTAGAATTACCTTGGCGTAGTTGTTATAGCCGGTTGTACAAGGTCCTAGTGTAGTGTGCTGGGACAAAACGCTACCTCAAAATATTCTTCAATCGTACCCAAGTATTCAGACGAGCTCCTACGTGACACAATTGATTCCACCAAACAAGAGCATATCCGGTGAACTCAATTGTCGCCAAACGAATATTCTTATCCTTAGTATAGTGATGGCTGTCAAAAATTTGCTCGACACGCATCTCCCACTCCAAGTACTCCTCCGGTTTAGCTTTACCATTAAATGATGGGATAGAAATTTTTATCTGCCCAATTCCATCATCCACGGCAACACGTTGTGCAAATCCAACACCATCACGCATACCTCCACCACGGGCAGCACCTCTGCCACGCATGTCCCTACCACGGTAGTCCTGAGCACAGCATGGTTGTGGAGCAAAGCCTGCTGCACCATCAAAAACCTCCTCGTGTTCGTCATCTTCGTACGGTGCGCACCGTTCGGGATATTGAGGTTCCTGTTCAGCATGCTGAAATTGTGGTGGCTGGATGCGTATCACCTTCATCAATGCGTCAATTCGCGCCCCCAAATCATCAACCTTGCCTTCAAGCTTCCGGTGACAACTCAAGAAGTAGTCACGTGTCGCTTCAAATCCAATCCGTACCTCGGGTGGCAAAGACGCCGCATATTGGGGCACCTCCCCAATTAGCTCGGTATGATTATGTCGCGCCTCGCCATCTTCAGTCTTCACAGAACCCGCCATTAAGAAAAATTCAGCAACCTCGTACCATGATTAACCACGCTCTGATACCACGATGATGCGGACCAACTAAGAATTAGTTGATGTGTAGGGATGGCCCGATCTTTCCCTGTACGATCAGCGAGATTCCTTCTCCTTGTCTTGATGTAGCAAACAATACTGATAGGGGTAATTTACACTAGTATGCAAGGCGCACACTAAAAGCAATCAGCCAAACTCCCCAAACCGTGAATTCAGCAAGAAGACACGAATTAGAAGAGATGAACCTTGTAGATTCGAAGGGCAATCTTAAGAATCTGCTATTATTGCCTTGCACCAACTCCACAAACTCCAAATGAGAAAACTTTGCAATCACACAATCTGGCTGCCACCAACTATCATGGCGATTTTCTCTTTTATTTCACGAGTCTAAAAATTTATCATATCATAGCTTAAGTTACAATGGGGCTAAGGCCCTAGCCTTATATTGGTGCACAATGCACGGCATTGACTAAAACTCACGCACTACTTGGCCTAAGGCTGAAACAAACTCCAATATAAACTAAAAAGGAAATACCTAAACTGCTACCTCTGGTTTCTCTCTCAATTTGCGACTTGACTATAAGGATTCTATGTGACCACCATAGCGGCCAATATCAAGAATGAACTAAAGGTGAATTCGTTTCTTCAACTTCAACATATTTTAAATGAGAATATGATGCTACCTAATGATGAAATTATATATATTTGTAGCACCACATCACTTTGGAATCAATTGAAGCAAGGGTTCAAGTTGGACAGGTTTTGGAATCCAATTCGGCCTCCAGATCAATTCGGATTCAGCCTGACAGGCCAACTTCAAACGGCCATAACTTTTGATCCAGAAGGCTTCTCGGGGTCCGTGAGTACTCGTTGGAAAGATCTTGGAGTCTACTTTCAGATGGATCTGGTCTCACCTCCAAACTCCACCCGAGCAGATCAGAAACTGCGAAACAAACCACATCACTTTTCCAGTCCAAGTCAAAGTGGGCCGAGGGCCTTGTAACTTGGGCTATTTGGGCTGGTACTGTTCATGTGAACAGTATCACACGCGTGAACAGTAACTAGGAATAGTACCATATCCCTTTACATTATATAAGTGTGGCTTCCCCTCCCCTATTTAAGGAGGCTGCACCCCTTTAGTTTTCCTTGAGTTTTGCTTAGATTAATATGTCTTTGAACAGTTTCGTCGTTCATTGGTTTGTGAGACCCCAACTTGTGAACTTAATGTTTATTCGCAATTTCATATTGCATCTTGTACTCTCTTGCTTGTGTTCTCGAGTCGCTTGCAGGAGATAGCCTTCTTGGCGAGGTCAATCGTGTTCGGCACGGTTGATAACCAACGGAGCAGTGGTGTAGTGATTGCGAGGGGTTCGATCTGTTTTGGTCGGAGCCTTTGGATCATCAACGTCGAGATCTCCACAATCGACTTATCAGTACCTCTCGGAAGATCGGGCCATCGTCACATCAGTTGGTATCAGAGCAACGGTTGCCCGTGAGGTAATTCTTGTATCCCTAGTTAGTAGATTGGTTTTTATTTCCTATAGCCCAGAAAAAAAATTGCCCCACAAAAAGAATTAATTCCGCTGTCCAAACCCCGTTGTGCCTTTCAATATGTTAGTTTTGGTTTGCTCAATTGAATTTGTGTCCATATTAGCATTGTCTAGTTGCTGGTCATATCTTTGTTCCACTAAAAATCCAAACAAAAGAAAAATTCCCGACCCCAAACCCTAATTTCCAAATTCGGCTGATTTTTTCTTTCTCTGCAGCCGCCACCAAAAACACCATATCTTTTGATTCCGAGATTATGTTTGAGTTGGACCACCGCCATTAGATTCAAAAATTCCTTATCTATCTATCTGTAAACTTTCACGTCATTCCAGCGAGGCAGTTAAGAGATATGTGCGGTGAAAGTTGACCCAGTTATCTGTTTTGAATCTGCAACAGTCGGCAGTTGTGATTTTTGTGCGAATTTCTGTGCCGGGTTTCGGAAGTTGGCCCCAAAAGAAAATCTGTAGAAAAAGCCATCAGAAAACAGAGAAAAAAATAATCAGTGAAAAAGAGGCATCTGAAAAAAAGTTACAGCCAAAATACCAACATACTGTCCAGTTTACAGAAATCTTCAGTTTTCAGTATTGGGTCAATCCTTGTGTTCCTCAATTCCAGATTGCATTGGATTGAATTATCTTGAATTTACCACTCCCACACATTGCCATACACTTGTTTTTAGCCTTCTTCCAATCTTGGTTGATCAGCAACATAGGCTAAGTGCTAGATACGAACTATAATTCTGTTCTATGCAATTCTGAAATTAACTGATTGTTCTCCATTGCTACCATATTGTGCCTTCCAAGCTACACCTGCTCTTGATCAGAACAGGTTCCCTCTTGCAATCGTATCCACGCTCAACATGGTATCACGAACTAGCCACCGGTTGTACCACCTGCTGCATTGGTAAGAACACTTGTAAGAGTATGGTAAGACGCTTGAGAATGTGTGATTCCACCTTCCACCACCTAGTAGTTGATAGGGATAATACCTTTGTGTTGTCTTTTGTTTTCTACTAACCATGACAGGTGAGTCGTCTGATGATCAAGAGTGTGTTTTAAAGGGAGAGCTCATGACGCTCTTCGATGAACAACGCACTACCATTATTGAGGACTTCGATAGGAAGTTTCAAGCTACGACAGATAAATTGCAGTGCGCCATCAATGAGAGTATTGCACGCCTTGAAAGAATGCTGAATCGGCCACCAAACATTGGACGCGAGTATGATCACGATGCGGACCACGATCGTGAGGAGGGAGATGATAATGAGAGACAAAACCACGACGCCAGTGCTTCATTTGCTGCCCAAGATGCACGCCCACGACACCGCCTACATCAAAACCGTCACGGTATGTGAGGTAATAATTTTCAGCACCACAATGATCGTTCTAATCATGACCCATTTGCTAAAGTCAAGTTTACTATTCCATCTTTTTCTGGTCTTTATGATGCTGAAATATATCTTGATTGGGAGATGACGGTAGAGCAGAAGTTTAATTCTCACTTGGTTCCTGAGCAACATAGAGTTAGACAAGCTACTAGTGAGTTTAAAGACTTTGCTATTATTTGGTGGACTGAACTGGGTACCATGCGCTTACAACCTAATACATGGGATAAATTGAAGGTAGCTATGCGTGCTAGATTTGTTCCTCCTGCTTTTAAACATGAAATGCATAAGAAATTGCAGTGCTTAGACCAAGGTCATAAATCTGTCGAGGAATATTATCAAGAACTACAAATAGGCATGTTGCGTTGTAATGTTGTAGAAGATGAGGAGGATAAGATTTGTCGTTTTTACGGGGGGTTACGGCGTGAAATTCAGGACATTGTTTATTATAAAGAATTTACTACTGTCAACCAGTTGTTCCAGCTTGCTATGCTTGCAGAAAAAGAATTGCAGGGACGCAAGGAATCAACGAAGGCAAGCACCGGACGACCCTTCTACACGCCGCGAACGACTACATCGACGGGACTGCCCAAGTCTTCTTCGAGTTTTCGTTCTCCTCCACCTCCTGTTTGTCGAGCTGCTGCCCCCTCTGTGAGTAGGGCGCGTTCAGCAGCACCGTCGCCACCATCGCGTGCACCCGAGACGAGCAAATCTACTAGTGTGCAAGCACCAGCACAGAGCTCTTCATCAGTTGCTTCCACGGGCCGTACGACGGGCATTGTGTGCCACCGTTGTAAAGGGATGGGCCACGTCATGAGAGATTGCACAAGTCAGCGGGCGTGCATTGCGATAGAAGATGGTGGTTATGTAAGTGCTAGTGATGTTGAGGATGAATATGCTCTTGCAACTAACCTTGCAGGTAATGGTGATGATTATGAGAACAAATCTGTGTTTGTGCCCTTTTCTGTGACTAATAACTTGCAGGTAGTTGAAGAGAAGCATAAGTTGATTGAATCATTTACCCCATTGGTTGAGAATGAAGATAAGGAGATGGATGCACTTACATCATCTGAGGAGAGCCAAAAAGGTAAAGAACATGGTGTTATCATCGCTCACGGTACTGATTTGGTGCTACAACAAGACATAGAGCAACCTTGTGAGTATATACCTGCTGTAGTGCAATATTTTGATGTTCCTTGTGTTTACTTAAATGAACCATGTGCTAATCTAAATTCTCATAATTTTGCACATGTCGAATTAATAACACATAAAGAAGTTTTGACTAGAATTTCTCCTGCTAATTCATTATATTACATCATGTTGGATCTTCCTATGAAATTATCACATGCTATGGAGAAAGTTTCTGAACTTGCATATTCGAAATTCTTGTTTAGTGCCTACACCTCTTGATATAAGTTTAATTTGATTGGAGATTATGGTGTGGAAAATCAATTTCTTGTATATCGAACATGCATAACTTGCGATCACATGGATGAATTGAAACTTGCTGTTTGGAACAATAATTCTTGTATGCTGAATCATGTTCAATGTGAGAGGGAAGTAAAATTTAGTACTCATCCAATGCCTATGTGTTCAACTCTTTTTACACCATCTAGTATAGACAATCTGAATAAAGATGATGAATTATGACAGAACATACAAATCTTTTCACCCTGGCTAGATGAATTTGCTATTGTTTGATTGAGATATGATTATATAGCTGGATTGTTCCTCACTTACATTTGCAAAACAAGTTGCAACAATTACTGTGTGACAAATTTTGAATTGCTCATTAACTTATATGATTACTCTTGGGTTAATAATACAATTAGCTTTTATGATCGCTGCTGTTTTATAACCTTAATTGTGCAACAACAAAGAACTGTTAAAATGGATGACATATACATATACCATGCATACACCTTGGCTTCTTTGTTATCATATTTTCAGCTTATCAAGAGCCGAGGATGGCTTTGTTTGCAAGAAGGGGAGGATGATAAGAACATGAACCCTATGGATACAACCATATTTGCTCTACTTATTGTTACAATTACAAGAGCTCCTACGCATCACTTAAATTATGAGGTAAGCTCGTTTCAAATAGATTTTACTTTATTTGATAAAGAACTTATGATATTACATAATGAGACTTTGTTGCGTTTGTTATCATACACCAAGATTTATGATCAGGATCATGCAATACGTGATACTACACATATGTTAAAACCAAGGATGGTTTTCCATCAAGAAGGGGAGGATGATGTGACCACGCCACCAACACGTACGACCATAGCGGCCAATATCAAGAATGAACTAAAGGTGAATTCGTTTCTTCAACTTCAACATATTTTAAATGAGAATATGAAGCTACCTAATGATGAAAATATATATATTTGTAGCACCATATCACTTTGGAACCAATTGAAGCAAGGGTTCAAGTTGGACAGGTTTTGGAATCCAATTCGGCCTCCAGATCAATTCGGATTCAGCTTGACAGGCCAACTTCAAACGGCCATAACTTTTGATCCAGAAGGCTTCTTGGGGTCCATGAGTACTCGTTGGAAAGATCTTGGAGTCTACTTTTAGATGGATCTGGTCTCACCTCCAAACTCCACCCGAGCAGATCAGAAACTGCGAAACAAGCCACGTCACTTTTCCAGTCCGAGTCAAAGTGGGCCGAGGGCCTTGTAACTTGGGCTATTTGGGCCGGTACTATTCACACGAACAGTACCACGCACGTGAACAGTAACTAGGAATAGTACAACATCCCTTTACATTAGATAAGTGTGGCTTCCCCCTCCCCTATTTAAGGAGGCTGCACCCCTTTAGTTTTCCTTGGGTTTTGCTTAGATTAATCTGTCTTTGAACAGTTTCGCCGTTCATCGGTTTGTGAGACCCCAACTTGTGAACTTAATATTTATTCGCAATTTCAGATTGCATCTTGTACTCTCTTGCTTGTGTTCTCGATTCGCTTGCAGGAGATAGCCTTCTTGGCGAGGTCAATCGTGTTCGGCACGGTTGATAACCAACGGAGCAGTGGTGTAGTGATTGCGAGAGGTTCGATCTGTTTTGGTCGGAGCCTTTGGATCATCAACGTCGAGATGTACACAATCGACTTATCAGTACCTCTCGGAAGATCTCCACAATCCACAATACTCGGACTCCTTATGTTTGGCAAGTCTCGCGCGTCTCTCCGGACAGCTCATGCAGCTTCTAATGAAATTGCCATAACTTTGTGTAGGAAGTTCCAAATCAAGCGATGTTTGATTTGTATAAAAGTAGAATTCATTAACTTTCCAAATATGTATTTTGTGTGTATTAGAAACCTTAGAATTGACGTTGAGAACTTCATGAAGTTTGTGGACAGAACTGCAATCATGAGAACTTGATTGATCTTGTGTCTTCCTCTTTAGCCAAACTAACTTTCTTTCTTCTCCATCCACACCTCTAATTCCATGCATTGTTGTCTTGTTTGCACTGCATAAAGGAGGAATCACATAAGCATACGCACAAACTAAGGTATTCTTCTCTCTCCCATAACTGATGGCTTCTTTCTCCTTGCACAATTCAACACTACTAAGTCTTGTAACTTCAGATTGCATAGATGAAGCACAAATCAATGTAGTGCTCACACTCTTGGCCACATCACCTCCTCTCTTCATTTCATTGGAATCCAGGTCAGCCTTACTATCCCAGCCTGCTCAGTGGAGCATGGGGTGGCCCTCGCATTCATCGTCGTCGCGACCTTCTTCAGTCACCATGGTCATCAGAGCTGTCGTGTAGCCGTCATCGTCTTCACCATGCCCTAGTTGCAACACCTCATGGGCCCTAGAAACTACATTGGTGATGAACGACTCCTTTCCAATAGCGCTCGCACTGTCCTTTTATGTGTTGGTTTTTGTGATGCGGTCATTGTGTGAGAAAGCGATGACTTCTCTTCTCTCTCCTCCAGGTCAGATTTAGCATGATGTGGGAAACTAACTGACAACCAATGTGTGACTATTGGAGATGCCCTAATAGTAATGCCCATGGGAGTGGTTTTTTTTGGGGGGGGGGGTCGAGGCAATAGCTGATGAAGAATCTAAGCACTGACAAATGGTTGGCTATCTCCATGACTCCAGATGTAGTTTGCTAGTTAGAGTCGCGACTATAGACATCGACAAAGAACTAATTTATCATGATTTTATCTAGTAATTAATGTAAGTTAAATTAGAGAGTGTATATCCATCGAAGATTATATAATTATATATGTAAGGGATATTGATTTCTTGATGATGTCACTTAATCAAGAGACTTATTTTATAGTCAATAATATAGGAGGGAGATTAATACATGCACACAAATATATATTTATCACATTAATTTTGTTCTTGTTTGTCTTGTATGTGCCATTTGTGTGATGTCCCCACAAGTGATCGTCGACCATCTTGTATAGATTGTTCTAGAAGAGTTGGTATCAAATCACCAATTAAATTTCTTAATGAAATTCCTAGTAAAACACTTGGAGTACTATTCTTAATAAAACAAGTTATTTAGATATATGTAACTATAAAGTTACCAGTTTCAAGATATGCTACTGCAAAAGTTCGCTCAATCTCGCCACCCTTAGGTTTCCTTGTATTGATCCACTTATCAACTTGCCTCATATAATTTTGCTTTAAAATTTGACTAGTGTTTAGAACTAGCCTCATAGGCGCGGCGTCACGCCGCGCCAGCCACCGTGTGTATCGAAATAAAAGAGGCGAAAATTCGTGAGGAGTTTTTTAAAAAAAAATCGAGGAGACATGCGTGTTTTTAGAAAAGACAGAGGTCTTTTTCGTAAAAAATCGAGAGACTGTACGTAACTAAACGAGGACCCGTACGTTGTTTAGAAAACCGTGGGGCGCTATCCTGCAAAGGATACGAAATTTCGGTGAAGTGAAGGGGTGTTTTTAAAAAAACAAAACTGGCAGGGACCTTTTCGTGAGGAAAAAGGACCTTTATGTAATTTTTGGAAAGTACAAGGAAATCGGCTCCCCCGGCCGTACGAAAATTACGACGCCACGCGCCGGCCGAGGGAGCGCTGGGGGGTGATGTGGGAGCACCTCCGCGCGGTGTTTCCCCCGGGAGTAATAGCGGTAGATGACGGTGTCCAGCAAAGTGTGAAATATCTAAAAAGGGGTGCATATTGCAACATGAATTGTCGTGTTTGACCGTAGAAGATCATAGCTGCCTTCTTGTGATCAAGTTGCACTGTGCTACCCAGGGGTGTCAATACAAATCCACATAATCTAATGTCCATATCAAGATGGTAGCATAAGCAAAATTACATTCATATTTGTATAACAAATATCGATATTGGCCGCCTATTCTTTTTAGCTTATAACTTACGGTTTTCCTCAAACAAATAAATAGGATGGCTTTTTCACTGCCCTTTGAACCAACTTATCGTGATAGCTTTTTTGAAGCGGCTTATCAGTATTTGGTTCGTTTGCACAAAGCACTCGCGGTAGGACCAAAAGCCATAAGTTGTAGCTGAAAAGAATACACATATTATCTTAATTTTTCCAAATACAAGTAGGAATGTGGTACACCAAAATGGTATTGAATCGAATACGAGTACAAATAATATCTAGATTCAGCGAATGTAGCAGCAGGTAGCAACCACATAATTTTCTTGTCCAACCTCCAAAATAGCATATTATCATGCATTTCGATCATCTCGAGTCTCAACGAGGTTGTCATCATGGTAGGCTCCAATTTAGCATTTGATGTTGTTTTATTTTGCAACGGCCTCCACTAAATCTCTTTGCGGTCTTTTTTTAAGTCAAATTTGTCATATTTTAGCCCAATTCCTACGTCACTAACTCATTTAAAAATATCTCCAAAATTGGTTAGGGTTAATTGCAAAATGTAGTTATTACTTATTGATTATGCGATAAATGAGAGGTAAAGGGGGTGTGCATATTACTACATGAACCGGTGTCAATGAACTTTTTTGTTAAACTTTATTATGCTGTAGGATACTTTGATCTAACCATTCCTTTCAGCTTATGGCTTTCCCGAATAAACAAATAGGATAGCTTCTTCACCACTTTTCCAAAGTGGCTTATCGGGATAGGCTTTTCAAAAGTGGTTTATCGATATTTAGTTTGTTTACACAAGCACACATATTAGGGCCAAAAGCCATTAGTTGCAGCCTGCTATAGACCATATTCTTTTGGGCTACGGCTGATGGCTTTTAGCTGCGCTTTTTGAGACGGTGGTGGATAGTGCAGATGATAATGGCATATGTGCTGGTGGGCTTGGGAAGTCGTTTAAAGAAGCAACTTTAAGACGCTTGTTGAAGAAGATGTCCAGTTTGTTTTGGCTTTGAGATAAGCTAAAGTCAAAAGCCACCTAAAAAGCTTAAAAGAACCGAGCCATGAGTCATCAGGCACAGCTAAAAAAAAGACACTCATGTGTTTGATACATACTTGATCCGGCTACAGTACCCCAAACTCTGGCTACGGGCCTTCTCCTTTGCCCTCAGATCTTAGATCCCCTCCTATCGCATTCCCATCCTACCTGAGATTGCAGGCTTCACTGTCCTCTCACTCGTGTGTTAGGACCTCAGGAAATATGACCCAACAATCGAAAATCAGAGTTGGATTTTTGGTTAATTGAGGACTTGGAGAGGGGAAAGTAAGAGCAGGAATAAGAAAAAGTAGATAGCCATAACTAGGATTTTCTCATTCATACTCTAGTCTTTTACACGATGGTTGCTTATAAGGATTCTCACTACTACAGAAAACCGTATTACAGACGATTCAAAAACGTCATCACAGACGGTTTTCTGAACCGTCTGAATTTATGGGTCAGTGATAATCGAAGGTTATCACAGACAGTTTTCGAACCACCTGTGGTGTAAATATCACAGACGGTTTGTAACTAAAAACCGTTTGTGATAGCTGATAATCACAGACGATATTTAGTGAAAAACCTCCGCATCTCATCTCTGACATAATCAACCAGCTCCTCTATAAGAGATGCCTTGATCTCTTCTCGTAGCCGTACCTCACGCTTGGCTTTGGTTCTCTTCCTACTCCGATACAATTCGGAGTCATCTTGGAAACCATGTTTCCAAGGAACGTAAAGCCCAAGGCCTCTCGTACGACCCGGGTGCTCCTTGTTTCCCAGGGCCGCGGAGAGTATATCTTTCTCCCTTGTTCCCTGGGAAGATTCAACACTCAGCGCATCCTGCAAGAGCACGGCATGTCATTTCACTTCCTACGAAGTTGTGGAGTAATTACAAGCTACGTAGTTCGATCGATATCTTACCAGGTGGTGGGACACTTCCTGGTCTGCAGGGTTTTGAAAGGAGACATCCCCCGATGTCGTTGTAGATGACCTTGCTCTAATCCAATTTCGAGCGCGGTCATCCGGGATATTGGCAAATGGCGGGGCGGTGTCCTGCGGGATTGCTTGTTCGTCCTCCCTCCTCCACTACGGGATTTTACCTGCATACCTAGCTGTGCCAAGTCTGTGGGGGTGTGTTTTTTGCCTGGAGGGCCTTGTGCGCCGCACTTGCACTTTTGAAATCTTCAGTCGCCTTCATCGCCTTGAACGCTTCCCATTGTGGTTCCAGGAATGGGTATTTATGAAAGGGCATTTCATCCTTCTCCACGTAGTTCTTGACAAGTGTGCTCTTGAAGTTTTTCCATGCTCTGCACGCCGCGAGCAAGGCTTGTTATTGCACGGTGTCTTGGTGTTCTTCTGGGATCTCGAACGATACAAAAATTTCTGTCAGCAACTCACGTTTCCGAGTCCCAGGCACGTTCTTCCACAAATCGAATGTGATCTGTCGGAACCCGGAGCAATGACTCCTAGATCCTCTGTGTAAATCGCACTAGTCCAGGATCAGCTAGTGCATACAGTGACAACAAAGATAAATATCAAGCACAAATGACTTCTTATATTAAATAAAGGGCCTTATAGCCAAGTCTTACATCAACACCTATTGGCAAAGATAAATAAACAAATAATTGCGGAAGCAACTGAAAAGAAGCGAAGCCCAAGCCTGCCCACAGGCAAATGACAGGAAGATGCGGCCTACTCACCCAAGTCTTCACCGTAGTCGAAGACATCTTCCTCTGTGTGGAGATAGCAAGGTGAGTACAAACTTGTACTCCGCAAATCACACGAAGAATGCAACATAATGATAAAGGCTTCAATGGAAAGCTTATAGGGTTAGTTTGCGTAAAACAACATTTAAGGAAATATGATAAATAGATTGAAAATGCTCAATTTAATACAGTAAATAAAAACCATACTTGTAGTTGAAAATAATATCGTCGGTGCCGGCTCTGACCAAACACCAACCTATTCACAGGCATCCCACGCGGACCATATTTTCCAAAAAATCACGTATGGATTCCATCCATCCACACATTTCCAAACGCTCGTGGATTCCATCCATCCACAAGCTTCCAATCTCTCTCATGGGTTCCATCCACCCACAAGGTTTTCATTCTCTCATAGATTCCATCCATCCATAAGGTTTTCAAAAATATTTTTGAAAAAAACAAAGTCTAATCCATGAAAAACTTTTACTCAGCATGCCCATGACCGTGGACATGGCTATCCAGGATAGATTACACACTCTGCAGAGGTTGTATAGCTTTACCTACAAGACACGATCATCCCTTTTTGCCACGCGAGTTACATACTTCCTTAGGTGTGCAGTAAGGAGTCGTGACAAGGCCTTTACAATGCAAAGCCTTCAATCTGGCCAAGCCAACTCTAAGGTTTCACCCCAGTAAGGAATCCACCAGACCGGGACCCCCCTCTTGAGCCTGAGTGAGACTTCTCATGGCTACAACCACGCTCACCCAAGTGGGACTTCTCATGGCACCAACCACGCCATGTTTCAACCTACGACTTGACTCAGGTTGGGACTTCACAAATTATTTAGCCAGGGTTGTCCCATACCAACCATGTAGTAGTACGATAGGGCTTTGCAATAGTAGCTCACAGACCGGTCCTTAATTAACTTAGGCTCAACCACATACCCCTGTGCACGACAGTCAACTTCTGTGGCTATAACCAACAGAGCATGCCTGCACCCACCATTCTACCCAATTGCCTAAGTCTAAACCAGTTTTTATATTTTATGCTGAAAATATTTCATAAACCTCCTTGACTCACCAAAGTCAAGAGTACATTTGAAAAGATTATCATTTCATGTGAAAAGATTCATCATTTTATGTGAAAAAGTATCCCAACCCAATTAATAGGCTAAGCAGGGCTAAGCATTTGATATAGAAATTCTCTAGCCAATACTAGTGCACTAACTAGAGTTTTAATCTAGGGTGACAAGGTATCGAGGAATTTAATATCAATGGAGGAATTAACAAGTAGGCAATAATTAAATTTAAAACTGAATTAAAATACGTTGAACATATGAATGCAGAATAATTTAAAACAAAATAATTTTATTTTGAAAACTGGAATCAGCATGATCAAGGAGTGTGACTTGCCTTGCTCTTCAACTTGGTATGAATCTTCATCGAAGAATTTTCCCGAATCGTCGAAATCTACACGTGAAAAATAACCCACCAAATTCAAATAAATTCAAAATAAATTCAAATTGACTTCAAAAATTTTAATTGAGGCCAGAAATGGATAGAGGGGAATTTTTGGTGTATTTAGAAATTTGAATGGGCTCAATCGGAGTTAGGACGAGGGAAAACGGGCTCTCGGAAGTTCGAAATCAGGGAAAATGAAAAAGATTGATTTTCTGGAATTATTTTTCTAAAAGAAATTGATTTATGACATCAGCATTGCGTCAGCCCTGGGAATTCTTTTTTCGGCCGAATTATTTTTGCACTGGAAATTGTGGTGAGAGGCTGACAGTTGGCCCTGTCCATGAAGACCGAGTCCATGGACCCGGGGGAGTGGTGAGGTGGCACGGGAGGGGTCGGGTGCGCACGTGGCACTGACGGGGTAGGAGGTAGCTGACGTGGCGCCGATGCGGCGCCACGTCTCCCACCACGTCAGCTCGGCTGCTGATGTGGCCGGGTCAGCCGGGGTGGCGCACGGGCATGGCCGCGGCGGTGGCGTTCCGGCGACCGGTGGCGAGTGGCACGTGACCGAGAGGGGGTGACAGGGAGTTCATCCCTACCTTGCGCGGAGCTTGGCGGCAAGCGGAGGCGGCCAGCGGCGAGAAGGCAGAGGCGGCGGCGGGTGGCTCATGGTGCGGCGGCGCTCCGGTGACGCTCGAGGCTGGGGAAGCAGCGGAGGAGAAGCGCCCGGAGGTGAGGGTGCTCGGGGTGGCGTTGGCCGATGTAACACCCCAAAAATTTGAATTTTGTGAATTATGTAAATCATGAATTATTTTGAATATATTTGTTTTGGTATTTCAGCTTTGCTGAAATTTTCTTGGATTTTGGTCTAAGATCTCATCAAAGGAAAAATAAAAACCAATAAGCATTGAGGGAAAAACATAAAAGTAAATAGGTAAATGAAAATATAAAGAGAGGATAAAAATAAAATAAATAAAAAGGGTACCAGCATATTAGAGATGGGGAAAATATATGGAAAGGAATTTCTCATACAAAAATATGTGCAAGATAAAAATAAAAAGAGAGAGAGAAGAGAATGGGGCCAGCCAGCCACACCCCCGCACCCCTGTCTTCCTCCCTACCCCGCACGGCATTCGGACAGGGCCGCCCCACGCCCGGACAGCACGCGCCGCATCTGCCTCTCCCCACAGCTTCCTTTGGACCGCCGGTTCCTGGCACCACGGCGCGGTCTTTTCCCCATCAAGCTGCGCCTGCGTCGCCTCCTACCACCATCAACTCACCATCCTCTCCTCCTCACTGCCCATGCCGAAGGGGGAGGCGCGGCTCTGGTCATCCTCCGCGTCAGCTACAGGGTGCCGGACCACGGCCCCGCTCACGCACGCGCCACCCCATGCCGCTTGCATCACACCCGGCCGCCTTTCCATCGCCGCCCCTGTAGCCACGTCGAAGTTGCGTCGCCGCCGTACCCAGCCAACCACCCGTCCCCGCTGCGCGCCTTTTTCCTGGCTATAAAAGCCCCGGCCAAGGTTTCCATCCACACCGCTAGAACTACTTCTTCCTCCCTCTACGAGCAATCGAGCTCCCGTGCCCCCATTCCTCGTCGGCGCCACCATCTTCCCCACGGCCGGTCGCCGAGCGCGCCACCGCATCGAACAGCCATAGTCCGATTCCTCCCTCTGAGAGCCTCCTAGGAGCCCGGTGAAGCCGTCCCCACGCTTCACCGAGCTCCAATCGGCCTACACCTCGCCGGCGTCGAGCTTCACCCGAGCCCGCCATCGCCGCACGTCGCCGACCCCTCTCCGGCACTCCCCGGCCCCCGCCGACCCCACCTTTGGGTTCCTCGCCACCCCAGCGTTCCATTTTGGCCGCCACCACCAACCCTCCGGCAGCCCACCGCCGGCCACATCACCGCCACTCCCCGCCCTCGGCCTCCCCTGTCTCGGTCCCTGCTGCGGCATTTGGTTTAACTGCACCCTCCCCGCTAGCCATTCAGATAACACCCAGCGTCCCCCCTGGTTAGCAGCGCGAGCGTTAAAAACTTGCCTCGGCCGCGCGCGTTTGAGCCTCCGCTCCGCAGCGCCGAGGTCGGTTTTAACTTTAATTTTTTTTGTTGTGCATTGGTAGTCCAGGAAGTTAGAGAAAAATCAGGAAAAAGTTCTATACTACATGAAAAATTTATTTAAGGGAAATAAATGAGCTTAATAAATGTTAAGCACAGAATAAACATTATATTCTAATAACCAATGTGCTTAAACATTTTATTTTAAAACCTAATTGCTAGTGAAAGTATAGTGAGATGTTAAGTAAGATTAATATTTAGGTTCAAGCTCTCATGATTGTAATAAATAAAAATTTGGTGAACAATAAACTGTGGACCAAGGCATGTTAATAAATGATAAAGCGTTAACCATTGCAAATTTAAAGCCCTAAAAACCGTTAATCCTTACAATATGATATGCAAACTTGGTTAGAGGCTATATTTCATGTAAACAACTTAAGGCTGAAACTTTGAATAATTATGATTAATTCATCCTCACCCAAAATTTAATAAAACATATTTCTAAATTTGACTAGGAAATCAAAGTCTAGCCAATAAAACTAACAACATGAATTTTGGACTTCTTTGTGAGCATTATTTGGTTTGCTGATTTGCTTTTTATCCGAATTTTCGCGCACGTTAAATTAGCTTACGAGGCTCAAGAAGAAGAGGCCGAGGCAGCAGCTCTAGAAGCTCAAGACAACCAAGACCAAAATCACTGTGACCAAGGCGAGTCAATACTTTGATCATGTTGAACCTACATTTTCTACAAATTACTTTGATTTAAATTATCAAATTGCATGCCGTTATTTTATATGCAAATACATATTTAATTTAATATTCTAGTTATATGCCCATTATTGACTTGATTAATATTACATCTCCTTTGGAATATTTGAATATATGAACCTTGTCGCCCTAGCAAAATTATAATAGTAACCTTCCGAAAATAAGTCCGTAAATATACGCCATGCTTAGTATTGCTTAGATACTCATGGGCGCGAGAGCGCCCAAGCATCACTTTTAATCCTAAGAAAATTTGGTTGGGCAGTCATGGTGGTAATAACTGGTGTATGTTGGATATGGTTATTTTATATTCCCAAAAACCTCAAATTGCTAATTTATCTGGGCGGATGGTTCGGGGGTATGGTGCAGCGGTGCACGAGAGTGTGGTTAGTGGTAGACCGCCCAGATACCACTAAGGACTGAATCTTGTCATGACCTCCTGAGTAAAACATGTACAACCACAAGTCTGTAAAGTACAACTTGGCTTAGTAAATTTACCGGACCCTGGAAGTCATCATCATGGCAGTAGTGCAAGTGGCTGTCTGGGTGGCGAGCTTGAATGGGACACCCGCAAGTGGCTGTTTGGGTGGTAGGCTTGAGGGTGAAGTTCTTCTACGGCGTGCTAGCAGTGTGGGTAGCCAGCTGCTAGACGCATAGACGGTTACTGTGATGGTTGGCTCAACTGCATGACTAAGGAATCATGTGGGGCAACGAGTAAACTGTCTCTTGTGGGTAAAGTGTGCCAACTCTGTAGAGTCAAAACTATTCGAATAGCCGTGCCCACGGTCAAGGGCGGACATGAGAACATAACAAAATATAGTTCTATTTCAAAACTTTGTGGTAAAATGAGAAGATATGGAGGGCAATGGGAAGCCCTAAATGGTGTTGTCCTGGGTGTCGTCCCAGTAGTAATGTAAGCGGCTATAACGCTGAAGATATGGCATATGGTATAGAGACCATGTAAAGGTGGATGGTCTCTAGATCACTAATAATAAAGCATTCTGATACACTCTTCACGTTTTGGTTCAAACTGCTAGGTCATAGGAAACTTTCTAAGTAAAATATATTTCTAACAGCAATTTCTAGCAAATAAAATAACCCAAGCCTTCTCTTGATATGCTATGCATACTACCTAGTTGCATTCTGTGTATTGGCTTGCTGAGCACGGTGGTTTGTGCTCACACTTGCATTACCAAAATCAGATTCAGGAGCCCAAGATCATTATGCATATGAAGATGCCCCCGCTGCAGAAGGAGGGAACAACGTCGAGAACTAGGGCGTCCTTGCGCTTTTGAGTCCTAGGTAGTTAGACTATGGTGTTGTGTGCCTATAATTATTGCCTTAGCTTAGGTAATAATCATATGGCACATATTTACCCCTAGTCGCTGCCTATGGATGAAAGGCTCTACTTGACTTTTGCTTCCACTGTCGTACTTTTGCAATGTGAACATTTGGCCTGATCGGGCCTTATGTAAGCTGATTGCCCGACGTGGCATAATTCAAAAACCCCGTTATGTAATATTATTATGAGTTGTTGTTATCCATGTGATGTATGAAATGATGCAGCAATGTACCTGTGAGCACTATCTACTGATCCAGGGAATAGTGCAGTGGTTTCACAGGAGATTTTGCATTGAAAAATCCGAGTCTGACAGCCGGGCATGAGGGGCCTCGTGTCGGCGGCAATCGCTCGCCGGAGGGCTCGCGCGGGGCGTGCACGGGGAGCTCTTGGTGCGGGGCCACTCGGCTCATCGGGGAGGGAAGAGGAGGGCGGAGGGAGGATGGGCGGAAGAAGGCAGTGCTGAAGGCGGATTTTATAGGGTCGAAGGTGGAGGGAGGCCGTGGGAATCTCTCGCGGGAGAGAGAGGTGGGCGGCGGCCGTTGCGGAGAGGTGGGGGAGTAGGGAGTGGGCGATGGGCACGAGGAAAGGGGGAAGGTGGGCGTGGTGCTGCGGCACACGAAGGGGAGTGGGCGGCGCGCGCGGGAGAAGAGGGGGGTAGGGCCGGGAATGGCGGGACGGTGGTTGCGGGCGGCGCATGGAGGAGGAAGAAGGCGCGGGGAGGGAGAGGCATCTGACATGTGGGGTCCACGCGCAGCGAGAGAGGGAAGGGCAGTGGGACCAGGAAGAGAAAGAGAGGGGGAGCGAGCGCCGGATTGAGATCGGACAGCTAGGGACGTTAAGTGGTGGCGGGTGGCTGAGATCGGCCGGGTGGAGTGCACGAGTAATCAGGGACGCACACATGTCGGGCGGGGAGGGGAGGAAGGCGAGATCGGGCGAGTGACGCGGGCTGATCCCGACCGTCCACGTGGCAGCCAGAGGGGAGGGGAGAGGGATTTTAATTTTTAATTTTTGATTTTTAATTTCAGATTTTCAAAAAATGCCAGAAAATTTAATAAAGCTTAGAAAAATATGAAATCACTTCCAAAATTTTCAGAAAAATTCACAGAAACTCCTGGTGACATTTTGGACTTAATAAAATTATTTTCAACTAATGTTGGTATTATATTTTCATACTAAAATACATTTTATTTTCAAAATAGATTTTAAAACTCCAGAAAACTCAGAAAACCCAAATAAAATCCAAATAATTTAATTTGACATAAGATTTTTATAGAAAATCAAAATATTACTTTATTTAATAGAATTTTTAGGTTTACTTAAAATACTTTTCTAATGCAGTTTTTTCAAAAACAGAAATTCAGGGCAAATCCAACATAAAATTTAGGCACAAAAAATACTTATTTTAATTCAGATTTTTATTTTAATATTATTTATTTATTTTAATAAAATCCTGGGCTGTTACATGATCTCAATTCGTTCTCGTGCAACTATTCCGATCATTCTTCGGAATGCGCATACTACTCGGTGAGGAAGGAGAGGGGTCCCAGATCCATCGACCTCTGTGACGGTAAATCGGCCCTTAGGCTTTTTCGATAGCGCTCTTCCTTGGCGTTTTGATTTTGGAGGGGACACATCTAGCGATGATGTTGAAGAATGTACGGATGACATGTTGGATATAAAGATGACTTCTTCAAGATATAAACAGGTGGAAATAGTAAGCCATCTAAACAACATATACAAGGGATATATTCAAATTACGTGCACTATAAGCAATAGAAAAGAAGAATCCAGTGACTTCTTCAAGATATAAACAGGTGGAAACAGAAGACCATAGTTCTCACACTCCAATAGCTATAAGGAGTTATGAAGAACCATTCTAGAAGACCATAAGATAAGAAAGTGCCTAAGAAAAGATACATACTAGCTAAAGGTGTGCAATCTATATATTTCGCTCAATAGAACATACCATACTATGATTCTTCAATTTGTGGGTCTATTAGGAACTAAATGGAAGCGTCTAGAAATTATGTCACTGGAGGGATAGATAGATGGTGATATAAATGGAGCATGTCGGAGAAATATACATATACATATACATATTACAATGCAACTCTAGAGTACATGCTAATGGACCATATATACATAACTCTAGAGTAAGCATGGAGCTGAAGCTGACTCAATTGAGAATAAAAGAGACAACGATCAATAGTCCTAGCAGATAGCGCACCACATGTAGTAGGTGAACATAGTGAATAGATATGGAAGCAGAAACAAACCACTGAGCACGTGAACAGAGTGAACAATGTCAGGATTGGCACGTGGCCATGGCGGGAGGGCATGAGGAGCTTCGGCAAAACTCGGTGAAGGCAGCGGGGTGGTTGGATCATTGAGTGGCACCTCGAGTCATGCGCTTCCTCGGGTAACATAGTGCGGTAGGGCAAGGTGAAATACAATGGCCTGTCGACTGCGAGATAAGCGAAAGTCGATGGCCAAATTTGGCCCGGAAGCTCTGGCTTTTGGTCAAGAGGGGAATAATGAGGGTGTCAGGGGTCCTATGAACGAGGTACGGTCGACTAACTAGGGATTGCGGTGATGACAGAAGGTTGTGGCTACAATTTGTTTTCTATAGTTTTGTCGGTCTGTGAACAGTAGTTAAAGTGGGAACAAGGAAAAGTTGATGGTAAGCACATACATGGATTAGCAGAGATGGCGTAGATGGTTGGAAGAAGTGTTAAATTGGGTCAAGATCCGATTGAAACTGAAATTCAAAAAAAATTTAAGATTACTTTTGAAATTCTGGGTTGTTTCTTAAACCACGTCAGTTAGCCAAAGTTTTGTTATGTAGTAAAACTAAAAACCAAATCATGGGAACAATCAATCGTCAAAAGAGGTGTCGTAGGGACGTGGAATTCCATGCACGTCCACATTCCAAAGGAACAGAATGATTTCGCGATTTCGTCAGGTCAAGGTCTTGCATTGCTCCAATACCAAATCGGCTCTAGCTCTAACAATTTGTTTTTTTAAAATTTTCTCTCTCTCTCTCTCTCTCTCTCTCTCTCTCTCTGATTTTTGAATAGTGCTATCGGTTGGGATATACTTACTCCATTTAATTTTATAAGACGTATTTTCTCTTGACTCATAGATCAAGAAGATTTAGAAATGATTAGACTACTTCCTAATTATTATCTTTAAGTACTATATTTAATACATGTATATAGAGAACATAAAGTAAAGCAGGATGTTTATTAGGGTATAGAGGAAATCTTATACTGATTTTGTATTAGAATACAAAATACGTTATATATTTGTTGACAATATTATTTAAAAACTATGTCATATCAATTTGAACATAGTGAATATTCTACAAGAGGGAGTCAAGGACTATCTTGGAACTTGGTGTAAAGATGCAGCAACAAAGGAATTCATTGGAACCTGTGCTGCCTACTCTTTAATGCTGTTGGTGCTAATGAAAACCTAGCAAAGCATTGATGCCAATCATTATCTCAATATAACAATCTGTGATAAAAGAGTTTGTATAACCATACGTTTCGATCCTCGTCGACTCGGTCATATAAAAGTGGACATGTTCTTTTTGCAAAAATACAAGGAAATCACAAGAAGAATGACGGTAATATTCATATTGAAACTTCCATTTAGAGCATTATAACACAAACCATAAAATTAGGAGTAAAAAATTTAATTTGAATAACATAGTCTAAATGAAATAGGCTCACGTACAAGAAAATTTGAAGGCCAAGTGGCCGACAGAACCTTTGATTCGGTTCTTAGGGAGCTGAACGTAGACTCAAGAGCTAGATTGGAAAATTACAGCCGACTATATAACATATTTCTAATTTAACTCGGCACGCTCTCCGTGCTGCTTCAATTGACTTCGACGCGTGGAAAGGAGTTAGGCCGCGTGAAAATTCTTGGTCGATGTGCATCAGGCGGAGGGGACTTCATGCGGGGGGCCTATACAGGGCCGGCTCAACGTTTCCAAGGGCTCTAAGGTGAATTCGGCTCTATAGGTCTTTTACTATAAATTTTTTTCTACTTATAAAATATGCAGTTTAAACTTTATATTTGTCTAAAGTGACACAAATAATCAGAACAGAATGCCTGCATCCAAAAGAACTCCCAAAGAGTTTCTTCAGGTAAGCCCTCCAGCACCAAGGGCTTCTTTGTACCAAGATGCTCAGCATTAGCAACCGTACTTCCCGGTTTGGCACATTTTAGTGGGTCAAGGAAACTCTTCCATCTATGGCAATCTTCTCGGCATACATCCTCCTTCACGTCATTAAGTACGAGCAAGAACCTCCTGGAGTGATGAATGATGCCATTAGATAGAATTTTCTGGAGACTACTTAAGTCATCAGATTTCATCTCGCTGTCGGCAACAGAGAATATTAACCTCTTAATCAACTTCTTCTCATCAAAGCCATCCGAGACACTTAACCAGATAAGCAGGTCGAAAACTCAAAATGATCCCTAACTCTCTTCTCACTGACAATATGATGGGCAAAATTTCAGGTACCATAGATGCACCCCTGACTTGCTCGCCGGCTTGAGTGTTCTCCTGCAAATCAAGCAAGTCGATCAACTCCATCAACTCTCTCATGCCCAAAGATTGTTTGCTCCTCTGGAAAAAGATTGGCTTCCAGACTGACTGATTGTTTGCGACTCGCTGCATGAGGCTTGCATGGACGTCATGGGGCTTGCGGGGCGGGCCTCCTAGCCCGGGGCCCTAGGCCGGCGCCCCCCCGGCCTACCCCCAGAGCCGGGCCTGGGCCTACAAGTCTAGTGCACAACATCATGTAGAAAATTTGACCTTTAGGGCTAAAAAATGATTCGAGGCTTATGAGCTGCTCGAGTTTAGCTTGCTCTAGGCTTAATTCGGGCTTAACTTGAGTTTAAAACGAACTAAACTCGAGCTTGATCCTAAGCTCGCAAGCTTCAACGAGCCTACCTCGAATAGCTCGCGAACCTCAGGTTTTTTTGTTGGAACCTAGCCCTGGGATCTCTCAAGCTTTCTCGCTGGACGGAGGTAGAAGACGATGAACAGGAGTTTGCGCCGAACGCCGCGGCCGCCACACGGCCTGAATCTTGGCTATTTTATTATTCAAACGGACTCAGCACACCATACACGCAAGGATTACAAGATCTTAAATAGCAGTTGCCCGACGCAGCTCCCACGAAACAAACTCCGACGGATTTCACGCGCGAGACCACACTCTCCTGGCGACCTGGCCCTCTCCACGTTCTGAGCCACGAACTCTCCCGTGAGAACCGGTCTCGAGTGCTGATCCAGAGCTTGCAGCTTGTGCTCCTTCGCTCCTGCCGCCATCCGCCATCTTTCTAACAAAAAGCCACCGCGCAACGTGCTGAACTCTTCCCGACGCGAGCACGAACTCGCCATCGTACACGCTGCAGGCTCACACACGCACACACACAACGGCCACGAACACATGGCGTGGTTTATTCCATCAATCTCCCCCTAAACCATGACACCGCCGTGCGTCCTTCCCTACATGAGCGCCGGCTCTTCGTCGGCGCCGGCGAGCAACGCCTCCTTCCTTCCTTGGTGCACTCCCTCGAAATGGCCACGGATGCCACAGTTGTAGCACTTGCCCTTGCCGGAGTTGCGTCGGCGCCTGCTTGCGCCCGAACTGACGCTGCTCCCCCCATCATCGTCGTCGTCGTCTTCATGGCCGCCGCTACGGCTTCCCTTCCTGTTGCCGTCGCCGTGGCGTGGCGCGCGCCGCTGCGCGACGCTCCTTCCCGCGACGACGCCGTGGCGCGCTTCCCATCGCTCTTGGTGAGCAGCAGCTGCCGGTGTGGTCCGCGGTCTCCTCCACGCCGGCTCGATCCTCCGCCGCACGGAGTCTCCGACGAGTTCCTCGATCGTCATCGCGTCGGATCGAGCAGCATCTCGATAGACACCGCGATCCGGTGGTACCGCGGCGGCACGACGCGTAGGAACTTCTTGACGACGCGCGTCGCCCTCCATCGATTCCCCAACTCGCGCAGCTTGGCGACGAGGTGTTCAGCGGTTGGCGAAGTCGTCGATCGATTCGCCCTCCTTGAATGCGACGAGCTCGAACTCCTTCAGCAGCCTTCGCGCTCGCCTCCTTCACGCGCTTGACGCCGAGCCGCATCTTCTCCACCGCCTCCCATGCCTCCTTCGCACTCTTCTTGTTGGCGAGGCCGAGTGCATGTCCGTCGGCACCGCGCGAAGGATGGCAGCCAATGCCAGCCGATCCTCGCGGCGCTCGACCTTGCTCGACTCCACCGCACCCCACAACCCCATCGCCTCCAAATTTACTCGCATCACAAGCGCCCACTCGTGATAATTGGTGCGCGACAAGATCGGGAACACGAGCGACGAACTCATCTCCTTGACGCGCTCCACCACGACCGTGACGCGCGAGCTCACGCCATCACCCTTCTCACCATCACCGGCCATCTCCCTAGTGCTCGAACACCTCGCTCTGATACCAAATGTTGGAACCTAGCCCTGGGATCTCTCAAGCTTTCTCGCTGGACGGAGGTAGAAGACGATGAACAGGAGTTTGCGCGAACGCCGCGCCGCCACACGGCCTGAATCTTGGCTATTTTATTATTCAAACGGACTCAAGACACCATACACGCAAGGATTACAAGATCTTAAATAGCGGTTGCCCGACGCAGCTCCCACGAAACAAACTCCGACGGATTTCACGCGCGAGACCACACTCTCTGGCGACCGGCCTCTCCACGTTCGAGCCACGAACTCTCCGTGAGAACCGGTCTCCAGTGCTGATCCAGAGCTTGCAGCTTGTGCTCCTTCGCTACTGCCGCCATCCGCCATCTTTCTAACAAAAAAGCCACCGCGCAACGTGCTGAACTCTTCCCGGACGCGAGCACGAACTCGCCATCGTACACGCTGCAGGCTCACACACGCACACACACAACGGCCACGAACACATGGCGTGGTTTATTCCATCATTTTTACCCCCGACTCTCCATTTGCGCATCTCTTTTCTCTCTCTCCCCTTATCTCTTCTTTTCTTCTTTCTTCCCCATTTCGCTTCTTCCTTCTCCTGTTCTCCACTTCACCAGCCAAAATTCTGAATCTCACATCCCCACTTCTTGCTGGCGCCGGCCCCCTCACCTCCTCGGCCTAGCCACCGGCCTTCTGGTGCCGCCCACTTGGTGCCTCTACACGGCTCCACCTTGGCCACTGCCCAACTCCTTCTGCTGCCTCTCCTCTACGCCACCCCCACTCTGCCCAACTCCTTCAGCTCAGCCTCCCCTCCAACACCACTTATCCGGATCCGGCCAGATCCATGGCTAACCCCCCTACAGCTCTGCCATGGCTCCTTCGGCTACGGCTTCCTTGTGCCACCCTTTGGCCCAACCCCAGGCTACCACTCCACCACTCATGACTAAAGAGACCAGAAGTCACCATGGAAGAGGACAGGAAGTAGCAGCAGGAGAAGAGGAAGCAGGGCCACCCTCTCCTGAGGGGAGTAGGTGCGGGAGGGAGCGCTACACACATGGCTTCTCTACGTCCCAAATGCTGGTGCTCTCCGCTGCCTGCGGCACGCTGGTCCCCTCGCTGCTAGTGGACAGCCACCACCTAGTAGAGCATGCTAGCCGGGGTAGTCCCCCTAGCAAGGTCGTCCGGGACTTCCTCCTCACCTCCGCCACAAACCCGCCCATCCCGGATGAGGTTAATACAACTAAAGCCATTTTTGCTACTGTTGTTACACATCTTCAATGTCTGTGATGGAAACCAATTAACTAGTTGGCTACTTGTGTCGTCGCCATGCCATACATACACGCAAGTGGCAGAGCTGATGTCGACGATGTGCCTCCAGGAGGCATTGGCGCTGGTGTGGACGGTGCTGTGGCTGCTCAAGACACGGCTGGGGACACTAGCGTTGTGCTGCGCACAGTGTCTGTCATGGTGGTTCTCGTTCGTGCGGACTGCGGAGGTTCATGGCGATGTCGGTGGAGCAGCAGGAGGACATGCTACAGCTGTGGCGCTGTGATGGTGACTGTGGGATGGTTCTAACATAACCAAAACTACACGAGCTGAGCTCGAGCTTTGTCCGAGCCGAGCTCAAGCCCAGCTTAAAGCTTTACATCAATCTCAAGCTCGCTTGAGCTCGATTCGAGCTTCTACCGAACTTGAGCTTGTCAGGTCAAGCTCGCTCGAGCTCAACTCATTTACAGCCCTACCTTTAGGTGAGAGCCACAGAATTGCTGACGATGTGCTAGCCTCTGTGTCCATTTTCAAGCTCATATGCATGAACCGAGAGCCACCTTGGCTTGTTTTGCATGAAAGGGGCAAAATAGGGCCCACAAGCACCAGCACTAAGAGCATCATAGTGTTTGAAACATCTACCTTTAAGAAAAGAAAGAAGAAGCTTGGAGGCGACGCTGTATACTGCGGGAGACTGCCTCTAAGTAAAAAACGTTTGGCATCACCTTCAGTTCTAGAGGCTACCTCGAAGCAAATTTTTTTTGCAAGGCCCACCTGGCATTAGAGAGGCCAATGGGAATGAAATATTTTATTATAGTTGTGAGCCCGATTTTAGAGGCAGTAGTAGTTTTTATACATTTCACAAAATTATGCTAAGCTTAGAACCTATCTGTAGGTCCTAACTTAGAGGTTATGCAGCCTCTAAACATTGTGGATGCCCTAATGTATTTGGTTTCCTTGATGCATGCCGTTGGTTGTGGATAGGAAGACCTGACCGTGAAGTCCAAGAGAGGCCCACATGATAGCCAGAAAATTTCAATGACGTCCATACTTACGCATATGTTTGGGTCTTCCTATCCCTCTCATCCGAACTCCAAATATAGCGAATAATATATGCATTTCAGTCAATTATGTGAGATCTTCACAACAGTATCATTTATTACATGCAATACTTATTTCTTCAAGACTTTCTAAACACATCTTCACTTTAAGCTTATACAGATCAAGTATATGCCTACATATAATTAAATGAAATAGTAGTTCTACATCTTCAAATATAATAAATAAAGACTCAATTAAACTAGAGTTCACCTGATAATATGTAATGCGGCTCAATAATTCTTTCTAGTCAAATAATATATTCAACCGAGAAGCATTAAGCATGTATCCGCACAACTTTCCCTCAGAGTATTGCAAGGTTTAATATTGAATCTCAGAGGACGCATCGTCTAGCAACTATTTAATTAACTATAATTAAATGATAGCAGGAGGGTTGCAATTATAATGAAGAAAAATATTAGAAGACTAAATAAAGCTAATACTAATGTTAGTTCTACCAGATGGTTTTTCTCATGAATAAATGTAGGGCCTATGGTCTTATGATCACCTGCAATGTTAGAGAATCTTTGAGATGATTATAATAAACTAAATAATTCGAGCAATTGCAATGAGATCAAGTGTTCATGTAAGTGACACACCTAAGTATATGTCCCTTGAACAAACAATGTATAGGAGAATTTATGCTAACATGTTCCCTACAATACATCACGCTCGCAATTAAGGATTTACTATGTAACCAACTGACTTACTACCCTACCAACGCCTTACTCCTCAAATGGATTTGTTCTGAAAGCCAATCTCTGTGGCTTTCATTGTCACTAACTCTACTAACCAATCTTTTGTGTAACACTTGTTGCAACCCCTCCTTGTGTCGACCTATGGAGCATCAGGGCCATCAAATCCTAGTATGAAGGAAAGACAAACAAATACTAATAGTAAAGATAAATATAAAAGCATACATGAATGTTACATCATCCCCTTAGTCTCTATCACTGCATGGCTACCTACACCCTTAGACCTAAGAGGGTTACTTACTCATATTCATGTTGACAAAAGATAGTAGATAAAGATATGAGAACATAATAGCAATGACATAAAAATAAGAATTATATATTAAATATGATGTTACCAATGTTTTGGTTACACCGATATATGAATGAATACAAGGAGGATGGAATATGGATGAATAATGGTGGAAAATATGGCGGGACGTGGTGGCTCTCCCTTGGTGTTATATTGTGTGCCTCTCCCTTGTAGATGCAATCTGCCTTCTTTGAATCACCGGTGTTTAGGGTTTCAACACAATAAAGGGATTTGCACCGCCAGGAGATTGAATACCTTTCTAGAGCCTTCATGAACCATGATCTGTTTGACGTGGCGCATCCATAGATGTAAGGTATGGTCAGGTGGTACGGTCGTGCCAGAGCATACCCCGACCCGTATTCTTCTTTGGAGTTGCAGTTTGTGTTGATCTAAGATGGGTTTCCTTCCTTGTGATGTTATATTGCCATATCTTTCTTTAAAGGTGTGATTCCCTTCAGAAGTAGATAACATCAGCTAACACATATCATGTACTTTTGGCAATCAATTAATGATTAGTAGAGCAATTGAAGGTAAAATCTATTAGATTCATGTGCTATACAGTACGAAAGTGATTTGCCAATTTGGGCACATCAAATGCTTATTTTGTATTGTGCAATGATCAATTGACCAAAGAGTTTGTTTCCCTGCAATTCGCAGTTGTTGTTACACTGATATGCTAAAGCTTCTATTCCTTAGGCAGGACAAGCATAAAGCCAGTGAATACTGGACACCTCTAATATGATAGTAGAGTGCCCGTGCTAACGCTACGGCGGCATTTGAGGGATGCACATGAAAACAATCAAATGACAATATTTTTTCCTTGCTCGTGCTAACGCTACGGTAAAATACAAAACAAGATAAAATTTGTAAACAAACCTAAAACTTATGTTACAGGCTTACAGCACCAGAAACGGCTAGCGTCCCTGGGCGAAGCATTACCTCATGGCTCATACTCGCATGAAAGAAATATCCTGTGCATCAATAATGGGCGCATAGTGCACTGCCAAAGTCCATTCGTACAGATTTACAAAATGAATCTCAGCAAAGACTACTAAGTAAACACATTGAAGAGTGACTGATTGTATTATCTAGTATTAATCTTTACCTACAAAATGTATTGGCAGATCTCCGATGTTTCCCTTACTGCCCTGGTACTGTATATGCACAACCAACAATATCCAGGATAGCAAAATGGATAGCGATGGGAAGTCTACAATCTCCATAAGAATGTTTGTCACTCCATCACACAAGCAATGTAAGACCTACAAATAAATAACTACTGAAAAATCATAGACATGTGTAACTACTAATTGTTAATCTAGACAGTAGCAGTAGGTAAGATCAAAGGCATATGCAAAATTTGAACTTACGATTGGATGGGCAAGCAACTCCCCAAAGTTATAAACATTTTACCCCAACAAAGCAGCAAGTGAGAGGTCAAACGCTGAGTTCGAATGTCATATATGAGCAGAGGTAGTAACCGGAAATCGAAACGGCAAGAACAAATCCAATTTCGTGGTGTCTAAAGAATAAGCAAGTAGTAATACCTGTTTGAATGGTTCTCAAAGTGACTCCATCAGTAGTGTATGCAAGATAAAGAAGAGCACTCTTGTAGAATTCAGAGTAGTCTTGATGGGCTTTATGGTACGAGAACATATCCAGAATAGGTAGCATGCATTTGAAGGATCAACATCAACCATGCTATCCAAAGTGGTTTTCCCTCATCTAGCGTTTCTTGCACTCCTTTTGACCGTCTTTCTCAAGAAGAAATGTTGCGATCTGCATCTTCACGTACAAAATGGGCACTTCAATCCGTGCTTCCGGTGTCACTCACTTTAAAATTACACCTCAAGATAGCTTATACCAGCATCTCTGTCTGAATACTGGCGTGAAACTACGACTGCGAAGTGAGCAAATTTAAGAAGATTGATCTTTGTCTCAAAATCAGAGATGAAATGGTTATATAGCTGAATTAGAGCATCGCCCGCCTGAACAAAAAAAAAGTACAGAGCAGTGTTAAGCACAGTGATAAGCAAAAGATAATACATTGTAAAAGTAGTAGAACAACATGTCAAGGAAGCAAACCGAACTGCTGATCAAATGTTGGACATATCTCATGAGGAACCTACGCATGATATCACGAGTACTTTTCGGTTCCACAACAGAAAATATGGTAAACATGATGCAATGCAATGTGTATTATATACATTACAGAATAAAATTACTACGCTTAATTCATATCCTCGTCAGAGTTCACCTAAGTAAGCAAATATCAGGGAACAGAAGGCCAAAAGGAAGAATATGCAGGTGTTTGCATATCCATAAAATATTTGATTCATCTAGTGTTTTTATTTAAACTACCTACTACAGACGCTCAATACCTTAAAACAGGCCATGTAAGATGTAACAGTACTCAGCAAAGGGCGCACTGCATATTGGACCATACAGAATTAAGTAACACGGGCCACCAGAAATTCTGCATAACACATTTATTCAATACCTTCATGTCTTCATGTACCGGTCCGACATAGTTCTCGCATAAGTAGGGCCCCACTCATCCTACTTACCATTGATGCCCGAATCCACCTTAGGGTCTCCGTCACGTTTTAGCAAGCTTAGATGTAAAGCTGAGATTAGATGTTGGTACCTTGGTGCAAAGCTTCTCACATTGCTTGTAGTCTTTCAGCTTGCAGGCAGCATTGTTCAAGTTGCAGGTGATCTTCAGCTGCTTGGATTGCTTCTTCTCATCTTCACTAAATGAAGTATCATACTCAATATACTTTGCAGCCTGGGATTAAATATATTTCTCATCGGTCAATCAGGCACAATAGGAAAATGAAGCAAACCTTAATTAGCAGCATAGTGATATTTACAGTTGTTAAACAAAAGGAAAACGTCAGACCTTCTCATATCGCTTAGAAGCTCTGGCCGTCGCCGCATAGTGATATCATCATATCGCTTAGAAGTATGTCTTGAAGAAGCATGGCTCATTCCCTTCAGTGACTTTACATAAAGTGGTACATATGGACTATGGAGAGATCTTCAATAGACATTGCATGCTCTATGTATTTCTAGGGTAAACAGTAATCGTCACACAGTGCATAATAATGACACAATAGCAACTAAAACAATAAGGTCAAAGCTTCAGGAATCATGTCACCGTGTGTGTCAGAATCATCATGTCTTCAGTCAATAAATCATCTTGAGAAAAGTTGAAGATCTCATAAACATGTTAAAGCTCATAGAAATCACATACCCTGAATTGTTATAAGCAGGACCAATCTCAATTCCCCTTACTGTTCCTCGAGGCACGAACAGGGCTGCTGCTGCTGCTGCTTGAGGATGATGCAGATGGTCCGGGAAGAATCGTGCCACCCTTTATGTCACTTGAGATCGAGTCAGGAGCCTCCGCCACAGCATGCAACTCGAGATGAGCTATCAAATCTTTTAGTCATCACGGAGGACCACGAACCGATTAGTGTGAGCCCAAAACTATTCATACCACAAACAAGATACGTATGTGCACTCATCATATCAAACAGCAATCAAGATCTATGTATTCTCACTTTTGGCAAGCCAATCCAAGGATTTACCATTTGTTTGGAGATGCCAGAAATCATCTATTAGGAATTTAGAATACAAAATGTACCTAGTGACCAGGAGATACAAATGCCACATGGAAATAGATGGGAGCACCCAGCACATTATAACTCAAGCTTTTCCCAAACGAAAAGTGATTAGTATATCTGATATTATAATTACACGAATCGGACTTCATATCCATTAAACATGTCTAAACGGTGCCCTACTAAGAAAACACACAATGCTATGCAGAGCTTTGGGCTGAAAGCATCATTTGTTAAGTCTGACATACAATTTGAACAAAACAACGATTACTTTATACTAACCTCCTCCTCCAGCTTCTCGGTCTTTTTATCTCTCGGTCTAAGGGCAGCTTGTTCCTGAAAAAATCAAACCACTTGGATCAAAGCGTAAAATAGGAACTCCAAATTGAAACTATGTTCTAAATTCTAAATTAGCATAATCACTATACTCAACACCTGCAACGATGACCACAATTAGTATCACAAAAGATAATTTGTGAAATGACAAAAAGAAGTTTGATCACTCATGAGAACAATGGGAGGTATATCAAACAATTTCTGTACAGCTACAAACCCCACATAAACATCTGTACAGCTAGGAGGCGGAGAAGCTTTTTTTTTTTTGAACTCGAGGCGGAGAAGCTGAGGCCGTAGCGGCGGAGGCCGGAGGGCGGAGCGCCGGGGCCGGAGGCGGCGGAGGAGGAGGAGGGAGGGGTTTCGTTCCTGCAAGTTTCTTGTAGTCACGACAGTACAACACTATCACAACTCACAAGTCAGCTTTGACGGTGGTTGTTAGGGTTGGTGACCGGTGAGGCATCGCGCCTTCGACCGGGCGTCACCGGGCATGCCTAGGCCCGCAGCTCTGCGCCGTCGTCGCGGCGCTCCTCCTGCTCCTCTCCCTCGCCGTCCTCCACTCCCGCCTCTCCTCCTCCTCCTCCCCCTTTCCCCTCTCCTCCTCCTCCCGCTCCTCCACCACCACCACCTCTGCCGCCTCCAACTCCTCCGCCTTCCTCGCCGACGACGACGTCGTGGCCGCCGCGCTCGACCCCGACCCCGACCTCACCCTCACCACTACCACCACCTCCGCCGCCACCGAGGGCGGTGCTTTTTCCAGCCCCGACGACGACCGCATCGACGAGGACTCCGCCGCCGCCGACGTGGCCGACGACGTATCCGCCTTTGCGGCCGCGGCGTCCCTCGTCTGGGACCACGCCACCGGCGTGGCTCGCCTGCCCTTCCGCCTCCCTGCCGTGCCGCAGGGATCTTTTCTAAGGGCGCGCGCGGTAGGCGGGGATGGCGCCGTGCGCGGCGGCGAGGAGGGCGCCGGAGGGTCTGTGGAGGTAGACGCGGATGGGCGCGTGGGACTGCTGCAGGGGGAGGTCCGGGAGGAGGAGGGAGGCGTGCAGCGGAGGCGCGGAGGGGAGGTGGGGGAGAAGGGCGAGGGAGGTGGGGGAGATGAGAACGATGAGGAGGCACGAGGCGGGGCTAGGGTTGGGGGAGACGACGAGGGTGGGGGTGGGCTGCGGTGGGGGAGCGGCGAAATTGTCGAGGTCTGCAGAGGAGAGCGGGACGCGGGGGGAGTACTGCACATCCATCGAAGGATGATCGTCGGATATGGTTGAGTAAGGAGAGAGAATGGAGGAGAGTTAATCTAGTGCGCACGTTTTTATGATGGTGTATTTCTGTGTGCATATTGTGGGGGTGGATGTATTTAAGGTCATGACTGTGGAGCAGGTAATTGTTGGGTGGATGTAGGATAATTTTAACTGGTGGATTATTAGTGTAGATAGATGTAGGGAAAAAAATTCTATGGGGAGGGCCCGAAGCCCCCTCCTTAGAGGCCTCTACACCAGATTTTGTCACCTAGCCAACACTAATCTCAAAGCAACCTATCCCCTTCACTTCTCCATCCCAACTCTTCTCCATCTCAATAGAGCATGGCTCTCCCGTCTTGACCTCCAATGAGGCACTATTCCCACGCAGTGGTGACATAGACAAGTGCAACGGTGGCTTCACAGTGGGCGGCACGAGGGCATGCGGTGAGACTTTAGCTCGAAGGAAGTCAAGTGGGGAGGGGCGGGGTGGAGCGGTACAGCACAACTTCGGGTGCTGATGGTGTAGGGTGAAGGAACGACATGGTAGGCGGCACCGAGGCTGGGAGGCGTGTAGCACCCTCAAAAGAAAAAAAAACCCAATCCTAACTAACCTCTCCCTTTTATCTCTCTCCCCCATGAATACCTCTCTCCTGTTATCTCTTCCTCCCGCATATCTCTCCTCTCCCATTATCTCTTCTATCCTTCCTTTTATCTCTCTCTCTCTCCAACCATCTCTCTCACGTCTCTCTCTCTCTAGCTCTCCCCATGCGTCCGGCGGCAGCGGCATGCGCGGCGGCGGAGGGAGGCTCACGTCTTGTGAACCGTGCGCGGCACATGCGCACACCAACGCAACGGGCGCGGCGGCACTCGTCGGCTTGACGCGGCGGCGGCGGCTCGTGCCGCCATGGCATGGCGGCAGCGCCAGCGGCGGCGCGCGCGCGCGCCGTGTGTGTGCTGGGGCGGCGTCGGCATCAGCGCATGGAGGCGGGCTGCGGCGCACGGTGGCGGCCGGCGACATCCGGCGAGCGGCGGCGGTGCTTGCCCAGCACATGCATGCGTGCGCTCTTGCCGCATGTGACGACGCCGACGCATGACCGGTGCAGCGGCGGCGGCAGCAGCGATGGCGGCGGGCGCGGCGGCTGTGGCGGCGGTAGCGGCGGCGGCGATCGGCGAGCGGCGGTGGCGCCGCACAGCTGCACGCGTACTCACGCGCTCGTCGCGCGCGCGCGCCGCGACGCCAAAGCAGCAGCGGCTGCGGCAAGGGAGCGGCGGCGGCTCGCGACGGCAGCGCCGCGACGCACCACACCCGTCGCACGCCCATCTGCGCATGCGCATGTCCACGCACATGGCTTCGCCGGCGCGGCGCGCGCGCGACGCGCCACGCCCGCACGCATGACCGTCTGCGCATGCACACGTCCGCGTGCATGGCTCTGGCGGCGGCGGCATGCGGCACGGAGGCCTGCCGTGGCGATGTTGGGCGGCGTGACTACCGGCAGTAGCAGCAACGTTCGACGCGGCGGCAACGCGAGGCTTGAAGGAAGCGCATGGCCGGCCGGCGGCGTGGCTTGGAGGCGACGCATGGCCGGCCGACGGCGTGGCTTGGAGGTGGCGTGTAGCCAATTAGCCATGCGTGGCATGACTCAGAGGCAGCGCACGGCCAACGTGCGGTGAGGCCTGGAGGCAGCGCGCAGGGCCAGCAGGCGGTTGGCCGAGGCGCCTTGGCCGGAGGGCGGCGGCGACTGGCCGGCCGGAGCAACCGGTGACCTTTTCACGGTCATGTGGTTTGGCCAATTGGATGTGCAGCTGAATAGCGTTTCGCGCAGTGCTTTTCCTAGGCCGTGGTTCGTTTGGCCGAACGGCGAATCGCTCGGCCGAACAACGATTCGTGCGATAAATCCTTGCGAACGCGATCCTTCCCGACCGAACGACCTTCTCTTATCCTTATCACAATTTTATCATATCTCTCATCTGAATCACTTCTGTTTCATCTCGTAGGGTCATACGTGGACTTTGAGGGAACGTTCGGACAGTTGCGCACCCCGGATTCTTCGTGCAGCGAGTTCGCCGAGTGTGTTCAAGGCAAGTACCTCGCGGCCGTAACCTTTACGTTTCGCATATCATGTATTTCCAGAATACCTGTCACCTTGCCATTGATTACCATTATGATATCACTAAAGTTACCTAATAATTGCCATATCGCTAAGTCACCTGGCTAATTGCTAAAGTTACCTGGCCATTATCATATCACCAAAGTATCTGGCTAGCATCATATCACTAAAGTTATCTGGTTATTAACGTATCACTAATGCTTGTCTGGTTATTATCATATCGTTCATACTTGCTTAGTTTTTAGACTTTTAATATTGTATTCTTGCAACGATGTTATATGCTAACTTGTTCACATGCTTTTAGGTTCATTAGAATGCTCGATTAATAATGTTCTAGAATTCATACCTTAAATGAGTATTTTAGAATCTATGCTTAAATCGTTAATGGGGGTAGCTTATGAACATGATTTAACTTAGGATTAAATTATTAACACTCTGTTGATATTAGGGCTGCTATGTTTTAGTTTCGCATATTATGTTCCAATAATTGTTGATGCTGTATTTGAGCCATGAATGATGTATGTATTAAATCTGTTAATCTGACTAATAATCACTTATCACATAATAAAACTTGATTGGTTGATAATCTTGTGTGAGCCGTATTATAATACCTCTTTAGGTTAATTCCTGTATCACTGTCACCTTGTCATTATCCCACATCGCTCTCATATCAGAAACTACGTCTTTCCATTTTTGACTCTAGCACATCTTTTCACTTCTCATAACCTTATCATAGCCTTACCCTTCTCTTTGTTCCTTAAGTTCGTTCTATTTAATCTGTCTATGATGTATCGGTTACTTTATCACCTAGTTTCACCAATCATGTCTCTTCGGTCTCATTGGATTAAATCATTACTCTCATAACTTTACCTTAATTCAATCACAACTCTCTAATTATATCATGGATAACTCGCTAAATAACAAACTAAGCGTTATCACGCCGGGGCTGCCCACATATAGGGGTCATTTCCACCCAACCTGGTAACGTACAGGGGCCGTACATTCTCGTTACACATGCTATTACACCCCGTCTGCGGTTATACAGTCGAGGACAAGGTTGTGCCTGGCTATTCTCGTATAACCGGGTATGTGGGATAAGGTCGCCGGCACCCTTGCTATAACTTGCTATAACTTGTCACATAACAAATATCTTTAATACACAGTTCTCATAATATCCGTCTCCTAATCATGACAGTATCTCCGATATCAGTTGCTGGTTGGTTGCCTTTTGTCCATGGCTTACTTGTCATGCTTGCCTTTATTTCATATGGTTGCATCGCCTGTCTTACTTTTGTGTTGTGATCGTAGTTGGGTACTTGCTGAGATTTTCAAATCTCACGCTTGCTCTTTTTAGTCTCAGGTAAAAGGCCAGTGGAGTGATAGCATCATGCATGGGTGGGAGCACTCGAGTTTTCAGCACCTTGGTTTGCCACCGTTTTGTTGTTTCGTTCGTTCTTTATTTGGTTAGAAGTGGACCGGTCCCATGTTTTAAATATTTATTCCAACTTCCGTTGATTCTCTATTAAAGTGTTAATAAAATTTTAAACTCTTTGTGATTTCTTTTATTGTACTTATTTATTCTTCACTTTGGCGATGACGTTCCATAGTAATATCCCATATGGTTACGTGGGGTGTTACAAGGCGCGTGGCTCTGGTGGGTGAGGAAGAGAGAGATGGGAGAGTTGGAGAAGAGACGGGGATGGAGATCAGAGGGGATGGGTCGATTTGAGATTAGTGTGGCTAGGTAAGGCCTCTAAGGACAGGGAGGGTTAGGGCATCTCCCAAAGATTTTTCCATCATAAGAGTTCCAATGCATTCTCAAGCTGGATGGTATTTCCTGGAATTTACTTCCATATGCGCTGGTGGTGGTGGCAATGAGTGGCCTATCTTCTAGGTAATTGGCGGGATGCTAGGTTATTACTTGGATGTCTTGCATTTTGTCAGCCTTTAGTTGTATGCACCGACGTTAATATGTTATCAAAAATCCAGAACTTGCTTGTATGCTCGATATTCTCACTTCTTATGGTAGTTGAACATGTATGGTCAATTGGGTTCTTTTTTACCTATAAATTCAGAAGCTTGTTTAGCATTGTATCATACAAAATTGAAAAAAATTATAAATAAAAGAAAATAGTTAACACCTTCATTGTAACCTTGCCCTCTATCATAGAAGGAATTAGTAAATACCTTCATTCAGAAGCCAGATAAGGCTAATTGGCCTGAGGAGGCTGAGTGCTATTGCTGGGCTAACTGGGAGCCACCTCAGATGGGATTGGAAGAGAACAAGTGAATAGTACATCAACATTGTATCCCTCTAACGGTAGCTTATTTTGCTCTATAGGCAATACAACATGTCAGGACACATTCTTCCCTGGTGTTGGCCACTTAGGAGTAGGTAATAAAACATCTTCAATGGCATCATGAATTATAATCAATATAGATATAGAGTTGCTACATGTCAAACATTGCTACCATATCTTGGTCAGTACAAACCATAGGAAGTGTTTTACTTGTGACATCAAAGTAGTTAATTGTGACAGTTTCATTTGGCCCCCATGGGTATGACTCCCCAATCTCATCAACAAAATCCTTGTAGTTCATTGTGTCCGAATCTAATACCTTATTGAAGCTATAACAATTGAACTCTATCCTAGTATTCACGCAATTCCTAACAAGTTTGATTTTCAACAAGTATGTGGATCTTGGGTCCATCCTACAGATGAACATAATAACTCTATCAAATATACATTCATCTCAATGCCTACACTGCAACAAATCCTTATGGAAAATCTAAAAAAAAAGATGTAGGAACTCCGACAAAAGGTGAGAAAACATACCCTACTAGGAGCCAAGAAGGGACTATCCCAAGATTTGAATCAACCATTTTTTGGCGGCACAATAGTTAGCTCCTTTGAGCCTACCATGCGTTGTTGCTACTTTGCTTCTTGGGTCTTAATCATGAGATCTAGCAGCGCCTCCGCAGGAATCCACCAAATCACTTCCTTCTTGGGCGATTTGGGACTATTTCATTGTGTGGGTGATTGGGAAGGGGGTAGGGAGCTCGATCTAGGGTTTCTAGGGATTCTGTGGCGTTAGAGTGGGGAATGAGATGGGAATGGAATGGCATGTGAGGGGACTAATCTAGTAGGCCTGAACTTGTAGCGTCATAAGGCAAGGGTAGTATTGTAACATCTAAAACTTCTCAAAACTAATATAATTATTTCAAAATAACCATTTATGCATTTTGGCCTTTTTCAAAATTTCTAGCATTTAGTTAAAAATGTTTTCCTAATTTTTTAGAAGTTAAATTGACTATGAAATTAATTAAAACTTGACCAGAGCCATGAAATAATTTATTTGGGTTATAAATATTCTAAAGTGCCTCCCTAGAAATTGTCATAATTTTTGTAGTTAGCTTGCCAATTTTAAAAATTGAAACTCGATTTCTAGGACTAAATAAATTTGAAAAGAACTAAAAATCCGATTTCATCCGTGGGCCGAATCTTTCCCTATTGGCCCAGCCCATTTCTTTTCTAGCCCAACTCCCAGTTCATGCGCCATCCTCATTGCGTGAAGGTGCCTTTTGCAGAAACTGCCTCCTCTCCTTTGTTCTCCCTGTAGCCGTTAACAGCTGCACCCCGCTTACCATGGTTTGTCTTTGTAGGACAGGTGCCGACAATCAAAGGGGGGTGAATGATTCCTAAAACTTTTCCCCCTTTCATTATTCAAATCTTCTCTCAATGACTATGACAATCAGAAAGATCAGAACACACCACTTAACTAGACAAGACAAATTAAGAAACTTGAGGCAACAAAAATCAGCTCTTCAGGCTAAGCCTAGCCAAAAAGTAGGCTAGTGGCCGATCTCACTACTAGCAGGATGCTGGTATAATCACTAGCCAGTTTGACCAGTGAAGTAGGGTCGGTTTGACTGGTGCCCTGTTCCTTGTCTAAAAATTTCCGGGACAAAAGCTCAAATCTCAAGAACTTTCTCCAATCTTATCCAACACTTCTAAATTTTGTGTGAGAGTTGCTCAAGTCATCAGGAACCTAAACCAACCAAGAATCACTAAGTTCTTGGGCTCAATCCCCTTAATCAAAGAAGATCAAGTCTAGGACACCCTAAATCACAAATTATTTCTTACTCATGAGGATCTAGGGCATGAGAACTTCTAGTTCTGTCGTCACATCTCCTAGCAAGGTAGATTGAGCTAGAACAAATAGGAACAAGAAATCACAGATCATGCTCAAGAACAATCAAAGCAAAGTAAGAACATAAACAAGAACATGATTTGAGACAAACCTTTAATTCATTCAGTAGAGAAAGATGTTTACAAGCTCATTAATGTTCACAAGGTGCAGCCATGACACCACTCTTACTCTTTCTCAACTTTATCTCTAGCAACCATGGAAGGAGACCAAGGTGGAAGACGAAACCCTAACTGTGGGGACCCCGGGTGCGGAACACCCAAAATTACCGTATGTGTTATGTACTAGTCCCATAATCAATGGTTAAAACACACATTTAGAACATCAAAATCACATCCATATACATCACATACATTTAATTTATGACAAAGAGGTGAATATTTAAGATAAAGTTTGCAACCTATGGTTGAGTGGCAAATAAATATCAGAGTCAAGAGTATAGTACAGCGGAAGAGTTAAATAAGTAAAGGCATTTAGAGGTATGCCCACATAGCACACAGGCAACCGACTAGGGATTAGGCCTAAGAAAAACCTATCATTGAATTCCCAGAGCTAAGGGCAAAGTACGCATCATTTGGCACGTATCCTTCTTCATCCTCTGATCAATGATAATTTAGGCAAAGGTTGAGTATATTGTGTACTCAGCAAGACTTGTACTGTCACAAAATTATACATACATACATACAAGGATGTCAAAGGATGAGGCTCTATGCTAAGTTATTTTCAGCATGAAACAAATTTCATTTGCAATATCAATAAGTAGTAATTTGCGATGGAATTATAAAGAGCATTTGACATGTAAGAAATAACATTTATAAATTTTGATAACAGTATATCACATCTATTCATATCCCTCCTCGGTTATGAACACCGCACAATTCCCACCCATGGAATCCATCAAGTATCGATAATAAAATCCTTATACATCTTAAATCCAAAAATTACTAAACCAATTAAATTGAAAAGCTTCCAATTAATTTAACCTCCATGATTCTCCTTCCATTTTTGTATGACTCCAAAATAATATTATTTGATTAAATAGTCTAGTAAAAGATTTAATCTTGCATCCATCATTCAATAAAACACATTTTGCTACAATAATCTAATTATTCACATCCACCGACACAACACTACTAGATCATACCTATGTACAATAAAGACCTAATAGAGACTTATACTGGTTCTAGACTATCAAAAACATTTCATGCCAAACATGCATAAAAAATACAATGATAAATGTGTTAATGCAACATGCACAGCTAAATACCATAAATATGATAATGTGAATAATATTAAGATTTCACTGAGGGCACTAGACATGCCAACTAGCACTAGACGTGATTTACTCGGCCACTCGTGCGCAGTTGTCGATGTCGCCACTAGATTTGCATCTCTTCTAGTCGCTCATGTGTAGTTGTTGACGTCACCACCGGATCCACGCCTCTAACTTTTCTTAGTATTTTTCCTCCTTTCTTTTTTTTTTCTTTTCTTCTCTTTCTTTTCCTTATTTCCTCTCTCCTCTTTTTCTTTTCTATCCGACAGCCACTCTGGCTTTCTCTCTCCTCTCTTATTTCTTCATCCACCGACAGCACACTTATCTTCCTTCTCCATCCTCCCCATTTCTCTTCTCCACAACAGTACCTTTCTCTCTCTCTCTCTCTCTCTCTCTCTCTTCTTCACTTCTTCACTTCTTTTCTTCTTCCATTTCATTACTTTCCCACTGCAATACCCCTTTCTTCTTTTCTTCACTCTACAGACTACGCTCTATTGAATAATCCATCACGTTCATCATGGTCAAGGATTTACTGTAGCAGTCATAGAGGTCATGGTTGTAGAGTTACTGTAGTAGTCGTAGTGGCTATGGTCGAAGGATCACTATAGTAGTCGTAGTGGTCGTGGTCGAAGAACCACTGTAGCTGTCATAGGTCGTGGTCATAGAATCACTGTAGCAGTCATAGGTCATGGTCATAGAATCACTATAGTGGTTGTAAACACTTGTCGCATGCTCAGTCCACACGTGCTCTGGTTGGTATCAGAGCTAGGGAATGCTGATCCATGATGTAGCCAATTGATTCTGCATCCCCTCAGCATTCCTAGTCTTCATCGCCATGTCCCAGAGACCGTGCTGAGAGCAGTGGTGGTGCTCTGGTGGTACAAAGGGTGGTGAAGGAGGTTAGGGGATTCGCGGTGTATCTGACACTCATGAAGACGAACTATGGTGATTGAGCCTTAATGATGAAGGTCATGCTCCAGGCTTGCGGGCTCTAAGACGCTGTCGACATTGACAACATGGAACTCTAGGAGGACAGGATAGCGCTGGAGGCCATCCTGCACACCGTTCCATCGGAGATGATCTCCACACTTGCCATCAAGGCAACCACTAAGGAGGCATGGGATACCATGAAGACCATGTGTGTTGGCATTGATCAAGTGCGCAAGGCCAATGCTTAAGCTCCGTAAGGAGTTCGAGAGCATTGCATTCTATGACAGGGAGTGTCGATGACTTCGCGATGCAGCTCGCCAGGCTGGTAAACTAGCTTAGCATCCTCGACAACCTAGAGACATCACACAAGGTCGTCGAGAAGTACCTGCGCGTCATCCACTCTAGGTTCTCTCAAATTGCTCTATCAATTGACACTCTACTTGATCTCTTGACGCTCTTAGTGGAGGAGGTGACCAAGATACTCAAGGCAGCGGAAGATTGGCTAGACCTAGCGCCCACCATCGGTGCGAGCAGTGGCAAGCTACTCCTCATAGAGGAGTGGTGTGTGCGGATGAGGGAGCAGCAAGGGAAGGGATCCTTTGGTGGCTCTAAGTCTGGCAACATGCATTGCAAGAAACCACATCGATGGTCAGATAGGCTAGGATCTGGTGGCAGCCGTGACTTCTCGAAGGACAAATGCCACAACTATGGCAAAATGGGCCAAGGATTGCCGCAACCGACAAAAGCGACCCGAGGCTAACCTGACACAAGGGGACGATGATGATTCCACACTTTTGATGGCTAGGGTTGTCACCATCCCTGAGTTATCAACACCGCAAGCCACCATTCAAAATTCCCCATCGTCACGACCATCATCACGATGTAGTTCCCTCCAACTGGTCGAGGCGAAGGTCTTCGTGTAGCTAGATTGGGAGGAGGTTTGCAATGATGAACTTTGGTTCCTCGATACTAGCGCTACCAACCACATGACCAGATCCCATGAGGTGTTCTTTGAGTTGAGCTTTGAGGTGGTTGGCATGGTTAAGTTCAACGATGGATCCGTCATCAACATTGAGGGGCGTAGGACGATCCTCTTTGTGTGCAAGTCTAGGGAGCATCGCACCCTTACAGGGGTGCACTATACTCCCTGGCTCACCACCAACCTCATCAACATCGGGCAGCTTGATGAGTCAAGATGTTGAGTGCTAATTGATGATGGGATCCTGAGGATATGTGATGAGCAGCAGCATCAACTAGAAAGAGTCAGGTAATCCCTAGTTGGCTATAACCACTCCTGCTCAACATCGTGCAACCGGTGTGCTTGTCGGCAAGGAGCTCAGAGGAGTCGTGGTAGTGGCATGCAAGGTATGCTCATCTAAATTTTCAGGCTCTGTGCAAACTCGCACAATGCGACATGGTGTGAGGGCTACCATGCATTGATCAGGTGGATCAAGTCTGCAATGACTACCTCGTCAGGAAGCAACGTTGGGCCCCTTTCTTGGGGTAGAGAAAGAATCACGCACGAGACATTCTCGACCTCATCCACGGTGATCTCTGTGGGTCATTCATGCCAACGATGCTGAGCGGCAATAGCTACTTCTTGCTACTTGTGGAAGACTGAAGCCGCTATATGTGGCTCAGTTTCCTTGCAACCAAAGACCAAGTTCTAGCGATGATCAAGCATTTTCAAGCCGTGGTGGAGTCAAGGCGCAAGCTCAAGGTGTTTGAACCAACCATGGCGGTGAATTCACATTGGTGGAATTCAGTGAGTACTATGCTAAGCACGAGGTACAGCGGTAGCTCACAGCCCCTTATTCCCCGCAGCAAAATGGGGTCATTGAGCACCGCAACTAGATGGTGGTCGCCATGGCGCATAGCATGATGAAGGTGAAGGGGATCCTCGGGAGGTTCTGGGGAGAAGCTGTCTCTACTGTTGTCTTCATCCTCAACCATGCGTTGACACAAAGCGCCGATGGGAAGATGTCATTTGAGGCTTGGCATGGTGAATGGCTAGTGGTGCACTTCCTCTGCACCTTTGGCTGTGTAGCGCATGTTAAGAACATGAAGCTGCACCTGAAGTAGCTGGATGACTAGAGCACGTCAATGATCTTTGTCGGGTATGAGTCTGGGTACAAAGCACACCGCATGTATGACCCAGTCACCCAGCGCATGCACGTGACCTGTGACGTCGTCTTCGATGAAACAATGCAGTGGAATTGGAGAGCTCATGGTGAGTGAGCTGGAACCTTTCACCATGGAGTACACTGCAATGTATGAACTAGGGACAGTGGAGACCAGTGGCGATGGAGACCAGAGCTCACCACGCACGCATGTCAATGTGAATGCTGGCACAGTGATGTCAAGAGTAGATGTGGTGATGCCCGTGATACCGGGCATAGTGGAGTTTGCATCACAACCAACAAACCAGCGAGAGCCTCTCGACGCCAACCACAACGATGCACCGCTTCGGTGCCGCACCATTGATAACGTCATCAGGCCAGCATCACCTCGCGGTTTTGCACCACGCGATCTCGACTCTGCTAGGCTATTCTTTACCACAGCTGATGAACAACCATCCTTCAATGAGTGCTAGCATAAGATGATGCTTGAGGAGACGAAGTAAATCGAGGACAACAGCACTTGGGAGCTCGTCGATCTCCCTACTGCCACTAACCCATTGGGCTCAAGTGGGTCTACAAGGTGAAGCACGATGAACACAATGCCATTGCCAAGTACAAGGTGTGGCTAGTCACGAAGGGGCATGTACAGCGGGCATGCATGGAGTCAGTCTGGTTGCTTCTTGCTGTGGCGGTGCATGAGGGGTGGCAAGTCTATCGCATGGATGTCAAGTCCAAGTTCCTAAATGGCGACCTGATGGAGGAAGTGTACGTGGCTTAGACGCCTGGGTTCGTCATTGACAACAGTGAGGGCAAGGTACTCTGGCTCTGAAAGGTGCTCTACAGTTTTCGCCAAGCACCCAAAGTGTGGAATGCCAAGGTTGATGCTAGCTTGTCAATGCTGGGATTTCACCAGAGCTTCTAGAGCATGCTTTGTACACACGCAGCAATAGTGTGCGTCAGTTGATCATCGGAGTGTATGCCGATGACTTGATCACTGGCACTAGAGTCGCTAACATTTGTGTGTTCAAGGCTGAGGTGAAGAAAATGTTTCAGGTGAGTGACCTAAGGTTGCTTTCCTATTATCTTGGCATCGAAGTGAGCCAAGGGCCAAGCAGCATCCCTCTGTGCTCATCGACCTATGCGCTCAAGGTGCTTGGAAAGAGTGGCATGGATGATTGCAATAACTGTCAAGTGCCGATGGAAGCCTGCCTGAAGCTGAGAAAATCAAGCTCTTGCCTGCTGGTAAATGCTAGCAGTACCGGAGTATCATTGGTAGCCTCCAATATTTTGTGGACATACGGCCGAACATAGCCTATGCGGTGGGCTACACGAGCCATTTCATGGAGGAACCGCATGAAGATCACCTGGCCATGGTCAAGCACATATATGTTACATCACTAGAACGTGCAACCATGACATCCTCTACGCAAGGAGGAGAGATGGCCGGCCGATGCTATTAGGATTCAGTGATAGCGACATGGCTGACGACGTCAACAACAGGAGAAGCACCACTGGAATGCTCTTCTTCCTCGGAAGTAGCCCTATCACCTGGCAATCGCAAAAGCAGAGGATGGTGGCAATGTCATCCTATGATGCGGAGTACATCACCGCCATGGCCGTGGCATAGCAAGGCATCTGGCTAGCTTGGCTGATGGGCGAACTTATTTGTTACTATAGCGATCGTAGTGGCTGTGGTAAAAGGATCACTATAGCAGTCGTGGTCAAAGAACCACTGTAGTAGTCGTAGGTCATGGTCGTAGAATCACTGTAGCAGTCATAGGTCATGGTCGTAGAATCATTGTAGTGGTTGTAAACACTCGTCGCATGTTTAGTCCATGTGAGAGCGAGTTTTTCTTGTTTTTGTTAGCGTCATGTGCGGCATGGCCTGGATCTATGGGATCGTGCAGGTGGTGGCGCACAATAAGGATGTCTTAACCACCAAATCTCGGCTATGATTCTCTTTAAATAGCAGGCTAATACAACAGAAAAGGCTGCCCAATTTCCAGCAACACGAAACTCTTGTGTTCTTACTCTGTTTTCCAAATTCATGCATGTTCGTGTATGTGCTCAGGTGTATTAATTGGCTAGAGATCCCAACACACTCCTCTCTCTATTTCTTCCTTTCTCTGCCATGAGCTCCCTGCAGCTCTCCTCTCTTCCTCCCCTTCTCCATTTTTCTTTCTCCATTTTTCTTTCGTCACCTTCTCTCTCCTTTTTTTCCTCTACAGTAAAGTTCTTCCTTTCTTCTTTTTCTTCCACCAGCAGCGCCTGCTTCTCTGGCTCCTTCCTTCTTCCCCTTCTACCATCGAATGGTCACTGCTTCTTCTGCCCTCTGCTCTTTCCTGCTGCATCCTTTTCTTTTCTTCCATCTTTCTTTCCTCTCTTTCTCCTTTCCAATGACAGCCAGTCTCTTACTCCCGGCCGACTACGCCGAGTCTGGCGTAGCATGCACCACATATACAAGGTACTTATATACTTGTGTTCGGTACTTCTAGTTCTCTAGACTTAGTGCATTGGGAACAAATACTTGTATGTAGCTCCATGCACGGAAATAGACCCAAGTTGCTCGTGAGACTGCACACCCACATGAATCCACTTCAATTACTATCTCCATTCTAAAGTAGTACTTATGTTTTGAACATCGACTTAATATACTTCTAGAAAATATCAAAATATGTTATTATAAAGTATTTTTACAATGAATAAACTAATATTAATTTCCTTTTGTGAAAATATACTAATATTACTTTCGTATTACAAATCCAGATACTTTATCTGTATAAGCAATCAAAATTAAAAAAGATTGGCCGTGTGATATCTAAAGTGACCGCATCTATTTGAGAACAAAGTTACTACATATGAACATTTCCACTCTCCGAAGGAAACCAAACTCTAGCAATGATGATTTCCACGAATTCAGCAAGTCAAGGTCTTCCCATGTTCTCTAAGTCAACAAGGTCTTCCCATTTTCGCATTCTTTTGCGCAACAAAGCTCAAAGCATTAGGTAGAACTGCAGAACCCCACCACATAAATCTAGGGGGTGCAAACAAAGTGTATAATTTTTATCCGATCGACCAATTAAAGGTTTATGGAGCAAATACAGAAGAGGTAAATGGGTAGCTGACAATATTCATATCTGACTCCGACTCCAAGTGAAATATATAGAATATGATACGGGATGAGTGATATTTGTTCGTACATATCCATATGTCAAGTGATATGAGAAAGTTTGTTATGACTCCACTTAGAAATAAGATAACATATATGCGGATTACCACATCTAAACAGGCGAAAAATACTAAGTGCTCTTCTTTTGACATCTCGACGATTAGTCTTTCTGTGTTTGCTCTGATTGCACATGTCCAATGTCCTATGTAAAGTAACAGATAATTTCTATCCGACCAACAGTCCAAAGGCTTATGGAACGATACGGAATGAAGAAATGATTATTCGACATTATTCAAGTCTGATTCTGACTCCGAGAAAAATATATGAAATAGGATATAAGATGAGTAATATCTATTCGTATCCACTCTGATTGCACCTCTACATAAATCAGCTTAATTACTAGCCTTCCTTCTCGCGCAGCTACTTAAGTCAGTTCTCACATGCTGGCAGCAGTAATCCAAGCTCATATTGTTCTTGTTGGGAATGTGGGCAATATTTTAATTTCAAATTTTACTAGGAGACAAATATAATAAACTAGTGATGCAAAACTTACTACTAACAGTAGGCTACTCATCATACTTCAGAATATACGCAGGAAAAATATAGTAACAAAGTCGAACGTGCTTGCGAACGACTTACTTTTTCGCCTAACAAAGAATACGAAGCAGCGCAGGCTTGACGCAGTGCAGAACGTAGATGACGCAATGCAGTGAGCGGTCGCGCAGATGCGCTGCCCAAAAACCTTATTGCCGCCCTGTCTAGGTTCTCTCTACGGCAATGGTTTGGAGATAGCCGCTCTTCCTCCTTCCAGGTGCACGCCGGGAAGAAAGGTCGATGAGGTTTAGACGGCACAACACAACAGCACAATAACAGAGCAGAAAGTAGAGGAAGAATGGAGGTGCAAAATTCTCTCTTTTTTTGGATGTCTCCAGGCCATTTTAAGGGCGCTGCAGTTATTCACTAGTAATGTTGCGTTTTAAATAGAATTATGCACTGGTAACTGCCTCATCAAATCACAAATTAAGCAGTGTAAATTCACTTGTAACTGCCTCATTCAAATGTTTGAATCTCATTCAAACACAGAGAGAGTGGTGCAGGGTTCAGCAAAAATAAAGATAGACTTGGTCTGCCAAGTGGCACACCACGTCATAGCACGGTCGCGCATCGCAAATCATGCAAAAATACACGAATACACGCGCGCATGCGTGCGCGCGCGTGTGACTAGAAAGAACCCTCATTATACAATCTCTATCCATATTTAAGGAGTGATGAGGACTCCACCTTATAAATTGGTCTTCCTCACCTTGCCTTAGCAATACGGTACTAAATCATACATGCTTTTGAATTAAGAAAATGGGCCAATTTCTAACAATCCCCTACCAATTCCAAAGCAAGAAATAAACATATGATAAAGATATTGTGTGGAAGTACTGTCAATATACCAGTCTTTTAGTGTATGTCCCGTACGTGTTGAATTTGCACCTAGAATGACATGATTCATCTTCTCACAGCCGATGAATGGACTATGCCTTGAATTCGTAGCTTTTCGTGATCAGATTTCACTTCAAATCTCAACTGGTACTAGGCTGCCAATGAACCACGCCTAAACAGAGCGTTATATGGTCATACTCCCTTATCTCCTCATGAGCTTTCTAGAGAATGCCCCGTTCTCGTGAACTGCGACCACACAGTTAAGCTCAAGTAGGTGTATTCTTTCTAGGTATTCTGCAGGCTAATACCTTTTTCTCATTTGGACAACAGAATACATTAAAGGCTTTATGCCAACCTTCTATACTCTCTATTAGGACATAGGTATAATAAATATGTACTCTCTTGTTACAACATCAATTTGTTTTTCCCATTGCCTAAGTCACGGGATCTCCGATCAAGAAGGTATTGGTTATCATTGTGATGTAACTTAAATGGGCCTCATTCCCATATCCATAGATGCAACAGAAATCGCTTTCCGTGCTAACCCCTTTGTAAAAGGGTTTGCAAGATTTTTCTTAGTGTGAGTATAGTTCACAGCGATTACTCCAGAGTTTCTCAGTTTTCTGACAGATTTAAGCCTATGCTGCACATGTCTAGAGGACTTCATATTATCCTTTGTACTTGTGACTTTGGCCAACACTGTTTGATTATCATAGTATATTAGGATTGCAAGTATTGGTTTCTCAACCAACGGTCACAAATCACGTGATTTTCACGCGAAAATACGCGCGTGCGCCCATGTGTGACTAGATAGAACCCTCCTCATACCATATCTATCCATATTCAATGAGTGATGAGGACTCCACCTTATAAATCGGTCTTCCTCATCTTGCCTTAGCAATATGGTACTAAACCATGCATGCTTTGAAATTAAGGAAACTAGCCATAATTAAATGGGCCAATTTCTAACAGTTCTTGGCATGGCTGCACACCCACATGAATCCACTTCAATTACTATCTCCATTTTAAAATAGTACTTATGTTTTGAACATCTTAATATGCTTGTAGAAAATATAAAAATATATTATTATGAAAATACTTTTACAATGAATAAACTAATATTAATTTTTTTGCAAAAATATACTAATATTACTTTCTATTACCAATCTAGATACTTTATCTATATAAGTAGTCAAAGTTAAAAAAGATCACCTGTGATATCTAAAGTGACAACATCTATTTGAGAACAAAGTTACTGACATATGAACATTTCCACTCTCCGAAGGAACCAAACTCCAGCAATGATGATTTCCACGAATTCAGCAAGTCAAGGTATTGTCCTAAACTCAGATAGGGGCGAACAGGGGAAACAATCTTACCCGGGTTATCTCCTCGGCGAAAGGGTACCCCCAGTAGAACCCCCGCACGTTGCCATTGGCGTCGTGAGGAGCCGACATAAATCTATAGATATCCAGCAAAGTTTGACTGAAAATTTTCATAATGGTACTAATAGGCATGATTTATTGGCTAATTTTTTTAGGATTGATGGCCAAAACATTAACTTGTACCATTGTTACTATTGTGGTTACATACGAAATAGTAAATAAGGGATTACAGAGAAGCCACACAATGAGACTGTCCGAAGCTTTATAAAATATGAAGACAGGGATAGAATTATGTTCTACCTAGATTTATCTTAGAAAAAGAGCTCTGGCCTAAGAATGTTTCCCCCTTTCGCCGAGGAGATAACCCGAGGTGCATGAACATTTAAAGATCGTCTTAAGATATTGGCTCATGTGCTTATATATTTGTGTTCGGTACTTCTAGTTCTCCCAGACCTTGGTGCATTGAGAACAAATACTTTCATGTAGCTCCACGCACGGAAAACAGGCCCAAGTTGCTCGTGAGGCTGCACACCCGCATGAATCCGCTTCAATTACTATCTCTGTTCTGGCTTTAATATAAGGCAGTGTTTCTGCTCGTTCAAAAAAAATTACTACCTCCATTCTAAAATAGTTCTTATGTTTTGAAAATAGACTTAATATGCTTGCAAAAAATATATAATTATGTTATTATGAATAAACTAATACTAACTTTTATGGGAAAATATACTAATATTACTTTCATATTACCAATCTAGATACCTTCTCTGTATTAGTAGTCAAAGTAAAAAAAGATTGACCGTGTGATATTTAAACTGACAACATCTATTTGAGAACAAAGTTGCTAACATATGAACATTTCCACTCTCCGAAGGAATCAACCTTTAGCAATGACGATTTCCACGAATTCAGCAAGTCAAGGTCTTCCCATTTTCGCATTCTTTTGCGCAACGAAGCTCCACCACATAAATCAACTTACTAGCTTTCCTTCTCTGCACGCAACTGCTCTGGTTAGTCCTCACGCGCTGCTAGCAGTAATGCAATTCCAAGCTACTATTGTTCTTGGCAATGTACCACTCCACCAGCATGGCCACCCCCAGCACCACCAGCAGCGTCGAGAGTGCTGTTGTAGTCGCTCGTAAAGTTAGGTGTTATAGCAAAAGTCAAAATCCACTTTTAGAAACTGTTAAAGAACAGGTCCTAACATATAAACATTTCCACTCTCCGAAGGAATCAACCTCTAGCAATGATGATTTCCACGAATTCAGCAAGTCAAAGTCTTCCTATTTTCTCTAAGTCAACAAGGTCATTCCATTATCGCATTCTTTTGGGAAACAAAGCAACAAGCATTCGGTAGGACCGCACTATCCCACCACATAAGTCAGCTTACTTACTAGTTTTCCTTCTCGCGCAACTGCTCTGCTCAGTTCTCACACACTGGCAGCAGTAATCCAGTCTACTCCACGAGCATGGCATGTTGTAAGTGCTCTGATACCACTTCTTGCAATCTTTATGATTGCTCCCAGGACTTTACGACCACTCACGATCGCTTACGACTGGTTTCGAGAGCTTATGACCGCTTCCGACCGCATCCCGCTCCCGTTCGACCACTCAGTCACTCCTCCGATCGCTTCGTCTTTGTGGTCGGAAACCTTCTGTTGAGTTTTCGACCGCTGTTTTTTGTCGCTGCGCTAATCTTCCCTCGACCCTGCTCGAATTATCGTAATCGCAGCTCTCTACGATCGCAGTGATTCTGCCGATCACTGTTCACCATGGTCGAAAACCCCTTTTGACCACGTTTACTTCTTTACAACGTGGTCGGAGTCCCTTCCAACCACGTACAAGTCTTCACGGTGCACTCGCAGCCTCTTCCGACCACTTTCAGCGTGGTCAAAACCTTCACAACGTGGTTGTAGCTTCTATTGACCACGTTCAGCGCCTTTACAATGTCGTCGTAGCCTTCACCGACCACGTTCAACTCTCTTCAATGTGGTCGAACGCCCTTAGGACCACGTTCAAAATTCTTTGCTGTGGTCGTACGTCTTCCGATCACCCTCAAACTTTCTCCACCGAGGTCGTATCACCTCCCGACCACGTCTACTTCAGTTTTGCCATGGTCGAACACCTTCCAACCATGTCTGCTTGGACTTTGCCGTGGTCGTAAGCCCCTCCGACCACGTTTACCGTTGTTGTAATAGCTTCCGACCACATCTGCGAGATCACACAATGAAGTCGATACTCAGGTCTTTTCTTTTTCTCTTCTTTTCTTCTCATCTTAAACAGATTACATGACTCCTCCCTCCCCTTTTATACCCGGCTCTACGACTTGTGCACGGGTTTCGACTCCGAATACAACTCGACTCCGACACCGGTTCGATTACAACTAACTTTCCGGTCTGACTTTCGACTGCAATTATAGCTCGACTTAAATCATGACCAAAACTTGAATATAGCTTCTAAACAAGATTATTTCCAACATGGCAATGGTACATAAAAAAATCATCTGTCACTATGTGGGCACCATTACAAACTATACAAAACAGGCATCAAAGTAGACAGAATTTAGCTGCATAGGAATCGAGATATATTTGATGGGTGCCCCCAAGTAAGTTTCGTTGGAGGAGGTCTATTCGTATTGATGTAGATTTGGTGAGAATTAGAGTTTCTAAGAAAGTTAGTTTTGATATTTCCCTGGGATAGTTCGTTTTCTTTTCCCTTTTGTAAATTTTTTTTCTCGAACTACGCAGGAGAACTGCGTGTCATTTCATTAAGAAGATAGCAAAACAATGGAAAGAGACAAAGAGCCGTTTCCAAAACCCACACATGAACACACACATAAACACAAACACGACCATCACCAGCCCCTCAGAAAAATAAGGGGTTTAGTTGACTAGGGCAAGTGATCTCAACTGCAATTCTTGGAGCGCTAAAGCACCGGCAGTGCACCAAAGGCTACTCTCATATTCAATAGCCTGCAGGACAACTTGTAATCTCGGCCTTGCTTCTTCAAAAACACAAGCATTCCGATGCTTCCAAAGTTCCCAAGCAACCAAGATAATTAGAGAATGAAGGCCTTTTCTCACTTCCTTAGGAACCCTCTTCGCAACACTACACCATCAGCCAGAAAAACTAGTTACATCCGGGCTTGGCGCAAGGTTGGCCATGCCGTGTTTATGAAGAGTCATGGTCCAGACTTGCCGCGACAAAACACAAGAGATAAGAACATGTTGGATTGTTTCATCGGCTTGATCACAAAGCGGACAGGTAACAGGATGAGGAAGTCCACGTTTGGCCAACCTGTCTGCAGTCCCTTTTGTAAATTTATGCACATCATTGTCATATTTAATATAATTTAGCAATAGGGCTCTCCCCTACTGTTTTTCCTCAAAAAAAATTAGATAGAATTTACAATATGAACAATCCGCTTGAAAGTTCATGATAGCCAACAGACAACCTTAAGAGAATTATGTGAATGAAGCAAAAAGAAGAAAAACGAACATAAATTAGCAAAAGCAACTGAACATAAAAGAAGAATGGTTTATAAAATGGAAAGGCGTACCATTAGCTCTTTTGTTCTTGGATGCTTCTTTTTAGAAAAAAGAACACCTGCACAATAGATTTATTACTCGATGCAAGAGAGAACCTCAAAATATAGCAAGAGTTGTTTTACTAAATTATGATACCATGAGATGGAAATTTCAGTTTCAATCAAAATGGAGGAAAATACCATTATGATAAGGCACAGTAATTAATGGCCTAATCCAATCGGAGCATCTATGAAGGCGATATCCCCCTAAAGTATAACATTCTTAATTACTAAAGTACACGATACATGCAGATCGTACTGAAACTATGGTGGAAATAATATGAAGACCTGCGCGGAGGCTGATTTTCAGCATATGTTAAGATGCGCTCAAAATACTTCACATATGTTTATAATTTTTGTAACACATTTAGAACAAAATACCGAATAAGTTGTACAAATAAATTTTCATAATTTTGAGGGTTACTCACAATCTGACTTGGGAGAATAAGCCCTTTTCCATCTACACATCTTTTCTGATTGTAGTATTCAATGGATTCCTCCGCGGTAGGAAAGAACTGTCCATTACATATGATACACAAGCTTCAAATGTTGAGAAAACTTGGTGAAGGTTCTGTCGCAGAACTTACTGTAATTAGCATTTAATGCAAACAGTAATTTTACCTTTAGGTATAGTAGAGGACTGGAGATCATCAATCCTGTCCTTGCCTTTCCAGCTTTGCAATGGACAACCACCACGTTTTCTCCAAGTCAGCAAGGTCTTCCCATTTATCATTCTTTTGCGAAACAAAGCAACAAGCATTCGGTAAGAACCGCACTACCCCACCACATAAATCAGCTTACTTACTAGTTTTCCTTCTCGCGCAACTGCTCTGGTCAGTTCTCACACGCTGGCAGCAGTAATCCAAGCTCCTATTGTTCTTGGCATGCACCACTCCACGAGCATGGCCACCCCAGCCCCACCGCCACTCTAGTACTAGTGCTGGCCACTGCTGTTGGACACAAATGGACATTTTTTAGAAAGGAACCGGTCAACGGCCAACTAATGGTCGGTCAGACAAGCCTCATGTTCCAACAGCTATAAAAGTAGCCGTTAGACACATACTCGGTTAGACTGTCCTCACAGGCACTGGTCAGACCGGCCTTACAATGGCAGTCAGACTGACCCTGCTTTTCAGCACAGCTAACTTTGGGAAAAATGTCATAACTTTTTGACTCAGATAGAAGAATTGAGTTATCTTGGACTCTATAAATAGCTTATTCAGAGAGTAACACAATCCACCTAATTTTATGATCTTAAACATATTAGATCAATATGGAAAGCATAAGAACTTCAAAGAGTTATCACCGTGGTCTAAGTTCAAGGATAAGACAAAAAGTAAATCTTAAGCCCATAGCAAGAAAGGATGCATGAACTTCAACATTTTACGAAACACATTTGCAAACTTGGTGTCATGCCAAGAAGAGTAAGATTATGGACTTCAACCATTTACAAAATATAGTCATATACTACAAAGATTAATGCATGAGCCTTAACTATTTATAAAACACATTCGCAAACAATGATAGCATTATGCCTAGGAGAGCTAGATCAAGCTAAATTGAGCTATGAACATATGATGAGACTTAAGTAACTAGGAGTGCCATTATCAAATTTTTTTGTCAAACTTTACTGGATATCTGTGGATTTATCTTGACTCTTCACAGTGCCAATGGCAATGTGTAGGGGTTCTACCTAGTTAGATATGACAGTGAGAGGTAAGGGCCGATTAATGTGACTATGCCACAAATGCATACGACCATAGCTTCCAAGATTGAACAAAAGGTGAATTCATTTCTTCAGCTTCAATTTATTTTAAATAAGAATATGATGCTACCTAATAATGAAAATGTATATTTGTGCAAATATAGAAAGAGGATTGCATCAACACTATGTGTTTGTGGTTGGGGTCCACCCAAAGGGAAAACGACCTGCACAACAATACTAAGTCAAAGCCTTCTTTAGCTCTATCTCAAGTTCATCACATCACTTTTGTCCAAGTCAAAGCTAGAGTTCAAGTTAAACATGTTCTGGAATCTAATTCGGGCTCCAGAGATAGTACTGATTTTAAACGTACATAAAATCCGCATACGGACTCCATTTGAGGTGTATGAATATAGCATGAAAGCTTATGTTGTTCTCTTTTCAACGGATCCAGCCTCACCTCCAAATTCCTTCTGAGCGTGCCGCAATCGCAAAAATAGGTCAGAACTAATTCTGAATCTGAGTTAAAAGGTATTGCGCCACCTCCACTTAGGCCCATGGGCCTTGTACCACCTAGGGTTGCGTGCCCACCCCCCTTGGTTGCCATTTTTTGCCCTCTTTCTCTTATAAATAGCCCTAGGCACCTCCTTCTTCCTCATGTTTTGTTTAGATTAGTTTAGCCCTTATGTGGAAACTCCACGTTATCTCTTGTGTCAATTAGACCAACAATTCGTGTTACAGAACCTCACTATCCTTGTGCGACTTTATATCTAGCATTTTTCATATTGCTCTTTACTTGAATTCTTTCTTGTTTTTCGATTGCTTGCAGAAATTGATTTTCGTGATCAGGTCAACCATCGTTCTTGGTGAGGTTAATAATGACAAGGATGTGGTTTAGCGATTGCAGTACGGACTTGATCGTCTCAGTTAAGTAAGTCCAACGTCAATGTCATATCAATCAATTGAGTTATCATTCTCCTCGGAAGATCGATACCAATCCTACATCAGGGATTGTCAGGGGTGTGGGCCTTAGGCCCAAGGCCTAGTGAGGGTATTATTAGAAATTAGGAATTGGTTTCTATTTGAGTTAGAGATTAGTTTCCTTGTGTTAGAGATAGAGTTAGAGATATGATATGAGTTTCTATATTATTAGAGATAGGATTGGGATTAGATTCCATCTGTTAGGGGGAGCCATCTATATAAGAGGGCTACCGCATACTATTGTAATAAATCAGAGAAATAACAAAGTCTTCTTCTCCTATAGTCTCTCTCTCTCCTACGCCGACGCCATCCGGCCATCTTCTTGGTGGTATTTACCTCGGTTCATGACAACTTGGTATCAGAGCAGTCGATCCCTTCCCACGATTTCTGCTACCATGGCTGATGGCTAGAGCGACGCGATAGCGCTCTGCGATCAGATGATCAAACAGGTAAATGAATTCGTGGAGAATCTGAGGAAGAAGCAACAAGAGAAAAAGATCCAGGCACATCATCTCCAGCACCAGATCCCCAACAAAATCAAGATCCACAGCCCCCGCCAGATGCCGACGACCACATCGCCGTAGCGTTTCCGTCCAGCGCCTCAACCGCTGTCGTGGTCGCCGCAGTGTCTTCTCCGCCTTCCTCGCAGCTCCGTTGGCCGTCGGCCGCCTGCTCCGCTGGTCGTCCTTGGCGTCGCCCCGGCCGCTCGCTCCTCCGGCCGCTCCGTCGGCCGCCGACCCTTACCGTGGTTCGCAACCCCCTGCCGCCTGCGCCGGCACGATCTCTGCGCCGTCGTCGCTGCGCCGCCCTCATCTTCCTCCGCCATCGGCCGCAGCCTCGGATCCGAGCCGTCGTCGTCGTCGCAAGGCCCCCTGGCACCCGAAGCCGCCCTCCACGCGCCTCACACGCGCCCGACAGTCGCCACCCCCGGGGCCGCCATCGCCGGAGCCACCGCCGCTTTCGACCGATGCGTCCGATGCGCGGGGCCCTATGGGGTGTCGGTCGGTCGGTTTTAAACCGATCGGTTAGTGAATCCAAAAAAATCCCAAAAAGAAAAAAATCAAAATAATAATAAAAAATAATAATAATAAATCAGAAAAAATCTATTTTTGCAGGCATTATATAACCGAAGGCGCTACACTTCGTCTAGCCTTGTTCCGTTTGGATTTGGCCGCTCGTCTCCATCCACTGCAGCACCCCGCCACTGTTCGTCTTCTACATCGGCGTCAAAGGTCTTCCATTGGCCGCCGTCTAGCAGCTCGAGGACGAGCTGCATGTCCGAGAGGGGTGTAGTGTCAGGGGTGTGGGCCTTGGGCCCAAGGCCTAGTCAGGGTATTATTAGAAATTAGGAATTGGTTTCTATTTGAGTTAAAGATTAGTTTCCTTGTGTTAGAGATAGAGTTAGAGATATGATATGAGTTTCCATATTATTAGAGATAGGATTGGAATTATATTCCATCTGTTAAGGGGAGCCGTCTATATAAGAGAGCTACCGCATGCTATTGTAATAAATCAGAGAAATAACAAAGTCTTCTTCTCCTATAGTCTCTCTCTCCCCTACGCCGACGCCATCCAGCCATCTTCTTGGTGGTGTTTACCCCGGTTCATGACAACTAGTGTCAGGGGTGTGGGCCTTGGGCCCAAGGCCTAGTCAGGGTATTATTAAAAATTAGGAATTGATTTCTATTTGAGTTAGAGATTAGTTTCCTTGTGTTAGAGATAGAGTTAGAGATATGATATGAGTTTCCATATTATTAGAGATAGGATTGGGATTAGATTCCATCTGTTAGGGGGAGCCGTCTATATAAGAGGGCTACCGCATGCTATTGTAATAAATCAGAGAAATAACAAAGTCTTCTTCTCCTATAGTCTCTCTCTCCTACGCCGACGCCATCCGGCCATCTTCTTGGTGGTGTTTACCCCGGTTCATGAGAATCATGACAGGGATGGTAATATTGTTTTTCCCTTTCGCGGAGGAGATAACCAAAGGTGCATGAACGTTTCAAGCTCATCTATATTTCCTTAAGATATTGACTCATATGCGTAGCATGCACCACGTATACAAGGTGCTTATATATTTGTGTTCGGTACTTCTTGTTCTCCTAGACTCAGTGCATTGAGAACAAATACTTGTATGTAGCTCCATGCACGGAAAACAGGCCGAAGTTGCTCGTGAGGCTGCACACCCGCATGAATCCACTTCAATTACTATCTCCATTCTAAAATAGTACTTATGTTTTAAACATCGATTTAATATGTTTGTAGAAAATATAAAATTATGTTATTATAAAAGTATTTTTACCATGAGTAAACTAATAATATTTTTTTGCAAAAATGAACTAATATTACTTTCGTATTACCAATCTAGATACTTTATTGTATAAGTAGTCAAAGTTAAAAAAGGACTATCCGTGTGATATCTAAAGTGACAACATCTATTTGAGATCAAAGTTACTAACGTATGAACATTTCCACTCTCCGATGGAATCAAACTCTAGCAATGGTGATTTCCACGAATTCAGCAAGTCAAGGTCTTCCCATGTTCTCTAAGTCAACAAGGTCTTCTCATTTAGGTATAAATCAGCATAATTACTAGCTTTCCTTCTCGCGCAACTGCTCTGGTCAGTTCTTGGCAATGCACCACTCCACGAGCATGGCCACCCCCAGCCCCACCGTCACTACAGTACTATTGTTGGCGGCGTCTGTTGCTATTGTCGTCGCTCCTTCGCCGAGCACTGGCAATGGTGACGTCGCCGCGCTGCTCGCTTTCAAAGCCCAGCTCTCCGACCCCCTCGGAGTTCTTCTCACTAACTGGACGACGACCGCCTCCTTCTGCCACTACTGGGTCGGCGTCTCGTGCAGTCGCCGCCGGCCGCGCGTCACGGCTCTCGTGCTGCACGACGTGCCACTCCGAGGGAACATCTCCCCTCATCTTGGTAACCTCTCCTTCCTCACTGCCCTAAACCTTAGCAGCACAGAGCTCACCGGCTCCATCCCACTGGATCTTGGAAGGTTGCGTCGTCTGAGATCTCTTGATCTTTGCAATAACAGCTTGTCTGGCCTCATTCCTTCTACAATAGGAAACCTGACAAGGCTTGAGTACATTGATATGTGGCATAACAACCTCTCAGGGCAAATCCCTCGCGACCTGAGAAATTTGCACAATCTTAGACACCTAGATCTGCAAACGAACTGCTTAACCGGGCCAGTATCAAATGATTTGTTCAATAACACTTCTCTGCTAAGATATCTGAACTTTGGGAACAACAGTTTGTCAGGAGCAATTCCACATGCCATTGGCTCCTTGCCCATGCTCGAACTCCTGGATTTGCAAGTAAACCACTTCTCTGGTCCGGTACCTCCAACCATTTTCAACATGTCCAGGCTGCAATCCATGTACCTTGTAGGCAACTATGACCTGAATGGGACTATCCCTAGCAGCAACAAAAGCTTCAGCCTACCCATGCTACAAACATTATCTCTCTCTACGAACAGTTTCACGGGTCAGATTCCATTGGGGCTTTCCAATTGCCAATACCTCCAAACGTTGTCCCTGACATTGAATTTCTTCGAGGGCACAGTTCCAGCATGGTTGGGCAAACTACCAGACCTCGCTAAAATTCTTCTAGGTGGCAATTACCTTGTTGGCCTAATCCCAACCGCGCTTGGCAATCTCACCAAGCTTACCGCACTTGACCTTCAACAGTGCAATCTAACAGGACAGATTCCTCCGGAGCTTGGACAGCTGAGGCAAATCAATAGAGTGTCTCTCGGCGGTAATCAATTTACAGGATCCTTCCCTACTTTCTTTGCTAACTTGTCTCAACTATCCGTCCTCCATTTGGGTGGTAACATTTTGAGTGGGTTAGTACCAACGTCACTCGGTACTACCGGATCATTTGAGATTCTTGTGATCGCAGCGAACCGCCTACAAGGGAACCTCAAATTCTTGGACACCCTTTCAAATTGTAGAAAGCTCTGGTACCTTGACCTTCACGAGAACTATTTCACTGGGGGCCTTCCAGCAGACTATGTAGGAAACCTCTCTAGTCAGCTGGAAACTTTCGCTGCTAGTGGAAACAAGCTAACCGGTGAACTTCCTGCTGCACTATCAAATTTAAGCAGCCTCACAGAGTTAGACATTTCGGACAACCAATTGAGTAGCAAAATTCCAGAATCAATTATGACCATGGACAATCTTGTATATCTTAGCCTCACTAGTAACACCATGTTTGGTCCCATCCCAAAACAGCTCGGTATGCTCAGGAGCATACAAAAACTATTCCTCGACAACAACAACTTCTCTGGCGACATACCACAGGATATTGGAAACCTCACCCAAGTAGTATACCTCTTTCTAAATAATAACCAGATATCTTCAACCATACCAGCAAGCCTCTTTCATGTTGATAGCTTGATAGCCCTTATTCTGTCCCAAAACTCCCTGCAAGGTACATTACCAGTAGATATTGGGCAATTGAAACAAATCGACGCGATGGATCTCTCTAACAACCGCTTGCTGGGTAGCCTCCCAGAATCCTTTGGGCAGCTACAAATGATATCGCATTTGAACCTGTCACACAACTCATTTAATGATTCATTTCCAGACTCTTTCGACAATTTAAAAAACTTGGAATCACTAGACCTGTCCTATAATGATCTCTCTGGTACCATCCCACAGTACTTGGCCAATTTTAGTTATCTCACTAGCTTGAACCTTTCTTTCAACAAACTACATGGTAGGATACCGGAAGGAGGTGTCTTCGCAAACATCCCCCAACAATCTTTGGTGGGGAACTCTGGTCTCTGTGGAGGTGTTTCGCGTTTAGGATTTTCACCATGCCAAACCAAGCATCACTCAAATAAAGGGCACGTCCTAAAATTCTTGCTCCCTGCTATCATCATGGTAGTTGGAGCTGTAGCTACCTGCCTATACATGATGATCAGGAAGACAGCCAGGAAGCAGGAAGAGAGGGTGGTTCCCCCTCATATGGTTGATATGCTCAACCATAGGTTAATCTCTTACCATGAGATTGTTCGCGCGACAGATAATTTTAGCGAGAGTAACCTGCTGGGTGCTGGAAGCTTTGGAAAAGTTTTTAAGGGACAGCTGAGCGATGGCGTGGTAGTTGCAGTAAAAGTTCTAAACATGCAGCTGGACCAAGCTGTCAGAAGCTTTGATGCTGAGTGTAATGTGCTGCGGATGGCTCGACACCGCAACTTGATAAGGATACTTAGCACCTGTTCAAACCTGGACTTCAAAGGTTTGGTGCTTCAGTATATGCCCAACGGAAGCTTAGAAACACACCTACACTCTGAAGGTAGAGGGCAATTGGGATACCTTCAAAGGTTGGACATTATGTTGGATGTGTCGATGGCAATGGAGTATCAACACTATCATCATTGCGAGGTAGTGCTGCACTGTGACATAAAGCCCAGCAACATTCTATTCGACGAAGACATGGTAGCGCACGTCGCAGACTTTGGCATTGCAAAATTGTTATTTGGTAATGACAACTCCGCCGTTTCTGCGAGCATGCCAGGAACAATTGGTTATATGGCACCAGGTATTTCTACTGTACTCGATCTAGATCAAGCTACACCATTTAATTAATTGCCATGACTAATTTTTTCTTCTGTTTGGAAATGTTTTGGCTAGAGTACGGATTTGTTGGGAAAGCATCAAGAAAAAGTGATGCTTTTAGCTACGGGATCATGCTTCTTGAAGTATTCACTGGAAAGAAGCCTACAGATCCTATGTTTGTTGGAGAACTAACCCTTAGGATGTGGGTTAATCAAGCATTTCCATCAAATGCTATGGATGTTGTGGATGACCAGCTACTACTGCAAGATTCTTCTAGTTGCATGAATAACTTTCTAGTGCCAATGTTTGAGTTGGGTTTACTGTGCTCAATGACTTGCCGGACCATAGAATGACAATGTGTGATGTGGTGGTGAGACTGAAGAAGATCAAAAAGGATTACATGGCTTCTATAGCAAGAATGCATAGTGCCCAGTGATACATTTGGTTGTATGTATGTCAACACTGTTTCGTAGTGTCTTCTTGATTTTGCAACATCATATATGTAAAATAATCCAGATGTTGGTCTCTGGTTATCTCTTGAGTCCTAGAGTCCATCTCTAGTTGTGAGTGTTTAGGTTAAAGCAAAGTTAATTTAAGAGTTTATTTTCTGAGTTTTAGTTTCTATCTCTAGTTGAGTTTGTGTCGGATGTAGGCAGTATTGTAATCTATCTCTAAGATGTAAAGTCGAGTATAAATAGAGATGAAAACCCAGAAAAGGGTGCACAGTTTTGGCACCGCAAATCCTTCCCAATTCTGATGTTTGTCGCTACTGTTCATTGTATGGCAATGTCGTTGAATCGTGCCATCGTGGTCGAAAGTGCTGGTGACTGTAGTCGAAGACGCTGGTGATTGTAGTCGAAGTCTCAAGTTCTTGCAAACCAGTCGAAGCCCTCGAGTACGTGCAAACCAGTTGAAGTCCCGAGTATGTGCAACTAATCGAATGTTACGAGTACGTGTAAAGCAGTCGAAGGAGCAATCAAAACTCTAATCTTTTGGAGTGGTTGAAACTCTTATCTAGTATCAGAGTCTTGTATCAGAGATTGGGTTGTCGAAGATCAATATGGCGAAGGAAGGATTGGTGTCGCTCCAGTATCCGATCCTCAGTTCTAAGAATTATCCCATCTGGGTAATGAAGATGAAAGCAAATATATGCGCCTAGAGTGTCTGGGGGCGCAGTTGATCAAAGGAGATGGTCAACGACAAGATCGATCAAACTGCTTTGGCTATCATCTACCAGGCAGTTCCCGATTCAATGATGAGTCAGCTGGTCGGGAAAAAAACGGCATGTGAGGCTTGGGAAGCACTTCGTGCCATTAATGAGGACATGGATCATGTTAAGGAGGTTCACCTGTAGACTTTACGGAGCGAGTATGAGAATATGTAGATGGGTGAAAACCAATCTGTGGATGAGTTTGCTGCAAAACTCACCACAATTGTGAGTGAGATTCGGTCTCTCAGTGACAACTTGGAGGAAAGCATTGTCGTGAAGAAGTATTTGCAAATCCTTCTATAGAAGCTTCTCCCAGTGGTCACAACATTGATGTATTCAAGCGATCTCCCAAAGATGAAGGTTGAAGAAGTGATTGGGTCTCTCGAGGCACACGAGGGGCTCCTGAAAGGCTATAAAGCGACGAATGATCAAGCACTTCTTACAAAAATTGATACAAAGGCTGAGATCAAGCAGGTTCATATGGATCAACCTCAGTACCATGGGGACGCACGGATCTGCAACATGGCATGGCCGAGGTGCTTGAAGTCGCAGCCATGGCCATGGCCGAGGAGGTCGAGGAGGTAGTACTAGTCGTGGGGAGAAGTTTGAACATGGAAACAATGGTTTCATCCAAGATAAGTCAAAGCTGAAGTGTTTTTATTGTGACAAATTTGGCCATTATGCTTTAGAATGCCACAACCCATATTGTCATAAGTGTCACGAGTATGGTCATTATGCCTCTGATTGTTATAACAACAACAAGAAGAAGAATGTGGTCAATCTCACACGGACTCAGGAGGAGGATGAACCAGCATTGCTTCTGTCCACATGTGAAAATGACTGTGGTCTAGTCATGCTCGAAGAGAAGAGCTTACACCCGAAGCTGCTGAATATTAGAGAGGAGATGGTAGAATCAGAGATATGGTACCTTGATAATGGAGCTTCAAACCACATGACTGACCAAAAGGGGAAGCTCAGAGAATTGAATGAGAAGTATCATGGGCAGGTGAGATTTGATGATAGGTCTGTTGTCCATATATGTCGGAACCCGGAGCAACGACTCCTGGATCCTCTGTGTAAATCGCACTAGTCCAGGATCAGCTAGTGCACACAGCGTACAACAAAGATAAATATCAACCATAATGATATTTATTAACTAAATATGGGCATGATTGCCAGAGTTTACATCAACGGCACATAAGCCAAATTAAATAATAAGCAGCGGAAGAAAAACACCGAAGCGGAAGAAGTCCACTAAGCTCGCCTACGTGCAAACGATGAAGAAGACGCGCCTATTCGCCCGATCTTCACCGTAGTTGACGTCTTCCTTTTCTGTGTGGAAAAAGCAAGGTGAGTACAAACTTGTACTCCGCAAATCACTCGGGAAAATGCACCATAATGATAAAGGCTTCAATGGAAGGCTTATAGGGTTAGTTTGCATAAAACAGCATTTAAGAAATACAATAGATAGATTGAAATTGCTGAATTTAATACAATAGGTAAAAACATTACTTGCAATAGAAAATAATACCGTTAGTGCAGGCTCTGACCATACACCAACCTATCCACGGGCATCCCACCCGGACCATCTTTTCCAACAGTTCACGTATGGATTCCATCCATCCACACGTTTCCAAACACTCGTGAATTCCATCCATCCACAAGCTTCCAATCTCTCTCATGGGTTCCATCTACCCACAAGGTTTTCATCTCGTGGATTCCATCCATCCACAAGGTTTTCAAAAACATTTTTGGAAAACAAAATCTAATCCATGAAAAACTTTTACTCAGCATGCCCATGACCGTGGGCACGGCTATCCAGGATAGATTATACACTCTGCAGAGGTTGTACAGCTTTACCCACAAGACTCGATCATTCTTTTGTGCCACACGAGTTACACACTTCCTTAGGTGTGCGGCAAGGAGTCATGACAAGGCCTTTACAATGCAAAGCCTTCAACCTGGTCGAGCCAACTCTAAGGTTTCACCCGATGAAGGAATCCACTGCACCGGGACCCCTCTTGAGCCTAGACGAGACTTCTCATGGCTTAACCACGCTCGCCCAAGTGAGACTTCACATGGCACCAACCACGCTCACTTTCAACCTACGACTCAACTCAGATTGGGACTTCACAAATTATTCAACCAGGGCTGTCCCATACCAGCCATGTGGTAGTACGATTAGGGCTTTGCAACAGTAGCTCACAGACCGATCCTTAATTGACTCAGGCCCAACCACATACCCCCGTGCACGACAATCAACCACTGCGGCTCCAACCAACAGGGCATGCCCGCACCCACCACTCTAACCAATTGCCTAAGTCTAAACCAGTTTTATATTTTGTTTTCAAAATATTTCATAACCCTCCTTGACTCACCAAAGTCAAGAGTTTATATCATTTTATGTAAAAAGGGTCATTATTTTATGTGAAAGATACCCCAAAACAAAATTATATGACTAAGTAGGTCTAAGCATTTGATTAAACTCTCTAGCCAACACTAATGTATTAACTAGAGTTTGATTCTAGGGTGACAAGATATCAGGGGAATTCAATTTCAAAGGAGGTAATAACAAGTAGGCAATAACTAAATTTAAAACTGAATTGAAATACGTTGAATAGAAATATGCATGCAATATAATTTAAATCAACATAATTTTATTTGCAAATCTGGGATCAACATGATCAAGGAGGGTGACTTGCCTTGCTCTTCAAATTGGCTTGAATCTTCGTCGAAGAAATTTCCCGAATCGTCGAAGTCTACAAGTGAAAATAACCCACCAAATTCAAATAAATTCAAATTGAACCAAATATTTGAATTGAGGCTAGAAATGGATAGAGGGGAATTTTTGATGAATTTAGAAATTTGAATGGGTCAAATCAGAGTTAGAACGGAGGAGAACGGGCTCTGGGAAGTTTGAAAAGAGGGAAAAATGGAAAAAGGCTGATTTCTGGAATTATTTTTCTACTGAAAAAGAGATTTATGACATCAGCCTTGCGTCAGCTAGGGGCGGGCCGGCAGACAGGTGGGGTCGGGTCCATGTGGACTAGGTCCACGGACCGGGAGTGGTGGTGAGGTGGCGCGGGGTGGGCTGGCGCTGACGGGGCAGGAGGCGCTGAGGTGGCGCCAACGTGGGGCCATGTCACGGACCACGTGGGCACGGGGACGGCGATGTGGCGCCGCGTCACTTGCCATGTAGGCACGGGCGAGCCAACGGGGCTGGCAGGCCGGAGGCGCGACGGGGAGCGACGCGCGCGTTCGGCGTGGCGCCGCCGGCGGCGAGGGGTGGAGGAGCGAGAGGGCACGGAGGGGAATGCGGGGAAGGGGTGCGGGCTCACCGGAGATGGCCGGAATTGGCCGGCGACGAGAGCAAGCGGCGGCGCGGCTCGGGCTAACGGCGGCGAGGGCCTTCCGGTGGAGCTTGAGCCGGGCGGAGGGGCGGCCGGGGTCGAGGGCAACGCGGCGAAGGCGGCAGTGGGGACGGCGAGGCGCGAGGCGGCCTGAGGCTCCGGCAATGCTTCGCCGGAGCTGCTTTGGCGGCGGTGGCGACAAGGCACAAGGTGCCGAGCACTTCTGGAGCTCCGGAGGGGAAAGAGGGCGCAGAGCGAGGTGGGGCGAGGAACGAGGTAGCTCGGGGGGGGATTTTATAGGGGGCGGAGTGCACCGGATCGGCTGGAATTTCTCGCCGGCGCGGAGGAAATGGCGCGGCGGTTTGCGGCCGATTCGGGGGTGGGGAGTGGGGGCGTGGGCGTGCAGAGACCGGAGGCGGTTAGGGGGGGTTGGGCGCGCGCGTGAGAGAGGGGGCGCCGGGTAGGGCGGAGGAGACCGTTGCGGGTGGCGGCGGCGCGGAAGGAAGGAGGAGGCGGCCGGGGAAGACGGAGCTGACGGGTGGGGCCGGGGCGCAGAGAGCGAGAGGAGAGCGGGGAGGCTGCCGGGTGGGGTCCGCGTGCAGAGAGAGCGGGGAGAGACGAGGCGCGGGCGGCCGGGATGGCGCCGCATGGCGGGCGAAGGGGCGGATCGGGTGGCGGAGGGAGAAGCGAGGCGGGGACGGGCCAAATGGGCCGGGGGCGGCGTGGCGCGGATCCAGGCAGCCACGTGGCGGGCAGGGGAGAGGGGAAAGCGGGATGCGCGGTGGATCCGGCGGGCGGCGTGGAGTGATCCCGGCCGTCCACGTGGCGGCCGGTGGGAGGGGAGGGAATTTTATTTTTGGATTTTGATTTTGGATTTTCAGAAAAGCCTAGAAATTCCATTAAGCCTCATAAAAATACTAAAATACCTCCAAAAATTCCAGAAAAATTCATAGAATCTCCTGTAGACATTTTGGACTAAATAAAAATATTTCCAACCAATGTTGATATTTAATTTTCATACATTAAATTACTTTTTAATTTCAAAAATACATTTTTAACTCCAGAAAATCCAGGAAACCAAATAAAAGCCAAATAACTCCAAATGATTAATTTGACATAAGATTTTAATAGAGAATCAAAATATCATTTTATATAATAATAGTTTTAGGTTTTTCTGAAAATGCTTTTCAAATCAGGCTTTTTCAAAAACAGAAATTCAGGGCAAATCCAAATTTAAACTTTAGGCACAAAAATACTTACTTTAATTTAAATTTTATTTTATTCCAATTTTAATTAATTAATTTATTTATTTTTATTTTTAGAAAAACCTGGGCTGTTACAATATATAAGGCAAATGTTCAATTTTGCTCCAATGAAAGAGCGGTGAACAGAGATTATTGTTACAAAGATTATTGTCGGATGTCTATTACATACCTAGACTCTACAGTTTCATTATTAGCCTTGGACAATTGACAGAAGATGGGTGTGAAGTAGCACTGAAAGGGTCTCACTTGTACTTGTATGACCGGTCTGGCAATCTGTTGATGAAAGTCCTACGAACACCAAATAGATTATATAAGGTGTAGCTGAATACATGCAAGCTTATTTGCCTGAGTGCCACACTTCTAAACCTGGCATGGCTATGGCATGCGACATTGGGGCATGTGAATATTTGGTCTTTGAGGTAGATGTCTGACAAGAAGATGGTTCTTGGGCTGCCACATATTGATCATCCCACTCAAGTTTGTGAATCTTGTCTTGTTTCAAAATAGGCAAGGACTCTGTTTCAAGCATAAGCACGTTATAGAGCCACACGATCTTTGGGGTTGGTCCATGTTGATTTGTGTGGGCCGATTAATCCTAGTACCGATGCTGAAAATAGAAGCATTCAAGAATGATGTGGGTGTATATGCTTAAGAGGAAGTAACAAGCCAAAGAAGCATTCAAGAAGTTTGTTATTCTCACAAAACACAGTATAATCAGAAGCTAAAGGGGGTTAGATTAGATCGTGGTGGCGAAAGGAGGAGGAGGAGGCGCAGGGAGGTGGGGGCAGAGGTAGGCAACGGCGGCGGGGATGGGGCGCGCGGAGAGGGAGGAGGCGAGTGGCCTCGGGAGGAGGCGGGGAGGCCGGCGGCGAAGCGGTGGGGGAAGAGGGAGGCGGACGGGGCAGCGCAGGAGGAGAGAAGGGGAGGGAGAGGGGTATTTTGGTCTAGATTGCTAGAACCCGAAGAAAAATGAGTTTTTCGGTGGTAATTTCTGGAACCCCATTTTTTAAGTGGTATTTTACGAAAGAGGTGATCTTTCAGTGCTACTGAACAAATTTTCCCTATTCTTAATCGTGTGGAGACAAAAGCATTGGATGGCATCACGCCATATGAAGCATGAAGTGAAAGGAAACCAAATCTGGAACATTTAAGGGTGTTTGGTTGTGTAGCATATGCCAAAGTAAATATACATCTGAAGAAACTCGACGACAGAGGCAAAGATATGGTTTACTTGGGAGTTGAGTCTGGTAGCAAAGAATGTTGACTATTTGACCCTGTTGCCGGCAAGACTAACGTGTCCAGAGATGTCATTTTCCAAGAAGATGAAGTATGGCAATGGGAAAATAGTCAAGGAGTATGTCAGGAGATGGGAAATTGGATGACCTTTTCTGTTGAGGGAGAAGGAGAACCTGATATGACAATTATACCACTGCTACCAATCAATGATACAACACCGGCTCACAACCCTGCAGAAGATGATTCAGATGCTGAGATCGAGAAAATGTCAAGTGGAGGTTTTGAAGTATCCACCCCTGAAAGCATGACACCAAGGTATAGAAGCTTGAGAGATATCTATGCAGCAATCGAGCCTATTGATGCTAAGGGGGAACTTTATATGGTGGCTACTGAAGAACCTATTAATTTTCATGAGGCAATAAAAGAGGAGCACTCAAGGAGTGTAATATCCCGGAAGAGTTTCGACCGTTAATCGTTTAATCGGAGGGAAGGACCTTAAAGGGAAGAATAAAATATCAAGTTTAGAGGGGGTTTTCTGATTTTCCCTGGCAACCTGGGCCTGGGCCTTGGCCCAGGTGGGGATTTCGGCCAGCAAAGGGGGGCGCCACCTCCCCCTCCAACCCTAGCCGCCCCTCCCCCTCTCCCCCCTTGCGCCGCCCCTGCTGCTCCCTTGCGCCGCCCCTCTGCCCTCTTGCGCCTACCCTGTGCGCAGCTCCTCCTCCCCTGTTGAAGCCCTCCCGCTGCCGGTGAAGAAACCCCTGTGGCTGCTGTCCAAGAGAAGGACCGTTCGCGTGGTGGCCGGCCATAGGAGGAAGAAGAAGAGGAGGGGAGGAGACCATCTTCGTGGGGGGAAATTCATCGGCTTCCGGCGTTCTTCAAGGGTAACGAAGAGTCTCTATCACCGTATGTTTTGTATTAGATGCGTTTATGAATTCGTTTAGTAGATCGATTGTCATTAGCTGCTAGATCGCGTTTCTGTCCAGATTATTGAACGGCGGTTTTCCCGACTTTAGAAGCAGAATCTGGGGATCACTTCTCTTAGATAAAGTTGGGTTGTGTCGTTAGCTTTCTGTGGCCGCCAAGAACGCCCAGATCCGATCAACGGTTAGAAAATTATGAATTGTTTAGTGCCGCTGTCCTGTTAATCTGTCATCATCCTGACAGTCTGTAGAAATCTGAGTTAATCTATTAGGTAAAGACGAAATCAGAGGGTCTCGATATAATGAAAAAGATGGGTAATTTTCTCACCTTTCCAGAAAGCTAAAGAACGCATGAATTGCACTTTCGTACCAAGAGTTATGATAATTTTAGTGTACTGTCCAGAGAACCCGACGTGATAATTGATGTTCTGTAGATTGGCTTGGTAGGGGCAGTATATGGAAGAATCAGAAGGGCTCCCCAACTAAGTTTGTTTAGGCAATTTAATTATCTTTCCAAAAAATCTGAGAACGCCCCATTCGGACTTCTGTACCATTAGATAAAGATTTTTGAAGTTGACTGTCTATAGAGGGGGACAGGGTGGCCGAAAGGATTTGGGGTTTGAGTCAAGTTAAACATGTTGGGATAGTGCGGGTGTTTTTGTTTAATCTAAAGACTCGTTACTGTTGCCTTAGCGATTATTAAAATTATGGTTCAGGAGGAGGACGGATTCCAGGGGCCGCGCCTTCTGCTCATCCCCCGTTTCCTAGCGGTTAAGGCAAGTATATTTATGGATATAATAGATATTATCGAATGGTATAGTTTGATAAATTCTATGAGAATTTGAGTTGTTCATGATTGTTATGGTGATATGATTGGTAATGTTCATGGTTGCTAATGCTATGAGTTATGTGTTAATCACGGATGTTTGAAAGTTATGAAGTCTATGAATATGAGCTTTTGTAGTATGAATATGTTATTCATATGCAATGTTGATGCGGATGCATGTTGTATTAATTTGAGATTTCATACATATGCATCATGTTGGCTTATTGAAGTCTTGGTCCTGTGACGACTAAGCAATTCTTGAGATCCCCGTCATGTTTATGACGGGCTAAAGGTCCCCATGCTTGAAGAGCATGGGCTTAGGTCCCCATACTTGCAGAGTATGGGCAATGGTCCCTGTGCCAGATGGCATAGGCATGGGTGTGCATCGACGGATGTGCACTTTGCATTACCGGTAAAATGCAAAAAGACAAAGATAAAGACAAAGAGCACCTTGAGCATATTGAGCATATTGAGCATGTTGCATATCATGTGTATGTAATGTATTTGGTGAATGGATTTGTGAAGTGCGATTGATGGGTTTCATACTTATATGCTGTTGTTACCATTTATTATACTTGCTGAGTCTTTGGACTCACCCTTGTTGTTGGTTGTTTTTTTAGGTACCTTCATGAGACCGGCATGCATGGGGATAAAGATGGATTAGCTTTGTTGTACTTGCACGGTCCATTCACCTTGGAAGAAATAAAGAACCTTAAACATTATTTGTTGAATAGCTTAAGTGGTAACTGATTTAAAGATCACCATGTTTAGAATGTAATAAAGGTTTAGAACTTTTACATTGCTTACGTTCTTATTTAAGAATTGTGGTTGAGATTGTGATGGCAAACATAATTCAGTTTGTTTAGAATTGGATATTTCTTGTTTACTATTATTCAGATCATTTGTTTATGCATGTTGAAACCTTTGATTTACTCATTAAACAAAGGAGGTTCTGCTGAAATTTTGTAAGGTGAATATAGGTTCTTCCTTAATATGTTGTTAGTTTAGTAGCATTCCAGGTCATTGTTTGGCTGGGGTGTTACAGTTGGTATCAGAGTGGGCTTTAGGTCTGTGGTAATTGAATAATTAAATTGACACACAGTGCACAGTAGGATGGGAATGGGTGATGCATTGCATTTACGTTTCCGTTATGTTGTATTGATGATTGTGGTTTGAAATGATATATTATATCTATATTATAAAACTATAGATATTATGTGTGGGGATAACCCATGTTGAGAGGTTGAGGTCGTGGTTGTGGCCCTGGGCTGTACCAGGTTACGCCACCGTTAGCGGTATGAGAATATGAAGGCGGTTACCTCGGATATCTTAGAATAGGCGTTGATAGTGAGTATCTCTAGAAGAGTTGTCCTCTTCTTTGACTTTGAATTTGGTCAACTCTAGTCCAGTTGGGCTCGATGAGTTTCTCTTGGGTTATTAGTTCATTACGGTTGATCGGTTGCTTTGAGAAAGGATAGTGTGCTTTGATTGGGCTGAATTTGTCCTGTAAAGCAATCATTGTTTTCCCAGCCGATGAGTTATTATTACGATTGGTGAACTTGGTTGGTGGTCAAGTTTGACCTTTATATTGGAATTTTGTTTTCCTCATAGGAAATCTTGATCCATTTATTCGCTTGATTTTTTTGGGTTAATGAAAGTTTCCTTCTGCAAGTCCTTTAGTTCGTGGAGGCTTTTACTCATTGTATCTCTCTTGGGTATTTTGAGTGTTGAAGCTTAATGGATCTCTTTTATGAAAGAAGATGTTAAACCCTTTGACAATGTGTTGTCATGATAAGATGAGAGGTTATAATCAAAGCACTTAATGAATATGATATGGATTATCAAGATTGGGTTGCAGTGTGTGCATGACTGATCTTAGCTAAGATCCTTGAAAGGAAAGTTGAATAAGTTGAGGTTGTTCTCTAGTAGTTCTTGATGAGCTGTGGCTGTGAGTATGACTATATTTAGGTGGAATCAACAGAGTTAATAACAAATAGGAACGTTGATTTAAACTGGTTTGATCACTATAGGTGATATATTTTGATAAGCTTCTCGGATAGAGGGACTGCGGGTCTCAACGGATTAATCTAACCCTTTGGGATGGATAGGTCCGAAGATGTTATAATATTGTCATAGTGGATATTAATCCTGGAGTTACCTTTTATGGATAAGTACTGATCATATGTAATTGCTAGGTGCATTTATTACGTATCAGTATGGTTTTGAGCACCACTAAGAGATGAACCGATGGAATGTAATTGGTGATTTTGTTACCCGATGGTGGAGTGGTAGGATAATAGTATGTCTTTGATGAGAAGGTTGATCCTTAAAATTGTTTCGTTTACTAAACTGGTTGGATTACTTGATCTCAATGGATTCATTTAACTGTGTAGGAAGGAAGAGTGAAGGATGTTTTTGGTTTCTTGATGGTCTTATGTTTGCTAGTTGGAACGCAAATAGAGGAATGACCGTAAATCCTTCCATGACGGTATAATCGTCAACTGTTTACGATAACCATTAGATTGGAATTGGTGTGCACTAAATTGATGTTGAGCATTGCTAATAGGTTAATGATTGGAATTTAAGGGTGATCTAAATAGGTGTGTTGTGAGGATGACCTGGGCTAGTTAAAAGACGGTTTACTTCGATAGTGGGGTTTGTGCATTAGTTATCCTCTTGACCAGGTTGAGTATTGCAACCTTATAGAAAAATATATGAAATAGGTTATTGTGTTTCCCTAGGAAGGTTAATGATGGGATAGTGAGTTATGTTGGTTCATGCCAGGAGTGCATGATGTGATGTTAGAAAGACTAGCAGTTATGGTTGCTAGAGTGATGTTGATTCCTTTAAGAGGAGATTAATTTGATTGCCTTTCGTGATATTTCGTAAATAAAATGTTTCACATTTTGCGGCGGAGATCATTTGGATCTCATGATTTATTTGGTAGTTGAACTGTTCCGAGCAAAGTGAAGTGTGAAAGATCTTATTGGTTCTTAAGTGGTTCTTGTGGTTTGGTCTTAAGAACTTGTCTTGTTCGAGCTGACCAAGTGTTGTTGTAGTCAAGGAATTGTTTTCTATGTTAACGGAAAGATTGCATTAGGAGTATTTGAGGTCTAAAGCCAAGTTTCGTATCTTGCGATTTGATATCCTCTTCTTGGGGGATTGTGCCTTCAATTGTGGACTCCCCTTATGTCTTCCGAGTTCATTGCCAATTGATTGTTCCTCTTGGTCTGGTGTTTACCGTGATTGGTAAACGTTTATCTGAGTGCTGAAACTATTATTATTATTCTTATTGGCCTCTTCTTTTGAGAAAGGATTAACTGATTCATGTTGCAAAGCCTTTAAAGATGAATGTTGGCAACTGGATAGTGGTGGTCGAGTAGATGATTCTGTGAGGCTTCAGGTGTCAAGATGTTTGAGATGCATGGCGCAATAAATCGATTTATTAGAATAATACTTGGAAAGGATTTGATTTAAATAGAATGTTTGTCTTTGGAGTTAATAGGTTTCGTTGTCGCAACTAGTAGGACCTATAGCGAGATGTGGTCCAAGATCTTGTGTTCATCTTGATAGAATATTAGAATTAGCAAGTATGGAAATCTTGATTAGTTTCTTAGAGTATCGCATTTTGGGTACTCGGTAAGATTGTGTAGAAGATTTATGATGAGAGTAGTAGTATAGAGGAATCTAATAGTCGTGTTAATTAATGGGATAGCGAGGATGGTTGAGTTATTGTTAAGGATGACTCAGCCTCAGTGAGTAACCCCTTTGTGAGATAGATTATCTCTAAGGATAACTTGGTCAATCAGTTAGAAATGGCTACTTTGTGGTCGCGTAGCTAAATTTGATTGGTGTGGGTTAGAGAAGGTCTAAGATTGGTGAAATGAATCGCCTTGGGCGGTTACTTGATTGGTGAGAAGTGTTGACCTTAGTGACCGAGGTTATGGTTGAGTTGTGTGAAAATTTTAGTCATTAGATCTGAGGGTTACCTATCAAGTATACCAGAAATTCATTGTAAGAGTCTTAAAGGTTGAAATGTGGGCTTTGCATTTTTTTATGCTAGCATCTTGGTTTTCCATGATTAGATTCCAAGAGTTATGGTGATGTTTGATAGAATCCTTGGGAAGCAGTAAATGAGCTTGAAGGTGGTGAATTTAAAGTTGATCATCCTTAACAGATTTAGGTGATGTGAATGTGGCTGTAAGCTATATCGTGGTGTGTTGGGAATTATTTGTCAAAGTAATTCCTCTGCTAGAAAAGTTGATCAGGGTATGTTATTGTGGATTGAAAGAGTCTCTTTTCATAGGTGTGGAATTTGTGTTCAGCTTGAGCATGGCCATGAGGTTGCTAATTTAAGAGAAAAGAGTTAGAATGTTATGCGACGATTTGGGATCCTATAGTTTAAGAGAAAGTTAAATTCTTAAGAGAAAGATGGTGGAAAAGAGTGTGATCTTGCTCAGTGAGATATTCTCTTAGTTTTTATTTGAGCTTTGTGTTTATGATGGATGTCTATTACATATTGAGTGGGTTCTTGTCGGTTTGTCTGGTTCTTTCCAGTTAAGAAAAAAAAAGTTAATCTGGTTATTCGAGGGGTTTCGTTTTTGGCTTATGTGGCATTTATTTCTAAACTGTCTACTTGAAAGGTGGAAAAGTTTTCATGTTGAGTCTTTGTCTTTGGATTGGGCTCTTACAAGGGAAGATGGTTTTGAGTTGGTTGCATTAAGACTCTTTTGTTTTCAGTCGGGAACTGTTGTGCGTCCCTGGTTAAAAGAGGTGCTCATTGTTAAAGTGAAGAGATCGATTGATACAAGAATCAAGAGTTTTGTGTGTTTGGGCAGGTTGTGTGGTTTAGTACCCAAGGGAATGTTGGCCCAAGGTATAATGGTTGTTTCTGAAAGTTGGAGAGACTTGGTAGAGAGCGTATTGCTAGAACCATCTTGAGTCCTAGCGTAGCGCACAGATCGTATTGTATGACCTAGTGTCGAGGGAGTACTGGAGGAATCTGGAGCATGAAGTTTCGTGTGAGCCGTTGACCCACGGGTAAGACCGTGCCTTCGAGACGTGTCCGTCAAGTGACTCTTGAAAGGATGGGACAAGTAGTAAGGCGTAACGCGACAGTACGTCAAGGTGTTTTGTCGCAGCAGACCGAGAGAGAGGCCACTTGGGAATTGGAGTCTCGCATGCGCGAGCAATATCTGGAGTTATTCACAGCAGGTACGTGGCAATGTTAGTAAGTTTTAGCCGTGATTATATTTCTTGGCGTAAGCGTGGCTAGAATTCGGGGTCGAATTCTGTTTAAGGGGGGTAGAATGTAATATCCCGGAAGAGTTTCGACCGTTAATCGTTTAATCGGAGGGAAGGACCTTAAAGGGAAGAATAAAATATCAAGTTTAGAGGGGTTTTCTGATTTTCCTGGCAACCTGGGCTGGGCCTTGGCCTGTGGGGATTCGGCCAGCAAGGGGCGCCACCTCCCCCCTCCAACCCTAGCCGCCTCCCCTCTCCCCCCTTGCGCCGCCCCTGCTGCTCCCTAGCGCCGCCCCTCTGCCCTCTTGCACCTCCCCTGTGTGCAGCTCCTCCTCCCCTGTTGAAGCCCTCCCGCTGCCGGTGAAGAAACCCCTGTGGCTGCTGTCCAAGAGAAGGACCGCTTGCGTGGTGGCCGGCCATAGGAGGAAGAAGAAGAGGAGGGGAGGAGACCATCTTCGTGGGGGGAAATTCATCGGCTTCCGGCGTTCTTCAAGGGTAACGAAGAGTCTCTATCGCCGTATGTTTTGTATTAGATGTGTTTATGAATTCGTTTAGTAGATCGATTGTCATTAGCTGCTAGATCGCGTTTCTGTCCAGATTATTGAACGGCGGTTTTCCCGACATTAGAAGCAGAATCTGGGGATCACTTCTCTTAGATAAAGTTGGGTTGTGTCGTTAGCTTTCCGTGGCCGCCAAGAACGCCCAGATCCGATCAACGGTTAGAAAATTATGAATTGTTTAGTGCCGCTGTCCTGTTAATCTGTCATCATCCTGACAGTCTGTAGAAATCTGAGTTAATCTATTAGGTAAAGACGAAATCAGAGGGTATCGTTATAATGAAAAAGATGGGTAATTTTCTCACCTTTCCAGAAAGCTAAAGAACGCATGAATTGCACTTTCGTACCAAGAGTTATGATAATTTTAGTGTACTGTCCAGAGAACCCGACGTGATAATTGATGTTCTGTAGATTGGCTTGGTAGGGGCAGTATATGGAAGAATCAGAAGGGCTCCCCAACTAAGTTTGTTTAGGCAATTTAATTATCTTTCCAAAAAATCTGAGAACGCCCCATTCGGACTTCTGTACCATTAGATAAAGATTTTTGAAGTTGACTGTCTATAGAGGGGGACAGGGTGGCCGAAAGGATTTGGGGTTTGAGTCAAGTTAAACATGTTGGGATAGTGCGGGTGTTTTTGTTTAATCTAAAGACTCATTACTGTTGCCTTAGCGATTATTAAAATTATGGTTCAGGAGGAGGACGGATTCCAGGGGCCGCGCCTTCTGCTCATCCCCCGTTTCCTAGCGGTTAAGGCAAGTATATTTATGGATATAATAGATATTATCGAATGGTATAGTTTGATAAATTCTATGAGAATTTGAGTTGTTCATGATTGTTATGGTGATATGATTGGTAATGTTCATGGTTGCTAATGCTATGAGTTATGTGTTAATCACGGATGTTTGAAAGTTATGAAGTCTATGAATATGAGCTTTTGTAGTATGAATATGTTATTCATATGCAATGTTGATGCGGATGCATGTTGTATTAATTTGAGATTTCATACATATGCATCATGTTGGCTTATTGAAGTCTTGGTCCTGTGACGACTAAGCAATTCTTGAGATCCCCGTCATGTTTATGATGGGCTAAAGGTCCCCATGCTTGAAGAGCATGGGCTTAGGTCCCCATACTTGCAGAGTATGGGCAATGGTCCCTGTGCCAGATGGCATAGGCATGGGTGTGCATCGACGGATGCGCACTTTGCATTACCGGTAAAATGCAAAAAGACAAAGATAAAGACAAAGAGCACCTTGAGCATATTGAGCATATTGAGCATGTTGCATATCATGTGTATGTAATGTATTTGGTGAATGGATTTGTGAAGTGCAATTGATGGGTTTTATACTTATATGCTGTTGTTACCATTTATTATACTTGCTGAGTCTTTGGACTCACCCTTGTTGTTGGTTGTTTTTTTAGGTACCTTCGTGAGACCGGCATGCATGGGGATAAAGATGGATTAGCTTTGTTGTACTTGCACGGTCCATTCACCTTGGAAGAAATAAAGAACCTTAAACATTATTTGTTGAATAGCTTAAGTGGTAACTGATTTAAAGATCACCATGTTTAGAATGTAATAAAGGTTTAGAACTTTTACATTGCTTATGTTCTTATTTAAGTATTGTGGTTGAGATTGTGATGGCAAACATAATTCAGTTTGTTTAGAATTGGATATTTCTTGTTTACTATTATTCAGATCATTTGTTTATGCATGTTGAAACCTTTGATTTACTCATTAAACAAAACAGGTTCTGCTGAAATTTTGTAAGGTGAATATAGGTTCTTCCTTAATATGTTGTTAGTTTAGTAGCATTCCAGGTCATTGTTTGGCTAGGGTGTTACAAGGAGTCCAATGAGGCATGAACTAGAAGCAATTGAGAAGAATGGCACCTGAAAACTTACAGTTCTCCCAAATGGCCATAAACCTATCGGATTGAAGTGGGTTTATAAACTGAAAAGAGATACTAAAGGTAATGTTGTGTGCTACAAGGCTAGATTAGCATCGATTACGAAGAAGTCTTTGCGCCTATAACAAGACTTGAAACAATGAGAATAATCCTTGCACTTGCTGCAAACTTTGGATGGAAAGTTCAACATTTAGATGTCAAATCAGCCTTTTTGAACAAAGTGCTCACTGAGGAAGTATATGTCAGCCAGCTTGAGGGATTTGTTGTGAAAGGACAAGAAGAGAAGGTATACAAGCTATCGAAGGCATTGTACGGGTTAAAACAAGCACCCAGAGTTTGGACTTGCAAGCTAGATGAGAGCCTAAGGAGTCCCGGTTGTGAAAAATGCAAACAAGAGCAGGCTCTGTATAAGAAGCAGGAATATGGTGATACAATTTTAGTTGGAGTCTATGTGGATGAATTGATTGTCACAGGGACCATTGTTGACAAAATCCAAGTGTTTGGGAATCTCAGGTTGGAAGTCAATCAGTAGGGTCACTGTAACTCAATTAAGCAGTCAGCTTATGCTAAGAAAATTCTTGACAAAGCGGGATTGGTGGATTGTAATGCATGCAAATACCCGATGAAGCCCAGAGCAAGTTTTGAGAAAGATGATGGAGTTGACTTAGTCAATGCAACCATGTACGTATGGATGCTTGATAGGATGTCTGCATTATCTGCTACATACATGACCAGACCTCTCCTTTGCAATTGGAGTGCAAGTTGGTTAGGGGAAAGGCTGACTAAGACACATCAGCAGTTATTAAAACACATTCTGAGATATGTTGCTAGTTCAATCGATTATGGACTAGTATATTCCAAGAAAAATGAGGCATCAATGTTGGTTGGGTATAGTGATAGTAACTTCACCGGAGATCTTGATGATAAAAAAAGTACAACTAGCACTATGTTCAACATGTATAGCAATGTGGTGACATGGTGCTCACAAAAGCATAAATCAGTGGCGCTCTCCACCTGTGAAGCTGACTTCATGGCTGCGACCTTAGCGGCGAGTTAGGGAATTTGGTTGAAAAGACTGCTTCATGAATTGGAGGGCAAGGATGATGGGCTAGTTGGACAATATGTCGATAATAAGTCAGCCCTAGCACTGATCAAAAACTAGGTGTTTCACAGGAGGAGTAAACATATAGACAAACGGTTCCATTTTATAAGAGATGTGTTGAAGAGGGATTGATTAGAGTACATCATATAACTTCAAAGTTGTAGAAGGCAGACATCTTAATAAAGGCCTTGGTGCATGTGAACCTTAGCAGGATGTGCGACTTAATTGGCGTTGAGAAAGTCCCTAATACGCATCAGGATTAGGGGGAGTATGTTGAAGATAATCCTGATGTTGGTCTCTGGTTGTCGTTTGAGTCATAGAGTCTATCTCTAGTCATGAGAGTTTATTTTTTGTGTTTTAGTTTTTATCTCTAGTTGAGTTTGTGTTGAATTTAGCTAGTATTGTATTTTATCTCTAAGATGTAAAGTTGAGTATAAATAAAGAAGAAAACCCAGAAAAGGGTGCATAGTTTGGCATTACAAGTCCTTCCCAATTCTGATTTTGTCGCTACTATTCATCATATGGTAATGTCATCAACTCTACGCAGGCGCTAGTGGTCATGGTCGAAGGCGCTAGTGATTGCAGTCGAAGTCTTGAGTACTTGCAAACTAGTCAAAGCCATCGAGTACGTGCAAACCAGTCAAAGTCCCAAGTATGTGCAATCTAGTTGAAGGTTACGAGTACTCGTAAACTGGCCTAAATTTACAAGTACGTGCAAAGTGGTCGAACGAGTAGTTGAAACTTCCATCTTTTGGAGTGGTCGAAACTCTCATACATGGCTTCTATAGCTAGAATGCACAATGCCCAGTGATACATTTGGTTGTATGTATGTCAACATAGTTTCATAGTGTCTTCTTGATTTTGCATGATCATATATGTAAAATAAGCTCTGGCCTAATTTAGTTGAAGTGGAGGTGAAGTTATAACTTCTTCAGTTCTTGGTTTGTCATGCATCTGTATTCTTTATGTTCCTGGGTTGCTTTTGAATTGGAGGGACTAGAGCACCATGGCTACTGAAGGGGCTACTGGTCTAACAAGTGAGCTAGAGATAATAATCTGGGAGGAAGTATAAAAAGTTTAAACCAACCTGCTAAATTAGATTTTTCAGAGGCTCGATATGCTCCATTAGATCAAAAAGATTGGTTAGTTCGTTCTATCTATGGTGAAATTATGTTGCTCTTTAATTTATTAAAGACAGTGCCTAATTAAAATTGGAAAAAGAATAACTGTAGAGTATCTGTGGGATAATGAAGAGGTTCACAACCACTAATCTAGTAATCTATTTACGCAAAGTAAGAAGGGTAAGTCCAATAGATGATGGTGCTAGAGGGAAGGGGCCATATTGGAAAGAACAAGCCAATGGCCATAATACAACATGTTTAAAAAAATGTTGTAATAGAAAGGATGATGGGTGGGTTATTTTGGCCTATGGCTTATGGCTTTTCATTTCTGGCTATGTGTGAGAGAGGGTAAAAGGAGATAGACGGTCGCATGCGATTTTGGCCGGTAAGTTAAAGTCGGTACAGTGTGTACTACAATCAACTTGTAGATCCCGTCTTGAAAAGATGCACTGTTCAAAAACTAGTTACATAGCAAAAGTGAAAAGCCATAAGCAGTTAGCTAGATTGAACGCAGCCAACGATGTTGTTCCACATGATGCTCTAAAATGATGGGAGTGATGTTGTAAATTAATAAAAGTGAGCTTCAAAGATAGGGGGACATCAGAGGCATCATATAAACCAGTAATCCAAACCATGAACCATTATCCAATAGTAGAATTTTATATAAAATGATTACAAAACTCACATCATAAACCATGCAATGCAAATTACTAGACCAAACATATATGAGCTAGCTACATATTACATCTCAAGCATCTAGCTAGCTAGCCCCTCATGTTCCCATGAACCATTACTAATCCAAACCAAGAAGTATTTGAATTTATTTTAAAAAGGAGTACGACTCACACCATAAACCATGCACTAATGCGAAACAGATCAAACAAATATGAGCTACATATGACTTTCCATCGAGCTAGCTAGATGCTCTTGTTCTTCTTGCTCATGACCTCTTGAAGCATAGGCTTAAGAATTTCAAGCCTCATGGGTGTTTGGGCACAAACACATCAGCACCAACACTCGTGATTGATTCTTCAATATATAATCAATTGAGACCCCCAACAATCTTGACCTCAGTAGCTCCCATAGCACTGATCTTGACTATTGCCTGACAAATGACATGAAATTTGTCTAGAAAAGTGCATATAGTATTATCAGTACTACATGAACAATTATGTGGCAATCAAACGAAAGGAAACATTTCTTTTAAAAATAAGCTATGAGTGACATTTTTATGTTGCTAAATTGTTGGACCCGATATGACAATCAGAGGGGGTGAATGATGTCTTCAAATTCAACCTACCCAAAAGTATTCCAAAACATTTACTCCACTAGTTACTTGAAACTAGGAAGATTAGTTTAGGCCACAACAAAGAACTCACACAAGCGCAAAAACAAGCAGAGTTCAACTCCTTAAGCTAGGTGCGATCGCTGTGGAGAGGATAGTAGTACCGGGCTGAGCGATCTAATCACTAGTGTTGGCCGATATGACCGGAGCCCTGTACTACCATAGGCCTAGGCGGTATGACCGCACCCTTGACTTTAGAACAAGAAATCAGCCTTAGCCAAAATACAAAAAGGTGCAATCTTCAAAATACATCTCTAAATGATATGAAACTTTGCACACACCTTACTGAGGATCTTAAAAACTTAATCCATCAAAGGATCACGTAGATCTTATCTAAAGTTCAAATCATTCCTCAAGACAAGTAAGATTGCACCAAAACTAGGTAAAACTTAAGAACTTAAGTTATGACTTGCTTGTGGGTTAGGGATGACCAAGATGGCTCTAGATGAGCTGCCACATGTCACAACAAGTACAAGCACACAAAGATTCAAGGCTAAAACTCTAGAATCAAGATATCTGTAGAAAGGCTCCAAATCAAATCAAAATCAGGCAACCTCCAAGATCTTACTACAGCTAGTCTCTAGATGGATGGTATAGGATTCCAATGAGGCATCTCCATCACTTACATATCTTTGGAACCAGTAAGATCAAGAGGAAAGAATAAAGGGCAAAAACACCAACCAAAACAAGTGCAAAACCAACAAGATAAAAAACACACCATATAGAATGAACAAGATTGGTCGAGCACTTACCCAAAACCCTAAAGAATGAGTGGTTGGTTGTTTTCCCCTTTGGCCTCCTTGCTTTTCCTTGCCACCAACTTGTTAGATGGAGCACTTAACTCATATCTAACCCTAATGGATACTATCAATTAGCATAACCAAAAAACTCATTAACCCCACACATATCGTTACAACTGGAGCGTAGAATAACTTATTCTACGCTAAGTGTAGAAAAAACATATATGTATGTATGTGTGTGTGTGTGTGTGTTTATATATATGACTTGGCTGGAAAAAATTTCAGTGGAGCTCTTTATATACACAAATAGAAAGGAAACCGTGATGAAATTTGGAAACCATAAAAAATTCATCAGAGCCCTTTCTATATATTTGAATCATATGTCGGACCCCGAGTTTGATCCAACCCGGAACCCTCTGTGATTCATTGCACTATTCCCTAGATCAGTAGATAGTGCCCATAGATACATTGCTGATTCATTTCATACACGGCACAGGCCATAATATTACAATACCAAAGTACACAGGTCGCCTTATAAGGACAAGTATTACAAAAGGGGCCTTCTGGCCACATAAGTTCAGTGTACCATTGCATTATTGGCGGAAGCAAAAGGGAGGGGCTCATCTCCCCACAGGCAAGCGACCGGGATAACCTAGGTGCTCGAAGACGCTCGAGCTCAACCTCTGTAGCGACCCGCTCTCGCTCAGACAAAGCGAGGGCGGTGTCCCGTCCTGCCAACTGGAGGCGAAGCGCGTCTGCGTGCTCGTAGCTGGTGTCGATGAGTGTCCTCGGTGGCCAATCTCCCGAGCGCCGGCAGAGGTGTTGACCATCGCCAGGTCAACTGTACTGTGAGTCGGCGGGGTCGCGTCTGCGCGCGTCCAACTCCTCGAGGAGGGTCGCCCGCGAGAAGGTCGGAAAGTAGCGAAGGGGCGGCACGAGCTCGGGCCGTGTAGCTGCATCGGCCGGTGGAATCGAGCCGCGCGTCTGCGCACGACGTCGGCGCGACGGCCTCTGGGGTGACCGGTGGTGACGACAACAGGCTCAACTCCTCCCGGTCGGGCGTAGACAAACCCCTCCATAATCCAAGCCTCCTGGTCTCGGGTCTGGATCCGTCGTCCCCGGAAAATGGGGTGCTGGTCGTACTTGAGGAACTGTAGCAACAGTCGGAGCAACTCGACGTGGTCAGTCTCGGTCTCCGCGTGAGTAAGGTAGTCCCAATTAGCGGCTGAGGAGGATCCGGCCATCTACATTTTTAGAGAAAACAAAAGGTCAGAACAGGTAAAGAAAAGAGAGTGCAGAACAGGTAAAGTAAGAGTAAGAAGTAGTAAACTATATTTTATCAAAGTTTTTATTAGTTTTCGAAATTAGACACCATCCTTAAGGCACGACCATCCAAACTAGGTTTCTACGGTCGTATGCTCTGATACCAGCCCTGTCGGACCCCGAGTTTGATCCAACCCGGAACCCTCTGTGATTCATTGCACTATTCCCTGGATCAGTAGATAGTGCCCACAGATACATTGCTGATTCATTTCATACACGGCACAGGCCATAATATTACAATACCAAAGTACACAGGTCCCCTTATAAGGACAAGTATTACAAAAGGGGCCTTCTGGCCACATAAGTTCAGTGTACCATTGCATTATTGGCGGAAGCAAAAGGGAGGGGCTCATCTCCCCACAGGCAAGCGACCGGGATAACCTAGGTGCGCTTAATATTACCCAGGGGACCTGGTTAATGTTAAGGGCACCTTCTAATTAGATTGGTCGGCCAGACTGTAAGGAGAGATTAGATCCTAGCCTAGCTACCACCATCTTCATTCCCTTCGCCAGCCGGGTCCTAGTAGTAGTCGTACTGATCCTGATTGGCAAACTCTGGAGAAAGGGGGGGTGGTAGATAGCGAGCGTGAGCACACACAACCGTGCTCGCGAGCCAACATACAAAATGCAATTACTAGTATGCAGGCTATATACAAGGAAGGCTTAGGCTCTTTTGTTTGCGCAAAGCAACAGATGCAAATAACTTAATTACAAATCCTATGTACTAGCCATTTTAATAACCAATTCTTTGATGATTGAAAATTGTGCAGTATGAATAAGACGGTGCTGGTTCCATCCACCAGTTTCATGGCTCCAACCACCTATGCTAGATTTTAGTTTGGATAACCCCTACTAACACTGGAGTACATCTCTCCAGGAAAAATTCAGAAATTGGAGTACTTCCCTCCAACCAGTTTTCTTCCCACCCACAAAAGGTTTTTCAAATAGGAACTAACTCGAGTGGGTTCCCATGTCCGCCCTTAACCGTGGGCACGGCTATTCGAATAGTTTACACTCTGCAGAGGTTGTACACTTTCACCACAAGAGATAAGTCATCTTAATAGCCAACATGCTTCCTTAGGCATAAGGCCCAGATGGTTTATCACAAAGCCGTTACCTTACTCCGAATTAGCTAGATACCACCCCGCTGAGGTTTCACTGCTGAAGGGCTACATCCACCACAGTCAAAAGCCCCCTCTTGCGCCGTATGAGTAAACCAGTGCTCTGGCACCCATCTTTCGTGATGATATCTAAACTAACCCTTTTGCAAGTTAATTAGCTAGGTCGTGCCCATATAGACTTGTGGTTGTACTGTTTTACACAAGGAGGTCAACACAAGATTCAGTCCTTAGTTTTGTCCAGGCGGTTCGATTCACAACCACGGGTTCTCGTGCGACATCAGCACCAACCACTCTTACCACCCGCCCAGACGGTATAGCATGTTTTGAGGGTTTTGAGAAGCATAAACTAACTAGTTACAAAGTATTCAGTCATGTACATCCCGTGACTGCGCAAAACAAGTTCTCATATTTGTTTAATGATTGATGATCAGGGTACATGACCCTGGACTTAGACTAACAGCATGGCATTTTAATTTGACTTATAACTATTGAAGCTAACCTTATATTCTAGGGTGACAAGGAGCAGGTGATTCGAGTTATCAAGGAATGGCATATTAAGTTTATTATAATGTCAAGTGGGCATGTAACTACCTTAACGCTTAACATATATTTATATGAAATAGCTCATGCAAGTTCGAGTAATTTAAATGAAGATAATTTTCGCAGGAAATTTAGGAGCAAAATGATCAACATGCTGACTACTTTGGGTCTAGAGTAGTAGTATCTTGCTGATCCTGGAGTGGATCTTCTTGTGGCTCGGGGCAGCTTCCAACTCTACTCGAACAGGAGAAACCGAAGCCCACCCAACAAGCAAAGAGAACAAAATAACATAAAATAATAAGCAAAACAGCTCAAGAATAAACCAAACCACAACCAACAGAAAGAGCTTGAATTTAGAAAAATTTAGAAACCAGTTTCACCGAATCGAGTTACGATGAGGAGATAGAGCTATTTGAAGTTTCATTTCCAGGAAAATCCTAAAAATGAAAAAGGAGAGAGAACTCGCTCTCTGAAAGGTGGGTCCCATCGGGTTTTATTTTGTTTTCAGAATAATTTTTATTTCAGAAAATCACAGTGTATGACATGCGGGACCCACGGTATTTTAATTATTTTCTTTTCTAAAAATCGGCCAGAGACCGACACGTGGGGCAGTTCTTGTATAAGCGATGCAGGACCCACTTGTCGATGACTCCATCTAACCAACGGTTAATAATGTTTCCTTTAAACCGAAGTGGGGTCCACAAGACAGTCTAACATTAAACTTTTAAAACTACCGGGCCCACGGGTCAGCGGCCCACCGGTGCTGACTAATCCCACGGCTAACCGGGGATTAGGCGCGGGAGCGGAGCTCCTCCGGCCGGGCGACGGCGAGGTCCGCCGGCGGCGAGGGAGACCATGGCGCGCGGGAGATGCAGCGGAACCCCAGCCCGTGCGCACCGGCGGTGGGAATCGGCCGAGTGGGCGGAGGTCGCCGATGGCGAGCTAGGCGGCGGCGGAGCCAGGGGATGCTCGGGAGGGCGACTCCGGCCACGGGGGATCGATCAAAAGACTAGGGAGCTTCTAGGAGCTTCGGGAAACTCACCGGTGCAGAGAACGGAGCTCGGGGAGGCTCGGTGGAAGCTGGCGGCGGTGAGCTCACACGGCGGAGGGGGTCGATCGGTGCCGGAGAAGGCATGGCGGCGGAGCTCCCAATCGATGGCTCGGTCGAGTTCCTGGGGTGGCGAGGGTGCTCCTGGCGCGAGGAATCGGCCGGGGAACCCTTGGATTGGCCGTGGCGGAGATGGCCAGACTTGGGGAAGGAACGCGCGCCGGCGAGCTGCGAACGGAGGGAAGTCAATTAAACTTGGTGGGAGCTCCCCGGGAATGGAAAGAGGTAGGGGAGAGGAAGAATGCCGTGTGGGGCTCGCCGGAGGACGCTGGCGACGGTGGCGGCCCGAAGAACGAGCGCCGGCGGTGATTTTCGTGGCGAAGAACGGGGTGGAGAAACTACGGCCCCGGGGTTTTATAGCGGCATAAAGTGGGGATAGGACAGAGGGGGAACAAGGGCGACGGAGCTCCCGCTCCTGTAGTGTACCCAGCGAGGAGGGAGGCGTGACGGGGCTAGGCGCGCTAGGGCGCACGGCCGGCATGGGCGAGGGTACCACGATTCTATGGTCGCACAGAGGAGGAGGGGGTGCGCGGCATGGCCAACTTGGTCCAGCGGCTACCACTTGGGGTACGGCGGTGTGGCAGCGCGGCTCCGGCGGCACGGCCGGTATGTGCGGCGGCGTTGGAGCGGTGGGGGAAGGACGCCAAGCCATTGTGGCCCATTCATTTCTTGCGGTGACTGCCATGCCGGAGTTGGGAAGCGGCGACGTGGCCAGGACGACGAGACTGGGGCGGTTCCATCGGGTTGTCCGGCGGCGAACGAGGAGCCGACGCGCGGAGCGCCTACGGCGAGAGGTCGGACGCCAAAGCTGGCGGGGGCGCCGGGGATCGCGGCGGGGCTGCCACGGGGAGGCACGGGGTGAACCCGCTCGGGGACCCCACGGCCGGCACAGTGGTGTGGCTCGGGCGGAGAGCAGGCAGCGCAGACGGGAGAGAGAGAAAGAGGGAGCGAGCGTGGCCACCGCGAGGAAGAAGACGGGGAGGAGGGGGCCGCGTTGGGCCGGGCGAAGCCCAGGAGGGAAAAGGGGGACGGACCCAGGGGAGAAAAGGCCGGCCGGGAGAAAAAGAAAAAGGGCTGGGCTGGGGAAAAAGAAAAAGAAAGGGGTAGGGAAAGCTGGCCCATCCGGGAAGAGAGGAAAAGAGAGGGAAATTGGGTAGGGCCAATAGGGATTTTGGGCTAAGGTAATTAGATTTAAAATTTGAAATTTTGAGATTAACTTTCTAATAACCAAATAAAACAAGGCAATTAAGCAAATTAAAAATGGGGTGTCACAGACCCCACCCCCCTTAAACAGAATCTCGACCCCGAGATTCGAGCTGACCTGGAAACAAGAATGGGTAGTCGGCTTTGAGCTGCTCCTCGCACTCCCAAGTTGCTTCTCGCTCGGAGTGATTGCTCCATTGAACCTTGCAGAGTCGAATGGTCCAGTGCCTTGTCCGTTTTTCCATGGTATCCAATATTCGGACTGGATGCTCTGAATAAGTCAAATCCTTTTGAAGACAAATTGACTCGACTGGAGCCTTCTCTTCAGGGACTCTAAGGCATTTCTTGAGTTGAGATACGTGGAACACATTATGCACTTCTGATAAGCTTTCAGGTAGTTCTAACCGATAGGCAACTTCTCCACACCTGGCAATGATGGGGAACGGACCAATTAATCTAGGTGCAAGCTTGCCCTTTACTTTAAATCTTCGAACTCCTCGAAGGGGTGACACCTTAAGAAAGACGTGATCCCCCACTTCGAATGATAGATCTCTACGGCGATTGTTAGCATAACTCTTTTGCCTGGATTGAGCGGCTTGAAGACGATCCCTGATTAGTCTGACTTTTACTTTTGCCTGCTGAAGGATCTCTGGCCCAAATACATATCCTTCTCCCGCTTCTGACCAATGCAAGGGAGTTCTACACCTTCTGCCATACAGGGCCTCAAAGGGTGACATCTTAAGACTAGATTGGTAATTGTTGTTGTAGGAGAATTCAGCGTATGGTAAGCATTTTTCCCAATCTGAGGTATATTCGAGGGCACAAGCTCGAAGCATATCCTCCAAAACTTGGTTTATCCTCTCGATGCCCATCTGTTTGAGGTGAAAGGCGATGCGAAACGAGATGAGTTCCTAGTGCTTCATGCAGCTAGCCTGAAACGTGAGGTGAACTGGGAACCTCGGTCCGAGACTATCCTCTTGGGCACTCCATGCAGACACACAATGCGGTTCATGTATAATTCGGCTAATTTATCCCCTTTGTACCTGGTATTTACTGGCATGAAGTGGGCGACCTTAGTTAATCTATCCACTATGACCCATATGGAATCGTACCCTGACTTGGTACGAGGTAAGCCTGTTACAAAATCCATTCCAACCTCTTCCCATTTCCATTCGGGAACTTGCAATGGTTGCAGCAGCCCTACTGGTTTTTGGTGTTCTGCTTTTACGCGTTGGCATACATCGCAACAGGCTACATATTCTGCAATGTCTCGTTTCATACGGGGCCACCAATATAACGTCTTGATGTCTTGATACATTTTGGTGCTGCCTGGATGAATGGCATAAGCTGAGCTATGGGCTTCCTTAAGTATCAGATCCTTGAGATCTTTTTGATGAGGAACAAAGAGACGTTTCCCATACCACAATGTTCCCTGCTGGTCCTCTACCATCTTGGGGGCCTTTCCTTTCGCCATAAGGTGTTTGAATTTCTGGACTCCCGGTTGTCCTTTCTGTGCTGCCTTAATAAGCTCTTCAAGAGTTGGATGCACCTCCAATGTGGCTAAGGTCCCATGCTCTACCATACCCAAATTGAGGGCCTCCATCTCTTTAAGAAGCTCGCAATGAATTGCCTGCTCCATAACAGCATTACAGTGAGGTCTGCGGCTTAGGGCATCAGCCACTACGTTGGCTTTTCCCGGATGATAGTGGACATCTAAATCATAATCTTTGATTAGTTCCAACCATCTCCTTTGCCTAAGATTAAGGTCTGACTGCGTGAAGATATATTTAAGGCTCTTGTGGTCTGTATATATATCACAATGATTTCCAATTAGATAGTGGCGCCAAATTTTTAGGGCATGCACCACTGCTGCTAGTTCTAGGTCATGAGTTGGGTAATTATCCTCATGGGGACGGAGTTGTCTGGACGCATATGCTACGACTTTTCCCTCTTGCATAAGTACACACCCAAGACCTTGACGTGAAGCATCACAGTATACTTCAAAGTCCTTGTGTATGTCTGGCAAGGTTAACACAGGAGCAGTTGTTAATCTCTTCTTTAGTTCCTGAAAACTCTTCTTGCAATCCTTGGTCCATTCATACTTCTTTTCTTTTTTGAGAAGGTGGGTCATAGGTTTCGATATTTTGGAGAAACCCTCTATAAAGCGCCTGTAGTACCCGGCTAGGCCAAGGAAACTACGCACTTCAGTCACTGAGGTCGGTTGTTTCCAATCTACCACCGCCTCTACCTTGGAAGGATCAACTGCCACTCCTAAAGAGGATAAGATATGACCTAGAAAACTGATCTCTTGTAACCAAAAGTCACATTTGCTGTATTTAGCATACAGCTGATGCTCCCTGAGGGTCTCTAGGACTAACCGCAGGTGTTCTGCATGCTCTTCGGGGGTCTTAGAATAGATCAGGATGTCATCTATGAATACCACCACAAATTTATCCAGGTATTTCATGAACACCTTATTCATCAAATTCATGAAGTAAGCTGGGGCATTGGTTAACCTAAATGACATGACGGTGTACTCAAACAGACCGTACCGAGTGGTGAATGCGGTTTTTGGAATATCTTCTGGCCTGATTTTAAGTTGGTGGTATCCTGACCTTAGGTCTATTTTAGAAAAGACCATTGCTCCTGCCAACTGATCAAATAAATCGTCAATCCTGGGCAAGGGATATTTGTTTTTGATAGTCACCTCATTAAGGGTCCGGTAGTCTACACATAGCCTGGCGGTGCCATCTTTCTTTTTAACAAAGATTACTGGTGAACCCCAGGGTGACGAACTCGGCCTGATAAATCCTTTCTCCTGTAAGTCCTCAATTTGCGATTTTAACTCTTCCAATTCATCCACCGCCATCCTATATGGCCTTTTGGCTATTGGGGCAGTCCCTGGCTTTAGGTTGATCACAAATTCAATGTCTCGGTCCGGTGGCATGCCAGGTAGTTCTTCAGGGAAGACATCTGGGTAGTCCCGAACTATAGGCGTTTCTTCCAGGGGTGTTGCTTCGAGATGGTGGATTGCTACTTTTAAGGAAGGGCGATCCACTTTAACCTCTATTACCAAGCCAGGGTGCTTGGTAAGTATGGCCTTTCTATTAGCACAATCTATCAATCCCTGATTTTTGGCTAGCCAATCCATCCCTAGGATAACGTCCAAGGTTTGGGATGGCAGGACTAACAAGTCTGCTAGGAGATTGGAGCTTCCCATGGTGACTGCCACTTTGGGGCTCACCAAAATAGAGGTCAAGGGTCCCCCTGGTGAGCTTAACACTACTGGCCTTTTTAGCCTAAAGGTTGGCAACTTAGCTTTTACCACAAAACTTTTTGAGAGAAAAGAGTGCGAAGCCCCCCGAGTCAAACAAAACTTGTGCAGGTATGGACTTAACAGAGAACGTACCCATGAGTACTCCAGAAGCGTCTTGGGCCTCCTCTGCTGTGATATGGTTCACCCGGCCTTGGTTTGGTGTGGAGGAAACCCTGGAGGCCTGAGGGGACTGAAAGCTCCTGCTTGCGGCTGATGACTGTCCTTTGGATGGGGTGACTCCCACATTAAATTTGGCTAAGGTCCCTTGACGATTAGGGCATTTATTGGCGAAATGCCCTTTTGCACCACAGTTAAAGCAATGCAGACTTGCAGCGGGGTTGGGTGATGAGGATGGCCCCGAGGGACGGGGCATCCGAATTACGGTCCCACTGGAGTGTGGAGCTAAGGCCGTACTCTTAGGTGCCGAAGTGGCTCCCTGCCGGAAGGATGGGTTGCCTTGGTACATTGGTCTTGATTGGAAACCACCTTGAGGCCTTTGCGATGCCCATTTCCGTTTACGGCTAACCTCTAAGAGCTTTCTCTCATTCTCATAAATAAGGGCCTTGTTCACCAAATGATGAAAAGTGGAATGATCATGCAAGATCAACTGCGCCCTCATTTCTTCTTGCATCCCTTCTAGAAAGTGATCAATTTTCTCTTCTTCTATTGCTATGTCTGTTGGGGCGTATCGGACTAACTGATTAAATTTAGTGAGATACTCATTTACTGACATGTTCCCTTGCTTCAACGTACGGAACTCATTCCTCTTCATTCTTATTATCCCAGTAGGTACAAAGTTTTGGCGAAAGACCTCTCGAAACTCAGACCATGATATTATAGATTCTGCCAATTCTGATTCCTCCCCTTCACTATTTTCTTCTTCTGGTTCTCCTCCTTCTTCCTCGGGCTCTTGCTGATCACCTTGCTGAACAGTAGCTGCTGAAGTAGCTCCCCTATCTTCTGGCTCTTCCTCTTCTTCATCTGGATCGTCGCGAGACATCTTTGTCCCACGGACTGCCAGAAAGTTTTCCCACCAGCCGCAATTGCACCTTTAAATTGGTGGGTGGCGAAATCTACTTTATCTTCCTCTGCACAGCGAGCTAAACGAAGCTTCTTTTCTGTGTCTCGAAGCTAGTCTTCAGCTTCCAAAGGTTCACTTGCTGAAGAGAAGGTCATTGGCCTTGTCCTTAGGAAGTCTGCTAGCTTGGAGCTCCGGTTGGCAGACCCCGCCTGCTGCCCGGATAGCATTGCATGAAGGATCTGAGTTTGCTGCGCCATTAGTTGTTCCATGGTAGGTGGTGCTGGGGGTGGAGGTGGAAGACTTCGACCTCGACCTAGACCTTGACCTTGACCTCGCCCACGCCCACGCCCTCTGCCTCGGGCTGCCATCCTTCGAGTTCTCGGCGCCATCTGCTACACATAAGATGTCAAAACTTGGAAGGAAAAGAAGGGAAAGGCATATATGTGGGGTCACTAGCCCTCTAGTCACAACACAGAAGAACCAAAGAAGCCAAGCAAGTAAAGCGATAAAACATAAAGCTTGCATTAGTCCATTACAAGAGAGGGGTTGTATGACTTAACAGTGGGGCCTACAAGCTTCACTGAGTCATATTCACACCCCTACGCAACGTCTACTAAAAGGGGAAGGGGTACAAAAGCGGAACTAACAAAGTGCTTGCGATACCCAAAATACTGCTAGCAAGCACGGTCAAAAGCTATCCTGCTACTCCTGCTGGTACTGCCACTACGCGAGGTCGATCGGGGAGATGGAGCGGCTGCGGCTGCGGCTCGGTGAGCTGGAGGCAGTGCGCGAGTCGTCGCTGGTCGGCAAGAGGAGGAGACGACGGCCGCTGCTGGACCCTCTGGCGTCTGCTGCGGTGAAGCCCGGAGGTGGGCACACGCCTTCGAGCGATGGCCGTCGAGCACGGTCCACACCGCATGCCGGTGCTGCACCTCTGACAGTAGGGGCAGGCAGAGGCAGGGTACGGCTAGTAGAAGCCCGTACGGGTGTAGGCGTCGGAAGTGCTGGTGCTGACGAAGCTGCTGCCGCAGGTAGTGCCGGAAGTGGCGCCGCAACTACTGCTGCCACTGCGGGAGGCAGTGGGGCTGAAGCCCTCTCTGGTGAGGCTGGCGTGTAGGTCGGAGAAGCCGGCGTGTAAGTCGGAGAAGCTGGCGTGTAATTGGCCTGGGACCGAAGACGCTCGAGCTCAACCTCAGAGCGACCGCTCGCCGGACAAAGCGAGGCGGTGTCCCGCCCCGCCAACCGAGGCGGCGGGTCTGCGTGCTCGTAGCTGGCTGTCAGTAGTGTCCTCAGCTGGCCAATCTCTTGGAGTGCCCGACAGTAGGTGTTGACCATCGCCTGGGTCAACTGCACTCGTGAGTCACCGGGGTCGCCTCCGCGCGTCCAACTCCTCGAGGAGGGTCCGCCGCGTAGAAGGTCGGAAAGTAGCGAGGGGACGGCGAGCTCGGGCCCGTAGCCGCATCGGCTGGCCGACAAGAATCGAGCCGCGTCCTGCACGACGTCGGCGCGACGGCCTCTGGGGTGACCGGTGGTGACGACAACAGGCTCAACTCCTCCCGGTCGGGTGTAGACAAACCCCTCCATAATCCAAGCCTCCTGGTCTCGGGTCTGGATCCGTCGTCCCTGAAAAATGGGGTGCTGGTCGTACTTGAGGAATGCGCAGAATAGCGAGCAACTCGACGTGGTCAGTCTCGGTCTCCGCGTGAGTAAGGTAGTCCCAGGTAGCGGCTGAGGAGGATCCGGCCATCTACATTTTTAGAGAAAACAAAAGGTCAGAACAGGTAAAGAAAAGAGTGTGCAGAAGAGTAAAGGCTAGGAAAAGTAAGAGTAAGAAGTAGTAAACTATATTTTATCAAAGTTTTTATTAGTTTTCGAAATTAAACACCATCCTTAAGGCACGACCATCCTAACTAGGTTTCTACGGTCGTATGCTCTGATACCAGCCCTGTCGGACCCCGAGTTTGATCCAACCCGGAACCCTCTGTGATTCATTGCACTATTCCCTGGATCAGTAGATAGTGCCCACAGATACATTGCTGATTCATTTCATACACGGCATAGGCCATAATATTACAATACCAAAGTACACAGGTCCCCTTATAAGGACAAGTATTACAAAAGGGGCCTTCTGGCCACATAAGTTCAGTGTACCATTGCATTATTGGCGGAAGCAAAGGGAGGGGCTCATCTCCCACGTGCAAGCGGCGGAATAACCTAGGTGCGCTTAATATTACCAGGGACTGGTTAATGTTAAGGGCACCTTCCAATTAGATTAGTCGGCGGATCAGTAGGAGAGATTAGATCCTAGCCTAGCTACCACCATCTTCATTCCCTTCGCCAGCCGAGTCCTGGTAGTAGTCGTACTGATCCTGATTGGCAAACTCTAGAGAAAGGGGGGGTAGATAGCGAGCGTGAGCACACACAACCGTGCTCGCGAGCCAACATACAGAATGCAATTACTAGTGTGCAGACTATATACAAGGAAGGCTTAGGCTCTTTTGTTTGCGCAAAGCAACAGATGCAAATAACTTAATTACAAATCCTATGTACTAGCCATTTTAATAACCAATTCTTTGATGATTGAAAATTGTGCAGTATGAATAAGACGGTGCTGGTTCCATCCACCAGTTTCATGGCTCCAACCACCTATGCTAGATTTTAGTTTGGATAACCCCTACTAACACTGGAGTACATCTCTCCAGGAAAAATTCAGAAATTGGAGTACTTCCCTCCAACCAGTTTTCTTCCCACCCACAAAAGGTTTTTCAAATAGGAACTAACTCGAGTGGGTTCCCATGTCCGCCCTTAACCGTGGGCACGGCTATTCGAATAGTTTACACTCTGCAGAGGTTGTACACTTTCACCACAAGAGATAAGTCATCTTAATAGCCAACATGCTTCCTTAGGCATAAGGCCCAGATGGTTTATCACAAAGCCATTACCTTACTCCGAATTAGCTAGATACCACCCCGCTGAGGTTTCACTGCTGAAGGGCTACATCCACCACAGTCAAAAGCCCCCTCTTGCGCCGTATGAGTAAACCAGTGCTCTGGCACCCATCTTCCGTGATGATATCTAAACTAACCCTTTTGCAAGTTAATTAGCTAGGTCGTGCCCATATAGACTTGTGGTTGTACTGTTTTACACAAGGAAGTCAGCACAAGATTCAGTCCTTAGTTTTGTCCAGGCGGTTCGATTCACAACCACGGGTTCTCGTGCGACATCAGCACCAACCACTCTAACCACCCGCCCGGACGGTATAGCATGTTTTGAGGGTTTTGAGAAGCATAAACTAACTAGTTACAAAGTATTCAGTCATGTACATCCCGTGACTGCGCAAAACAAGTTCTCATATTTGTTTAATGATTGATGATCAGGGTACATGACCCTGGACTTAGACTAACAGCATGGCATTTTAATTTGACTTATAACTATTGAAGCTAACCTTATATTCTAGGGTGACAAGGAGCAGGTGATTCGAGTTATCAAGGAATGGCATATTAAGTTTATTATAATGTCAAGTGGGCATGTAACTACCTTAACGCTTAACATATATTTATATGAAATAGCTCATGCAAGTTCGAGTAATTTAAATGAAGATAATTTTCGCAGGAAATTTAGGAGCAAAATGATCAACATGCTGACTCGCCTGGGTCTAGAGTAGTAGTATCTTGCTGATCCTGGAGTGGATCTTCTTGTGGCTCGGGGGCAGCTTCCAACTCTACTCGAACAGGAGAAACCGAAGCCCACCCAACAAGCAAAGAGAACAAAATAACATAAAATAATAAGCAAAACAGCTCAAGAATAAACCAAACCACAACCAACAGAAAGAGCTTGAATTTAGAAAAATTTAGAAACCAGTTTCACCCGAATCGGAGTTACGATGAGGGAGATAGAGCTATTTGAAGTTTCATTTCCAGGAAAATCCTAAAAATGAAAAAGGAGAGAGAACTCGCTCTCTGAAAGGTGGGTCCCATCGGGTTTTATTTTTTTTTCAGAATAATTTTTATTTCAGAAAATCAGTGTATGACATGCGGGACCCACGGTATTTTAATTATTTTCTTTTCTAAAAATCGGCCAGAGACCGACACGTGGGGCCAGGTTACTGTATAAACAGTGCCTGGGACCCACTGTCAGTGACTCCATCTAACCAACGGTTAATAATGTTTCCTTTAAACCGAAGTGGGGTCCACAAGACAGTCTAACATTAAACTTTTAAAACTACCGGGCCCACGGGTCAGCGGCCCACCGGTGCTGACTAATCCCACGGCTAACCGGGGATTAGGCGCGGGAGCGGAGCTCCTCCGGCCGGGCGACGGCGAGGTCCGCCGGCGGCGAGGGAGACCATGGCCGCACGGGGAGATGCCCGAAACGGAACCCCCAGCCCCGTGCGCACCCGACGGTGGGGGGGAATCGGCCCGAGGTGGGCCGGGAGGTCGCCGGTGGCGAGCTAGGCGGCGGCGGAGCCAGGGGATGCTCGGGAGGGCGACTCCGGCCACGGGGGATCGATCAAAAGACTAGGGAGCTTCTAGGAGCTTCGGGAAACTCACCGGTGCAGAGAACGGAGCTCGGGGAGGCTCGGTGGAAGCTGGCGGCGGTGAGCTCACACGGCGGAGGGGGTCGATCGGTGCCGGAGAAGGCATGGCGGCGGAGCTCCCAATCGATGGCTCGGTCGAGTTCCTGGGGTGGCGAGGGTGCTCCTGGCGCGAGGAATCGGCCGGGGAACCCTTGGATTGGCCGTGGCGGAGATGGCCAGACTTGGGGAAGGAACGCGCGCCGGCGAGCTGCGAACGGAGGGAAGTCAATTAAACTTGGTGGGAGCTCCCCGGGAATGGAAAGAGGTAGGGGAGAGGAAGAATGCCGTGTGGGGCTCGCCGGAGGACGCTGGCGACGGTGGCGGCCCGAAGAACGAGCGCCGGCGGTGATTTTCGTGGCGAAGAACGGGGGTGGAGGGGGGAAACTACTGGCCCCTGGGGGTTTTTATAGCGGCATAAAGTGGGGATAGGACAGAGGGGGAACAAGGGCGACGGAGCTCCCGCTCCTGTAGTGTACCCAGCGAGGAGGGAGGCGTGACGGGGCTAGGCGCGCTAGGGCGCACGGAGGAGGAGGGGGTGCGCGGCATGGCCAACTTGGTCCGGCGGCTACCACTTGGGGTACGGCGGCGTGGCAGCGCGGCTCCAGCGGCACGCCCGGTATGTGCGGCAGCGTTGGAGCGGTGGGGGAAGGACGCCAAGCCACTGTGGCCCATTCATTTCTTGCGGTGACTGCCATGCCGGAGTTGGGAAGCGGCGACGTGGCCAGGACGACGAGACCGGGGCGGTTCCATCGGGTTGTCCGGCGGCGAACGAGGAGCCGACGCGCGGAGCGCCTACGGCGAGGGGCCGGACGCCAAAGCCGGCGGGGGCGCTGGGGATCGCAGCGGGGCTGCCACGGGGAGGCACGGGGTGAACCCGCTCGGGGACCCCACGGCCGGCACAGTGGCGTGGCTCAGGCGGAGAGCAGGCAGCGCAGACGGGAGAGAGAGAAAGAGGGAGCAAGCGCGGCCACCGCGAGGAAGAAGACGGGGAGGAGGGGCCGCGTTGGGCCGGGCGAAGCCCAGGAGGGAAAAGGGGGACGGACCCAGGGGAGAAAAGGCCAGCCGGGAGAAAAAGAAAAAGGGCTGGGCTGGGGAAAAAGAAAAAGAAAGGGGTAGAGAAAGCTGGCCCATCCGGGAAGAGAGGAAAAGAGAGGGAAATTGGGTAGGGCCAACAGGGATTTTGGGCTAAGGTAATTAGATTTAAAATTTGAAATTTTGAGATTAACTTTCTAATAACCAAATAAAACAAGGCAATTAAGCAAATTAAAAATGGGGTGTCACATCATAATTGATAATATTTGAATCATAATTAAATTAGTATGGAATTGAGAGGAAGTAAACATGCTATAGTTAGCCCTCGAAGTTCTATCTAAATCTAGTTAAAATTGATACAAGTTTTCTATGAACAAGTTGATGACTAGTTACTAGCTAATTTTAACTCAAGTAGTTAGCTCAACTCATTTTTTTCTAGGGTAGCTAACTCAGCCAAAAATATTATTTGGATTGATTAGATGCGTTACTTGGGTTTAGCAATAGAATAACATAAATCGGGAGGGTTAGTTATGGATTAGCTTATTCTATATTTTTTGTTATCCCATTGGCATTACAATGGCTTTTTCAAAAGCATTTATTTATTTGCACTCTTATGTGTAACAATTAGTTGAAAACATTTTCTTTGGCGTTGTAACAGTAATTTTTGTTATTCACTTGGCATTATGATGGCTTTTTCAAAAGCATTTATTTATTTGCACTTTTTGATGTAACAATTACTCAAAAACATTTTCTTTAGAGTTGTAACAGTAAAATGTTGCCGGCATTAGTAAAGATTTCCCAAACCAACTAGATTCCACGACGCAACATTTAATCTTGAATTTAGGGTTAAAAGCTTTGACTTGGTTAAGTTAATACTCTTAAAAAGTATGTTTCGCAAGTTAAACACGGAACGAAACGTGACTCTTTTTTTATAAAAAAACATAGACAATTCGCGGTAGACCAATATGATGGATGAATTTTGTATGGCTATTAGGGAAATTTTAGGCAATAACCAAAGTCTCTAATGCACGACCAATTCTAGCAAGTAGCCACGTAAGAGAATCCACATACGGAATCTTACTGTAAACAAATAGGAGAGGTTGTTAACTTTGTTCTAGAAGAAAACGTATACATCGCAAATAAACGAAGAGAACACAGGAAAATTTCTGAATTTCTCTATTCTCTTATTTGCTCCCCCTTTTCCTGTTTTTCTCCTTACAAAACTGGCTACAAGCCTCCTCAATATATAGCCTAATAACCTTCTACTACCATATGTATTCGGATTTCAAGTTGGACACAATTTCAACTTGAGTTACATGCGGAGATGAACTCTACTACATCTTGGATTCGAAGTCAAGATTAGTTTTAACAATCTCCCCCTTAATCTTTACTTGATGTACTCTAGTTTTAGTCTCAGTGCATTATGAATTATCAGCCATGCCTCCACATGACGCGTTATACATGCAAGCTACATGTAAGGACTCTACTTAGCTAGCACAAGTTCATCTAGATGCAAAGATTCTAAAACATTGAGGCAGTCGGTCTCAACTACGACTTACTAAACTCATACTTGATATAGAACGGTGATACATCTCCTCAACATTCCGATTCCTTTTCACCTTACTTGAGTTTGGATGGCTACACATCTTCTCGACGTCCCTGACTCAACTCTTCATCAGAGAAATATTGGTTCATCATTGCTGAGCGCTTCAGCAAGAAATGTTTTCTTCATCCTCGGTTTGGGGCATTCTGAAACAAAGTGCCTATAATCGTTACAATTATAACACCTCACTTTTGCCTTATCAAACTTCTGACTCTATGGCCTTGGCCACCAACGCTAGAAGTGTTCTTGCCTTCACGCTTCGATGATCGGATCTCCCACTCGGTACAGGTCAACAAGAGCTATCCGTCGCTGTTGTTGCTATTGTCGCGGATGTGTCCTCACATGCCTTAAGACGACCAATGACCTCCTCCATGGTCATTGACTTTAGGTCTCCAAATTGCTCTATGACCGAAACAATTGGGAGAAACTGTGAGGGAATAGCATGAAGGAATTTCTTTACTATGTACATCTCTTCCACCTTCTCGCCAAGGGCCCGAATCTTGTTGATGATGACTATCAACCGGACGGTGAAGTCATTGATCGACTCCGTTTCCTTCATACACAGCACCTCGAACTCGGTTTTGAGAGTTTGTACCTTTGCTTCCTTCACACGATTGGCGCCAAGATGCATCATCTTCAATGCCTCCCATGCGGCTTTAGCCGTCTCCTTTTCAGCCAGTAGGAAGAGCGTCTCCTCTGGGATGCCCTGATGGATGGCCGCCAATGCCATCAGATCCTTGCACACATCAAAGTTGCCATTCTCGATTGCGTCCCACACTCCTTGAGCCTTCATGTACACTTTCATCTTGATTGCCCATGCTGCATAATTACTCATCGTGAGCATCGGATAATGCAACGAGATAGCTGAACTCTTCTTCGCCATCATACTGGATGATGCCTCGTTACCGGTGACACCACTTCCCGGAGAATGCAACATGATCTTGAGCACGGTCAAGATCTCAGGCTACTTTGAAGCGGCTCTTGGACCGAGGGAATAGAGAAAAATTGCGCTGTTTTTTTTCTCTTGCTGACTTTTCTTGCTAACTTGAATCTGCTCTCTGTTGCGAATTTTCTTTCTTTTTTTATGTGCAGGGGCCGAGACACCTGGCTTTTATCTCATGTAGATGGACAACTTTGCTTCGAGAGACTTCGGTTCGGATTCGTGGACAAAGTTAGACCCAGCTTCCTTCTCACGCTTGCTCTCGTTGCTTTTTCTTTTTTCACGTATTGGCTGTTGCTTTGCCTCTCTCTCTCCTATCTTGTTTCTCTTTTTCGCCCTGAAGGCTGCTTTTGCTACTTGATTCCTTGTGCTGGGACGAGACGACGCGCGATCGCTTGACTACTGCCTGCTTTCACGCTGCACAAACGGAGATGCGCCGAAATGAAAATCGCTGAGACATTTTTGGCATCGTTCGAGATCCCAGAAGAACACCAAGACACCGTGCAACGATAAGCCTTGCTAGGGGCGTGCAAAGCATGGAAGAACTTCAAGAGCAAGCTTGTCAAGGAATACGTGGAGGAGGACAAAACGTCCTTTCATAAATACCCATTCCTGGAACCACAATGGGAAGAGTTAAAGGCTTCGAAGACGACTGAAGATTTCAAAAGTACAAGTGCGGTGCACAAGGCCCTCCAGGCAAAAAACACACACCCCCACAGGCTTGGCACAGCTGGGTATGTGGGTAAAATCTCGCAGTGGAGGAGCGAGGATGACCAAGCAGCCCTGCAGGACACCGCCCCGCCATTTGCCAATATCCCGAATGAGCGCGCTCGAAATTGGATTAGAGCAAGGTCATCCACAACGACATTGAGGGATGTCTCCTTTCGAAACCCTGTAGACCAGCAAGTGTCCCAGCGCCTGGTAAGATATCGATCGAACTACGTAGCTTGTAATTACTCCACAACTTCGTACGAAGTGAAATGACATGTCCTGCTCTTGCAGGAAGAGCTGAGTTTTGAAACTACCCTGGGATCATTCCAGAGAACAAGGGAGAATGATATGCTCTCCGCGGCCTTGGGAAACAAGGAGCACCCGGGCCGTACGAGAGGCCTTGGGCTTTACGTTCCTTGGAAACATGGTTTCCAAGATGACTCCGACATGTATCGGCGTAGGAAGAGAAACAAAGCCGAGCGTGACGCACGGCTACGAGAAGAGATCAAGGCATCTCTTAGAGAGGAGCTAATGGGTGAGCTGGCTCATGTAGTTAGAGATGAGGTACATAAACATACAGAAAGTCATCAGGCCGCCGCCACCACTCCTGTGCTAGCTAGCCCACACAACCGTCCGAGTAGTTGTGCGTCCAATCCGACACAAACCGATGCCAGATTTTCTGTGGACGACATCCTGGTAATAATTATTATCTCTCGAATGCTTGCTCCATTGATAGGCCTATTCGACTAGCTAATTCTGTATCGTTATGTAGGAGCCTATGAAGTGTAGGCTCCAAGTGAGATATGCCTCCGTTCCCTTGCACGCTGCTTGGGGCCAGGCATATCCGTCTGGTATCGGGGCCATGCTGCATCAAGCTTTAGTGCCAGCCGCAAAGTTAATGTGGATGGTGTGCATGTCAATTTTGAGGTCGTCCCGCTACGAAGCCCCCAACGACGAGATCGTGACTCTAGGGCAGGCCATTGGAACATTCATCCAAAGGCCCAAAAGCGACATCTCCACGGAGGCTTCTTCACCGGTGGCGAGACGGAAGGGCGGTGCAAACGAGCAACATGCACTGGTGCCATCTCCACAAGGGCAGTGCGAAGCAGAGCTACCTGAACCGGTGCTATCTCCACGGGTGCTATTCTCGCCAAAGCAACTTGCATCGTATGTACCATTACAGTCGACTACCATAAAGTCGACCTGCAGTTAAGGCAGTGGCAAGGGCAAATCAAAGACGAAGGATGATGACGATATCCCGTACCTGCCATTGGCCCGCAAATTCATGCTAGGCGAGCCGATGATATTCCCGGAAGAGCAGCTCTTAAACCTAGGACTTGGTTGCCAAAGATTCCACGCTTGGTATATGGAATAGTCCAATAGGCCAGAGGCAGAACAGCGCTCAAGTATCACTGTCAAATTCAAGCCGAAACATTTCGTGCACGAAGCTCAGGAATGTGTCTTCGCGGTGACCTTTGACGATATATTTGGTCTTTTCACGCTCAATGCTCTCGACGCCTCACTCGTTCGATCTTTGCCGACGCCGTAAGTCCAGCATAATCGATCTCTGTTCACGTAATACCGATATATGTCATAATTTGTTGCTTTTCTGTGTATATATATAGATTCATGCTGACTGAAGCTACATCATCGAAATCACCAATTGGTTTCCTGGACCCACGCTTGGTCGCCATTGATACCATCAACGAGGATGCATCCTTCATCGAGAACTATATTACAAAAGCACTGCTGGCTCACGCGATAAGGAATATGTTCTTATGCCATACAATGAGCACTTCCATTGGATTTTAATTGTAATTATACCAAAATGGAACAAGGCTATATACCTTGATTCTCTAAGTAAAAACAAATCCAAGTACACAGCTATCGCCCAAATACTCGATAGGTAAGTACATTGTACATTGTACTCTTTCTTTCCTTCTGAATGACTAATCTAACTTTTTCGAATAATGAAGGTCGTTCGCCACATACGTTGCACAAACATGTGGCTCGACGACAGGGGCCAAGCCCTTGAAACATGCTCATAGTTTTCGGGTATTCGTTAGCTACACATTAATTAATCATATACAACACTTAGTAGTAATGCCTCTTGATTTAACACATTCTATTTTTGCGGTGCCACGGCGAAGGAAACGCAACACGTGTGGATACTACGTGTGCCACCATATGAGACTACTCCTCGATTCCACCAAGATCACCAATTCTAAGGTTTGTCAATCTTCCCACATTTATTTCATACATGTCAGGTTTTATGTGTACGTGCGTTGATATTCCTATCGACAGGTTGCGTCCATCTCTACATCTGCATTGCAACAGCCAGACTTTGCAAAAATTCGAGAAGAGTTCATTTGGTTTTTGTGGACTAAAGTCATAAGAGCAGATGGAGAGTTCCACTGCGCAGAACGATTTTTTATTGCTCTTATCACTCTGTAATTGTGAATTTGTTAATTGATATTTTATTTCATTTCAATTAATTCATTTGCGAAATGGATGCCTTATTTCTGTGAATGAAATGTGATGTGAATTGGATGTTTTATGTTTGTCAAATGAATTGAGATGTGAATTGTATGTATACATATACTTGTTTATCTACTTGTTTCAGAGGGCATGGCTAGCATTTCCTGAGGCTAGCCAATAAACAGAAATAGATTTAGGGGTAGAAAAGAACATCACAGACGGTTTTTAGTTACAAGCCGTCGTGATAGGTGACATATCACGATGGTTTGTAAAAACCGTCGTGATATATCAATATCACGATGCTTTTTAGTTAAAACCGCGTCGTGATAATCAGATATCACAGACGGTTTTCAGTTAAAAACCGTCTGTGATATTGATATATCACAGACGGTTGTCGAACCGTCTGTGATAACCTTCGATTATCACTGACCCATAAATTCAGATGGTTCAAAAAACCATCTGTGATGACGTTTTTGAACCATCTGTGATGTTCTTTTCTGTAATAGTGTGATGACCATGCCACGAAATAGAACCAAAGGCACCAAGGCCTTCTCTGTTACGTGTGTGCACTGTTGTTTTCTCTATCTTGGCTAAGCTGCACTCTTTTTCTTTCTTTCTTGATACTTCCTTGCGGCATGCAGCATGTGCAGCATTAACTCCTCTGTGATCTTTATTTCCTCCTTCCATTACATGGTTCGGCTGCATGTAGGATTGAAATTGGATTCGGATCGGATATTACTTGGATATTCGGCTATGCAATTCGGATATATTGGATCTGGATACCTAATATCTAGATCCGCATGCAAAATGAATCTAGATATGTCAGATTTGGATAGGTACTATCCAGATATGGATGTGGAGCTGGTATGGGCTGTTGCGGATTTGGATCTGGATATTCGGATTTAGTAGACATAATAGCAGCAACTTACTAATACGTATCTTTCACATTTGACATCCAAATTGGCTATATTGTATATACATTTTGATCATCTCGACAAGCCCGTCATCAAGGTGGGCTTTAATTGGGTATTTCATATTTTTATTTTGGTATATCCCTAATAAAGCTTTTTATGCTCTTTTTTGCTAAATTTGATATTTTTATGGCCAATTTATTTGCAATATATCTAGAATTAGTTAGATAGTGACAAAATGGCAGCAGTGATCAATAATTACATGATAAATTAGAGGAAAAAGAGCATAAATATTACTATAAAATCAATATTTATTTGTTAAACTTCGTTGCGTCACAGCCCATGAATTATTATTGGAATTCGAAAAATAGTCGAATCTGATCCGATTTTGAACATAATCCGATCCAAATTCGTATCCGACATTTGTCCGGTCCATATTCGTATCCAGTGTTTATCTTATTTGTATTTGATTCCGAGAAAAAAAAATATGGATGCAAATATGGTTTAAGTACTATCCGATCCGTTTTCACCCCTAACTGCACGCATGCAATTTGCTGGCTGCATGCAGCTTGCTGGCTTCTTTGGTTCTTCCTTTGTACACATGTGTACATGTTCCAATCTTCTTGGTTTCTATCCCTTCTTTCTTTATAAATCTAAGAACAAGAAAAGAATATATGTTAAATAGTAAACAATTCTCATCTAAATTAATATTTAACTTAGAAAGAAACGAGTTCACTTGTTGATTAATCTTTTTAGCACGTACTTGTGTAATCAGTCCAATCGGGTTGTCCTCATCATCTTGAACACTTGAAGAGATGGATGATGCACTAATATTGATGAGACCTTCTAAGTGCATTTTCACTTTATGTTTGTACAAATCGACTATGGGTCTCCATATAATTATATAACATAGTAGTAGCTCTGTATCTTCAAGTGTAATAATTAAAGACCCAATTAAATTAGAGTTCACCTGATAATATTTAATACATCTCCATAATTCCTTCCAGTTAAATAATATATTTAACTGAGAAGTGTAAGACATGAGTGTATCCACATCATTCTCCCCTTCTTCAAGAAAAGCCATCCTTAGTTTTTGATAGCCTGAAATTGTACTAAACAAAGAATACAACTTATATGCATGGTATATCTATCTATCGTTCAAACTTTTTTCTGTTTAGTACATCACGTACATTTGAAGGTGTAATAAACAAAAAAACAACACATATGCATGGTATATGTGTGAATTAATTTTTATATCATTCTCATTATTTTGCACAAACCATTTAGTACAATAGTAGTCATAAAATGTACATATTGCAATATTGTCATTCGCATAATTCTCCCTCCCATGAGAAAAAGTCGTCATCGACTTTTCTAAGGACTTAGACAAGATATCAAAGGGTAAAACCCGATCACGTTGTTTAAATATGGGGGGAGAAAATTTTTAGTGCCTTGCATGCTTCAACTGCACTACTCTGATTATTTATACATGATTGTACATCAAAAGATGAACAAGTAGGCTTATAAAATCTTTCTAAGCAACAAGCATTATTATTGAAAACCATCTCATTGTGATCATGACATGGCGCAAAAGATTGATTATCCAAAACATGCAATTTCAATTCAGCAAGCTTATCACATGTAATGCATATTCGATAAACATAGAACTTATCATCTACACCATAATATCTGATCAAAATAAACTTATATGTGTAGGTATAGGTACTAACTAGTGATTTTAAACATTAAACTTTAGCAACATTTTTAATCACACTAGATAGCTCTCTAGGATCATCGAACATGATATAGTACAAAGAATCACTAACAGATATTCTTGTAAGAACTTCCTTATGAGCAATCAATTTCACATTATGTAAATTGAGCAAAGAAATTTCAGAACATGGAATTTCCATTTGAACACATGAGTTCTCACAATTACTCACATTTTCACAATTAAATTTAGCACCAATATTATTACCTTTATCGTCTTCCTCAGATGATGTAGGTGCAATAGGTATGAAATCATCATGTTGTATTCATGGGGCAGCAAGAATGTCATCCCCAACTGTGATTATCTCCTTATCTTTTACTTCCAATGATACCAGTTGTTGAACATTCCACTCCTGTTTTTTAATTTCAACCTGCACAATATGAGAAACAACAATATAAGTAGAGAGTAAGTCATTAGTATAAAAAATAACCTCATTTTTATCATATATTCTCTCTTTTCTTTTTGTGTATTTCTCTCGCTCTCAATTTGGATCATCAACCTCACGTATGGTAGAGTCACACAACTCACTATTTTTATCACTCTCACTCAATTTGGCTATGTGGCTCTCATCCTCACATGGATTTTGAAGCATCTCATCTTCTATAGATCATGGGCCAGCAATGGCACAATTAGCATCAACCACGATCTCCTCATGTAGCAACAGTGTAGCACTATATGGCGCCTTGACCGAAGGGAAAGTCCCATGCTCGGTCATTTTCTCATGTGATGCATTGGTAAAGGCACGCAACCTGAGGTGTGGACTCAGGTTGAACTATGGTGTACACTTCTCTATAATTCTGTTCTCCTACTCTATAGCATAATTTATAAGATCTTGCATACTACCACCATATTTCAAACAAATAGTAGCAGCGATCTCAGAATTCAATCATCTTTTGAAGTAAGCTCTTATCGCACATGCCTCTATGATGTTCTCATGATACATAGCATAATCCAACTCATCATAATAAGTTTGGACAGATCAACGTCCTTAGCGAATGCTATTCATATGATAAAGTAACTCTAGATTGTACTCATGTGACATAAACTCATTTCTCAGGACATCCTTTAATTCTTTCCACGTAGTGATATATTGCTTCTCAGGATATCACTTCCACCAAGTGTATGTATATTTTTCAAACTCCATGGTGGCTTGTGTCACTTTCTTGCCTTCAGACAGTTTCTAGAACTTGAGATCACATTCAAGTTGTTCTACCCATTCGAGATACTACTCCGGATATGTACTTCCATAGAGTGGGAAATACAAGTATCGAGGTCGCACCATAAGGAACAAAATATTGAATATCCTGCCCATTGTTAGTATTGCAAAAAATAGCAAAAAAAAATATGGAATCAGTCATCCTCACGCTATCTTTACCAACCGAAATTCTTATGCCTCCTCGGATTGCGAAGACACGTATCTTAGTGCAAAAGACAATCAAAGGTGATAGATCAAGCGATTTAAAGTTCAAGTGATATATGAAACAATGGCTTATATATAAAGCTTGGAGGGATATATGTATTTACCTATGCAATCTGAAATTCTACATATTATAAAGTTAAGTAATAATCCAACGTAGAATACTTTGCGTAAGTGCTAATCCAATAGGTTTAAGTGAAGTGTATGAACGTACACACAAAAATCAATGTGACTAAATGCAAGCAAAGGAATGAGCTAAATAGAGGCAATCCAAAATTGAAATGCAAATAGCTCGTTTTGCACCAAGTATTAGGAGAGACGCTAGTCAATTACAAGAATAAGAATATAAGGGCACAAGATTGCTCAAGAAATTAAATTACACAATCTGAATTTGTGGACTCAGGTTAACTCACCCAAATTTATCCAATGTTTTATTTTCTTTTATTTCTTTTTCTTTCTGTCTCTCTCTTGTTTTTTTTTGGTCAATGACCGAACTAGGGGTTAGTTGTTTCTTGAATTTGCGCAAGTCCAAAAGCTCAGCAATGCATAAATATTTCTAAAACTGTCCTAAAGTAATTATCAAAAACTAGTGTCAAAGATGACAGAAAAATATGAATGATGCTCACAATCTCAACAATGTGCTCGGCTGTTTTTTTTTCTGGTGCTGTCCAGACACTCGTTGACGCAAGTAAGAGATTCTCCCAAGCCGGCTGCAGTTGTATTGTCGGTTCTGGGGGAATTGGATTCGGCTTCTAACTTTCCCAGCAGGTTTCGGATGGGAGCAAGACTAGCAATTCAGTTCAGACACTGAACGTGTTGGGTTCGGCCAACTCAGAGATCACTACTTTAATCATATATCCGACATCCAGGAATCCGTTTCGGATGATACTTCTTCCCAAAAGAAATCGGATCAAGCTCTGGAAACCCAGTTTAGATGGATAACCAGCCAAGCAAGGGCATGTTCTTTTTCTCCGAAGCTAGCGGTTTTTGACTTTTGCTACAATAACTAACTTTTAAATAGAGTATTTTCTCAAGACGGGGTCTACAAGTTAAACGATGTACACGTTAAAAGCCCAACATCTGTACCATCCAAAATCGCAAGCGAGTATCTATCTCTCCGTAATCTGTACTGTAAACAACCAAAATTCAAAAATTTCAGCTAAAAGTCATAAGTCGTAGTCGTTACCAACACATGGTGCAAGGATTTTTTTTAGGGTGGACAGCAAGGTGTGTAATGCTTAGAAAAGTGAAATCGATTTACTTTTTTGTGCTAATTGAGGGACTCAACTAGCAAATTTTCTAGAATTTATGTGGGCATAAATAGCTACGCAAAAAAACACAATGATCATCACTTAAAGTAAAATTCAAATGGACAAAAACTTAACAAAACTCATAAAAATAACAGATGCAAAAACTAGGGTTTGGATTTTTTTGTTGCAATTTTTGGTTTAAAGACTCTAGGTAATAAGAATAATAAGAAATTGATCTAAAAGGTAGGGTAAATAATCCTACAGTGGCAACCATGCTCTGATACCAAGATGATACGAGGTGCTCGATCTTCACGATATAGGATCAAAGATAACTTTGGATCCATATAACCTAACGAACTGATGGCGCCAACCACTGTCTCAATACAGCAACCTGTGACAAAATAATTCTCCCAACCACGCGTTTCGCTCCTCGTCTACTCAATCACACAAAAGTAGACGTGATGTTTTACTGTAAAACATGAGGAATCATATGAACAACGGGGTGAATAATGCATAATTTCGCTTTAGATTATATCTGTGTCAAACCATAAAATGAACAGGTATGTAGCTCTTTTTAAAAATAATAGATTAATTTATGGTCATATGTGGAATACAGGGGTGTTGAGGCACATACGTGGCCTAGGGCGGGCTGGGAGTAGTTTTTGGCCAAGAAGCCGATATGGACTCAACAAAATAAGAGTATAATCTGGCTCAGAACGAGTTTAGCAATTGTGGAATTTTTCTTGAACTTTGTTCTGTGGGACCGCTAGGCTCCATCCTCCCAACGTAACTTGCTCTGACCTGTCAACGTGATGAACATGCCACAAAACAGCACCAAAGGCACCAAGGCCTTCTCTGTTACTTGTGTACCTGCTGTTTTCTCTATCTTGGCCAAGCTGCACTCCTTTTGTTCCTTTCTTGAAACTTCCTTGCGGCATGCAGCATGTGCAGCATTAACTCCTCTATGTGATTTCTTTATTCCCTCCTTCCATTACATGGTGTGGCTGCATGCATGAAATTTGCTGGCTGTATGCATCTTGCTGGCTTCTTTGATTCTTTCTTTGTGCACGTGTACATGTTCCAATGTTCTTGGTTTCTAGCCCTTCTTTCCTTATAAATCTAATAACAAGAAAAAAATATATGTTAAATAGTAAACAATTCTCATCTAAATTAATATTTAACTTAGAAAAAAACAAGTTCACCTGATGATTAATCTTTTTAGTTCATGCTCGTGTAATCGGTCCAATCGGATTGTCCTCATCATCTTGTACACTTAAAGAGATGGACGATACACTAGTGTCAACGAGACCTAAGCGAATTATCATTTTAGGCTTGTACAAATCAAATATGGGTTTGTATATAGTTACATAACATAGTAGTAGCTTTGTATCTCCAAGTATATTAGAGACCAAATTAAATTAGAGTTCACCTGATAATATTTAATACGGTTCAATAATTTCTTTTAGTTACATAATATATTTAACTAAAAAGTACAAGACATGAGTATATCCGTATCAGTAAAGATGTCATATTTATCATGGCTGCCAGCTCCCTTGTTGGACTGTGCAGGTGCAGCATTATTTTCTTTTGCAACGGTGCGTATGAAGGAATCAGCATCAGACTTACTGTCAGCGCATTCAGCAGCTGGTTTTGGTTTTGGTGGTGGTCGTGGGGGTGAACCATCATAATCTACCATAACGACCTCAATCTGGAACCCAGGTGACGGTAACTTTCTCTGGATATAATAAATAGTCGGTTGGTCGGAACAAATTACAAAATAACAGCAATAGCCCAGTAAGTCAGTAACTACCAACGGAAGATGCAAGCCTTTGACAAGTAACTCATCAATGTTGCAATATCTTTTTTCATCACCTACTGGTAATGAATTGTTTCCATTCAAATCGACAGGGAAAAAACTTGTATCAAGTTTGCCACAACTCAACTAGAGCCCTTGCAAATACATAAAATTCAGCATGGCAACACATGGAGAAAAAACTGGCAAAAATTGGCAAGGTTGAAGCCAATTCCAAATAGGACCGCCCTCAATAACAAAGCGTGTGGACCAGGGTTCTCATTCTGGGTTTTCTCAAGGGGCCCCAAGAAATCACCAAACTGGCTTTAGCTCCCTTCTTTTCCAGTTATGACTTGTGACTTATGGCTTATGCTTCAGTAACTAACTTTCAAACGGTATGTTTTTTCAAAACAGAGTCAACAAAAAGATTATAGTAAAAAGTGTACTGAATTCAAGTGTACTACCCAAATTGCATGCGACTATTTTTCTTTGTGTACTACTCTCGTGACAAGACAGAATTCAAAAATTTAAGCTATAAGCTGCAGGCCACAACCCAAAAAAACCCTACCAACGTTTGATTTGTATTCCAACACAGTTCAACATGTTTCCTTATGCATTTTCCCATTTTTACCCACGTGTCAGCATTGAAATCAGACTCATCACCCATTCATACTATCCCAATTCGCCAGCTTGAATCCAACATCAACGGCCTAACCGTAGCCGCAATTTGTCATCACCGTCAAGGATGCCAGATGCCACTGGAGGAGCTGTCGAGGAAGATTGCTAAGGCGCCGAGGACGGCGATGGCAGAAAGGACAGGGGAGCAGATGGCAGCGGTGGCATGGGAGGGATTGGATTGGGATGGCAGCAGTAGAAGCGGGAGGGAGCTCAATGGCAATGGCGGCGGGAGGAGGACGGTAGGCGGAGATAATTGAATTAACGATTGCAATTTGAATTTGACTAGCGCATTTGAATTTTTCATCCAAAATTTTCTGAAAATAGCAGTAACTGGATTTCTCGCCAGATTACAACTTCCAAGATTTTATTTTCACCAAAAATGTTAACCTTGTATCTAGTATCTGACCTCCACATGATAAAAGGCTAAAAAATGCTAAAAATAATCTGCCTAAAATGCCTATTGTTGTAGGGGTGACCCAACCCCCCGTAACGAGGCCTTGCAACTGGCCTAATATATAGTAGGCCCGATAGTGTAAAGGAATATACCAATGTACCCTCATCCTTTGTAAGTACTAAGGGGTAGAAGGGGGATTTCCCATTCTACCCCAGTCATGTATATAAACCCCCAGGAGGGGCAGGAGGAGGGGTATCCTCTCATTCTCACTCACCAACTCTTCATGTGTTGGCTCTCCTCTCCTTGTACTAGTCCCCTTCTTTACTGTTTGGCCAGTAGCCACAATAGATGGCGCCGTCCGTGGGGATGACAAGAAAAGGTAAGAAAAGGGAACAAACTGCTAAAGATTTGGATTTTTTTCTGTCAATTTGCTCAAAGCATTATGGGAAATTCTAGCTCTACATCCATTTCAGATGCAATATCTTTTGCAATATCAATACTAGCAGTGAAGCCTTCATTTCTGTACCTCTTAAAAAATGAGATGACCCCTTCAATTTGTGTGAGAGTAGCATCCATGCACACAATCTTAGATTGTAATTTCTTGCTCACCATATTTACAGAAAACAAAATATCATGCCAAATAACCATACCAACTAAAAATTCAAAATTCTCAAGTGCAATTACCAAAGATTGAGCATCACTTACTGCTTTTGGATCATCAGTAGAAGATTTCTCTATTTCCAACAAAGCTGACCTTATTTGGGGAGTTTGGTACCTGATAGCTTGGACACTTTTTATTCGACTCTCCCAACGAGTATTAGACAAAGATTTCACTGTCAGTTTTGGAACATGGTCATGCAAAATCTTCCACCTTTTAGTAGAACATGAAAACAATGCATATATCCGTTGTATAACCCCGAAAAATGAAATAGCTTTGCTGCAAGATTTTGCCATATCACAGAGAGTGAGATTTAGACTATGACATGCACATGGCATATATAATGCTCTTGGGTTAATTTCAAGCAACCGCTTCTAAACACCTTGATGTTTACCCTTCATATTGGAACCATTGTCATAACCTTGACCTCTCACATCAGCAACATTCAAATCAAGAGAGCCCAATGCACCCATCATTTCATTAAAAAGCCCCAGTCCTGATGTGTCATCTACTTTTAAGAAACCAAGAAAAAACTCCTCCACTCTCGGAGTGTTACTTGACATATTGACACAACACACAATTAAAGTCATTTGCTCTTCATGGCTCACATCTGGGGTACAATCCAAAATAACAGAAAAATACTTGGCATCCTTGATGATCCTTAGAATAAAACTTTTCACGGCACGAGCAATAAGCGATATTAACTCATTTTGAATATTGTGGCCAAGATAATGATGATGAATTTCATTATTTACAATGCGCCTAATGTGTTCTTGCATCACATGACCAAATTCACCAATCATTTCAATTATGCCCAAAAAATTACCATTGCTATCTTCATAAAGTTTCTCCTTTGATCCTCGAAAGGCCAGATTATGTTTAGCAAGAAACTTCACAGCAGAAACAATTCTAACCAAAACTTGCCTCCAACGCTCTTTTTCCTTTGCAATTTCCCGTTGCAAATCATCATCAATTGTTTGATTTTTGTTTAGCCTCAACCTAAGTTCATTCCAAGTATTCATGTGTTGTATATGCTCAACACTATTTTCATGTGATTTGAGTCTCACACTAAGATGCTTCCAGTCTCTCATTCCATCAAGTGCTAGTGAATTTTTGGTCTCAATTGATTTAAACAATCGACAGCAAAAACAGTAAACTTTATCCACATGCTTAGAATAAACTAACCACTTTCTATCAACAACCTCACCATTACTTAACTTTCTGGAGTAATAAGCATATGAAAAATGTCTACCAAGGTTATCTAAAGGGAATTCAGATTCAGTTCTCTCACAAGCCCCTTTTCAATCAAGATATCTCTTTCCTTATTGTCAAGATTATCCCATGTTCTAGGATCAAAAATTGATATAAGTGAGTCGTTCTGTTCATTACCATTTGGATTCTCAGATGAAGGCCGCAGACTTTGTTCCCCCGCACTATCCTCATTGGCATCAACTTGTGCATTTAAATTTTGTTCCCTTGTAGCGTCCTCATTGACATCAACTTCTGCATTTAAATTATGATCAGATTTTTGTTCTTCATCTTGTGTATCATCCACCTCCTCAGGATTATCACCGGGAACAACACTACTTGAAGCTGAAAAGAACTTATGTATAGCTCCCTTTTGCGATTCAATAAACCGTTCTTCTCGTTTTCTTTTGTTTCTTTTTTGAGCACCCGACATATGCTTCTTAGGCAACATTCTAAAGCCTGTAATTTACAAAGTAAAGTAAACAACAAGAACATAAAATCCTAACCTAATTTTTGAAGTAGATGAGTAGATCACTAGATGTAAATTGTTGCCTACTTGCCTCACCTCGGCGATGCGGCGCACAGATGGACAAACAATTCGGACAGAAACGGCGAATCCACTCGAAATGGCGGGCGAATGCAACCATGGCCTTCCTGTCCTTCTACAGATCAACGACGGGCACCGCCTTCCGGCTCAGGTCGAACACCTCCACTCCCTGCAGGCTGCAACGACCTCGCGAGCCCCTCCATCGGCGCCGCAGGCTCCCTATGTGGCTGCGAATGAGCGAATCGCACCGGGCGGCTTTTACAGAGCAGTCGAAGCGTCGCGCACTCGCGCTTTCAGCTTTCTGCGGCTTGCGCGCGCGGGCCGGGGGGTGGGCCCTCCCTGGCCCGGGGCCCTAGGCCGGTGCCCCCCCCGGCCTACCCCCAGAGCCGGGCCTGCCAATACCTCCAAAGGTTAGACCTGTCAGCGAATTTCTTTGTGGGCACAGTACCAGCATGGTTTGGCAAACTGCAAGACCTCGCTTTCATTTCTATAGGTTACACTAACCTTGTTGGTCCGATCCCAACTTCGCTTGGCAATCTCACCAAGCTTACCACACTTGCTCTTTCATGTTGAAAGCTAACAGGGCAGATTCCTCCGGAGCTTGGACAGCTGAGGCAAATCAATAAATTGTTTCTCAACGGTAATCAATTTACAGGATCCTTCCCTACTTTCTTTGCTAACTTATCTCAACTATCCGTCCTCCACTTGGGCGATAACAATTTGAGTGGGTTAGTACCAACGTCTCTCGGTACTGCCGGATCATTTGAGTTTCTTGACATCGGAGGGAACCACCTACAAGGGAACCTTAATTTCTGTTAGTGATGTGCCCAAGAGGCAATCATAAATAATTCGGTTTTATAGGCTAAAAGGGATATTGATCCATATGGGATTAGGGTTCTAATGGGCCTAAAACGTGGAAGCCCATTAGCATGCTCTATAAATATATGGAGGCGGGGCTACAGGGAGAATATACTACTATGCTGAAAAACCCTAGCCGCCACCTCTCCTCGGCCGTTTCCCAAAACCCTAGCCAGGCGTGCGGTGCTAGCACACCAGCGCACGGCGAACGTGTGGACTCCGTGGAGGCGCTGTTGCTGTTGCTGCTGTGCTGATCGGCGAGAAGCGCAAGGCTATTAATAGGACGCGAGGAGGAGACATTCAGTTCGTGAAGCGATCGACTGCTTCTTCTTCATCAATGCGCATCTACGTTGGACCGGGCTGCTCCAACTCTTCTTCCGCTACGCAGCGCATCTAATGGTAACTATCCATGACTCCCTTACACGCATGTTTTCTGGTTGAACGCGGTAGAAAATCAAATGTTGTAGCTAGCGTAGCCTACATGTTCTCCTTCAATGGTATCAGAGCAAAGCTACGTAGTATGTGGTCTGGATCATGCGCTTGTAGATGATATGTTGTTTGTTGTATATGCGATCTATTAATGTTCTTATGCTAGGTTCATGTGATGGATCTTTCGGTGCACGGGTTGATTAGATCAATCGCTCATAAGGGGTTGAAATAGGTATGAGTTGATAGCATCATGTGGCCAAAAAGATTAGTTCGTGCTCCTTCTTTGATGTACGCACGACTTGCCCCTACCGGCTGGAATCACCATTGGGGCTAACTGCGCGTACAGTCAGTAGATCAAGCCAACAGATCGAGGTCCTGTTTTGCGGTCTCCTCAAGTATACCAATCGCGACGATCAATGTGATTGATCTAATGAAAATTGAGACATTTTGAATGGCTCGGATTTGGGTTGATTTGATCGGCCCGATGAGATTTTCATAGCGATTTCATAGATGCGATCTATGTAATTCCGTGAGGTTTTCAGGGCGCTGCCCTAAACCCGCCAAAGTAGAGTACCATCAACTATCTTGATCTAATAGGGTGGATGTCGGACATCCACATGCATAGTGTTGGTTTACTTGACAAGGCTATCAAATTGGATTTGGGCCTTGGGGCATGGTGTTGGGAGCCGGGGCATTGGATGCCACCCAACAAACAAGAGTCACATAAGATGTGATTAGCAAGCGTTGCTTACCTATGTCGCTAGGTTTCTAGCGGTGATGCCAAAGCTCACTAGAACTTAGATGAACATGGATCTTGACCACTATATGTCGTTAGAGGGAAGACGATTACAAAACATATAGTTGGAGTGTCTTTTGTTAAATTGTTTAATGGAAGATCAAACATGAACATAGTGCTGAACTTTGCTTGTTTATTTTCTGTTTTAGATCATGGCTGCTTCTAGTAACAATTCTGGTTTTAACTTGCGATCTATTCTTGAGAAAGAAAAACTTAATGGAACGAATTTTATTGATTTGTACAGCAACCTGAGAATTGTTCTCAGACAAGAAAAAAAGGAATACGTTCTTGAGCAACCCTACCCCGATGAACTCCCTGAGGGTGCAAATGTTGCCACCCACAAAGCTTATGAGAAGCACTGCAATGATTCACTCGACGTTAGCTGTCTCATGCCTGCTACCATGTCCTCTGAGCTTCAGAAGCATTATGAGAATGCAGATGCTCACACTATGATTGAAGGACTACGTGACATGTTTGAGAACCAAGCTAGGACCGAGAGGTTTAACATTTCAAAGTCCTTGTTTGTGTGCAAGCTGGCGGAAGGTAGTCCAGTCAGTCCTCATGTGATCAAGATGATTGGTTACATTGAGAGCTTGGACAAGCTTGGTTCTCCCCTTAATCCTGATCTGGCTATGGATGTTGTTCCCCAATCTCTCCCTCCGAGCTATGAGCAGTTCATTATGAACTTTCATATGAATAGCATGGAGAAATCATTGACTGAATTGCATGGGATGCTTAAGACAACAGAGGAAAGCATTAAGAAAAACACCAATCATGTGATGATGGTTCAAAAGGAGAATAAAAAGAGGAAGCGTTGGACGCCCAAAGGCAAAGGCAAAGGAAAGGTTTCTAATGAGCACCCTAGCTCTAAGCCAAAGCCAAATGGGAAGGTCAAATCTGGCCCTTCTCGTGATGATGAATGCTACCACTGCCATGTCAAGGGGCATTGGTCTAGGAATTGTAAGAAATACTTGGAGGATCTGAAAAAGAAGAAGGGAAGCGAGACTTCTGCTTCAGGTGTAAATGTTATAGAAATTAATCTTGCAATTTCTTCTGTGAATCTTGGGTATTTGATACCAGATCGATGATTCATACTTGCAAATTGTTGCAGGGTCTAAGAAGGACTAAAAGTTTTGCGAGAGGCGAGTTGGACGTGCGTGTCGGTAATGGAGCAAAGGTTGCTGTACTGGCTGTCGGCACTTATCACTTGTCATTACCATCACTTGTTATTACATTCCAGCTTTGAGTAAGAACATCATCTCTTCTTCATGTTTGGAGGAAGATGGTGGTTTTGAGTTCGTAACAAACAACAAACGTTGTTCTATTTATTTGAATGATATACTCTATGCACATTGTCCATTGATGAATGGGTTATATGTTCTTGATCTTGAGGATAAGCCTGTCTATAATATTAATGCAAAGAGGCTGCGGCCTAATGATTTGAATCCCACTTTTATTTGGCATTGTCGCTTAGGTCATATAAATGAGAAACGCATAGAAAAGCTCCATAAAGATGGTCTACTCAACTCATTTGATTTTGAATCATTTGAGACATGCGAGTCTTGTTTACTTGGCAAGATGACAAAGGCGCCTTTCACCGGTCATAGTGAGAGGGCAAGTGACTTGTTGGGACTTGTACATACCGATGTATGTGGACCAATGAGCTCAGTAGCCAGAGGTGGTTTCAGTATTTCATTACTTTTACCGATGACTTTAGTAGATATGGATACATCTACTTAATGAGGCACAAGTCTGAATCGTTTGAAAAGTTCAAAGAATTTCAGAATGAAGTACAAAATTAGATAGGCAAGACAATTAAAATTCTACGATCTGATCGTGGAGGTGAATATTTGAGCCATGAATTTGGTGAACATCTAAAACAGTGTGGAATTGTTCCACAGCTGACTCCGCCTGGCATGCCTCGGTGGAACGGCGTATCTGAATGGAGGAACCAGACCTTGTTAGACATGGTTCGGTCTATGATGAGCCAATCTGATCTTCCATTGTCCTTCTGGGGATATGCTCTAGAAACTAATGCGTTTACACTAAATAGAGTTCCATCTAAATCAGTGGAAAAGACACCATACGAGAAATGGACCGGGAAACGTCCTGGATTGTCTTTCCTTAAGATATGGGGTTGTGAGACTTATGTGAGACGTTCGACGTCTGATAAGCTCCATCCTAAATCTTATAAATGCTTCTTTGTTGGGTATCCTAGGGAAACCAAAGGATATTATTTTTACAATCGGGAAGAAGGCAAAGTGTTTGTCGCTTGGAACGGTGTCTTTTTGGAAAAAGAGTTTCTTTCAAAGGGTGTTAGTGGGAACAAGGTGCAGCTTGAAGAAATTCAGGAAACACCTGAAAATTTTTCAGCTCCTATTGAACCTCAACAGGATGTACACAATGTTGTACAACCGGTTATGGAGGCACCGCCCCCACGTAGGTCTACAAGGGCACGTCGCGCAACTGAAAAGTTCACGCTCTTTACCACGGGACAACGCGATATATTGTTGTTGAACAATGATGAGCCCAAGAGCTACACGGAAGCAATGATGGGACCAGACTTTGAAAAATGGCTTGGAGCCATGAGGTCCAAAATAGAATCCATGCATGATAATCAAGTTTGGAACTTGGTGGATCCACCTGATGGTGTAAAAACTATTGAGTTTAAATATGTTTTTAAGAAAAAGATAGACATGGATGGAAATATTCACATCTATAAGGAACGATTGGTAGCGAAAGGTTTCAAGCAAATTCAAGGTGTTGATTATGACGAAACGTTTTCGCTCGTCGCTATGCTAAAGTCTATTCGGATCCTCCTAGCGATTGCTGCCTATTTCTACTACGAGATTTGGCAGATGGATGTCAAAACGGCTTTCCTAAATGGAAACCTAAGCGAGGATGTGTACATGACATAGCCTGAGGGTTTGGTTGATCCGAAAAATGCTGGGAGAATATGCAAGCTTCAGAAGTCAATTTATGGATTGAAGCAAGCATCTCGGAGTTGGAATCTTCGTTTTGATGTAGTCAAAGGGTTTGGTGTCGGACCCTGGGTTTATCCAACCCAAAATCCTCTGTGAAGATAATACACTATTCCCTGGATCAGTAGATAGTGTTCACAGAATACATCACTGGATCATTTCATACAGTGCGATCCATATTAGTATTACAATACCGAGTGCATGCAAGCCACATAGGGACACGTGATACAAAAGGGGCGTCAAGCCAAATAAGTTCAAAACGCAAATAACATAACAGCGGAAGCAAGATAGGGGAGCTCATCACCACACAGGCAAGTGGCCGGATAACCAGTGCGGTTAATATTATCCAAATGAATCGGCTAATCTTAAACGCACCTAATTTATTAGTTTGGTCGACCAGACTGTGGGGAGATGCTAGATCCTAATCTAATTATCGCCATCTTCATGTCCTTCCTCGGCTTGGTCCTGGTAGAACTCGTACTGTCCTGGATTTGCAAACTCTGGGGGAAAGGGGTAGCGAGCGAGTATGAGCACAACAACCGTGCTCTGCGAGCCAACACACAAGATGCAAATACTAGTATGCAAGGTTGAGTCAAGGATGGCTTAGGCTCTTTTATTTGCGCAAAGCTACGGTTGCAAATATTGTATTTACAAATCCTAGTTCTAGCAATTGTTAAGGCAAAATTTGATAATGATAAAATGTGCAGTATGTATAGAACAGTGTTGGTTCCATCCACCAGTTACATGGCTCCAACCACAAATGCTAATTTGATTTATTATAACGCTGGAGTACTTCCCTCCAGGAAAAATTCAAAACTTGGAGTACCTCCCTCCAACTGATTTTCTTCCCAACCTCAAAACCATTTGAAAATAGAACTAACTCGAGTAAGTTCCCATGTCCGCCCCTGACCGTGGGCACGGCTATTCGAATAGTTCACACTCTGCAGAGGTTGTACACTTTACCCACAAGAGATAAATTATCCTAATAGCCTACACGTTTCCTTAGACATGAGGCCCAGATAATCTATCACCTAGCCTTTACCTTACTATGATTTAGCTAAATAACACCCGCTGAGGTTTCACCGCTGAAGGGCTAAATCCACCACAGTCAGAGGCCCCCTCTTGCGCCATTTGGGTACAATCTATCCCTGTCCCTAACTCGATCCCAATGGTGTTATCTATCTAAATCCTGGCAAGTTAATCAGCTAAGTCATACCCATATAGACATGTGGTCGTACTGTTTTACATAAGGAGGTCGTCACAAGATTCAGTCCTTAGTTTGTCTGGGCGGTTCTGTCCACAACCTAGATTCTCGTGCGACATCGGCACCAACCCTACTTATCATCTGCCCAGACATATGTAGCAGGTTTTTGAGGGTTTTGAGAAGCATATACAAAATTAGTTGTAACAAAATACTCAGCACAGTACATCCCCTGGCTGTCCCAAAATTTGGTATTTAGATTTTTGAAGATGTATGATCAGGACAACTAGTGCCCTGGACTTGACTAGACTAGCGTAGCATAAATTGACTTATAGCTAATTACGTTTAACATTAGTATCTAGGGTGACAAGGGGTGGTGGTTTCAAGTTATCAATGGATGACGTATTAGAATTAATAGAACACCAAGTGGGAATATAGCTACCTTACAAAATTTAACATATACGCTACATGAAATAACGCATGCAGTTTGAGTAATTTAAAGGAAAATAACTTTGCAAGAATGTAGGAGCAAAATGATCAAATGCTGACTCGCCTTGGTCGTAGGCAGGAGGTTCTTGCTGGTCCTGAGGTAAGTCTTCCTGGGGCTCAGGAGCAGCTTCGAACTCTACTCGATTGCGAAGAACCGGTGCAACATACAACAGCAAAAGGACTAATAAGCATAAAATAATAAGCAAATGAACTCCAAATTGAACCAAACCGAAACCATCAGAGAGATAATGAATTTAGAAAATTTTAGAAACAAGTTTCACTCCAATCGGAGCTACGACGAAAAAGAACAAGCTCTTCAAAGTCCAAAACTCAGGAAAATCCCAAAAATAACAGGGGAGAGAGAGTCCTTTCTCTGACATGCGGGTCCCACGGGTTTTTATTTAAATTTTCATTTTTATTTTTCGTTAATCGTCCAGAGGTTGACGGGTGGGACCGAGGTACTGTGTACACAGTAAAGGGGGGCCCACTCGTCGGTGGTTCAAATTTTAAAACCGGTTATTAACAATTTTAATTCGTTCTGCGGGGCCCACCGGTCAGTCAAACGTTCCTTTTTAAACACGCCCGGGCCCACGGGTCAGCGGCTCCTCGGCGACGACTAACCCCAACGGTTAGGGGCTAACCGGGGATTAGGCGGGAGCAGAGCTCCTCTTCGGCCGAGCGGCGGCGAGCCTCGCCGGCGGGAGAGATAGGGCCACGTCGGCACAGGGCGATTCCCAAAATGGCCAGCTCAACCCCGTGCGCACCGGCTGGAGGCTCGAATCGGCGGAGGGAGCTGGGTGAACGACGGCGGCGGGGTGAGCGACGACGGGACCAGGGGAGGCGCGCGACGGCAATTCCTGCGATGAGAGAGCAATCAAGGAGCAGGGGAGCTTCTTTGGGTATCCCGAATCTCACCGGAGCAGAGAGGAGAGCTTGGGGAGGTCCGGAGAGGGCTGGCGGCGGGGAGCTCAAATGGCGGAGGTGGTCGGCCGGTGTTGGGGGAGACGAGGCAGCGAGGCTTCCGGCGAGGCACAGCGGCTACGAGGTGGCGAGGCGCTCTGGTGGCGGGAATCGGCCGAGGTCCTCTGGCGCGCGGCGAGGGTGGCGGAGATGGGAAGACCGGCCGCCGACGAGCTGCAAAGGCCGAGGCCGATTAGGCGAGCAGGAGCGTCTCAAAGGTGAATGGAACTCGGGAAAAAGGGTAGTGCGGTCGGGTCCTCCGGAAGACGCTGGCGGTGGCGGCCAGGCGGCCGCGGCGGTTTTTGCTCGGGATTTTGGCGGAGAGGATGGCGCGGGCTGTTGGGCACAAGCACCGGCTTTTATAGCCAAGGAAGAGGGGTGCGGAGTCGCGAGTAAATGCTGGCCTGTCGAGTGCGGCCGGCGTGGAGTGGCTACGGCCGAGCTAGGAGGAGAGGAAATGGGTGGCATTAGGCGCAATCATGGCCACGGGTGAGGAGTAAAGCGCGCGGGAGAGGCGTGCGGTGGATGGCTTGAAGGCGAACACGGCGGCCGCGGTGGCGGCGACACGCGGGCGGCCGGTCCAATCGGCGGCGGCGGCCACTCATGGCGGCGCGAAGTCGGGTGGCGTCCACCGGCCTCGGCCATGATGACGCGCATTGAAGGCGGGTCGCCGATCTCCGGCGGTAGCCGCCATGGCGAGGGGAGGCGGCGCGGGAGGCTACGGCGGGGCTCGGCCTAGCGCGCGGCTGAGGCATGCGGCGGTGCGGGCGCCGCCACGAAGCCTTGGCGCTACCGGGAAGAGGCCGGGCGCGCGTGCAGTTTAGCGAGCGGCGCGGGAGCGTGGGGAGCGGGCGTCGGGAGGAGGAAGAAGGAGGAGCATGCACTGGGCTGGCGGGAAAAAGAAAGAGGCGAGTGGGTGGGCGGGAAATGGCATAAGAGGAGGAGAAAGGGTTGGCCCACCCGGGAGAAGATTTTTGGGGCAAATTTTTGTGGGCTGGAAAAAGGGAGAAGACCCAAGGCAACAAAATAGAAATTATAATTTTAAAATTAACTCTAGAGATTTGAAATTCCAGAATATACTTTTAGCCAAATTAAATTATTTTAAGCAATAAAATGACAGGCCCAAAAATAGGATGTTACAAATCCTACCCCCCTTAAATGGAATCTCGACCCCGAGATTCGAGCTGCGCTGGAAACAATGAAGTATAATCCATCTTGAGCTGATCTTCACGTTCCCAGGTCGCTTCTTGTTCGGAGTGGTTGCTCCACTGAACTTTGCAGAGTCGGATAACCTGACGTCGTGTCCGCTTTTCCATGGTATCAAGGATTCTGACTGGCTGCTCTGGGTAAGTCAAATCCTTCTGGAGACTAATTGACTCAATTGGAGCTTGCTCTTCAGGGATTCGAAGGCATTTCTTGAGTTGAGAAACATGGAACACGTTGTGCACCTCCGATAAGCTTTCCGGTAGCTTTAATTGGTATGCAACTTCTCCACATCTTGCGGTTATGGGATAAGGACCAATGAACCATGGTGCAAGCTTGCCTTTTACTTTAAATCTTTGAACTCCTCGAAGGGGTGATACCTTGAGATAGACATGATCTCCCACCTCAAAGGATAGATCCCTACGGTGATTATCAGCATAGCTCTTTTGTCGGGATTGGGCAGCTTGAAGACGATCCCTAATTAATCTGACCTTCCCTTCTGCCTGCTTAAGGATTTCTGGTCCAAACACATACCCTTCTCCTGTTTCTGACCAATGCAGAGGAGTCCTACACCTTCTACCATACAAGGCCTCGAAAGGTGACATTTTTAGACTCGACTGAAAACTGTTGTTATATGAAAATTCCGCATAGGGTAAACATCTTTCCCAATCCGAAGTAAATTCGAGGGCACAAGCCCGAAGCATGTCTTCTAGAATTTGGTTTGTCCTTTCAGTCTGCCCATCTGTCTGAGGATGAAAGGCTGTACTGAAAGCTAGATGGGTTCCTAAGGCTTCATGTAGGCTAGCCCAAAAACGCGAGGTGAACTTGGAACCTCGGTCTGAGACTATCCTCTTTGGTACTCCATGTAAGCACACAATGCGGTTTACATATAGCTCTTCTAATTTATCTCCCTTATAAGTGGTCTTCACAGGGATAAAGTGGGCAACCTTAGTTAGTCTATCCACAATAACCAATATGGAATCGTATCCCGACTTGGTGCGAGGTAGGCCTGTTATAAAATCCATCCCGACTTCTTCCCATTTCCATTCGGGAATTTGCAAGGGCTGCAACAGTCCTGCAGGTCTCTGGTGCTCGGCTTTAACTCGTTGACACACATCACAACATGCTACATACTCAGCAATATCTCTCTTCATACGAGGCCACCAATATAGTGTTTTAATATCCTGATACATTTTAGTGCTACCGGGATGAATGGTGTAGGATGAGCTATGAGCTTCCTTAAGTATTAATTCCTTAAGATCCTTATGATGGGGAACGAAGAGACGTTTCCCATACCACAATGTTCCTTGCTGATCTTCTATCATTTTGGGAGCTTTTCCTTTAGTCATGAGGGCTTTAAATTTTTGAGTCCCGGGATGTCCCTTCTGAGCTGCCTTAATTTGGTCCTCCAGGGTTGGGTGTACTTCCATTGTAGCTAGGGTCCCTTGCTCTACTATTGCCAAGTTAAGAGCTTTGATTTCCTCCAGGAGCTTGTCATGGAATTCTTGCCCTGTAATGGCATTGCAGTAAGCTTTGCGGCTCAAGGCATCGGCCACTACATTAGCTTTTCCAGGATGATAGTGAACGTCTAAGTCATAATCCTTGATTAATTCCAACCATCTTCTTTGTCTAAGATTGAGATCTGCCTGGGTAAAAATATACTTGAGGCTCTTGTGATCAGTGTACATATCACAATGATTCCCTATCAGGTAGTGTCGCCAAATTTTTAGTGCGTGCACTACTGAGGCTAATTCCAAGTCATGAGTAGGGTAGTTATCCTCATGGGGACGGAGTTGTCTGGATGAATAGGCCACCACTTTTCCCTCTTGCATAAGTACACATCCAAGACCTTGACGTGAAGCGTCACAATATACCTCAAAATCCTTGTGTATATCAGGTAGGGTCAGTACTGGAGCTGTTGTTAATCTTTTCTTTAGTTCCTGAAAACTCTTCTCACAGTTCTCAGACCATTCATACTTTTTCTCTTTCTTAAGGAGATGAGTCATGGGCTTAGATATCTGGGAGAATCCTTCTATAAAGCGCCGGTAGTATCCTGCTAAACCCAAAAAGCTACGCACTTCGGTTACCGAGGTTGGCTGCTTCCATTCCAACACTGCTTCTAACTTAGAAGGATCTACTGCCACTCCTGCAGAGGTTATGATGTGGCCTAGGAAACTGACTTCTGGTAACCAAAAGTCGCATTTGCTGTAGTTGGCATACAGCTGATGTTCCTTGAGGGTCTCTAGGACTAGCCTTAAGTGTTCTGCATGCTCTTCTGCTGTCTTGGAATAGATTAGGATGTCATCTATGAATACAACCACAAATTTATCTAGGAATTTCATAAACACTTTATTCATCAAATTCATGAAGTAAGCTGGAGCATTGGTCAATCCGAAGGACATGACAGTATACTCGAATAAACCATAGCGAGTGGTGAAGGCAGTTTTTGGAATATCCTCTGGCCTTATTTTAAGCTGGTGGTATCCCGATCTTAGGTCTATTTTAGAAAAGACTGAGGCCCCTGTCAACTGATCAAATAAGTCATCAATCCTGGGTAAGGGATATTTATTCTTGATGGTTACCTCATTGAGAGTTCGGTAATCTACACACAATCTGGCAGTGCCATCTTTCTTCCTAACAAATATCACGGGTGAACCCCAGGGAGATGAACTAGGCCTGATAAATCCTTTCTCCTGTAGATCCTCAATTTGTGTTTTTAATTCTTCCAATTCATCTACTGCCATCCTGTAAGGTCTCTTAGCTATTGGGGCAGTACCTGGCTTTACGTTAATTACAAATTCAATATCTCGGTCAGGTGGCATACCCGGTAATTCTTCGGGAAAAACTTCTGGGTATTCCCGGACTATAGGCGTCTCTTCCAAAGGTTTTCTCTCAATATGATGCACTGCGGCCTTTAAGGGAGGGCGATCCACTTTAACTTTTATGACCAGACCTGGGTGCTTGTTAAGTATGACCTTTCTATTAGCACAATCTATTATGCCTTGATTTTTGGCCAGCCAATCCATGCCTAGGATAACATCCAGTGATTGGGATTGCAGGACTAACAGGTCTGCTGGAAGATTAAAATTTTCCATGGTGACTTCTACCTTAGGGCTTACTATGGTAGCAGTTAGAGGTCCCGCTGGTGAGCTTAACACTACTGGCCTTTTCAACCTGAAGGTGGGTAACTTAGCTTTTGCCACAAAGCCCTTTGAAATAAAAGAGTGCGAAGCCCCAGAATCAAACAAAACTTGTGCTGGGATAGACTTAACAAAGAACGTACCCATTAATACTCCAGAAGCGTCCTGAGCCTCTTCTGCTGTGATGTGGTTCACTCGGCCCTGAGTTGGTGTGGAAGAAACTCTGGATGCTTGGAAGCTTCTACTAGCTGCTGAGGACTGTGCTTTTGAGGCAGTGGCCCCTGCATTGAACTTGGTGGTGGTACCCTGGCGGTCAGGGCATTTATTGGCGAAATGCCCCTTTGCACCGCAGTTGAAGCAATGCAGATTTGCAGCTGGATTAAGTGATGGGGCCTGCCCTGGTGGGCGAGGAGCACGAATGGCACTCCCTCCTGAACGCGTGGCTGGGTTTGTACCTGTAGGTGCTGAGACTGCTCCTTGACGGAAGGAGGGATTGTACACTGGCCTTGATTGGAAACCACTTTGAGGTCTCGGTGACACCCATTTCCTCTTTCGACTTGCTTCTAAGAGCTTTCTTTCATTTTCCCAAATGAGGGCCTTATTGACCAGATGATGAATGGTGGGGTGATCATGCAAGATCAATTGTGCTCTCATCTCTTCCTGCATCCCTTCCAGAAAGCGGTCCACCTTCTCTTCTTACATTGCTATATGCATTTGGGGCATATCGAGCCAACTGATTAAATTTAGTGAGGTAATCATTTACTGACATGTTACCTTGTTTCAGCGTACGGAACTCATTCCTCTTCATCCTCATTATCCCCGTGGGAACAAAATTCTGACGGAATACAATCTGGAACTCGGACCATGATATGAAAGGTTCGGCAGATTCAGTCTCTTCCCCTTCACTGGTTTCTTCCTCCTGTTCTCCTTCCTCTTCGGGTTCTTGCTCATCCCCTTGTTGTACAGTAGCAGCTGAGGTAGCTCCTCCATCTCCAGTTTCTTCTTCTTCTTCTTCTGGCTCATCTTGAGAACTCCTAGTCCCACGAACTGCAAGAAAATTCTCCCACCAGGCTGCAGCTGCTCCCTTGAGTTGATAACTAGCAAAATCCACTTTATCCTCTTCTGCACAGCGAACTAGACGAAACTTCTTCTCTATATCTCGTAGCCAATCTTCAGCTTCCAGGGGTTCATTGCCTGAGGAGAATGTCATTGGTCTTGTTCTTAGGAAATCAGCTAACCTGGAGCTTCTGTTGGCTGAACCTGCTTGCTGTCCAGCTAGCATTGCATGCAAGATCTGAGTCTGTTGAGCCATTATCTAAGCTATGGTGGGAGGAGCTGGAGGTGGGGGTGGCAAACTTCGTCCTCTACCGCGGCCACGTCCACGTCCACGTCCTCTACCTCGAGTGTTTGCCCTTCTGGTGTTAGGCGCCATCTGAAACACATAAGACATTAAAACTTGAAAGAAAAGGGAGACAGGGTTACATATACGAGGGGTCACTAGCCCTCTAATCACACCACAGAAAAACCAAATTGAACTTGATAAACAAAGCAGTAAAGCATAAGGATTGCATTAGTCCATTACAAAAGAGGGGTGGTATGACTCTTCGGTGGGGCCTACAAGCTTCACCGGGTCATATCATGCCCTCACAATGTCTACTACAGGGGGAGGATAGAGAAGTACAAAAGTAAGACCGAGAAAGTGCTCGTACAACCCAAAAGCCTGCCAGAGAGCACTACCAACACTACCCTGCTGCTACTACTAGTCTGCTCCTAGTCCACGTCTATCGGAGAACGGGAGCGGCTGCGGCTGAGGAGGGGCGACCCGGAGTCGGTGTCGGTGCAGGAGCGGGACCTGGTTGGAGAGCGGGTGAGGCGGCGTCCATGACCGGAACCTGAAGTGTCGACTGTCGGAGAAGCCAAAGGTGGGCGCACGCTCTTACGAGCGGTAAGCCGAGTGCGGAGCCCTGGGTGAGGAGTCGGTGCTGCGCCCCTGACGGTGGTAGTAGGTAGAGGCAGAGTACGCCCGGCTGAAAGTGGCACTGGCACTGGTGCGAGAAGTGCAGGTGTCGCCGAGACTGCTGCTGCCGACGCTGGTGGTGGTGCTTTGCCGAAGCTAACTGCTGCGGTCTTTGGAGTGGGCCGCCGCTCTGCTGCAATCTTCTTCTTTGCAAGCTGCTGCTTCTTCTTTGGTGGAGGTAGGGGAGCTGGGATCCTCACAGGTGAAGCCGGAGTGTAAGTCGGTGAAGATGGCGTGTAGTCGGCCTGGGCGCGAAGACGATCAAGCTCCCTCTCTGCTGCCATACGGTCTCGCTCAGAGATAGCAAGAGCGGTGTCCATCCCCGTCAGCTGGGACTGGAGCAAGTCTGCGTGGAGGTAGCTGGAAGCCGGTAGGTCTTGCATTGCCCTATCTCTGAAGGGCTCGACCGTGGCGTTGATCATCGCCTGGGTCAACTGAACCTGGTGGGTCAGCCGTGGGTCATCCACGGGGTCCGGGTACTCTGGAACTGGCCCTCCTGTGTACAAGATCGGGAAGAAGCTGAAGGGAGTCTGGGCTAGCTCTAACCCGTGCTGCTGCATCAGTCTGGCTGATGCAAGCTAAGCGGCGTCCTGGATCGCGTCGGAGCGGCTGCCTCGGGGATGAACGGTGGCGGCGATAATAGGGCTGAGGGCACCCTCACGCGCATAGATAAAAGCCTCCATGATCCAGGACTCGTGGCCCTGAACCAGCGTCCTCCGTCCTCGGAAGATAGGCAGCTGGTCGTAGCGCAGAAACTGCAGCATCTGGCGAAGTAGCTCTACGTGCTCGAACTCAGTCTCGGCATGAGAACGGGAGTCCCAAGCAGGTGCAGACGAGGATCCGGCCATCTACAATTTTGAGGAAGCAAGAGGTCAGAACAGATAAAATAAAAAGATCTGTAGAAAAGTAAGGATGCTAAGAGTGATAAGAGTAGGGAGCAATAACTCTATGTTTTGTCAAAAGTTTTATTAATGCTTTAAATTAGACACAAGCCTTAGGGTACGACCATTCTACTTGGGTTTCCTACAGTCGTATGCTCTGATACTAGCTCTGTCGGACCCTGGGTTTATCCAACCCAAAATCCTCTGTGAAGATAATACACTATTCCCTGGATCAGTAGATAGTGTTCACAGAATACATCACTGGATCATTTCATACACGGTGCAGTCCATATTAGTATTACAATACCAGAGTGCATGCAAGCCACATAGGGACACGTGATACAAAAGGGCGTCAAGCCAAATAAGTTCAAAACGCAAATAACATAACAGCGGAAGCAAGATAGGGGAGCTCATCACCACACAGGCAAGTGACCGGATAACCCAGGTGCGGTTAATATTATCCAGCGAACTGGCTAATCTTAAACGCACCTAATTTATTAGTTTGGTCGACCAGACTGTGGGGAGATGCTAGATCCTAATCTAATTATCGCCATCTTCATGTCCTTCCTCGGCTTGGTCCTGGTAGAACTCGTACTGTCCTGGATTTGCAAACTCTGGGGGAAAGGGGTAGCGAGCGAGTATGAGCACAACAACCGTGCTCTGCGAGCCAACACACAAGATGCAAATACTAGTATGCAAGGTTGAGTCAAGGATGGCTTAGGCTCTTTTATTTGCGCAAAGCTACGGTTGCAAATATTGTATTTACAAATCCTAGTTCTAGCAATTGTTAAGGCAAAATTTGATAATGATAAAATGTGCAAGATGTATAGAAACAGTGTTGGTTCCATCCACCGATTACATGGCTCCAACCACAAATGCTAATTTGATTTATTATAACATTTGAGTACTTCCCTCCGGAAAAATTCAAAACTTGGAGTACCTCCTCCAACTGATTTTCTTCCCAACCTCAAAACCATTTGAAAATAGAACTAACTCGAGTAAGTTCCCATGTCCGCCCCTGACCGTGGGCACGGCTATTCGAATAGTTCACACTCTGCAGAGGTTGTACACTTTACCCACAAGAGATAAATTATCCTAATAGCCTACACGTTTCCTTAGACATGAGGCCCAGATAATCTATCACCTAGCCTTTACCTTACTATGATTTAGCTAAATAACACCCGCTGAGGTTTCACCGCTGAAGGGCTAAATCCACCACAGTCAGAGGCCCCCTCTTGCGCCATTTGGGTACAGTCTATCCCTGTCCCTAACTCGATCCCAATGGTGTTATCTATCTAAATCCTGGCAAGTTAATCAGCTAAGTCATACCCATATAGACATGTGGTCGTACTGTTTTACATAAGGAGGTCGTCACAAGATTCAGTCCTTAGTTTGTCTGGGCGGTTCTGTCCACAACCTAGATTCTCGTGCGACATCGGCACCAACCCTACTTATCATCTGCCCAGACATATGTAGCAGGTTTTTGAGGGTTTTGAGAAGCATATACAAAATTAGTTGTAACAAAATACTCAGCACAGTACATCCCCTGGCTGTCCCAAAATTTGGTATTTAGATTTTTGAAGATGTATGATCAGGACAACTAGTGCCCTGGACTTGACTAGACTAGCGTAGCATAAATTGACTTATAGCTAATTACGTTTAACATTAGTATCTAGGGTGACAAGGGGTGGTGGTTTCAAGTTATCAATGGATGACGTATTAGAATTAATAGAACACCAAGTGGGAATATAGCTACCTTACAAAATTTAACATATACGCTACATGAAATAACGCATGCAGTTTGAGTAATTTAAAGGAAAATAACTTTGCAAGAATGTAGGAGCAAAATGATCAAATGCTGACTCGCCTTGGTCGTAGGCAGGAGGTTCTTGCTGGTCTGAGGTAAGTCTTCACAGGGCTCGGGAGCAGCTTGAACTCTACTCGATTGCGAAGAACCGGTGCAACATACAACAGCAAAAGGACTAATAAGCATAAAATAATAAGCAAATGAACTCCAAATTGAACCAAACCGAAACCATCAGAGAGATAACGAATTTAGAAAATTTTAGAAACAAGTTTCACTCCAATCGGAGCTACAACAAAAAAGAACGAGCTCTTCAAAGTCCAAAACTCAGGAAAATCCCAAACATAACAGGGGAGAGAGAGTCCTTTCTCTGACATGCGGGTCCCACGGGTCCGGAGAGGGCTGGCGGCGGGGAGCTCAAATGGCGGAGGTGGTCGGCCGGTGTTGGGGGAGACGAGGCAGCGAGGCTTCCGAGTGAGAGCACAGGCGGCTTCCTGAGGTGGCGAGGACGCTCTGGTGGCGGGAATCGGCGAGGTCCTCTGGGCGCGCGGCAGAGGGTGGCCGGAGATGGGGAAGACCCGACCGCCGACGAGCTGCAAAAGGCCAGAGGCCGATTAGGCGAGCCAGGAGCGTCTCAAAGGTGAATGGAACTCGGGGAAAAGGGTAGTGCCGGTCGGGGTCCTCCGGAAGACGCAGGCGGCGGTGGCGACCCGAGGGGCGGCCGACGGCGGGGTTTTTGCTCGGGATTTTGGCGGAGAGGATGGCGCGGGCTGTTGGGCACAAGCACCGGCTTTTATAGCCAAGGAAGAGGGGTGCGGGAGTGCGCGGAGTAAATGCAGCGCAATCGAGTGCGGCCGACGTGGAGTGGCTACGGCCGAGCTAGGCGGGAGAGGAAATGGGCTGGCATTAGGCGCAATCATGGCCACGGGTGAGGAGTAAAGGTGCGTGGGGGAGAGGCGATGCAGCTGGATGGCTTGAAGGCGGAGCACGGTAGTGCGGTGGCGACGACACGCGGGGCGGCCGGTCCAATCGACGGCAACGGCCACTCATGACGGCACTTGAAGTCGGGGTGGCGTCCAGCCGGCCTCTGGCCATTGATGACGCGGCATTGAAGGCGGGGTCGCCGATCTCCGGCAGCTGGCCGCCATGGCGAGGGGGAGGGCGACGCGCGGGGAGGCTACGACGCGGGGCGCAGGCCTAGCGCCGCTGGAGGCGTGCGGCGGTGCGGGGCGCCGCCACGAAGCCTTGGCGCTACCGGGGAAGGGGGAAACCGGGGGCGGCGCGTCTGGTTTGGTGGCAGAGGCGGGGAGCGTGGGGAGCAGGGCGTCGGGAGGAGGAAGAAGGAGGGGAGCCGCGCTGGGCTGGGCTGGCCGGGAAAAAAGAAAGAGGTGAGCGGGCCGGGCCGGGGAAATGGCATAAGAGGGAGGGGAGAAAAGGGTTGGCCCACCCGGGAGAAGATTTTTGGGGCAAATTTTTGTGGGCTGGAAAAAGGGAGAAGACCCAAGGCAACAAAATAGAAATTATAATTTTAAAATTAACTCTAGAGATTTGAAATTCTAGAATATACTTTTAGCCAAATTAAATTATTTTAAGCAATAAAATGACAGGCCCAAAAATAGGATGTTACATTTGGCTTCATCAAGAATGAAGAAGAGCCTTGTGTTTACAAGAAGGCTATTGGGAGCGCACTTGTTTTTCTGGTCTTGTATGTAGATGACATATTATTGATCGGAAATGATATTCCAATGCTAGAAGCTGTGAAGTTTTCTTTGAGAAAAAAGTTTCTCAATGAAAGATCTCGGAGAGACAGCTTACATTTTGGGTATAAAGATCTATAGAGATAGATCGAAGAGGCTAATTGGATTAAGCCAAAGTACATACATTGACAAGGTATTGAAACGGTTCAATATGCAAGATTCCAAGAAAGGTTTCTTGCCTATGTCACATGGCATTAGTCTTAGCAAGACTCAGTGTGCTTCAATACTTGATGAGCAAAAGAAGATGAGTGCGATTCCATTTGCCTCGACCATCGGATCCATCATGTATGCTATGCTTTATGCGCGCCGGATGTTTCATATGCTCTAAGTGTTACGAGCAGGTATCAATCTAGCCCTGGTCTAGCTCACTAGGTGGTTGTAAAGAATATTCCTAAGTACTTTAGAAGGACTAAGGATATATTCCTTATTTTGGAGGTGAAGAAGAGCTCGTTGTAAAAGGTTACACCGATGCTAGTTTCCAAACCGATAAAGATGATAGCGGATCGCGATGCGTTTTGTGTTCGCCTCAATGGAGGCGGTGAGCTTGAAAAGTTCCAAGCAAGAGGCGGTAGCTGATTTGACAAGCGAGGCGAGTATATTGCAGCACGAAGCTGCAAAGGAAGCTGTTTGGATTAGAAAATTTGTTTTTGAGTTGGATGTGATCCCTAGTGTATCCAGTCCAGTGGATCTCTATTGTGATAATAGTGGAGCCATTGCACAAGCAAAGGAGCCTAGGTCACACCAAAAGTCCAAACATATACTTCGGCGCTATCACCTTATCCGTGAGATCATTGATAGAGGTGAAGTGAAGATTTGCAAGGTGCACACGGATTTGAATGTTGCTGATCCATTGACGAAGCCTCTTCCACAACCAAAGTATGAGGTGTTAGTGATATGCCCTAGAGGCAACATGGAGATGTTATATATATCACATACTATGTTTATGATGCATTACTTTGTTCCTTGAAATAGACATTATCATTATTGATCAATGAGTGTGTGACTTATTCATGAGACTCTTAATGCTAAAATGTTGCTATTTCTAAATGATCCCTGATCATATATCATATGAGGAACAAATATGATTCAAAGATCAGCATATGTATTGATTGATGATCATGTCTCATGGATCATGGTATGGTGATACCAAATCAATAATATGGACATGTGTTAGTGAACATATGTTGGATAGACCCGCCATGAGACACTGCAGAGATTCCATGTGTCATCAGTTGGTCTCAAGTAGTGTTTATGTAGAATCCTTAGACTTGAGATCATCATGGTTCCCAACATGCATAGTAGCTTATTTTGGGACTACTAAACACTACTCCGTAACTGGGTAGTCATAAAAGTAGTCTTCGGGTTTGCCATGAAATATGTAGTGGGATGTGAATGATCAAGATAGAATTTGCCCCTCCTTATGGGAGAGATATCTCTGGGCCCCTCGATGTAATGGATTATGAAAGTGCATGGCCATGCCAAGGTGATTGAGGAGTCAATCACAAGTTTATAATCCATCACGGAATCGAGAGAGTGATTGGGCTATTAAGAGGATGACACATGTCTCGCCTTGAGCTCAATCTATATCGTGAGGCAAAGGGATTCGTACATGAGAACATTACAGGTTCAGCCGATATGATCTTTACGTACACTTTGGGGTTAATATGTCTTACTAGAGGCCGCTATTAACAGGGTGACCGGAAAGGTGTTTTCGGGTTGCGACCAAGTATACGTGAACCTACAGGGTCGCACACTTAACGGGTTGGAACACTAATTCGAATATGATTCGGATGTGGGCTCAATTCGGATAGAGATCTGAATAGACTCCAATTGGGCCTTGGTCTACAAGGCCCAAGTGAGGAGGTCTATATATATTTGGTGGCGAGGGGCTGAGGTGCATGCACGCTTCCAGAACCTTTAGCAAAACCCTAGCCGCCACCTCCCGAGCCAAAACCCTAGCCGCTCACGAGTGCTAATACACTCGCGATCGGCGTTCCAGCCCCGGATGTGTGGATACCGGTGGAGGCGCTGCTCGTTGCGGCGTTGATCGGCATCAACAACCTACAGATTGGATCTGCTCATGGCGTGGTTGATCGCGTGGAGGAGACGACCTGTTCGGGACAATCGGCTATTCCACTACACCTCGACGCACGTGGTTGGATCGGCTTCTCCAACTCTTCTTCCGCTGCGCTGCGCGTCTAGTGGTAACGATCCATGATCCCTCCTTAAGCATGATGTTCTTGTGTGCGCGGTAGAAAAATTTTGTTTTCTGCTATCGTAGCCTACGCGCATTCCTTTATGAGGCACACACGAGTGCAATGGGTATTAGATACTTACATAATTGACTCTAGTGTGAGTGGAAGATAATTGTATCAAGTCTATGTTTATGAAATTTTGAATAAGGTGTTATTTGGTTCCTTGAATAATGATTGTATGCATTGATTGGCAAGTATGTGACTTGTTCGTGAAACTCTTTGTTTTATTTAATGTTATTCTAAAGATCCCTAGTCTTATGTCATTACATGGGACAACAATGATTTATGGACTAACACATGTATTGATTGATGATCATGTTTCACGGATCATGGATATAGGAATATCAAATCAATAATGTGGACACATGTTAGAGAACATGGTGTTGGATTGACCCACTCCGAGACGTTGCTGGGATTGTTATGTTAATATGTGTCATCAAGCGATCTCGTGTGGTATACCTACTGGATCCTTCGACCTGAAATCGCCATTGTTTCTCACTATGTGTAATGGTGCGCTTCGGGGCTGCCAAACACTACTCCATAACTGGGTAGCTATAAAAGTGGTCTTTAGGTGTATCATGAAACATGTCAATGGGATGTGGAATGGGATGTGAGCGGATTAAGATGGAATTTGCCCCTCCTACATAACAGGAGAGATATCTCTGGGCCCCTCGATGTGGTTGGATTAGGGAAGTGCATGGCCATGCCAAGGTGATTAAAGAGTTAATCACAATGTGACTAAAGGGTTAGTCATGAGTTGTAATCCACCACAAGATCGAGTGAATGGTTGAGCTATCACAAGGGTGGCACAAATCTCACCTTAAGTTCGACTGGTATCGTGTGGCAAAGGGATCCAAGTGTGTGTATATCAAGGTTTAGCCGATATGATCTTTATGTGTATTCGGGAGTCAATATGCCCTGCTAGGTGCCACCATTGACTTATGGCTTGAAAAGGGTTTTCGGGTCATGGCTGTCTACACATGAACCTAACGGGTCACACACTTAAGGGGTTGGAATTGGAGAGCTTGCCTATATGATTATCTCTAGTGCAAGTGGGAGATTGTTAGTGATGTGCCCAAGAGGCAATCATAAACAATTCGGTTTTATAGGCTAAAAGGGATATTGATCCATATGGGATTAGGGTTCTAATAGGCCTACAACGTGGAAGCCCATTAGCATGCTCTATAAATATGTGGAGGCGGGGCTGCAGGGAGAATAGACTACTATGCTGAAAAACCCTGGCCGCCTCCTCCGCACGGCTGTATCCCGAAACCCTAGTCGGGCACGCGGTACTAGCACACCAGCGCATGGCATTCCATCCCGAACGTGTGGACTCCGCGGAGGCGCCGCTGCTGTTGCTGCTGTGCTGGTTGGTGAGAAGCGCAAGGCTTTTGCTAGGATGCAAGGAGGATACATTCAGTTCGTGAAACGATCGACTGCTTCTTCTTCATCAACGCGCATCTACGTTGGACCGGGCTGCTCCAACTTTTCTTCCGCTGCGCAGCGCATCTAGTGGTAACTATCCATGACTCCCTTACACGCATGTTTTTTAGTTGAATGTGGTAGAAAATCAAATGTTGTAGCTAGCGTAGCCTACCCGTTCTCCTTCAATTTCATGGACACACTTTCAAATTGTAGAAAGCTCTGGTACCTTTACCTTCAGAATAACTATTTCACTGGGGGCCTTCCAGCAGACTATGTAGGAAACCTCTCTAGTCAGCTAGAAATTTTCTTTGCTGGCAGAAACAAGCTAACCGATGAACTTCCTGCTGCACTATCAAATTTAAGCAGCCTCGCATGGTTAGACATTTCGGAAAACCAATTGAGTAGCACAATTCCAGAATCAATCATGATGATGAACAATCTTCTAATTCTTAACCTCACTAGTAATACCATGTTTGGTCCCATCCCAAAACAGATCGGTATGCTCAGGAGCATACAAGAACTATACCTCAACAACAACAACTTCTCTGGTGGCATACCACAGGATATTGGGAACCTCACACAAATAGTACGGCTCTACCTATCTAATAACCAGATATCTTCAACCATACCAGCGAGCCTCTTTCATCTTGATAGCCTGATAGCCCTTGATCTATCTCGAAACTCCCTTCAAGGTGCATTACCAGTAGATATTGGGCAATTGAAACAAATCAACGTGATAGATCTCTCTAACAACCGCTTGCATGGTAGCCTTCCATATTCCTTTGGGCAGCTACAAACGACATCCTATTTGAACCTGTCACACAACTCATTTAATGATTCATTTCCAGACTCTTTTGACAAGTTAAAAAGCTTGGAATCACTAGACCTGTCCTATAATGATCTCTCTGGTACCATCCCACAGTACTTGGCCAATTTTAGCTTTCTCACTAGCTTGAACCTTTCTTTCAACAAACTACATGGTCGAATACCGGAATGAGGTGTCTTCGCAAACATCACCCAACAATCTTTGGTGGGGAACTCTGCTCTCTGTGGAGGTGTTTTGCGTTTAGGATTTTCACCATGCCAAACCAAGCATCACTCAAATAAAGGGTACATCCTAAAATTCTTGCTCCCTGCTATCATCATGGTAGTTGGAGCTGCAACTACCTGCCTGTACATGATTATCAGGAAGACAGGCAGGAAGCAGGAAGAGAGGGTGGTTCCCCCTCATATGGTTGATATGCTCAACCATAGGTTAGTCTCTTACCATGAGATTGTTCGCGCGACAGATAATTTTAGCGAGAGCAACCTGTTGGGTGCTGGAAGCTTTGGAAAAGTTTTTAAGGGCCAGCTGAGCGATGGTGTGGTAGTTGCAGTAAAAGTTCTAACCATGCAGCTGGAACAAGCTGTTAGAAGCTTCGATGCTAAGTGTTAGACCATGTGGCTAGGTTTAGGATATTTTGGTGATGAATAATTGACAATGGTTAATTTGTTATGATGAATAATTATTGATTTTGTTTTAGCGGTGTTATGCGAGTTGTGTTGCGTGTGTGCGGGCTGATGTTGGTCAAGTTGAGACGAACTTGTGTCGGAAGAATATTCTTTGGTCTTTGCATGTGCAGGTTGAGTATGGAGGCGATCATGGTCGGTGACGAGGTGGACCGGAACTAGGATGGGGAGATCCGAGGTTCAGACGGTCAAGGAGGTTACGAGATGATCGGGTTCATGCTTGGGGCGCATGAAGATCAAAGGTGGATGATACGTGCAGAAGCTACGGGAGGTGTGGTCTTGGAAGCTTCAACACGTGAGGCGTTAGAAAAGTCGTGAGTGTGAAAAACCCGTGTTACGAAGGGTTTCGGGTCCCTTGAAAATTAGTGGGCCAAAAGTCTAGTTGAGGTAAAAAAGGCCCAGGCCTAGTTGGAGTTGGATTAGGATTTTAAGGCCTAGTTGGAGTTGGATTAGGATTTTAAGGCCTAATTAGAGTTAGATTAGGATTAGGGGGCTGCATATATATGTGTGCAGTCACCGGTTTGTGGGTATCTGAAGAAAAAAGAGGAGACGCGTTTTTGGAGGACGATGCGATACGGAGCGACGGGAGGAAACAGAAAAAAAGCGTTTTGAACAGGATGCGGCGGCCGTGAGCAAATCAACTGGATGAATAGTATCCGTCGTTTTTGAATAAAGTTTGTGAGTTTTTATTTCGCATCTATTATCCTTTTTCTTGATTTTTTTATTCCTATAAATTCTCCATGTATTGATTTATGTCTAGGGATTTTTGTTGCTTGCATACATGAATTATTTTTAATTAAAAAATTGATTAAAGATTAAGAAAAAACGTGCCGTTGTTTGACCGATCGGAAGTTTTAGCGCTACAGTACTTTTGCTACAGTAATGCTACAGTAAAATCAGGAAAAAAATCCTAATCCAACTCCAACTAGGCTACAGTACTTTTGCTACAGTAATGCTACAGTAAAATCAGGAAAAAATATTTTTACTTCTGGTTTTTGCACATTAAAAGGTAGAAAATCTAAGAAAAAGTTTCCGCTGTGCGCTGCAATCATTCACCCCCCTCTGATTGCTATCAATGACCGGTGATTAGAAAACATGTGATTAGAAAACATGTCGACGGATAGGTATTCCACAAAACCTTGTGTTTTCGATGGTGTTGATTTTCAGTATTGGTAAGCGAAGATGGAGGCATATATTCAAGCTCAAGACTTTGCAATATGGGAGAAGGTGTACAAGCCTTTTTAAGTGCCCGAGAACGATGCTGTGTCAGCAGCAAATTTAGCACAAGTGGAGGCAAATAGCAAGGCAAGGAACCTGATAATTCAAGGACTAGGAAGGAGTGATTTTGATCGAGTTGTGCATCTTAAATCTGCATATGAGGTATGGAAAGCACTATGTGATTATCATGAGGGTTCATCTACTATTAAAGAGGTACGTCAAGATATGTACAAAAAGGATTACATGCGTTTTGAGATGAAACCTAGTGAATCAATAGATAATTATTTTGCCCGCTTTAATAAAATTCTTAGTAACCTACGTGCTGTTAATGTTACTTATACTGATGCTGAAAATGCACATTAATTACTTGGAGCATTAGATATGTCTATATGGGAGATGAAGGTTACATCCATTAGAGAATCTATTGTCATGAGTACGCTTACATTAGATGACCTTTATTCTAAATTGAAAACTCATGAATTAGATGATTTTGCTAGAAAAAATAATGGCAATAAATCAATTGCTTTAGCTTCACAATCTAGCAAGTCTAATGGTGATAATTCTTCTACTAGCTATGATTTGTCTTCTTTGTCTTCACTAACCGATGAACAGCTAGAACAACTTCCGGAAGATGATTTGACACTTCTCTCTACACGCTTCACAAGAGCTTTGCAGAATGTGAGATCAAGAAAGAGAGGAAATTTTGGTCCTCAAAGATGTTATGAGTGTGGTGATCTAAATCATATTCGTCTCAAATGTCCAAAGTTTCTAGCAAGATTTGCAAGAGAAGAAAATCAGAAGGAAGAAGAGATGGAGAAAGAAAAAAGGAAGAATAAAAAGAAGGGCTATATGAATCCCAAGGTGGTGCATCGTGTTCTTACCGCTCTTGGGCAAATTAATTTGAGTGATGTGGACACAGACAGTGAGAATGATACTCACAAAGGCAAGAAAGATTTAACTGGGTTGTGTTTAATGGCAAGTAGCAAAAGCTCCACCGACAATGATGATCTTGACAGCGACAACTACAATGAGGTAGAACCTTCTTATGATGATTTAGTTAAAACTGTTGCTAAACTTGATACTTTGCTAGAAAAGAAAGATAAAAAGATTAAGAAATACGATACTTTGATTGAATCTCTAAATTCTGAAATTGCATGACTTAGAGTTTTAATTCCTGATAATGAATCTTGTGAGTCCTGTCAAATTTTACATTCTGAGTTAGAGAATGCTTGGTCACTGAATGCTTTAAACATGGATCAACTTAGAGATATAATTGCTAAATTTGATGAGTTAAGATTAGCACATGACTCTTGTGATGAAAAATTGAAAAGTGCTAATGATGAAATTGGAAAGCTTAAGCTTAGCTCTTCTTCATATTTAGAATCAAGTATTTCAAATGTTCATTCTAAAGCTTGTTCTAAATGTGAATTATTAGAAGCTAGACTTAACTCATCTCAGGAAACAATTCAACAGATGCTTTATCATGAGATATCTTCTTGCTCAAATTGTACTAAGCTTAACATTGAAAAGGAATTTTGACTAGACAACTTAATGATTTTGCTGAAAAAGAAAGATTGGCTCAGTCTAATGTTTCTAAAAATCTTGTGAATGAACATGTCAAATGCGCAACTTGTCCCACTCTAGCTAAAGAGAATGAGTACCTGAAAGACACTTTAGAGAGATTTTCTTTTGGCAAGAAAATTTTGAATATGATTCTAGACAAGTCAAAAATAAGTGTGAAAAATCATGGTTTAGGATTTAATTTTGTTGAGCATGCCAAGAATAATCCTCCTAAGGTTATTAAGTCTTTTGACCCCGGAAAAATTGAAGTGAAACTTGAACCAAATCAAACTGTGTTTAAATTAGCTGGCTTTGTGCAAAGTTCATCAAATAATAATGTTGGTGCTAGCTCATCATCTCAAAAGAATTCTGGTTATGTTAAATTTCATTGCACCTATAGTGGAAGATATGGACACTTGAATGAATTTTGTTTTAGACGTGTCAAGAAAGAGAGAAAGCAAATATTGAATGCTTTGAGACAAAAACATGCAATGTCTTTTGTTCCTAGAACTAATGTGAAAGCTATGTTTTTTGAGAACTTTCATGATGGCTTTAAATCTGCTTCACATGCTAGATTGGGATTTAATTCAAATGATTCACATTCTTTTCGGCATTCTAATCATCCACATGCACGTGATTTTGGTTCTAGCTTTGTTTCTCCTGTTCGTCGTGTGTCACAGTATTGGATTCCTAAATCTTATTTTACTAACCCCAATACTGTGAGACCGATGTTTCCTGTTATGTAAGAACAGCTGACAAGGATGGAGAACATGAGCTAAATTGGGTTCCGTTTTTTATCATCGCTTGATTGGAACACTTGATGGTTCTTCACTCCTTTGATGGTTTGCAAGATATTTCACTTTTTTAAAGACCATGTGGAAAAGGTGATGTTGTTTTACATCTTGTTAAATTCTCAAGTTGCAAATTTGCACATGAAATCGTTTGATACTTCTCGTTTTCCTCAATTGTGAAGTGAGTTGGGAGTATTACATCTTGTGGGATTATTCTGAGGGGGAGCTTATTGTTTAAAAATTTCGGAAGCTTTGTTTATTATCCTTATCAAATAACTCATCAAATCCAAGTCATTAAAATCAATTGAGTAGTAGAGCTCTCTTTATCATATCTATTCATATGTTGTGTAGCTTTGATCAGGATTGTTTATAATTAAATTGCTACATTTGAATTAAAAGTATGACATGGTGGAATACTTTGACTAGATTAATTATAGTTATTACTTTGCGATGTCCATCGAAAAGGATTAGCTTGATTGTGAGTCTGATTTTAACTTTTGATTATGAGGCTCGCATGTTTCATGTTCCAATTCTTATGATCACTCAATTTGGCATGTTATTAAAAAAAGAGAGTATATAAAGAAAGAATTGAAAAGATGTATGCTTCAAGCATGCCATGGTGAACAAAAAAAAGGCACAAAAGTGCGCAAATGAAAAGAAGTATGCTTCAAGCATGCCACCATCAAAAAAAAAGAAGAAGAAAAGTATGTCATTATGAAAAGAAGTATGCTACAAGCATGCCACATGCCTAAAATTTGAGTGTGGAGCAATAAATTGTTACATGAGACTGCTAGCCCGTCTAGAGTTAAAATTTGCTTCACTTTTAGGTTTTGACTTTTCGTTGTGATATCTCATTGTGCTCTCTATAATTGGTTTGGTCATTGTTGAGATGCCTGACATTGATATAAATTGCTTAATCATATTGAAAATTTGTTTTGACATTGCTTTGTGATATATGGCTTAATATGATCTAGATAGCTCTACTCAAAAATATGACTTGGTTGTGTTATTAAACCAATGCAACGTGACTTGAATAATCTACAAAGCTTCTAGATTTTTATTATCATTGCTCTTTCTTAGAATTTTTCCTTCTTTGAATTTTCTTGATGATTACATTGCCAAAGGGGGAGAGATTTGGTGTGCTTCGAGAAATTAAAGAGAATATGGAGAGAATATTGTGTTGAGGGGGAGAGATTTGAGATTTATGGTTTAAAATGTTCTTGCGGCTTCAGTTCTTCACTTACATCTATTTGAAGTTAATTCATCATACAATTTTGTGGTGTTGTCAATGTATTCATCAAGGGGGAGATTGTTAGACCATGTGGCTAGGTTTAGGATATTTTGGTGATGAATAATTGACAATGGTTAATTTGTTATGATGAATAATTGGTGATTTTGTTTTAGCGGTGTTATGCGAGTTGTGTTGCGTGTGTGCGGGCTGATGTTGGTCAAGTTGAGACGAACTTGTGTCGGAAGAATGTTCTTTGGTCTTTGCATGTGCAGGTTGAGTATGGAGGCGATCATGGTCGGTGACGAGGTGGACCGGAACTAGGATGGGGAGATCCGAGGTTCAGACGGTCAAAGAGGTCACGAGATGATCGGGCTCATGCTTGGGGCGCATGGAGATCAAAGGTGGATGATACGTGGAGAAGCTACGGGAGGTGCGGTCTTGGAAGCTTCGACACGTGAGGTGTTAGAAAAGTCGTGAGTGGGAAAAACTCGTATTAGGAATGGTTTCGGGTCCCTTGAAAATTAGTGGGCCAAAAGTCTAGTTGAGGTAAAAAGGCCCAGGCCTAGTTGGAGTTGGATTAGGATTTTAAGGTCTAGTTGGAGTTGGATTAGGATTTTAAGGCCTAGTTAGAGTTGGATTAAGATTAGAGGGCTGCATATATATATGTGCAGTCACCGGTTTGTGGGTATCTGAAGAAAAAAAGAGGAGACGCGTTTTTGGAGGACGGTGCGATACGGAGCGACGGGAGGAAACAGAAAAAAAGCGTTTTGGCCGTGAGCAAATCAACTGGATGAATAGTGTCCACCGTTTTTGAATAAAGTTTGTGAGTTTTTATTTCGCATCTATTATCCTTTTTCTTGATTTTTTGATTCCTATAAATTCTCCATGTATTGATTTATGTATAGGGATTTTTGTTACTTGCATACATGAATTATTTTTAATTAAAAAATTGATTAAAGATTAAGAAAAAAACGTGCCGTTGGTTGACCGATCGGAAGTTTAGCGCTACAGTACTTTTGCTACAGTGCGCTACAGTGCTTTGCTACAGCGATTGCTACAGTAAATCAGGAAAAAAATATTTTTTATTTCTGGTTTTTGCACATTAAAAGGTAGAAAATCTAAAAAAAAAAGTTTCCGCTGTGCGCTGTAATCATTCACCCCCCTTTGATTGCTATCAACGATCCTACACTAAGTGTAATGTGCTGCGCATGGCTCGACACTGCAACTTGATAAGGATAATTAGCACCTGTTCAAACCTGGACTTCAAAGGTTTGATGCTTCAGTATATGCCTAACGGAAGCTTAGAAGCACACCTACACTCTGAAGGTAGAGGGCAACTGGGATACCTTCAGAGGTTGGACATTATGTTGGATGTGTTGATGGCAATGGAGTATCTACACTATCATCATTGCGAGGTAGTGCTGCACTATGACATAAAGCCCAGCAACATTCTATTCGACGAAGATATGGTAGCGCATGTCGCAGACTTCGGCATTGCAAAATTGTTATTTGGTAATGACAACTCCGTCGTTTCTGCGAGCATGCCAGGAACAATTGGGTATATGGCACCAGGTATTTCTACTGTATTCTACTTGATCTAAATCAAGCTACGCCACTTAATTAATAGCCATGACTAATTTTTTCTTCTGTTTGGAAATGTTTTGGCTAGAGTACGGATCTGTTGGAAAAGCATCAAGAAAAAGTGATACTTTCAGCTACGGAATCATGCTTCTTGAAGTATTCACTGGAAAGAAGCCTACAGATCCCATGTTTGTTGGAGAACTAACCCTTAGGATGTGGGTTAATCAAGCATTTCCATCAAATGCTATGGATGTTGTGGATGACCAGCTACTACTGCAAGATTCTTCTAGCTGCATGAATAACTTTCTAGTGCCAATGTTTGAGTTGGGTTTACTATGCTCAAATGACTTGCCGGACCAAAGAATGACAATGTGTGATGTGGTCGTGAGACTAAAGAAGATCAAAAAAAGATTACATGGCGTCTATAGCAAGAATGAACAGTGCCCAGTGATACATTTGGTTGTATGTATGTCGACACAGTTTCATAGTGTCATTTTGATTTTAGCTTTAGTATTTTGCAAAATCATATATGTAAAATAAGCTCTGGCCTATTGTACTTGAAGTGGAGGTGACGGTATAATTTCTTCTGTTCTTCGTTTGTCATGCATCCGTATTCTTCATCTTCCCGGGTTGGTTTTGAATTGAAGGGACAATGGCTACTGAAGGGGTTATTGGTCTAGCAAGTGAGCTAGATATGATAATCCAGGAGGAAGCATAAAAGTTTAAACCGACCTATTCATTTAGATTTTTCAGAGGCTCGGTATGCTCCATTAGATCAAAAAGATTGGATAGTTTGGTCTATCTACTGTGAAATTATATTGCTCTTTAATTTATTAAAGATAGGGCCTAATTAAAGTTGGAAAAAAAATTACTGTAGGAGTATCTGTGGGATAATGAAGAGGTTCATAACCACTAATTCAATAATCTATTTACGCAAAGTAAGAAGTGGTAAGTCCAATAGATGATAGTGTTGGCGGGATAGAGCCATACTGGAAAGAACAAGCCAACGGCCATAATACAACATGTTTCAAAAAAATGATGTAATAGAAAGGATGACGTTGTTCCACATGATGCTCTAAAATGATGGGAATGATGCTGTAAATTAATATGAGTGAGCTTCAAAGATAGGGGGACAATAGAGGCAGCATAAACCAGTAATCCAAACCATGAACCATTATCCGATAGTAGAATTCCATATGAAAATGATTACAAAACTCACACCATAAACCATGCAATGCAAATTACTAGACCAAACATATTACATCCCATACATCTAGCTAGCTAGCCCCTCATGTTCCTCTTGCTAATGACCATGAACCATTACTAATGCAAACCAAGAAATATTCGAATTTGTTCTGAAAAGGAGTACGACTCACACCATAAACCATGCACTAATGCAAAACAGATCAAACATATATGAGCTGCATCACACAGAAGATGGAGGCGCTGCTGTTAATAAATAGAGTGTGCTGGACGGTGAACAGTGTCACACTAAAATCAGGATTACAGGAACAGAGTACAGCCAGGTCACCTGATAGCTAACATACAAGTAACAAACTAGATCTCGTATACAGTAGAATATATACTACACCCTCTCTCAATCTTAACTAGGCATAGCCACATTGCGGGAGAGGCTTGGTGAGGACGTCGGCAAGTTGATCAGAAGATCCAATGAATCGAATATCTAGAGCCCGACGAGCCACCCATTTCAAGACAAAATGGAAATCAATTTCATTATGTTTCATGCGATCATGAAACACCTGGTTAGCTGACAAATACTTAGCCCCAAGATTGTCACACCAACGGACCGGTGGCCGAGTCTGAAAATACTCCAAGCTCTGAAACTAATCACTGCAACCAAATAAGTTCAGCGGTTGCATTAGCCAGACCGAGACACGGCGACCTGTTTATGCTAACTCCAAGAAGTCATATTTGGACCAAGGAACACAGTGAAACCACTGGTGAAGTGCCTGTCATCCAGACAGCTGGCCCAGTCGGCGTCAGTAAAAGCACTAAGCAAAAGAGTGGAAGATGGTTGAATCTTCAGGCCAGTAGTAGAAGAAAACTTTAGATAGCAAAGAATACATTTGACAATCTTCCAGTGAACATCAATTGGCACATGAAGGTATTGACAAACATTGTTCAAAGCAAAAGCAATGTCTAGCCGGGTGATTGTAAGGTACTGAAGGCCACCAGCAATACTACGGTACTGTGTAGCATCTTGGTCAGAGAGAAGTTGGCCAGCATCCTTGGTCAATTTTTTCAGCGGTGGACATATGGGTAGAAACTGGATGACAGCTAGTCATATTGGCCCGCTGAAGAAGCTCAGCAATATATTTTTGCTATAGAAGCCAGACACAGTGGCCATCGGATACAACTTCAATACCAAAAAAGTAGTAAAGCTGACTCAGGTATTTGATGGCAAACTCAGAGTTTAATTGATGAAGAAGGGCATCAGAAACTTGTGCACTAGAACTGACAATACGTAAGTCATCCACATAAATGAGGACAAACATGGCAATATCACCATGCTGGTAGATGAATAGTGAGGTATCTAACTTGAAGGATGTAAAACCAACCTCATGAAGTTTGGCACTAAGCTTCGAATACCATGCTCTTAGCGCCTGTTTTAATCCATATAACGCCTCATCAAGCTTGCAAACGTGATTGGGAAATTCATGGTTTGCAAAACCAGGGGGCTACCACATAAATACCTCCTCTTCCAAGTCACCATGTAAGAACGCATTTTTGACATCGACTTGCCATAGATTCCAACCACCGGAGATTGCAATGGACAGGAGAAGGCGAATAGAGGATGGCTTTACAACAGGAGAGAAAGTATCCTCATAATCAACCTTGTTGTAGGAGTGACCCCCACCTAAGCCCAGCCGGCCTGTTAGAAGGTTGTAAAGCCCAAAATGGGACATGTGTAATGACATAACTGCCCTTGAGAGGGATACTTGGGTGTAAGGTCATAACTGTAAAATGCTCCCCATGTAAATATATATAAGCCATCCAAGCCATGGGGAAACCCCCAAGAATTGCTCACCTAACTCTCCACTACCATACCACTCTCTCTCTCTCTCTCTGTTTGGTTTGTAACCACAACAGTTGGCGCCGTCCGTGGGGAGGACAAGAGCAAGCTCCAAGTCCGGAGAAGGAAGGCACCAAAGAAAGCTTCATCATCGGCGGCGGAGAAGAAGAAGACCGCGCGGCGGAGACGCGCGTCAACACCAGGGCCTCGGCATCGGCGGTTGCGGGCGCGGGCGTCAACGCCAACGTTGCAGCTGCTGACATCGATGCTCACGGTGCGACGGTCGACCCCTCCGCTAGCGCGACACTCGGCACCGGTAGCATTGGTTGGGTTGGTGGGAGTGATGACGCTGACGCTCGCACCACCACGATCGCCGCACCCACGCCCGACGTGGGAATGGCAGGTGGCCCTGGCGGCAACATTGGCCTCGTAACCAACCCCAGAGTCCGTCGCACTGACGCGTCGACCAGCTCTAGAGCGCATGCCGTAGTCGCTGCCAACCCGACGGTGTAGCCTACTACGCCGACGGCAGCATCCACGGTAGCGATGGAGAGCACTCTACTGACGCCCATCGGCACACTCCAACGAGAATTGGCGGACCTCCACGGAGCCGTTCGAGACATACAAAAGGCTCGGAGCCACCAAGTCCTGCCGATGGTCACGACGAAGCCCACACCAGAGCGGGCGGACAGTTGCAACGCCCCTACCTCGAGCCACGTCCCGCTGCGGCGCGTGGATCCGGAGTCCCCTCTCTCCGCGAGCCTGCAACAGTCGGCGTGGCAAGAGGACTTCAAGTTCCCCAACGCCATCGAGCCGTACAAGGGCGACACGGACCCTCGGGAGTTTGTGCGCGTGTACGAGACCGCCATCGAGGCCACGGGCAGAGACGACACCACCAAAGTGAAGGGGCTCCCCTAGCGCTGCATGGAGTGGCGCTCTCTTGGTTTTTCACCATAGAGCCCAACTCCATCTACGCGTGGAAGCAGATCCGCGATTGCCTCTATAACAACTTTCAGGGATCAGCTCTTCGCTGTCAAGCAAAAACCCTCGGAGAAGCTCCGGGAGTTCTTCAGGTGCTTCGCCAAGGTTCACTGCCAGGTCAAGGATGTCAATGAGACAACCATCATCAACGCGGCGATACAAGGATATCAATAAGATGCGAACGTTGTCCCCGCGCACTCCACGGAGTATAAATAAGACACACGGATGTCATCCCTGCGCACTCTACGGAGTATAAATAAGACACGGATGTTGTCCCTGCGCACTCTATGGAGTATAAATAAGATGCGGATGTTGTCCCTACGCACTCTACGGAGTATAAATAAGACGCGGATGTTGTCCCCGCGCACTCCACGGAGTATAAATAAGATGTGCGGATGTCGTCCCTACATGCACTCTACGGGGTATAAATAAGATGCGGATGTTGTCCCCGTGCACTCCACCGAGTATAAATAAGACGCGCGAATGTCATCCCTGTGCGCACTCTACGGAGTATAAATACGACGTGCGGCCCCAGGGTGCGCTCCGGAGCGCTCGAGCGTCTACTTCGGCTAGGCGTCAGCTCCATTGCCACCACTATGAAAGGTAGGGGACAGAGCGCTCGAGCGTCTACTTCGGCTAGATGCAAGCTCCGCTACCACCACTTCGAAAGGTAGGGGATGGAGCGCTCAAGCGTCTACTTCGGCTAGGCACCAGCTCCGCTGCCACCACTTCGAAAGGTAGGGGATGGAGCGCTCGGGCGTCTACTTCGGCTAGGCGCCAGCTCCGCTGCCACCACTTTGAAAGGTAGGGGACGGAGCGCTTGAGCGTCTAGTTCGGCTAGGCGCCAGCTCCGCTGCCACCACTTCGAAGGGTAGGGGACAGAGCGCTCGAGCATCTACTTCAACTAGGCGCCAGCTCTGCTGCCACCATTTCGAAGGGTAGGGGACGGAGCGCTCGAGCGTCTACTTCAACTAGGCGCCAGCTCCGCTGCCACCACTTTGAAAAGTAGGGGATGGAGCGCTCTAGCGTCTACTTCAACTAGGCGCCAGCCCCGCTGCCACCACTTCGAAGGGTAGGGGATGGAGCATTCAAGTGTCTACTTTGGCTAGACGCCAGCTCCGCTGCCACCACATCAAAGGGTAGGGGACAGACCGCTCGAGCGTCTACTTCAACTAGGCGCCAGCCCCGCTGCCACCACTTCGAAGGGTAGGGGACGGACCGCTCGAGCGTATACTTCGGCTAGGTGACAGCTCCACTGCCACCACTTCGAAGGGTAGGGGACGGAGCGCTCGAGCGTCTACTTCAACTAGGCGCTAGCTCCGCTGCTACCACTTCGAAGGGTAGAGGACGGAGCTGCGAGCATCTACCTAGCGTTTAGGCATTTGCAGAGTACCAAAACCTACAAATTGATCAGAGGCAAGCACGATCGTGAAAAGTGATAGGGACACATACTTCAACCAAAGTCCTTTTTGCATTCGTTAGAGAATATTTACAAGGGGGTTCGGTAACCACATCCCCGAGGACCTAATGTACAAGTGTCCTCAGGTATTCAGAGCCGCTACTTGGCCAGCTCCTCCTTAACATATGCCCGCGCTGGAGTCTCGCCCGCGGAAGCCCGGGCCACCCAGAAGTTCAGCGAATCCTTGGCCCACCACTAGTGCCGAAGACGTCGTCGGGTCACGAGGTCAGAGACTAGCAGCTGGTCCCTATCAAGTAGCTGCCCAGAGCACAGCGATACACACAGTCAGAACACCAGACAACTTCCACTTTATTCATAAAAAGGGGGTGCATACATGGCAACGCACGCCTACAAACCAAAACCTTGGCATCATACCTGTGGGTTCGCACCGTGGAACTTCGTTGAGCCATTGGCCGAAGTTCCCCTCACCGTGCAGGGTCTGTTGCAGCTCTAGCTTCACCGCGGCCTCCCCAATGTAGTCCCAGATTCGTTCATGGAAGGCCCGGACGGCCAGACGAACGGAGCACGCGGCGCCTAACATCACCCCGACTCCAGCAGGCATCTCCAGCTCGGGGTCAGCTAGCCCGTTGACATGCCGGTAGCCTCGGTGATGAAGCAGCACAAAAGGCCAGGCGCGAAGTCACAAAGGAGCAATGGTTGCTGAAGGATTTGGTGGTGCTGAGAGTGAGGTTGGAAGCCTCCGCAATTCGACGGAGCATCCACGACAGCTCTTCAGGGCTGAAGGAGCAAGGTGGCACTTCAGCGACAAGGTCTTCGGGGTGCCCTCCAGAGCCAGTATGGCGTCCCACGCCGCCACCGAGGCCTCGCCCAGAGTCTGGTCCTGCTCCCCAAGAGACGCAGTAAGGTGGCCTTTCTCCTCCTCCAGCGCAGCGATTTGCTGGAGCAAGCCGTCACGCTCCTCGGTGGCCGCACGCTATGCCGCCTCGGCAGCCGCTCGCTGCGCCGCCCCCATGAGCGCCTCGTCATCGGAAATCGCCTTCGCACGCTCCGCCTCCAGGAGTCAGATGCTGTCATCCTTGGTGGAGTGGGCCTCCTCAGCCGCAGGAAGGGCCTCTTCGGCAGCGCGCAGCCGGTCCTCTAGCGCCCCCTGCTCACGGGCGTGAGCCGCTTGCAACACCCAACCAAGGGTGAGGGTCTGCACGACGCAGCGGTCAGCAAACTCCTAAATGATGACACACCGCTAAAGGTCGAGTACTCACTCTCATCTCCGAGGCCTCTAGCGTGCCTCCTAGGAGCTCCGACCCAGCAACACCTGGCAATCTAGGTTCGCGACCACACTGTCTGCGGCCCCCTGCCACGCCCGCAGCACCTCCGACCGAGGGACAAAGTCCACTAAGCTTGGTCGTATGGCCTCCACGATGACAGTTTCAAGGGCGTCGGGCATCGATCCCAAAGGAACATCCCCACCCCCCGAAGATTGTCCGCGCCTGGGGGACCATGCCACTGCCAATGCTAAAGGGTAGTGTTTAGAGCCCTATGGACGCCCCGCAAGATTGTACGATGGGAGTTGAGCTTACCTTCGGCATCAACCAGCGGGCTCCACTAGGGTGTCCCCTTAGCCTCAAAGGGCATCACAGGAATACCAGCGCCCCCTGAAGAAGCTGGCTCCCTGGCCGGCGGGCCTCTGTGTCGGAATCTGACTCCAATAGGCTCCTGACCTCGGCCGCCGCAACCTCAGAGGGAGCCGCACGGATGCCAGGCCAGGGGGCCTCTATGTCAGAGTTGGACTCCAACAGACTCCTGACCTGGTCGCAACAGCGAACCCCCTCTCCTGATGAGAGGGCGATCGTGTGCGCAGCCGCTTAGCTTTCGGAGACCGGGGCGAGGATTCCTCTGCCTCGGCACTGCCGCAGGCGAGGACGCTTCCCCCTCCTGGTTGTCCGTGCTGCACCCCTGGTCCTTGGTACCACCCAAGGACCCCTCGTTTTCGTCCTCTGCACCTGCCTCAAGGTCTGAATCGGCATCCTTCGCCGAGTCGGAGTCGGCGTCCGCCACACTGTCAGCTCCGGTAGAACTGACAGGAGTGGTAGCCGATGGACCAGACACGATCGCGGAGGACCGGGCCCTCCGTTGAAAAGGCAACCCTTTTCCCTTGCCATCGTCGTCACGATGGCGAGGACGGCTCGGGGCCGGAGTGGCGCGCTCTGGCACGTGAATGCCTAGAGCCTCGCACACCCAGTTTATCCGCCCTTGCTTCGCCTCCGCGGTCACAGCTTCACGTAGGCTGTGCTCCTTGGCCTCATACGGCCCGAAGAATACGGCCACCGCGCGCTCCACGTCCCCTAGGAGAAACCCTACAGGTGAGACAAATTGGAATCAACTCAAAAAAAAGAAAAGAAGGGGAAAAGCGAGGCTCCACCCCAAGGCTTTAGGGGGTTGGTGTAACATCCTGATTTTCAGAGCCTTTTTGAAGTTTTTAAAATAAAATTCACCATTTGAATTTTTCTGGAATTAATTAAAGCTTAAATGAAATTTTTATGAATTAAAAAGGATTTAATATCATTAAATTAAACATTAACATAAGTTGAAAATATTTTAATTGGGTTCTTTGTGTCAAAAGGAATTTCCTGGTATTTTTGGTGATTTTTCCGGATTTATTTGCTATTTTCTAGAGCTCAAAAGTCTTTATTTGAATTTCTGAAAAAGAAAAATCCCAAAAATCCCAAACCGGCTGATGGGCCAAAACCCACCAAGCCGGCCCGGTCCGACCGCTGGCCCAACCGCGCCCCGCCTCGCCACGTGTCGGCGATCCGCCCGCGCCCGCACTGCCCCGCTCGATGGCCACCGCGTGTCGTCATCCCAGCAGTTCACCCGCGCGCGCGCCATCTCGGCCGCTCCTTCTTCCACGCGCGCCCCGCAAACCCTAACCCTAACCCGCCGCCGCCCTCACGCATCGCGACCGTCCAATCTCCCGCGCGAGATCTCAGCCGTACGCGTGTCCCAAAACCGCGTCGAACTCCGCGCGCGGCGGACCGTCGGGGCGCCTCGGTTGCGCGATCGCCTCCGTCTCGCCGCCGTGCCTCCGTTGCGGTGAGACCCGCCGCCGCGCCTCTCTCCGCTCGCGCGCCGGCGACGCCGAGAGCGGACCCGTCGCGCGCCGCGCCTCGTCCCGCCGTCGCCGCCGTCGTCGTCGCCGCCGGCCGAGCCGCCGCCGCCGATCCACCCGCCGCCGGCCGGCCGTGCGCGCGCGCGCGCGCGCGCGCGCTCAGCGCCGCCAGCGGACCGCACCGCGCAACCCGCCGCCGCCTCCCGTGGGCGCCGTCCACCGTGCACCCCGCCGCCGCCATGTGGGCCCGCGCGCAGCGGAACCCCGTGAGACCGTGCGCGCTTTGTGCCACGTCGGTAGAGCCCGGTCAGCCGCCGAGTCAGCGCCACCTCCGCCCTACCCGCACGCGTGTCCGCCCCGTCAGCGCCACGTCAGCCCTAGCCGCCACGCCAGCCGACCGCCCCGCACTGTTTTGTGAGCCGAGCCCACCGTAGACCCATTTTCCCGTGCACCCGGTCCACAGCACAGTGCACTTTTCCAATTTTCCGATTTTCTGTAGATTTATTTTTCCAGAGCCCCTTTCTCCCTCGTCCTAGCTCCGATTGACCCGATTCTTTTTCCTAAATTCATCTAAAATTGAGCTCTATCTTTTGGTTCAGGTTTGAGAATTTGTGGAGTTCATTTGAATTTTATTTGAATTTATTTTGTCTTTTCGATCTGTTTGCTCTCTCGTTAGATCACGCGTTCGAGGGAGCCGCCGTCGGATTTGAAGATCAAGAATTCCTAACTGAGCAAGGCCAAGGCAAGTCGTGTCCTTTGATCATGTTGAACCCAGTTTGTAATCTATTATTTAAATATTTTGTTTTAAATTACATTGCATCGCTACTTTTATACAAACCTTGTAATTGGTAGTTATCACCTCAATTGAGTAATTCCCTCCTTGTTAAATTTGAATGCCATGATGCCATTGTCACCATAGGTTGGGAAACTTAGTAGTGATGCTATGTTACGATCACATTTGGGATGGCACGATTAGTATGCTTAGTCATGCTTTTAGTATCGTTTGGGTTCATCATCACATGTGATTAATTAATTTGACTTAATGATATATTGAATCGTGGTTGGTGCCACCAATATAAAATTTGTGCCATGGCATTGGTGTGTCATTGGCGTGGTTATACAAAATTGGTTTTCACTCGGGCGAATGATCGTGCAGTAAAGGGGAGAAGTGTGGTTAACACTTCAGGGATGTGGATGTTTCGCCTGGGTATTATTTAAGGACTTAACTTTGTGCGCCATTGATCTGAGCTTTACCGTGCAAACCACATGTCTAGTATGGGATAGACCTGGCATAATAATTTGTGAAGTCTCAACTTTGGTTTCACTACTGATGTGGTTGTGGCGCAAGAGGGGGCAATTATCGACTAGGGGGTTACCCTACTCGACGGCGAAACCTTAGCGAGTGGGATCGGATTGAGATGGATCATTGTAAAAGCCTTGTTGTGATTATCTTTAACGTGAGGATTATCGCATCGTGTGGGTACAGTTGTGCAACCTCTGCAGAGTGTAAAACTATTCGAATAGCCGCGTCCTCGGTCATGGACAATGCTCGGTGATTTCACACGAGGTGTAGTTACTCTTGGAAAATTGGTAGCTGGTCAGTGGATGGTTATTTCACTGTTGGTTTAGCTTGTGGATGGGGAGTCCATAAGTAGTTTACTTCAATTCCTTTGATTATTCATTATTGTATTATTTACAATTCGCCTTCAATCTATTTATGGTAATTTCAAATGCTGTTTTATGCAAATTAACCCTTACAGCCTTCCATTGGTAAGCCTTGCATACTATATTGCATCATTTGTTACAAACGGCTTGCTGAGTACCAATGTACTCACGGCTTTATGCCTATGTTGCTCAGTTGAGGATGAGGAGTACTACCAGCAGGAGGTTCCAGGAGGCGAGTACTTCGACGACTACGCGTTCTAGGCTTCGCTCCCCACTCGATTGCCCGTGAGCATGTCGATTGGCCACTACGTTTTATTCTGGATTTTTCGCTGCTATTTTGTTAAGCCCCTAAGGCTATTGAGATTGTAAGCTTGACCATAAGGTCTCACTTTGGATATTGATTAATAATTGGAGTTTCCCTTATTTAATATCGTGTTTGTGGTGATGATTACCTCTATGTATGACCGTGTGCACTAGCGTGATCCTGGACTAGTGCAATATACACAGAGAGTCCAGATTTGCATATTCGGGTCTCGACAGTTGGAGGGCCTCAGTAGTGAGGACACGGACGGGCGAACATCGTCGTGCTGAAGGCCCCTAGGTTGGATGCGCCACCCATAGGCAAGTGGTGTCACACCATACATGATGAACTCCTCATCGAGGTCGCGCATGTTGAAGCGGACGGTGATCCCCACAAGCCTCCGCGCCCTCTGCCTGTCCTCTACGTCGACTGGCGTGCTTGGCGAGGTATTGAATGACAATGGCCGACCCGTGCACTCGAGGCCACTGCCGCTCGCCACGCGTTGGTAGAACCACCGCTTTAGCCAGTTCGGTTCCCACTTTGTCCAGGTCGAGTTGGCAGGGAAAATCTTCCCGCACTACGACTGCAGGATGAAGTTGACGCTGCTGAAGTTAGAAAATGACCCCCTGCCAGCTTCTTCGACTGGCACCACGCGTCATGGAGGAATGCAAACAGCATGGCGCTAGGCCAGCATGCCTCCGTACGCAGCGCCTAGCTGTAGACGGCAAGGCAGGCTATCGCGTTCGGGGTCAATTGTGCCAGCTCCAACCCGAAGGTTCACAAGACAGCTCCGATGATCATGGCCGCCGGGATTTGAAGACCGGCTTCAAAATAAGAGACGAAGAAGATCTCCTTTGACTTCTCCAGATGTGGTTCTGTCTCATCGCTGACGGGCAACCTTCGGAAGTTGGACGGCGATGAGAACAGTGCAACGTAAAGGGGGCGAGAGAACAGCGTGACAAAAAGCAAGGGAGTAGAAGATATGTGAAGCAGAATGCCGGCGTGGTCCCAAAAGGGGTATATAAAGCCCCTTCACCTCCCACACCGCCGGTAAACCTAACCGGCGGAAGCCAAACCGCTCGCCTCCTCCACGATTGGGAAGCATAACCGGTGGAAGCCGAAGTAGCGCGACCGCCCACGTGCACGACCGTAGTCGCAACCACCTGACGACGCACAACGCGCCAATCCTGCGTTGCCACGTGTCCCGCCCCATCGGGACAAAGCGTGCGGTTGCGCGTCGTGCGACAGTCTGACAGCGCATGACGCGCTAATCACGTCCTGCCACGCGTCCATCCCCTTGGGAATAGATGCATAAGAGTGGTCGTGTGGTCACGTGGTGTGGCCCACTCTCCATCACGCATCAGTGGTCGGCGCGATTCATGGTGACATCAATGCAGTGCCAGTGAGCCACTAACCAGTCACCCCAACCTCGATTTCAACATCGGCCCTACCTCCGCGGAGCAACTCCGACTTTAGCTTCGGCTTCGACCCCACGAGGCGGCTTCGGCAGCAGTTTCGGTTGCACAGCGGAACACCTGTCGCGTGTGGCCAGGTGACCTATCTCATTGAGAGGAAGCGTGGCACCGCAAGATGCGCCGGTCGCACACAATAAAGTAGCGTTGTCGAGCCACCCGGCCGCGCCCCGATGCCAAATCCGTGTAGAGACCTCAACTTCAAGACTGTGAGATGACTCCGGAGCCTACCCGACTCCACACCTGCGAAGTCGAGTTGGCCCCCCGATTTAGCCAGTCTCGCGTCTCCACGTGTCCTGCCCAGGGGAAAAGAGCACCCGGCTGGGGTCGTGCACCCGCCGATAGAGCAAGGCGCGTTGGTCCTGTCCCAATGCACGACAACAGCTGGCATAACCTACGGTGCCATCGATGCAACGTCCTTGAGCTGTGAGACACCGGGCGGCCCTCCAACCTCGAGCCCACCCGAGGACTTCAAAGCCCACCTCGAACAAGCCCAAATAGGGATGCGACTTCGAGTCTGCATGACGACTCTAGAGTCCACGTTGACACTGCCTACACGGGTCGAAGCGGTCGTTCGATTCGGCCTCGCGCACGAGGGACAGCTTAGTATCCCGCTTCTAACATTCTAAATACTTTACTTTAAGTGATTAACACCTCACCAATAACATCCATGGAGTGAGGTCGGATGCAGACTCGGCTTCATCTTGATAGACCGCCTCTGATAAATGGAACCCGGAGACGTGCAAATGCCGGTGTAATCCGCAATGCCATCAACGCACGCTGGGTCAGCAGGCCACCAACCAGTCACTTTGACTCCGCCTCCGCGGGCAACTCCGACTTCGACTTCACCCTTGATCCCACGAGGTGGCTCTACCAGCAACTACGACTCCGCGGTGAAACACAGGCCACCAACCAGTCGCCCTGACTCCGACTTCGATGTCGAAAGGAGAACGTTGCCTGACACAAAGGGCTACATAAAGCCCCCTGGCCCCCCATGGTCGGGAGGCGCCAGCCGACGAAAATCCAACCATCCACCCTCTCCTACGATAAGCCGGCGCCACAGGGGATTCGCGATAAGTTTTGGCCGAAGTCAAAAACAGGCCTCCTTTTGTTCATCAACCTTCTCTGATCACGTTATTAACACTCGTTCTCCTATCGAACAATGCTATCAGAGATGGCAGAGGAACAGAGGTGGACCTATTTTTGAGAACCAAGATCATCCTAGCCGTAGCAGAAACTGCTGCAGTGAATCGCTAAAGATGGGTGAAGGGCGACGCTGCAATGGTGGTAACACACACATATATACCCGCTTCCCCTCAGGTTGGGAAGTTCAGCCGGCAGGAGTCCAACCGACGGGAGGAGAAGCATCGCAACGGCATATGACCACGACGCCTCAAACCCCACGCTGCCCCAATCATGTCTTGCCACGCTCCGCCCTCCCAAGAGCGACCGTAGTACAACTCCCGTCGCGCACTAGGGGACGGCGTGATTTTCGGGATCATCAATGCATTGCCAGCAGGCCACTGGCCGTTTACTCTAGTGGCGACACTGCCATCGACTTTGCCTCTACAGAACAACTCCAACTCTTACCCTCGGAGGTGCACGACGTCGGAGCCCACCGCCTCTCCGAGCCTGCACGACGGCTCCAGAGCCCGCTTCGACTCCACGTCCCTGGGTCAAGGGACTGGCTCCGTTCCGAGCGTACACCTCACAACTGGAGGACGCCTTTGGCAACAACTTCCGCCCCGTGTCCATGCCATCAGGACGTGCGGCGCCAGCATGATCCAGCTTTGTCCAACATCTTGCAAGGTCACAGGCCGCAGGGACGGAGAGGGGCCAAAGGACTTGGCAACATGGCTTCGGCCCATGAAGCCCTTCACCATGAGAGGCTCCTGTTGTAGGGGTGGCCCCCACCTAAGCCCAGCCGGCCTATTAGGAGGTTGTAAAGCCCAAAATGGGGCATGTGTAATGACATAACTGCCCTTGAGAGGGATACTTGGGTGTAAGGTCATAACTGTAAAATGCTCCCCATGTAAATATATATAAGCCATCCAGGCCATGGGGAAACCCCCCAAGCATTGCTCACCTAACTCTCCACTACCATACCACACTCTCTCAGTTTGGTCTGTAACCATAACAAACCTCATATCTTTGTTTAAACCCTTTTGCCACAAGAGGAGCTTTATATCTTTCCATGGTAACATCAGCATGCTTCTCTAGTTTAAAACCCTATTTAGAGTCAATGAGATTAATACCTGTCTGGTGTTCATCAAGTCTCCAAGTCTTGTTTTCCTATAATGCAGCAAACTCATCATCCATGGATGTTCTCCACTCTGAGATTACCATGGCATCTTGATATGAGGTTGGTTCCAACATAGCACTCATTGCACGTTTGTGAGAACCATAAGGAATTGTACCATCCGTTCGCACCTTAGGATGCCGAATATTGTTTTAAAGCTGTGTTCGAGGCCCTTGTGGATGCTTAGCCCTAGTAATCTGACATGGTAGATAATCAGCAGCATAGGGCAAAGAAGACACAATAGAATCAGTAACTATACAACTATCTCCTAATTGGCCATCCTCAAGAGAAGAAGTAGAAGAAGAGAAGCAAGGAAAAAACAACAGAAGAACAACATCTATGGAGGAGACAGGAGTGCAAGTCGGTGTGGAATGTTGATTAAAAGGAAAACGATGTTCATAAAAAGTGACATTACAAGATATATAGACACGTCTAGTGGGTATACGAAGGCACTTGTGGCCCTTATGTTGGTCAATATACCCCAAGAAAACACAAAGTTTAGATCAGAATTCCAACTTGCGTGCATTGTATGGATGCAAACCGGGCCAACAAGCTCACCCAAACACTCTTAAGGAATGTGTATTCAGGTTTCATACCGAAGAGTTGTTTAAGAGGAGTGTGATGATTGATCACTCTACTCAAGAGACAATTAATCAAATAGCAAGTTGAAACAAAGGCATCACCCCAGAATTTCATGGGAGCACAACATTGTGCCAACAAAGCAAAGCCAACATCAACAATGTGGCAATGTTTACATTCAGCTCTACCATTTTGTTGGTGTGTACGAGGGCAGGAAACTCAATGTTATATGCCTATATGTTGAAAGAAAGAGTGCAACTTTCTATAGTCACCTACCCAATCAATCTAGAATAGATAATTTTTCTATTCAAATGATGTTCCACAAGAGTTTGGAATTGAAGGAATACTTGAGTAACATCAAATTTGTGTCTAAGAGGAAAAATCCAAGTGTATCAACTGTAATCATCAATGAAACTTATATAATAACAAAAGCCATTGACAGATGTTATAGCAGGTCTCCAAACATCAAAGTGAACAAGCTCTAATGGGGCAGAAGACACATTATTGAAACTAGAGAAGGCAAATTGATGACTCTTAGCTACCTGGCAAGCATCACAAATTGAAGTTGCATCTTTATTTGTGGAGACTAAAAGTTGATTGGACTGAAGGACTTGACGAAGAATAGAAGATGATGGTGTAAGTCTTAATATAAGTCTAAACATTAACAGCAAACCTTAACCCTAGATCAAAAGGCATGAACACCTAGATAAGCATTAGAGCGGAAGCGTGAGTTACCCGAAGTCGGAGATGCCATAAGGGTCGGTGCTCGGTGGTGTCAATATAAGAGTGGCCGAAAGCGGTGAAGCAGGTCGCCGGACTGCGGTGGTCGTTGCCGGCGTAGCTGAGATCCCCGAGGTGCGGAAGTCGATGCCGACAGGGACGAAGAGGGCTTCGGCCTTCATTCACCGTAGCGCCCGTGATCAATCGGGTCATGTTGTTGGCGCTAGGTGACCGGGACCGAAACCAAGTTAGAGTTGGTTACGCCCCCGATCAGGGCGTGAAGTGGAGGACATGCCTCCCTAAAAACTCTTAGGTGGTTAGCCGAGAGATCAACCCAACATTCTCCCCTTTGATCGTAAGGCTAACATCATAAGCCCATTCTCGATAAAACAGCATACCAAGGCAATGTGTTGCATAGCCAATGAAGTGCCATACAACTCCAGTACCTATAGTGTACTATCTTATCTTGAAATGGATATACATTATACTTAATGGGAGTTGGTTTGCTTTAAGGTCCTTTTTATCCAGAATTAGAGGCTTTCCAATAAACCCATGCCGGCAACATGATCACGAAAATTATTGGGTGGTAAGCATTTAGTAAGCGGATCCGCAAACATTAACTTAATACTAATATGCTTGATACTTATGGTTTGATCCTGGATTCTATCTTTCACAACATGATACTTAATATCAATGTGTTTGGCAGCATCACTTGACTTGTTGTTATTTGCATAAAAGATTGCGGGTTCGTTATCGCAGCATAAGGTGAGTGGTTTAGAGATGTTGTCTACCACTCTAAGTCCCGGGATAAAGTTCTTAAGCCATACAGCCTGCCCGGTAGCCTCATAACATGCCACAAAACTTAGCTTGCATCGTTGAAGATGCCGTAAGGGTCTGTTTGGAGCTTTTCCACGAGAAAGCTCCTCCTGCGAGTGTGAAGATATAACCTGACGTGGATTTCTTAAAATCAACACATCCCGCAAAATCTGAATCTGACTAACCAATAACTTCAATGTTATCAGAAAACTTATATGTGAGCATGTAATGCTTAGTAGCTTGCATATAACGCAAGGCTTTCTTAACGACTTTCCAGTGGTCCGGTTCTAGATTTGACTGATATCTGCCAAGCATCCTGGTTACAAAAGCTAAATCAGGGCGCGTACATACATGAGCATACATAATGCTTCCGACAGCTGAAGCATAAGGAACCGACTTAATCTGATCAGTTTCATATTGGTTCCTCGGACATTGAAATGTCCCAAACTTATCGCCCTTAACAATAGGAGCAGGCAAGCCAGAGCACTTATGCATATTATATCTCTTCCGTACTCTGTCAATGTATGCCTTCTGAGATAAACTTAATATTCCTTTGGACCTATCTCGGTGAATTTCAATGCCAAGAACATAAGAGGCATCACCGAGATCCTTCATATCAGAATTAGATGAAAGAAATCTCTTGGTCTCAAATAGCATATCCTTATCGCTGCTGGCCAATAAGATATCATCCACATAAAGTACAAAGAGGGTGAATTTACTCCCCTTGAACTTAACATATATGCCGTTATCAACTTCATTTTCCTTAAATCCAAAACTCATTATCTTATCGAATTTGAGGTACCATTGCCTTGATGCTTGTTTTAAGCCATAAATGGATTTCTTAAGTTGACATCCCATATGCTTCTTGCCTTCCACGACAAAATCTTCCGGCTGAGCCATGTAAACATTCTTTTGTAAGTCGCCATTAAGAAATGCCGTCTTAACATCCATCTGATGCAGCTCTAAATCATAATGAGCTACAAGTGCCATAACAATTATGAATGAATCTTTAGTTGAGACAGGAGAAAAGGTGTCATTATAATCAATCCCCTCTCTTTGGGAGAAGCCTTTTGCTACGAGCCTTGCTTTGAACCTTTCGATATTTCCCTTAGAGTCATGCTTGGTTTTGTAGACCTATTTACAGCCTACTGTTTTGACTCCGTCGGGAATCTACTAAGTCCCATACATCATTAGTGCTCATAGACTTTAGTTCATCCTCCATAGCTTCAAGCCATTTAGAAGAATGTTCACTCATCATGGCCTCCTTATAAGAAGTGAGATCATCTACCTTCCCGATATCATTAATATCCTCATTCATATAGACATCATAATCATTTGGGATGGCAGATCTTCTCTCCTGCTGTGATCTTCTAATAGGATCATTAGTTATTTCAGGAGACTGCTGAGAATCATCATTAGGTGTAACATCAGGAATTTCAGAGACCTCAACAGCGGGTGCAACAACAATATTCTCTACTGGAGGTGCAACCGCCTGAGGTCTACTAACTTAGTTATCCTATCAGGACAATAAAAGCGATACCCTTTGGATCTTTCGGGGCACCCAATAAAATGGCAACTTAATGTCTTAGGGTCTAATTTCCCAATGTGTGGATTAAATAACTTAGCTTAGCACGACAACCCCACACTCGTAAGTATTTCATACTCGGTTTTCTCCCAGTCCATAATTCATAAGGTGTTTTAGATACTGATTTACTGGGAACCCGATTAAGAATATGTGCGGCTGTCTTTAGTGCTTCCATCCACAAGCCAACTGGTAAACTAGAATGGCTAAGCATGCTCCGTACCATATCCATAAGTGTACGGTTGCATCTTTCAACTACACCATTCTGCTGAGGTTCGCCCGGCATAGAATACTGGGCAACGATGCCATTTTCCTGAAGGAACTTAACGAAAAAGCCAGAAATTTGCCCATAAGAGGCAAGTTTTCCATAATATTCTCCCCCACGATCCGATCTTACCACTTTAATTCTTAGGTTGTGCTGATTTTCAATTTCAGCATTAAATATCTTAAATTTATCAAGTGGTTCATATCGGTCTTTAATGGGAAAGATATAGCCATAACGGGAGAAATCATCAGTGATGAATATATCAAACCCATCCACTGATGTCACATGAAAAGGACCATAAACATTAGTGTGAATTAATTCTAAGAGTCCTGTGCTGCGAGTAGCTCCCTTCTTTATTTGCTTAACATAATTTCCTTTAATGCAATCAATGCAGTGGTTTGAGTCAGAGAAATCTAATGGGTGGAGAATTTCTTCTTTAATGAGACGCTTCATTCTCCCCCTCGAAATGTGGCCTAAACGACAGTGCCACAGTTTCGAAGAAGTCTCATCATTATTTTCACGCTTAGCATCACACATAATCTTTCTGGAAATGCCCTGGCTGCTTGCAGAAAAGACATCTCCCCTTTAGATGCTCCGGTGGGAGCAACATGAGGCTTAGGTGCATTGTGCACTTTAGGCCCCGATTTGTCTAAATTAGGGGAGAAGTGCAGCTTTTTCTTAAATTTGAAGTTCCCTTGGAACTTCCTTTTGTTGGAGCCACCAACATGAAGAGCAAGAACCTTCCTTTTGTTCTTATTTTCTCTTCCTCCTGGACACACATGACGATCAAATCGCTCATGCTCCATTTTTATTTCTAAGTATTATAATTAATCTTAAAAGCCGTGTACTCAGAAGGAAGAGAGGACATAAAATGGACAAGGAAACCATCAGATATTGCCATGTCCATGCCCTTGAGTTTTTCTGCCATATTGGTCATCATCATGATACGCTCTTTTATGCCGCCGGACCCATCATACTTAGTGTTTAAGAGCCTCTGAATTAAAGTACTGGCATAAACTTTAGTGGAGTCTTTAAATTTCTTCTCGATTTAAGCCAAGTACTCCTTAGCATTTTCAGAATTGGGGATTGCTCCCCTAATCCCGACTGAAATAGAGGTCTTCATAATCATTATTGATAAGCGGTCAAAACCGCTCCCATTTTTCAGCATTAGCCTCATAAATTTTTCTTTTTCTCATCAAAAATCTCCTCACCTTCGGTGGGAGGAATGGGAACGGCTACCCTTAAGGCATAGTCAAGGTCCAAAACACAAGGGACAACACGAGTTCGTTCTTTCCACGTGGGAAAATTGCTCCCCGTGAGCTGCTCAATGTTATCAATTGTGGCGGCAACGTTTGATGCATTAAGTGCTGAATTTCAAAATACAAGGCAAAACTTAGGAATATCATAAATATATATTGCATGTAATTAACCCTACGTTGGTCTGATTAATAACATGCAAACTACAGTTCTAATTCATATCACCATTGGGCAGAAATGAAAAAAGAACTTAATAATTTTATATGGCAACACATGATTACAAACAACGTTGGTCAGAATGTAATCATATGCATACATAATGCCAAAAATATAAAAAATCTCCAATTAAAATATCTCATTGATTCAATTTTAATTAGAGACAAAACATAATTATATGGCGACATCGGCGGCGGCAACATAAGACGGCGGCCCCCGCAGCCCTCCTCACCGGCGCGCGCGTGCACCAAGGTTGCGCGCGCGGCCGTCGAGTGGGGCCACGGTGGCGCCCTTCACCGGAGGTTGGCCGGAGATCCCAAAAAACCGTAAGTGCTTTCCGCTGTCGATTCTAATTTTTTTTATTCAGGTTTGAGGGTTTCGGGTGACTTGATCGGAGATTTACATTAGGGATTGCTAGAGTTCAAAATTCCCCTCCTTCTAATTCTAGATCCGAAAATTAATTTATGAATCCGAGTTCGGTAGGTGCTAATTAGGGTTCATGATCGAAACTAGGTTGCTCTGATACCAAATGTAAGTCTTAATATAAGTCTAAACATTAACAGCAAACCTTAACCCTAGATCAAAAGGCATGAACACCTAGATAAGCATTAGAGTGGAAGCGTGAGTTACCCGAAGTCGGAGATGCCATAAGGGTCGGTGCTCGGTGGTGTCGATATAAGAGTGGCCGAAAGCGGTGAAGCAGGTCGCCGGACTGCGGTGGTCGTTGCCGGCATAACTGAGATCCCCGAGGTGCGGAAGTCGATGCTGACAGGGACGAAGAGGGCTTCGACCTTCGTTCACCGTAACGCCCGTGATCGATCGGGTCATGTTGTTGGCGCTAGGTGACCGGGACCGAAACCAAGTTAGAGTTGGTTACGCCCCCGATCAGGGCGTGAAGTGGAGGACATGCCTCCCTAAAAACTCTCAGGTGGTTAGCCGAGAGATCAACCCAACAGATGGATGCCCAAGATGGCTATGCCATTGCTTCCAGGATGGTGTAACAGCAAGAAAAACCTCCCTAAACTTCAATGTTGGCACAATGGGATAGAGTCCATTTTCACATTTGCCATGCAGAAGGAGACTCCGTGTGGCTCTATCCTTAACAAAGAATTGGTTAGGATGAAACTCAATAAACACATCACTGTCTTTTGAAAAATGATGAACTGAAAGGAGGTTTTTACTATCATGAGGGACATGAAGAACATTATTGAGATTCAGAGTTCTATTATAAACATGAATATGAGAATGGACAATATGATGGATAGGCATACCTGTACCACTAGCTGTTTGCACTTGATCATGGCCATTAATGTAGTGTTCTTGCATAGTCAGGGAATCAAGGTCACTAGTGATATGATATGTTGTGCTCATGTCAGTATACCAATTGGTATCAACTCTACAGGACGGAGTAGATGCAAATGCCACAATATGCTTCTCTTCAGGCTGGTAGGCATGATCGAATCTATGATAGCATTTTAGGCCCACATGACCAATCTTCCCACAAACATGATATGTAGGACGATTCCCCCAAAATGGTGTGGCTGATTATGACCACCATTATTGTTGTAGTTGCTGCGCGACTGGAAGTGACTGCCATTGTTGTTGTATCCATTACCATTGTCGTTGGCACTGGTGTGGCCTCCCTTGCCACCATGGAAGGAGTTTTTATTGCCATGATAGATGTTTTTGTTGCCATGCAGCCCCGCATTGCATTACTCCACGTGCAGATCAAAGCTCAGGAGATGGGCATAGAAATCATTGAGCAAAACCAGCTCTAGACGTGTCGACAACGATGTCACAAGAGAGTCTTATTCCTCCCTGAGCCTAGCTAGGAGATAGGAAACAATCTCGTCATTCTGGATTGTTGCCCAATGGACGCCATGGTGTCGGTCAAGTTCCACCTTTCCAAAATACTCCACCATAGTCATGTTATTCTTCTTCATGTTTGCCAACTAGATGCAAGGTTTTAAATAGCCGGCTAAGACATTTAGCGGATGGGCTCCGCAAAGGTTACAAAAGGCTATAGCGGGCTATAGCCTCAAATAACCTCATTTAGCGGATTAGTAAAAGTATATGTAAAAAACTCAGAATTCAATGTTTTATGCACATACAAGCATATAATCAAGGATATTTTAGCATACAAAAACATTCATAGCAGCAAATAGTGAGGCATAGTGCATTCCTTCATGACATTATCAAACAAACACATAAGTTCAATAGATTACAGTCCATAATTCGGCCCACTTCAGGTTTTTTTCCTCCTTAGCGGGCTAAATAGCAGTCCATTTAGCGGATTTAGCGGGCTAAATCCGGCTAATAGCGGCAAAAAATGTTTAGCGCTAAAATTGAATTCTCTTAGCCTTTAGCCTTCCCAAAGGCTAAATCCAGCTATAGCGGTGGCTATAGCCGGCTATTTGAAACCTTGACTAGATGTGAATTTTCACCACGTGCATGGAGGAGTGCAGTGCGAACATCTATCCAGCGATGTCCATACTTCAGCTATTGTGTTGAGTTGTAGCACCTGGGAGAGCACCTCCGATGACAGGGAGGAGACGAGGGTACTCAGCACCAACTGATCATGTTGCAGCTAGGTGAGGTACACTGGATTAGGAGTAGTGACAACCTACCATCCATCTATTGTTGTGGTGACAACTTTGCCTAGGCAAGGATATGTGATGTCAACATACCCAAAATTCTATTGGCTATAGAGGTAGGGCAAAAAATGCACCTTCTAAAGGAGATAGTTCTCTCGTGCCAGCGTCATGTTGGTCAAATGATTGAAGGAAGGAGGTGGTAGTATGCTTGACGAATTGGTCACGAGTACAATCAAAGAAGAGATGTTTGCCGCGGAGCCAACAATGATGGTGTATTGTGTATTGAATCAGGGAGCCTCTAATACCATGTCAGATTAGACAGACAAGGAAGAAGATGAGTAATGCATAGCCTCGCGCAGAAGATGGAGGCGCTACTGTTAATAAATCATGTGTTGGACAGTGAACAGTGTCACACCAAAACCGAGACTACAGGAATAGAGTACATGGTGATAGTAACAGAGTACAGCTGGATCGCCTGACAGTTACAAACAAGTAACAAACTAGATCCCCTATACAATACAATATATACTCTAACACATATGACTTCCCATCAAGGTAGCTTGACGCTCTTGTTGTTCTTGCTCATGACCTCCTGAAGCATAGGCTTAAGAATTTCAAGCCTCATGGGTTTGGGCACAAACACATCAGCACTGGCACTCGTGAATGATTCCTCGCTATATAAATTAGTTGAGACCCCAACAATCTTGGCCTCGGTAGCTCCCATAGCAGTGATCTTGACTATTGCCAGACAAATGACATGAAATTTCTGTAGGAAAGTGCTTACAGTACTATCAGTACTACATGAACAATTAAGTGGTAGGCAAAAACAAAGGAAATGTTTATTTTAAAAATAAGCTATCAGTGACATTTTTATGTTGCTAAATTTTTGGACCCGATATGGTAATCAGAGGGGGTGAACGATGCCTTCAAATTCAATCTCCCAAAAGTATTCTAAAATTTTTACTCCACTAGCAATTGGAAGCTAGGAAGATTAGTTTAGGCCACCAACAAAGAACTCACACAAGCATGGAAGCAAACAAAGTTCAACTCCTTAGGGTAGATACGACCATTGTGGAGAGGATGGTAGAACTGAGCCGATCGGTTTGACCTCTAGTGTAGGCTGGTAGTACCGTAGGCCTAGGGCGGTATGATCGTGTAACATCCTAAAAATTTGAAATTCGAAAAATATGAAGCTTTTGAATTATTTTGCAATGTATTCTCTTGAAAATTTGAGTTTCCTTTGGTGTTTCCCTAAATTTTGGTTTAAGGTTCTTAAAGAAATTATGAAAATCAAAACCAAGGAAAGTCAAGGAGGAAAATGTGGAAATGACAGAAATTTAGAAATTGAAGTGAAGCCTGAATTTCTACCTTGAGTAAATAAATATATAAATACCTATACATTAATAATCAATAAATATATAAATACCTATACATTAATAATCAAGAGGTAAGTAAAAATAAAAATAAAATATCCAAATAAAAAGATATCAGAATAATAGTAATAAAGAAATAGGGGCAAGAAAATTACATATGTAAAAATAGGCATGAAAATAGCCTTTTTTTTTAAAAAAAAAGGAAAGAGGCCTTGCGGCCGGCCGAGCCGGCCCGCCCCTGTTCCCCCATCTTCCTCCCCGATCGCTCCACTCAGGGCCGAAGCCGCTCGCCCCACCTCGCCTCGCCACCACGGCCTGGTCCGCCCCCGCGCCAATGCCTTCGGACCAACAGTCTCCGGCGCGCCAACCGGGCCCCACTGCCGCCCTGGCAACTTATCCTTTGCCCCACTTCGCTCTGACGTGTCCCGCAGCGCGCGCGGCGCAAGGCGGCTCGACTGCCAAACGAAATCATGCCGGATCTTTCCCCCGGATAGCGCTGCACTGCTCGGTCATTTCCGCCCTGTCGTCGCCGCCTGCAAACGCCTCCCTGCCATGCGCCGCTTCCAGCCCTGCGCTACGTAGCCAGAGCCGCACCTCGTTCGGTCACATCGCGCGTCGAGCCCCGCGCTGGTCGTTGCCCGCCGATCCTCCGCCACCGCGCCTCCCCACCTACAAATAGCCCAAGTCCTCCCCCATAGCCCCCGCACCATCTCCTCTTCTTCCCACCTTCACTCCCGCTTCTGCCCGTGCGCAGGCCGCCGCGCCTCCACGCCGTCCCGGCCACCCCGACAACCCTTCCATAAAACGAGAGCGTCACCTTGTGCCTCCACCATCCCTATGCCTCCTCCCCAGGTTAATCGAGCTCCCGTTCACCGGAGCTCACGCGCCGCCCAACCTCCCCAACACCGGCCGCCGCCGCCCATCCCACCGCCGCCTCCTCCCCGTTCACTCTCCCTCCGATTCCTCTCGGGAGAAGCATCCTTGAAGACCCCCCCGAGCCTCCCCAACCGCCGCCGGAGTTTCTCCTCCACCTCAGGTCGCCGGCGCCACGGTCCTCCTCGCGCCGCCCATGGCTTCCGCCGCCGGCTCACCTCGGCCCCTTTCCCGCTCGGGCAACCTCGTGGTAAGCATGCCCCCATCCCCCTCATGCGTATGCGCACCTCCCTTTCCCTTCTCTTTCACTCCGACGCCACCACCCTGTCTCCACCTCGCCGCCGACCGCACCAGCTGACGTCGGCCACCTCCGACGCCACCACGGTCCCTGTTGACCCCACCAACACCTTCATCATCCGTGGGGCAACCCGTTTTATGGGTCTCCGGTGCCTCCTCGGCCGACCCTCACCGGCGGCATCGCCCCTGGCCGTGCACCCCGTTTCCTCTGTTTTCGGCCGGTGCTCTCCAGTTGGTCCCCAGCCCCCACCCGCTAAATCAATTTGTCTCCCACCAGAGTGTCGAGGAATACAGAACGGCCGACTGGTTAGCAATGCACACGCCCAAGTAGCCGACCTGGGTTCGATTGCCCCCAGCCGCCCCTGTTAGTAAGGTTTTTTGTTACTTTTGCTGGCCGGATGCTGCTAGGAAGGCCTTAATGAAACTTTGAACTAACCCTCCAAAGATACTAAAATTTGTTAGGATCTAAAAGAACTCCATAACCACTCAATCATGAATTAATTATCATATGTTAGTACATAATAAGCCTTGAATATTTATTTTAAATCTTTATTAACTAAAGGCTTAGTAGGAAGTGAATCAATGAAAATTAAGAAAAATCTATGGAAGCTAATAAAGGTAATTAGGACATAAATAGGAGTATTAAAGACTTAATCTTGGAATGATCACCAGCTAATGTGCCTTAGTTAATTGTTCCAAATCTAATATTAATTAAGAAACATGGGTAAAAGATGACACCATCTAGTGTCCAAAATTTAATAAGGGTCCTAATTAAAAGTATATCCAAGTTAAAGTTAAATAATTTAGGAAAGCCAAAGATAATAGAGGTATGCACAAATAGCATTTAAATATACATCCGAACATAGAGTTATATGTAAATAATCAGGTGGCTAACGGAAAATAATTTAGTAACACCTAAAAACAAGGTGCAATATTAATTGTACCTTTAGAACCCGAGTTTATTAACATTCAAAAAAGTTTAAAGGACAAATCCGGACTAGCTACTTGTAAAAAAGGATTTATGTACGATAATCATAATAGTAAACTCAAGCATGACCTATCCTTTGACCCCCATTTTGACAGGTTTCCCTGCCAATTCCCACCTCACGCCAACCACTACGACGCTGACAATACTCTGCGCTCAATTAACATTGCCTCAAACACCCATTAACTTATAATAAAATTAAATTGAGTTTATTCGGATTTATTGGATCTTTTGAGTTATTTGCTTATTTGTATGCAGTCGTTTAGCACGTAATTAGAAATTGGAGTCCTAAAGAATCAATGGATCAACCGTGCTCAAGAGCAAAGTGAAGAGAAAGATTGTGCGAGCTCAAGACCGCGGTAAACTGCGCCAGGCGAGTCAATACTTTGATCATATTGAACCTACATTTTTCGCAAATTTACTTTTGTTTAAATTATCAAATTGCATGCTGTTATTTCATATGCAAATATATGTTTGTTTCAAGATTCTAGTTATATACCCATTAATTGACTTGCTAGTATTATACCTCCTTTGGAAACATTTGAATATCTGAGCCTTGTCACCCTAGAAAAATTATAATGGTACTCTTTCGAAAATAAGTCCATAACTATACGCCATGCTTAGTACTGCTTAGATAATCGGGGGCACCAAAATGCCCCAAAGCATCACTTTGAATCATGAGAAATTGGGTTGGGCAGTCATGTTGGAAATGACTGTTATTTTTGGTTATAGATATTTTATGCTCCCAAAAAAACCTCAAGTTGCTTAATTATCTGGGCGGATGGTTCGAGGGTGTGTGTGAGTGTGGTACAGTAGAAGCACAAAGGAGATAGTGGTAGAACCGCCCAGATAACCCTAAGGACCGAATCTTGTGATGATCTCCCAGTGTACAACAGTACAACCACAAGCTGGCAAAGTGTAGGCAGGGTTTACTAATTTGTGTGGCTCTAAGGTGGTTACGTGAAGGTATGACCACGAGCAAAGGGATGGATGGTCGCATCCCCGCCTTTGCCCGTGATGGCTCACGAGGGACCCTTCCCGAGAATGTGTGCATCTACGGAAGATAGACCTTAGCGGGCGTAACCACAGTAGGACTATGCATTGTAACGATCCTGTGATAGTCTACTCAACCGCATGGCTAAGGAATCATGTGGGGCAACGAGTGGATTTATCTCTTGTGGGTAAAGTGTGCAAACTCTGCAGAGTCAAAAACTATTCGAATAGTTGTGCCCACGGTCAAGGGCGGACATGGGAACTTAACTAGATATAGTTCTATTTCAAGAACTTTGTGGGTGGAAATGGTAAAGTGGAGGGCAGAGAAAGGCCCTTATTTGTGTTGCCCTGGGTATCGCCCCAGTGATAAGTTAAGCGGTTATGACGCTGAAGCATTAAGCATAATATTATTGCATTCTTTCACACCTTAAGTTTCAGTTCAAACTGCTAGGTCTCAGGAGATTTCTATGTATCATATTTTAAAAGCAATTTTTGGCAAATAAAATAACCCGAGCCTCTCCTTTGTTAAGCCATGCATACTATTTATTTGCATTCTGTGTATTGGCTCATGGAGCACGGGGTTGGAGTGCTCACACTCGCTTTTGCGACAAAATTCAGAATCATGAATCAAATCACCTCGCCTCAGCAACAAGATTGGACAAGCTGGCAGAGAAGATGAAGATGTCAAGGGCTAGGTCGTGAACCTCCAGTTGGCTGCTTGTGGGCATGTCCTGAAGGTCCCACCTGTGTGCTTCATTCCGCTTCTGCAATTTATTGATTTCGGCCTAATCGGACCATGAGTAAGTCTGCTATTATATTTACGCTTTCGCATGATATGTGCTTTGATATTCATTACTGTAACTGTGAGCACTATCTACTGATTCAGGGAATAGTGCAGTAAAATCACAGTGGATTCTAGATGATAAAATCTGGGTCTGACAGATCGCACCCTAGATTCTAGAATAAGAAATCAATTCGAGTCAAAACCCAGAAAGGTGCAATCTTCAAAATACATCTCCAAATGGTATGAAACTTTACACACACCTTGCTAAGAATCTTAGGAATCTAATCCATCAAAATATTGCATGGATCTTTGCTAAAGTTCCAACCTTTCCTCAAGACAAGTATAGTTGCATCAAAACTGGGCAAAATTCAAGAACTTGAGTTATGACTTGCTCATGAGTTAGGGATGGTCAAGATGTCTCTAGATGAGTTACCACATGTCACAGCAAGCACAAGCTTGCAAATATTTGAGGCCAAAACCCTAGAATCAAGATATCTGTAGACAGGCTCCAAATCAAACAAAAATTGGGCAACCTCCAAGATCTTGCTATAGCTAGTCCCTAGATAGATGGTACATGATTCTCATGAGGTATCTCCATCACTTACTTATCCTTCGAACCAACAAGATCAAGAGGGGAGAAGAGGGAACAAAAACACCTACCAAAACAAGTGCAAAACCAACAAGACAAGAACACACCATGTATAATGAACAAGATTAATCTATTGCAACTTGTAGATGAAGGTTTTACAACCACTCCACCATGGTCGATAGAGCTCTCTCTCCCAAGAGCACTTACCCATACTATAGAAAAGGTCATCACAAATGGTTCAAAAACATCATCATAGACGGTTTCATGAGCCATCTAAGTTTATAGGTCAGTAATGATATGAGATCATCACTGATGGTTTTTAAACTATCTGTGATACAGATTATCACAATTGGTTATTAACTCATAACCATCTATGATAGTTGACTATCACAGATGGTTTGTAGTAGAAATTCTCTGTGATAGCTGATGTGTGACAAACGATTTTAACTACAAACTGTCTTTGATAGTAACTATTATAGATGGTTTGTAGTTGAAACCATATATGATATCTAATGTATTGCAGATGGTTTTTAGATGAAACCATCTATGATATATGTGTATTACAGATGGTTTGTAGATAAAACCGTCTATGATATTCCTTTGTATTGCTAAATCTATTTTTGTTTGTTGGCTAGCCTCAGGAAATGCTAACCATGCCCTCTGAAACAAGCAGAAATGCAACAAGTACATGTATACATCCAATTCACATTGATTTCAGAAACAATAATATCCATTTCACAAATCAATTAACTCAAATGAAATAAATTAACTATTCATGAACAAATACACATATACAATTAAGTTCAATCTTATCCCAATCAAATTCATTCTACATTTTGCAACTCTCCATCTTTCTTATGACCTAAGACATCAAGAAGTATGCACACTATCCTCAAATTTTTTTGGAGCTCAGTCTGTTCCAATGCAGTTGTAGCGATGGTCGCAACCTATTAGTAGGAAGATCAAAGTCGTGCATACATATAAATTGATAAGTATGAAGTAATTATTGCAAAATTGACAAATCTAAGGATGATTGGTCACCGCAAAACCAAGGTGTAGTTCCATGTTGTAGCAAACATAGTATCCATAAGTGTAGCCCAGCGGCTACTGGTGGCACTGCAAAATTAGAATTTGTTAATTCGACCGGCATTACTATGAAGTGTTATATAGGATTAATGTGTACTAGTGAATACCGAGAAATCTAGATCGTGCCGCAGGGCGTTGATCCCTCCCTTGGATCTCCGTACAACAGCAATGTACTCGGTGATCAACCTACGTGATTCTAAAAAGTTAGCCTTAGCCATTGCGAAGGAAAAAAGACCACAATAGAGTTATCTATGGAGGAAATATGTTTACATGTCAATTAATTGTTGGACAACTGTGAAGTCAGTTTTGGCCCATTTTAGGGAATTAAGGTATACTACCTTATTACATTTTGATATAATTACAATTAGAATCCAGTGGGACCTACACAGTTATGTCACCATGGTCATTAAACCTAAGTTCGTGTTGTTTATAAAGTACAAATCAATAAGTATAGCTACTAGAGCAGCACTTACCCCTGGTTATAGGGCAAAACTATGAATTCCTTATCGCGGTGAGCTACCAATGCCATCGTCACGTAATCCTTGACGAAAGATGTATCCTCCTTGATGATTTTCATGGAGACCAAGGGTAGGTCGAGGAAACCTACTAGTGATTTCGTTAATCTGGCTTCACTCACTATGTATCTATATACACACACACAAAAGCAAGGAGTTATATATGACATTATTGGTATTACATGAATGTAGACTGTTGTAGGGGTGGCCCCCACCTAAGCCCAGCCGGCCTGTTAGAAGGTTGTAAGGCCCAAAATGGGACATGTATAATGACATAAATGCCACTGAGAGGGATACCTGAGTGTAAGAGCATAATTGTAAAACACTCCCCATGTGAATATATATATACCATCCAGGCCATAGGGGAAACCCTAAGCATTGCTCACCTAACTCTCCATTACCATACCTCTCTCTCTTTGTTTTTGGTCTGTAACCACAACAGTTGGCGCCGTCCATAGGGACCGACAAGAGCAAGCTCCAAGATCTGAAGAAGGATGGCACCAAAGAAAGCTTCATCACCGGCGACGGGGAAGAAGAAGAAGGGCACAACGAAGCCCCGCGTCAGCACTAAAGCTTCAGCGTCGGCAATCACAAGCGCAGACGTCAGCGCGGGCACGGCAGCTACGAACATCGACACTCATGGCACGACGATCGACCCCGCTCCGCGCACGATGACCGATCTCACCGCTGGCGCGACAGTCGACGCCGGCAGCATCGACCAAGTTGTTGGGAGCGGTGACAACAACGCCCATGCTGGCATGGCCACTGTCCCTAAACCCGGTACGGGAGTAGTGAGCAGCTCGGGCAACCCAGGAGTGCAGGCCGTGGTCGCCGCGATAGCCCCAACCGTAGTAACGGTAGAGAGCGCTCTGCTGACCACCATCGGTACGCTCCAGGGGAGCTAGTGGACCTCCACGGAGCTGTGCGGGACATACAAGAGGGTCAAAGCCAGCAGACCCTACCGGTGGTCGCACTGTAGCCCACGCCGGAACGGGCGGATAGCCGTGAGGCCCCTACGTCCAATCGCGTCCCGCTGCGACGTGTGGACCCGGAGTCCCCCCCCCCCCTCTCCGAGGGCCTACAGCAGTCGACATGGCCGGAGGGCTTCAAGTTCCCCAGTGCCGTCGAGCCATACATGGGCAACACGGACCCTCGGGTGTTCGTGCATGTGTACGAGACCGCCATCGAAGCTGCAGGCGGAGACGACACCATAGAGCCGAACTCCATCTACGCGTGGGAGCAGATCCACGACCACCTTTACAATAACTTCCAAGGGAACTACGTTGAGTGCGTCGATGTGGATCAGCTCTTCGCAATCAAGAAAAAACACTCAGAGAAGCTCCGGGTGTATTTCAAGCGCTTCGTGAAGGTCCGCTGCCAAGTCAAGGATGTCAACGAGACAACCATCATCAACATAGTGGTACAGGGCCTCCGCCCAGGACTGCTGCCCGAGTACATTGCACGAAAGCCAATCAACACAGTGGCAAAACTCTTTGACAAGATGGAGGAGTATGCTAGGGCGGCTAAGACTCTGACACCAATCAGGCGGAAGGCATGACGAAGAGCGAAGACTCGCCGAAGGAAGGCTCTTCGAAGGGCAAGCGCAAGCAAGAGCCATCAAAGGGTGCGCCCGAGAGCAAGGATGGCCAGCACAAGGACTCGTCGGGTGACAAGCCTAAGCGCGGCCAACACAAGTCCCAGAGAGCCCACTACGTCTTCAACATTGAGGGCAGCTCTGATGACAATGCCTTTGTCGGTCGCGGTCGGGGTTGCCGGGGCTGGGGGCGGGGGTGTAACATCCCGATTTTCATAGCCTTTTTGAAGCTTTTAAAATAAAATTCACCATTTGGATTTTTCTGGAATTAATTAAAGCTTAATTGGAATTTTTATTAATTAAAAAGATTAAATATGATTAAATTAAACATTAACATTTGCCAAAAATATTTTGTTTGTGTTCCTTGTGTCACAAGGGATTTTTTTTTTCTGTATTTTCTTGGATTTTTCAGAGTTTGTTTGAGCTCAATTTGAAATTTCCAAAAAAAGAAAGAGGAGAGAGAATGAACAGTACCCGTGCGGTACTGTTCATGCGTCGCCAACCTCCAGCGCGATCCAGTTCGAACTGTACAGTTTCCTTCCTTTTCCTCTCTCTTCATAACTTCAAATCTGGACCTTATTTGAATGTCTTCCCAAAAGGAAAGTTGTGCCAAATCACGCAAGAAATCCATCCCAACTGACCTCTTTCCATTTCGTTCATCCGTTTGCCTTTTATCTCCTATTTTCTGAAACAGACTCTAAACCGAAATCCGCGAATTGGAGTCGGTTTCTACCTCTTCCAAGCCTATAAATACGACCACTTACCCCCCCTAAACCCATCCCAAGCCGTGCCAAGTCCCCTCAAAGCCCAGGACGCCGTCGGCACCGAGGCCCTTCAGTCCCGAATTTGCTCGTCGTGTCTCGAGCTTTTCGCCAATCTCCTGGAATCGAGTTTTCCCCAATCTAGGTCAAGAGCGCTTCCCGACGTCGATTCGTCGCCTCCGATCACGCTTTTCAAGGAGCTGAAGCAAGATTTGAAGATCAAAAATTCCTAACTGAGCATGGCCAAGGCAAGTCGTGTCCTTTGATCATGTTGAACCCATTTTTCAAATCTATTATGTATTAATTTATTTTAAATTATCATGCATCGCTATTTTATTAGAAACCTTTGTATTGGTAGTTAATGACCTAATTGATTATTTTCTCCTTGATAATTTGAATACCATGATTCTATTGTCACCATAGGATGGGTGATTATTTAGTGATGCAATACTAGTTATCACATGGGTTGCGCGTCTAAATTGCTTAGCCATGCTTATTGTTAGTACGTTGGGTCTATCGTCACATGTATTAATTAATTTTGACTTAATGAGATATTGAATCGTGGTTTTAGCCATAGTTATAAAATTTGTGTGCCATGACATTGGTGTGTCATTGGTGTTGGATATACAAAATTGGTTTTCACTCGGGCGAATGATCGTGTAGTAAAGGGGGTGCAGGGTGCACATTGGGATGTGGATGCTTCGCCTGGGTAATACCTAAGGACTTAACTTTGTGCGCCATTGATCTGAGCCTTACCGTACAACCACATGTCCAGTATGGGATGGACCTAGCTAATTAATTTGTGATGTTTCAATTTCGGTTCCGTCATTGGGATGATTGTGGTGTGGTCGGAGCCATGGATCCACATTGGCGCAAGAGGGGGCAATTATCGACTAGGTTGTAGCCTACTCGACGGCGAAACCTTAGCGAGGTGGAACTGGGTTGAAATTGAACATTGTAAAGGCCTTGTCATGATCTCCTCGCCGCACACCTAAGGAAGTGTGTAACTCGCGTGGCAATTCGGGATGATCATGTCTTGTGGGTAAAGTTGTACAACCTCTGCAGAGTGTAAAACTATTCGAATAGCCGTGTCCTCGGTCATGGACAATGCTCGGTGATTTCACACGAGGGGTAGAGTTTTCATAAAAACCTGGTTGGGTTAAGTTGGAAAGTGAATGGGTAGTTCACTGGTGGATTCATTGGGTGGTTGGTCAGTTCACTTGTGGTTGGTCTCAATTCCTTTGGTTATTTATTTATTATCATTTACAAAGCTTGCTTTTCAATCTACTTATTGTATTTACCTTAAATTGTTGCTTTCTGCAAAATTAACCTTTCAGCCATCCTTTGGTAAGCCTTGCATACTATATTGCATTCTTTGTTACAAACGACTTGCTGAGTACTCTATGTACTCACGGCTTCATCTATATTTGCTCAGTTGAGGAAGAAGGACCGGTTCAGCAGAAGGTACCTGGAGGAGGACACTTCGACGACTTCGCGGATTAGGACTTCGCTCCCCAGTCGATTGCCTGTGGGCATGTCGAATGGCTACTACGCTTATTTCTGGTTTTTCCGCTGCTATTTTCTTTAAGCCTTTAGGCTATTAATTGTAAGCTTGACCATAAGGTCGTACTCTGATAATTATTAATAATATTTGAGTCTTTTCTTAGTAAATCGTGATATGTTTGATATTTCATCTTTGTTTATACTGTGTGCACTAGCGTGATCCTGGACTAGTGCAGAATACACAGGAGAGCCCGGATTTGTATATTCGGGTCTCTACAGGGGGCGCAGCTGGGGCCACGATGATAGGACCCGTGCGGAACACGACAACCAGCCCTACGGTCTGTGGTGTGAGGTGCATGGCCGAGATGGCCACGACACAAGCGCATGCACCACCATCGCGGCCCTTCGACAAAGCGTCGCCAAGGATAGGACCCTCGAGGTGTGGCCGCCCGTCGTAGCCCATGTCCAGCAATCCCCGGAGGGCTCCATGCGAATCCAAGATCACGGGTTGCAGCCCCGGGGGGACCCTTGCGGATCCAAGCCCTAGAGGGAGCCCAGCGCCGGGTTATAAATGTCATCTCCGGGGGTTCCTCGCTGCAGTTCGCCTCGGCGCGGCAGCAGAAGGCCTACGCGCGGAGGCTGCACCACGTGGCAGCATACCCAGCGCAGGCACTGCCGAACTGGGCGTAGCACGACATTACCTTCACGCCCGCGGACGCCGAGGGCGTGGAGTTCCCCCACCAAGATCCCCTGGTCATCCAGGCCGCCATCGCAGGATGCGACGTCAAGCGCGTCCTAGTCGATGGAGGAAGCTCCACGAACATCTTATTCACATTGGCCTTCGACCAAATGGGGATCCCTCGAAGCCGCTTAGGTCCCTCGGGAATCCCATTACAGGGCTTCGGAGGTCAGCCACAGAGGGCGTTGGGCCAGATATGCCTGCAGGTCTCCTTCGGCTGGAACGACAATGTGAGGAGCGAAGACGTCACCTTCGACGTCATCGATATTCCGTACCCTTACAATGCCATATTGGGGCGTCCAGCCCTCAATTCCTTCGGCGCAATCCCACATAACGGCTTTCTGTGCATGAAGCTTCTGGGCCCGCGGGGTATCATCACCACCCACGGCGACCAGGATATAGCCCGACGCATAGAGCTTGGTGCCCGAGGCTCACATCGCAAGGTTCACCGGGATTCCTGAAGTCGACATGATAGTGCAAAGGCCCTCGGCGGCTCCAAGAAGCACCCCGCTGGGCTTCCACTAGGGTCACTCCAGCACCAGAGGCTCCCCGAGTGCCCTACCTCACCGCCTCAGTAACAGTAGTCGATGCTATCCCCATCCTCGAGCGATTTGTGGTCAGTATCCTGTCCTTTGTAACCGCTCACCCGCGCAAATGGGAGATCAATAAAGTCCACCGTTTGCGAAACTTGTTATTTTTGTGCAAAGATGCACGGAGGCTTGCCTCCATGCGCACTCTACGGAGTATAAACAAAGACACGCGGTAACACGCGCACTCTCCGTGAGTATAAACAAAGACATGTGGTAACATGCGCACTCTCCGTGAGTATAAACAAAGATGCGCGGTAGCCCGCGGGACGCGCGCACTCTACGGAGTATAAACAAAGACACGCGGTAACACGTGCACTGGTGGGAGAGCTGTGGGCGACACGGGCGCATGGCTGCCACAACGACGGAGCGAGAAGGAAGAAGAGACAGCACAAGCAGAGAGGAAAGAACGGGGAGAGAAGGAGAAAAGAAAGAAAAGGAGAAAGAAAAGAGGAAGAGAGAGAAAAGGTGGGGCCCACATGTAATAGAAAGAAGGGAGAAAATGAAGGAAAGAAAAAGAGGGGAAAAGAGAAAGGGTTAAGCATAATTTTGGAATTTGGACTTTTAATTTCAATTTCCGTTTACATTAGGATTTACTAATTTCCAGTTTTGCCTGATGTTCAAAATTTAAATTTTCACTTAAATTTTGTATTCAATTTTTTTGGAATTTCAATTCAAATCTTGGTTCAAATATTTAGATACAAAAACTAACACTCCTCTATATATTTTTTTTATTTTTGATTTTATTTTGTGTTGAATTGTATATATAAATTTTTGAGTATTCAATCTTGGGTTTTGCATGCTAGCTAATTGAATTAAAAGGAGGGATTACTGGTTTAACCATTTAGATATATATTCCAATATTTCTTTTGGTTTCATTTTATTGACTTCAAATTTGAATCAAACATTTTGGTATTTTGAATTCATGATTGGTAATGTCATTTTTTCATTTTTATTATTTACATGATCATTATCTGCGCTTAGGATTATTTTTGGTTATTAATTTGCATGCCACAAAACTCAAAAAGATTTCAAATAAATATTCAGAAGAAATTTGAATGCCCGCAAAATGCAAGAAAAGTTTTTTAAAAAAATTCCATATTTTTGAACTTTCGAAATTTAGAATGTTACACTAGTTCACAACACGTGACTTCAGAAATCCCTCAATGAATTTCTCTTTTTTGTATGTGAAGACAAATGGCACTAATGTGTCCTTAATTTATAATTAAACTGTCACTTAAAGAGGACTTATTTTCAGTATTTTATTTGCACCTGCAGATCCTGGAGGAAGAGAAGTTCATCAGAAGTTAACACTCGGGGAATACCCCTTGTATTTAGTTCCTTTGGATGAGGATGTCCTTTCTTTTGATGTTGATCATTCTTTGCAGGTACTGATTCATATTGGTCTAGCATGTGTATTTTGAAATTATGAATCTCACTGGAGCGTTTATGATTATCAGGAATGCCTTATTGAAGGGGATACAAGTTCTGTCTGGCATGTTGCAAAAGCTATTCATAAGTTAGAGGTGTGTGTATCTTCCCTTCATGTATTTGGGATGTTTTGTACTTGAAATAAGGATTAATCCCATTGAAGATGAATTTGTTTATTGTGGAAACATTATATGGATAGACTAAGTTGTTGTCTGCTTCTATATTGCAGATTGCACAATACTTAACAATTCTACAAATCTGCAATCTCACAAGTTTTTGAGTTCATCTTTGATAAACTAGAAGGCTTGACACCCTTTTATAATTTGGTATACTTTTCATAAAATTCCTGAAGTGATGCCTATTACTGTATCTTTTTCCAGTTTGCCTTTGGAGTTATCCCCAATGTACTGGCCAAGGGTGTGGCATCAACCAAAGCCGCAGAGTTGCTGAATAATATGCAACTAGAAGATCCTGTCAACATGGATGATGTAATGCCAACTGATTTCAAACTTTTGTGACTCAGATCTCTAAATTTAGCTGATCAGTTTTTTTTCTTTGTGATGCTTTAGATGGGGATTCCAGAGATAAACGCCCTCATTTTGTTCGATAGAGAGGTAAATCTTTTGTTCTATTTATATTGGCATTTTTAGTTCTGAAAAGTGAAAACAATCATGTTGCACTTTCTCTTGATTTCTCTTTGTTTTTTTTGGCATGTATGAACTATTGCACTTATTTTTGTCTTAATTCATAAAATATTAATACAAATTATGTTGATCTTAGGGGTGATACCCCCTTTGATGTCTTGTATTTTTTGTAATATATCTTTTTTTCATTCAGGTGGATATGGTGACACCAATGTGCTCTCAGTTGACATATGAAGGTTTATTAGACGAGGTGACTATTAAGTTGGCCATTCTGGCATTACTCATGGGTGTTTGATTTGTTAGCCTTTTTTATTGGACGATAACATGCCAGTGTAGTTATCATATAACCAACGAGCTAGCATTCTAACATTGTTTCATCTGAAGTTGGAGTCGATGTGAAACTTCACATAGTTCCCTTCCTCCTATCAGTTACCATGGTAAAAAAAAAGACAAATTCTTCGATTCTGGTTCTATATTTGTTTTGAATACTCCACTAGATCCTCCATTTGAGTAGACAATGAATTTCAGCATGATGTATCAAATTTGAACCATAGAGTTGCAGCGCAGTAAGCCACCAACGACCACCTAAAACTCTTGTTGTTACATCAATGATGCTGGCTCCTTCAACCTTCATGTTTGCTGCCTAGTTTCGAAATAGGTGTCGTTTTAGAATGAATGCAGTCAAACATTTTAAACTTGTGACCACTAATACACACAGAAGTGTTCAGATTAATCTTATTGAAATAATATTTGTAGATTTCTCATCAAAAGTGCTTTCTGAATATTATATTTTTTCTAATTTGTATCTACATATTACTATAAAATTCAATGGTCAAAGGTGTATAGTGGACATTGTGCCCATGTCTAAAATGACACCTGTTTTGTTATTAAACAACAAAATGACATCTATTTTGTTGTTATTCTAATCAGTTGACTGATTTTATGTTTCAATATTAGTCTGCATAGATGTGTACCGGACTTGAGCTGTGTTCAAAATGTTTCATTTTCATACTCCCTGAATTATGTTAGCCAATGGCTAATTGGCTTTCTTTTATTGTCCCACATAGGAAATACCGGTAGATGTTATATTTGTTGTTGTCCTATTTGTTCTCCTACCCTCCTTATGCTAGTTTACATGCACTGCTAGGGTAGTATGGTGCAATGATCTTTCAGCAAATATCCTCATTTTGCTAGAGTACATGCATTACTACTTACTAGGGAGTAGGGTGCAATGATCTTTTGGCAAATGTTGAACTAGTTAATCTTAGGCCAACTAAAAATGCACATGCGGCTTGATTCTTATTTGTGTTCTTTGCAGCAGGGTAGTGTTGCCTCAGATTTTAGCTCAGTGGCTGGGTTTGTTTCCTTTTTGTCTCTTTTATTTGTTGGTTCTGGAAGCAAGATTAACGCAGGTGCCATATCATCAATGCATGGATGATAGTTGTGTGATTGTTATTGCCTAAGTCAATGCAATAAAAAAGAACTGAATGTCCACCATTCTAACACTGCATTTCCTTTGATTCTAAAATCTAAAGCAGATTGAAATGAATCATTCGATCATGTTTTATTCTGCAGATGTTGCAAATCCATAACGGATCTGTGGAAGTTGATGCAAGCATCATGGGAGCCCAAGTGACCAACAAGATGGAAAAAAAAGGTTAAGGTCCCATTGAATTCGAGGTAAGTATCATGTATCCCCGAGTATATACTATTTCAGTTACAACAAAAAAATCTGCCTATTTTTTTCAAATACATGTTATATCAATATGTTGTGTGCCTGTACATTTTTTGTAAGCTTCTTGTGATACTAGTATATTTGGCATCCTTGTCCCTCAGGAAAATTATGGTTCATCTTGCCACGTGGATAGCTTTAGATGTAGAAAGTTTGGATATTTTGTTAGGAAAGGACTACTTAGTTTCCTTATCTTCTACTCCCTCCCATCAAAATTAACTGTAGTACTAAATTGCGTAGTGCGTACAGTGAAACTATTTTCGGCCCGTTTAATTGGCTTTTGCTGATAATTTTCGGTTTAAGTTTATGAATAGTAACAGTTTGTAGAGATCCGTACGGAGGGAGAGAAACTCAAGTGGGATTTTGGCCAGTATAAATGAAGTCAGTACTCGCTACAGTATATACTACAATCGACTAATAGACCATGTCTTACAAAGACACCCTGTTTGAAAGGTAGATACTATAGAAAAGTTATTTACTGCAGAAAAGTAGCTTTTAGAAGCCAATATCTCTGACCAGCAAATATCTTTATGACTATTTAGATTAATCAAGTAATATGATATGGGTGGATTTGTACAATATCATAATGTTATAGTTTTGTTAGGTTTATAAATATATTTTGATAGAAATTGGTGGTCAAAGTTATGGTTTGGAGACTGTGTTATTGTCCAAAACGATAATTATTTGTGACTAGAGAGAGTAAGTTATTATTTGTTAGAGAGAGTAAGTTATCATTTGTTACTCCAGCCAAAAATAAGTGACATCCTAGTGTCCTCGAATGCTTGTAGTCAAACTATTTGAACTTTAATCAACAGTATCTTCATCAATATTTAGATTGGCTATGTGAAAATGATATGACTAGTTTTGTTTTGAAAAAATTACTTCCATAATAGTATAACTTTATTACATATAGAAATATATTAAAACAGAAAGTGGTTTTCAAAGTTCTATTTTGAAGAATTGTCGATGTCCCAAACGTCATCAGTTATATGTGACTGGAGGTAGTAGTCTCTACCAGTAGTAACTGCCATGTTAGAACGGTTGCTCAATATATAAGAGATTGTATGTATTAGGGATAGAGGAGGCAATGGACTTGTGCTGTCCATGGACAATTGGATACATTTAGCATTGGACCATAGTGGATTGAATGTAGCTGGATTTGGATATCTAGTTGGACCAAGCCAATATAAAGTATGGATAACTGTATCATTTTGGATTGGACTTTGGGTAGTAAAATTGGGCCTGTACGTACACAGCCCAGCTAGCCTGGACTTTTCAGTACTATCTACACAGCCCAGCTGGTCTTCACTCTTCAATGCTATCAAAACAGAGCAAACAATAAAAAAGGCTTCTATCACTTTTCAGTACTATCTACACAACCCAGCTGGCTTGTCTTCACTCTTCAGTGCTATCAAAATAGAGTAAGCAATAAAAAAGCCTTTGATAGAAGCGGCGGGAGCGTGCGTAACTGGCATGCATTTGCGGTGACGTGACGGCGGGAGCTTGCATCTGCAGTGCTAGCGCTCTGGCTACAGCGCACGTTTGCGATGACCGTGTTGGTCATTCAAAGATGCAACAGCACGATGATACGAGTGATTCCAATCTAATCTAGATGTTCTCTCTGTTCCAAGGTTCCGTTGATTACATCTACCGTGTTCTGTCTATTCCACTCTGATCTAGATGCTCGAACGTTGTTCTTGTTTCGTCAGCAGCATGGGTTCTCCGAGTCTTCGATGGGATGAGTTCTTGGCGATAACATGCATGGGATTGTTGAAGGAGGTGGAGACGGCAGTATGGGATTCACAAAGGTGATGCTAACGCACATCGGCACATGTCAAGGCCCAACAGCAAGGGCTGCCCTTCATGGTGGCAGTGGAGCAATGGGTGTCTGCTTGCAATGCCTCTGCTGTCTTATCCAATTGGATTTGGATATCCATCGATATGTTTCTTCTATATAGATTGATTTGGAGTTTGGACTAAGTGAACTTAATTTGATAGTCATTGGACATCTAAACTTTGGATTTGGATATCCACTCATTTGCATGTCTAATTAGAGGGATGAAAACAACAAGTAGAACTAAAGAACCTGTCTTTTCAACCCTTATTTCTCTCCCTATTCCTCTTTTATAGGGTGCTAGCTCAATCATTATGGCACGATGAGGAGTGCAAAGTGGGAGGTTAACCAATTAAACACCACAATTGTAACTATGTTCCTTAACCAAGGAACACAACAACTTTATGTTAGACCCAGTTGTTATGTCTTTCAAAAGCATTCGAGATAATCTAGAAGCCCTATTTGAGAAGTTAAACCCATGTCTTCCAAAAGCCACCCTAATAGGAAGACTTGACGGGTGGCTCTGATACCACGTTGTTATGTTCCTAGCTTAAGGTATGTAGATTGTAATTTTGGGGGATAACTGATCTTGCTTGTCAGCGCGAAGTTCCTTGCCAACACTATCTCCGCCAACAGAACCACCTGATGACCTCACTTGAGCGACTTATACAAGTGTGATGACTAAAGTATCTAGTTTCTTAGTTCAGTGACCTATTGGAACCATCGAGACAAGTTTGATGACACAGTGCATCTATCATGACCTGTTGTGAACTAGCATAACAAAGGGGCAAACATTTGCTGGAGAGAGGTTGGATGACAACAACTTGAGGTAGAATGGCACTAAGTGAACGAGGGCATCCACTAGGGAGGAATATATGTAGAATAACTAGTCTAGGGAAAGACCACAACATAACTTTAGTGACTAGGAACTTGTTTTTTCATCTTTGCATGATTAAAGAAGATACAATGTCATTCCTTTTACAGGGATGACTTGACTCCTAAGAAATAATCTCTTAACTTAAAGAAACAAACTAACTGAAGATAAGCTTCTAAACTAACCAAATCAATCTAATCCCTAACAAAGGAAACTAATCGTAGGTAAACAGTATATACGTGCTATAACACCACGCACATAACAGACCCGGTCTCTCCGTCTCTGTATAATTGCAAATACATCATTTTTTCCCTCTTCGTTCAGCGAGAAGCTTAACTAATCTGCATTTGAATCATGTTAGAGTCCAAGTGCTTGATTTATATGTTGCTGTTCTGTTCTTTTCATGACAAGTTGTACAAGGAGATTCGAGACCTCAATTTTGAAGTTGTAGTTCAGATTCACACCAATTTGTTAACTGTAGCTGCCATTATTGATATCAACTTTAAATTATTGTAAATTGTATTGACTGCAGGTCTTGCGTCAAAAGCCAACATCTATCCAGCAAGATTACGCGGAAGTAAAATCCACCAATGTATGAATTAAAGAGTTTTGCATTGTGTTATATATTCTCTTATTCTTTAGCATGTACTGTTCTTTGCAACATCGTTGAAGAAAAAAGGTGTAAATATAGAGTTCATATGTAATGAGCACCTTTTCAGCCAATTTATTGCTAGAATTAGAATTGATCCCTATTTGTATAAATTCCTTTTTAAAGATTGCAGTTTATGATTTGAATTGTTTTGGGCACTGCGGCACTGGGTCCACATAGAGTCGTTTTTGGTATAGTTAGTTAGACACTGTTGTTGTTTTAGTAGTTGGTTTTGCATGTGTTGTGTTAGTTAGACACTGTTGGTGTTGTTGTAGTTGGTTTTGCATGTGTTGTCTGGTCGGCAGCTCCTTGACCTTCAGTCAAAATACAATTGTTTGATTTGGTGATTCAGTGGGCATGTCTGACAGTACACCTAGGGGTGAGGTGGTCATGAGTGTTAGGATAACAGTTGTAATACTACCTAAATTTTTTAGTGAAATTATGACTGCTGGACACGGAGATGTAGGTAGCGTTTTATGTTACAATTTTGGGTAAGATGGACATGACTACATGAGTGCTAGGATAAAACTAGTATTTTGTCTCTTTTCTGAAAAACTACATATTTTGTATAATTTTGTAGTGCATTTGTTGTATTCAGTGATGATTATCTGCACGTGTATCCCAGTTTTGGTTGAATGTTTATGTCCTGTCCTACCATTTTGGCTAGAACTAAAAATTGTAATTTGTTTAAATAATTTTGTTGTCTTAAACAGACCCAGTCAGTTTCTGAGCTGAAGGATTTTGTGAAGAGGTTGCACTCGCTACCAGAAATAGCTGAGAGTTAATTACGTACATTTTATGTTTGTTTTGACTAAATTATCTTACGACATGCAATGATTCAGAGGCATGTTCATTTGGCACAACACTTGCAATCATTTACGGGAAAACCATCCTTTCATGCCCGACTAGACATAGAACAAACAATACTGGAGGTGCAGAACTTTGAAATGTGAACTTATCTTTGCCCTTCTCCTTAATTCTCTTTTGTTTACTTTAAAGTGCATTTCTTATAGTTCACTCCTCACTCTTATTTGACTTCTCCTTAAGTTCTCTCATTTGTTTTAAATTTTATTTCCTCTGTGTTCGCTTTTATCTACATTGCAGGAAACATACGACCAAAACATATGTTTTGTTCTTATGCTTTGATAAACTTATCTTTTCAAGTGTATTTATACTGACTTTTTAGTTTCACAACTTTTATGGCATAATGAAGCTATCAATTTAACCAAAAATTAGCAACTGTTATCTTTAATTAAACACTACTGCAAGCTTAGGGACTAAACAGAATAGTTTGAACTCTTATATTTCCGGGACTAAACCAAGCCTCCCATGAATGTTTGGGTTCTATATTACTTAAATCCTTCTGCAACTTTCTTTACTAGAATCTTATATTTAGTTGTATAATTTTGGTCACTTGAGTTTTGTTTGACTTTTGCCTATAATATTTTAGGGTTTGTGCACTTTGAATAAGTTTGTTGTTGTAGGATGTTTATATTCGGTATACCTTTTATTTGCCAGCGACAACAATTCCTATAGCATACTCTCAACAGTCAACATTACTGTGCACATCAACTCATCAGTAGTCACAAGTGAGCTCTGTTAGATGAATTGGCAATTATAATGTAGATATAATGAAATGTTTAAAACTGTTGAGAGAGAATTGAAGGACAATTTTTGGGTATATTTTTATACGCTACTATGAGTTTGGAATATTTTGGATCTGCCATCAAAATTCGCTTAAATTTTGTATTCGCCATCCAAAACATCTAGCAATTGTTTTATGCCAATATAGGCAGGCTAAGCTAGTGGCCTTAAACAAATGCGGATGAAACTACAGGTTGTGCTTGCATCCGGGCATTGACATTGCTGCAAAGCACTTTATCCATGTTCTTCCTCAGTTTGATGTTGCTTCTGGCCGTCTTCTTCCTCAGCTACGCCTCGGTGGCGCCAAGATCCACATCCTCACTTTGAACCTTCCTGCTCGCCTGCTCTTGGTGCAAGTTCTTGGTTGGTTTGGTTCTTGGGTTTTTTGCTTTCTTGGGCTTCTTGTGCTTCCTTGGGCCCATTCTTAGCTTGGTTGCTGTACTCTGGCCCCATGTATCTTTGTTGGCCTAACAAAGTAGATGATGGCATTGATCATTTTTATGTTGAAATATGGACTTGATATTCCAACAGGCCAAGAGGCCAAAATATACATGAGACAGTATGCAATATGCCCCCTATACAATGTGATAACCCTGCAACCTCTACATGTCTAACACCCCCCTCAAATTCATGTTGGATCAGAAACACTCAGTTTGGAGAGATAAAAACTGTGATGAGAGCTTATTTGTGCATTGGTGAAGAAATCTGCCAGTGAATCTCGGAAGGCACATACTGAAGAACAACCACTTGTGCCTGCACTTGTGATGCTTTGTGAGCTCATGTTTCACTGGATCACGAGCAATACTGATCGCACCCGTGCTATCTGACAAGAGAGGAGTCGGTGCAGAAACAGAAACACCAAAGTCTGCGAGAAGCCACCGTAACCAAGTGATCTCAGTAGTCAGCAACGCCATAGCCCTCAACTCAGCCTCATCACTCGAATGAGAAACTGCAGACTACTTCTTAGTCTTCCATGCAATAAGAGAGGAACCAAGAAAGACAGTATGCAAAAAGAGACTAGCGATCAGAATGATCACTGGCTCAGGTCGCATCAGAGTAGGCCTGAAGCTGTAAGGAGCTAGAACTAAGAAAGAAAAGACGACGAGAGATGGTCCCACGAAGATATCGCAGAACACGAAGAAGGTGGCTATAGTGGATCTGAGTGGGAGCCAAAACAAATTGACTCAAGATGTGGACAGATTGGGAAATATCCAGTTTAGTGATCCCAAGATAAACCAGACAACCAACAAGGTAACGGTATCGAGTGGGGTCCTCAAGAGGCTCACCATTAGTGGGTCGAAGATGGACTCCAAGCTCCATAGGAGTATCCACCGTGCGCTGATCAGTGTGACTAGCACGAGCAATAAGATTCTAAATGTACTTCTCTTGGGAGAGGTAATAGCCCTCATGTGTAGAAGAAAACTCAATCCCAAAGAAGTAACGAAGACCAAGATTAGACATCAAGAAGTGCTCACCAAGATGCTTCTTCACAGAAGCAATATGGTGTGGATCATCTCTAATGATAATCATATCATCCACATAGAGAAGACGAAGCGTGCGACCATGAGTAGAAGTATGAACAAAAAGAGCAGGGTCGTGATCGCTAGCGGTGAAACCGGCAGCAGCGATGGCAGAAGAAAAGCTTGCAAACCAAGCGCGAGGAGCTTTCTTGAGCCCATAGAGAGAGCGACGATGGTGACAACCATCCCAGCAGGGACAGAATACCCAAGAGGCGGCTGCATATAGACCACCTCACGTAGCTCCCCCTGGAGAAAAGCATTCTTGACGTCCAACTGAGAGATGGACCACTAACGAATAGAAGCCACAGTAAGGAGAGTGCGAACAGTGGTCATATGAGCAACAGGAGCAAAGGTCTCATCATAGCCACGACCGTACTCCTACTGAAAACCACGCGCCACAAGATGAGCCTTGTAGCACTTGAGGGAACCATCCGAGAGAGTCTTGATCTTGTACACCCACTTTTACTGATAGGAGTGGTATGAGCAGGTAGGGAAATAAGGTCCCAAGTTCTAGTACGCTCTAGAGCAACAATCTCCTCTGCCATCTCGTGCTGCCACTCCGGATGAGCAACAGCCTCACGGTAAGTCATAGGCTCAGCAAGGGAGTGGCCACAAAACCATAGCACTCAGGAGGCCTAATTGAACAACTATCACGAAGATCATACCGAGGAGTAGAGACTGGAGCAGGACCTAGTAGGGACGAAAGAGGGGAAGGGGCGGAAGAAGACACCTGAGGGTGTGTCTAGGCGAGGACGTCGAGAGTAGTGTAGCGGGAAAGGAGGGACAAGCTCAACAGAAGAGGTAGCAGGCGCAGGAACAAGAGAGTCTGGAGAGGAAGGAACAGATGGAGGTGAAAGAGATGAGGGTGACAAATGTAAAGTCGGAGGAGAAAGCGGAGAGTCAAGAAAAATCAGAAAAGAAAGCACGTCAGAAGACGCTGAACTAGTGGAAGAAGACCGAGGGTAGTAAGGACGAGACTAATCAAAATTGACATCTCGAGATATTCTCATCCTATGAGTAATAGGGTCATAACAGTTATAACCCTTATGCTCAGAACTGTAGCCAAGAAAAACACACTCAACTGATTGAGCAGTCAGCTTGGTGCACTCGCGAGGAGGAAAAACAAAACAGACACAACCAAAACAACGGAGATGACTGTACTGAGGATGCCTACTAGAAAGATGCTCAAGTAGAGTATAACCCTAAAGAGCAGATGAAGGCTGTAGATTGACAAGATAAGCAGCCGTAGAAACTGTCTCAGCCCAGCAATGAGGTGGAACATGAGATGCAAGCATCAAAGCATGAGAGGTTTCACATAAGTGGCGATGTTTACGTTCAGAAACACCATTCTGAGCATGAACACCAAGATAAGAGTATTGGGGAAGAGTTCCCTGGTCAACAAGGAAGCGATGAAGGGCAGCAGATAAATACTCACCAGCAGAGTTAGCACGAAGAACACGAATGGCTGAATCAAACTGAGTACGAACCATACTGGTGAAAGACTGATAAATAGAAAGAACCTGACTACGAGAAGTCATAAGATAGATCCAAGTATATCGAGAATAATCATCAATAAAAATGACATAGTAGCGATGAACCCCTTTCGAAACGAAGGGGGCCGAACCCCATACATCAGAATGAATAAGATCAAAAGGCCTGAGACACATAATCACTAGAATGGTATGGGAGCTACAGCTGTTTGCCAAGCTTGCAACCCGTACAATATAAGGAAGTGTCACTAGAAACAGAGCCAAGAACACCACTTCGAACTAATGAAAACAGGTGTGAACCTCCGATGTGACCCAAACGATAATGCCACTGGATGAAGGTAGCAGTAGAGGAAGCCACTGAAGCGGAGGCGGTGGAGGGAACCGACTGGCTGATGGAGGCAGCGGGAGGAAGGTGCAACCAGTCAAGCTCCCAAAGGCGCTGCGAGTCACGACGCCTAGGGTCAGTCCCAACCAGAGTCCCGGTGCGACAATCCTAAACACAACACGAGTCGGAGTTAAGAATGATACGATAACCATGATTGGTGATCTGACCAGTGGACATAAGCTGCATAGCTAGTTTGGAAACATGAGATACTGTAGGAACAAGAAAGGACAAAGTAGAAAAAGTGCCTCGTCCTGCCACAAGAAGGGAGGTACCATCTGCAGTCATAACTGTATAAAGAACAGGAGGCCTCACAGAGGTGAGATGAATAGAATTTGGTGTCATATGCAATGAGATACCTGAGGAAGGAGGTGGTGGTGGAGAAGCATGAGAGACTAAGCAGCAGAACCAGCTAAACCGAACGAAGCTGGGGCAGTAAGGTGTCGAAGCAGAGTGAGCATCTCCAGCTAAACCTCAGTAGCAGAGCTCTGCCGTGACTCTGATTGAGAAGAGCCACCAGTGCCCTTGGGAGGGCGACTACACCTGTGGCCATGATTCTTCCGCTTATAGCACTACTGAAACGTGTGACCATCGCGATCACAAAAGGTGCAGTGAAGACCCATAGTAGAAGCTACTGCCACCAGTGCAGCTAGAGGCACGGGCGCAGCGGGAGCAGGTGCTGGAGTAGACGCCCGAGCAGCCAGAACAGAGGCGGGCTACAGCTGACCCATGCTGCAAAGACAGTCTCAGCACGAACAGCGGTAAGAGCCTCTAGCACGGACGGACACGGCTGACGAGTTAGGAGGTGAGCACGGATAGGCTCAAACTCTGACTGAAGACGTGTCAAGAACTCGTAGAGACGGTCAGTCTCTAGGTGAGCACGCTGACGCACACAGTAGGGACATGTCTGATAGATGTCTGGTCCCAGAGAGTCAAGCTGACTCCACACCGCGGACATCTGCTGGTAGAAGTCCACAGTGGCATCAAGCTGCTGAAGAGAGTGCGCCTGATGTACGACCGAGAGATACATAGCATCACTTGTCTGCTCGTAGTGGGCATCAAGATGCTCCCACATTAGTTGAGATGTCGGCAGCTCCACTACATACATGGGATAGCGACAGTCAGGCTACCCACCAGGATGGTAGAAGCACAAGCCTTGTCGTCCTGCCACCTCTCATAGGAGTGAAGCTGAGCCTGGTACACCTCCATGGCCTCCTCAAAGGCCGTGGTCGCAGCTTTCTGGGCTGCTTCATCAGCAGATGCAGGGATGTGAGGGGCAGTTGGCAGCGGAGGGCAAGGCGGACACTACCTCTCGCCTATAAGATGGCCCCAAATACGTTGACTCCTCATGTGAATCCGCATGTGCATGGCCCACTCACAATAATTCATCCCATGGAAGATGATCTTCAGAAGTGGAATAGCAGTGTGGGTGGCCATCACGTGCGGGATTTTTTTTATAGCTGCTCTCACCCTGCTCCCTTTAAAACTCGCCGCCCCACCACGCCCGTCTCCACCAGAGAGTAGAACGGAAGCGCACGGCTCGAGCGGGCGATGACGGCTGGAGGCGAAGGCAACGGGCACAGGCAGGTGAAGGCGACGACGGCCGGAGGTACAGGCGGCCGACCGCAGTATGGCGGCGGGGAAGACCGGATCAGGACAGATCCGGCAACGGATCCGATAGCGGGGAGTGGGAGCGGATCTAGCAGTGGGGAGCCCCGATCCGGCAGTAGGAAGGCGATTGGCGGCGGAGAGGCAATCGAGCGGCGAGGAGCCCTGATCCGGCAGTAGGGGCACACAGATCCGGCGGATCAAGCAATGGAGAAGACACATTGGGCAGCACACGTCTGGGGCGCGGGCAACCGGGAGCGTGAGACAGAGAAGCGGCGGCGTCGGCAGCTAGGGTGGGGAAACCCTAACCCTCTCCAGCCCGCGCGGCGGCCCACGTCCGGGAGAAGCAGGGGCACGCAGGCGACCAGGCACGTGAGGCAGAGCAGTGGCGACGGCAGCTAGGGTTGGAAACCCTAGCCCTCTCCAGCTCTGATACCATGTTCGAGATATGAACTTGATAGTACAATGGGCCAAGAGGCCAAATATATACATGAGACAATATGCAATGAGCCCTTATAAAATGTGATAACCCTGCAACATCTACATGTCTAACATTTTAGACATGGCAAGAAGGAAAGAAAGAAAAGGAAAAAAAAGTGACATGTTACTGGTTTAGTTCGTCATAGTGACATGGAGCACTAAGGTTTACTCTTTTGGAGTGCGAATACAAAAATACGCAAATTCCAATGTTAGATCCAAAATATTCCAAACTTACAGTAGCATATACAATTTTTTCCTATTTTTTTGGCTTTTAGGATATCATAATTATCAATCAATTTGTCATTCAGTTCCTTCAGAATTTATGTTAAAATATTAGCTAAGCTTGCTACATCTCCAGATGTTTTGAGTACATTGAGGAGATGTTACATAAGCAAGAACTTATCGAAAATGTGCTTCGCCTTCTAGTCTTGCTTTCTCTTACAAATGCTGGGCTGCCAAAGAAGAATTTCGATTACTTGAGGTATGCATATTTTGCTTTATAAAGCCACTGTGTTTGTGGGGATTTCCTCTATTGCTTTTGTTATAAATTTCATGTTCATTGTTAGTTCATAGCTATGCAACTTGCAAGATATGTTATACCTTATAGGTAAATTGGTTGACAGGATCATTTGGCCTGGAGCACATTTTTCTAGCTATCCTGTTCAGAGCTTTGTTCCCCCACCTATGTGAACTACTAGAAATGTTGATATGTGAATTATTAGTCTTAAATTTCTTGTTTGCAGAATCGAAAGCTATATAGTTTTTCCATAATACCAGAACTAATGACCAAGATGGTTTTTATACTACTAGAGGACTTAAGTACATGGAGCGATTATTTTGATTATATTATCTTAGTTGACTTTGTGCCAATGTCTGTAACATATTTTAGTACATTTGATGATTTGAACAAGATAATTCAGATCAGAGGCTATTGTTTGAGTTAGTGTATTGTGTAATGCTGAAATTCAGAAATTCACTAGTATGATGCATGTTTTGCTGGGTGAAAGGGAGTAAAGATTGTGCTGGTAAGTTAATCTTCATAGCTTATTGAAGGTTGCAAATGGGAATATGGTCTACAACTCTATATCTCGATTCTCGGCTGCAAATGAATAGAGTCAGATTAGATCCATATCCTTTTAGGATAAATATCTTGAGAAATTTAGCATCCAGTAAGCATTTGATTAGAATGCCAAATCTTTAAAATGTCAATGAATACATGCATATAACAATAAATACTCTTTGGAAATATGATTGGACTCAGATGCCATAAGGATCCACATAAAATTATGGAATGCTTTACAATAAGGGCAGTCCCAGTGCAGAAACCACTTAAGTAGTTTCTATCTATGCCATGTCATATAGACACTACTATAGACACTATTATCTCCAATGCATCATATCTATTTATAACCCAAGCAATTAATTAAGCATCAAAATCTCTCTCTCCTCTTCAATCATAATTTTTCTCCATCTATCATGAAGATACCACCATCTCTCCAATGCAAAATTTGGTAGTGTCTATTGCATTGGTTTTCTCATAGAAACTAGGTCTTGCATGAGACCCAGTTTCTTCCTCTTTTTCTTATCTCTCTTATTTAATATAGCGCCACATCATCTAAAACTCCTACATGACAATCTAATTAATGCTATAGATACTATCTTACGTGGAGCACTGGGACTGCCCTAAGTATCTTGCAGCATGTCTGCCATACTGCCATTAGGACAATTTATCTGTACCGCACAAAGGTTGTCTATTTTATGCATGTAAAACAAGAAGGGTTGTTGCTGTTTTGTGATACCCAGCAAGCAGGCGCAGACATACTTTATGGCATTTCTGCTTGCTCAAACTGAGTTTTTCTTGCACCATTCTAGTCACTGATTGGCTGTTATAGATGTAATTTGACAAAATGTGTTTTAGGACCTGTATTGTGCATTTCTTGGATTTTTTTTGGTCCCCTGCAGGCATTGTTGTTGATTTTACATCTTATCTCTATCCTTATCTCTTTTTTGTGCTACTGACTAGGCGGGAAATACTGCATAGTTATGGCATTGAGCACATGCACTTGTTATACAATCTGGAAAAAGCAGGCCTTTTTAAGACATTGATAGAAAACGGCTGGGAGACTGTCAGGCAGGCGAGGGTGAGTTCTTTTGAGTTTATGTTTCGTTTGTATAACATTTGGTTTGTATTTTTACAGTAATTTACTATTAAACGGTGTATTTTTAAGATAGGATCTACAAATAAAGTATAGTACAAACTATACCGAGTTCAATTATATCAACTAAAATCGTATGTTACTTTTTTTACGTACTGCCTCTCACAAATAGACCAGAACTGATTGATCCCATCATAAATAATGCAAGCATATATATGCTAGTTGGAGATGGGGAGTCTCAAGGGAGACGGCTCCAGCTATTATTCCTTTTATGTTGAGCACATGGTTATCTTGTAACACATGGACGCATATGGTTAAGCCATATTATGCTCGTTTCATGAAACACTAGTTATAGGTGCGTTCTTTTAGTTAGAGCTTAATAGTTTTTAATACTAATTTAAATATTTATGTAAATAAATTAAATGCTAACAAACAGATAAATCAGTTCGTAAAGGCTATCTTAAAAAGCCAGCCGAGAAGTCGTTGTAATTTTTCGTTTTGCTGAGATACCCGCCTGGTACGACACGCGAGAACACAACGCAAGCAGAGATTGCTCCTCCTCCACCGTGGGACCAGGCCCCTTGCCGTGACCCGTGCCCTTGCCAGCGCCTGTGCTCTCCGGTCTTTACGCAATGGACAGCGCCTTGCCTCTTTTTTCCTCCGTGGGTCCCGCTGTTCCCCGGACGTGACGCGCGCCGCTGGAAACTTCGCTGCGCCGCGCCCACATGCCGCAAGGAATAAGGATACAACACCTCTGCCTTCACGTGATGCTGGACATGATGCGCCCTGCCTTGGGACGCAGCAAAACGAACATATGACCAGTTGGGTGCCGCTCATTTAAATTAAAAAAGTGGTTTATATCTAAAATTATATTATAATTAATTAAAATTACACTATAACTAATAATAGCTTATTTACTGTAATTAAATGTAAAAAATTTTAAAAATAAAAAATAAGTTGGCCTATCATAACATGGAAACGAATACGGGATAAAAGAACCAGTAAAAAAGCTCAAGAATCAAAAAAAGACGAAATTTAGGAATAGTAAAAAATAAATCAGAAGTTTAAACCAAAATAAACTAGACTCTAGACCGATCTTTTTTTCTAGGGGCACTAAACACCGTTATTTTCTTGTATATTTATCCTCAGTAAATTATAGATATGAAAACAAACTAGGTATGTCACATCATGCCATAAAAAATAACATACCTTATTTAACTCGGCTTCCTACCATACCTAACAAATCTACTAAAACAAGATTAATTCTATCAACCATTTCATTCATCTAGAAAAAGATATAAGTTAAAAGAAAAGGTAGTCTTGAGTTGCTGAAGAAAGAAGACAAATTAGAAGCTCTATACGATAGGATGTACCGCCGTGGTAAACATTGATAGGGATCGAGCGAATTGATGAGTTGGTACGGGCGTTGTTGTTCGGAATTACAAGGGTAGCTTTATTACTGCTGGGTGCAGCACAGTATGTTGGCCCTGCTTATGCTGTTTCAGTAGAGACCATGGGCATTTCGAAATGGATCGAATCTGATTGAAAGGAGTTAGTAGATTTGTGGAGGAGCAGGTGTGATGACAGGTCCTCCATTGTCCACATCCTGAAAGAGGCTCAAGAGCTGGCTGTTTATTTCTTGATCCGTCTTGTCTTCAAGCATAGGGAGTCGTCGGATTGTTGTGTGAAGTTCGCTTGAATATTTTTTTGCGAATTGTCTGGAAGCATGCTTGTCCGTGGTTTCTTGTAACCTCCCTTGGTGAGGACTCTATTTTGTTGCAACATTTATAAAAGTTCTTGGCTTTCTCTCATTAAAAAAAAGATTGATAGGACTCCTCTCATTTCTCACACCATATCAACCTATCAATAAAGAGTTGTTAATTATTCTTATGTTCATTGTGACATTTATGATTAATCTCGAAAGTGTTGTTGATCATTTGTTCGGCAACACAAGCAGCTAATTTACGACTTAAACCATGCCAGCTAGCCAAAATTTTGTCACGTAGGAGCTGTTTGGTTTCCAGCCACAGTTTATCATGTCTAAGGTTAGGCAAGTTTGACCAACTTTGGGAGCTGTTTGGTTGCAGCCACAGTTGTGGCAAGATTCCCTTCCAGCAAACTAGGTCCCACGCGTCAATGACTCAAAAAAGTGTGGCAAGATTCCCTTAGGCTTGCCAAGGTGTGGCAAAGAATTTGAGCACCTCAACTTAGACAAGTGTAGCAATTTTTATTGGTAAAATGTGGCTAACAACCAAATAACCCCATAGTAAACTAAAAGCCAAATCATCGAGCAATCAATAGTCAAAAGAGGTGTCGTCACGGACGTGGAATTTCATGCACATCCACATTCCCATGGAACAGACGTGGAATTCCATGCGCATCCACATTCCCAGGGAACAGAATGATTTGGGCGATTTTGTCAGGTCTTTCGGCGATTCTGTTTCCATCTTGTCTAAAGCAGCGCTTCTGAGGCCTCCGCAGCCGGTTGCGTGTCTTCGGTCCTCGGCCTGAGCGTGAGGAAAGGGAAAGTCGCGTCGTCCGCAGCGACCTAGCGATCTCGTGCAAGAGGTCAAGTCTCCGGTCGGAAGCGCACGAAGAGCAGCAGATGCACATCCATCAGCAAGCAGACCAGGAAAAAGTGAAAGCTTGAGCGTGATAGAGTAAGAGATTAATTCCAGCAGAGCAGAAAAAAGTGAAAGCTTGAGCGTGACAGAGTAAGAGATTAATTCCAGGAGACAAGCGTTTTCTTGTGACAGGAGACTAGTGAAGATATGAAAGCCAAGCAAAAAAGGTAAACAAGACAAGTGTTTATTTCATCACTTGACATCACATCACCACAACCCTGGAGAAGCCTAGAATTGCGCTAGTTTTTTTTTATAATTGTGGAAGTTTTTCCAGAACAGTACACAATCTCTCACTTGATATCTTTTTGTACTAATAAGGGAAGAATTTTCACTAATTACATTTCTAATATTTGCTCTAGCTGTCATACAATTTTGCTTACCTTCATCTGTTTTTGTTCTAACATGTTTGTTGTTCTAGGGTTGGTCATCGCTCTCTGGTTTTGGTTGTCTTTATTGGTGGTGTAACATTTGCTGAGATTGCTGCCCTTCGATTTCTTAGTGCGCAGGTACATATTTGCTAACTTATTTCCATTTTTCATATGTTTAAAACAATTTCACTTCAATGTCACTCGTGCATATGTACTTTCCTGATTTTAGTTTTTATGCTATGTCATTATGAACTCACTAGTAGGCTTTGGTTCAACCATTTTATATGGATTTTTAACATAGCCAACGCGGGGCTGTAGGGAATGTAGGGGGATGCGCGGGGCTGAAGCATGGGGAAGGACCATGCGAATGATGGGATAGTTCCTGACTGGAATTGCTTTAATTATAGATGATGTTACCTAGAACAAATAAAAAGGCATTTTTTACTCAAGAGGAGAACAAGGCTGGCAAGAGGTGGCTAAACTGATACGTCGAGGGTGTTGTCCAAATAGTGGCTAGCTGTTAGAGCAAGTACAATAGTATAGTAACTAGTGACTATAACACTTGTTCATTTCATCCATAGCCTTCAAAAAAAATAGTTCATACAATAAGGTAGCTATTACAATAACTATTTAGCCCACGTGTAAGAGAGTGAAATGCATATTTTTACGTGCTATAGCTAGCTGTAATTTAGTAGCCAGCTTCCTTCTCTCTCTTCCTTTCTCTCTCTGCCACGTAAGATTTAGTTGATATTATATTTGCTATAGCCTGCTGATTAAGCTTTATTGTACCTGCTCTTAGAGATAGATATAACAAAATCATAGAAATAAGTAGCCTTGCAGGATTGGCTCACTTGTACAGCATGCTGTATAGCTTCTGCAAATTTCACGGTGATACTTTTCTGAAAACTAAGAAATTCACATTACAAAATTCCAAACAGATGATAGGGTCATCTATTTATCACTTAACTAAATTTGTAGTGAAATCTGTCGTTTTTTTTATGGATTGCTGGGTCAAGATGGATGTCGCGGATCTCTCCCCTCCCTCCCCCAACCCTACTGTGCCGCCAGCATCGCTCGCACTTGCTACTGTGTTAGATCATGTGACTAGTTCTAGGATATTTTGATGATGAATAATTTACAATGGTTAATTTGTTATGATAAATAATTGGTGATTTTGTTTAGCATTGTTATGCGAGTTGTGTCGCGTGTGTATGGACTGATGTTGGTCAAGTTGAGACGAAATTGTGCCGGAAAAATATTCTTTGGTCTTTACATGTGCAGGTTGAGTATGGAGGTGATCATGGTCGATGACGAGAAGGACTGGGACTAGGATGGGGATATCTAAGGTCCAGACGGTCGAGGATGTCATGCGAGATGATCGGGCTCATGTTTGGGGCGTATGAAGAATAGAGATGGATGATATATGTGGAGCTACGAAGGTGTGGTCCGAAGGCTATAACACGTGGTAGATGGTGCATGGAGAAGCTACGAGAGGTGCAGTCCTATAAGCTTTGACACGTGATGAGTTGGAGAAGATGGAATTTTGGTTCGCAGTATTTGTCGTGACATAGTTTTGATTCTCGTCCTGCGCTCCGTGAAGAAAAAGGCCAAAGTCGCGTTCAATCACGCACAGCGACATCTCTCGTTGGTCGACGTGAAGCCCTCGCCAGCACACCCGCTTTTATTTCTCAGTTCGCGCATCGCATCTCGCGGACGGCCTCGGCGAGACGGCGAGTCATCATCTCGGTTGCGTGAGCTTTGTCTCTGCATCGAACAACGCACGAAGAAACTGCAGCGATGCGTCGTCACATCTTCATTCCTTCGGTCGAGCACGTCTCCTTTGCCTGTTAATAAAAGCTGCAGTCAACACGTCACGACATCGATCATCATACGTCAAACCGGTTGAGTTCGCACGCAAGCAAAGGAAAATCACAGCGTATCCATGGTGCATGACCGATTAGAAGTTTTTGCATGTATGCATGCATGCTTGCCGTAGAAGCATTATTTGTGCTACCATGTGCTCACTGATCAATAAGTTGGAGAGAGAGAGAGTAAGTTAGTTTTTTTTTATTTACTCACCGATCCACCTAGTACATCGACATGAGCGTGGACATAGAGCGACGCGTCGCTCATGAACCCGAGCGTGTTGAACAGCTCTGGTGCGTAGAACATGATGGCGTTGATCCCCGTGAACTGCTGGAATATCTGGAGGAGCACGGCGATGACGAGCTAGGGGTGGACACGAGGTGCTGCACGGTGCGCAGGACCGGAAACCGAGGCCATCAATTCTCACAGAGCAGCCACATGGAAAGCAAGCTCCCGCGCCGCACGTTCCCGCTGTCTCCGAGCCGTAACTCCGAGTCGGAGGCACGAAAGCGCGCGGTGAAAAACAGGAGCACCGGTTTTCTTCGGTCCAAGCCTCTAAGTTAAAAGGTAGAAATCGGCCAGTGTTTTTTTTGACCTTGAGCGGTTATATTTGTACTGTTTACAGTAACTAATTTTTAAATAGTGTGTTTTTTCATAGCGGGGTTAACAGAAAGATTATAGTAAAATATACCGAGTTTAGTTGTATCGGCCAAAACAAACTAGGTATGTCACATCATGCCATAAAAAAATAACACACCTCATTTAACTCGGATTAGTACCATATCTAACAAACCTACTAAAATAAGATTAATTCTATCAACTATTTCATTCATTTAGAAATAGTCATAGCTCAAAAGAAAAGGTAGTCTTGAGTTGCTGAAGAAACAAAAGACTAGTCAGATTGTTAGAAGCTCTATACGATAGGATGCACCGCCGCGGTAAACATTGATAGAGATCGAGTGAATTGGCGTACGAGCGTTGTTGTTCGGAATTCGGAATTACAAGGGTGGCTTTATTGCTGCTGGGTGTAGCACAGTATGTTGGCCCTACTTATGCTCTTTCAGTGGAGACCGTGGGCATTTCAAGATGGTTCGAATCTGATTGAAAGGAGTTAGTTGATTTGTGGATGAGCAGGTGTGATGACAGGTCCTCCATTGTCCGCATCCTAAAAGAGGCCTAAGAGCTAGTTGTTTATTTCTTGATCCGTCTTGTCTTCAAGCATAGGGAGTCATCGGATTATTGTGTGAAGTTCGCTTAAATGTTTTTTGCCGATCGTCTGGAAGCATGCTTGTCTGTGGTTTCTTGTAACCTCCCTCAGTGAGGACTCTCTTTTGTTACAACGTTTAATAAAGCTCTTGGCTTTCTCTCACTAAAAAGATTGATAGGACTCTTCTCACATTTTTCACACCATATCAAACTATCAATAAAGAGTTGTTAATTATTCTTTATGTTCATTGTGACATTTGTGATTAATCCCGAATTGTGTGTCTGTAGTGTTGTTGACCATTTGTTCGGTAACACAAGCAGTTAATTTACGACTTAAACCATGCCAGCTAGCCAAAATTTTGTTACGTAGTAAACTAAAAGCCAAATTATGCGAGCAATCAATAGTCAAAAGAGGTGCGGGAATTCCATGCGCATCCACATTCCGAAGGAACATAATAATTTGCACGATTTTGTCAGGTCTTTCGGCAATTTTGTTTCGCGCGCGTCTCCAGCAGTGTTTTCGAGGCCTCCACGTGGGTGTGGCTTTGTCCAGCCGATCGCGTGTCTTCGGTCCTCGGTCTGAGCGTGAGGAAGGGGAAAGTCGCGTCGTCCCGAGACAGCAAGCAGCAGCGAGCTAGCGATCTCGTGCAAGAGGTCAAGTCTCCGGTCCGAAGCGCACGAAGAGCAGCGGATGCACGTCAATCAGCAAGCAGACCAGAAAAAAGTGAAAGCGTGCACGTGACAGAGTAAGAGATTAATTCCAAGAGAAGCGTTTTCTTGTGACAGGAGACGGTCAACAATTTTTGGGTGTGGCACCAATTCCACGCAAGGGCGGACACAGTCTATTGAGACCGTTCCGTTGCATTGAAATAAACTAATTTATGATAAAAAAATTATATTATATTTAACTGAAATTATATTACAACTAATGATGGCTTATTTAATATAACTAAAATTAAAAATTTTAAAAAAAGGAAAAATAGGTTAGCTCATCATAAACAATACGAATGAATGCGAGAAAAAAATAAGCCAGCAAAAAGCCCAAATAAAGCCAAAAAAACTAGAAAAAGATGAAATTTAATAATAGTAAAAAATAAACCAGAAGTCAGAAGTTTAAGTTAAAACGAGCGATACCTTAATGCTAGAAGAGTAGAGGGAGCAAACATCAGAAACATCTGCACGCCAAGAGCAGCATCCGTCGTTCCACTCGATCCACCGAGTACATCGACACAAGCATGGACATAGAGCGATGCGTTGCTCTTGAACCCGAGCGTGTTGAACAGCTCTGGCACGTAGAACATGATGGCGTTGATCCCCGTGAACTGTTGGAATATCTGGAGCTGGGGACGGACACGAGGTGCTGCACGGTGCGCAGGATCGGAACCCAAGGCCATCAATTTTCGCAGAGCAGCCACGCAGAAAGCAAGCTCCAGCGCCGCACGCTCCCACCATCTCCGAGTCGTAACTCCAAGTCGGAGGCACGAAAGCGCGTAGTGAAAAACAGGAGCACCGGTTTTCTTCGGTCCAAGCCTCTTAAGTTAAAGGTAGAAATCGGCTGGCTTTTTTTCGACTTTCAGCGGTTCCTACTTATATTGTCTGCAGTAATTAACTTTTAAATAGTATATTTTTTCATAGCATGGTCAATAAAAAGATTGTAATAAAAAGTGTACTGAGTTCAGTTATATCGACCAAAATCACATACGACTATTTTCTGTATGTACTATCTCTCACGAACAACCATAATTTAAATATTTAAGCCATAAATCATAAGACCAAAAGAACCCACCCTCATCAAAACATCGAGTGAAATGATAGTAAAAAACATTGTTTTGTTTTAATCTCTTAGCTCAAGTGAAAAAAAGCAAAGTCCAATACTTAGCAACTGTCTACCCCAAGGAGACAGTCAAAGATATGTGAAAAGCATCAAAGATGCTATCCGGTGCTACATCACAGGAACGTGCGTAAAGCCGATGGTGATGCTAAGTAAGTCCAAGGATAGAAAAGTTGGTACTAGAGAACTTCCTGCCTGGTGGCCAGTAATAGTAACTGATTTTTGTCAATACATCGTACATATTGCTATTTTGTAAATACATCACACATACTGCTACTTTTGTAAAAACACTATTTTTGTCAATACATCACACATACTGCTATTTTTGTAAATACGGATGTAAACAGTGCCAAGTATGCTTTTTTCTCGAATCTGTATTCATATTCAGCAGATAGTGAGCTAACGAATCTTTATTTGTATCTGACAAAAAAACTATATTCATTTTCAATCCGATACCCACCAAACATCCGAGCCGATGGTATCTATATTCAAAAAATAGTCTAGATCAATTAAAAATGTCTTGTTTGTTTTTGTTGAGAAACCTTCGCTGGCGACCAATCCGATCGATTCCTCTGTTTAGAACAAATTGAACCAATCACAGAAGACAGAATAATAGATTGAACACACAGAGAGAGATAGAGAGAACTCCTGGTCTTTCTTTATTGCTTTTCATTCATGTGTACAAATTCTGCCAGTACGGCTCCCTATTTATAGTCTATAATGAGGTGCCCACCATGGGCCGCGGGCTGCTGGCCCAGGCCCAGGTTTCCTAACACTCTCCCTTGGACACTCATCCGACACGTTCATGCCTCGTTAAAAACTCCATAAAAACATAGTGGGAAATTTTGAAGAAAGAGTACATGATACATGTTATGCTGCGATGCACGAATTACCTCATTAAAAACCTTGGTTGAGTACAATTCACTCAATTTCATTTAGTCTACAAGACTTTATTCCTTTGGGTACTTAATCTTCATGATCAAGATTTACTAACAGGCTTGAGAGAATTCTCCTCCTGAATTCTGCACTTCTCTAAGTCTCATCATTCCAATCCCTCGCACGCACCTTTCAAAACTAGATGCGGCGAGTGACTTAGTAAATAAATCTGCTAGATTTTCACAAGACATAATATGCAGTACCTTAATCTCGTCCATCTTTTGCAATTCATGAGCATAGAAGAACTTGTGGTTGATATGCTTTGTGAGATGACTCTTCACATAGCCCATCTGCACTTGTGCAACGCAAGCTGCATTATCTTCATGGATAATTTTGGGGGTTTGCACAATGTTCATTCCACATGGCTGCTAGATGTGGTGAACCATTCGGCGGAGCCAAGCGCACTCTCGTGCGACTTCATACAGTGCTATAATTTCTAAGTGGTTCTTCGAAGTAGCTACAAGGCTTTGCTTAGACGATTTTCAGGAAATTGTTATTCCACCACACAAGAATACATAGCCTGTTTGTGACCTTGCGGTTTGTGGGTTAGACAGGTACCCAGCATCTGCATAGCCAATCAAGTTCAAGTCTTGATTCTTTCTGTAGAACAATCCAAGGTCCTTGATTCCTTAGAGGTATCGGAATGTGTCCTTTATGCCCTACCAATGCCTTTTGGTGGGCTCTGCACTGTACCTTGCTAACAGGTACACGGCAAATGCAATATCCGATCTAGTGCAGTTTGCTAAGTACATGAGTACTCCCACTGCACTCAAGTATGGGAATACTAGTCCCAGGACTTCCTCCCCCTCTTCCCTAGGTCGGAAAGGATCTTTTTGTTGCTGTAAAGACCTCCTGATCATTGGTATTTTCGATGGGAATGCCTTCTCAAAGTCAAACCTTTCTAGCACCTTCTAGGTGTAGGCCGACTGATGTACCAAGATTCCTTCAGGGACATGCTCAAGCTGCAGGCCTAAGCAAAACTTAGTCTTGCCCAAATCTTTCATTTCAAATTCTGACTCCAAGTAGGAGCTTGCTTCTTTTTTGTCTTCTACTGTCCCGATGATATTCAGATCATCTTCATACACAGAGATTATACAGAATCCATTCTGGGATCGCCGTATAAATACACAAGGACAATCTTCGTTGTTCGTGTAGCCTTTCTTACAGAGAAAGTCGCTTAAGCGATTATACCACATTCTTCCAAATTGCTTCAGTTCATACAGTGACTTTTTGAGTTTCACACTGTACAGATTTCTATTTGCTCTGTCTTGGTTTGGGAGAGAGATTCCTTCAGAGATTTTCATATAAATCTCCGAATCCAAGTTACCGTAAAGGTATGCAGTCACAACATCTATCAATTTCATTTCTAAGTTCAAATTCACTACCATTGAGATCAGATATCTAAAGGTAATTCCACTCATGACTGGGGAGTAGGTTTCTTCATAATCAACTCCAGAACGTTGAGTGAAACCTAGTGCTACTAGCCTTGCTTTGTATCTCACTACTTCGTTTCTTTCATTTCTCTTTCGAACAAATATCCACTTGTGCCCTATGGGGAGGCGTGCGGCATACGGGCCCAAACGTCTCTCTTTTGTTCAGAGATAGCAATTCAGTTGCTATTGCCTTCTTCCAATCTTCCCAATCTGATCTTTACTTACATTCAGCGAGCGATGCAGGCTTGGGATCAAGATCGATGATGGTGACAATTTTCTTTGCGAAGTAGATATAGATATTGGTTGTTGTCCTATTCATGGACTATCCCGTGTGCACATAATTTATAGTTTTTTCTTCATGAGTTGTTTCTTCTGGAGCGATTGCTTCTTTTAGAGCTTCACCTTGCGCATCGCTTCTTTCAATTGCGGTGGCAAGTTCCTTTAGTTTTTCGGCTCTGATGTGTGCGCATACATCCATGCCGATTTCTTCTTCTATGGATATTCAGATCTGGTATGCTCTTTTTTGAAGGTGTCATACTCGTGCTAGGTCTCAACTGGCTCCCATTCTCGTTCTGGGGGACTTCAGTGATCGGCTGTGATAAGTCTTTCTTATCCTTCTTCACCAGGCGTCCCCGGTTACTTAGGATTCGAGGAACCGGAGTTCTCGTCCTGTTGGATCGAAATCGGCGACAGAGGGGGGTGAATGTCGGCCTCTAAAAATCGTCCCCCTCAAGTACCCACAATGAAATCTCCTTCAATAGCTATAAAGAAAAGCTATGAAGATGATTTGCGCTCTTACTGGAAGGACAAGAAGGATAGCCAAGAAAAACCCTAAAAAGGAACTAAAAATCAGCTTGCAAGATCGAAGGGCCGGTCTGACCTCAAGCCACTAGGCGGTCAGACTGCATTGGCTAGGCCGGTCTGACCGCCCCATCAGAACCGGTCTGACCGGTTGACGAGTTCAGACAACAGAGGGGCTAAAAACTAACAGCACAAAAATGCAATCTTCAAGCAGCAGAGCAATTTGACATTTTCTCTTGACCTAGTCAGCCCAGAACAGTAAGGAAATAACTAAAATACCCAGAGGAACTTGGGGAAACACAAGAATTCATTTCTGGAACAAAAATTTAAGATTTTGCCCAAAAACTGAAAAACTACAGGGAGCAACACTAAAACTTAAATTGCCATCTCAACTTTGATCCTTTGGCTAAGAAACTTTGCAGATAGATCAGCAATAGTCTCAGGACTAGAGAGACCAAATCTTAGGGCAACTAACTAAGAAATACAGAATCCTCCTCAAACCCTAGAAATGGAAAATAAGAACAGAGGAGGCTGAAAATTGAGTGGCTTTGATTCGTTCAATTTGCTCTTTGGAAAAATCGATCAAATGATCTTGAGGCATCATCCCAACATAGAGCAACCCATTTGGGCCTTCTCAGCAGGAAACAACTCAAAAACAAGAAACTGAGAAATCTAGCAAAAAGAAGAACGAGGAACAGACAGGCAAGCATGAGAGATAAACTTCAGAGCCTTCATTCCCAATCAATCAAGGATTACAAAGGAGTCTCGATACGCGATTGAGTATAGAGGAATGATTACATAGAAGCTCAACTCATCCTCTCCCTCTCATAAGCCCAAGAACACCAAGAACTCTACATGCTTGGAGAGGAGACACGAAGGAGACACACAACAGAGTCTCTGTCTCCCTCAACCACTAAAGCCTAAAGCCAAACAACCTCTCCAAAGGCCATTTTGACTAAAGCAAACCCTAACAACTCCTAGAAACCCTTGGAATACATGCAGCCATAAGGAGACATCCTCTCCTTATATAGGCCTTGGCTAACGGGTCTCCAACCCGTTACGCCCACCAACTCCCGAACGGAACCGCTCTCACTTGTGCAGCTTTGCGTTTTTACCAAAACGCCCCTCCTACACCTTCCAGGAAGCTTCCGCGTTCCTTGTCGTCCAAGCCTCGCAACCACCTCGAGTCTCCGCCGTCTTCGACACATCCGACCGTTCTGACCTCAGCGCCACTTGCGCCTAGTCCAGTCACCCCGTGTCTCACCACGACTCCGCCTCGACGTCCTGCAGCCATCACAGACAAGAAACACATCACATGGCACCGCTCGATACATGTAAGCATAAATAGCATCAACGAATCATACTTACGCACGAAGAAGCCCAAACCTGTCGAATCAAGAAAAATAAGCATCCTAATCGCTTTGACCAAGTTTGACCAAGTCCAACCAAGCCAATTGCGCCACGCAACGATATGGTCCGAACCGCACAAACCAAACTCGACCTTCTTAAACCGATGTCAATTACTCATCACACACATGGGGTCATAACCACATGGTCTCTAACGTCTTCTTTTTTTCTGAGGCCTCTGGACGAGATTAGGGATACCTTCTTCTTTCTTTGGTATTTCAACCCTCTCCGGTGCAGTGCGTGCAGACACATGCAACTTAGTCACGCTCTTCAAATCACTAAAGTGATCAGGCAGCTGATTTGCTAATGCTTGCAAATCGATTGTCTTCTGGACTTCTCTTGTTTGCTTCACTAGTGCGCGAGTCATATGCATGGATTCCCGTGGCTTGCCACGTAATTTCTCGATATTTTCATCAAGGGATTGATTTCCTCCCCCCCTAATGACAGGAAATTATCCTAATCAAAATGCAATCAGCGAAGCGGGCAGTGTGCAAATCTCCCATCATGGGTTCCAAATACCTGATTATGGATGCAGTCTCATAATCAACGTATATCCCAGTCTTACGGAGAGTGCCCATTGCAGTACACTGCGGAGTGGATATAAGTACATAAAACTTGCATCCAAACCTCCTGAAATGAGAAATTTTTGGTGGTGGCTCTTGCATTAGTTGCATAGGTAAATGGATGTTGTAGGCTGATGGTCTAAAGTTGATGAGATTCGCTGCATGTAGTACTGCATGTCCCCAACATGTAGCTGGCAAATTACAATTATGCAAGAGGGGTCGGGAAATAAATTTAATTCTCTTGATTAAAGCCTCTGCTAAACCATTCTGGGTATGGACATGTGGTACCGAATGCTCAACTGCAATCCCCATCGCCATACAATAATCATCAAATGCCTTTGAAGTAAATTCTCCGACGTTGTCCATTCTGGTGGACTTGATGTGATGATCGGGGAACACATGTCTGATGCGAATGATCTATGAGATCAATTTTGCGAAAGCATGGTTTCTTGTGGACAACAAATCCACATATAACCACTTCGAGGAAGCATCCATAAGCACCATGAAATACTTAAATAGCCTAGAGATGGGCTGAATGGGACCGCAAATGTATCCCTGGATGCATTCCAGGAATGCAAGGACTTCATCCTTCACTTTCAGAGTGGAGGGTCTAGTAATTAGTTTCCCGGTGGCACATGTAGGGCACACAAAATCTTCATGATTCGGGAAATTCTTCACATTAATATTATGCCCTTGGGAATCATTGATTATATTTCTTATCATCGTAAGATCTGGGTGGCCTAATCTGTCATGCTAGAGACAGAAGAGTTCAGAGCTTCTAAATACTATCTTCCGGATAGTGTAGGCTGCAGGTGCCTTAATGTTGGTATAATATATTCAAGTTTCTAGTGAAGGAAGTTTTTCTAATACCCTTTTTTCCATTCTCTTCATGCTTCGTAAAGAGTAGGTATTCCTTACCGTACTCTTCTTCAGTCTCAACGTGGAAACCATTGGCGCGAATATCCTTAAAACTTAGGAGAGTTCTAGTCGATTCTAGGTACAATAAGGCTTTTTCAATGACCAAAGTTGTGCCCATTTGGAGTATAATTGTAGCTCTTCTTGAACCTATTATACATGCATCGCTTCTAGCGATTGTCGTAAGGCTGCCAATGCTCTTACGAATCGACTGAAAATACTTAGTCTCTCTTAAGATGATATGCGTTGTGCCACTGCTAGCTAAGTACACTTCCTTTATAGGGCACTATACGTGTTCTAATATAGGGTATTTTATTAATATGCATGAGAAGGCAATCAACACATAAATAAAACACTCCAGTATCAGAACATATCATGCCATTATAAACTGAATAAATGAATGAATTCTTCGAATATCATCCAACTACCACGAGAAAATAAATGCTAAAGTACCATCCATGCAAATTCTAACTTGACCATTTAACACAAAATAAATGACATTTAAAGTCTAAATGCATCCTGTGCATCAGACTTCTTCTGCTATTTTCTCGGAGTTGACATTCTCTTCAAGAGAAATTATGGTGTTGGCTGTTTCTAGGTCGAAAGGGGTGCTCCTGTCGTGATGGTTTCAACTTCCATCAGTGTAGGTAACTACTCAAAACTCTCCCCCTCAACCGATGCAAAGCGGGCTTCATGCTGCCCATTGCCATCCCGTTTTGGCTTGTTAGCCTTATTCTCACGTGGAGCATCTGATTTGCCTTTCTGGGCTGCGGCCTTATCCTTCCTTCCCCTTCTCTACATTAAGGGCTTTTGCACCTTATGGCTCCTGGCGTTGGCTTCACGGCCAGCGGAGCTCCCAGATGGCTGAGTGACTTAGTTCTTGTGGAGAACTTCGTCTTGAGCCTCCGCAACCTACGTCATATCAATCAATTCGGTGTATTCCTCGTAGCCATCTTGACGATAGTTGCGTGCGGATTGTACTGTATTGGGGTGGAAGGTGTATAGGGTTTTCTCAATCTTCTTCTCATCTGTGATCTGCTAGCCATAGAGTTGAAAATTGGTACAAATCCTGTGCAAGGTAGAATTGTATTCTCCAACCATCTTAAAGTCGGCAAACCTCATTCTGATCCATTCTTGCTCTGCTTGAGGAAGAATGGTGTACTTTAGCCTCTCAAACCTGCTTCTTAAGTACGGTCCAGAGTGCTAGCGCGCTCCTCTGCCATGCTTTTTTATTAAAGTGCCTGATCATTCTCTTTAGGCGAGGGTTGGGCGTCATGCAGTCCGCCAATACCAATAGCCGCGCGGAGCTTCTTGGCTCCAAGCACTATCTCGACATCGGAAGCCCACATCAGATAGTTTGGCTATGCTGGGCCGGCTCGTCGAACTCCTGGTTCGTGATGCCAATCATCTAAATGTGTATATAAATTTACTACTGGTAAACATGCACGGAATAATTTTCTGCGGGTAAATAAATGGTACAATAGGTTCTCGTAATGTTTCATAATTTTCTGTGCATTTTCTATAATTTTACTGCTAATTTCAGTGATTAAAAGCAATTTAAACAATTACAATTAATCAAAAACAGTAAATAAATACAGAAAATATAGAGAATAAAATGGCAGAAATAAATAAGCTTCAAATGCTAAAAATAATTCAAAATTCGGATTCCCGAGGCCCTTTTATGCTAGAATATAAATTTTCAGTGAATTCTGCAATTTCTGGGAGTTTCTACTCAAATTTTCAGTTCAGAGAAAAATTCGTGCAATTTACTGACTTACCAAGGGATTTTCTGCAAAATTCTGGACCCGCTCGTAAATTTTAGGACCTATCAGTAATTTTCAGAATTACCGAGGCCTTTCTGCAAAATCCGGGACTCCAATTAAAGATTTAAGGGCTTCTTGGTAATATCTCGAGAGACGGAGGGCTTTTTCGCAAAAATTACCGCCCCCTTTTTCCGGCCGGGCCACTTTCTTCCCCTCCTTTCCCGGCCCAACTTGGCCTACTTCGGCCCACTCCCCAGCCGGTCCACCGTGCGCTGGCCCATGCGGCCCGACAGTCCGATTCAAAGGAGGCATGGGTAGGGTTTCCCTACCCCTGTTCACACGGGTGACGGCGCACGGGTCTTCGGTGGCACGGGGAAGGCGGCGCGGACTTGGCTGCCGTGCGACGTGTGAAGACTGGACCGGGTCGGCCTCGGGCCGGCTGCTAGCGCACCCGGTTTCAGCTCGAGTGGCGGGCGGCGCGCGAGCGGTAGTGGCGGCCGTGCGGGGCACACCATGCCCGGGCGGCGGCGCGTCCGAACGGGTGCGTGGCCGGCGCGGCCGTGGCGGCGCGCAGCTGCGGTGGCGGCGCCGCAGTGGAGGAGGAGCGAGGTGGCCGCATGCGGGCGGTGACTAGCCAACTCGATTGTGGCAGCGGTCGGTGCCTCGTGCATAGCGCTGGATTCGGGCGGCAGTCGGGGCAGCCACGGCGAGGCCGGTGCGGCACAGGCAGTCGGAGCCGGGCGCATGCGGGCACGGGGTAGTGCGGCCAATGCGGGCGCAGCGAGCTCGCGTGAATGCGCGGAGCGAGCGGCGCGGCGCCTTGCGGCGCGCGGCTCCACGATCACCGCCGGGCCTGGCGAACCGAAGCGCGGAGGTTTCGGTGGCGGCGCCGGCTGCTGGCCGGCGGTGCGCATGCGGACGTGACGTCGACTCGTGCTCCATGGCCGGCGACTAGCCAGCGGTCGGCGTCGCGCATGCGGGCGCGGCGGCAGCGGAACCGATTTTTTCTGTGCAGAGGCCGAACAGAACGGTGCAAAATTTTTTCTCGTGCAATGACCGAACAGAAAACCGATGCATAATTTTTTCTTTTTCCGTTTCTAATCTACGATGCAATCAACATGTAGGGCCCCAGATATTAACATCCGGATTCCTCTGTGACTTACTGCACTATTCCCTGGATCAGTAGATAGTGCTCACGATTCTGATTACGAATATCAAAATACATATCATGCGAAAGCGTAAATGTAATAGTAAGCTTACTCATGGGCGATTAGGCGAAATCATTAAATTGCAGCAGCGGAAGAACGAAGCACACGGTGGGACCTTGGACATGCCCACAGAGCGACCAAGCGGAGGTTCGCAACCTAGCCCTTGACATCTTCATCTTCTCGGCCAGCTTGTCCAATCTTGTTCTTTGAGGCGGGTGATTTGATTTCTGATTCTGAATTTTGTCGCAAAGCGAGCATGAGCACTCCGACCCCGTGCTCCGCGAGCCAATACACAGAATGCAAATAAATAGTATGCATGGCTTAACAAAGGAGAGGCTCGGGTTATTTTGTTTTGCAAGGAGTGCTTTTGAATACAATTAACTAAAAATCCCTAAGACCTAGCAATTTGAACCAAATCATAATGTACAAGGAAATGCATTATTAATATCGATTCAGATTCCATCCACCGTTACATGGCATCTGCATCATATAGCAATTTCTTCAGCGTTATAGCCGCTTAACTTACCACTGGGACGACACCCAGGACAATTCCAAACCAGGGCAGTCCTTCGCCCTTCAAGTTTTCCCATTCCCAGTTTCCAATGTTTTTAAAACAGAACTATATCCAGTTAAGTTCCCATGTCTGCCCATAACCGTGGGCACGGCTATTCGAATAGTTTTAGACTCTGCAGAGTTTGTACACTTTCACCACAAGAGACAATCAACTCATTGCCCCACACGATTCCTTAGGAGTGTGGTTGAGCAGACCGTCACAATGACTTTTCAAAGTATCTAGTCCTTTCTCCCATCTCACCTTATGGGTAACCTCCCATTTGCGATGGGCCCCATCTGTTTGCACGGGATGTTTCTCACTACTACTAGCGTACGGGCTTCCCTCCCCTCTGCGCTAGCACGACTGAGAAACTTCACCCCTCACTGGTGTCCCTTCAGGCCCCCTTGCCATAGCATAACCCCATCAATCCACTACCAGTGAGATGAGTCCGGGATTTCGATAAGTTTACTTAGCCAAGTTGTATTTCTGAGACTTGTGGTTGTCTTTATTTTACACGGGTTGACATGACGAGATTCAGTCCTTAGTATTATCGGCGGTTCTACCACACTCCACAATTTTGTGCATTCCTTCGCACCACATACCAGCCCCCAAACCATCCGCTCGGATATTAAAGCAAATTGAGAGTTTTGGGAATACAAAATAACCATATCCAACATACACGATCATTATCACCATGACTGCCCAACCAACTTTTCTCCCGATTAAAAGTGATGCTTGGCGCTTTCGCCATGAGTACCTAAACAATACTACGCATGGCATACAATTACGGACTTATTTTGAAAGGTTACTATTATAATTTGTGCTAGGCGACAATGTTCACATGTTCAAATATTTCAAAGGAGGGGTAATATTAACCAAGTACACAATGGGATATAACTAGAATCTTAAATTAACATGTATTTGCATATAAATAACCGCATGCAATTTGATAATTTAAAGCAAAGTAATTTGCAAAATGTAGGTTCAACATGATCAAAGTATTGACTACTTTGGCGCGGTTTACATGCGGTCTTGAGCTCACACGATGCTTTTTCTTGAGTTGGCGTTTATCTTCACTTTGAGCCTGACCTCACTTGATCAAATGGGTCTTCACGAATTCCAATTTCTAATTACGCGATAAACAGCTGAATCCAAATAAAAGCAAATAACTCAAAAGATCCAAACAAATCCGAATAAACTTAATTTAGTTTTACTTTGAGTTAATGGGTGATTCATGTGGTTTGAGGCAAGGCCGATGGTGGGAGGCGATGACTTGATCTTTTTATAAATATTCTCTTTTTATTATTTCGTTATTTATCAAGGAAGTTCCATGAGTTAGGGTAGACCTATGCATCTATGTATGAGCCTAGCTGGGTAGATATTCCTTGCGACTTAGGTTATGGTGAATGCAAAGCTGGGTGATGGATGAGATCTGTACTTATTCTATAAACCTTTTAGTCGAAGGTATTATAACATTTGGATATCTTTATTAAGTTTTAGACCAATCTACGATATAGGCTTTCACTATTAATTAGATTAAGATAAATAGCAAGGGCTCAATATCTATTCTTATAGGGTAATTAATTAGAATTTAAATCTCTAATAATCCCCTTTTCATATTTTATGTATCTTCATTCATAGCTACGCTAATTTTAAGTTGAATTAGGATCCACTCATATGAGTCCTGACATTAGGGCCTTCTAATTAGTAATCCAATTTCAGTACTTATGACATCATTAACCATTAATTAATCCTCTGTCTGAACTAATGAGCTTGTTTATATTCAAATTAATCTTATAGTTTATACTTTTAGCAATTCGAGATGTATAATTTTAGGTTGTGCTAACATTACCTTTTAATATGCCGAATGGTGAGATTAGGTTAATTACAAATGACCTAGGGATTTTAATAGACATGCCAACATGAATTTAACTAAAGATGCCCTTTGGGTTAGGCATCATAGATATCTTACGTACATTTTGTTACCATTATTACTTTTGTTATTTATTTATCTAGGACCGAGCACGCCATACCAGGTTACACTTTAATATCAATATTCGATTAAATCTACGGTTGATATTTATTTATTGATGACACACTAGTGATGACTATTATTTACATAGCTACACTAGGTAGGTTACTTTTAATCATCGATAACCTAGGGTGTTTTGTTGTAACACATGTATATTATTATGACCTCTTATTTATATACTCATATAGGTGCTTACATATGCATTTACTTAGAATGTCTCTACCCTTTAGTTGTTACTTGGTTTAGGTTTCTCATTATTTAACAGTAAAAGATTATCCTAGTTGCTAGGGTTAAAGACAATATTTTATGGCCTAACTTTGCAAATGGTTAGTTTCCACATCATCCTTTAGTGTGCAAAGGTTCATGATTTACATGTGTAGTAGACTTCTATTTGATAGGTTATCATTCCATGTGAGCATTTACCTAAATTATATTCCTACTAACTCCTTTTTAATTACTATCAAGGGTATTCTTTTTATTTAAAGCCTTGTTGTTATAGTTTTTAATATAACATCCAATTTATTTTTCTTAACTCTAACTTGAATGTATTTTTATATGAGATTCTTATTAACCTTGGACATTAAGCATACATATCCTTTACTAATGCCCTAACCAAGGATTAGTCTTTTAGACATGTATTCAAACATATTAATTACCCATATAAGAACTAATCCAGATTTAAATCTTACATAACCTCTTTTATATCCTAAGTTGTTTTTCTTTATTAATGTCTTAACAATCACTAATTAGCTTTGGACTAAATAACAAGGGCACTTAATTGCTCATATGTGGTAATTAATCAAATATTAAATCTTAAATAACATTAGTTATATCCCAATAAAATTTATTGACTCCCACGGATTAATTCCAATTTAAAATCTCAAACAGTTTATTTACCTTCTAATTAATTTTTTTATAGCTTCTCTGAATCATTTCCTACTTTTCCCATAAATTTTCCTAAATTTTCCTAAACTGAAATGAATATTAAAAGCAAAAAGGAAAAAGGGGGAAAGAAATGCGCTGGGAGAGAATCGAACGCGCGACCTCTCTGGAGAATGAGTTCGCAGCCGACGCGGGTGACCAATCGAGCAGCCGCTCGCTTGCGACAATGAGAGGGGGGCAAATTAAATGAGGGGTGCGTTGAGGTTGGCCCGAAACAGAGGAGGTTGGCGCCGGCGGAAGGCAGCGTTGCCGGCGGCGGACGGCGGCCGGAGCGGCGAGGTCAGCCGGCAAAATGGAGTCCCAGGGAGCTGTTGAGGCCGGTGGATGAGGCGGCGCGGCTCGAGGTGGCGCTAGGAAGGGGCAGCGGCACCGAGAGCGACCGGCGGCGAGGTAGAAAAGAGGCGCGGGCAGCCGGGAAGGAGAGGAAGGCGGCGGCGCGTGGCGGGAGGGAGACACCATGAAGCTTACCCAACGGTCGGCGGAGTGGAGAGACTCGAGGTGGCTTGGCGGCGTGAGCCCGGGCGGCGGCGGGAGGCGCACGGTCTGGCGGCTTGGAGAGGGGAGAGGCTCGGCGATGGTCGGAGAAGATCCGGCACCGAGGAGTCGCTCCCACCGCCGAGAATCGGGCGAAATCGACCGAGGAGGAATGGCGCGATCGGCGGCGGTTTCGGCGGCGATGGGAAGATGGCGTTGCGCGAGCTCTGGCGAACCAATTCTCAATTAACTTGAAGAGGGGGAGAAGAGGTGTAGACACGCTGTAATGCTGTTGGTTCGTGGAGTGGATGGCCGGAGCGGCGGAATCGGCGAGGAGTGACAATGGCGGCTCACGGCGGCAAAGGAAGAAGGGGGGGTAAAGGAGGAAGGGGAGTGGCGTGGGGGCAACAGGAGGAGCCACGGCTCTTATAGTCGCGAGGATGGGAAGCTTCAGCGGACACGGCGGGGCAAGTGAGGACGCGCGGGAGGAGCGGGCGCCGTCTTGCGTGCGGCGGGGCAGGGCGAGTGCGATGGCGTGGGCGCGCGTGGTGAAGGAGGCGAGGAGGCGTGCATGGATGCCACGGGCGGAGGAATGCTGGGCGCTGCAGAGCGGAGGCGGCGGGGCGGCGGCGCGGCCCAGCGCAAGGAGGCGGCGGAGCTCCTCGGTCGAGCGAGAGAGAGGAGAAAAGAAAGGAGGAGACAGGCGCTCGCGCGAGAGAGAGGAGAGGCGGCGTGGGAAGGCCCGCCGGCGGGAGAGGAGGCGGGGAGCATGCGGGGCCACCGGCGGGAGAGGGGCGTGGCGGGGCCAGCGGGGCAGAGAGAGGAGGGCTCGGTCGGGAGAGCTGGGTGGGGTCGCCGCGCGACGGAGTGGTGGGCGGGCGACAGCGGCCCGCTCCACTTTCTTTTTATCTCTTTTCTTTTACTTTCTTGATGCATTTACATATGTAATTGTGTGTGTGTATTTATATATCCATATAAAATTTTGGCTTTATTTATTTCTCCTCTTGCCAACCTAGCTTTTATATTTATATTTTGGCATTAAATTTGTGGGTGCAAAATTTGAGTATGTCTATTTATATATATATATCTATATATGTTGGTATTTTATTTACTTGCTACTATTGCTATTTAGGCCATTATTTCTAAAGGATGACATTTTATTCCCTTCCTTTTCTGGATCATCTTTTCAGATTCTTATTTTAAATTTTAATTCTCATTTGTTTAAACATGTTTGTTTTCTTCTTGTTCCTTTTAACCTTTGGAACCTTCACCAAATTTTTCAGAAAATCCCATAAACTCCAAATTCCAATAAAATACCTGGCAAAAATAATTCAAAAGCTTTAAATTGTTAAATTCAAATTTTCAGGATGTTACAAACCTACCCCCCTTAAATGAATCTCGACCCCGAGATTCCGATAGAGCAGAAAGAATGGAGGTGAGGTTATATTGGCTAGTAATGGGTTTCGGATATTACTTGACGTATGGCTCTTTAGCTTCATGGAGAGATGAAAATCTGCACAATAGGGGTCGTTAGAACTTGAAGAAGTCAAAAGGAAAGAGAGAAACTTTGTTTTTCCTGGATGGGTCGTGGATTTCCAGATGCTTGCTCTTTGACATTGTTGTCTTCACATCATCGTAGAATGGAGTGGTTGCATCGTCTATTGGACATATAGTTGCAGAATTTCATATTGATAGGTGGGTAGCAATGGTCTGTGTCCTAGGAGTAGAGGGCCTTAGGAATGCAGAGGTGACGATGGGCATATCTATATAGTGGCCTTTTGTCCTTATCACCGTAAGGCTCCGGTCTTGCAAGTCTTCTTGTCTTGGTTCGATTAGTCTTGAGTCCAGGTTGTTGCAGTTCCAAGGATGTACATTGTAGTAGTCCTTTGGCAGTTCTGTCTCTTCGTACTACCCCCCTTAAAAATAATGTCACTAGTCATTATTCACCTCTACTAGCTCCAGACATGATGGGTCTTGTGGCGATGTGGAGACTCCTCCATTGTACTTCGAGTACTTAGCCAGCATTAATTTCAGGGGTAATCTTTGGGGCAATGGCCTTGTCCTTCGCAAGGAATACATGTGATATTGCTCACATGGCACTCACTAGGCTGGCGGTCTTCCTCGTAGTTGGAGTAGTTCACGGAGCATGGATATGCGCAATGTCTTTTCTCTTCGCATCGTTGACGCGCTCCTTGTTATTGTGCTTAGTGGGCGGCGATTTGATCTATGGGTCCTCTAGATGGTAAGGAGAGAGTGTTAGCAAGGCAGAGTCTCGAGTCTTGATCTTCGGCGATCCATCACTTTGCTTCAGCAGACTTGACTGGGTTTGTAGTAAACAAGGTGAGAGGGAATAGCATGAGGTGAGGATTGAATCGCGGAGATGAGGCATTCTAAACCCATTCTAACTTTAAAGGAAAATACCCCGGAAGCTGGGGTGATACAGGACCACACAAATTTTAAAAGCAAGCTTTTCCGTGGATCGCAAAATTAGGCGCCGAGGGCAAGAAGACAGTGCACAGGGTTCAACGAAAACCTTGCGACAGTACAACGTCTACTCGGGAAAGCACATATAGGAAGCACAGGGTTCATCTGCATAGTTCGTTTAAAACGAAACCATCTAATCTTCATGAATATCTTCAACATTCCTAACCTTAAATTTTTGGAGTAAGGTACGATAAGAGGATCAAAATTTTCCTTTTGAATTGATAGACGGAGGAGGGAAGCATTTGGGGTAATTTGCCTGATATTAGCACTCACTTTGAATTATTGTTCTGAACTCGGGATAAGAAAGCTCTAGAAGTAAAAACGGCTAAGGCAGCATTTAGATGAGAGAGAATCAATTAAGAGAGATAAGAATGAGCAGTATAACTTATATTTTTCGAAATAGTATTTTAAAAAAATATTTCTAGTCATGAAACTAACGGCCAGGCTAACTAGGTCACGACCTGCAGTCGATATGCTCTGATACCATCGCTGTAGGGCCCCAGATATTAACATCCGGATTCCTCTGTGACTTCTCGCACTATTCCTGGATCGATAGATAGTGCTCACGCTTCTGATTCTGAATATCAAAATACATATCATGCGAAAAGCGTAAATGTAATAGTAAGCTTACTCATGGGCGATTAGGCGAAATCATTAAATTGCAGCGGCGGAAGAACGAAGCACACCGGTGGGACCTTCAGGACATGCCCACAGGCAGCCAACTGGAGGTTCGCAACCTAGCCCTTGACATCTTCATCTTCTCGGCCAGCTTGTCCAATCTTGTTGCTGAGGCGGGGTGATTTGATTTCCTGATTCTGAATTTTGTCGCAAAGCGAGCATGAGCACTCAGACCCGTGCTCATGAGCCAATACACGAATGCAAATAAATAGTATGCATGGCTTAACAAAGGAGAGGCTCGGGTTATTTTGTTTTGCAAGGAGTGCTTTTGAATACAATTAACTAAAAATCCCTAAGACCTAGCAATTTGAACCAAATCATAATGTACAAGGAAATGCATTATTAATATCGATTCAGATTCCATCCACCGTTACATGGCATCTGCATCATATAGCAATTTCTTCACGTTATAGCAGCAACTTACCACTGGGGCGACACCGGGACAATTCCAAACCAGGCGGTCCTTCGCCCTTCAAGTTTCCCATTCCCAGTTTCCAATGTTTTTAAAATGAACTATATCGATTAAGTTCCCATGTGCGCCCATAACCGTAGGCACGGCTATTCGAATAGTTTTAGACTCTGCGAGTTTGTACACTTTCACCACAAGAGACAATCAACTCATTGCCCCACGATTCCTTAGAAGTGTGGTTGAGCGACGTCACAATGACTTTTCAAAGTATCTAGTCCTTTCTCCCATCTCACCTTATGGGTAACCTCCCATTTGCGATGGGCCCCATCTGTTGCAGGATGTTTCTCACTACTACTAGCGTGCGGGCTTCCCTCCCCTCGCGCTAGCACGACCGAGAAACTTCACCCCTCACCGGTGTCCCTTCAGCCCCCTTGCCATAGCATAACCCCATCAATCCACTACCAGTGAGATGAGTCCGGGATTTCGATAAGTTTACTTAGCCAAGTTGTATTTCTGAGACTTGTGGTTGTCTTGCTTTACACGGGTTGACATGACGAGATTCAGTCCTTAGTATTATCTGAGCGGTTCTACCACACTCCACAATTTTGTGCATTCCTTCGCACCACATAGCAGCCCCAAACCATCCGCTCGGATATTAAAGCAAATTGAGAGTTTTGGGAATACAAAATAACCATATCCAACATACACGATCATTATCACCATGACTGCCCAACCAACTTTTCTCTGATTAAAAGTGATGCTTGGCGCTTCGCCATGAGTACCTAAACAATACTACGCATGGCATACAATTACGGACTTATTTTGAAAGGTTACTATTATAATTTGTGCTAGGCGACAATGTTCACATGTTCAAATATTTCAAAGGAGGGTAATATTAACCAAGTACACAATGGGATATAACTAGAATCTTAAATTAACATGTATTTGCATATAAATAACCGCATGCAATTTGATAATTTAAAGCAAAGTAATTTGCGAAATGTAGGTTCAACATGATCAAAGTATTGACTACTTTGGCGCGGTTTACATGGTCTTGGGCTCACACGATGCTTTTTCTTGAGTTGGCGTTTATCTTCACTTTGAGCCCGACCTCACTTGATCAAATGGGTCTTCACGAATTCCAATTTCTAATTACGCGATAAACAGTGAATCCAAATAAAGCAAATAACTCAAAAGATCCAAACAAATCGAATAAACTTAATTTAGTTTTACTTTGAGTTAATGGGTGATTCATGTGGTTTGAGGCAAGGCCGATGGTGGGAGGCGATGACTTGATCTTTTATAAATATTCTCTTTTATTATTTCGTTATTTATCAAGGAAGTTCCATGAGTTAGGGTAGACCTATGCATCTATGTATGAGCCTAGGCTGGGTAGATATTCCTTGCGACTTAGGTTATGGTGAATGCAAACTGGGTGATGGATGAGATCTGTACTTATTCTATAAACCTTTTAGTCGAAGGTATTATAACATTTGGATATCTTTATTAAGTTTTTAGACCAATCTCTGATATAGGCTTTCACTATTAATTAGATTAAGATAAATAGCAAGGGCTCAATATCTATTCTTATAGGGTAATTAATTAGAATTTAAATCTCTAATAATCCCCTTTTCATATTTTATGTATCTTCATTCATAGCTACGCTAATTTTAAGTTGAATTAGGATCCACTCATATGAGTCCCGACATTAGGGCCTTCTAATTAGTAATCCAATTTCAGTACTTATGACATCATTAACCATTAATTAATCCTCTAATGCGAACTAATGAGCTTGTTTATATTCAAATTAATCTTATAGTTTATACTTTTAGCAATTCGAGATGTATAATTTTAGGTTGTGCTAACATTACCTTTTAATATGCCGAATGGTGAGATTAGGTTAATTACAAATGACCTAGGGATTTTAATAGACATGCCAACATGAATTTAACTAAAGATGCCCTTTGGGTTAGGCATCATAGATATCTTACGTACATTTTGTTACCATTATTACTTTTGTTATTTATTTATCTAGGACCGAGCACGCCATACCAGGTTACACTTTAATATCAATATTCGATTAAATCTACGGTTGATATTTATTTATTGATGACACACTAGTGATGACTATTATTTACATAGCTACACTAGGTAGGTTACTTTTAATCATCTGATAACCTAGGGGTGTTTTGTTGTAACACATGTATATTATTATGACCTCTTATTTATATACTCATATAGGTGCTTACATATGCATTTACTTAGAATGTCTCTACCCTTTAGTTGTTACTTGGTTTAGGTTTCTCATTATTTAACAGTAAAAGATTATCCTAGTTGCTAGGGTTAAAGACAATATTTTATGGCCTAACTTTGCAAATGGTTAGTTTCCACATCATCCTTTAGTGTGCAAAGGTTCATGATTTACATGTGTAGTAGACTTCTATTTGATAGGTTATCATTCCATGTGAGCATTTACCTAAATTATATTCCTACTAACTCCTTTTTAATTACTATCAAGGGTATTCTTTTTATTTAAAGCCTTGTTGTTATAGTTTTAATATAACATCCAATTTATTTTTCTTAACTCTAACTTGAATGTATTTTTATATGAGATTCTTATTAACCTTGGACATTAAGCATACATATCCTTTACTAATGCCCTAACCAAGGATTAGTCTTTTAGACATGTATTCAAACATATTAATTACCCATATAAGAACTAATCCAGATTTAAATCTTACATAACCTCTTTTATATCCTAAGTTGTTTTTCTTTATTAATGTCTTAACAATCACTAATTAGCTTTGGACTAAATAACAAGGGCACTTAATTGCTCATATGTGGTAATTAATCAAATATTAAATCTTAAATAACATTAGTTATATCCCAATAAAATTTATTGACTCCCACGGATTAATTCCAATTTAAAATCTCAAATAGTTTATTTACCTTCTAATTAATTTTTATAGCTTCTCTGAATCATTTCCTACTTTTCCCATAAATTTTCCTAAATTTTCCTAAACTGAAATGAATATTAAAAGCAAAAAGGAAAAAGGGGAAAGAAATGCGCGGGAGAGAATCGAGCGCGACCTCTCGGAGAATGAGTTCGCAATGACGCGGGTGACCAATCGAGCGGCCGCTTCGCTTGCGACAATGAGAGGGGGCAAATTAAATGAGGGGTGCGTTGAGGTTGGCCCAAACAGAGGAGGTTGGCGCCGGCGAAGGCAGCGTTGCGGCGGCGGCGGGCGGCGGCCGGGCGCGAGGTCGGCCGGCAAAATGGAGTCCTGAGGAGCTGTTGAGGCCGGTGGATGAGGCGCGCGGCTCGAGGTGGCGCTAGGAAGGGCAGCGGCACCGAGAGCGACCGGCGGCGAGGTAGAAAAGAGGCGCGGGCAGCCGGAAGGAGAGGAAGGGGGCGGCGCGCGTGGCGGGAGGGAGACACCATGAAGCTTACCCAACGGTCGGCGAGTGGAGAGACTCGAGGTGGCTTGGCGGCGTGAGCCGGGCGGCGGCGAGGAGGCGCACGGTGCTGGCGGCTTGGAGAGGGGGAGAGGCTCCGGCGATGGTCGGAGAAGATCCGGGGCACCGAGGAGTCGCTCCCACCGCCAGGAATCGGAGCGAAATCGACCGAGGAGGGAATGGCGCGGTCGGCGGCGGTTTCGGCCGGCGATGGGGAAGATGGCCGTTGCGCGAGCTCTGGCGAACCAATTCTCAATTAACTTGAAGAGGGGGCAGAGAAGAGGTGTAGACACGCTGTAATGCTGTTGGTTCGTGGAGTGGATGGCGGAGCGGCGGAATCGGCGGGAGTGACAATGGCGGCTCACGGCGGCAAAGGAAGAAGGGGGTAAGGAGGAAGGGGAGTGGCGTGGGGCAACAGGAGGAGCCACGGCTCTTATAGTCGCGGGATGGGGAAGCTTCAGCGGACACGGCGCGGGCAAGTGAGGACGCGACGGAGGAGCGGCGCCCGTCTTGCGTGCGGGCGGGGCAGGGCGAGTGCGATGGCGTGGCGGCGTGGGTGAAGGAGGCGAGGCGTGCATGGATGCCACGGGCGGAGGAATGCTGGGCGCTGCAGAGCGGAGGCGGCGGAGCGGCGCGGCCCACGCAAGGAGGGCGGCAGAAGCTCCTCGGTCGAAAAAGCAGAGGAGAGGAGAAAAGAAAGGAGGAGAGAGGCGCTCGCGCGAGAGAGAGGAGAGGCGGCGTGGGAAGGGCCCGGCGGGGGAGAGGAGGCGCGAGCATGCGGGGCCACCGGCGGGAGAGCGGGCGTGGCGGGGCCCGCGGGGCCAGAGAGAGGAGGGCGCTCAGTCGGGAGAGCTGGGCTGGGGTCGCCGCACGCCGACGGAGTGGTGGGCGGGCGACGGCCGGCCCGGCTCCACTTTCTTTTTTTTATCTCTTTTTCTTTTTACTTTCTTGATGCATTTACATATGTAATTGTGTGTGTGTATTTATATATCCATATAAAATTTTGGCTTTATTTATTTCTCCTCTTGCCAACCTAGCTTTTATATTTATATTTTTGGCATTAAATTTGTGGGTGCAAAATTTGAGTATGTCTATTTATATATATATATCTATATATGTTGGTATTTTATTTACTTGCTACTATTGCTATTTAGGCCATTATTTCTAAAGGATGACATTTTATTCCCTTCCTTTTCTGGATCATCTTTTCAGATTCTTATTTTAAATTTTAATTCTCATTTGTTTAAACATGTTTGTTTTCTTCTTGTTCCTTTTAACCTTTGGAACCTTCACCAAATTTTTCAGAAAATCCCATAAACTCCAAATTCCAATAAAATACCTGGCAAAAATAATTCAAAAGCTTTAAATTGTTAAATTCAAATTTTCAGGATGTTACACAACATCTACCCCTTTTTACAATTTACCGATCGACATTGTGCCGGTGACTTCAGGTCTGCTCGCGGTAGATTAGGGCGGATTTGCACGTAGAGATTCAATCTATAATGCGAAAATACAAATTCAAAGTGATCTAGAAAATTCAATCTATTAGGTGCTTCGATGATTACCTTCAATTCACCGGAGCGAAGTCGTGCTGATAACGTGTTGAGGAACCTTCGCTGGTGACTAGTCCGATCGATTCCTCTGTTTAGAACAAATCGAATCAATCACAGAAGACAAAATAATAGATTGAACACACAGAGAGAGATAGAGAGAACTCCTGATTTTTCTTTATTACTTTTCATTCATGTGCACAAATTCTGCCGGTACGACTCCCTATTTATAGTGTACAATGAGGTGCCCACCATGGGCTGTGGGCTGCTGGCTCAGGCCCAGGTTTCCTAACAGTTTTAAGGTCTTGTCTTCAGTTTTCAAGCTGAGCCCCTCTCTAAGCTCGCAAAAAAATCGAGGTGAGCTAAGGTATGTTCTTTTCAGTAAAGGTTAATAGTTTTTAACTCTGGTATAAATACTGTATGAATAAATTAAATATCAATAAATCGATAAGTTAATTTAAAAAACTATCCAAATAAACCACTTGGAAGTAAATCACCTCTTGTTGGACTTTTTCGTTTGCTCAGACACGATTTCGGTCCTGCCGTCAACGTGACCCGTCTGCTACACGACACGTGAGAACACAACACAAGTAGAGGTGCTCCTTCACCGTAGGTCCCTTGCCGTGACCGGTGTCTGGTACACGACCAGTGAGAGCACAACACTTGCCGTGACCGGTGTCTGGTACACGACTAGTGAGCACAACACAAGCAGCACCACTGCGCTCCGGTCTTCACGCAATGGACAGCGCCTTGCCTCCTTTTTCCTCCGTGGGTCCCACTGTTCCCCCCAACGTGACGCGCGACGATGGAAACTTTGCTGCGCCTAGATGCAGCAAGTAAGGTCTGTTCTTTTTCTTTGAAGTTGTAGGACCTAATTTTTACATGAAATATTTTTTTAAGATAAGATCTATAAATAAAATGATGTACATGTTAAAAATTCAACATCTATATCATCTAAAATCGTAAGTGAATATCTATCTCTCCATAATCTGTACTATAAACAATTAAAATTCAAAAATTTTAGTCAAAAGCTAACAACCGTTGCCAAACAGTCCCGTACACCTCTGCCTTGGCTTTACATGATGCTGGACTGCTGGACATGATGTGCCCTGCCTTGGGACGCAGCAAAACGAACACACTAGCACGATAGGTCGATCTCTTTTTTTCCAGGGCACTAAACACATCTGTTTTCTTGTTTTCTTGTATATTTATATTGTATAATTATAGATAGAAAACAAACTAAGTATGTCACATCATACCATAAAAAATAACATGCCTTATCTAACTCGGACTTCTATCCTATTTAACAAACGTATTAAAATAAAATCAAATCTATCAACCATTCTATTTATTTAGAAAGTACTATAAACTAAAAAGAAGGAGGCAGCATAGAGTCAAGAGCTGGCTGTTTATTTTTTTGATCAGTCTTGCCTTCAAGCATAGGGAGTCGTCGGATTATTGTGTGAAGTTTGCTTAAATATTTTTTTCCCAATCGTCTGGAAGCATGCTTGTCCATAATTTCTTGTAACCTCTTTTCATGAGGACTCTATTTTGTTGCAACGTTTATAAAAACTCTTGGCTTTCTGTCTCAAAAAAAAAAAGATTGATAGGACTCTCCGCTCATTTTTCACACCATATCAATCTATCAATAAAGACTTGTTCATTATTCTTATGTTCATTGACTTTTGTGATTAATCTGGAATTTGTGTGTCTGCAGTGTTGTTGATCATTTGTTCATCGCCACAAGCAGCTAATTTACAACTTAAATCACGTCAGCTAGCCAAATTTTTGTTACGTAGTAAACTAAAGGCCAAATCATGCTAGCAATCAATAGTCAAAAGAGGTGTCGGCAGGGACGTGGAATTCCATGCCCATCCACATTCCGAAGGAACAGAATGATTTGCGCTATTTCGTCAGGTCAAGGTCTTCCAGTTGCTTGCTTTAATACCAAACCGGCTCCAGCTCTTCACAAACAGAAACTAATTGTCCAAACTTTTTTCTTTTTGAATTTCTTTCCCTCTCTGTTTTTTAATAGTGCTCTCGGTTTGGATATTGTAATACCACTAGAACGCAAAATACAAGTGTTGTAGGGGTGGCCCCCACCTAAACCCAGCAGGCCTGTTAGAAGACTACAAAGACCAGAGTAGAACATGTATAATGACTCAAATACCCTTAAGGGGATACACAGATGTAAGGGCATGATTGTAAAAGCACCCCCACGTGAATATATATAACAGGATGAGGGGAGGAAGGCACGGACACTTCCCACTCCCCACTACCACTTCTCTCTGTTTGATCTCAGAACCACAACAGTTTGGCGCCGTCGGGGGCGAAGACAAGCCTGAAGATCAAAGAAGAAGATGGCACCCAAAAAAGCTTCATCGGCGGCGGCGAAGGAAAAGGAGACGGTCGGGACGGAGCGGCGCGTGAGCACCAGGGCCTCGGCGTCGGCTGTCGCGGCTGTGAGCGTCGACGTTCGCGCGATGACGACAACCAACCCCACCACCGCGACTACGACGACTGCTCCGGCCACCTTCGTCGTAACGCTCACCGGCTGCGCGGATCAAGGGAGCGCAGGAGACCGTGGCGGAGCAGCTGACGGGGCGGGACCTTGCGACACGATCACCCTCGCGCCGACCCACCCGCCTGGCGCGCCGACGACCCCGACGACATCTGCGGCGGAAGGCGCTCTCCGGGCAACCATCCACGCATCCCAGCGGAAGATAGGGGACCTCCGAGGAGCCGTCCGAGACATGCGTAAGGCTCGGCCAGCAAGTCACGTCGGCGGTCGCGTCGAGTCCACTCCGAAAGGGCGGACGGCCGCGCGCCTTACACCGACCCACCGCCGCAGACGCCGACTGGGCCTCGCTTTGGCGGGACTACGGCGGCGAGGTGGTCCGAAGATTGCGAGTTCCCCAATATCATTGAGCCGGGCAAAGGCGAGACGGACCCCGGGGACTTCGCGCGCATGTACGAGGCGGCAATCGAGGAGCTCTTCGGCACAATCGAGGAACATGCGCGGGCTGAGGAGAAAGCGTGGAGGCGCAGTACTCCCACCCCCTACCTCGCCCCCGCCGAGGGCTCGCCGCTTGAGGAACGTCGTGGTTTCCTGGAGCGGGCCCACGGTCGACAACTTAGGGAGGATACTCCCGGGAGCGGCGGCACAGAAAAACAGGATAAAACGCTCGAAGGCAGGCACAAGCCTCGGCGCCGCCAACGTAGGCAACAAAGGGCCCACCATGGCCTCGGCATCAGGAGTATCCTTCGAGGACCGACCCCCATCCGACGCGGAGGGAGCGGGGGACGAGAAGCCAGACCCGGGTCTGGCGGGCGCCCCCGCGTGCAACAAGAGCCCTTGGATTACGGCAGCTGGTGCGAGGTGCACGGTTACGGCGACCACCGCACGGAGGCGTGCACTGCGCTCATGACACTGCGACGCACGTTGGCCGAACCCCAGGCCTCGCCCTCCCAGCCACTTCCCGAAGCTCAGAAGCATTGTTCGCGGGACAATCCCCCGCGAGCACCCACCGGAGAGGACACACGGTGCCGCGCTGTAAGCATCATCATCGGCGGGTCCTTGCCTCGGGCCCCCTCGGAGCGGCCGCACCTGTGGATGCCGCCCTGTAGTATCACCTTCGACCTGAATGACGCCAGAGGGGTGGAGTATCCTTACCAAGACCCTCTGGTCATCCAGGCCCACATAGCGCATTGTGAGGTCAGGCGCATCCTGGTTGACGGGGGAAGCTCTGCGAACGTTTTGATCGCAGGGACCCTCGATCGCATGGGAATCCCTCGCAGTCGACTAGAGCAGCCAGGAGCTCCTCTTCAAGGCTTCGGAGGCCAACCGCGACAGGCGTTAGGACATGTGTCCCTCCCGGTCACGTTCCGCCAAGAAGGTAACAAGGGCAACATCCGGACCGAGCATGTCCTCTTCGACGTCGTGGACATCCCGCACTCGTACAACGCCATATTGGGCACCTGCCATCAACTCCTTCGAGGCGATCGCGCACCCTGCCTTTTTATGTATGAAGCTCCCGGGTCCGGAGGGCATCATCACTGTCTTCGGCGACCAGGACCTGGCTAGGCGCACGGAGGCCGCCAGCCGGATCCCGCATCGCTTGGTACATGCCCTCTCCGGCACCCCCGGGGAGGGGCCCTCCGCTCCCGGATGGACGCCGAAGCCTCGGCCCGAAGGCGGAGTCAAGACGATGCCACTCCAGAGGGAGGGACAGTTTGTGTCCATCGGCGAGGGGCTTCCCCTGGAAGTCGAACGAGATCTGCTCCAAGTGCTTCAAAACAACGCAGACATCTTCGCATGGTCTCCCGAGGACCTCAAGGGCGTTAATCGAGCGGTAATCGAACATCGCTTGGCGGTCCGCCCCGACGCTAAGCCGGTCAAGCAAAGGCTGCGGCGCATGTCGATGGATCGGCAGCAGGCGGCCAAGGTAGAGGTGGAGAAGCTTCTCCGGGCCGGGGTCATTCGCGAGGTCCACCACCCAGAGTGGCTCGCTAACCCAGTATTAGTCAAAAAGGCCAGCGGGGCCTGGCGTATGTGCATCGACTTCACAGCGCTCAACAAGGCGTGCCCAAAGGATAATTACCCTTTGCCGCGCATCGATCAGCTCGTCGATGCCACCGCCGGGTGCGAGCTAATGAGTTTCCTGGACGCCTATTCAGGCTATCATCAGGTCTACATGGCTGAAGACGACGAGGAGAAGACCAGTTTCATCACGCCGATCGGGACTTTCTGCTTCGTAAGAATGCTTTTCGGCTTGAAGAACGCAGGCGCTACCTTCACCCGTCTCGTCGCGCTGGCCTTGGCCGTCCAGCTCGGGAGGAACGTGGAGGCTTACGTCGATGACGTGGTAGTCAAGACTCGACACCTCGCGCTGCATGGCCGGGACCTCCAAGAGACCTTCGACAACCTAAGAAAGGCCGGCATCAAGCTCAACCCCGACAAATGCTCTTCGGCGTGCAAGCGGGCAAACTCCTGGGTTTCCTCGTATCCGGCCGGGGCATCCAGGCGAACCCCGACAAGGTCGACGCCATCTTGGGTATGGAGCCACCCAAGATGACGAGGGAGGTCCAAAGGCTGGCGGGTCGCATGGCAGCCCTAAGTCGTTTCCTGTCTAAGGCGGCGGAGCGGGGCTTGCCGTTCTTTAAGACACTCCGCGGATGTGACGGATTTCGTTGGGACAACGAGTGCGCGGAGGCCTTCAGCGAGCTTAAGAAGCATCTCGCAAGTCTCCCTACCGTCGCCCCGAGCAACTGCAGGCTCCCCCTGCTTTACTGCCGCATCGATTCTGGCCGTCGGCCGCCCTGGTTTTAGAAGAAGGCACCACGCAGCGCCCGTATACTTCGTCTCAAGCCTCCAAGGTGCCAAGACAAGGTACACGGAGCTCGAGAAGCTCGCCACGCGCTGATCATGGCCTCCGAAAACTCGCCACTATTTTCGGCCCATCCGATCACGGTGCCTTCCTCCTTTCCCTTGGCGAGAGATGTTACACAACAAGGAGTCCACGGGCGCATTGGCAAATGGGTCGCGAGCTTGCCCGTTCTCCCTAACCTCGCCACGGACAGCGATCAAGTCCCAAGTTCTCGCCGACTTTCTCGCAGAGTGGACTCCGTCGGCTCAGTCGCCCGTAAGAACGCCGACCGTCCGACGCCACCATCGACGGAGCTTACAGCGCCGCGCGCGGGTGTAGGCGCGGTAATTGTCACGCCCGAGGGGCAGCGCCTCCTGTATTCGGTGCGCCTCGCTTTCCCGGCTACCAACAATACAGCCCAGTATGAGGCGCTGCTCTTCGGCCTGACAAAGCTCAGGGCAATCGGGGCACGGCGAGTGCTCGTTCGCACGGACTCGCGTCTGGTGGCGGGTCATGTCGACAAGTCTTATCAAGCCAAGGACCCGGAGCTGGCCAAGTACCTGGCAGCGGTTAGAGCAAGGGAACGGCACTTCCTGGGCGTAACAGTCAAGGCCATCCCCCGGGCGGAGAATGAGCAAGCCGACGCCCTCGCGGCGGCCACCAACAATCGCCACCTCGACGGGCGTTTCTACGAGGTGTTGCCACAGGCGGCCATAACGCAAGATAGCCGGGACGCGGCCATCGTATACCACATCATCCCACAGGGCGACTGGCGGGAGCCCATCTTTAACTTTCTACAGGGCATCGCCGAACCAGACGACCCCGCCGAGTTATGGCGTCTACAGCACCGCGCCAGGTCCTTCCAGGTGTTTGAAGAGACACTCTACAAAAAGGGAGTCTGTGCGCCACTCTTGCGGTGCCTCTCGGTTGAGGAAGGGAGAAATCTCCTTGCGGACATCCACGCAGGTGCGCGCGGGTCTCACCTAGCAGCAAGGTCTTTGGTCGGTAAGACGTTCAGGCAAGGCTTTTACTGGCCAACTGCCATCGCCGACGCCCAGGACCTCGTGCGTCGGTGTCAAGGATGCCAGTGGATGGGGCGCACCATCCGCAGGCCCCCGACGCACCTCAATCCCATCCCCCGAGTGTGGCCGTTGGCACGCTGGGGCCTCGACATAGTAGGACCGCTTCCCCGAGCCCCGGGGGACCTGCGATTTGTCGTGGTCGCACTAGAGTATTTCTCCAGATGGCCGGAGGCGGTAGCCCTAGCTAAAATAACCTCGGCGGCCATGCAACGCTTCCTCTGGCAGAACATTATATGCTGCTTCGGCGTGCCCAGGGAGCTCACCGTCGACAACGGCCTACAATTCGACGCCACCCTATTCAAAGAGTATTGCGATGGCATGGGCATCACGCTCCGATTCGCCTCAGTGGGGCACCCCCAGTCCAACGGAGCTGTGGAGAGGGCGAACGGCGCTATCTCGGCCGCTGTCAAGAAGCGCCTGGTCGGGCTGCCAAAAGGCAAGTGGCCGAGCGAGCTCCACAGCGTCCTTTGGTCCCTCCGCACAACGGCAACACGCCCGACGGGGTTCACGCCCTTTAAGCTCCTCTTCGCGACGGCGTTGACGCCGAAGAAATCAAGGCCGCTCGCGGAGGGTCCTCGCCCCGCCACGAGGAAGAGCGCCGTGTGTCCTGGATCTCCTCGACGGTATGCGGGCGAGGTGACCCAACATGCCGAGAAGTATGCAAGACAGAGCAGTGCGTGCTCGGGACCGCTCGGTATACCCACGAACGTTCGTGCCCGGGACCTCGCCTCGAGTGGCGCCCACGCGGAGACCGTGGGCAAGCTGGAGTCTAAGTGGGAAGGTCCCTTCATTGTCCTAGAAGCATTGCAGAAGGGGGCATACCGCCTTGCCACACTCGAGGGACAGATTCTCCGTCATACATGGAACGCCGACAAGTTACGGCGGTACTATGCCTAGCAGCAACACGGCAAATGTAGCGGCGCCAGTTTTCTGTTGCATGGTGCTCACCCGCGCAAACGGGAGTTCAATAAAGCTTGCCGTTCCTAAAGTTGCTTACCCCGCCAGTCCACGGACTCTAAATAAGTCGTAGCGTCGAGGTCGCCTCCGCACGCGAGAGTCCACGGACTATAAATAAGACGTAGCATCGAGGTCGCCTCCGCACGCGAGAGTCTCCGGACTATAAAGAAGTCGTAGCGTCGAGGTCGCCTCCGCACGCGCCAGTCCACGGACTCTAAATAAGACGTAGCGTCGAGGTCGCCTCCGCACGCGAGTCTCCGACTATAAAGAAGTCGAGCGCCGAGGTCGCCTCCGCGCGCGCCAGTCCACGGACTCTAAATAAGACGTGGCGCCGAGGTCGCCTCGCGCGCGAGTCTCGGACTATAAAGAAGTCGAGCGCCGAGGTCGCCTCCGCGCGCGCCGACCCACGGACTCTAAATAAGACGTAGCGCCGAGGTCGCCCCGCACGCGAGAGTCTCCGACTATAAAGAAGTCGTGGCGTCGAGGTCGCCTCGCGCGCGCCGCCACCACGGACTCTAAATAAGACGTAGCGTCGAGGTCCGCCTCCGCACGCACTCTACGGAGTATAAATAAGACGCAGCGGGGGGACGCCCTCGCGCGCAATAAGACGCGGATGTTTTCCCTGCGCACTCTACAGAGTATAAACAAGACACGAATATCGTGCACGCAACGGACGTTGCCTCCGTGCGTACTCTTCGGAGTATAAAAAGACGTGGATGTCGACCCCACACATTCTCTGAAGTATAAGCTAACAAACTATTGCTTTGATTCACTGAGAAAACAAAGGGGTTCCGTGATTACAAGCAGGGGCAGCAGTCCCCCCCGACCTCCTCGACCGATCGCTCAACCCTGGCGCGGTCCCGGCGAGCTCGTACCGCCATTGTGGCCGCGGAACATCGCTTCATGCCAGCGGAGAGGGTCCCCTTCTCCATGCAGCGTCTGCCACACGGCAGCCCTCGCCGCATCCTCCCCAAAGCGATCCCAGATCCGCCGATGGAAGTTCTGCAGGCTAGGCCCGACGAAGCGAACAGCGTCCACCATCACCTCCGGCCGGCCTGGAAGATCTAGTTGCGGATTCACCAGTGCATGGGTGTGTCGGCACCCATGAGTATGAAGCATGGCGAGGGCAAGGCACGCGCCAACATAACCACAGTGCTCGCCAAAGGTTCTGGCACCACGGAGAGCAACGCTCGCCCCTTCTTGGATCAGCTCGAGCGTCTCCGTCAGGTCCTCCGGACTGTGCGTAGTGTCCGGTACATTAACACACAAATCTCGGAGGGCCTCGTTCAGAGCCTCCATGGCCCGCCATGCGGACGCGGACACGCTGCCTAAGGCGCCGCTCTTCGCTGCAACAGACTCCGCCAATTGGGTCTTTTCCTCTTCTAGGGCGGCGATCTGTTGCACAAAGGAGTCGCGTTCGCGGTGCCGCGCACGCTTGATCGCCGGTCTCGGCCGCGCTTCCTCGGCCTCGAGTTGCACGGCCTCCATGGCGCCCCCCAGCGCGCGAAGTTCTTTATCTTTCGCTGCGCAAGCATCGTGACGCGCACGCACGGCGGCTTCCATAGCTCTCCGCTCCCCGGTCGGGCCTCGTCAAACGCCTACTGATAGCAAGCGATCGACAGAACAACGACTCAAGAAACGCCGAGGTACCTAGCAACCGGCGCATATACTTACCCTTATTTCCGCTCGCAGCGCGAGTGCTAGGTGGTCTCCTTCGCACGAGGACAACGTCGCCGGTCAAGACCGTTGTTCGCACGCTCGCGCCGCCGTGAGGACGCCGTACCTCCAAGCGTGGGAGGAAGTCCGAGAGAACGGGCTCGATCCCATCGCGTCGAAGCCGCTAACGCGCGCCGCGCCTCGGCGCAGCAAGCGCGAAGGGACACTCGCATAGGATTTGGACTTCGCGCGCGCCTTCGTTGCTCGACCCTTCGCGTCCGGAAGACCTAGTCTCTCCTGGGGTCGATGGAATGAGCGAGCAGATCAGAGAAGAGTTTCGCGAAGTCGCGGGAAGAAAGGGAGTCGCACCTACCTTCTACGCCCCCCGTCGCAGCGAGAGATACCGCTGGCTCGATCTCAGGACGCGGTGCAACTGCCTCGGTGCCCGGCGTGAAGGCCCCTTCGGCCGCGCCAGGCGTCATCCCGAGGCACGAACCTGCAACGCTGCATCGACCCTTCGTAGGCGACAGGGACTGAAGCTGAGGGCACTTCACCTGTGGCAGGTCGGGCGACTCTTCCGCGCCGCTCCCAGGCGCACGCCCGGTGGCACCAGCGATAACGGCCGCAGGAGGTGCATCTTGGCCGATTGTAGCAGGCGGTACTGAACCGCTGTCACAGTCCCCTCGCCGGCGACAGTGTCCCCCCGGGTTGGCGGGCTCTAATCCCACGGTAGCCGTCGGCGCAGGTTCGCCGGCAGCGGCAGGGGCTACCGGAGGAGTCGAGGAGGCGCGCCCCTTCGAGCCGGCGCTGGCCGTTGACGTGCCTGGGCGGTCGCATATGGTGGCCGCGGAGCGGGTCCGCCGCCGCAAAGACGGCGTCCCTGCTCGACTGCCATCACCGGGATGGCTCGGGGCGTCTGCCGAAGCCTCCGCCGGGATAGCGCGTTCAGGCACCGCAATGCCCAAGGCCTCGCAGGTGCGGTTTACCCGCCCTTGCTTAGCCACGACGACTGCGGCCTCGCGAGCTCGGTGTTCTTTCAGCGTGTACGGGCCGAGGAGCCCCGCAACCACGTGCTCCGCGTCCTCCAGCCGAGTCACTGCACAGAGGATAACAAAACAGTCAAGCGGGGACCACGCAGGTTTAAGGGCGTACATACAGATGCGCTCGGCAACTTACAAGGAGCGGAAGGCGGAAGCGGCGGGAGATGGATGGGCTCAACCGTCCTCACGGCCGTCACCCCGCCCAAAGATACTTCCACTTGGAGAGTGGTGCCACCCGCACATGGTGAACTCCTCGCCAAATCACGCATGCTCTTCCGACGGCGACGCCGACAAGGCTCTCTAGCCTTTGCGTGTCGCCCACCTCCGCCTTCGTGCTCGGCGAATCGTTGAACGCGATCGCCCGCCTTGGCAATGTAGGCCGCTCGCTCGGTCACAAGATAGTAAAACCACTGCCGCGTCCACCCGGATTCCCGCTTTCCCGAAGGCCGCGCAGGAACAACGCCGAACGCGATGCCCGAGCACGGTCCACATTGCCAAAGTTGGACACCGCCTCAACTTTCCGGATCGCACCGCATCGTGCGAGTGGCGAACGAGCTTGCACTGACGCCGCTTCTTCGTCCGCACGCCAAGCATAAACAGCCAGGCGGGTTATGGCGTTTGGTGTCAACTGGGCTACCTCCAACCCGTAGGCCCGTAGCACTTCGCCCACAAACAATGTGGAGGGAATCTGCAGGCCAGCGTCGAGGAAAGCGACGAAGACAATCGCCTCCATTGCCCGGGGCTTCGGCTCTGTCTCGTCACGGCCGGGTAGGCGGGCCCCATGGCGATCGTGGATCTTCCTTTCCCGCTCAAGTCGCCGCATCACCTCTTCGGTTACGCGGCTCCTCCCTAGTACACGGGAGCAACGGCCCCCCGAGTGCTCCATGGCGTTCCACCACCTGTTGGCACGGGAGCTCACCCGTGGCGCCAACGCATACCCCTTAGGCGGATGGCACTCCTCGTCTCGGCCCGGCAAGGAATCGCTGCCGGGTTGGCGCGGGGCGTCGTCATGCTCGGCCATTACTCTTGCAAATTGCGGCGAAGGAAGCAAAACGAGCAGCAGCGGGCGCGGCGGGCAGCGCGAGAAAAGGCAAAGCAAGGTGGTAGGCAAGAAGGAGCGCTCCCACCCCAACAAGGCGCTTTATAAGGCCCGCTCGCCTCCCTTGCGGTTTCAGACGTAGGCAGGCTAAGCATACAATGGTTCGGATACCGTGATTGGGAAAAAAGGGTCGCCGGGGCCTAGAGGGGTGTGCCTGGTAGATGGCCAGACAGCGCACGAACGCCACCACGCCCTCAACATGCGTCCCAGTTTCCTGGGGAAGAGGTGAACGGTCGCAGTCACGCAACTGCTCACATCCCATGACGCGCCAATGGCGAGTCGACGCGTGCCCCACAACGGCATGCCAGACTGCACTGCGACCTCTGCCAGGACAGGCGTCGGTGCAATTCCAGCCGCCATTAAAAGCGCACTATCCGTCCACGTGGCCACGGTAGCCCCCAAAGCGGCAAGGCCAGCGGCGCGCGCACGCGCCTCTACTTTGACTTGGGCGCCAGCTCCGCTGCCACCCGTTCGAAGGGTAGGGGACGGAGCGCGCGCGCCTCTACTTCGACTTGGGCGCCAGCTCCGCTGCCACCCGTTCGAAGGGTAGGGGCGGAGCGCGCGCGCCTCTGCCGACTTGGCGCCAGCTCGGCCACCCGCTCGAAGGGTAGGGGACGGAGCGCGTGCGCCTCTCGCCGACAGGCGCCAGCACCGCCGCCACCCGCTCGAAGGGTAGGGGACGGAGCGCGGCGCCTCTGCGCCGACGTGGCGCCACCCGCCGCCACCCGCTCGAAGGGTAGGGGACGAGCGCGCGCGCTCTTTCTCGACTTGGGCACCAGCTCGCGCCACCCGCTCGGCGGGTAGGGGATGGAGCGCGCGCCTCTGCCGGCGTGGCGCCACCCGCGCCACCCGCTCAAGAGTAGGGGACGGAGCGCCGCGCGCCTCTACCTCGACTTGGCGCCACCCGCGCCACCCGTTCGAAGGGTAGGGGATGGAGCGCGCGCGCCTCTACCTCGACTTGGTGCCAGCTCCGCTGCCACCCGCTCAAGGGTAGGGGCGGAGCGCGCGCGCTTCTCGACTTGGCGCCAGCTCGCGCCACCCGCTCGAAGGGTAGGGAACGGAGCGAGCGCGTAACGATTCGACATCAGCCACGGCCGACATCAGCCACGGCCGCTGCGCAGACGCCCAAGCACGTTAACATTATGCAAGACCGAGAAGTTCACAGCCGCAGGACGGAGGGGGCCAAGGGACTCGGCAACATGGCTTCGCCCGGTGAAGCCCTTCACCATGAGAGGCTCTGTTGTAGGGGTGGCCCCACCTAAACCCAGCAGGCCTGTTAGAAGACTACAAAGACCAGAGTAGAACATGTGTAATGACTCAAATACCCTTAGGGGGATACACAGATGTAAGGGCATGATTGTAAAAGCACCCCCACATGAATATATATAATAGGATGAGGGGAGGAAGGCACGGACACTTCCCACTCCCCACTACCACTTCTCTCTCTGTTTGGTCTGTAACCACAACAACAAGTAAAGCGAGAAATAAAACAGTCCAAGGAAGAATAAAAGATATAAAGAAGAGTTTTGCCGTTAGACCCATTGGTTTTAGAAATGCCAAATGAATTGCTCACTGAGGTTCTCAGACCATCCGCGGCCAATTGGCACCTTCTCGCATTTTGTGTTTTCATCATCCGACAAGAAATTTAGCCAACGCCCACTTTTACCGACTTACCTCCCGTAGTAGAAAAACCACCAACAGTACAGAACCCACCTGTTGTACCAACAGGTTCTTAAAGCCCACAGCCACTTGAGAAGAGGGGGTAAGGGATAAGAGGAGGCACCTAGGTTATTTCACAAAGCCATGAGGGGAGGCAGTCGAATGCCCTCTCCTTTGTAAGCCAACCAAACCCCCAGACGAGGTCTCACTCCATTCATTTTGCTCAGACAACTGATAACACAGCCAGAGCACAGGCCAGCAAGAGAGCCCTGTCTCTCTATTGCTTTGCCAAACCAATCCTTAGTCTCACTTCATCCCCCACCGAGAGCAAAGCACTCTCCAGTGCTCGCCCAACCAGAAGCCAAGACAAGCATTCCTGTTTCTCACCTCGGCTCTTTTCTTTCCCTCCACCAAGAGCAGAGCCCCAAAGTCAAGCACCACCAACCAATCAATGCAACATAGAGAGGCAGTGAGGGAGAGAGTGTAACACCCCAGTCAAGCAATGACCCGGAATGCTACCAATCTAGAAATAAAACAAGGATAAACTAACTACGCCATACAAAAATTCGGCAGAACCTCCCCGTATTGTAGTTCAAGACAGTGGTTGCAACAAGCATAAATAGAAGAAATGAATGGTATCATGAATATAATAAATTCTAATCAAAATGGTTTAAGTTTACTAAAGCATTCATAGATATAATAATTAAATAAAGAACGGAAGCATCATAAAAGAACTCTAATCTTTTATTACATTTAAATCCGACAATCAATAATCATCTACAAATTAAGCAATTCAAACAAATAGCATTTTATTTTCTCCCCTCTTCCATTGTGGATAGATCGTGTAAAGTGCAATAATACTAATTTGTCCTTTTTCCCATGCATGCCGATCTCATAAAGGTATCTAAAAAACACAACAACAGCAAGAGTGAGTCCAACGACTCAGCAAATATAATTGATAGTAACAAGTACATTTATGAACATCACTTCACAAATCCATCCATCAACCATATAAACAAGCCATGCTATGAAAGATGATCAAAAACTCTTTATCTCTTTCTCTTTTGTATTTTACCGGTAATGCAAAGTGTGCATCCGTCGATGCACACCCATGCCTGTACCACCTGGTACAGGGACCAATTGCCCATACTCTACAAGTATGGGGACCTTTAGCCCGTCATGTCATCAACATGACGGGGACCTCGGCGCTTAGTCATCTCGTGACCAAGACTTCAATAAAACAACATGATGCATATGCGTGAATGTCTCAATAAAATAAATCTTGCATTCACATTATCTATGCACCAGAAATACTCATGAACACTGTAAATTGCAATCAGCCATAAACAGCACCAATACATCCTTACCACAACCATGAACACATATATTCATATTATAGATTAAACATCGACACTCCACACCCATAAACAGCACCAATACATCCTTACCACAACCATGAACACATATATTCATATTATAGATCAAACATTGATACTCCACACTATCAATTTTAAACCATCATTATACTTGCCTTAACCGCGAGAAAATGGGGGACGTGCAGAAGGTGCCGCCTCTGGGATCCGTCCTCCACCTGAATAATAATTATAATATTTACTAAGATAAGAGTAGCGGACCTTTGCCCAAATAAAAACAATCACGAACTAGTAAATTCGTCTAACTTGGTTCCAATTCCCATATCCTACAGGTCATCCCGCCCCCCTCTGTGGATAGTCAAGTTCAAAAATTCATATCTATTGGTACAGGAGTCCGAATAGGGTGTTCTTAGACTTTCTAGAAAGATAATTAAATTATCTAACTAAACTTAGTTGGTGAGCCTCCCTAATTCGGCCATCTTCTACCCGCACCATCCAATTTTCTAAAACACCAATTTCACGTCAGGTTCTCTGGACAGAGCACTAAAAATGCCATAACTTCCAGCCCGAGTGTTCGAATCATAATTTCTTGTCCTTCCTAGAAAGCTAAAACAATTAGCTACAACTTTCATAATATGGAGATCCTTTGATTCTCCCGTTTTCTAATCGCCCAGCCCAATCTACCAAAATCTGACAGAAATCTCCCGATCTGCCGAACAGTCTTTACAAGAAAAATTATAACTTCTGCTAAAAAGGTCCGATCGATGCGTTCTAGCACTTCATGGAAATATAACGACGTCCTCTACAACTCTCTAGGAGAAGTACAGGCCTGAGTCCCCACGAAACTACCCCAAAACAGCCGTCCAACGAAATCTGTCCTAGCAGTCCAGAATACCGACATTGCTACCACAACTAAAATATACATCTAATTGGGGGAAAACAGGGGTTACCCTTGACGAATTGCTGAAGAACATGACGAACACCCCACAAACTCCTCTTTTCCTTTCCCCTTTTTCCCTTCCTCTTCCCTTCCTCCGGATCCAAACGCCTCGCTGCGATTGATCTCCTTTCTCCACTAGGCCAGCATCGAATGGAGATCTTTTTCACCGGTAGGGGCTTCAATGAAGGAGAGGGGAGGGAGAGGGGCTGCTGGACATGGGAGGCGCAAGGGGGAGAGAGGGGGTGGCGGCCACAAGGGGAGAGGAAGAGGGGGAGAAGGGGTGGCGGCTAGGGTTTGGGGGAGGGGTGCCTCCCCCTTTTTGGCTAGCCACCTCTTGGGCCAAGGCCCAAGCCCAGGTTGCCAGGATTTTCAGAAATTCTCTCTCTAAAAATCTTTATTTTAACTCTTTTCTATATGATCCTTCCCTCCAATTAATCGATTAACTCTCGAATCACTTTTGGGGTATTACAGAGAGAGACGAAGGCGAGGAGTTCAAGAATCAAGGGAAGATGGCGGAACGAGGAGGATAACGTAAGAACCATCAATGCTCGCTAGGAACCCTGATCCTCACCATTGCCTCATCCCTTTTCTAGTCCGGCAAAAGCAAGTAGGTCTCCTCACACAAGCACCCCCACAACTGGCTTCGTTGCGACACACCATCGGCGGCGAGCCCGTAGGTGCCGCTGTGTGCCCTTCGAAAAGAGAACATGCTCCCCGACACATGTCTCTCCACCAAGTTCCTTCGTGGTGACACTCATAGGCATTCCCAAGACCGGGTGTAAGCACGATTAGAGTAAGGCAAAATAGCAACTAAAATAAAATGCATAAGGTAGGGGGAATAGAGAAGACTGTCTTGAGTAGTAGAAGGGGGTGGTAAGCCGAGGTAGACCATGGTGGCAAGGGAGAGGAAGAGTGGCCAAAGGTGGAGAAGGCATTGGGCTCCCAGCCGGCTGCAAGCCTTGGCCAATGGGCGCTTGGGCGGCAGCGCCAAGAACCTTGCCACATGTGTGCAGAGGCGGTGTTGGGGAGGCAGTCGGGGCCGGCAGCCGAGCCCAAGGGGGAGCCACGGGGGATGTAATCGGTGCCGAGTTTGGTGCCGGCTTGGGTCATCCATGTGCACTAGAGGGAAGGGTAAGGCCAGCCAGCCGGATCTAAGAGAGAGAGAGAGAGAGAGAGAGCTGGTGGAGAAGGAGGTAGAGGTGAGACCAGTTGGCCAATCTGAAGTGAAGAGAGAGAGATCGAGAGAGTGAGCAGGAGGAAGAAGAAGATGAGGGTATGGGGTAAGGCCGGTTTAGCCGAACCAAATGGAGGAGAAAAAGAGAGAGAGAGTGAGGCTTTCTTTGGTGATGATGAAGCTTTATTTGGTGCCATCCTTCTTCAGATCCTAGAGCTTACTCTCATCTTCCCCACGGACGGTGCCAACTGTTGTTGTTACAGACCAAACAGAGAGAGAGGTATGGCAGTGGAGAGTTAGGTGAGCAATGCTTGGGGGCCTTCCCCACGGCCTGGATGGCTTATATATATTCACATGGGGAGTATTTTACAGTTATGACCTTACACCCAAGTATCCCTCTCAAGGGCAGTTATGTCATTATACATGTCCCATTTTGGGCTTTACAACCTCCTAACAGGCCTGCTGGGCTTAGGTGGGGGCCACCCCTACAACAATCCCCAACCCAGTCGCCGCCGTCGGTGTCGCTCCACCGCGTCCGCAGTCCCGGCTGTCCTTCCTTCCCCTTCGGTGAGTCACCGTTCAAGCTGCCATTTCCCTCCCGCTCGGCCAGCCGCCACCGTCTCGTTGGCTAGTTTGCCATCGCCTATTCGTTCACCTCGCTAGAGCCGTCCCGTCTCCTTGGTTCGCATGCCCTGCCGACACCAGCGCCGATGTCACCCCGCACCCGCGCGTCTGCGTCCCTTTGCCTTCTCGGTAGATCCCGTCTACCGTGCGCCGTGCCACCGAGAGTTGGGTCCTACCGGTTAGTTGCACTATTTTGTAGACCGTAGACCGAGCCGAAACAGCTGAGCCGAGTCAGCCGCCAGCTCAACCTCCACATCAGCCCTAGCGCACGTCTTCAGCCTAGTCACTGTGCACTATTCCGTGAGCTGGGTCCACTGTAGACCAACCTTTCCGTGCACCTGGTTCACAACACAATAGCTTTTCCAAATTTTCATCTTTTTTCTTTAGATTAGATTTTCCAAGAGCCTATTCTTCTCCGTCCTAGCTCCGATTGACCCTTTTTTTTTTCTAAATTTGTCTAAAATTGAGCTCTATCTTTTGGTTCTAGTTTTGAAGTTTTTTGGAGTTCATTTGAATATTATTTGAATTTGTTTTGTGTTTTGCTTCATTTTCTCTCTCATTAGATCACACCTTCGAAGGAGTTGTAGCAAGATTTGAAGATTAAGTGCCATTTAACAGAGTAAGGCCAAGGCAAGTCATATCCTTTGATCATATCAAACCTAGTTTTGAAATCTATTATGTATGATTTTATTTTAAATTATCATGCGTTGCTATTTTATTATAAACCTTTGTATTTGTAGTTATTGACCCATTTGATTAATGTCTCCTTGGTAATTTGAATGTCATGATTCTATTGTCACTATAGGATGGGTAATTATCTAGTGATGCAATATTAGTTGTCACATGGGTTGTACTCTTACACTGCTTAGCCATGCTTGCAATACATTGGGTTTATCATCACATGTGATTAATTAATTACTTAATTTTGACTTAATGATATATTGGAACGTGGTGGTCAGCCACAGTTATAAAATTTGAGCACCATGACATTGGTAGTGTCATTGGTGTTGGTTATAAAAAATGGTTTTCACTTGGATGAATGATTGTGCAGTAATGGGGGTGCAGTTTGCACATTAGGATGTTGATGTTTAGTTTAGGTAAATCTAAGGACTTATACTGTTTACACTAGCGTGATCCTGGACTAGTGTGGAATACACAGGAGAGTCCGAACTTGCATATTCGGGTCTTGATAAGTCATAACCTATCTTGGAATGGAAATGGAAATTCGGAAGATATTGACATAGATTTTATTACAGGACTCCTAGAACACATGAGAAGGATATCAAGCTATGAGTGATGATAGACCAATTGACTAAAGTAGCACATTCCCTTTTAGTTTAGCAAATATACGGCAAATATCCTAGCACAATTGGCTGATAGGGGAGCATCTAAGGGGCGACATGACTTCACCTGAATGCTTGGATGGTCTTGGGGATGGTGTGAGTGGCCTGGCGGCGTGGGACGACAACTGGCAAAGGAGGCACATGACGTGGGTTCTGCTTGGGTGGTGAGAGGCTCAACCGAAGGTGCGGGCATCACGTTGGTGCTCCAAGGATACTCTGGTAGGGTGGAATTGGCTTGCGGTGACTCCAGTCACCGGGTTGCCCGATGACTGGAGTTGGGGAAGATGAAGTCAGCGGTGGACGGTGGGGGCACGGGAGGCAAATTCGTTGTAGTGGGGCCAGGCAACGTGAGGGCCTATACTACCGATATGGCGGAGGCGTGGGGCAGCATGGCTGGGCATAGCCATCGGGGAGGAGGAGTGATGGAGGGTACGTGCGACAAGTAGGAGAGGACCACGGCGCTACGATGGAGGAATGGTGTGTGCGTGGGCGAGGGATACCACAATGGTCTTGCAGTGCACAGAGAGGAATGGCAACGCGACGGGGCAGGGCCAGGCGGGGCTATGGCTGATGGGAGCGACATGCGCTAAGTAGGGTCATGGTCTAGCGGCATGGGCAATGGGCTGCAGCGACATGGGTGCAAACGTGCGAGGTAGAGCATAGGCAAGCGCATGGCCGAGCGTAGGCACAGGTGCGGGCTGACGCCAGAATAGGGGAGAAGAAGGGAAAGGGACAGAGAAGATGGTGAGAAGAAAGACATAGCTGGGGCCCCACTTGGAAGGAGAAAAGAAAAGAAGAAAGAATTGGCTAGCAAAATTGGGAATTTAGGATTTTTCCTTAGAAATTGATTTCATATTTGAATTTCCATTTTTGAATTTTGAATAATAGCTGGACTCCAGAATTTCAAATTCCTTTCTTAGGTGCAATTTTTAATATTCTTTTGCATTTGCTTTTCCTTATTTCTTTCAAGCTGCATTTATTTAATCAACTAATTACCTCTCTCCATTTTATAACACATGTTTTTGATTTAATAAATTAAATTTGAATTAACTCAGGGTTTGAACTCACCTCTCACTATTTAAATTTTAGGTTTCATATTTATAGTTCCTTGTCTTATATTTTGTTGTTCTGAATATTACCTGCATTTGGAAAATTATTCCCAGTTATTTACTTGCATGAAATTTAGAAAATCCCAAAAATTGCAGAATAAATTCAAATGACAACTAATGCAACAAAAAGTTTTAATTCTTGCACAATTTCGAACATCCGAAATTTCAGGATGTGACACTAAGTGACCGACACAAATTTTGATTCGGTCTTAGGGATCCGAACGAAACCTCTAATTGGACTCAAGAGCTAGATTGGAAAATTACAACTGACTAAATAAAATATTTCAAATTTAACGCGGCATGCTTGCGTGCTTGGCTTCAACTGACTTTGACGCGTGGAAAGGAATCAGGCTGCGCGAAAATTTTGCATCAGGCGGAGGGGACTTCATTAGGATGAAAAAACGGATCTCATGGATTAAATAGTCTCAAATACGAATACAAATTTATATTTATAAAATAAATATAAATATGGATTTAAATATATTTGAATATGAACACGAATCAAATGCCGTAATAGATACGAATTCGAGTGATATATGTATTTAATTTGGTTGAATACTAATATCCTCCAACATCTTCTATAACAAATCTTGGTAGAAGAAATTCCTAGTTGCTTTTATCTACTTTTCACCATATTTTGACTGGTTACCAGAATGGTTACAGGTTTTATCGCTCAAATTCAAATTTTGAATCACAAAATTCGTTCAAGTTTTTCCTAGGTTCCAGAAACGGATTGAATACCGATCGAATAGTCTCGAGTACAAATATTCTCGAAAACGAATGAGAATAAGAATATTCTCAAATACAGATACAAATATTCTTGAATACAAATACAAATATTTTCGAATATGAATTTTGCTTACCACATTTACGCTTTCTCGGATATAAATATCGGATAAAATAATTTATCCAGTACCATTTTCATCCCTACATAGCATCATGTAGAAATTTGGGCCTTCAGGTGGACCCAATAGAAATATTATAGCTGGCCTTTCCATTAAGTTGTGGGCATTGTTAAGAAATCAATGTAGAACAGATGAACGGCAACGCAATCCACGCACGCAATCAACATCAAGAACGTAATAGATCAATCACATGAGACACCAATGAGAGAGAACACTAGGAAGTCTTTATTGATTTCTGATCTATTTACATGGTACAATGGCTAGGCCCCGCTCGTTTCGGCTTCAGCTTCTGACTTCTGGCTTATTTTTCACTATTCATAAATTTCGTCTTTTTCTGAACTTTTGGCTTTTTTAGCTTTTTTGTCAGTTCTTTTTTTCCCCATATTCGTTTGCGTTGTCCGTGATGAGCTAGCATATTTTTTCTATTTTTAAATTTAATTATGCCAAATAAGCCACCTTTAGCTACAGTGAAATTTCAGCCGCTACAGTGTAATTTCAGCCATAAGCCACAACTTTTCAGCCCAACCGAGCGGGGCCATTATATAATCTAAGCCCACCAAGGGCAGTTCTGGTATTTGCCCACACCGGAACCTTCTAGGTTTCGTAACACCCCCCCTTGGGCAAATACCACAGCATGCACATGTCTCATTAAAAACTCGTCCCAAAAATCCAGTGGAAGAAAAAGGATGGAGAAAAGAGTACATTGCATTCGTCTCTTGTGTCGTACTTGTTGCCTCATTAAAAACCCTTACGTTAGGAAACTTCAGGTAAAACTCACAAAGGGAAAAAGAGTGCAAACTTCAGGTAAAACTCACAAAGGGAAAAAGAGTGAAACATTTGGATCTTCAAGATCATGGAAGTCTTCTGGTCTTACATAAGAGCTACAATTCAGGTATTTTCTCCCCTTGAACCTTGTAACTCTCTAGGTCACCTCCTCATCCCAATGCCTCATATGCACTTATGGAAGGTAGAGGCTGGAAGGGATTTTGTGAATATATCTGTCAGATTATCATAAGACCTAATTTTCAATATCTTTACCTCTCTGTCCTTCTGATGCTCGTGAGGATAAAAGAGTTTAGGAGCAATATGCTTTGTGATATTACTTTAACATAGCCCATTTGTATCTGTGTCACACAAACTGTATTATCCTCAAAGATAATAGTGGGGTTATCAATGGCGTTTATGCCACATGACTTCTAGATGTGGTAATCATTCGCTTGAGCCAAGCACATTCTAGTGAGGCTTCATACCATGATATGCATATGCCTCGTTAAAAACTCCTTCGAAAAACCCAATGGAAAGAACGGAATGGAGAAAAGTGTACACAACATACGTTAAACTACATTGCATTTGTTGCCTCATTAAAAACCTTCAAGTAAGAAGCCCAACGGGAGAACTTACTAAGGAAAAAGAGTACAACGCTTATCTTCAGGATATATTATAATCTTCAGGACCTTTATAATGTCCATCGATCGGACTTATACCGATAAGCTGTAAAGACATTTAAGGTAGTGATCATCGAGTCAATACCTTCTAGGTTAGACTAAAGTCGATCTTCCGAATCTCATGCATAACTATAAAGGTTTAGTATATGCTCCCCCTGAAGACCACTTTCGGTGAAGTCTCATTATTCTAATGCCTTCAGTAAGAAATAAATACAGGCCAGTATATATTGTGAGTACATCTAGTAGACTATTACAATGTATTGTTTTCTAGACATTTGTCTCATTATTCTTCTAGATAAAGAGACGATAAAACAATTTGGGAGCAATATACTTAACTTTCCAAAATACCACTTATCTATACGTGCAATACAAGCAAAATTTATTCCAATCAAGATACGAGGGTAATCAACCTCAATTTTCACATTTCTTCAGGATGTGACTTATCAAGACCTTTCAGGGTCTTAATATTTAGCAACCATCTCTAAGTGATACTATACAACCAAAAGTCTATTTTGCAGAACTAATCTTAATTTTTGGCACTTAGGGAATTAATAAATTTGCCATTTAACACCGATGTATATGACACCTTCATGGTAATAAAGGATATTACCACTCCATAAGCTTCTGGTAGGAGATGCACTTCATATGTGATTATGTGTCATATTTCTGATTTTTAGTTTCCTCATTCCATCCCCTCGGGTCTTGGATGGGTCCTTATCCACTTCTAGGGATTGCATAATCATTTATGTATTTTTGATCAACTGGTGATTTAATTTCTCTTTAGGGACATGTTCTCTCTTCTAGAAGATATTTTCTCTCCTGGGAGGCACTCTTTCTTCGAGTAAGAGTTTATCAACTATGAGTTTTATACACATATATACATGTTGCAATTTACTTTTTATTTGAAACACCGAGTCTTTCAAGGATCGAGCTTTGAGTCACTTCAGGGATCTCATCAAGGATTTTCATAATCCAATAACTACTGAGAGACCATGTGGAGGTATCCCCATGTTTGTGATGAGTAATTGACGTTTGAGTTAGTGAGATTGAGGTTGTTTTGGGTATTCTAGGTTTGAGTACCTTTCATTAATGCTATTGTTTATTATGCTGTTTTGTGCGGTGCTATGTGACGGTTTGCTTGTCTGTGTGGCTGCAGGACTTCGAAGCTAGATCATGGTGACGCGTGGGAGGACCAGGACTAGGCACAGGAGGTGTTGAGGTCCAGACGGTCGGGTACGCCGAAGATGATCAAGGCTGGTGAGGTGGTTGCGAGCCGGGAGATGAGGAACCAGAGCTGGAGCTACCGGTGGTGGACACGACAGGCAATGACGAGCAAACTGGGACTAGGCTCAGGGAGGAGTTGGAGGTCCAGACGGTTGGATGTCGGTTGCGGTCGTGTGCGACGGAACAGACCAGGACTAGACTCAGGTGGAGTCGGAGGTCCAGTCAGTCGGTGTCGGATGGACACGATGGGCAGCAGCGAGGTGGACTGGGACTAGACTCAGGGTGGAGTCGAGGTCCAGACGGTCAAGGTGCTGGTTGCGGGAAGCTTCCGGGAAGGTACTTGAGGGGCAAATTGGAGATTTGACTCAAGCCATGAGTAGGAGGCTGTTTCCCTCCAAATCCTGGAGCTTTTCTTGCCTCATATGTGTGAGAGGTGGGAAGTAGATATGTATGACACTTCTTGATTTTCTCCTTTGGTGTGTGAGCCTTGTTGTTAAAAGGAGAGGTCAAGGGGCAGTCTGGGTGTGAGTGCTTAAGCTGTGAGCAAGAGAGTGAAAGTAGTGTATGCTCTGCGTGTGTACTTCCAGAGAGGATGTAGTGTGCAGTCATTAGCTTTTCAATTGCGTATGGGGATGTAGTGAGAAATGGCATGAACTAGGTGTAAGCCACACTATGTAGTCATTCATCATGTTGAATCGATTTGATAAGGCTTGCATTTGAGATGCTCTGGTGTTGTGTTCCTTCAGCCCTTCTCTTCTGATTTTCTGTTGGATGCCTCTGTTGTTTTCTTTTCTCTTGGCTTCCCTGAGATGTGCTCTGAACTATGGATTCTCATCAAAGCCTCTTGGCTAGCTCACTCCCAAGAACAAAAGTCTAAATTGCAATTCTTCTTCAAGAAATTTGTTTGCTGCAGTTTGCTCTATTTCTAGGGTTTTACTATTTGTGTGAGCAGAGGATTTGTGCTCTTTGTCTTTCTGAGCGAAATGTTTACTCTAGGGTCATGTTTTCTCTTTGAGAAGTCTTTCCTTGCTGTAATCCTAAGACACATGAGCAAAAGGACTCAAGAATCACAAGCCATTTGAATCTTGGCCTCTTCCTCTGTTTTGCTCAATTCTAGGGTTTGGAGGCAGGGGCATTTGTGATTTTGTTGTTTCCTTCCAAAAGTTTGGTCAAGGTTTGGGCTCTCTTGGTGAGAGATCATGTCTAGCTGAAATACAAACTCTCATGACCAATAGACATGAAAATCTCAAGAAATTTGGTTTTTGTCTTCTCTGTGACCATCTCTTGACAAAATCTAATTTCTGCTCTTCAATTGCCTTTGATATGAATTTCTTTCTCTCTGAGCTTCCTCTTGCTATTAAGTTCTTAGTCCTAATGAACTAATCTGAAAAGAGCAAACAAATTTACTGCATTTTATCAAGTTTCGGCTGCTGTTTGGGTATTCACTGTGCTGTATTTTCAGCAGCCAGTTAGCAGGCTTATATTCTGCAGTTCGGTCTGCAGATTGATTTCAGCAGCATGTATATTCTATCCATTTCGGCACTCAGTTTTCAGACCAATTCCTGCTCTGCCGAATTGCCTTTTGCTCTGAATTTCCTCTCCCTATTTTTAGTTTGTATGCAGTCCTGTTTTTCAGTTTGGGTAATCTGTTTTTGGCAGCAAACTCAGTAATTTCTGTGCAATCTGTTTTCATTTTTTTGCTGGCAGATCTACAGTCAGTTTTCAGCCAAAAGTTGCTGCAGTTTTCAGCCAAAAGTTGCTGCTGCTGTTTTTAGTTTTTTGTCCTGTTTTCAGTTTGTTGTCTTGCTTTGTCGATGAAATCCATTTTCAGTTTGCTCTTCACGTAAGTTTATGTTGGTCTTGTTTTGCATCTCCTGTGAGTATCTTCAATCAATCAAATTGATTTCGGTTTCCAGTGAGCGAATCTTTTCTTCATAGCTTTTATAGCTATCGGAGATGAAAAACATGTGGATAAATCGGGGCAATTTTTGAAAACACCATTCACCCCCCTCTGTTGCCATTTCCGATCCTACAACTACATATTTTATTCATGTCATCTGCCAGAGTTATTATATAATGGGACAATATGTCATTCATAACAGGAGAATATCGATCTCTTCAAGGATCCTTTAACCATCGCTTTCACCACCTCATCATCTCATAATGACTCATCAAGTCTGAACTAACAAGTTCTAAGACCTTTATCTGCGATTATGGTTCGGCCTTAATTGCTTCCTTTCATTTTCTTTACCCGATATGAACACTTCAGGTGCTCAGCCATGTGCTTTGGTTCTGGATTTATGTTCTCGTACGATAAACTTTATCAATTTTAGAGGCAAACTGGTTGTCAACGACTTTTCTACAAATATCTTCATAATTGAGTGTCTTTTAGTGTTAACCAAATCTTTGTAATTTCCCAATGAAAGATTATTGGTCGTTCTGTGCTCCCTAGCATTGAACTATGTGCGCACTTAATTTCTGGGGTTTTCATCTTCATGATGAGCCTCTTCATGAGGTATTTCACCTTCAAGGTGATTTCTTTTTTGGAGTATTTAAGGAGTATTTAATGATTATCTTGACTAATGTCACTAGACCTTAGATCCATAGGCGTCCCCATGGACTCTAGATCAATGACCAATAAGTCAACTTCGCAAAGATGGATATACTATTCAACCCAGGGTATTCCAACCTTAGCGATGCATTTACTTCAAGTAAATACTATACCACTTCTCCATGCAATGGAAAAAGAAATCTGGCAGTCTCCCCGCTTTTGACGTACAGGAGTATCAACTAAATTTAAATTTAGCTTGGTTAGTACGTGAACCTTATATCAAAGATCTTTCTTCAAGAAAATATCACGGCATTCAAAGATTTTTTGGCATTTCTCTCTCCCTAAAGCCGAGATTCGATCTTGCTTAATAGCATACCTCAAAATCCCCTTAGTATGGACACATGAAGATGGAATTTCAGATCCAATCTAATCCCAACGTCTGGTGGTGGCCCAAATGGCGTATGCTACAGTGGTGATGTTATATGGGAAATGATTGGTTCTTCTAATACACACTAATCCTTGATTTGGGGGGTTTTCTCTTTATTTAATGCAGTGAGCTAGAAATTTATTAATGCAGTGGTATGGAAAACTGCACATCTCTACTTCTGGTAGATTATCCCAAATATCTGATGGGTTATTAATTTGTGACAGCAGAAATATTCTAGCTTCTTATATATTGCCTAATATTATGATCCAATTACTCATACTTCTGATTTAAAATTTTGGATCACTCAAACTTCAGGATTTGTGTTAATGCAATATGTTTTGACCTGGTCAAGAGTATTATGTTTTGACAGCATGATATACATCTTCAGGATGCTTACAAGAGCAGAAATATCTATCACATGCTACAAAGATTAATTCATGATCCTCAACTATTCCTAAACACATTCGCAAACAATAGCAATATCATGCTTAAGAGAGCTAGAGAAAGCGGGATTGAAATATGAACATATGATGAGGGTCAAACTACCAGACAAGATCTAAATCTACACTAGCAATCTAGTCTCCCAACCAAACACCGAGACTGGTAAAAGGCTAGGAACTCATTCTTAGCTTATGCTAGTTATAACTTTACTTTGTGCATCCACTTAGAGCTTTCACTCAATGATGACTATCTTATCTCCAAGTCTGGGTCCTTATCCTATTCATCAACACATGATGTCTCCCTTCACACTGGGATCTTGACTTGCTCACCATAACATATGGTGTCATCTATCATCCTAGACCATGACTTGATGACCATCAATACATGATGCCATCCAAAATCTTCATAATCGTGGGACCTAACCTATTTTTACCAACACATAGAAAATATTAGTCCCACAAATTGGTTGCCGTTAATCACCAAAATACACCATTAACACATAAAGGAGAGACTTGATTCTTCATGCTCCTCAACCAAAGACCAAGCAAGGGAGGCTATCCAAGCACATCTAGTCTGGCTGAGCCACACACCATCCAACTGGCTAGACTTGTGTCCATGGTCTGGTCGAGCTTCACCATGTTCGGCCGAGGTAGGGTGAAAGCCAATCTTTCGTACCACCACTCCACTAGCCGAGATGCTCTCTGGCTTAGAACATCCTCTCCGACTTGTTAGAATTAATCTTGATGATTTGTTAGTGGTCAAAGCCACAGTCGAAGCCATGGTCCAAGCCATGGTCAAAGGAGTTATCAAAGTCGTGGTCGAAGCAGCAGTCGAAGCTATGGTAGTTGGAGTCGAAGACTCTGAGTATGAAGGCAGTCGAAGACTCTGAGTACGAATGAAGTTAAAGTCAAAGTGATTCCGACGAAGATTTGGTCGAAGATCCAATCGAAACTGTAGCAGTCGGTACTCGAAAGAACATTCTAGTAGGCGGTACTCGGAAGAACACTGTAGCAGTCGGTGCTCAGAAGAACACTATAGCAGTCGTTACTCGGAAGGACACTATAGCAATCAGAGCATTTGAGCATGAGGGCAGTCGGAGCGTTCAAGTACGAGGGCAGTCAGAGTGTTCGAGTACCAAGGGCAGTCGGAAGTTGGAGCGCTGTGAGAAGCGATCATAGCCATAAGAAGCGGTCTCGTGCGGATTGTTGAGAGATTCCAGGAGACATGAGAATAGGCCCAAGTTAGTAGAGTTATTGGGTGAATGGAGGTCGTGTGTGTGCGCATGAGGCTTATTTAAGCTGTGTATTTCCTGTTAATCAGTGAAGTGTTGCAGCAATAGAAAAGATTGAGTGATTCAATCCCAACATTGTATTACCCTCTGTGTGCGTTTATCCAAAGTGACAAGAGAGAGGATTAAGCGATTCAATCCCAACACAGTTGAGCTACTCGGTATGTGTTCTTGCTCCATGTACCTTTCTAAGTTTTGTATAAGTACTTTAATAACCATCATCAATAAATTGATCACTTTTGTGTAATGTGCTATTGTCTTGTGATAATTATCTCGTCCCTCAATAATTCATATTGCTCTACTTGATCTACAATTATTACCATCTCCATTGTAAAATAGTACTTATGTTTTGAACGTCGACTTAATATGCTTATAGAAAATATAAAAATATGTTATTATAAAAGTATTTTTAGAATAAATAAACTAATATTATTTTTTTTGTGAAAATGATATTACTTTCGTATTACCAATCTAGTTACTTTATCTATATAAGTAGTCAAAGTTAAAAAAGGTTGACCGAGCGATATCTAAAGTGACAACATCTATTTAAGAACAAAGTTACTAACATAAGAACATTTCCACTCTCCGAAGGAATCAAACTCTAGCAACGATGATTACCACGAATTCAACAAGTCAAGGTCTTTCTATGTTCTCTAAGGGCATATATAATAGTTTGTCTCTTAAAATTATCTTAGTAAGACTTCTATCTTATCTAAATACAACATTAAAGACAACTTCTTCAACAATAAATCATTTATCTAACTATTTTATACTGTTTTCACATAACTTACTGTCTTATACCTTCTTATTATTTGTGTTGGTTTGCGAGTTTAATTAAATTGTCCATTGTACAAGAGACAATATATTATCACTCATTACTTTCTCTCTCTTTCACATAAAATTTTACTTATTTAATATAGCCACGAAACAGCTGGGAATATGCGATGGCATTATTAAAGATGCTCTAAATCAACAAGGTCTTCCCATTTTTGCATTCTTTTGCACAACAAAGCTCGACGCATTAGGTAGAAGTAGAACTGCACAACCCCACCACATAATTCAGCTTAATTGCTAGCTTTCCTTGTCGCGCAACTGCTCTGGTCAGTTCTCACACGCTGTCAGCAGTAATCCAAGCTCCTATTGTTCTTGGCAATGCACTGCTCCACGAGAATGGCCACTTCATTCTACAATAGTACTTTTGTTTTAAACATCGGCTTAATATGCTTATAGAAAATATAAAAATATGTTATTATGAAAGTGTTTTTATAATGAATAAAGTAATATTAATTTTTTTTGCGAAAATATACTAATATTACTTTCATGTTACCAATCTAGATACTTTATCTATAAAAGTAGCCAAAGTTAAAAAAGATTAACAGTGTGATATCTAAAGTGACAACATCTATTTGAGAACAAAGTTACTAACATATGAACATTTTCCACTCCGAAGGAATCAAACTCTAGGACGTCAAGGTCATGGTCTTCCCATGTTTAGCAAGTCATGGTCTTCCCATGTTCCCTATGTCAACAAAGTCTTCCCATTTTCACATTCTTTTGCGCAACAAAGCTCCAGGCATTAGGTATAAATCAGCGTAATTATTAGCTTTCCTTCTCGCACAACTGCTCTGGCCAGTTCTCACACACTGGCAGCAGTAATCCAAGCTCCTACTGTTCTTGGCAATGCACCACTCCACGAGCATGGCCACCCCCAGCCCCACCGTCAATCTAGTACTACTGCTGGCGACGTCTGCTGCTATTGTCGTCGCTCCTTCGCCGAGCACTGGCAATGGTACTGATTCTGACGTCGCCGCGCTGCTCGCTTTCAAAGCCCAGCTCTCCGACCCCCACGGCGTTCTTCTCACTAACTGGACGACGACCGCCTCCTTCGCCACTCTTTGGGTTTGTCTCGTGCGATCGCCGCCGCCGCGTCCACGGCTCTCGTGCTTGCACGACGTGCCACCCGAGGAGCATCTCCCCTCATCTTGGTAACCTCTCCTTCCTCACTGTCCTAAACCTTAGCAGCACAGAGCTCACGGGCTCCATCCCACTGGATCTTGGAAGGTTGCGTCGTCTGAGATCTCTTGATCTTGCCAACAACAGCTTGTCTGGCCTCATTCCTTCTACAATAGGAAACCTGACAAGACTTGAGTATATTGATACGTGGCACAACAACCTCTCAGGGCAAATCCCTCCCGACCTGAGAACTTTGCACAATCTTAAACACCTAGATCTGTCAGCGAACTACTTAACCGGGCCAGTATCAAATGATTTGTTCAACATCACTTCTCTGCTAAGATATCTGGACTTTGGGAACAACAGTTTGTCAGGAGCAATTCCACATGCCATTGGCTCCTTGCCCATGCTCGAAACCCTGGTCTTGGAAACAAACCACTTCTCTGGTCCAGTACCTCCAACCATTTTCAACATGTCCAGGCTGCAATTCATGTATCTGGAAAACAACAATGACCTGAACGGGACTATCCCTAGTAGCAACAAAAGCTTCAGCCTACCCATGCTACGAATAATATCTCTCTCTGGGAACAATTTCACAGGTCAGATTCCATTGGGGCTTTCAAATTGCCAATACCTCCAAAGATTATCCCTGTCAGTGAATCTCTTCGAGGGCACAGTGCCAGCATGGTTGGGCAAACTACCAGACCTCGCCAAGATTTATCTAGGTATCAATAACCTTGTTGGCCTGATCCCAACTGCGCTTGGCAATCTCACCAAGCTTACCTCACTTGACCTTTCAAATTGCACGCTAACAGGACAGATTCCTTCGGAGCTTGGACAGCTGAGGCAAATCAATCAATTGTATCTCGACGATAATCAATTTACAGGATCCTTCCCTAGTTTCTTTGCTAACTTATCTCAACTATCCGTCCTCGACTTGAGCAAGAACATTTTGAGTGGGTTAGTACCAACGTCACTCGGTACTGCCGGATCAATTGAGATTCTTGAGATCAGTGGGAACCGCCTACAAGGGAACCTCAATTTCTTGGACACCCTTTCAAATTGTAGAAAGCTCTGGTACCTTGGCCTTGCCGGTAACTATTTCACTGGGGGTCTTCCAGCAGACTATGTAGGAAACCTCTCTAGTCAGCTGGAACATTTCTCTGCTGGCGGAAACAAGCTAACCGGTGAACTTCCTGCGGCACTATCAAATTTAAGCAGCCTCACAGTGTTAGAGATTTCGGAAAACCAATTGAGTAGCACAATTCCAGAATCAATCATGACGATGGACAATCTTGTATATCTTTTCCTCACTAGTAACACCATGTTTGGTCCCATTCCAAAGCAGATCGGTATGCTCAGGAGCATACAAAAACTATACCTTGACAACAACAACTTCTCTGGTGGCATACCACAGGATATTGGGAACCTCACCCAACTAGTCCGCCTCTACCTATCTAATAACCAGATATCTTCAACCATACCAGCAAGCCTCTTTCATGTTGATAGCCTGATAGCCCTTAGTCTGTCTCAAAACTCCCTGCAAGGTGCATTACCAGTAGATATTGGGCAATTGAAACAAATCGACGCGATAGATCTCTCTAACAACCGCTTGCTGGGTAGCCTCCCAGTATCCTTTGGGCAGCTACAAACGATATCCCATTTGAACCTGTCACACAACTCATTTAATGATTCATTTCCAGACTCTTTCGACCAGTTAAAAAGCTTGGAATCACTAGACCTGTCCTATAATGATCTCTCTGGTACCATCCCACAGTACTTGGCCAATTTTAGCTATCTCACTAGCTTGAACCTTTCTTTCAACAAACTACATGGTCGGATACCGGAAGGAGGTGTCTTCGCAAACATCACCCAACAATCTTTGGTGGGGAACTCTGGTCTCTGTGGAGGTATTTCGCGTTTAGGATTTTCACCATGCCAAACCAAGCATCACTCAAATAAAGGGCACATCCTAAAATTCTTGCTCCCTGCTATCATCATGGTAGTTGGAGCTGTAGCTACCTGCCTATACATGATGATCAGGAAGATAGCCAGGAAGAGGGAAGAGAGGGTGGTTCCCCCTCATATGGTTGATATGCTCAACCATAGGTTAGTCTCTTACCATGAGATTGTTCGCGCGACAGATAATTTTAACGAGAGTAACCTGCTGGGTGCTGGAAGCTTTGGAAAAGTTTTTAAGGGCCAGCTGAGCGATGGTGTGGTAGTTGCAGTAAAAGTTCTAAACATGCAGCTCGAACAAGCTGTCAGAAGCTTCGATGCCGAGTGTAATGTGCTGCGCATGGCTCGACACCGCAACTTGATAAGGATACTTAGCACCTGTTCAAACCTAGACTTCAAAGGTTTGGTGCTTCAGTATATGCCCAACGGAAGCTTAGAAGCACACCTACACTCTGAAGGTAGAGGGCAGCTGGGATACCTTCAGAGGTTGGACATTATGTTGGATGTGTCGATGGCAATGGAGTATCTACACTATCATCACTGCGAGGTAGTGCTGCACTGTGACATAAAGCCCAGCAACATTCTATTCGATGAAGACATGGTAGCGCATGTCGCAGACTTTGGCATTGCAAAATTGATATTTGGTAATGACAACTCCGCCGTTTCTGCGAGCATGCCAGGAACAGTTGGTTATATGGCACCAGGTATTTCTACTGTACTCGATCTAGATCAAGCTACACCATTTAATTAATCGCCATGACTAATTTTTTCTTCTGTTTGGAAATGTTTTGGCTAGAGTACGGATCCGTTGGGAAAGCATCAAGAAAAAGTGATACTTTCAGCTACGGGATCATGCTTCTTGAAGTATTCACTGGAAAGAAGCCTACAGATCCCATGTTTGTTGGAGAACTAACCCTTAGGATGTGGGTTAATCAAGCATTTCCATCAAATGCTATGGATGTTGTGGATGACCAACTACTACTGCAAGATTCTTCTAGTTGCATGAATAACTTTCTGGTGCCAATGTTTGAGTTGGGTTTACTGTGCTCAAATGACTTGCCGGACCAAAGAATGACAATGCGTGATGTGGTCGTGAGATTGAAAAAGATAAAAAAGGATTACATGACTTGTATAACAAGAATGCACAGTGCCCAGTGATACAATTGGTTGTATGTATGTCAACACAGTTTCGTAGTGTCTTCTTGATTTTGAAACATTATATATGTTAAATAATCCAGATGTTGGTCTCTGGTTGTCGTTTGGGTGTAGAGTCTATCTCTAGTTGTGAGTGTTTAGTTAAAGCAGAGTTGGTTTCAGAGTTTATTTTCTGAGTTTTAGTTTCTATCTCTAGTTGAGTTTGTGTCGGATTTAGGCAATATTGTAATCTATCTCTAAGATGTAAAGTCGCTACTGTTTGTTGTATGGTAATGTAAAGATGAAAACCCAGGAAAGGCTGTGCAGTTTTGGCACCGCAAATCCTTCCCAATTCTGATTTTGTTGCTATTGTTCATTGTATGGCAATGTCGTCGAATCTGCGTACGCGCTGGTGATCATGGTCAAAGGCGCTGGTGACCGTGGTCGAAGACATTGGTGATTGTAGTCGAAGTCTAAAGTTCTTGCAAACCAGTTGAAGCTCTCGAGTACGTGCAAACCAGTTGAAGTCCCAAGTACGTGCAATTGGTCGAATGTTACAAGTACGTGTAAAGCAGTCGAAGGAGTGGTCATAACTCTCATCTTTTGGAGTGGTCGAAACTCTTATCTGGTATCAGAGCCTCGTATCGGAGATTGGGCTATCGAAGACCAAGATGGCGAAGGAAGGATTGGTGTCGCTCCAGTATTCGGTCCTCAGTTCTGAGAATTATCCCATCTGGGTAATGAAGATGAAAGCAAATATACGTGCCTAGGGCGTCTGGGGGCGCAGTTGATCCAAAGGCGAAGGAGAGGGTCGATGACAAGATTGATCAAACTACATTGGCTATCATCTACCAGGTAGTTCCTGATTCAATGATGAGTCAGCTGGTCAGGAAAGAAATGGCATGTGAGGCTTGGGAAGCACTTCATGTCATGAATGAGGGCATGGATCGTGTCAAGGAGGTTCACCTGCAGACTTTGCAGAGCGAGTATGAGAATATGCAGATGGGTGAAAACCAATCTGTGGATGAGTTTACTGCAAAACTCACAATTATGAGTGAGATTTGGTCTCTCAGTGACAAATTGGAGGAAAGCATTGTTGTGAAGAAGTATTTGCGAATCCTTCTAGAGACGTTTCTCCTAGTGGTCATAACATTGATGTACTCAAGCGATCTCCCAAAGATGAAGGTTGAACAAGTGATTGGGTCTCTCAAGGCACACGAGGGGCTCCTGAAAGGCTATAAGGCAAGGAATGATCAAGCGCTTCTTACAAAAATCGATACAAAGGTTGAGATCAAGTAGGTTTGTAGGGATCAACCTCAATATCATGGGGACGCACAGATCTGCAACATGGCATGGTTGAGGTGCTCGCGCCCACGGCCATGGCCATGGCCGAGGAGGTAGTACTGGTCAAGGGGGGAGTTTGAACATGGAAACAATGGCTTCATCCGAGATAAGTCAAGGGTGAAGTGTTTTGATTGTGACAAATTTGGCCATTATGCTTTAGAATGCCACAGCCATATCGTGTCATAAGTGTCACAAGTATGTTCATTATGCCTTTGATTGTTATAATAATAAGAAGAAGAAGGATGAGGTCAATCTCACACGGACTCTGGAGGAGGATGAACCAGCATTGCTTCTGTCCACATGTGAAAATGACTGTGGTTTGGTCATGCTTGAAGAGAAGAGCTTGCACCCGAAGCTACTAAATATTAGAGAGGAGATGGTAGAATCAGAGATATGGTACCTTGATAATGGAGCCTCAAACCACATGACCGACCAAAAGGGGAAGCTCAGAGAACTGAATGAGAAGTATCATGGGCAGGTGAAATTTGATGATAGGTCTGTTGTTCGTATATAAGGCAAATGTTCAATTTTGCTCCAATGCAAGAGCGGTGAACAGAGATTATTGTCAGATGTCTATTACATACCTAGACTCTACAGTTTCATTATTAGCCTTGGACAATTGACAAAAGATGGGTGTGAAGTAGCACTTAAAGGGTCTCACTTGTACGTGTATGACTGGTCTAGCAGTCTGTTGATGAAAGTCCCACGAACACCAAATAGATTATGTAAGGTGCAGCTGAATACATGCAAGCTTATTTGCTTGAGTGCCACACTTCTGAACCCGGCATGGCTATGGCATACGACGTTGGGGCATGTGAATTTTTGGACCCTGAGGCAGATGTATGACAAGAAGATGGTTCTTGGGCTGCCACATATTGATCATCCCACTCAAGTTTGTGAAGCTTGTCTTTTTTCAATATAGACAATGACTCTGTTTCCAGCACAGGCACATTATAGAGCCACACGACCTTTGGGGTTGGTCCATGTTGATTTGTGTGGGCTAATTAATCCTAGTACTTATGTTGAAAACATATACTTTCTTCTCATAGTGGATGATTTCTCAAGAGTGATGTGGGTGTGTATGCTTAAGATGAAGGAACAAGCCAAAGAAGCATTCAGGAAGTTTGTTGTTCCACTGAAACACAATATAATCAGAGGCTAAAGGGGGTTAGATCAGATCGTGGTAGCGAATTTCTTTTAGGCAAATTTGAAGCAATTTGTGAAGAAAGGGGAATTACATGGTTCTTCACTACTCCGTATAGCCCTCAGCAAAATAGGGTGGTTGAAAGGAGGAAAAGGATAGTGATGAATATGGCATGGAGTTTGTTGAAAAGCAAGTTTATGCCAAGCAAATTTTGGGTTGTGGCAATAAGACATGCAATATATATTCTTAATCATGTGGAGACAAAAGCATGGGATGGCATCACGCCATATGAAGCATGAAGTGAAAGGAAACCAAATCTGCAACATTTAAGGGTGTTCGGTTGTGTAGCATATGCCAAAGTAAATATACATATGAAGAAACTCGACGACAGAGGCAAGCTATGGTGTACTTGGGAGTTGAGTCGGGCAGCAAAGCATGTTGACTATTTGACCCTATTGCCGGCAAGATTGATGTGTCCAGAGATGTCCTTTTCCAAGAAGATGAAGTATGGCGATGGGAAAATAGTCAAGAAGTATGTCAGGAGATGGGAAATTGGATGACCTTATCTATTGAGGGAGAAGGAGAACCTGATTCGCCAATTACACCACTACTACAAATCAATGATACAACACCGGCTCATAGCCCTGCAAAAGATGATTCAAATACTGAGATCGAGAATATGTCAAGTGGAGGTTTTGAAGTATCCACCCCTGAAAGCATGACACCAAGATACAGAAGCTTGAGAGATATCTATGATGCTAAGGAAGAACTTTACATGGTGGCTGCTGAAGAACCTGTTAATTTTCATGAGGCGGTAAAAGTGGAGCACTGGAGGAGTCCAATGAGGCATGAACTAGAAGCAATTGAGAAGATTGGCACCTGGAAACTTATGGTTCTCCCACATGGCCACAAACCTATCGGATTGAAGTGGGTTTATAAACTGAAAAGAGATACTGAAGGAAATGTTGTGCGCTACAAGGCTAGATTAGTCGTGAAGGGGTATGTTTAGAAACACAGCATCAATTACGAAGAAGTCTTTGTGCCTATACCAAGACTTGAAACAACGAGAGTAATCCTTGCACTTGCTGCACACTCCGGATGGGAAATTCATCATTTAGATGTCAAATCAGTATTTTTGAACAAAGAGCTCATTGAGGAAGTATATATCAGCCAGCATGAGGGATTTGTTATGAAAGGACAAGAAGAGAAGGTATACAAGCTATTGAAGGCATTGTACGAGTTAAAACAAGCACCCAATGTTTGGACTCGTAAGCTAGATGAGAGCCTAAGGAGTCCCGGTTGTGAAAAATGCAAACAAGAGCAGGCTCTGTATAAGAAGTAGGAATATGGTGATACAATTTTAGTTGGAGTTTATGTGGATGACTTGATTGTCACAGGGACCACTGTTGACAAAATCCGAGTGTTCAAGAATCAGATAATACAAGAATTTGAGATGAGCAATTTAGGGCTTCTTAGTTTCTATCTCAGGTTGGAAGTCAATTAGTAGGATCACTGTATCTCAATTAAGTAGTCAGCTTATGCTAAGAAAATTCTTGACAAGGCGGGATTGGTGGATTGTATGCGTGCAAATACCCGATGGAGCCCAGAGCATGTTTTGAGAAAGATGACGGAGCTGAGTTAGTGGATGCAACCATGTACAAATGCTTGATTGGATGTCTGCATTATCTGCTACATACATGGCCAGACCTCTCCTTTGTAGTTGGAGTTGCAAGTCGGTTCATGGAAAGGCTCACTAAGACACATCAGCAGTTATTAAAACATATTCTGAGATATGTTGCCAGTACAATCTATTATGGACTAGTATATTCTAGGAAAAATGAGGCACCAATGTTGGTTGGGTATAGCGACGGTAACTTTGTCGGAGATCCTGATGATAACAAAGTACAACTGGCACTATGCTCAACATGTATAGCAATGTGGTGACATGGTGCTGACAAAAGCAGAAATCAGTGGCGCTCTCCACCTGTGAAGCTGACTTCATGGCTACGACCGCAGCGGCGAGTTAGGGTATTCGGCTGAAAATACTGCTTCATGAAGTGGAGGGCAAGGATGATGGGCCGGTTGGACTATATGTCGATAATAAGTCAGCCCTAGCACTGATCAAAAACCTGGTGTTTCACAGGAGGAGTAAACATATAGACATACGGTTCCATTTTATAAGAGAATGTGTCGAAGAGGGATTGATCAGAGTACATCATATAGCTTCAGAGTTGCAGAAGGCAGACATCTTAACAAAGGCCTTGGTGTGTGTGAACCTTAGCAGGATGCGCGACTTAATTGGTGCTAAGAAGTCCCTAATACGCATCAAGATTAGGGGGAGTATGTTGAAGATAAACCTGATGTTGGTCTCCAGTTGTCGTCTGAGTCGTGGAGTTTATTCTAGTTTGAGAGTTTAGGTTAAAGTATAGTTGGTTTCAGAGTTTATTTTCTGTGTTTTAGTTTCTATCTCTAGTTGAGTTTGTGTTGAATTTAGGTAGTATTGTAATCTATATATAAGATGTAAAGTTGAGTATAAATAAAGAAGAAAACCCAGAAAAGGGTGCGTAGTTTGGCACTACAAATCCTTCTCAATTTTGATTTTGTCACTACTATTCATCGTATGGTAATGTCATCAAATCTATGTAGGCACTGGTGGTCGTGGTCGAAAGCGTTGGTGATTGCAGTCAAAGTCTCGAGTACTTGCAAACTAGTCCATGCCTTCGAGTACGTGCAAACTAGTCAAAGTCCCAAGTACGTGCAATCTGGTTGAAGGTTACGAGTACTCATAAACTGCTCTAAAGTTACAAGTACTTGCAAAATGGTCAAAAGAGCAGTCGAAACTCTCATCTTTTGGAGTGGTCGAAACTCTCATACATGGCTTCTATAGCAAGAATGCAGAGTGCCCAGTGATACATTTGGTTTTATGTATGTCAACACAATTTTGTAGTGTCTTCTTGATTTTGCAAGATCATATATGTAAAATAAGCTCTGGCCTAATTTATTTGAAGTGGGGGTGAAGGTATAACTTCTTCGGTTCTTGGTTTGTCATGCATCTGTATTCTTTATGTTCTTGGGTTGCTTTTGAATTGGTGGGACTAGAGCACCATGGCTGCTGAAGGGGCTACTAGTCTAACAAGTGAGCTAGAGATGATAATCTAGGAGGAAGTATAAAAAGTTTAAACCAACCATCTGAATTAGATTTTTCAGAGGCTTGGTATGCTCCATTAGATCATAAAGATTGGATAGTTTGGTCTATCTACAGTGAAATTATATTGCTCTTTAATTTATTAAAGATAGGACCTAATTAAAATTAGAAAAAGAATTACTGTAGAGTATCTGTGGGATAATGAAGAGGTTCACAACCACTAATCTAGTAATCTATTTACGCAAAGTAAGAAGGGTAAGTCCAATAGATGATAGTGCTAGAGGGAAGGGGCCATATTGGAAAGAACAAGCCAATGGCCGTAATACAACATGTTTCAAAAAAATGTTGTAATAGAAAGGGTGATGGGTAGGTTATTTTGGCCTATGGTTTATGTCTTATGGCTTTTCATTTCTGGCTACGCGTGAGAGAGAGAGAGAGAGAGTAAAAGGAGAGAGATAGTCGCATGCGATTTTGATGGGTATAGTTGAAGTCGGTACAGTGTGTACTATAGTCGACCTGTAGACCCCGTCTTGAAAAGATGCACCGTTCGAAAACTAGTTACTTAGCAAAAATGAAAACCATAAGTAGTAAGCTAGATCGAACGCAGCCAGCAATGTTGTTCCACATGATGCTCTAAAATGATGGGTGTGATGTTGTAAATTAATAAGAGTGAGCCTCAAAGATAGGGCGGCATCAGAGGCATCATATAAACCAGTAATCCAAACCATGAACCATTATCCGATAGTAGAATTCGATATGAAATGATTACAGAACTCACATCATAAACCATGCAATGCAAATTACTAGACCAAACATATATGAGCTAGCTACATATTACATCTCATGCATCTAGCTAGCTAGCCCCACATGTTCCCATGAACCATTACTAATCCAAACCAAGAACTATTCGAATTTATTTTGAAAAGGAGTACGACTCGCACCATAAACCAGGCACTAATGCAAAACAGATAAAACAAATATGAGCTACATATGACTTCCCATCGAGCTAGCTAGATACTCCTGTTCTTCTTGCTCATGACCTCTTGAAGCATAGGCTTAAGAATTTCAAGCCTCATGGGTGTTTGGGCACAAACACATCAGCACCGGCACTCGTGATTAAATCCTCAATATATAATCAACTGAGACCCCAACAATCTTGACCTCAGTAGCTCCCATAGCACTAATCTTGACTATTGCCTGACAAATGACATGAAATTTGTCTAGAAAAGTGCTTATAGTACCAACAGTACTACATGAACAAATTAAGTGGCAATCAAACGAAAGGAAACATTTCTTTTAAAAATACGCTATGAGTGACATTTTTATGTTGCTAAATTGTTGGACTTGTATGACAATCAGAGGGGGTGAATGATGTCTTCAAATTTAACCTCCCTAAAAGTATTCCAAAACATTTACTTCACTAGTTACTTGAAGCTAGGAAGATTACTTTAGGCGCAAAACAAGCTGAGTTCAACTCCTTAGGGTAGGTGCGACCGTTGTGGAGAGGATAGTAGTACCGAGCTGAGCGATCTAACCACTAGTGTAGGCCAGTACTACCATAGGCCTGGGTGGTATGACCGCACCCCTGACTTTAGAACAAGAAATCAGCCTGAGCCAAAATCCAAAAAATCTTCAAAATATATCTCTAAATGATATGAAAGTTTGCTCACACCTTACTAAGGATCTTAAAAACTTTATCCATCAAAGGATCACATAGATCTGGCGCAGTGGTGGCAAGGAGAAGGGAGCAGATGGCAGCGGCCGCAGGGGTAGAGACTTGGATGGGGACGGAGGCGGGAGGGCCTCATGGCGGCCGTGGTAGGAGGATGGCAGGCGGGTCGGGGCGAGCAGAGCGGCTGGTGCTGGCGTTAGCGCGGTGTGCGCACAGCAAGGCTAGGGCAGCTCGGGCCAAGCCAAGGTACCATTTGGGCTTGGGAAGGCAGGGCTGGGCTGGGCTTGGCCCAAGAAGGGAATTCAAATTTTGAAATTTTAAATTTTGGTTGAATTTTGAGATAAAGTTTTGAATTACAAATTGAATTTGAATTCAATTTTTTTAATTTCACTCAAGCACATACAAATTCCAAAAATGTGATGTTATAGGGGAGCAAATGGTAGCGGTGGCAGGGGCGGGATGGGCTCAATGGTAGTGGCGGCGGTTGTAGGAGGACAGCAGACAGAGATAATTGAATTAACAATTGCAATTTTGAATTTGACTAGCGCATTTGAATTTTTCATCCAAATTTTTCTGAAAATCATAGTAACCAGATTTCTCGCCAGATTCCAACTTCCAAGATTTTGTTTTCACCAAAAATGTTAATCCTGGTGTGGACACAGGGAATGTCTAGTATCTGCTCTAAACAGATAAAATGCTAAAAAATATTCTGCCTAAAATGCCTATCATTGCTGGGACGATTCACAACCTCTCGTCTATTAATTGGGTGCGTCCCAATTATGCAATGTTGTTCCCACTAGGACAAAAGTTCATCGAAATCATCCTATTCTCCACAAAGGATTATGACTCATCAAAAGAGAACAACCGACTCAGGATAGTTAAGGAATTTCATGGGCAATTGGTTAGATACGTGGCAGAATAACAGGTGGGAAAGGTGGCACTTGGAGTTTGTACTAATCCAGCAAACGATCATCATACTGGCACTCAATGCACACTTTCTGGTTGCAATCATTTTTCAGTATTGTATTCCTACTCAAACATTTAAAACACTGTATATGCAAAGTTTTACAAGACAAGGAAGTACTCAAGTTGCACGATAATAAACAGTGATTTTGATCAATGTGATGTACATCAAGGCAAGTCTGCATTTTCAACTCATATGTCTCATGGATGACAGATCAACTTTCATCAGATTAATACTATTATCTATTTGCCAATGCTCTCATTGGACCAGTCTTATATAGTGAAGTTTGGAAACGCAAAAGAGAACTTAGCCACATTAAGGGCATCATTTATTCGAACTAGATTTTGCCTTTTCATTTTAGCTCATGAATATTTCCAATGGAAATTTTTTGTTGATTTATAATTCAAGTTAGTCATGTTAATCCTATTTTTTCCTTTACCATTTTCACCTTTAATTATTGTTTCCAATTGGAGCTTAATTCAAAAATCCAACATAAACCAAATGGCAAGGCTATTGCAGGCAAAAAATTTTAAACTCCCTAAAATTTCAAACACAAGCTTTTTGGATTGTTACAAAACCTATCGCCCTGAAAGAATCTCGACGGGCCCTGAGATTCTACCTATTCTGAGAATAAGTAAGGGTGATCTTCTCGCTCCCCAGTGGTTTCATCCTTAGAGTGGTTGCTCTATTGAACCTTGCAGAGACGATTCACTTGATGTCTTGTTTGTCTTTCCATGATGTCAAGGATTTTGACAGGACGCTCTGGACATGTCAAGTCTTTCCTAAGCTCAATTGCTTCCAAGGGGGTTTGTTCTCCTAGTACCCTAAGATATTTCTTGAATTGAGAAACATGGAACACATTGTATACATCGGCTAAACTTGCGGGCAGCTCTAGCTGGTAGGCTATTTCCCCTTTCTTGGCCATGATTGGGAATGGCCTAACATATCGTGGTGCAATCTTACCCTTGACCTTGAACTTTCTAATATCTCATATGGGTGATACTTTTAGATAGACATAGTCTCCAATCTCAAAATTTAGCGGTCTACATCTTCTATTAGAATAATTCTTCTGTCTTGACTGGGTTGCTTGCAATCGATCCCTAATCAGGTGGACTTTCTCTTCAGCCTACTTCAAGGTGTCTGGTCTGAAGATATAGCATTCCCCTACCTCTGCACAATGTAGAGGAGTTTGGCACTTTCTTTCGTACAGGGTTTCAAACGAGGATATTTTTAGGTTGGATTGATAGCCGTTGTTGTAGGCAAATTCAGGGTAGGGTAGGCATTTCTCTCAATCCTTGGTGAAGTCCAAAGCATAGGCTTAAAGCATATCTTTAAGGATTTGAGTTACCCTCTCCGTTTGGCCATCAGTTTGAGGATGATAAGCAGTACTAAAATCTAAGTAGGTACCAAGGGCTTCATGAATGCTAGCCTAGAAATGCGAGGTAAATTGTGAACCCTAATCTAAGACAATCCTCTTAGACACACCATGTAAGCACATGAGGCATGACTTGTATAATTCTGCCAGCTTCTCTCCTCTATAGGTGGTCCTGACGGGGATGATGTAGGTGACTTTCGTTAGTCTATCCAGTACGAACTATATGGAGTTGTATCATGATTTGGTTCATGGTAGGCTAGTGATGAAGTCTATTCCAACTATAGCAACTTTGCTAGATTGTAGTTTTCAGTTTTAACTCTTTAGCATACATTACAACAGGCTATATGCTTAGCGATGTCTCTCTTCATTCATGTCAGATCCCAGAGCAACAACTCTAGAATCCTCTATGTTAACCACACTAGTCCAAGATCAGTTAGTGCACATAGTGATAACAGGGACACATATCAAGCACAATGATAATCTTTATTAACTAAAAGAGTACAGCCTTAGGCCAAGATTAAATATAAGTAGGGGAAGATAAAACAGAAGTGGAAGAAGCCCAACAAACCAGCCCATTGGCAAACAGCAGTAAGACGCGGCCTATATGTCCTGATCCTCACCGCAGTTGAAAACATCTTCATCTGGCAATAGAATTAAGTAAGGTGAGCACATAAAATGTACTCCGGAAGTTATATGGAAGAGTGCAATATTAATGCAAGACTGACAAGTGAAGGCATATAGAGTTATTTGAAAGTAAAGGAACATTTAAAGGAACACAATAAATAAATTGAAATTACTGAATTTAATACAGTAAGTAAAAATAGTAATTTAAGCAACATAATATTGTTAGCACATGTATCGATATAACACCCATACCATCTTTCTCCAAAAAGATCTCATATAGATTCAATCCATCCATAAGCATTTTGTAAACCATTTAAAAAAATAAAGTCTAATACATGAAAAACTTTACTTAGTTTGCCCATGACCGTGGGCACTGCTATTCAGGATAGATTATACACTCTGCAGAGGTTGTACAACTTTACCTACAAGATATACTTATCTCATAATATCAGCCATTACATACTTCCGTCAGTGTGTGATTGAGAAAATCATAATAAGGCTTTTACAATGCAAAGTCTTCAACCATGATGGGAACGGGGTCCCGATCTTCCAACAGGTTCTGGGTAAATTCGATTTGGTGGAGGCGCGACACAAATCGATCCGGCTTCCGAATGACACATTCCGAACCCCGCAATCGCAGCACCACGTCTCCTCAGGTTACCAACCGTGCGTAGCCCGGTTGACCTCGCCAAGAAGGCTAATCCTCGCCTGCGAATCGAAGAACACAAGCAAGAACAAGGAAGAACACAACTGAATTGCAGATGGACTGATTTAGCACTCGAAAGTTGGGGTCTCACAAACCGATGAACGGCGAATCTGTTCAAAGACAAATTAATCTAAGCAAAACCCAAAACCCTAATGGTGGGGGTGGCGGCTGGATATAAAGGAGTTAGGGGCGTGCAAAACCCCTGGACGCGCCCTAATGGGCTCCAACACGATACAAAGCCAAAAGGCCCAAAAAACGGTGGCGCAGCACCCTGACAGATTCTGAACACCCACTTGTTTCAATGATTCCCGTTGACTCAGAAGGCATTTTGACATGGAACTAGAGCCATTGGAAAGCACGTCTTCTCAGATTTCCATACATATGTAGAACGTCCAAAACGGAGTCCGGATGCAATCTGGGCGTCCGTTTTAGTGCGACCTGGTCCTGAACTCCGAATTGGATTCGAAGTCGACTTGAGTTGGACCTCCAACATGATTCGACCGCCCTTGCTGGACTTGTGCGCCTCGTAGCCCTTCTCCAAGTAGTTCCAAGTCCTCTCCATGGTTCCTAATCATAATTAAATCATTAGGTAGCAATCGATTCTCAAATGAACAAAAGGAAGTACTTAGGAACGAGCTCACCTGTAAATTCAATTGTCGGGCGCGAGCTCTAGTGATTGGTCCTTGAATGTCAAGTGGAGGAGTGTTGTATGTATCCGAAGAAGTGTTTTCCTCATCATCCTCCCCCTCTTGAAGCGGAGTTGTCCTCAACTCAGCCTCATCTTCCTCTCCCAAGTATGGCTTCAAATCTGAAATGTTAAAGGTGGGACTAACCCCAAACTCGGGAGGCAACTCAAGTTTATATGCATTATCATTTATCTTCTCAACAATCTTAAAAGGACCAGCAGCTCTAGGCATCAATTTTGACTTTCTTAACTCAGGAAATCTATCCTTTCGCAAGTGCAACCAAACAAAATCACCAGGTTCAAGTTTAACTTCCTTTCGACCTTTACTACCAGTAATCCTATATTTTTCATTCATCTTTTCAATGTTTGCCTTAGTAGTCTCATGCATTTTGACAATAAAATCAGCACGCTCCTTAGCATCATTATGAACTCTCTCACTAGTAGGCAAAGGTAAAATATTAATAGGGGCACGGGGGTTGAATCCATACACTATCTGAAAAGGACTTACCTTGGTGGTGGAGTGTTCCGCTCGATTATATGCGAACTCAACATGCGGCAAACACTCTTCCCACAGCTTCAAATTGTGCTTCAAAATAGCTCTCAACATGGTAGACAATGTGCGGTTCACCACCTCGGTTTGGCCATCAGTTTGTGGGTCACATGTTGTAGAGAACAACAACTTTGTACCCAACTTGTTCCATAGAGTACGCCAAAAGTGACTCAAAAACTTGGCATCACGATCTGAAACAATAGTAGAAGGCATACCATGCAAACGAACTATCTCTTTGAAAAAGATGTCAGCAATATGAACGGCATCATCGGTTTTATGACATGGTATAAAGTGAGCCATCTTAGAAAAGCGATCCACAACAACAAAAATGATATCCCTCCCCCTCTTAGTCCTATGCAATCATAAAACAAAGTCCATAGAAATATCTACCCACGGAATAGAAAGAACAGGAAGAGGCATATATAAACCATGTGGATTCAAAGAACAAGGAAGAACACAACTGAATTGCAGATGGACTGATTTAGCACTCAAAGTTGGGGTCTCACAAACCGATGAACGACGAATCTGTTCAAAGACAAATTAATCTAAGCAAAACCCAAAACCCTAATGGTGGGGGTGGCGGCTGGATATAAAGGAGTTAGGGGTGTGCAAACCCCTGGACGCGCCCTAATGGGCTCCAACACGATACAAAGCCAAAAGGCCCAAAAGACGGTGGCGCAGCACCCTGACAGATTCTGAACGCCCACTTGTTTCGATGATTCCCGTTGACTCAGAAGGAATTTTGACATGGGACCAGAGCCATTGGAAAGCACGTCTTCTCAGCTTTCCATACATATGTAGAATGTCCAAAACGGAGTCCGGATGCAATCTGGGCGTCCGTTTTAGTGCGACCTGGTCCTGGACTCCGAATTGGATTCGAAGTCGACTTGAGTTGGACCTCCAACATGATTCGACCGCCCTTGCTGGACTTGTGCGCCTCGTAGCCCTTCTCCAAGTACTTCCAAGTCCTCTCCATGGTTCCTAATCATAATTAAATCATTAGGTAGCAATCGATTCTCAAATGAACAAAAGGAAGTACTTAGGAACGAGCTCACCTGTAAATTCAATTGTCGGGCGCGAGCTCTAGTGATTGGTCCTTGAATGTCAAGTGGAGGAGTGTTGTATGTATCCGAAGAAGTGATGTCCTCATCAAACCAGAACAAGCCAACACTAAGATTTCACCCCAGTAAGAAATCTATCAGACCGGGACCTCCTCTTGAGCTGAGTGAGACTTCATATGGCCTATGTCACGCTCACTTTCAACCTACAGCGAGACTCGAGTTGGGACCTGCAAATTAGCCAGTTAGGACTGTCCCATACTAACCTTATGCTAGTACGATAGAGCATTGTAATAGTAGCTCACAGACCGGTCCTTAACATGACTTAGGCTCAAACCACATACCCCTCGTGCTTGACAATCAACATTGTGTCATCGAACAACGATGCATGCCAGCACCCATCATCTAACCATTAGCCTAAGTCTAAACCGGATTTTATATTACATTTTAAATTAATTCATAGCCTTTCTTAACTCACCGAAGTCAAGAGTATAATTTTAAAACTCATCATTTTATATGAAAAGGTATCCCAAGCCTTGAGTTATTTCCAAGCATGTCTAAGCAGTTCTATAAAAATATTCTGGCTAATACAAGTGTACTAACCAGAGTTTTATTCTAGGGCGACAAGGTATCGTGACATCAATATCAAAGGACGAATTAACAAGTACGTAACAACTAAATTTAAAACTGAATTGAAATATGTTGAATAAAAATATGCATGCAGAACAATTTAAAACAACATAATTTTATTTGTAAACTGGGATCAACATGATCAAGGTGTGTAACTTGTCTTGCTCCATAACTTGGTAAGAATTGTCGTCAAAATTGCACTCTTTCAGGACGACATAGTCTACATGTGAAAAGAGATCAAAGCAAAATAAATTCAAATAAGAAACTAAATGAAATCTAAAAATTATAAAATAGATATTGGGAGATAGATTATGAATTTACAAGAAAGAATCAATGGATTCAGAGTTCGAATGAGGGAGAACGAATATCCGAAAGTTTGGATATTACATGAAATGACGAAAATTGATAAGGACATCACTTCTTTGGATACACACAACACTCCTCCACTTGACATTCAAGGACAAATCACTAGAGCTCGCGCCCGACAATTGAATTTACAGGTGAGCTCGTTCCTAAGTACTTCTTTTTGTTCATTTGAGAATCGATTGCTACCTAATGATTTAATTATGATTAGGAACCATGGAGAGGACCTAGAAGTACTTGGAGAAGGGCTACGAGGTGCACAAGTCCAGCAAGGGTGGTTGAATCATGTTGGAGGCCCAACTCAAGCCGACTTCGAATCCAATTCGGAGTCCAGGACCAGGCCGCACTAAAACGGACGTCCAGAAAGCTGAGAAGACGAACTTTCCAATGGCTCTGGTCCCATGTCAAAATTCCTTCTGAGTCAACGGGAATTGTCGAAACAAGTGGGCGTTCAGAATCTGTCAGGGTGCTGCGCCACCGTCTTTTGGGCCATTCGGCTTTGTATCGTGTTGGAGCCCATTAGGGCGCATCCAGGGGTTTTGCACGCCCCTCAATCCTCTATATCCAGCCGCCACCCCCACCATTAGGGTTTGGGTTTTGCTTAGATTATCCTGTCTTTGAACAGTTTCACCGTTCATCGGTTTGTGAGACCCCAACTTTCAAGTGCTAAATCAATACATCTGCAATTCAGTTGTGTTCTTTCTTGTTCTTGCTTGTGTTCTTCGATTCGCAGGCGAGGATTAGCCTTCTTGGCGAGGTCAACCAGGCTACGCACGGTTGATAACCTGAGGAGACGTGGTGCTGGGATTGCGGGGTTCGGAACGTGTTGTTCGGAAGCCGGATCGATTTGTGTCGTGCCTCCACCAAATCGAACTTACCCAGAACCTGTTGGAAGATCAGGACCCCGTTCCTATCAGGTGGTAATCAGAGCTTCAGGTGTTCCTTCATGTTCGAGTTTATCCCACCTTGTTGTTTTCGGTTTCATCCTAGAGTCCAAGAAAAAGCCCTACAAAAAAAATTGTAGTCATAGGTTGTTTCCTGTCCTAGATCTCATTTAGCCTTTTTTCACAATTTGATTTCAGTGTCTGTAGTGTTGAGTTTGTGTCCTTAGTCGAGTTATGTTGCTGGTTTAGATCGTGTTTTGTTTCGGGTTGTCTTACTTCCGCTACCTCTCATACAAACCCTAGCTGTCAATTTTTGTTTTCCCACCCATATCCCACCCTCTGTTTGAGTCATCCATTGCATCTCGTGATCTCCCAGCACCATCCCCCACCTTTCCCCGAGCTTTCACCCTCAATTTCCACCAATTTCCTCCACCTGATTTTCGTTTCGGCCTCCACAGCAACCATAACTCGGAGGCCCTCCTTCAAACGGCCGTAACTTTTTCATACAGACTCGAAATCAGGTGATTTTTTTTTTCAAATTGGGTGAAATTAAATTTTACATCCGAATTTATTTTTCCCAAATTCGGCCTGGAAAGTGCCGTACTCGAGCTCCGAAATGTCATCACTGAATTTATAGCACATTCATCATTTTCTGTAGGCCACACCTTACATCAGATTGAGGTGAAACTTTGTGTGGTTCCTATTTCTGTGCTCTGCTTGTGGAAAAATAAAAAAAATTAAATTAAAATAAAATTTTTTTGGCACCTGGGGTTATAGTGCTGAGAGTGTTATCCGTGGCCAAAAAAAACTGTGACAGCACAGTTTTAGGTGACAGAGCTTCATTTGTTTTGTGCTTATACTGAATTAAGTTTCTCATTGCCTGGCCATCTTTGTTACTATTCTAGTCTTGACTCCTTGTTCATCATATCATATCTGATATAGGACACATTTAGACCAGCAACTAGGACCAGTGCTTTGGACATTTATTCAGCATTACTATCTGTTATTGATTTGTGTTCCACTAACATATTTGGCCTGCCAAGCTCCATATACCTACTTCCAAATAGCACAGTTTTTGACCCTTGCAATCGCCGGATCACACTCTCCAGGTATCCTTTGCCTTGCTTTGGTAAGAACACTTGTACGAGCTTGGTAAGCCACTTCCTTTGCGGGTTCCCACTGTCCTTACTTTGTAGTTGATAGGGATAATCCTTTTGTTTTCCCTGTGTTTCCACTAACTATGGCAGGAGTCGAAGGGGACGGGACACCGGGCGATTTCAACGAGTGTGTTAGTCGCGCCCAGCTACAAGTTGCGCTCGACAAACAAAATGCTTGACTCACTGATCTCGGCGCGAGAATGGACACCATCGTCGCCGCCATTGCCCAGTTGAACACCACGGAAGGCATTGAGCGGGTGGAGCGGTGGTTGGCTGACCTCACTGGTCGGATGGACACATTGGAGGCACGCCTGCCACCTATCAATGACGGCCATCATCATGATGATAACACAGTATATGATGCAGATGGCAACATTGATCAGCGAGCGACACAAGATGCACGACTACGTCGGCGTCTTCAGCAAAACCGACATGGTATGGAAGGTAATAACCAGAACCGTCATAGTAACGACGAACCTTTTGCTAAAGTCAAGTTTACTATTCCATCTTGATTAGGAGATAACGGTAGAGCAGAAGTTTAATTCTCACTTGGTTCCTGAACAACATAGAGTTAGATAAGCTACTAGTGAGTTTAAGGACTTTGCTATTATCTGGTGGAATGAACTAAGTACCATGCGCTTACAACCTGATACATGGGAGCGGTTAAAAGAAGCTGTGCGTAATCGTTTTGTTCCTCCCTCATATAAACTTGATTTGAGAAAAAAATTGCAGCGCTTAGAACAAGGTGATAGTTCTGTTCAGGACTATTATGCTGAGCTTCAAAAGGGTATGGTGCGTTGTGGGGTTGTTGAGGACACGGAGGATAAGATTTGCCGTTTCTACGGGGGGTTACGGCGTGAAATTCAGGACATTGTTGATTATAAAGAATTTACTACTGTCAATCAGTTGTTCCAGCTTGCTATGCTTGCAGAAAAAGAATTGCAGGGACGCAAGGAATCAACGAAGGCACGCACCGGACGACCCTTCTACACGCCGCGAACGACTACATCGACGGGACTGCCCAAGTCTTCTTCGAGTTTTTGTTCTCCTCCACCACCTGTGAACAAGATTGCAGCAGCGCCACCGAAGCCACCTTCCACGACACGCCTTGCAGATTCTACAAAAAATTCTTTACAGGTTCCCGCCAAGAGTTCTTCTTCCGTGGCTTCAACGGGCCGCTCCTCCGACATTCAGTGCCACCGCTGCCATGGGCTTGGTCATGTGCAGAAGAATTGCCCTAGCCAACGGGCATACATCGCCACAGAAGATAGAGGCTACATCAGCACTTCGGATGTCGAGGAGGATGATGATGTTACTGCTGCCTCAGACGACAATGACGGTGGTGATGACGACCTAGTCCTTGGTGGGGCGTCCACAGCGACGCTACGGAGCATCATTGTACAGTGAGTCCTCAGCACACAGGTACAACAACCCGATAAGCTTCAACGCCATAATTTGTTTCAGACTTTCTTCGCAATCAAGAACCAGCGCGCACGTGTCATCATTGATGGAGGAAGCAGCAACAACTTGGTGAGTTCTGATTTGGTCAAGAAAGTCCATTTTTCTTGGCTTGACCACGCGACCGCATCCACATCCATACCATATTCAGTGGTTAAATGATTCTGGAAAAGCTAAGGTAACGCAAACATGCCGAGTCCATTTTTCCATTGGTGGTTATGCCGATCATGTTGATTGTGATGTGGTTCCCATGCAAGCATGCTCTCTTTTATTGGGTCAACCTTGGAAATTTGATAATGATCCTTTAAACTATGGTAGTAGTAACAAATACACTTTTATGCATAAGGGAAAGAAAGTTACTTTACTACCTTTGACCCCAGCTGAGATTATAGAGGCCGATAGGGAGAGAGCTGCTGCTGCTAATGATCCAAAGGAACATGATAAATCTGAAAAACAGCAAGTAATCCATTTGAAAAATTCTGTTATGCTTGCCACAAAATCAGACCTTGCTGCAATTGATGACGTTAATGATACATGTTATGCTTTTGTGTGCAAAGATGCTTTATTTTCTCTTGATAATATGCCTTGCACTTTGCCTGCTCCTGTCACTAACCTTTTGCAGGAGTTTAGAGATGTTTTCCCTAATGAGATACCTCCAGGACTTCCACCCATTCGAGGGATTGAGCACCAGATTGACTTGATCCCTGGAGCGAGTTTGCCAAACCGTGCGGCGTACAGGACCAATCCTGAAGAGACTAAGGAGATTCAGCAACAAGTCCAAGACCTTTTGGACCGTGGGTACGTACGTGAGAGCCTTAGTCCTTGTGCTATTCCTGTTCTTTTGGTTCCCAAAAATGATGGTTCTTGGCGTATGTGTGTAGATTGTAGAGCCATTAACAACATTACTATAAGGTATCGTCACCCTATTCCCTGGCTAGACGACATGCTTGATGAGTTGTGTGGTGCTATAATTTTCACAAAGATTGACTTGCGTAGTGGATACCACCAAATAAGAATGAAACTTGGCGATGAATGGAAAATTGCTTTTAAAACTGAGTTCAGCTTGTATAAGTGGTTATTCATGCCTTTTGGTTTAACTAATGCACCTAGCACTTTCATGAGATTAATGAATGAGGTTTTACGTCCTTTAATTGGCAAATTTGTGGTCGTTTATTTTGATGATATCTTGATTTATAGCAAGTCCATGGATGAACATTTGAATCACTTAAGTGCTGTTTGTAATGCTTTGAGAGATGCATGTTTGTTTGGTAACCTTGAGAAGTGCACCTTTTGCCCGGATCGAGTCTCTTTTTCTTGGCTATGTTGTGACTCCACAGGAAATTGAGGTTGATAGAGCCAAGGTGGAGGTGATATGGAGTTGGCCCACGCCCACGACGGTCTCCCAAGTGCGGAGTTTTCTTGGCCTTGCAGGATTTTATCGCCGCTTTGTCAAGGAATTCAGCACCATTGCGACACCGTTGATTGAGTTGACAAAGAAGGGCGTCGTGTTCCATTGGGGGTCATCACAAGAGGAGTCCTTTAAACTTTTGAAGGACAAGCTTACACACGCACCATTGCTCCAACTTCTGGATTTTGGTAAGACTTTTGAGCTGGAATGTGATGCTAGCGGAATTGGTATTGGTGGTGTTTTGATGCAAGAAGGCAAACCTGTTGCCTACTTTAGTGAAAAATTGAACGATCTTGCTCTTAATTATTCCATGTATGATAAAGAATTGTATGCTCTTGTTCGTTCTTTAGAGACGTGGCAACACTAATTATGGCCTAAAGAATTTGTCATTCATTCCGATCATGAATCACTTAAGCATATTCGTAGTCAAACCAATTTGAATCGTAGACATGCTAAGTGGGTTGAATTTATTGAATCTTTTCCTTATGTCATTAAACACAAGAAAGGGAAGAATAATGTGATTGCTGATGCTTTGTGTCGACGCTATACCATGTTGTCTCAACTTGATTGTCGCATTTTTGGTCTTGAAACTATTAAAGCACAATATGCTTTTGATGCTGATTTTAAGGATGTGTTGTTGCATTGTAAAGAGGGACAAGCATGGAATAAATTCGTGATCAATGATGGGTTTTTGTTTAGAGCTAACCGCATATGCATTCCAGTTGGATCCGTTTGTCTTTTGTTGTTGCAGGAGGCGCATGGAGGCGGTTTGATGGGACATTTTGGTGCTAAGAAGACGGAGGACATTCTGGCCACACACTTCTTTTGGCCAAAGATGAGGCGAGATGTTGAGCGGTTTGTGGCTCGCTGCGCTATATGTCAAAAAGCTAAGTCTCGCTTGAGTCCACATGGTTTATATATGCTTCTTCCTGTTCCTTCTATTCCGTGGGCAGATATTTCTATGGACTTTGTTTTAGGATCGCCTAGGACTAAGAGGGGGAGGGATAGCATTTTTGTTGTTGTGGATCGCTTTTCTAAGATGGCTCACTTTATACCATGTCATAAAACCGATGATGTCATTCATATTGCTGACCTCTTTTTCAAAGAGATAGTTCGTTTGCATGGTATGCCTTCTACTATTATTTCAAATCGTGATGCCGAGTTCTTGAGTCACTTTTGGCGTACTCTATGGAACAAGTTGGGTACAAAGTTGTTGTTCTCTACAACATGTCACCCACAAACTGATGGCCAAACCGAGATGGTGAACCGCACATTGTCTACCATGAATTGGTAAGAATTGTCGTCGAAATTGCACTCTTTCAGGACGACATAGTCTACACGTGAAAAGCGATCAAAGCAAAATAAATTCAAATAAGAAACTAAATGAAATCTAAAAATTATAAAATAGATATTGGGAGATAGATTATGAATTTAGATGAATTTACAAGAAAGAATCAATGGATTCAGAGTTCGAATGAGGGAGAACGAATATCCGAAAGTTTGGATATTACATGAAATGATGAAAATCCAAGAATTACTGTTGGAATAGTACTGTGTCAGTTGTTTTTAAGAGCTTTGTGTGATGAACAGAGAGCAGAGGATGGACATGGTAGAGGCACCGGTGAGGTAGGCTGCGAGATGGCCAAAGAACGGGTAAAATGGAATACCGGGTACTCGAGGAACACATGGGAGGTGAAGGCGCGTCAAACGGTTGCTGGTGATTGCAGTGACAGTGCATGAAGCAGTGGTCAGGTGGCATAGTTGGATGGTGGCGGCAGTGGAGAGAGCCTAGGGATGGCATGAGGAGTAGAACTTAGGGATTGGCTCCTATTTATAGCCTCAGAGAAGAGAAGGTGATCAGCCATATGACATTGATATCAACAGTTTTGAGTTGGGAGGCTTTACAGTGCAAGCAAATGACCAAGAACTGAAAAGAAAATTGATTGCTAGTAGTGGAGGAAGGCGTTTCTTGCTGCCCTTAATTCCTTTAGTGGAACGAATTGATTCTTGCGTGCACAGCTTAGGTGGCTCGGTTGAAGAACGAAATAGAAGGGAGACAAGCAGCGACACATTTTGGCCAAGTTGGCAGATGAACAGGAAAGGCAGAAGATGGAAAAAGATGGCTATAGGTGGTTTTAATGAAGGAAGGGCAGCCATGGTGATGGTTCCCGTGTGAACTCCAGAGTTAAGGTGCTCTATCTGGAGAAGGGTTTGGATAGGTGACTTGGTGGGAGTTCCTTTTTTTTTTAAAAAAGAGATATGCTAAGGAAAAATAGTTGGTCCCAAAAAATAGAACGGATATTTTTTTGGAGATTTTGAAGAGAATTTGAATTTTGGAAATGAACTGAAAATTTGGAATGGAATTGGCACTTTGGAATTTGAATTGGGAATTGGAACATGGAATTACCAAATAAACTCTATATATTTAAAAGGATGGAAGAAATTGATAGATTGGATTTTTGATGAATTTAGAAATTTGAACGGGTCCAATCAGAGTTAGAATGAAGGAGAATATGCTTATGGAAGTTTGAAACACTACATAAATTGGTAAAAAGGAATTCTGGTGGTCGTGGCCTGCTATGGTCGAATGGCTGGAGTGGTCAAACAAGTGGCAATGGTCGGATGGCTGAAGTGGTCGAAAATCTATGTGTGGTTGAAAGCTAATGTGGTCGGAGCTACAGAGTTTTTCTGTGCGTTCGAAAGATATGTATGGTAGTGGTCGGAAGCGACAGAGGTCGGAAGCAAGAGTGGCCAGAAGCCAGAGGGGTTGCACGTTTAGTGTGATCGGAGGTTTTAGAGATTTGAGAGTGGTTAGGGGCTTTAGAGTGTTTAGAGTGGTTGGTGGCTTGCAGCGGTCGGAGTCGAAGGTCGGAGGTGGTCGGAGTGGTCGGAGACGGCAGTGGTTGGGAGCGACTGTGGTCGTGAATAGGTATGGTCGAAAGCAGTGGTGGTCAAAATTGAAAGTGGCAGAGGTTGGAAGCGGCAGACGGTAGTGGTCGGGAGTGACCATGGTTGTGAGTGGGTGTGGTCGAAAGCGGCAGTGGTTGAAAACAAAAGCGGCAGAGGTCGAAAGCAGATGTGGTCGAATAGAGTGGTCGAAAGCAGCAATCGATAGAAATGGTTGGAAGGTTTGGTTGAAAGGATTGAAGTGGTCGAACAAGCTGCCGTGGTCGTGGGACTACACTAGTCAGAAGCGAAAATGATTAGATTGTAATTCTCACAAGAAAAAACGAAAATGAAAACAGTCTATAGGTGAATTCTCATAGGAATCATCTGACCTAAAACAAATATGTCCGTAACCTGTCCGTAAAATTTTATCGAAATTACGCACAAATACAACTCGGCTACACCTCCGGACGTTCATGTGTGCACTCGCCGTAGCCAAAAGGTGACGGGGCTGAGTATAAACCCAAGACGCACGCTCGCGTGTGCACTCGCCGTAGCCTGGGGTACGGGTCTGAGTATAAATCAAAGTCGCACGTTCGCGTGTGCACTCGCCGTAGCCAAAAGGTGACGGGGCTGAGTATAAACCAAAGACGTGTGGGGGGACACCTTCGCACGCACTCCACGGAGTATAAATAAGACGTGACGTCGAGGTTCGCCTCCGCACGCGCCAGTCCACGGACTCTAAATAAGACGTGACATCGAGGTTTACCTCCGCACGCGCGAGTCCACGGACTATAAAAAAAAAGACGCGGATGTTTTCCCTGCGCACTCTACGGAGTCTAAACCAGACGCGAACTCCGCGCACGCCAGGGACTTCGTCCCTATGCGTACTCCCCGGAGTATAAATAAGACACGGATGCTGATCCCGCGCACTCTGCGGAGTCTAAACAAGACGCAAACTCCGCGCACGCCAGGGACTTCGTCCCTATGCGTACTCCCCGGAGTATAAATAAGATCGTCGGGCCGAAGGGCGCGCGAAGCGCACCAGAGGCTGCGGTAGGGGATGGAGCCCGCACGCCTCTGCTTCGACTTGAGTGGCAGCTCCGCTGCCACCCGTTCGAAGCATGGGGGGTGGAGCGCGAAGCACACCAAAGGCTGCCCCCACCGTGAGAGGCAGGAGAGCGCGGCGGACACGCATTTTCGCCTCGGCACACGCTATCCTACCAGGCAACCAACATGTCCGCCTCGGCTAGGCGGACGGAGCTCCCGGGCAACTACCTCGCCACAGGCGTGCTTCGAGCGTCGAAGACCTAGCCCCCGCACAAGGTGTGGCGTGCTAGTGAACTCAGAAGGGAAGCTTGCGGTGCACATCTCGAGGTACTGAAAAAACTCATGTATATTACAAAAGTAGCAAAGCTACAAAAGCCCGACGGCGTCCCCGACGCGCTAGGCCGCTACTCCACGGGCTCGTCCTTAACGTGTGCTAAAATCGAGGATCCGCTCGTAGAAGGGTGGCCTACCCAAAAGTTCAGCGACTCCTCGGCCCTTCGCCACCGCCGAAGGCGCCGCCGGGTCGCAAGGCCAGACGCAAGCAGCCGCCCCCAACAAGGAAGCTGCCCGGGATGAAGACAGGTAGTCAGTTTGCGAAGCAAGCAGGCACTTTGTTCATTCAGCAAAGGAGCAAACGTTACAACGCACATCCCCGCCTAGCTACTTTCGCGCCGCACCTGTGAGCCGTCGGCACCCGTGGAGGCCCCAGCTCCACCCTCATCGCGCCGTGGGACCTCGTCCAGAAATCGACCGAGACTCCCCTCCCCGTGAAGGGACTTCCGGAGCTCGACCCGCGCGGCGGCTATCCCGGCGTAGTCCCAGATCCGCTCGTAGAAGAACTGGACGGGCGGGCGAACGGCGCGCACTTCGCCGGACATCACTCCGGCTCCGCTGGGCATCTCCAGCTGCGGGTTCGCCAGCTCGGCAACGTGTGCGTAGCCACGGTGCCGAAGAAGGGCGCACACCAAGCATGACGCCACGTAGGCGCAGTGGTCGCCGAAGTTCGTTGTAGCTCCGTGCGCCACGTCGGCGGCATCATGAATCCACCAAAGGGCTCGCAGCAACTCTTCCGAGCCGAAGACGTGATCTGGCACCCCAGCCACAAGTCCTTCAAGGTGGACTTCCAGCATCTGCAGCGCATCCCACGCAAGCAGCAAAGCCTCGCCAAGCGTTTGGTTGTGCTCCGCTAGAATCGAGGCAAGCTCGCCCTTTTCCTTCTCCAGCAAAGCAACTTGCTGCAGAAGGCCCTCCAGCTCCGCCGCAACCTCTATCCGCGCCGCCTCGGTGGCTGACTTCTGCTCCGACGCGGCAACTCCCTCGGCGTGTGCCTTCGCCTCGGCACACTCCGCTTCAAGCTGGCGGATTCGGGCATCCTGGGCGGACCGAGCCCCAGCGGCCTCGCACAACTGCCCCTCGGCGGCCTGCAGCTTATCCTCCAGCGCCCCTTGCGCACGAGCGTATGCCGCCTGCAGGGCCTGCCCCAGTACCAGGGTCTGTATGGCAAAAAAGGCGATTCAGCAAACGCGGCGCGGCCGGGAGTTGGTCATATAACTAGGTACTTACCCGCACTCCAGACACCTCGAAGCCATCCCTCAGACGGTCCACCCCGTAAGTGGATAGCGCCTGCCCTCTGGCGCTGGCAGCCGCGTCATCCACAATGTTGTGCCACGCCCTCAGCGCCTCCGGCGCGGGGACGAAGTCCGCGGGCATGGAACGCGAGGCGCTTGTCCCAGCAGCGCCGGAACCCTCGTGTACCGGAGAAACCTCCTCCTCCGGGATAAGCAGCGCTGCAGGCAAAGCTACGCATGAGCATCACGAAGCACAGTAAAAACCCACCAGGGCCAGCTAAGCCCCCATACCTTCTGTGGCGGAAGGAGGGCCTCGCGGGCCCGTCCTCTGGGTCGCACGCGAGGGAGCGTCGACGGAGGCCCTCGCGGAAGGCGGGGCCCCACAAGGAATAGAGGTCCCCGGGCTTAGAGCCAGCGCCGACCGCTTCGGCGCGGCGGTCAGTGTAGCCTGGAAGGCAGAGAGGGCCGGTGCTGCCGGGACTTCGCTGGGGGCATCCGCCTCCCACAGGCTCCTGATGCCTGTCGACACGACGAAGCCCCTCATCGTGCGATGGAGCCCAGGCCGCAGGCACGGTCGCTGGCCGAGCGAGCGGAGGTGCCGCCCCAGCAGACGCGGCCGGAAGAATTCCTGCGCCCACGGTGTCCAGGGGCGAAGGCCCCGCCGGTAAGCGCTGCGAGGGCCACCTCGCGGTCCGCGGCCACTATCGGCGAAGGCTCACCTCCTTGCGCCCTTGCGGGGGGGACCTCCGGCGCCACAACAGAGACGGTCGAAGGGTCCACCTCTGTACCGCCGACCCGCGCGTCTCCCGTTTCAACGACCGCAGCAGGCGACGAGTTTTCCTCCCCCGGGTGCTCGTGGTAGGCTCGGCACCCAAGGCGCCCGCAGAAGATGCTCCGCCTCCGGTGTCTGCGCCTTCCAACCCCGAATCGGCGTACCTCGCCGAATCCGACTTCGCGTTGGCCGCGCCCTCGGGAGCGCTGCCAGCGGTAGCCGCGGTTGCCGCACCCAGCGCGGCAGACGCTCCGCCCCGACTCCTTTTGCGAGGCGGCGCCTTCCTCTTCGCGGCGCCATCATCTGGCGTGGCACGCTCCGGCACGGCAAGGCCTAGGGCCTCGCAAGCGCGGTTTATCTGCCCCAGCCCCGCCTCGGCGATAGCCGACGTGCGCTGTTCGTGCCCCGTTTTGGTATACGGCCCCAGGAACACGCGCGCGGCCAGCTCCGCATCCCCCAAGCAGGTCCCTGAGGCCAAACAGGAGGTAGCGCTAAGACAATGCACGCAGCGTAAGCAAAAGGAAGATGCCATCAAGACTTACGAGGGCTGGGGGGCACCGGCAGCGAGCAGATCGAAGGCGAAACATTGTCGTCCCGGAGCTGCTCAGCAGCAAGGCGCCAGTCACGGGCAAGCGGGGCCACGCCGTACATGATATACTCTTCGGCGAGGTCGCGCATGTTCAGCCGAACGGCTATCCCAACAAGCCATCGGACCCTTCGTTGGTCCTCATCGTCTAGCGTTCGGCCAGGCGAGGTCTTGAACGTGATCGGCCGGCCCGTGCATTCGAGGCCGCTCCCGCTCTCCACGCGGTGATAAAACCACCGCTTCATCCAGTTGGACTCCCACTTCCCGCGCGTAGAGTTCGCGGGGAAGAGCTTCCCGCATCCCGACTGAAGAACGAAGGTGACGCTGCCGAAGCTCGACAGCGTCCGTCAGGACGGTCTTTGGACTGGTACTGTGCCTTGTGCAGGTAGGCAAACAGCGAAGCGCTGGGCCAGCACGCTTCCGAGCGCAAAGCCCAGCTATACACCGCGAGCCGGGCCACGGCATTCGGAGTTAGTTGCGCTAGCTCCAGCCCGAAGGTACGCAGCACGGCGCCCACAATCGCCACCGCCGGGATGCGCAGCCCGGCGTCAAGAAAGGCGACGAAGACAATCGCCTCCGACTTCTGGGGACGTGGTTTCGTCTCATCGGCAGCAAGCAGCCGCACTGCCGCACGATCGGACAGCTTCCCCGCGTGCACTAGCGCTTGGATAACCTGATCGGTAACGAGCGATGGGCCCAACTCGTCGGAGAACGAACCCCCCTTCTCCGCCGCCAGTCACACCTTGTTCGCCGCCGCCGGGTCGCTTTTGCTGGTCGAGCACTTCACGTCGACCGGTGACGACCGCCGACGAACGCTACAGCCACCAGTCGCCTGACCGTGTTCGCCGCCGGATGCCATCGCTCTTCGCAAAAAGGTGGCGACGAGAATACGAGGGGGAACACGGAAGGCGATGCAAGCAATAGGCAGGGGCGGAGATATGACGGCACGGTTACGACGCCTACTTCAAGCCACCGCGCCCCAATGACCGAAGCGTCGCGACGGTCCGCGTACCAGGCGCGGCCACACTTGTGCAAACCGTCCCGCACGATTCCCAAAAAAAAACAAAAAACAAAAAACCGAAGCCAAGGCGTCGTGGCAGTACACGCCACGCGCGACCGCAGAGCCAAGGACAGTCAATGCAAGCGGTTGTGGTCACGCAAACCCTGGCATACCGTGGCGCCCCTAACCGTGAGCCGCCGCGTGCCCCACCCACGCAACAGCACGGTACGATGCGGTGACCCGCCTTTTGGCACGACATGCATCGGGACGGAGCGCGCGCGCCTGTACTTCGACTCGGGCGCCAGCTCCGCTGCCTCCCGTTCGAAGGGTAGGGGACGGAGCGCGCGCGCCTTTACTTCAACTTGGGTGCGAGCTCCGCTGCCACCCGTTCGAAGGGTAGGGGACGGAGCGCGCGCGCTCTCGCCGGCTTGGGCACCAGCTCGCGCCACCCGCTCAAGGGTAGGGGACGGGCGCGCGCCTCTCCTTGGGCGCCGGCTCGCGCCACCCGCTCAAGGGTAGGGGACGGGCGCGCGCCTCTTTTCGACTTGGGCGCCAGCTCCCGCCACCCGTTCGAAGGGTAGGGGCGGAGCGCGCGCGCCTCCGCCGGCAGGCGCCGGCTCGCGCCACCCGTTCGAAGGTAGGGGCGGAGCGCGTCGCTGTGCCGACTTGGGCGCCAGCTCCACGCCACCCGTTCGGGTAGGGGACGGAGCGCGCGCGCCTCTACTTCGGCTCGGCTCCAGCTCCGCCGCCACCGGTTCGAATGGTAGGGGACGGAGCGCGCGCGCCTCCACCGGCTTGGGCACCAGCTCCGCGCCACCCGCTCGAAGGTAGGGGCGGAGCGCGCGCCTCCTCGCTTGGGCGCCCGCTCGCGCCACCCGCTCGAAGGGTAGGGGCGGGCGCGCGCGCTTTGCTGACTTGGCGCCGCCCACCGCCACCCGTTCGAAGGGTAGGGGACGGAGCGCGCGCGCCTTCGCTTCGACTCGGGCGCCAGCTCCGCTGCCACCCGTTCGAAGGGTAGGGGACGGCGCGCGCGCGCCTCTGCTTTGGCTTCGGCACCCTGCCGCTGACGAGCCTCCGCTTCGGCAGAAATGCCTCCGAGGGAAAAGAGGGCCGGCAGCCGCTTCGATGGTAAAAACCTGCGTGAACAGCCTCATGTCCCGCAAAGTCTGCCTCGGTCTTCCTTAACAGACCATCTACAGCGCACCAACGTTCTTCCCAAACGGTGCGGACGGCCCCTAAGAGCGCCGACTGTAGATGGTCTGTTAGGAAGAACAAGGCAAGCCTTGCTATCGTATGCGGAAGTACGGCGCGCGGGCAGCAAGCGCGGCGCACAAGTTAACTTGCGGCAAGCCCAGACCTGCTATCGTACACAGATATGAAGTCGCCACACCAATATGTCCTCGTTCGCATAGCCAGAACATGCGAGCGTCTTCATATCTGCCTACGAGAGCAGGTCAGGTCCTACCATGTTTACATTATGTCGTGAAATATTCCCACAAATAGGACATACTTTTGTTCACCAGCGCTCGCTGACCTTAGCGTTGGGCGACGCAGTCATCAAACGCAGATGAATAAAAGTTTGCCCTATAGGTGAGAAGCTAACCATGAACAGGTATGGGGCGCCCAGCAAGGGATGCCCAGCAAGCAGCTCCCAGCGCCAGCCTATTTATACCCAGCCCTACCAGGCGGGGAGCCGCCAGCATGGAGGTGCGTCAGTTGGTAGCATACCAACCGGCGGAGGCACACACGGGGGGTATCGGGCGGTCCGCCTTCCAGCCGTGTGCAAGTACAGCCGCCCGCACCCCAGTGCACGCGCATCGGGAACCGTCGCATGCTCCACTCACGAGAAGGCACAGCACGCAAGGCGGCGATCTGCCCCCTGGCATGCCAACCACCATTAAAAGCGCACTACCTGTCCACACGGTCACGTCGGCCCGGGTGGCGAGGGCGAGCGCGCGCGCCTTCGCCGACTTAGGCGCCAGCTCGCGCCACCCGTTCGAAGGGTAGGGGCGGAGCGCGCGCCTACTTGACTTAGGCGCCACCGCGCCACCCGTTCGAAGGGTAGGGGCGGGCGCGCGCCTCTGCCGACTTAGCGCCAACACGCGCCGCCGGCCGAAGGATAGGGGACAGAGCGCGCGTAACCGCTTCGACAACACCTGCAGCTTCGGCTACAAACACTCCGAAGCACGTCAACATTATGCAAAGGCCGAAAGAGTTCACAGGCCGCAGGGACGGAGGGGGCCAAAGGACTCGGCAACATGGCTTCGGCCCGGTGAAGCCCTGCACCATAAGAGGCTCCTGTTGTAGGGGTGGCCCCCACCTAAACCCAGCAGGCCAGTTAGAAGACTATAAGGGCCAGAGTAGAACACGTATATTGACTCAAATACCCCTAGTAGGGATGAATGGATGTAAGGGCATAAGTGTAAAATCGCTACAGCTCCCCATGTATATATATATATATATATATATATATATATATATATATATATATATATATATATATATATATATATATATATATATATATATATATATATATATATATATATATATATATATATATAGGCCAAGGCATTACACGCTATCTCCTTACTCTCCCTTTACCATCTCTCTCTGTTTGGTCCAGTAACCACAACAAACCAATTTTTGAATTTCAAGATAATATGCAGGATTTAAATGCTTGCATTGAACATACTCATAATAATTATCTTGTTAACTATTGGTTGAGATGAAATTAATTAAGATTAGATCTTTAATTTGTATAAACCTTCGGATTAGCTTTATAATTGAATTCTTACCCTCATTTTTATTATAAACTATATGCAATCAAATTTTCTTTTTAGTATTTATTGATATTGAAATCAAAGGAATTGGTCATAAGAAAATTAGATACTAGTGACCAACACAACAAACTTGTGGCTACGTAAAGGCTTGTTGATTAAAGGGCCCACTTGCCATGCAAAGAGCGAGAGGGGGGAGTACCCAAAAGAAAAATAGAGGGGAGTCCAACCTAGCCGAAACAAGGGAGGAGGGGAGGCGCACATGGCCGACGGCGTCGCTAGTGAGAGGCGGCCAGGAAGGTGTTGGTGGTGACCAAAAGGGCAAGCCCTTGAGGTGAGAAGGCTCATAGAGGTGGTGGCTCCGGCCGAGCGGTGCCATGGGGCTCGGGCGACGGTGTTGGGCGGTCGACGGCGGGGTGGCCATGGGCCAATGACAGGTGGAGTGAGGGGAGAGCAAGGTGAGGAGACCATGAGCAAGAGGGGGTTGGGGAAAACTCATTGTGCGGTTGGCCAAGCTGGAGGGAGGCTAAGGAGGTCCGATGGTGTAGACATGGGGTAGTGCGTGCAGGGGCACGGTGCCGGTGAGCTGAGGTGAGGGGAGGCTGGAGCAGTGCTTGGGGAAGCTACAGGGCCACTTGGTCAGGAGAAAATTGATACTTTGCCATCCTATTCGGTGGGCTTTAACAAAATGCCACTCCCTAGAATGACCACTATAAAATGCCACTCTTAACATTAACACTTTGATTATTTGCCATTTTGAGGGTTTTTTAGGATTCTTAATTATTTTTAACCATTTTCAGATTATTTGCCATGGGAAAAGACACATTTGCTCTTGGGCCATTTGCTTGTTCTTCCTTGGGGTTCTGCGTCGTCGTTGGGTCGACGTCCTTGCCGTGGAAGGAAGGGCCCGGTGGCCACTGGTTCCCCTGGATGCGGCCATGTCGGCATCGGCGGCGGGTGGAACAGGACGCGGCGATGGCGCGCCATCGCTGCTGGTTCCTACTGTGGCCATTTGCGTTTCTTAGATTTTGGTCACTTGGGGAAATTTCTTGCTAGCTAGGAAGAGGATAGCCTCATGTCATGCCCACATGAACACATACGTACTAATGCACTTGTGATGGTGGGATTATCGCCACAACAGGTGGCTACCATTAGCAGCACAAGAATGGTAGAGACCTCCACCATGAGCAATGGAGAAATGGCCCCTGCCTAAATATTTAGAAACGCATATCACCCTCATGATGGACACCAACAACCCATTACTGATGTCTGGAATCTGAATTCAACAGGCAAAAGAAGGCCACTACAAAATGTGTAATACCAAACTCAGCTGTAACTTGCATAGTCAATTTGTTTCTCACCAACCCAAACACACTAGTCACAACTTCTATATAAACTTACCCAAACCATGCATGATGCAAACCACAATCAAGCCAACATGGTATCAAGAGCAACTTCTACTCACATGGAAGTTGTCATCAAGATGTCACACCTCGTGGCCTTCTCCATTGTGTTGCTCTCGCCTTGCTGCGTCGCCTCCTCAAGGTCACTCTTGATCTCCTCCGGAACCAGGCAAGCAGTGGTCGCCACTGCCACCGTTCCCGTTCCACCCGCCGCCGATGCCGACATGGCCGCATCCAGGGGGGAACCAGTGGCCGCCGGCCCCTTCCTTCCACGGCAAGGACATCGACCCAGCGACGACGCAGAACCCCAAGGAAAAACAAGCAAATGGCCCAAGGGCAAATGTGCCTTTTCCCATGGCAAATAATATGAAAATGGTTAAAAAATAATTAAGAATCCTAAAAAACCCTCAAAATGGCAAATAATCAAAGTGTCAATGTTAAGAGTGGCATTTTATAGTGGTTATTCTAGGGAGTGGTATTTTGTCGAAGCCCACCGAATAGAATGGCAAAGTATCAATTTTCTCCTTGGTCATGCTCCACACTCGAGGAATTGAGGAGCCTTACGCCGAGTTAGAGATGGCAGAGAGGGAGGCGGTGGTGACCGGTATTGGAGGAATGGCAACTTCGGTGATCCTCGATACATGATACCTCAATTTATCAGGAAGGCAAGGAGATGGCACTCGAGGCCACGAGGTGATACGAGCACTCTGTGGGGAGCTTAAATGCTCCGTGCCCCCGACCACTTCCCCAAATGCTCAAGATTACAATAAAGGAAGTTTTAGAACACAATAAAGAGCAAATTTTTGAAAGGATTTTTCACGAATGAGACCTAGACAAGGCTAGCAGCTTGATATTTCAATGTATATAATTATTACTAAGATGGCATTGGTTCTTGATGCGAGTGATCATCTTTATGCTTGACTTCATTTTTGCATGTGGTGGAATCTAGTTCTTCATGAAAGAACCATGCATCCTGTTGTAGGGGTGGCCCCCACCTAAGCCTAGCCGGCCTGTTAGAAGGTCGTAAAGCCCAAAATGGGCATGTATAATGACATAAATGCCCTTTAGAGGGATACTTGGGTGTAAGAACATAACTGTAATACACTCCCCATGTGAATATATATAAGCCATCCAGGCCATGGGGAAAGCCCCAAGCATTGCTCACCTAACATCTCCACTACCATACTACTATCTCTCTGTTTGGTCTGTAACCACAATAGTTGGCGCCGTCTGTGGGGAAGACGAGAGCAAGCTCCAAGATCTGAAGAAGGATGGCACCAAAGAAGGCTTTATCATCGGCGGCGGCGAAGAAGAGGAGTACGAAAGAAGCACTCAGCAACAGTTCGATGTCGGCTGCGGGTGCAGGCGATAGCGCCGGCTTTGCGGTTACCGACCTCAACGCTTGTGGCGCGACGGTCGCCCCAACCGCTAGCGCGACGATCGGCGCGGGTACCGATCAGGCCGTCGGGAGTGGTGACGCCGATGCCCACGCCACCACGTCCGTTGCCACCGCGCTCGGCGTGGAAGCGGCAGGTGGCCTCGACGGCAACACCGGCCCAATCATCGACTCTGGAGACTACCGCACTGACGTGTCGAACAGTTCTGGAGCACAAGCCGTGGTGGCTGCCAGCCCAACGGTACAACCCGCTGCTCCAACTGCCGCAACCACGTCGACGGTGGAGAATGCTCTACTAACCGCCATTGGCACGCTGCAATGGGAGTTGGCGGACCTCCGCAGACCCGTGCGGGATATATAAGAGGCTCGGAGCCTACAAGTCCTGCCAGTGGCCGCGCTGGAGCTCACACCGAGCGGGTGGACAACCATGACGCCCCTACCTCCAATCACATCCCACTGCGGCGCGTGGATCCAGAGTCCCCCCTCTCTGTGGGCCTACAGCAATCGGCATGGCCAGAGGACTTCAAGTTCCCCAACGCCGTTGAATAGTATAAGGGTGACACGGACCCTTGGGAGTTCATGCGTGTGTACGAGACCGCCATCGAAGCTGCGGGCGGAGACAACACCACCAAAGCAAAGGGGCTTTCCCTCGCGCTGTAGGGAGTGGCGCTTTCTTGGTGTTTTACCATAGAGCCAAACTCCATCTACTCATGGGAGCAGATCCGTGACCGCCTCTACAACAACTTCCAGGGGAACTACGTCGAGCGCGTTGACATAGATCAACTGTTCACCGTCAAGCAAAAACCCTAGGAGAAGCTCTGGGAGTACTTCAAGCTCTTCGCTAAGGTCCGCTTCCAGGGCAAGGACATCAACGAGACGACTATTATCAACGCAGCGATACAAGGCCTCTGCCCGGGGCCGCTCGCTGAGTACAACGAGCGTAAGCCGATCAAGATGGTCGCGAAGCTCTTCGATAAGATGGAAGAGTATGCAAGAGCAGAGGAGGACACGAGGTGGCACAAAGGTGATGACTCCGACACTAATCAAGCGGAGGCCTCAACGAAGAATAAAGACTCATCGGAGGGCTCCTCAAAGGGCAAGTGCAAGCAAGAGTCTTCAAAGGACACCCCCGAGCGCAAGGACGCCAAGCATAAGGACCCGCCGGGTGACAAGTCCAAGCACAGACAATGTAAATCCCAGAAGGCCCACTACGTCTTCGACATCTGGGGCGGTTCTGAAGACGGCACTCCCACCTGTCGCGGGCGGGGTCGCCGAGGCCGAGGGCGAGGGTGCGGCTGGGGCCGTGATGATAGACCCCGTGTAGAACAAGAAGACCAGTGCTATGGCCTGTGGTGCGAGGTGCATGGCCGAGGCAGCCACGACACATGGGCATGCACCGCCATCGCGGCGCTCCGCAGAGTGTCGCCTGGGATAGAACCTTAGGAGCGGGGCCGCCCATTATGGCCCACGTGCAGCAGCCCCAAGAGGGCCCCATGCAGATTCAAGCCCCCGGGCAGCAGCCCCAGGAGGGTCCCTTGCGGATTCAAGCCCACGTGTAGCAACCCCAGGAAGGCCCCTTGCGAATTCAGGCCCCGGAAGGAGCCCAGCATCGGATCATCAACGTCATTTCTGGGGGCTCTTCGCTGGAGTTCACCTTAGCGTGGCAATAGAAGGCCTACGCGCGGAGGCTACACCATGTGGCAGCGTACCCAACGCAGGCACTGCCGGAGTGGGCGCATCACAAAATTACCTTCACGCCCGCTGACGTTGAGGGCGTGGTGTTCCCTCAACAGGATCCCCTGGTCATCCAGGTCACCATCGTAGGATGCGATGTCAAACGCGTCCTGGTCAATGGAGGCAGCTCTGCGAACATCCTGTTCGCGGCGGCCTTCGACCAGATGTGGATCCCCTGAAGTCGCCTGGGTCCTTCGGGAATCCCGGTGTAGGGCTTCAGGGGTCAGCCGTTGAAGGCGCTGGGCCATATACGCCTGCAAGTCTCCTTCGGCTAGGGTCGCAACGCGAGGAACGTAGACGTCACCTTCGATGTTGTCGACATCCCATACCACTACAATGCCATATTGGGGTGCCCAACCCTCAACTCCTTCGGGGCGTTCCCACACCACGGCTTCTTATGCATGAAGCTCTCGGGCCCACAAGGTATCATCACCACCCTCGGTGACCAGGACCTCACCTGACACATAGAGCTTGGTGCTCGAGGCCCGCACCACAAGGCCCATCAAGAATCCAAAGGCAGACAAGACCGCGCGAGGGCTTCCGACGACCTCAAGAAGCACCCCGCAGGCCTTCCCACGTTGATTGCTCTAGCACCAGAGGCTCGCCCCAGCACCAAAGTCTACCCAAGTCCCCTACCTTTGCTCTAGCACCAGAGGCTCGCCCCAGCACCAAAGGCTACCCAAGTCCCCTACCTCATCGCCACAGTAGTAGTGGCCAATGCCGTCTGTTCTTGAGTGGTTAGCGGTTTAGTATCCTTTCTTTTGTAATCGCTCACCCGCGCATACGAGATATTAATAAAGTCCATTCGTTTGCAAAACTTGTCTCATTTTGCATCAAGACGCGTGGAGGCACGCCTCCGCATGCACTCTACGGAGTCTAAGCAAGACGCACAGAGGCACGCCCCCGTGCGCACTCTACGGAGTATAAATAAGACGCGCGAAGGCACGCCTCCACGTGCACTCTACGGAGTATAAATAAGACGCGTGAAGGCACGCCCCCACGTGCACTCTACGGAGTATAAATAAGACGCACGGAGGCACGCCTTCGTGCGCACTCTACGGAGTATAAATAAGACGCACGGAGGCATGCCTCCGCGTGCACTCTACGGAGTATAAATAAAACGCACGGAGGCACGTATCCGCGTGCACTCTTCGTGAGTATAAAATAAGACACGCGGTCTCCGCGTGCACTCTTCGTGAGTATAAAATAAGACACGTGGTCTCTTCGTGAGTATAAAATAAGATGCACGGAGGCACGCCTCCGCGTGCACTCTACGGAGTATAAATAAGACGCACGGAGGCATGCGTCTGCGCGCACTCTACGGAGTATAAACAAGATGCACAAAGGCACGCCTCTACGCGTACTCTATAGATTATAAATAAGACGCACAGAGGCACGCCTCCGCGTGCACTCCACGGAGAGTATAAATAAGACGCACGGAGGCAAGCCTCCGCATGCACTCTACGGAGCGCTCGAGTGTCTACCTCGACTAGGCGCCAGCTCTGTTGCCACCACTTCGAAGGGTAGGGGACGGAGCGCTCGAGCGTCTACCTCGACTAGGCGCTAGCTCCACTGCCACCACTTCGAAGGGTAGGGGATGGAGCGCTCGAGCGTCTACCTCGACTAGGCACCAGCTCCGCGGCCACCACTTCGAAGGGTAGGGGACGGAGTGCTCGAGCGTCTACCTTGACTAGAAGCCGGATTCGCCGCCACCACTTCGAAGGGTAGGGGACGGAGCGCTCGAGCGTCTACCTTGACTAGGTGCCAGCTCCGCTGCCACCACATCGAAGGGTAGGGGACGGAGCGCTCGAGCTTCTATGTCGATCAGGCGCCAGCTCCGCCGCCACCACTTCGAAGGGTAGGTGCCGGAGCGTTCGAGCATCGACGGAGCGCTTGAGCGTCTACCTCGACTAGGCGCCAGCTCCGCTGCCACCACTTCGAAGGGTAGGGGACGGAGCGCTCAAGCGTCTATCTCGACTAGGCGCCAGCTCTGCCACCACCACTTCAAAGGGTAGGGGACGGAGTGCTCGAGCATCTACCTCGGCTAGGTAGCGTGAGGACGGAGCGCTAAGCCCTACAAGCTGGCCGGAGACAGGCGCGATCATGAAAAGCAACCAAAAGTCTTTATTGCATTCATAAAAGAATGTTTGCAAGGACAGGAGGCAATGACATTCACACAGAGCTAATGTTTACAAGTGCCCTCGAGTATTTAGGGTCGCTACTCGTCTGACTCCACCTTAATGTACTCCTGTGGCAAAGTCTCACCCGCTGAAGCCCGGGCTGCCCAAAAGTTCAGCGAGTCCTCGGCCCTACCCCAATGCCGAAGACACATCGAGTCACGAGGTCAAGGACTAGCACCCGGCCCCTATCAAGCAGCTGCCCGGGGCAAAAACAGCAAAGTGATCAAAGCACGAGGGTGATTCTCATTTCATTCATAAAAAAGGGGAGTCGTAGGGCACCGGCTTAGAAAAAAAGCGCATACATCGCAACGAACGTCTATATTCTAGACCCCAGCATCACACCTGTGGGTTCGCGCCATGCCTCGGGGTGGCAGCACCATCTTCGTTGCGCTGGGGAACTTCGTCAAGCCATTGCCCGAAGTTCCCCTCGCCGTGCAGGGTATGTCGTAGCCCTACTTTCGCCGCGGCCTCCCCGATGTAGCCCCATATCTGGTTGTGGAAGGCCCGCACGGTGCCGTGGACGGTGCGTACGGCGCCCAGCATCACCCCGGCTCCGGCTGGCATCTCCAGCTAGGGGTTAGCCATCTCATCGACGGTCGGTAGCCTTGGTGCTGAAGCAACGTGAAGGCTAAGCGCGAAGTCGCGGAGGAGCAGTGGTTGCCGAAGGCCTTGGCGGCACTGAGAGCGAGGCCGGAAGCCTCCCTGATTCGGCGGAGCGTTCGCACCAAGTCTTCAGGACCAAAGGCGCGAGGCGGCACGTTAGCGGAGAGGTCTTCGAGGGCGCCTTCCAGAGCCAGCATGGCGTCCCACGCCGCCACCGCGGCATCACCCAAAGCCCGGTCCTTCTCCCCGAGAGAGACGGTGAGGCGACCCTTCTCCTCCTCCAGTGCGGCGATTTGCTGAAGCAAGCCGTTGCGCTCCATGGTAGCTGCGCGCCATGCCTCCGCCGCGAGCGCCCGAGCGTCCGAGATCACCTTCGCGCCCTCTGTCTCTAGGAGTCAGATGCGATCGTCCTTGACGGAGTGGGCCTCTTCAGCTACACGCAGGGCCTCCTTGGCAGCCCGCAGCCGGTCTTCTAGAGCCCCCTGCTCGCGGGCATGTGCCGCTTGCAAGGCTCGAGAAAGGGCGAGAGTCTATGCAGCATAGTCGTTAGCAAAATTCCCAAAGGGTGGTGGCATCATCGAAGTCGAGCACTCCCCCTTATCTCCGAGGCCTCTTGTTGGATCGCAATTGGCGACAGCGGGGGGGGGGGGGGTTGAATGACGCTTTAAAATTTTGCCCTCAAAAGTATCCACCACAAACACTTCTCTCCGATAGCTATGAAAGACTACGAAGAAGAAGGTTTATGCTCTCTAGAGATTAGACTAATAAGGGCAAGACACAGAGATTAAAAACACTGCAATCACCAAAGCAAAAGGATTAGACAAAAAGCAAGATCAGTGTTGCAAGGGTCGGTCGACGCGATGTCGGCTGGTCGATCCGCCCCTTGAACTCCGGTCTGACCGGTCCCAAGCCGCCGGTCAAACCGCTGGCTATACTCCAGTCCAACCACAATTACAGATCCGGTCAGACCGGCTATCGGGACAACAGACTGAGGAATTTTCAGAAATAGCTGAATCTTACCAAAGGTGAAACATGAAATGAATAACAGCAGGGCCTCAAGAATCAAAGGAACTCAAGAAGAGAGCAAGGAATTATGATTTTGACAAAAACCTGTCACTTCTATAGAGACTAAGCCAAAATCCAAATTGCTCAACAAACTCTCATTCTTTGATCATGAGCTTTTGCAAGAAAGTTAGCAATACTCTCAAGGCATGCCAGCAAGAACCTCAGACTATCTCCCAAAGGGGATCAAACGGGGGCAAAAATCATGAGAGGAGAAACCCTAGAATTTGCAAGAACAGAGGAGAAGACAAAAAGGGAATCCTTGATTCATTCAATCTGCTCTCGGGAAAAATCGATCAAATGACCTTGGGACCTATTTCCATCATAGGGCAACCCATTTTGGCCCTTCTCAGCAAGAAACAACTGAGATCACAAAAAAATCAGAAGTCAAGCGGAGAAAGCATCGAGAGGAAAACAGGCACAAACAGAAGAAACACTTCAGAATATCCATTTCCAATCAATCAAGGATTACAAGGAGTCCCAATACCCCGATTGAAACAAGAGGAATGATTACATGGGCATCAACTCATCCTTTCCCTCTCACAAACTCTAAAACACACCCATACATGCTTGAGAAGAAGATACAGGGAGCCCCTACGGGAGACAACCAACAGACCACACTCTTCCATCTCTCCTGCTCTCAACTACTAAAGCCTAAAGCCAAAACAACCTCTCCAAAGGCTATTTTGACTAAAGTAAACCCTAACAACCCCTTCAATCCATGGAATGCATGCAGCCATAAGGAGACATCCCCTCCTTATATAGGCTTTGGCTAACGGGTCTCCAACCCGTTATGCCCGCTAAAACCCGAACGGAACTGCTTCCACTTGTGCAGTTTTGCACTTTTACCGAAACGCCCCTCCTGCACCTTCCGGGAAGCTTCCGCGTTCCATGTCATCCAAGCCTCGCAACCACCTCGAGTCCTCGCCGTCTTCGGCACACCTCGGCCGTTCTGACCTCGGCATCACCTGCGCCTAGTCTGGTCCTCCGTGCCTCGCCACGACTCCACCACGACGTCCTGCAGCCATCATAGACAAGAAACGCATCAAATAGCACCGCTCGACACATGTAAGCATAAATAGCACCAATTAACCATACTCAGGCACGAAATTGCCCAAACGACCAATCGGGAGAAAGAATATGCGATAAGACCGTCTAACCAACCCGACTAAGCCAAATGCCATCATGGCACGAAACGAACCAATCAAACTCAATCTTTCCAAAATCCTCGTCAATTACTCATCACAAACATGGGGTCATAACCACATGGTCTCTCACCTCTAACGTGCTCTCCAGGAGTTCTGACTTGCACGCCAGCAGTGCCTGGCGATCCAAGTTGGCGGCCACACTTTCTGCGGCCCCTTGCCAGGACTGCAGCATCTCCGGCCAAGGGATGAAATCCATAAAGGTTGGTTGTGCGGCCTCCGCAGCAACAATTCCCAGGGCGCCGGCTGTCGATGCCACCTTCGAAACGCCTCCATCCCCCGAGGGTTGCCCATGGCCAGGGGACCGTTCCCCCGCAAACAGTAAAAGACAGCAGTCAGAGAGCTTTAGGGAAGCCTTGCACGATCATACGGAGGAGTCGAGCTTACCCTCCGTATCAACTGGCGGGGTCCGTTGGGGTGTTCCCTCAGCCTCGGCCTCGGGAGGAATCGCGAGAGCACCAGTGCCATCTGGAGCGGCCGACTCCTTCGGCTAGTGGCCTCTGTGTCAGAGTCGTCCTCCCTAACCCCAATTGCCACAGCGAACCCCCTCTCCGGCTGAGAGGGTGACCGTGTCCGCCGCCGCTTCACTTTCGGAGACCGAGGTAAGGATTCCGCCTCAGCAACCAGCGCAGGCGAGGACGCTTCGCCCTCCTGGTCGTCCGCGCCGCCCCCTTGGCCCTTTGTACCACCCAGGGACTCCTCTCCGATAGTCACCTCCCCCACCCCCCCTCAAGATCCGAATCGGCATAATTCGTTGAGTTGGAGTCGGCGGCCGTTGCACCTTCGGCCCCGGCAAAGTCAACGGGAGCGGCGGCCGTGAGGATGGATATGGCCGCGGGGGACTGGGCCCTCCGTCGGGAAGGCGGCCCCCTCCCCTTGCCGTCGCCGTCATGACAGTGAGGTCAGCTCGGGGCTAGAGTGGCCCGCTCCTGCACGGGAATGCCCAGAGCTTCGTACACCCTGTTTATCTACCCCAGCTTCACCGCCTCGGTCGCTGTTTCACGCAACTCGTGCTCCTTAGCCGCATACGGTCTGAAGAACATGGCCACCGCGCGCTCCGCGACTTCCAGGAGGAATCCTACAAGAAAAGGTGAAGCGGAGTAAAAAAACACAACCCACGAGGACCTCCCGTGCAAAACTTACGAGGATTGGAGGGTCTCGGCAGTGATGAAGGACTACGGGCAGGCTACGATAGCGCAAATTAAAAAAAATTTCTACCCGTAAACCAAGATCACTGCAGTTATAGATCACGGAATTACCACTAGACGCGCAGGTGCGGAATTGATGCAGCACGTCGGGGCAGAGTAGTCGTACTCACGTCGATGCAAAGACGTCGGGCGAGTAGTCGTACTACTTCCTCGTCCACGTCGCGGCGTCCCACGTACAACTCCTCTATTGCGGTTCGTCCAAACGCTACAGATGCAGCGCCGCCAAAAGGTATCCACACGTACGGGAGGAAGCGACGCACGCCGGATTACTAGATCCGCGCGAGCGCCCAGGGCGTGGGAGGGGTGGCGGCCAGGGTTTGAGGAGGTCACGGAAAAAGACTCTCCTCCCTTGTGCGCCCTTGCCCTCCTTTTATAGACGTCCTCACAATGGGCTTCTACGAATGGAGGCCCATTAGGACTCAATACCCAGTCTAACCCGGATCCAATCCGAATTAGGCTTCAGCCCTTAAGTGTGTGACCCTATAGGTTCACGTATGTTTAGACATGACGCGAGTACAAATACTTGGTCAATAGTTGGTAGCGACCACTAGCAAGACGTGCCAACTCCTAAACATACACAAATATCATATCGGACGAACCATCACAACTTTATGTACATGCCAATCCCTTTGCCTCACGATATTTGGTCGAGCTCCAAGCTGACCACTCTTTCTCGATCTTGTGATCCAGAATCCCTTACTAGGTTAACTCTTAACCTTAAGTAGCATGGCCATGCATTTCTGGATCCGATCACTCGAGGGGCCCAGAGATATCTCTCTCAGGTAGAGAGGGGCAAATCCCATCTCGACTGACCATGCCTCGCAGCATGCTTCATGACAAACCCGAAAGCTACCTTTATAACTACCCAGTTACGGAGTAGCGTTTGATAGCCCCTAAGTAGGTCGATTCACATCTCAAGTACATGCGACAATCTCAGGTCTAAGGACAAGGCGTACACATTGTGTAGAGAGAGAACCATAAGTATAATTGTTATGTCTCATGTTGGGTCGGTCCAACCCCATGTTCTAAACATGTGTCCACATTATTGGTTTGACATCTCCATGTCTATGACCTGTGAAACATGGTCATCAACCGATACATGTGCTAATCCATTATTCACGTGTGTCCACACATGAACTTCGACTAGGGACAACTTTAGAATAACCATACAAGTAAAGAGTTTCACAAACAAGTCACATACTTGTTAATCAATACAAAGGCAATATTCAAGGAACATTTATTAAATCATGGATACAACGAAATATCATCATCTCTATGATTGCCTCTAGGGCATATTTCCAATCTCCCACTTGCACTAGAGTCAATCTAGAAGATATCTAATACCCATAGCTCTTGTGTGCGCCTCATGCTTAGGGTGTGGGAGAGGCTTCACAAAGGATCTGAAATATTCAAATCCGTATGTATTTTGCTTATCTTTAAATCTCCTCGATTGAGGATCTCTCGAATGAGATGAAACCGCGCATATGTGTTTGTTCTTTTGGTGATTCCTTGGCTCCTTGGCTTGCGCAATGGCCCCACCGTTATCACGATAAAGATCCGCAGGACTGCACGCACTAGGAACCACACCTAGTTCAGAAATGAACTTCCTTATCCAAACACCTTCCTTTGCTGCTTGAAGCCGCAATGTACTCGGCCTCCGTTGTAGAGTCGACAACGATCTCTGCTTGGAACTCTTCCAGCGACCGCACCACCGTTCAAAATGAACACAAAACCCGATTGCGATTTGTAATCGCCTTTGTCGATTTGGAAGCTTGCATCGGTGTAACCATTTACAACGAGCTCTTCCTCACCTCCGTAGACTAGGAACACATCCTTAGTTCTTCTCAAATACTTGAGGATGTTTTTAACGCTGTCGATGACTCTCACCGATCACTGGTATCTGCTCGTAACACTTAGAGCATAGGAAACATCTGGCGAGTACATATCATAGCATACATGATAGATCCAATGGCGAAGCATATGGAATCTTACTCATGCGATCTCGCTCATCGGTTGTCGAAGGACACCGAGTCTTGCCAAGATTTATGCCATGAGACATGGGCAAGAACCCTTTCTTTGCCTCCTCCATGTTGAACCGTTTCAACACTTTGTCAATGTAAGTACTCGGCTTAATCCTATTAGCCTTTTGATCTATCTCTATAGATCTTAATACCCAAAATATATGCCGCTTCCCTAAGTCCTTCATTGAAAAACTATTTTTCAAAGAGGTCTTAACGGACTCGAGCATAGGAATATCATTTCCAATCAGTAATATGTCATCTACATATAAGATTAGAAATCTGAGCGAGCTCCCACTTGCCTTCTTGTAAGCGCAAGATTCTTCTTCGCTTTTGATGAAGCCAAACCCTTTGACCACTTCATCAAAGCGAATGTTCCAACTCCGAGATGCTTGCTTCAATCCATAAATGGATTTTTGAAGTTTGCATACTTTTCTAGCATTGATTGGATCGACAAAACCCTCGGGCTGTATCATATACACGTCCTCGGTTAAATTTCCATTAAGGAAAGCCGTTTTGACATCCATCGCCATATCTCATAGTCGAAATATGCAGCAATAGCTAGAATGATCCGTATAGATTTAAGCATCGCTACAGTGAGAAGGTCTCATCGTAGTCAACTCCTTGAACTTGCCGAAAACCTTTGCGACAAGTCGAGCTTTATGGATATGAACATTTCCATCCATATCAATCTTCTTTTATAGATCCATTTGCACTCTATGGTTTTAACACCATCAGGTGGTCAACCAAGTTCCAAACTTGATTGTCTCCCATGGATGCTATCTCGGATCTCATGGCACTTTGCCATTTCTCAGAGTCTGGGTCCATCATTGCTTCCGCATAGGTCGTAGGCTCATCATTGTCTAACAATAACATATCTCACAAATTGCGGAGCCTTTCCGACCTTCGTGGTGGTGGTGCTTCCTTTGCCATGGGTTCCTCAACTTGTTCTGCCACGTGGGCATCATTCGTCGAGTCTTCCCCGATTGGTTCATCTTGAACCTCTTCAAGCTGCACCGTTCTTCCACTTGTCTCCCTGTTGAGAAACTCTTTCTCTAGGAAAACACCACTTCGAGCGACAAACACTTTGCCCTCTAGTCGGTTGTAAAGTAATATCCAAAGGTTTCCTTCGGATATCCACGAAAATGCATTTATCCGACTTGGGTGTGAGCTTGTCCGACTTAAGTCTTTTGACAAATGCCTCACATCCCCAAATCTTTAGAAAAGACAAGCGTAACTCTTCCCATCCATATCTCATATGGTGTCTTAACTACTGATTTAGACGGTACCTATTAAGTGTGAAAGCTGCTTTGTTTCTAGAGCGTAACCCCAAAATGATAATGGTAGATCTGATCGCTCATCATCGATCGAACCATGTCCAACAAGGTCCGATTACGCGCTCGGATACCCCATTTCTTTGAGGCGTTCGGGCGGTGTTAGTGTGGAACAATTCCGCAACTCTTGAGATGATTGCTAAATTCATGACTCAAATACTCGCCAACACGATCGGATCGTAGAGCCTTAATTTTCTTGGCACGTTGATTTTCAACCTCATTCGGAACTCTTTGAACTTTTCAAAAGTTTCAGACTTATGCTTCATTAAGTAGACATAGCCATATCTACTAAAATCATCGATGAAAGTTATGAAGTAATGAAATCCACCTCTAGCGATCGTGCTCATTGGTCCACATACATCGGTATGTATGATTTCCAACAAGTCGATGCCCTCTCAAAGAACCTTTGAAAGGTGACTTGGTCATCTTACCAAGCAAACAAGCTTCACATGTCTCGTATGATTCAAAATCAAGCGAAGTTAGAAGACCATCATCATGGAGCTTCTTCATGCGCTTTTCACTTATGTGACCCAAACGACAATGCCAAACATAGGTGGGATTCAAATCATTAGGTCGAAGTCTTTTAGCATTTATGTTAAAGATGGGCGCATCATCAAGATTTAAAATAAATAACCCATTCACAATGGGCGCAAAAGCCACAAACATTTCATTTTAGAGATCAAACAACCATTGTCTTTACTTGCAAATGAATAACCATCTCTCATCAAACATGAGGAGATAAAATGTTTCGACTCATACTAGGAACATAATAACAATTATTCAATTCCATAATAAATCTTGAAGGAAGCTGAAGTTGCATGGTGCCGACGGTCAACGCAGCAACCCTTGCTTTATTTCCGACGCGAAAATCAACTTCACCTCTTGCGACTCCTCTACTTCTTATTAGCCCTCGCATCGAGTTGCAAATGTGAGCAACTGATCCGGTATTAAATACCCAAGAGTTAATAGGAGAATCAGCAAGAAAAATGTCTAAAACATTTATGACAAGTGTACCATGGGTGGAAGTCTTACTTCGGCATTCTTCTTGCATTCCTCGAATCCATGTACTTCTTGCAGTTTCTCTTCCAAAGGCGATCTCTTTACAATAGTAGCATCTTGTCTCGCCTCGAGTCCAGCTTTAGGCTTAGGCGTTGGCTTTGAGATCATATCTTTAGCCTTGCCCTTATTCTTTGCCCATGGCTTCTTACCCTTTTCTTGAAGCTAGACTTGTTCTCGCACACCCATCACATGGCTAGGCACTGCACACTTCTTAATGTCACTCTCTGCTGTTTTGAGCATCCCACAAAGCTCATTAAGGCCCTTTTCCACCCCATGCATATGGTAGTTCGAAATGAAATGTCCATAGCTAGGTGGTAGAGACGCCAAAATGAAATCGATTGCCAACTCTTGGCTAATTGGAAAACCAAGTTTATCCAAAGTCATTGTAACCAACCATTTTGATCACATGTGGGCCTACAGGTGCACCTTCATTAACTTGCATTCGGAAAAGCCTTAGACACATTGAACCTTTCAGTCTGGCACGTGTGCGGAACATGTCCTAAGCGCCATGATCATATCATACGCTTCGATCCTCAAACCGCTTTTGAAGGTCGGTTCCATGCATGCAAGCATAAGACAACTAATCTCAAGAGAGTCATCACATGCTTTCTTGTAGGCATTTTTAACAGAGCAGATCGCATTGTCGTGAGTTCTTACGGGATTGGGGTGTCTAGAACGTGTTCCTTTTATCCGCCTCGAGAACAATTCTTAGGTTACGGACCCAGTCGAATAGTTTGTTCCATTTAATTTTTCTTTCTCAAGAATCGATCGCAAAGCAAAAGGGTGTGCGCGGTTGTTAGATGGCCATTGATCTACAACAGAAAATGCAAAATACTAAGACAAATAGAACCATGATAGAGTAAACTGTATTAAACAAATTTAATAGAATGTACTCCCACTAAAATCAATATCCCTCTATTGATTCTTAGCGATTCAAGATCCGCAATTAACTAGTCTACTAGTGAGCTTTTGCATCACCGCTAGGAGACAAGGTAATTCGTAAGTAACACCTTTACTAATCATATCTCTATATGACTCTTGTTGTTGGGTGACATCTTTATGCCTCGGTGCCCAACCTTTATGCCCCAAGGTCCATAACCTTTATGATAACCTTGTTAAGTTCACCAACCCTTATGCATGTATGTATCCGATACAAACCCATCTAGTCAAGGAAAGTCGATGGTGCCTAATTTTATAGACCCACCATCAATTTACAAGACATGGGATGGTGCAGAGTTTAGTTGGGAGGGCATATGTTTAACTTAACATTTTGTGAGGATCGTTATACTTCTACCATTCAAACATGCATAGGAGTAAAACAAACAGAATAGCATTCACACAGTTGTGACTCGGTATGGCCCATTTTCTCATGGTGATCTCCATCGCCATAGAATCATCCACCATGATGATCTCCATCTCCATGGTTAATGTGTGCCATCCTCCAAGTGATGTGTCCTCCGAGTACTAATATAAGCTATTACTCATAACACTAGTAATAAAATACATGGATACAAGGAATCATCACAAGTCGGCACGCAGAGCCGTTAATACAATAATTTGACAACACAATGGCTCCAGCCGTGTTGCGAACTCACGACACGCAGTCATGAAAATATTACAAACATGCATCACATACACATTAGGCCATACTGGTCACATACATCCTGCAAAAACAAGTTATGCATAGATTCGCAATCTACCGGATAAGGGGTCGAGGGTTTCCCCATCAGGGTTCGAAGGGCGCCGCCCTGCATCGGTATCATAACATGACAGCAATGGCTCGATACCATCGAAGGACTACGGGCGAGCTACGATAGCGCAAATTAAAAAAATTTCTACCGTAAACCAAGATCACTGCGATTATAGATCACGGAATTACCACTAGACGCGCAGTGCGGAATTGATGCAGCACGTCGGGCGGTAGTCGTCGTACTCGTCAATGCAGACGCGTCGGGCGAGTAGTCGTACTACTTTCGTCCACGTCGCGGCGTCCCACGTACAACTCCTCTATTGCGGTTCGTCCAAACGCTACAGATGCAGCGCCGCCAAAGGTATCCACACGTGCGGGAGGAAGCGGCGCGCGGGATTACTAGATCCGCGCGAGCGCCCAGGGCGTGGGAGGGGTGGCGGCCAGGGTTTGAGGAGGTCACGGAAAAAGACTCTCCTCCCTTGTGCGCCCTTGCCCTCCTTTTATAGACGTCCTCACAATGGGCTTCTACGAATGGAGGCCCATTAGGACTCAATACCCAGTCTAACCCGGATCCAATCCGAATTAGGCTTCAGCCCTTAAGTGTGTGACCCTATAGGTTCACGTATGTTTAGACATGACGCGAGTACAAATACTTGGTCAATAGTTGGTAGCGGCCTCTAGCAAGACGTGCCAACTCCTAAACATACACAAAGATCATATCGGACGAACCATCACAACTTTATGTACATGCCAATCCCTTTGCCTCACGATATTTGGTCGAGCTCCAAGCTGACCACTCTTTCTCAATCTTGTGATCCGGAATCCCTTACTAGGTTAACTCTTAACCTTAAGTAGCATGGCCATGCATTTCTGGATCCGATCACTCGAGGGGCCCAGAGATATCTCTCTCGGTAGAGAGGGCAAATCCCATCTCGATGACCATGCCTCGCGAAGATGCTTCATGACAAACCCGAAAGCTACCTTTATAACTACCCGATTCACGGAGTAGCGTTTGATAGCCCCTAAGTAGGTCGATTCACATCTCAAGTACATGCGACAATCTCAGGTCTAAGGACAAGGCGTACACATTGTGTAGAGAGAGAACCATAAGTATAATTGTTATGTCTCATGTTGGGTCGGTCCAACCCCATGTTCTAAACATGTGTCCACATTATTGGTTTGACATCTCCATGTCTATGACCTGTGAAACATGGTCATCAACCGATACATGTGCTAATCCATTATTCACGTGTGTCCACACATGAACTTCGACTAGGGACAACTTTAGAATAACCATACAAGTAAAGAGTTTCACAAACAAGTCACATACTTGTTAATCAATACAAAGGCAATATTCAAGGAACATTTATTAAATCATGGATACAACGAAATATCATCATCTCTATGATTGCCTCTAGGGCATATTTCCAACAAGTGAGGATACGGACGACTGGACACCATCGCGCTGGAGGCCTCCAGGCTGGACATGCCACCCATCGGCAAGTGGTGTCACACCGTACATGATGAACTCCTCAGCAAGGTTGCGCATGTTGAACCAGAGGGTGATTGCCACAAGCCTCCGTGCTCTCTGCTTGTCCTCGTCATCGATAGTCACGCTTGGCGAGGTGTTGAACGATATTGGCCGGCCTGTGCACTCGAGGCGCTGCAGCTCGCCACATAGACGTAGAACCACCGCTTCATCCATTGTGACTCCTACTTCGTCTGGGTGGAGTTGGCAGGGAAGATCTGCAAGCATTGGGGCCGCAGAACAAAGTTGACGGTACCGAAGTTGGGGAACGTCCCTCCCAGCTTCTTCGGCTGGCAACGTGTGTCATGGAGAAACATGAACAGCGAGGAGCAAGGCCAATAGGCCTCCGTCCGCAGCCCAGCTGTAAATGGCCAGCCAGGCTATTGTGTTCGAAGTCAGTTGCGCCAGCTCCAGCCCGAAGGTCCACAAGATGTCATTGACGATCAGGGCCGCTGGGATCCGAAGGCCGGCTTCAAAATAAGCGACGAAGACGATTGCCTCCGACTTCTCCGTGTGTGGCTCTGTCTCGTCGCTGGTAGGCAGGCGCACCTCGCGGCGGTCCGACAGCTTCCCCTCGCGCAATAGAGTTCGGATCGTCTCCTCCGCCGTGAGAGCTAGGCCTAAGATGCGGGAGCAAGGACCCTCCACCTTCTCTGCCGCTACCCACCGCTTGTCCATCAGCGATGGCTCGCACCCTTCGAGCGCGTATTCCACCTCGATCGATGATGATCGTCTGAATGAGGCATCACCGCCGACCTAGGGAGCACGTCTTTCGCCGCAGGTCATTGTTTTCCAGGAGCTAAACGGCGACGAATATGATGCGACAACAAAGGAGATAAGAGCACAGTGCGCAAGGGAGCAAGAGGTATGTGAAAGAGAGCGCCAACACGATGCCAAAAGGGGTATATCCTCACCTCCCACACCGCCAGTAAGCGCAACCAGCGGAAGCCAAACCGCTCGCCTCCCCCATGATTGGGAAACGTAACCGGTGGAAGCTGAAGTGGCGCAGCCGCCCACGTGCAGCCCGCCCTCTCGGGAATGGGCACACGACCGCGGTCGTAACCACCTAACAACGCACGACGCGCCAATCCCGCACTGCCACACGTCCTGCCCCATCGGGACAAAGCACACGGTTGCGGTCGTGCGGCAGTCTGACAGCACACGACGCCCCAACCATGTCCTGCCACGCGTCAGCTCCCTCGAGAATGAATGCACAACCGCAGTCGTGCGGTCGCACGGTGTGGCACACTTTCCATCGCGTGTCATTGGTTGGCGCGATTCTCGGGGCCATCAATGCAGTGTCAGCAAGCCACCAACTAGTCACTCCGACATTGACTTCGACGTCGACTTCACCTCTGTGGAGCGACTCCGGCTCCGCTAGTTACTTCGAGCCCATGAGACGACTCTGGAGCCTACTCTGGCTCCATGTCTGCAAAGTCGAGTTGGCCCTATGACTCGACCTTGTCAAGAAATACTTGCTCCACTAGAAGCATACACCTCACAACTGAAGGACGCCTTCGGCAGAGAACCAACTAGCGGAGATCCAACCGTCCATGCTCCCCTCGATCGGGAAGCGTGACCGGTCACCGGCGATAAGTTTCGATCGAGTACCCAAAAATATGCCTACTTCAGTTCATCAACACTCTGATCGCGCTACTGGTGCCAATTTCGCTATAAAATAGCGTCGTTACAAAATGTAGATGAACTGAAGCAGGCCCATTTCTGGGAACAACATCATCTCAGCCGTACCTGGTTACAACTGCAGGCAAGGACGATGCTGCGGTGCTAACAGCATATATATACCCATCAACCTCCCGGCCGGGAAGCGCAACCAACGGAAGCCCAACTGGCTGAGGGCGAAGCGTCGTGGTGGGGTGCGCGCGTGGCGCCTCACACCTCACCATGCGCCAATCATGCCCTACCATGCGTCTGCTCCCTCGAGAATGAACGAATGCATGCGTATCCTCGCGGCCGCACGACATGGTTCACCTTCCATCGCGCACCAGTGGTCGCCGCGATTCAAGGGGCCATTAATGCATTGTCCGTAGGCCACAAGTTGCATGCACGCGCACAACGCCTGACAGCCCACGACCCGTCGATCGTGTCCTGCCACGCGTCCTCCCTCTCGGGAAGGAAAACGTGACCACAGCCGAGCGACCACCTGACACCTCAGAGTCGGTGCGACCCTCGGCGCCGCTACGACGTCGTCTTCAAGCTGTGAGCCATCAGGCCGTATGTCGACTTTGCGTCTACGAGACAACCTCGGAAAAAACCTTAGTAATGTGTTCGCTTCAGACTCGACTCCGTGGGATGAACGTGCCCTTGGGTCCGACATCGTGCACGTGGGGCGGGCCTGCACTGTGCTTTGACAACGCGTCCGCATAATGAACCGCGCTTCGCCTCGGCTTCGACTCGGTCAGGCGGCTCCGTCGGCAACTTCGAATCCACGGCTGAAGGACTTTGTGGCTGGAGACAGCTTCGACAACCAATTCGACTCCGTATCCTCGATGCGAAGCTATGCTGTGCTGGCAAGTGCATTTCTTTCCAATATCACAGAAGGTCACAAGCCGCAGGGACGGAGGGGGCCAAATGGCTCAGCAACATGGCTTCGGCCCGTGAAGCCCTTCACCATGAGAGGCTCCTGTTGTTGAGATGGCCCCCACCTAAGCCCAGTCGGCCTGTTAGAAGGTCGTAAAACCCAAAATGGGACATGTATAATAACATAAATGCCCTTGAGAGGGATACTTGGGTGTAAGGACATAATTGTAATACACTCCCCATGTGAATACATATAAGCCATCCAGTGATGAGGACATCGCTAGTAATGTCAAAGCTAGTAATGAGACTTCAATAACAAGACCAATAACAAGAGCACGAGCCAAGAAACTACAATCTCAGGTGAACCTGCTCCTTAATGAATATGTCATTAATTTTAATGAGAATTTTACACTACCTAAAAACAATGTTTTACTTGTGCTCAGGTTTGAAGAGTCAGCGATGGATGGAGATCAAGGATATGTGGCCGTCATCCAAGGAAGCACAAGTCCACAACATGAACAATGATCAGCCCATAAATAGTGCAATGCGTGAACAGTACCAGGCCGTGCTACAGTGCTTGCGAGCCGTGAACAGTACCAGGCCCATGCTACAGTACCGTGCTACAGTGCTTGCGCGTGAATAGTACCACATGGAAAATTTAGTGTTGAGTAGTCTTAGTCTGAGACTATATATTGAGGGGTAGACCCCATTGTAAAGGGGAACCATTTTTGATATTAAAAATACTCTTGTTCTTTCTGTTGGCCGAACAACATTGAAGGAATTGGGAGTTAGTCAAAAATCAAGATCGTTCAACCTTTCCGCTGGGAATTGGGAGCGCCATAGAACTTCATCTAGTGGTCGTGAAGTTCAACACATGTGATTGGGTGAATTATAGAGTGCTAACTCTTGCATTGGCAACGGGGGATCACTACGATTCATCAATTCCACGTGAGTATCTTGATCCTACGTCGAGAAGATCGGGCGACCCCGTATCATCTTGGTATCAGAGCGCGGTTTACTCGGTAGGATTATTTACCCTTACTTTTAGATTGATTCATTTTGTCCTATAGTCCATTAAACTGAAAATTGCATCAAAAAAATCCAAACCCTAGTTTTTGCATCTGTTAATTTTGTGAGTTTTGTTAGGTTTTGATCCATTAGAATTTTTGTTTAGGTGCTGATCGTTCGTGTTTATTTGCGTAGCCTAATCTTTGTGTCCAATCCAAAATCCAAAAAAAAATCTTACTGATACTCTTTTCATCAATTGAGACTAGCTGTTGAATATTGCATCTAGGGCTGCTCTTGAGTACTTTACACCTTGCTGAATATTTGTGACCTGTGCAAAACCAAAAGAACAATTAAACCTAGTTTGGCCTTTGAAAAGAAAAAAAAAGGAAAAAGGAAGTTGAGCGAAAAAAAAAGAGAGAGAAGGAAAGAACAAAAGAAAGAAAAAAAGAAAGCATTGGTCAAATTTGGGTGAGTTCTTAATCCATAAATTCAGATTATGTAATTTAATCTCTTGAGCAATCTCGTGCCCTTACATTCATATCATTGCAATTGGCTAGCGTCTCTCCTAGTACTTGGTGCAAAACGAGCTATCTAATGTTTAAATTCAGATTGCCTCTAGTTAGCTCATTCCTTTGTTTGCATCGAGTCACATTGATCTTTGTGTGTGCGTTCATATAGTTTACTTAAATCCTTTGGATCAGCACTTAGGCAAAGCATTCTAGCTTGGATTATTACTTAACTTTACAACATCAAGAATTTCAGATTGCTAGGATATACACTCTCATGCCAAGCTCCACCATATAACCATTGTTGTGCAAGTAGTGAACACTCTTACATTCGCTTGATCATCACTGTGTTGTTGTCACTTCCACCAGGTGTAAGTTTTTTTGGCCTTAATTCACTTCGGAAGGGTAAGAACTTTACTTGGGAGAGAAAACAGTGAGATTGAGTGATTTCCATAAAGCATTATTCCACATAGCTATTGGTTTCTTGCATAGCTAACCATGTCAGGTGGAGGAGAACACCATGATGAGAGTGGTGAGACAAATGAAACTCAAGCATTCGTCAAGCAATATCAATTTGGAGCACTCCGTGAACACTTTCAACGTGAGCTACGCCAAGGGCTCGATCAACTCCATGAGAAACATGATGCTTTTGCTGATCAAATTGCAAGGGATATGCAAAATATGGAGATACAAGCTGATGAAAATATGCGCCAATTGAGGGAGGACATTGGAGCCCTCACTAGGCTCATACAAGCTCGCAATGGTGGCGATGAAGCAAGTGTTCAAGGAGGAGAAGCTGCTGCACATGTACCTCCTGCACCGCAACACCGAGTGGCGGCCAGTGTGGTGCGTCCACCACAGCTAGGGGGACAAGGAGGAGTCCATGGAGGGCGTGGCCAGGGTCTAGGTGGAGGCCGTGGTGGGCGTGGTGGCGCTGCTCATGCGATGGAAGAGGATGGTGATTTTGCTTTGCATTACAATGACCATTATCGTCGTCCATGCAATGAAGATGATGGATTGGGCAAGCTCAAGTTTTCCATGCCCAAGTTTGCAGGTAGGACTGATCCCGAGGAGTATCTCACTTGGGAATTGAAGGTTGACAAAATATTCCGTATACATCACTATACGGATGAGAGAAAGATACAGTTGGCATCACTTGAGTTTGAAGGTTATGCTTTAGATTGGTGGGAACAAGTCATTACTCAAAGAGCTGAGAATGAAGAAAACCCTGTTGCAACATGGCAAGAGATGAAGCGGGAAATGAGAGCCCGTTTTGTTCCTCGTCATTACAAGCGTGATCTATTTGATAAATTGCAGAATATGAAACAGGGAGCACATTCTGTGGAGGAGTACTACAAGGAGATGGAGCTAGCCATGATTCGAGCCAAGGTTCAAGAACAAGAAGAGTAAACCATGGCACGCTTCCTCTCAGGTTTGAACCATCAAGTCAAAAGAATTGTCAATTTTCAGCCTTATAACAATCTTTATGAGTTAGTGCATCAAGCTACAAAGGCAGAACAACAATTGCAAGAGGATGCTAAGTTTGCAAGATCAACGTCCTTTGCTGGCCGTACACCGTCCAGTGGAGGGAGATATGGTTCTAAATCACAAATGAGCCAAAGAACAGCTCCAAGTGGTGGTTCAAGTTTTCGCCCATCATCTAGCAAGAGGGAAGAAGCCACTCCAAGTGCAAGAAAGCCATCAAATCCAGCAGCTAGTGGTGCTTCTTCTGTGGGTTCTACAGCGAAGAGTAGCGGCATCCAATGCTTCAAGTGCCTTGGTCGTGGTCATATGCAAAAGGATTGCCCAAATACAAGACGATGTTGATATTAGAAAATGGGGAATATGATTCTGCAAGTGAAGAAGAGAATGATCACCATGCTGATTTGGGAACATATGATGATGCACATGAGGAGGAGCAAGACATAGAGTATTGTGATCCCGGTGTTGGTCCTATACTTGTGTGTGCGCCAACGGTGTTGAGTGTGCAACCAAAGCCTTCCCATGAACAGCGCTGCAATTTATTCCACACAAGAGCTCAAGTTAGTAAAGATGGCAAATTCTGCAAGGTAATCATTGATGGTGGGAGTTGTCATAATTTGGCTAGCAAGGAGCTTTGCAATAAACTTGGTTTGAAGTACAAGAAACATCCACATCCATATCAGATCCAGTGGTTGCATGAGAAAGGCTCGTTGAATGTGGGATACACCGTGGATGTTGAATTTGAAATTGGCACCTATCGTGATACGGTGGAGTGTGATGTGGTGCCTATGGATGTATGTCACTTGCTGCTAGAAAGGCCATGGCAATATGATCGTGCTGTGCTTCATGACGGAAGAACTAATCAATATAAGTTTTGGTGGAACAACAAACAAGTGGTGCTGCGACCGTTGACTCCTTCTCAAATTGTAAATGATAATGTACAAAAAATTGAAGTGCAAGTTGAGAGTGAGAAAGGGAGAGAACAAAAGAGTGTGATTCCACAAAAGGTGAGCGAGAGCCACAAACCAAACCCGAGAGGTAAAAGCAAGAGTGAGGGAGAGAAAAATTTAGTCATGATAGCCACCAAATCTGATCTAAGAGAGATGAAAGATGATCCCGCTTTGATGCACCTTGTATTGCTGTATAAGGATGCATTGCTTTCTACTAATGAGTTAACATCTCTTCCTAGTGTTGTTTCTCAAGTTTTGCAGGCTTATGACGACGTGTTTCCGGAGGAGGTGCCCGCTGGTCTACCACCTATTCGAGGTATTGAGCATCAAATTGACTTAGTCCCGGGAGCCCCTCTTCCCAACCGGCCACCGTACCGCACAAATCCAGAAGAAACAAAGGAGATTCAGCGCCAAGTGCAAGCACTTTTGGACAAAGGGTGCGTCTGCGGGTCTTAGTCCTTGTGCCATTCCTGTTATTCTTGTTCCTAAGAAAGATGGTACTTGGAGAATGTGCATAGACTGTAGAGCTATTAACAACATAACTGTTCGCTATCGTCATCCTATTCCTAGGTTAGATAATATGCTTGATGAGTTAAGTGGTTCTACTATCTTTTCTAAGATTAACTTGCGAAGTGGCTACCATCAAATAAGAATGAAACATGGTGATGAATGGAAAACTGATTTTAAAATGAAATTTGGCTTGTATGAATGGTTAGTGATGCCTTTTGGATTGTCCAATGCTCCTAGTACATTTATGCGCTTAATGAACCATGTTTTGAGACACTTCATTGGAAAATTTGTGGTAGTTTACTTTGATGATATTCTGATATATAGCCGCTGTTTGGATGATCATGTTGAACACATCAAACAAGTGCTAGAAGTGCTTAGGAAAGAATGCTTGTATGCCAATCTTGAGAAGTGTACTTTTTGCACTAGTAAGGTTGTGTTTCTAGGCTATGTTGTTTCAGCTCATGGCATTGAAGTGGATGAATCTAAAATTGAAGCTATTAGAAATTGGCCAATTCCTGTGAATGTTAGTCAAATTCGTAGCTTCCATGGGCTTGCTAGTTTCTATCGGCGATTTGTGAAAGATTTTAGCACCATTGCTGCCCCATTAAATGAATTAACTAAAAAAGGAGTGATTTTTGAATGGGGAGAAAAACAAGACAAAGCTTTTGCTGAATTAAAGAAATATTTGACTGAAGCACCATTGCTTGCTTTACCTGATTTCACAAAAACTTTTGAGATTGAATGTGATGCTAGTGGAATAGGTATTGGTGGTGTTTTGATGCAAGAAAGAAAACCTGTTGCATATTTCAGTAAGAAACTTCATGGTGCACAATTGAATTATCATGTTTATGATAAAGAACTATATGCTCTTGTGCGTGTGTTGGAAACTTGGCAACATTATCTTTGGCCTAAGGAATTCATAATACATTCTGATCATGAATCTTTGAAATACTTGAAGGGCCAAGCAAAATTGAATCGTAGACATGCTAAGTGGGTAGAATTCATTGAGACCTTTCCATACATTGTCAAATATAAGAAAGGCAAAGAGAATGTGGTAGCTGATGCATTGTCTAGAAAACATGTACTTTTAACTCAGTTGGAGGTAAAGGTACCAGGGTTGGAAAGTTTGAAAGATTTATATGCTTCCGATCATGAATTTGCAGCACCATATTCTAATTGCAAAGATGGGAAAGGGTGGGATAAGCTTCACATTCATGATGGTTTTCTCTTTCGCATGAATAAGCTATGTGTTCCGGATTCCTCTGTGCATTTGTTATTGTTGCAGGAATCTCATGCAGGAGGATTGATGGGGCATTTTGGGGAGGGAGAAGACTTACATGATGTTGGCTGATCACTTCTATTGGCCAAAGATGAGGCGAGACGTCAAGAGGTTTATTCAAAGATGCATCACATGCCATAAGGTGAAGTCAAAACTCAATCCACATGGTTTGTATACTCCACTTCCTGTTCCTAGTGCTCCTTGGGAAGATATTAGCATGGATTTTGTGTTAGGACTGCCTAGGACCAAGAGGGGGAGGGATTCAGTCTTTGTTGTTGTGGATCGGTTCTCTAAAATGGCACATTTTATTCCCTGTCATAAGAGCGACGATGCGTCGCATGTAGCTGACTTGTTTTTCAGGGAGATTGTGAGATTGCATGGAATGCCAAGAACCATTGTTTCAGATCGTGACGTCAAGTTCATGAGCTACTTTTGGAAGACTTTGTGGGCCAAGCTTGGGACAAAGTTGTTGTTTTCAACGACTTGTCACCCACAAACAGATGGGCAAATGGAGGTGGTGAACCGCACACTTTCAACGCTGTTACGTACCATGATAAACAAGAACTTGAAAGAGTGGGAAGATTGTCTACCACATGTGGAGTTTGCATATAACAGAGCGGTACATTCTACAACTCAATTGAGTCCATTCGAGGTGGTGTACGGATTCAAGCCAATTAGGCCTCTCGATTTACTTCCACTTCCACTACAAGAACGTGCAAATATGGAGGCTTCTAAACGTGCTGATTTTGTGAACTCTCGATTTACTTCCACTTCCACTACAAGAACGTGCAAATATGGAGGCTTCTAAACGTGCTGATTTTGTGAAAAAGCTCCATGCCACAACTAAAGAGGTAATTGAAAAGAAGGTACGTGCTTATGCTTCTAAAGCTAACAAATCTAGAAAGAAGATGTTTTTTGAACCAGGTGATTTAGTGTGGGTACACCTTCGCAAAGATCGCTTTCCGCAGAAGCGTAGATCCAAATTGATGCCCCGTGGTGATGGGCCTTTTAAAGTTCTTGCCAAGATCAATGATAATGCATACAAGATTGAGCTTCCCGGTGATGACTATGGGGTAAGTTCTATATTTAATGTTGCTGATTTATCACCCTTCTTTGGACAAGATTATACAGAGTTGAGGTCGACTCCTTTTCAAGAGGGGGAGGATGATGAGGACATCGCTAGTAATGTCAAAGCTAGTAATGAGACTTCAATAACAGGACCAATAACAAGAGCACGAGCCAAGAAACTACAATCTCAGGTGAACCTACTCCTTAATGAATATGTCATTAATTTTAATGAGAATTTTACACTACCTAAAAACAATGTTTTACTTGTGCTCAGGTTTGAAGAGTCAGTTGGTATCAGAGCAACGGTTGCCCGTGAGGTAATTCTTGTATCCCTAGTTAGTAGATTGGTTTTTATTTCCTATAGTCCAGAAAAAAATTGCCCCACAAAAAGAGTTAATTCCGCTGTCCAAACCCCGTTGTGCCTTTCAATCTGTTAGTTTTGCTTTTCTAAATTGAATTTATGTCCATATTAGCATTGTCTAGTTGCTGGTCATATCTTTGTTCCATTAAAAATCCAAACAAAAAAATTCCCCACCCCAAACCCTAATTCCAATTCGGCTGATTTTTCCTTTCTCTGCAGCCGCCACCAAAAACGCCATAACTTTTGATTCCGAGATTATTTTTGAGTGGGACTGCCACCATTAGATTCAAAAATCCCTTATCCATATATCTGTAAAATTTCACATCATTACAACAAGCCAGTTAAGAGATATATGCGGTGAAAGTTGACCCAATTATCTGTTCTAAATCTGCAACAGTCAGCAGTTGTAATTTTTGTGCGAATTTCTGTGTTGGGATTCAGAAGTTGGCCCAAAAAGAAAATCTGTAGAAAAAGCCGTCAGAAAACAGAGAAAAAGAGAATCAGTGAAAAAGAGGCATCTGACAAAAAGTTACAGCCAAAATATCGACGTACTGTCCAGTGGACAGAAATCTTCAGTTTTCAGTTTTGGGTCAATCCTTGTGCTCTTCAATTCCAGATTGCATTGGATTGAATTATCTTGTATTTACCACTCCTACACATTGCCATACACTTGTTTTTAGCCTTCTTCCATTCTTGGTTGGTCAGCAACATAGGCTAAGTGCTAGATACGGACTATAATTCAATTCTATGCAATTTCTGAAATTAACTGATTGTTCTCCTTTGCCACCATATTGTGCCTTCCAAGCTCCACATACTCTTGATCAGAACAGGTTCCCTCTTGCAATCGTACCCACACTCGACATGGTGTCACGAACCAGCCACCGATTGTACCACCTGCTGCATTGGTAAGAACACTTGTAAGAGTGTGGTAAGACGCTTGAAAATGTGTGATTCCACCTTTCACCACCCAGTAGTTGATAGGGATAATACCTTTGTTTTGTCTTTTATTTTCTACTAACCATGACAGGTGAGTCGTTTGATGATCAAGAGTGTGTTTTAAAGGGAAAGTTCATGAAGCTCTTGGATGAGCCATGCATTGATAGGAAGCTGGATATATTGTAGCGCTCCATCAATGAGAGTATTGCAGCACTCACTACACGCATTGAAAGAATGGTCAATCGGCCACCAAACAATGGACGCGAGTATGATCACGATGCGGACCACGATCGTGAGGAGGGAGATGATAATGAGAGACAAAACCGCGACGCCAGTGCTTCATTTGCTGCCCAAGATGCACGCCCACAACACCGCCTACATCACAACCGTCACAGTATGGGAGCTAATAATTTTCAGCACTACAATGCTCGTGCTAATGATGAACCATTTGCTAAAGTTAAATTTACCATACCATCTTTTGTCGGTGTTTATGATGCTGAAACTTATATAGATTGGGAGATGACAGTTGAACAAAAATTTAATGCCCATCTAGTTTTGAGGTGCATAGAGTCAAACAAGCTACTAGTGAATTTAAAGATTCTGCTATCATTTGGTGGACTCATGTAGTTAATTCTGGTTTAGCACCTGATACATGGGATAGATTGAAAGTAGCTATGCATGCTAGATATGTTCCTCCTGCTTTTAAACATGAAATGCATAAGAAATTGCAGCGCTTAGACCAAGGTAATAAATCTGTCGAGGAATATTATCAAGAACTACAAATATGCATGTTGCGTTGTAATGTTGTAGAAGATGAGGAGGATAAGATAGATCGTTTTTATGGGGGCTTAAGGCGTGAAATTCAGGACATAATTGATTACAAAGAGTATAATGATATCAATAGATTGTTCCAGCTTGCTTGTTTGGCAGAGAAGGAATTGCAGGGTAGACGACAAAGGACTAGGAGCAACTTTGGAAGTACGTCTACATCGAGATCGACACTTGGACAAACCAAGACAGCCCCACCTCCTATTTTTTGAGCTGCTGCCCCCTCTGTGAGTAGGGCGCGTTTAGCAGCACCTCCGCCACCATCACGCACATCCGAGACGAGCAAATCTACTAGTGTGCAAGCACCAGTAAAGAGCTCTTCATCGGTTGCTTCCACGGGCCGTACGACGGGCCTTGTGTATCACTGTTGTAAAGGGATGGGCCACGTCATGAGAGATTGCCCAAGTCAGCGGGCGTACATTGCGATAAAAGATGGTGGTTATGTAAGTGCTAGTGATGTTGAGGATGAATATGCTCTTGCAGCTAACCTTGCAGGTAATGGTGATGATCCTGAGAACAAATATGTGTTTGTGCCCTTTCTGTTACTAACAACTTGCAGGTAGTTGAGAACCATACCGAAGAGGAGCATAAGCTGATTGAATCACTAACCCCATTGGTTGAGAACGAAGATAAGGAGATGGATGCACTTACATCATCTGAGGAGAGCCAAAAAGGTAAAGAACATGGTGCTATCATCGCTCACGGTACTGATTTGGTGCTACAACAAGACATAGAGCAACCTTGTGAGTATATACCTGCTGTAGTGCAATCTTTTGATATTCCTTGTGTTGACTTAAGTGAACCATGTGCTGATCTAAATTCTCATAATTTTGCACATGTCGAATTAATAACACATAAAGAAGTTTTGACTAGAATTTCTCCTACTAATTCATTGTGTTACATCATGTTGGATCTACCTATGAAGTTGTCACATGCTATGGAGAAAGTTTCTGAACATGCATGTTCAAAATTCTTGTTTGATGCCTATACCCCTGGATATAAGTTTAATTTGATTGGAGATTATGGTGTGGAAAATCAATTTCTTGTATATCGAATATGCATAACTTGCGATCACATGGATGAATTGAAACTTGTTGTTTGGGACAACAATTCTTGTATGCTGAATCATGTTCAATGTGAGAGGGAAGTAAAATTTAGTACTCATCCAATGCCTATATGTTCCACTCTTTTTGCACCATCTAGTATGGACAATCTAAATAAAGATGATGAATTATGGCAGAACATACAAATCTCTTCACCCTGGCTAGATGAATTTGCTATTGTTCGATTGGGATATGATTATATGGATGAACTTTGCTTGATTCCAAAAGTTGTAGGTTTGCCCATATGCGCCACCACTACAAGTTTACAAATTCAAAGATTTGAATTGTATAAATGCTTCACTTACATTTGCAAAACAAGTTGCAATAATTATTGTGTGAGAAATTTTGAATTGTTCATTAACATATATGATTACTCTTGGGTTAATAATACAATGAGCTTTTATGATCATTGCTATTTTATAACATTAATTGTGCAACAACGAAGAACTGTTAAAACGGATGACATATACATATACCATGCATACACCTTGGCTTCTTTGTTACCATATTTTTAGCTTATCAAAAGCCGAGGACGGTTTTGTTTGCAAGAAGGGGAGGATGATAAGAACATGTACCCTATGGATACAACCATATTTGCTATACTTGTTGTTCCAATTACAAGAGCTCCTACGCATCACTTAAATTATGAGGTGAGCTCGTTTCAAAGAAATTTTACTTCATTTGAAAAGAACTTATGATATTACATAATGAGAGTTTGTTGCGTTTGTTATCATGTACCAAGATTTATGATCAAGATCATGCAATACGTGACACTACACCTATCTTAAAACCGAGGACGGTTTTCTGTCAAGAAGGGGAGGATGATGTGACCACGCCACCAACACATACGACCATAGCGGCCAATATCAAGATTGAGCTAAAGGTGAATTCATTTCTTCAACTTCAACACATTTTAAATGAGAATATGATGCTACCTAATGATGAAAATATATATATTTGTAACACCACATCACTTTGGAACCAATTGAAGCAAGGGTTCAAGTTGGACAGGTTTTGGAATCCAATTCGGCCTCTAGGTCAATTCGGATTCAGCTTGACAAGCCAACTTCAAACAACCATAACTTTTGATCTAGAAGGCTTCTCGGGGCCCGTGAGTACTCGTTGGCTCTTGGAGTCTACTTTCAGATGGATCTGGTCTCACCTCCAAATACCATCCGAGCAGATCAGAAACTGCGAAACAAGTCACGTCACTTTTCTAGTCCGAGTCAAAGTGGGCCGAGGACCTTGTAACTTGGGCTATTTGGGCCAGTACTGTTCACGTGAACAGTACCACGGCCGTGTGAACAGTAACCAGGAATAGTACCACATCCCTTTTCATTAGATAAGTGTGGCTTCCCCTCCCCTATTTAAGTAGGCCGCACCCCATTAGTTTTCGTTGGGTTTTTCTTAAGAAATTATTCTTCTTAGCAGTTTCGCCGCATGTTCGGTTGAGGAACCCCAACTTGTGAACTTAATCTTTATTCACAATACAGATTGCATCTTTTACTCTCTTGCTCGTGTTCTCGATTCGCTTGCAGGAGATAGCCTTCTTGGTCGTGCTCAGCACGGCTGATAACCAACGGAGCAGTGGTGTAGTGATTGCGAGGGGTTCAATCTGTTTTGGTCAGAGCCTTTGGATCATCAACGTTGAGTTCTCCACAATCGACTTATCTGTACCTCTCGAAAGAGCAGGCCATCATCACATCATGTCCCTTTTCCCAGCAATTGCAGCAAGTTGGGCTTTTGCTTACCCTTCTTATGTTCTTATCTCTTTCCTGTCGGCTTACCTCTTTCTTGATTATTTTATCTTGTCATCCACTTTGTTTGGGCAAACTAAGGCAAAGTGGCCCTTTCTATTGCATCCAAAGCACTTGATGTTTTTTGAATGTTGTGCATTATGCCTTGTCTTGCTATTTTTCATGTTGTTGGAGATGAAGTCAATCTCTCTCCTGTCATGCAAGTTTCTTTGCTTGCTCAAGATGTCATCTAGGGTGGCCATCCCTTTGTAGCATTTCTCCAGGTTTGGGCCCTGAGATTTTTGTTTTCCTTTACAAGGTTTATCTTACAAAGCATAGGTGAAGTGCAAGTATCTACATTTGATCTACAAGGAATATCTAGCAAGTCATCACAAGAGATGGACATACTAACCTTAGATGCTATGCAAGGGCTAGCTAGCAACAACATAAGGCATGGCATCTGATAAATAAAATGTAATGCCTATGTCGACCTTGAGCTTAATTAGTTAATTCCTTAAAAAGAAGAGACTCATGCTCATCCTTTAGCACAATATAATTATTTTGAAGAGAGATATCCATCAATTCTTTAAACTTAGCCTTCTCCTTCCCAAGATACTCATTAAACTCCTCAAGCATATCCATCAACTCATCATATGTAGGCTCATCATCATTATTTACTTTTTCATAACCTTTAGCCATAAAGTAATGAGTTGATATGGATGGGGTGTGGGCTCCTCATCGTCAGACCTAGAAGGTGAGCTTTCATCTCCCAACATCCATTCTTCAATGCAATCATTCCTGTTTGATGTGGACCTTTCATAATAGTCTTGAAGTTGGTTCCATATCTCAAGAGCGTTTTTGAGATTGCATACATGATTGAACACATCTATACTCAAAGCACTCAATAAAGTATTAATTACGTGAGCACCGAGATATAAGCTTTTCTCTTCCTCGTATGTTGGAGCTAGAGGACCTATTGGAGGAGAAAAGCCCACATCTACAATCCATCGTATTTTTGGGCTCATGGCCTCAAAATAACAAGACAAGCTGATCTTCTAATGAGCATAATTTGTGTCATCAAATAAAGTTGTCTCACTAGGGTGAACTATATCACTAGTGGCTATCATATTCTCTCTAGGTGGTGAAGCCTACTAAATGAGAGACCAAACTCTGATACCACTAAGGTCGAGGAGACCGACTAGAGTGGGGTGAATAGGCCATTTTTAAAATCTCTTTTGGTTAAAACTAAATTTTATGTGTGGAAGCATAAGCCAAAAAGGTTTTGCGTAATCAAGCCTAAATCAACTAGTCTCAACTGTGTGTACCATCAACCTAAGTCTATATCAAGGTTTGCAATTCTAACATGACAAGCAATCAAATCAGCTCTAGGAATGTAAATTGCACAAAACACATCACAAGAGAGCAAACCAACAAACGACAACACGATATCTTTATACCGTGGTGTTCGAACATAGTTGCTGGTATCCCTTAATCCATGTTGAGGTAAGCCCAAATAAATTAGACTGCTCCACGAATGAAGCCAGCAACTTGAAGCCACTAGTGGTAGCTGCTACCCTCTCCGGGAAGGTGAGCTCCAATCTTCAAAACCAAACCAGGCCTCTTTACAAGCTTCTTGAAGAGTTCACGAGGCATGACTCCTCCAATCCATCTAGATGGCCGCAACCACCAGGAGTAACAAGTCAAGTTGCTTTCTTGACTCTCACCAAGTGCAACATATGCACAAGTGGATGCACAATCAATCTCTAGATGCAACACATGCAACTAGAGCTCTCCCTTCAAGCTCACAAGGTGCAACACATGTACAAATGGAGAGAAGGGGCATGCACTAGCACAAGACAATGAAATGGGGTGCTAACAATCATTTCCAATCAGCCACAAGGATGTATAAATACCCATATCTCTAACTACTAGCCGTTGGACACAAATGGACATTTTGTTACAAGGGAACTGGTCGACAGCCAACTAATGGCCAGTCATATCGGCCTCATATTCCAATGGCTATAAAACTAGTTGTTAGACACATGCCCAGTCAGACCGTCCTAACAGGCACTGGTCAGACCAACCTTACAAGGGCGGTCAGACTGACCCAGCCTTTTAGCATAGCCATCCCTTGGAAAAATGTCATAACTTTTGACTCCGATGGAAAAACTAAGTGATCTTGGACTTTATGAAAAGCTTATACAGAGGGTTACATAACCCACCTATTTTCATGATCTTAAACATATTAGATCAATGTAGAAAGCACAAAAACTTCAAAAATACCACCATGGTCTAAGTCCAAGGATAAGAGAAAAGGATGCATGAACTTCAACAATTTATGAAATACATTTGCAAACTTAGTGTCACGCCAAAAAGAGTAGGATCATGAACTTCAACAATTTATAAAATATATTTGTAAACTATAGTCACATGAGTCTCAACTATTTACAAAACAAATTCGGAAACAATAGCAACATTACAATGGTACTAGACAAGATCCATCTTAATAGTATGGCAACTTACACTAGCAATTTGGTCTCCCAACCAAACACCGAGACTGATAAAAGGCTAGGAACTCATTCTTAGCTTATGCTAGTTATACTTTTATGTTGTGCGTCCACTTAGAACTTTCACTTGATACTTTTACCAAACAAGGGAGGCTATTCGCGCACATGTAGTATGGCTGAGCCATGCACCATCCATCTAGCTAGACATGTGTCCATGGTTTGGTTGAGCTTCACCATGTCCGATCGAAGCAGGGCAAAAGACAAACTTTTGCGCTACCACTCCACTAGCCGAGATGCTCTCTAGCTCAGAACATCCTCTCTAGCCGAGCTACTCTCCTATACACTATACATACCTCCCTACACTCCACACAACACATGCAATTCATTCTGCTGCTCTACCATCCATTCCATCACTTATTCACACACACACACACCATTGTGTAGTTTAGGCCATACCGATTAGTAGCCGTGTAGTGAGGAAAGGAAAAGAGTTTTGCGAAGCCAAGGTTCTAGACAATCATCTTTGGTACTTTGGTATGTGTTCTCGCTCCATGTACCTTTCTAAGCTTTGTATGATTACTTTAATAATCATCATCAATAAACTGATCACTTTTGTGTATTGTGCTATTGTCTTGTGATATTTGTTTCATCCCTTGATAATACATATAGCTCTACTTGATCTACATATATATTTGGGTAGTGTGATAATTCCTAAAACGAGGTGTCTAGGTCGTCGAATTACCTTGAGATGCTAGTTATTATGAGTCATTTGCAGGCACAGTGTATGATGATAGGGTGAACGGTCAGGCCGCTCATAATAGTTTGTTAGTGAGAACCCCAGATTGCCGATATCACTTGAGAATAATCTCTCTGAACCATATAACTGCCAAGATCACTAAATAGGAACCACAATACTCACTCCTACACCTCTTACCGGTTGCTTAGACTCTGGCTATCTACATAAGTTTGGTTGTACACACTACTACAGAAAAGGTCATCACAGACGGTTCCAAAACGTCATCACAGACGGTTTTGTGAACCGTCTGAATTTATGGGTCAGTGATAATACGAGCTCATCACAGACGGTTTTCGAACCATCTGTGGTGCAAATATCACAGACAGTTTTTAGTTAAAAATCGTCTGTGATATATAGTTATCACAGATGGTTTTTAGTTAAAAACCGTCTGTGATATATCACCTATCACAGATGGTTTTTTGTTAAAAACCGTCTGTGATATTCTTTTCTACCCCTAAATCTATTCTTGTTTATTGGCTAGCCTCAGGAAATGCTAGCCATGCCCTCTGAGACAAGCAGATATACATACAATTTCTAACAAACATACAACATCCAATTCACATACAACATCCAATTCACATCACACTTCATTTGACAAACATAAAACATCCATTTGACAAACATAAAACATCAATTTCGCAAATCAATTAATTGAAATGAAATAAAATATCTATTAACAAATATACAATTACAAAAGATGTACGTTGCATTTCCACTTAGATGGTAACATTGCATTTTTTATTGCTCTATCACTCTGGAATCGAGGTCTCGTGAAAGGAACTGATCCATAATTGCTCAGAAGGTCATTAATCCCGAAGGACTAGATGCTCTGCAGGACAAGGTGGTGATGACTCTATGTCATCTTGAAATGTATTGGTGATGACTCTATGTCATCTTGAAATGTATTTTCCTCCTTCGTTTTTCGATATCATGGTCCATCTCATTGTTCACGTTGTGTGGGAGATAAAAATGTGCGGGCCCGTATTCCTACGTAGCATGTACCCATTTAAAAGGTTCATGGGAATTCGCAAGTCCTACGTACGGAATCGATCTCGGCCGGAGGGCAGCATCGTCGAAGGTTATCAAGTGAAGAGGTCATTGAGTTTTGTGTCGATTATATAGCTCAGACCCAACCGATAGGTGTGCCTCAATCTCGTCATGATGGGAGGCTGAAGGGTATCGGAACTATCGGAAGGAAAGCAATCACTGCAGATATTGACACGTATACTCAAGCCCATTTCATGGTCTTGCAACACATGACTGAAGTGGCGTCTTATGTCGACCAGCACAAGGATGTGCTTCGGCAACAGAATCCAGAGCGGCCGGATGTTTGGATCATGAGGCAACACAACAGTCGGTTCAACCAATGGTTGAAGGAGCAAATTGCTAGGAGCTCGCCAAGGGAGATGCTGACATGGTTGGCAAAAGGGCCAACATTTACAGTTGTGACATGGCAAGGATATGACATAAATGGGTACACATTCTATACAAAGTCTCAGGATGTAAAGAGCACTAACCAGAACAGCGGTATCCGCATAGATGCGTTCAGTACTGATGGGTCGAGAAACTCATACTATGGGTTCATAAAAGAGATTTGGGAGCTCGACTACGTGCTTTTCAAGATCCCCTTATTTCGCTGCCGTTGGGTGCATCTTCCACAGGTGAAGGTTGACAAGTACGGTGTCACTACCGTGGACCTCCAACGTGTCAGGTACAAAGACGAACCATTCGTACTCGCCAACCAAGTTGTTCAAGTTTTATATGTAACCGACCCAGCAAATAAGAAATGCCATGTAGTTCTTCATGGAAAAAGGAGAATTGTCAGAGTAGAGAATGTAGTGGACGAGGAAGCATACAATCAATTTGACGAGTTACCTCCTTTTGGAAATGGCATAAGGGTCGATGACGAACAACGTGACGAAACTAGTTATGTACGCATTGATCATCATGAAGGGCTCATTTTTAAAGGAAATAAGCAAGTAGAATGATTTATGTATACAACAATGCATGTGTGTGATGTATATGTGAATTGGCATTTATGTATACAACAATGCATGTGTACTGTGTGATGTATTTGTGAATTTGCATTTATGTATATGTGAAAATGTGTGAAGAAATACATTGTGTATATGTGAATTTGCATTTATGCTGGTTGGTGTTGTATATGACTGCAACTGGTTGGTGTTGTACATGAATGCAGCTAGTTGGTGTTTGCCTTAATTACTACAGTTGGGGGCAGGGGCTGCCTCCTCCTCCCTCGGGCCCGTCGCCGCTTCCTCCTCGCTTCTCCGTCGCCTCCCCGAGCCCCTCGCCGGCCGCCTCCTCGAGCCCCTCTCCATCCTCTCACCTCTGTTGCCGCCGTCGCCCTCCTCTTCCCTCGGGCCCGTCGCCGCTATCTCCTCGCTCCTCCGTCACCGGCGTCACCTCCCCCGAGCCCCTCGCCGGCCGCCTCCCTGAGCGCCTCACCGGCCGCCTCCCCGAGCCCCTCTCCGTCCACACTGCCGTCACCGTATAAGGCAAGGACCCAAAGATCTGCACATTGTGTTAACATTTGGAATATATTGTGTCAAATGATCTTGTTTACTGCACATTGTGTTAACATTTGGAATATATTGTGTCAAATGATCTTGTTTACTGCACATTGTGTTAACATTTGGAATATATTGTGTCAAATGATCTTGTTTACTGCCCATTGTGTTAACATTTGGAATATATTATGTCCAATGATCTTGTTTACTGCACATTGTGTTAACATTTGGAATATATTGTGTCAAATGATCTTATTTACTGCATATTGTGTTAACATTTGGAATATATTGTGTCAAATGATCTTGTTTACTGCACATTGTGTTAACATTTGGAATATATTGTGTCAAATGATCTTGTTTACTGCACATTGTGTTAACATTTGGAATATATTGTGTCAAATGATCTTGTTTACTGCACATTGTGTTAACATTTGGAATATATTGTGTCAAATGATCTTGTTTACTGCACATTGTGTTAATATTTGGAATATATTATGTCAAATGATCTTGTTTACTGCAGTAGCATAGTTTGCTATTTGGTTTATTTTGTAATGTTCATTTCTTGGAGTAAATTGTCTTTTGCTTGTTGTGAGTATTAGTATATAGTGTTAGCAACTAAAGTACGTGCTAAGATAGGCACATCACCCCCTCTCTCTGTCCACATCACCCCTCCCTTCTCCCCCTCCCCTCTACTCCTCTCCTCTCTTCCTAACATTGAGCATCATGTTTCACTTTTTTTGCTTCCTCATCTTTATCCTAATAGACCCACAAAATGAGCAACATGTCACCCGCGCATTCTTCAACATCATCGCCGGATGCGTCCCCTCCAAAATCACAACATCGAGGAAGAGGGCTATCGAAGAAGCCTGAGGGCCGATTTACCATCATAGCGGTCGATGGATCTGGGACCCCTCTCCTTCCTCCCAAAGCAGTAAGCGCATTCCGAAGCATGGTCGGAATAGTTGCACGAGAACGAATTGAGATCACTTCAATTCGTGGAAGAGCATGCCTGACACTCGGAAACATGAGCTGCTGACCGAAATTTTGGCATCGTTCGAGATCCCATAAGAACACCAAGACGTCGTGCAACGACAAACCTTGCTAGCCACGTGGAAAGCATGGAAGAACTTCAAGATTACGCTTGTCAAGAAATACGTGGAGACGGACGAAATGCCCTTTCATAAATACCCATTCCTGGAACCACAATGGGAACAGTTCAAGGCGATGAAGACGACTGAAGATTTCAAAAGTACAAGTGTGGCGCACAAGACCCTCCAAGCAAAAAACACACAGCCCCACAGACTTGGCACAGCTGGTTATGCGGGTAAAACCCCGCAGTGGAGGAGGGAGGATGAACTGGCAACCCAACAGGACATCGCCCCGCCATTTTCCAATATCCGGGAAGACCGCACTCAAAATTGGATTAGAGCAAGGTCATCTACAATGACATCGGGGGACATCTCCTTTCAAAACCCTGCTGACCAGCAAGTGTCCCAGTGCCTGGTAAGATATCGATCGAACTACGTAGCTTGTAATTACTCCACAACTTCATACGAAGTGAAATGACATGTCGTGCTCTTGCAGGAAGAGCTGAGTTTTGAATCTACCCTAGGATCATTCCAAGGAACAAGGGAGAATGATATTCTCTCTGCGGCCCTAGGAAACAAGGAGCACCCGGGTCGTATGAGAGGCCTTGGGCTTTACGTTCCTTGGAAACATGGTTTCCAAGATGACTCCGAAATATATCAGCGTAGGAAGAGAACCAAAGCCGAGCATGAGGAGCGGCTATGAGAAGAGATCAAGGCATCTCTTAGAGAGGAGCTAATAGGTGAGCTGGCTGATGTAGTCAGAGATGAGGTGCAGAAACATACAGAAAGTCAGCAGGCCGCCGCCGCCGCTTCTGTGCTAACTAGCCCGCACAACCGTTCGAGTAGTTGCGCGTCCAATCCGATGGAAAGCGAGGCCAGATTTCCTGTGGACGACATCCAGGTAATAATTATTATCTCTCGAATGCTTGCTCCATTGATAGGCCTATTGGAGTAGCTAATTTTGTATCGTTATGTAGGAGCCTACGAAGTGCAGGCTCCAAGTGAGATATGCCTCCGTTCCCTTGTACGCTGCTTGGGGCCAGGCATATCCATCTGCTATCGGGGCCATGGTGCACGGTCAAGCTTTAGCGCCAGGCTACGCAAAAGTTACTGTGGATGGTGTGCATGTCAATTTTGAGATAGTCCCGCTACCGAAGCTCCCAACGACGAGATCATGACTCTAGGGCAGGCCATTGGAACATTCATCCAGTGGCCCAAAAGCGACATCTCCTTGGAGGCTTCTGCACCGGTGGCCGGACCAGAAGGTTAGTGCGAACCAGAGCTAAATGCACTGGTGCTATCTCCACAAGGGCAGTGCGAACCAGAGCTACCTGCACCGATGCTATCTCCACGGGTGCTATTCTCGCCAAAGCAACTTGCACCGGTGCTACCATTACAGTCGACTACCATAAAGTCGACCTACAATCGAGGCAGTGGCCAGGGAAAATCAAAGATGAAGGATGATGATGATATCCCGTACCTGCCATTGGCCCGCAAATTCGTGCTAGGCGAGCCGATGATAATCCCGGAAGAGCACCTCGTAACCCTAGGACTTGGTTGCCAAACATTACATGCTTGGTATATGAAACAGTCCAATAAGCCAGAGGCAGAACAGCGCTCAGGTATCATTGTCAAATTCAGCCGGGATCATTTCCAGCACGAATTTCAGGAATGTGTCTTCGTGGTGACCTTTGACGATATATTTGGTTTTTTCACGCTCAACGCTCTCGATGTCTCACTCGTTCGATGCTGGACGCTGTAAGTCTGTACAATCACAGTCTCTGTTCATGTAATACCGATATATGTCATAATTTGTTGCTTTTCTGTGTCTATATATAGATTCATGCTGACCCAAGCTAGGTCATCAAAATCACCAATTGGTTTCCTGGACCCACTCTTGGTCTCCATTGAAACCATCAACGAGAATGCATCCTTCGTCGAGAGCTATATTACATCAACACTACTGGCTCACCGCGATAAGAAATTTGTTCTTATGCCATACAATGAGCACTTCCATTGGATTTTAATTGTAATTGTACCAAAATAGAACAAGGCTATATACCTTGATTCTCTAAGTAAGAACAAATCCAAGTACACAGCTATCGCCTAAATACTCGATAGGTAAGTACATTGTACTCTTTCTTTCCTTCCGAACGACTAATCTAACATTTTCGAATAATGAAGGTCGTTCGCCACATACGTTGCACAAACATATGGCTCGACGACAGGGGCCAAGCCCTTGAAACATGTTCGCAATTTTTGGGTATTTGCTAGCTACACATTAATTAATCCTATACAACACTCAGTAGTAATGCCTCTTGATTTAACACATTATACAACACTCAGTAGTAATGCCTCTTGATTTAACACATCGATTTTTTTCAGTGCAACCAGCAGCAGCCGGGCAACACGTGCGGATTCTATGTGTGCCACCATATGAAACTACTCTTCGATTCCTCGAAGATCACCAATTCTAAGGTTTGTCAATCTTTCCACATTTATTTCATACTTGTCAACTTATATATGTACATGCATTGATATTCCTATCGACAGGCTGCGCCCATCTCTACAACTGCATTGAAACAACCGGACTTTGCACAAATTCAAGGAGAGTGCGCTTGGTTTTTGTGGTCTAAAGTCATAAGACCAGATGGAGAGTTCCACTACGCACAATGATTTTTTATTGCTCTTATCACTCCGGAATCGAGGTCTCGTGAAAGGAACGGATTCATAATCAACGAACTTGTCGGCTGCATAAGCAATACTTGAATGGCAATCATGCACCATCCAAGTATAGCTTGTGCAATCTGGCAAGTTCGTTGATTATGGATCAGTTTCTTTCACGAGATCTCGATTCTGGAGTGATAGAGCAATAAAAAATGCAATGTTACCATCTAAGTGCAAATGCAGTGTAGATCTTTTGTAATTGTGTATTTGTTAATGGATATTTTATTTCATTTCAATTAATTGATTTGCGAAATGGATGCTTTATGTTTGTGAAATGAAGTGCGATGTGAATTCGATGTTTTATGTTTGTGAAATGAATTGAGATGTGAATTGGATATTTTATGTTTCTGAAATGAATTGAGATGTGAATTGTATGTATACATGTACATCTTTATCTGTTTGTTTCAGAGGGCATGGCTAGCATTTCCTGAGGCTAGCCAATAAACGGAAATAGATTTAGCGGTAGAAAAGAACATCATAGACGGTTTTTAGTTACAAACCGTCTGTGATAGGTGATAATCACAGATGGTTTGTAACTAAAAACCGTCTGTGATATTGATATATCACAGACGGTTCGACAACCGTCTGTGATAACCTTCGATTATCACTGACCCATAAATTCAGATGGTTCAGAAAACCGTCTGTGATGACGTTTTTGAACCGTCTGTGATGACCTTTTCTGTAGTAGTGGATATTGGCTCATGTGCATAGCATGCACCACGTATACAAGTTGCTTATATACTTGTGTTCGGTACTTCTAGTTCTCCTAGACTTAGTGCAATGAGAACAAATATTTGTATGTAGCTCCAAGCGCGGAAATAGACCCAAGTTGCTCGTGAGACTGCACACCCACATGAATCCACTTCAATTACTATCTCCATTCTAAAGTAGTATTTATATTTTGAACGTCGACTTAATATGCTTCTATAAAATATAAAAATATGTTATTATAAAAGTATTTTTACTATGAATAAACTAATATTAATTTTCTTTTGTGAAAATATACTTATATTACGTTCGTACTACGAATCTAGATACTTTATCTGTATAAGCAGTCAAAGTTAAAAAAGATTGGCCGTGTGATATCTAAAGTGACAACATCTATTTGAGAACATAGCTACTAACATATGAACATTTCCACTCTCCGAAGGAATCAAACTCTAGCAATGATGATTTGCACGACTTTACGAGTCAAGGTCTTTCCCATGTTCTCTAAGTCAACAAGGTCTTCCCATTTTCGCATTCTTTTGCGCAACAAAGCTCCAAGCATTAGGTAGAACTACAGAGGTACAAATCTAGAGGTAAATGAAGCGGATAATTTTTATCCGATCGACTGATCGAAAGCTCATGGAGCGAATACAAAAGAGGTAAATGGGTAGCCAACAGTATTCATATCCAACTCTGACTCCGAGAGAAAAATATGAAATATGATACGGGATGAATGATATTTGTTTGTATATATCCATATATCAAGTGATATAAGAAAGTTTGCTGTGACTTCACTTAGAAACAAGATAATATATATGCAGATTACCACATCTAAACATGCGGAAAATACTAAGTGCTCTTGTTTCGATATCTCAGAATTAGTCTTTCCATATTTGCTCGGATTGCACACTACTGCCCAATGCCCTGTGTAAAGAAACGGATAATTTCTATCCGACCGACTATCCAAAGACTTATGGAACAAATACGGAATGGAGAAATGAGATTCAACATTATTCGTGTCCGATTCCGACTTCGAGAAAAAATACGGAATAAGATACAAAATAAGTGATGCCTATTCATATCCACTCTGATTACACCCCCTACGTAAATCAGCTTAGTTACTAGCTTTCCTTCTCGTGCAACTACTCTGGTCAGTTCTGACATGCTGGCAGCAGTAATCCAAGCTTGTAGTACTTATGTTTTGAACATCTTAATATGCTTGTAGAAAATATAAAAATATATTATTATATATGAAAGTATTTTTACAATGAATAAACTAATATTAATTTTTTTGTAAAAATATACTAATATTACTTTCTATTACAAATCTAGATACTTTATCTATATAAGTAGTCAAAGTTAAAAAGATCGACCCTGTGATATCTAAAGTGACAACATCTATTTGAGAAACAAGTTACTAACATATGAACATTTCCACTCTCCGAAGGAATCAAACTCCAGCAACAAGTCAAGGTATTGCCCCTACAACCATAAACTCAGATAGAAAAATTTATATAACAAGACTCCGTATGACTATAAATATATGCCATAAGGCACCATAGAAGGCAGAGCTTTCCTTTTCAGATAAATCTAGATAGGACAGACTTCTATCCCTATCTTCATATTTTGTAAGGCCCCGAACAGCCTCTTTGTAGCTTTTTTGGCTATTTCATCTGTAACCACAACAGTAACGCTGGTACAAGTTAATGTTTTGGCCGTCAATCCTAAAAATTAACCAATGAATCATGCCTATTAGTACCATCATGAAAATTTTCAGTCAAACTTTTCTGGATATCTATGGATTTATATCGGCTCTTCACGACGCTAATGGCAACGTGCGGAGGTTCTACTTGGGGGGGTGGGGGTGGCGGGTAAGACTGTTTTCCCCTTCTACCGAGGAGATATCCCGGGTAAGAATGTTTCCCCCTTTCGCCAAGGAGATAACCCGAGGTGCATGAACATTTCAAGGTCGTCTTAAGATATTGGCTCATGTGCTTATATATTTGTGTTCGATACTTCTAGTTCTCCTAGACCTTGGTGCATTGTGAACAAATAATTTTATGTAGCTCCACGCACGGAAAACAGGCCCAAGTTGCTCGTAAGGCTGCACACTCGCATGAATCCACTTCAATTACTATCTCCATTCCGGCTTTAATATAAGACAGTGTTTCTGCTCATTCAAAAAAATTTACTACCCCCGCTCTAAAATACTACTTATGTTTTGAACATTGACTTGATATGCTTGCAGAAAATACAAAATTATGTTATTATGAATAAATTAATACTAATTTTTATGGAAAAATATTACTTTCGTATTACCAATCTAGATACCTTTTCTGTATTAGTAGTCAAGTAAAAAAAGATTGACCGTGTGATATTTAAACTGACAACATCTATTTGAGAACAAAGTTGCTAACATACAAACATTTTCAATCTCCGAAGGAATCAACTCCCGCAATGATGATTTCCACGAATTCAGCAAGTCAAGGTCTTCGATCCCATTTTCGCATTCTTTTGGACAACAAAGCTCCAAGCATTCGTTAGAACCGCACTACCCCAAGTTGCACCTGAGTCAATCCACCAAAAATTAAGAGAAAAATTAGCATAAAGAGTTTCATCAATGAACGTTATTGTATCATTACCCTTTTTAGCGAGCCACTTTAGAAAACCAACACAATCCTTCTGGAAATGCCATGGCTGCTTGCAGAAGTGACATTCCCCCTTTGGGTGCTCCAGCGGGAGCAACATGAGGCTTAGGTGCATTATGCATTTTAGGCCTTGACTTATCTGAATTAGGGGAGAACTGCAGCTTCTTCTTGGATTTGAAGTCCCCTTGGAACTTCCTTTTGTTAGAGCCACCAACTTGAAGAGCAAAATCCCTTTTTTCTGTCCGTATTCTCTCTTCCTCCTGGACACACATGGCGACTAAATCACTCATGCACCATTTTTCTTTCTGAGTATTGTAATTAATCTTAAATGACGTGTACTCAGAAGGAAGAGAAATCATAATAAAATGGACTAGGAAACCATCAGATATTTCCATGTCCATGCCCTTGAGTTTTTCTGCCATATCGGCCATCATCATGATATGCTCTCTTACGCTGCCGGACCCATCATACTTAGTGCTTAAGAGCCTCTGGATCAATGTACTGGCATAAACTTTAATGGAGCCTTTGAATTTCTCCTCTATTGAAGCCAAATGCTCCTTAGCATTTTTGGAATCAGGGATTGCTCCCCTGATCCCGACTGAGATAGAGGTCTTCATAATCATTAGTGATAGACCGTTAGACCGCTCCCATTTTTCAGCATTAGCTTTATAAGTTTTCTTTTTCTCATCATAATTTTCTACAACTTCGGTGGGGGGAACGGGAACAGCTACCCTCAAAGCATAATCAAGGTCTAGAACTCTAAGGACAACATGAATTCTTTCTTTCCATGTGGGAAAATTGCTCCCCGTGAGTTGCTCAATATTGTCAATTGTGGCAGCAACATTTGAAGTATTTATTGCTCAATATCAAAATATAGGGCAAAAATTAGAAATAACATAAGATATATATTGCATGCAATTAACCCTACATTGGTCTGATTAATAACATGCAAAACTACAATTCTAATTCATATCACCATTGGGCAGAAAATGAAAAAGAACTTAATAATTTTATATGGCGACACATGATTACAATCAACGTTGGTCAGAATGTAATTATGTGTATACATAATGCCAAAATAAACATAAAATCTCCAATTAAAATATCTCGTTGGTTCAATTTTAATCAGAGACAATACATGATAATATGGCAATGATACATCGTAATTTGGGCCACAAAAATAATTAAAATAGTGCACAAAATGTAGACATAAATAAAAGAAAATACACTGGAAAATGAAAAGGAAGAATACTATATGCAGCCGGCCCCCAAAAGAACCAGCCCAAAACACTGCGCAGCCCAAAAACGCACGGCCGAAAAATCCCACGCACAGCCCAAAATTCCCACGCACGGGCCACCTCACACGCGTGCGGCCCACAAAATCACTCGCGCGCGGCCCATTTCACGCACGCGCAGCCCAAAAGCATGCGCATGCCCACGACTCACGCGCGTCGTCGGATCTCATTGGACGGCTCACGTGCGCGGCCGACCCAGCAAGCTCCTCGGCTCGCGATAGATGTCCATCCGATCTTTTGGACGGCTGAACGCGCGTGGCAGCCGAGACTTAAGCCCAAAAAACCCTAACCCTAGCTTCATTTTGCCCATCCCCTCACGAAAAACACGGGCACTGTGGCGCGCTTGCGGAGGGAAGCAGTAGCAGCGACATGGTATCGGTGGAAGCGCCCGCACAGAGCGGCAGCGCGGCGGCACTCGAGCAGAGAGCGGCAGGCGGCATCAGCGGTGGTGTGAGGCGGTGGCCCCCGCAGCCCTCCTCGTCGGCGTGCGCGTGCGACCGAGGTTGCGCGCGGTCGTCGAGTGGGGCCACGGCGGCGCCCATGACCGGAGGCTGGCCGGAGATCTAAAAAAATGTGAGTTTTTTGCCGCCAATCTAAATTTCTATTCGAGTTTTAGGGTTCGATTTGAGGGATTTTTGGGGATTTTCATTAGGGTTTTGCAACAGTTTCAAAGATCCCCTCCTAATTTCTAAACCGAACCTTAAACATTAGATCCGAGTTCAGTTATACAAATTAGGTTTAATTTCGGGTTCATGGTGATCCTAGGGGGGCTCTGATACCAAATATTAACAGCATCTTAACCTAAGCATAATCAATAAGCCTTAACCCTAGATCTAAATATGAACACCTATCTAAAACTTTAAAGCGGAAGCGTGATTGACATACCTGAACTCGAAGAGGCCATAGTGTTTGTGGTCAGCAATGTGATGCAGAGGGGGCCGGTGCTCGGTTGTAGATGCCGACTGGGACAAAGAGGGCTCCGGCCTTTGCTCACCATAGTTCGCTGATTAGATTGTGTTTGTCGGGATCTTCGAGAACTTGAACAACACGCAAACCAAAGCCCTGCCAAATTCCTTTCTTTTTTATGTAGCGCCTATCATGGCGATAGTTAGATGATAGTAGTTAAACGACAGTAATACTTTATATGACCGAAACTTAAATAACTATGCAATATAATAGCACAAATTATCTAAATAACAAGATTCCTAATAGTAAATAACATTAATATAACAAGGTTCATAACATAAATAGGGAGTCGGTGGCCCACCGGCCCATTTGCCTCTCCCCCTTTATCTCTTCTCTCTCTCTCTGTTCTCACTACCCCGCTATTTCTTCTCTCACCGTTCTCACCGAACACGCACACGCATGCCTTGGCTCTCTCCCCTGCTCGCCTTCTCCTCCTCTTGCCTCCCCTCACCTTCTCCAGCTCGTCTCCCCTCACCGGTTCGCCCTCCTCTCCCGCTCGCCTCCCCTCACTGGCTTGCCCGCCTCCCCTGTAGATCTGTGGCATGGAGGGGAGGTGAGGCCGGCGAAGGAGAGATGCTAGATCCGGTGGTGAAGAGGCCGGCGGCGGAAGGAGGCTGCAGATCAGCGATGAAAAAGGCTGCAGATCAGCGGCGAGAAAGGCTGCAGATCAGCGTCGGCAGTGGGAGGAGGCTGCAGCTCAGCACCGGCAGCGAGAGATCTTCCCATGACCGTGAAAGGTGAAACCCTACAAGGGAGGTGGCTGGACTGACTGTTCAGGTGACTTAACTTACCCCCATCCCTCCCCTGCCCTAGGCGGCCACCACAAAGAGCTGGGTGTTGCCTAGTGTCAGGACCCACATTTTACAATCCGGATTCCTCTGTGATTCCACCGTACTATTCCTTGGATCAGTAGATAGTGCTCACTGTTTACAGTTCTGAATATCAAAGTACATATCATGCAGAAGCGTAAATATAATAATAGACTTACTCATGGGCCGATTAGGCCGAAATCATTAAATGGCAGCAGTGGAAGAACGAAGCACGTAAGTGGGACCTTTAGGACATGCCCACAGGCAGCCAACTGGAGGTTTGTGACCTAGCTCTTGACATCTTCATCTTCTTTGCCAATAGTGTTGTTGAAGCGTAGTGATCTGATTCCTGATTCTGGATTTGTTGTGAAAGTGAGTGCAAGCACACTAACCACTGTGCTCCGCGAGCCAATACACAGGATACAAATAAATAGTATGCATGGCTTATCAAAGGAGAGGCTTGGGTTATTTTATTTGCCACAAATTGCTTTCGGTAGCCTTAGCATTATTAAATCATAGTGTTATTATTTCTACCTAAACTCAACACGGCGATGGCCATAATTGACTTAGTCCACCAAAGACACTTTCCTTACTGATTGTTGTCTAAGACTCCAAACAACGAGTGTCATCATTTACTTAATCCACCGAATATACTCTTTCCAAATTGATTGCTGTCTAAGACTCCAAACAGCGAGTGACATCATTTAATTATTCCACCGATCATACACTTTCTATATTGATTGCTGTCTAGAACTCCAAACAGCATGTGACATCATTTAATTAATCCACCGATCATATACTTTCTATATGATTGCTGTCTAAAACTCCAAACAGCGAAAGACATCATTTAATTAATCCACCGATCAAACACTTTCTATATTGATTGCTGTCTAAAACTCAAAACAGCGACTGACATCATTTAATTAATCCACCGATCATATACTTTCTATATTGATTACTGTCTAAAACTCCAAACAGCGATTGACATTATGTAATTAATCCACCGAATTCACATTTTTGATATTGAGTGCTGTCTAAAACTCCAAACAGCGAGCGACATATCTCCAAATTCCCAAAAATTCAATTGACTCATCTAATAACCGAACAGTTCTATTAATCCCTACACTGCCAACATATCCCAAAACTTTATATTATTTATCCGTGTTGTAATCCAACAATTACTTTCACACTCCCCAATTCTCCAAAAATCATTTAAATCAACTATCTAACCTATATACTCATTTAGACTCTACCAATTTATTTCTACCAGAATCTACACTATCGTTTTCTTTTTATGATTGATATGAATCCACCAATATCTTTATGTGTTTACCGCAAACATTCATCTCCTTTACTCATGACTCTATTTAGCCCTTCCTATATTTTATTTTGTGGGAAAAGAAGGTTTTTATTGTTGAAATAGGATAAATAAAAATTTCCTGAGACCTAGCAGTTTTGAAAAAAAAACATAATGTGTAGAGAATGCAGTAATAATAGCGATCTAGATTCCATCCACCGTTACATGGCATCTGCACCATATAGCGTCTTTCAGCGTTATAGCCGCTTAACTTACCACTGGGACAACACCCAGGACAATTCAAACCAGGGCTTTCCATTGCCCTTCACTTTTCCATTCCCACCAGCAAAGTTTTTGAAATAGAATTATATCTGGTTAAGTTCCATGTCCGCCCTTGACCGTGGGCATGGCTATTTGAATAGTTTTGACTCTGCAGAGTTTGTACACTTTCACCACAAGAGACAATCAATTCGTTGCCTCACACGATTCCTTAGTCATGTGGTTGAGCAGACCATCACAGTGACTTTTCAAAGTATTTAGTCCCTTTTGTCATCTCACCTTATGGGAAACTGCCCACTTGCGGTGGGTCCCATCTATGCACGGGATATTCCCCACAGTTACTAACGCAGCCGGGCTCCACTTCCCGCAATGTTAGAATAGCTGGGAAACTTCACCCTCCACTGGTGTCCCTTAGGGCCTCCCTTGCCCTTGCGTATCCACTTCTATCCACTACCAGTGAGATGAGTCCGGGGGTTTCGATAAGTTTACTTAGCCAAGTTGTACTTTACAAACTTGTGGTTGTACTGTTTTACACAGGAGGTCATGACAAGATTCAGTCCTTAGTAGTATCTGGGCGGTTCTACCACTAACCATTTTGTGCTTCCACTGCACCACAATCACACCCTTGAACCATCCGCCTAGATATTTAAGCAAGTTGGGGTTTTTGGGAATATAAAATAATCATACCAACATATACCAGTCATTACCACCATGACTTCCCAAACCAGTTTATTATGATTAAAAATGATAATGATGCTTGGGGCATTTCAGCGCTCCTGAGCATTTATGCAGTACTAAGCATGGCGTATAATTTGGGACTTATTTTCGAAAGAATACTATTATAATTTTGATAGGGCGACAAGGTTAACACATTCAAATATTCCAAAGGAGATGTAATATTAATCAAGTTAAATAAGGAGCATATAACTAGAATCTTGAATTAATCATGTATTTGCATATAAAATAACGGCATGCAATTTGATAATTTAAACCAAAATAATTTGCAGAAAATGTAGGTTCAACATGATCAAAGTATTGACTCGCCTGGCACGGTTTACCGCGGTCTTGAGCTCACACAATGCTTTCTCTTTAGCTTTTGGGTCTCTATCTTCACTTCGAGCTAGATCTCGCTTGATCCACTGAATCTTCACGACTTCCAATTTCTAATTACATGACAATCGACTAAATCCAAATAAAAGCAAATAACTCAAAAGATCCAAATAAATCCGAATAAACTCAATTTAGTTTATTATGAGTTAATGAGTGATTCAAGTGATTTGAGGCAAGGTCGATGGGGCGCGGAGTATTGACGTAGTCAATCGGGGTTGGTGCAAAGTGATTAAATGGTCAAGGAAGATTTACTGAGACAGCTAATGACGGGGTATATACTTTTTAATCCTATCTTCCAAATTTTTAAATAGGTATTTCATTTTAAATGGTTACGACATATCGTTTAATTAATTTTATGAAGCTGCTTGATTCATCGCTTAATTGAATCTACCATTAAGATTTTTTTTATGGCTGCATGTCAAATGTTATGACATATATTTAGCAATAATTACGGGTAATCTTTTAACTTAAAATCTCACTGTTGTAGGTAAACATACTATTCAACTCATTTCCCTAATCTTAATCTTGAGTATATTTCTAATTGGGATTTATTTTTTTAATGATACACTAAGGATGGGGATTACATTACAAATCATGACCTTCTAACTTAAGCATGTATTTCTTGTTAAATGGTTTTGGGCACAATGTTTCATAAATTTTAAAATTAAGATCCTTATTAAGTTTGGACACTACGTAGGACCATCTTTCACTCATGCTCCTTAATTATTATTAGATTTAGAGCAATTAATTAAGGCACATTAGCTGATGATCAATCCAAGATTAAGTCTTTAATAATCTTATTTATGCTCTTTTATCAATTTTCAGATTTAAAATAATATACTAATTATTCATGTATGGTAATTAAACAAATATTAAATCTTAAATAATTTCATTCATATCCTAATAAAATATGTTGGCCTCCATAGACTAATTTCTAGTTCTCCTAATTTTTCCTTCATTGAAATGGAGTAAAAGAACAAAACACAAAAATTAAGAGTGAAAAGAGTGGGAGACAGGGGAAATGGGAGTCGAACCTAGGACCTGAGGAAGACGTTGTGTCTTAAGCGCACTCGGGCTAGCAAACTAGGCCAGCATGCTTTCACGACTGGAAGGGGAAAACCTATTTACAAGAGGCGACGCGAAACTGAGCTCCACAACAGAGCCTCCATTCGGCCGAAACAGGGGAGGCGGGGTGCACGGAGGGGATGGCGGCGCTGCTGGCGGGGAGCGGCCGGGGAGACGCCGGCGACCATCAAAACAGGTTGTTTGGTGGGCTAGGAAGGCGATGAGGGTGTTGGCATGGCCCGAGATGGCGTCGGCTGGATGGGGCGGCGGTTTGGGCGGCCGGTAGTGAGACAGAAAGGGGGCGGTGGCGCCGGCGGGGAGGAGAGGGAGGTCTATTGTAGGTGTGAGCTTTAGGGGATATAGGGGAGTCTCACCACGGCGTTGGTTGAGCGGGAGAAGAGCTTAGGCGAGCCGGCGATGAGGGCCTTCGGCAGCGCAAGTGAGCGCACAGCGCCGGCGAGCTGGGGTGGCAGGGAGCATTGGCCAGCGCTTGGGGAAGCTTCGAGGCGTCGAGATGTCCCACCCACAGCGAGGAATCGGGGAAAAATTAATCGAGGAGGAGATGGTGGCAATCATGGTGGCAGCGGCCGGTTTTGGGAGAGACGGTCGACGCGCGAGATCTAGTGCACGGATTCTCAATTATGTCGGAGGGGGAGAAGAAGGGGTGTAGGAGCACGGGATGGCACGGCCACCAATGGAGTAGCTCGCCGAACGGCTGGGAACAGCGAGGAGGCCACGGCGGCGGCTCATAGGCGTGGGGTGCTCGGGCTGAGCAAGGGAGAGAGATAGCAAAGGGAGGAACCGGGGCCGCTTTATAGCGGAGGAGGGGGGCCGGCTTGGCATGGATTGACGACACGCGAGGCTTGGGCAAGAGGTGACGGGGGCCGGCAGGATTTGCGCGGCAGGGCGCCAGGGGTGGCAGGGCATGGGCATGATTCAGCGTGCGGAGGCGTGGGGCTCGGCGTTGTGGCTGACGCACATGAAGTGACGGGAGAGGAGGGAGTCAGGCCTACCACGCGCATAGGACGTCGACGCGGAGCAAGCTCAGCCAGAGAGCGAGGGAAGCTGGGAGAAAAAGAAAGGAGGAAGCAGGGGAGAAAGCCGGGTCCCAGTGGCAGTGAGGGGAGAAGGGGCCACGTGGAAATGAAAGAAGGAAGAAAGTGAAGGAAAATAGGGGGAAAAGAGAAAGGATTAATCAAATTTTTCAGAATTTAGACTTCTAATTTAAACTTTAAATTTTTGCTAGTTTTATTAATTTCCATTTTTACAGGATGTTCAAAATTTTGAATTTCTCAATTTAATCATTTAGATGCGATTGCATGATTCTCGATTTGAGTTTAAAATTTAAATTTTAACTTGGATTTGAGTGTAATTTAAAAATTGGTTTAAAATTCATAATTCATTGTTTTGTATTATTCCCATATCTTTTATTAACATTGTTACTATTTTCACTTTGGATTTTATTTATCATTTTATTTATTTGCATGCAACAACACTCCAATAGTTTTCAAATAAAGATTCAGAAGAATTCAAATACCATCAAAATGCGAGAAAAGTTTTAAAATTCCATATTTTTGAATAACCAAATTTTTGGGATGTTACACCTAGCACCGCCTAACTCGTCATGTGCTAGATGATTGTCCACGACGTCCCCCGCCAAGATGACTTGGTGTCGTCTAATGCCTTGATAACCATGCCTTGCAAATACATAAAAGTCAGCATGGCAACACATGGTGCAAAAATTGGCAAGGTTGAAGCAAATTCCAAATAAGACGAATCTCAATAATAGTGTGTGGATCAGGGTTCTCATTCTTAGAGTTCTTAGGGGATCCCAAGAAATCATCAAATCGGCCAAAAATTTCGGTTTGATTTGTATTCCAACACAGTTCGACATATTTCCTTTTGTTTTTCCCTTTTTTTACCCACATGTCAGCATTGAAATTAGACTCATCACCCATTCATGCTATCCCAATTCCCCAACCTAAATCCAACACCTACGGCCTAACTGTAGCTACAATATGTAGTCACCATCAAGGATGCCACTGGAGGAGCTGCCGAGGAAGACTACTGAAGAGGCCCCGAGGATGGCAGTGGTGGTAGGGAGAGGGGAGCAGATGGCAGCAGTGGCAGGTGGGGGGACTTGGATGGGGATGGCGGTGGCAGTGGCGAGAGGTGTAATATCCTGAACGTCGTTACGGCGTAAGTTTTTAAAACAATCGCGGAGTCGCCGGTTTTTGGGTAAATCGCGGGAAGGGAAAAATAAAAATTGGAGAACAGTATAAAATAAATAAAATAAATTAAAATTTTAATTAAAAATCTAGAGTGGGCTGCCTGGGGAGTGGGCCGACCGCCCTGGGCCAAGGCCCAAGGGGGTGGCCGCACCCCCCAAGGCCGCACCCTCTCTCCCCCTTAACCCTAGGCCTTTCCCCCTCCTCCCCCTTTTCCCCACACCCAGCCGCCGCCCCCTCCTCCCCTTTCTCCCCCTTTGTGGCCGCCCCTCTCCCAGGAATTGGCGCCCCATTGCTGCTGCCCTTGGAGCTAAGGAGAGGAAGGAGAAGAAGGAAGGAGAAGGAAGGAGAAGAAGAAGAGGAGGGAAAAAAAGGGGTGATCCTTCATCTAGGTAATTTTTCCTTATCCCAAACCCTCTAATTTTCAAAATAATTAGGGTTCTTGGCACGGATTTTGAAGGGAGATTATAGATTAATTGCCCGATTAGAGATTACCTGCTGTCTGCCTGTAGATTGATTCGCGTAGCGCATCTGGTCGCGCGGTTTAGACCTAGTAAATGATTTTTCCTGCAGACCCTCCCAAAAGGAAAGCTGTAGAGGACTTCCAGAAGAATCTCGTATATTTTTTTTGGAAATTGTGGCCCTGGGATCTAGGAGTTACAGGGTCGGTATTACCACTGTTCGTCAGGTGAGCAGATTGGGACTGACTGATCTTAATCTGTGGTGTTGAGGTAGTAAATGATTTTTATGATCATGGACATAATTGAGAAAGTTGTAGAGAATCTGGTAATCTAGCTTCTATAGAAAATTCAGAAGTTTTTTAGACCCCTGTACTGTGCTGGGACGCATTTGAATGCTGCTGTCCAGTCTGCCAGAACAGAGATCTTCCTCTGTTTTGGGCATTAAATTACACCTAGCTGTGATCAAAATAAAAATAGGTGTTCTACATGAAAAATGTAGGCTTTTAAGTTATGAATCCATAGAGGTATTGTTTTCTGTAATTGGATCAATATTTTTAAAGTTACGAAAATGTTAAGCAGCACTGCTGCAGAGGGTAGTTTGCTGAATTGTTGAGCGGAGAGGAGTTTGTGCGGCTTCGGGTTTCTAGCGACGTCTTTAATTATTTTAGTCATGTTTGTATGCTGTAACTGTATGCTGAGAGTTGCCTTTTGGACAGGTGGTCTTGTCCCTGAGCGCTCTTGATTTGCTTCGCTTCGTCGGTTGAGGCAAGTAAACGTAGCGGTGGTTGCTACTGTTTAACTTGTTATTCCTTCTACTTGTAGTTTACATTATTATCGTAATTTGATACATTATGCCATGATTGCATGATAATTTAATTGTGGAGATGGTAGCAATTATTGATCCATTGATAAGTTGATAATCTACTAGTGGACATGTGGAATTCTTGCTTAGTGCTATAATGTGGAACATGAAAATAACATGTGGTGGATGTGGATATGTTGTGAGCATGATAATGCTCCTTGAGGATGGATTAATGTGTTTTATGATTATCATATCATTTATGTCATATCATGTCATATGCATATGTGGATGTCGCCGCACCTAGCTGCGACCGTACCGGTACAGCATCGTATATTACCGTAATACGATGCACCTCTTATCCTGCTGGGAGCATCGTATATTGCCGTAATACGATGCACCTCTAATCCCGCTGGAAAAGAGTGATGTGGAGCATAGCATGAAGCATTCATTTGCATTTATTTGTGGATAAAATGACTGCATTCATATGCCATTTAAATCTGAAATTGAAGAGGTATGATTCATAGAAGTTGTGGTGGTTTAATAATTGTGGACATGAATTGTGATTGTGGTTGTATGGAATTATAAATGATGATGTATAATTGTTTGTAGTTCGAATAGCCTGTTAAACTGTTTGCTTGCTGAGATTTTTATCTCACCCTTGTTTCCCCCTCCCTACAGGTGGACTTTGAGCATGCATGGGAAGGGTAGAGCGGCACCACACTGACGCACTTGGATTATATTTTAATGCTGAAATAAAGTTGAAAGGATTCTAGTCTTTTGCTTCGCAATCTTATCGATGATTGTTTCATCTTAATAAATGTTAAATTTGTGAACTGTTCCTTTGGTTATTATGTTGGAGTTGATTATGAATATTGAATTGTCATCTCTATTCTGTTTTCCCTTAGTTGTTTATGCTTCCGCTTGTATTATCTTGTTTAATAATTATTACCAGTTTATTTTATTTTGTAAATTGGCTAGTTGTGGAGTGGTTTTAGTAGCATCCCAGGGTAATGTGGGTCCTGGGGTGTTACAAGAGGGGCTCAATGGCGACGGCAGAGGCAGTAGGAGGACGGCAGGCGGAGATAATTGAATTAACGATTGCAATTTTGAATTTTTCATCCAAAATTTTTTGAAAATCGCAGTAACCAGATTTCTCGCCAGATTCCAACTTCCAAGATATTGTTTTCACTGAGAATGTCAACCCTGGTGTGGACATAGGGATTGTCTAGTATCTGACCTCACATGACAAAAGGCTAAAAAATGCTAAAAATAATCTGCCTAAGATGCCTATCATTACTGGGAAAATTCACAATTCCATACATTAACACATGCCTCTTTTGAAGGCTCGGGAAGAGGCTGGAGGAGGCTACGACTGCCGAGAGCGCCGGATCCTTTTGAAGGCCACAGCGGCGGAGAGTGTTGGTGCGGCTCGGGAAGAGGTCACTAGAGATGCCAAATCTAGTGATGAAGAGGCTGGCGGTGGAGAGAGCCGATGCAAAGTTGGAGCCCAACATGGGGCTGGCGCAATACGCATCCGACCTGGGTCGACCGGTTGGGGAGATTCGGTTGGAGAATCCATCAGCAGGGATCCTTTTAGAGGCCACAGCGACGTACAGATCCAGTCGGCATCCAGGGAGGGCACACGGTAGAGTTGGCTCAATTGGTAGTATTGCCAGTAAGCGACACAAGGGGTGCGGTGGCTCGAAGAGCATGAGGTGAGAGAAATTGTATTGTGTAACGGTGACACAAATCCATCGGTGTAACAAGCCAACGGGACGATGCACAGGGAAACATTGTAGCAAACCCTTTTTGGTGACTTCTGCTGTATTTTCTTTGTGCTACAGTGTTCATTACAGTGCCAAACAGTATTTGCTACAGCGTTCTATGCCATGTGTCGGTACCTCATTCACTTGTTACACAAACCCATTGGTGCCTCCGTGACACAATAGAATTTTTCATGATATTGGACCGAAATGGCGACAGACGGGGGGTGAATGTCGATTCTTTAAAAACTTGCCCCCACAAGTACAACTGGTACATCCTCTCCAATAGCTATCAACAGCTATGAAATGCTTAAGTTTTACTCTCTGCAAACTTGAACACTCAGAGGAAATGGACACTGCAAGAGGAAGAACCAGCTAGCCAAAAAGCAAGATCTACTCTTCAAAAATTCTCCCTAACAAAGTCACTAAATGGAACCACTCTTCGATAGCTATGTGAAGTTATGAAGGAGTTAAATCCACTTCTCTGGAACCTTGAGCAATCAAGAGAGATAATATAAAAACATGGAAATCCAACCCTAAGAATACAACAGACAACACAGGCTGGAAACAGGGGGGCCGGTCAGACCGGTATTGATGGGCCGGTCTGACCGGTCTATAGCCGCCGGTCTGACCGGCTGTGAAGACTCGGTCTGACCGCCCAGCATGTACAAGTTAGGCCGGCCCTCGGGTTCAGACAGCAGAGAAGCTGTATTTTCAGGTTGCAAGACTTGTAACTTCACATACAAGAAAAATTGAGTAGTTTCCTTTGGATTACTCCTTCCAGAACTAAAATATAACAACATTAATATCCTAAGGAGCAATAAGAACCAAGGAAAAGCAACTCAAAAGGAAGAGATCAGTAAATGAGCCAAGAACTGAAAATATTCAGGGAGCTTCACAAAAACACAAATTCTCATTTGGACTTTGATCTTTTGACACTGAAACTTTGAGAATAGATTAACAATAACCACTGAACTCTATGAGCCAAGTTTCAAGTCAACTCAAGGAAGAAATCACAGAAATGCACCAAACCCTAGAAATTCTGATGAGGACATCACTTCTTCGGATACATACAACACTCCTCCACTTGACATTCAAGGACCAATCACTAGAGCTCGCGCCCGACAATTGAATTTACAGGTGAGCTCGTTCCTAAGTACTTTCTTTTGTTCATTTGAGAATAGATTGCTACCTAATGATTTAATTATGATTAGGAACCATGGAGAGGACTTGGAAGTACATGGAGAAGGGCTACAAGGCGCACAAGTCCAGCAAGGGCGGTCGAATCATGTTCGAGGTCCAACTCAAACCGACTTCGAATCGAACTCGGAGTCCAGGACCAGGCCGCACTAAAACGGACGTCCAGATCGCATCCGGACTCCGTTTTGGACGTTCTACATATGTATGGAAAGCTGAGAAGACTACCTTTCCAATGGCTCTGGTCCCATGTCAAAATTCCTTCTGAGTCAACGGGAATCGTCGCAACAAGTAGACGTTCAGAATCTGTCAGGGTGCTGCGCCACCGTCTTTTGGGCCTTTCGGCTTTGTATCGTGTTGGAGCCCATTAGGGGCGCGTCCAGGGTTTTGCACGTCCTCAATCCTTTATATCCAGCCGCCACCCCCACCATTAGGGTTTGGGTTTTGCTTAGATTAATCTGTCTTTGAACAGTTTCGCCGTTCATCGGTTTGTGAGACCCCAACTTGTGAACTTAATATTTATTCGCAATTTCAGATTGCATCTTGTACTCTCTTGCTTGTGTTCTCGATTCGCTTGCAGGAGATAGCCTTCTTGGCGAGGTCAATCGTGTTCGGCACGGTTGATAACCAACGGAGCAGTGGTGTAGTGATTGCGAGGGGTTCGATCTGTTTTGGTCGGAGCCTTTGGATCATCAACGTCGAGATCTCCACAATCGACTTATCAGTACCTCTCGGAAGATCGGGCCATCGTCACATCAGTTGGTATCAGAGCAACGGTTGCCCGTGAGGTAATTCTTGTATCCCTAGTTAGTAGATTGGTTTTTATTTCCTATAGCCCAGAAAAAAAATTGCCCCACAAAAAGAGTTAATTCCGCTGTCCAAACCCCGTTGTGCCTTTCAATCTGTGAGTTTTGGTTTGCTAAATTGAATTTTTGTCCGTCATAGCATTGTCTAGTTGCTGGTCATATCCTTGTTCCATTAAAAATCCAAACAAAAGAAAAATCCCCCACCCCAAACCCTAATTTCCAATTTCGGCTGTTTTTCCTTCCTCTGCAGCCGCCACCAAAAACGCCATAACTTTTGATTCCGAGATTATTTTTGAGTGGGACCACCGCCATTAGATTCAAAAATTCCTTATCCATCTATATGTAAAATTTTACGTCATTCCAGCAAGGAAGTTAAGAGATATCTGCGGTGAAAGTTGATCTAAAATTCCAGATTGAATCTGTAACAGTTGGCACTTGTGAATTTTGTGCGACTTTTTCGGTCGGTTTCCAGAACTTGGCCCCAAAACAAAAGTTGTAGAAAAAGCCGTCAGGAAACGGCGAAAAAAAGAATCATTGAAAAAAAGGCAACTGACAAAAAGTTACGGCCAAAATACCGACGTTCTATCTAGTGGACAGAAATCTTCAGTTTTCAGTTTTGGGTTAATCCTTGTGTTCTTCAATTCCAGATTGCATTGGATTGAATTATCTTCTATTTACCACTCCTACACATTGTCATACACTTGTTTTTAGCCTTCTTCCATCCTTGGTTGATCAGCAACATAGGCTAAGTGCTAGATACGAACTATAATTCAATTCTATGCAATTCTGAAATTAACTGATTGTTCTCCATTGCTACCATATTGTGCCTTCCAAGCTACACCTACTCTTGATCAGAACAGGTTCCCTCTTGCAATCGTACCCACGCTCAACACGGTGTCACGAACCAGCCACCGGTTGTACCACCTGCTGCATTGGTAAGAACACTTGTAAGAGTGTGGTAAGACGCTTGAGAATGTGTGATTCCACCTTCCACCACCTAGTAGTTGATAGGGATAATACCTTTGTGTTGTCTTTTGTTTTCTACTAACCATGACAGGTGGGTCGTCTGATGATCAAGTGTGTGTTTTAAAGGGAGAGTTCATGACACTCTGGGATGGACAACGCATCAATAGGAAGCTTCAAGATTCGACGGACACATGGCAGCGCTCCATCAGTTCCATTAATGAGAGACAAAACCGCGACGCTAGTGCTTCATTTGCTGCCCAAGATGCACGCCCACGACACCGCCTACATCAAAACCGTCACGGTATGGGAGGTAATAATTTTCAGCACCACAATGATCGTTCTAATCATGACCCATTTGGTAAAGTCCAGTTTACCATTCCATCTTTTTCTGGTCTTTATGATGCTGAAATATATCTTGATTGGGAGATGACGGTAGAGCAGAAGTTTAATGCTCACTTGGTTCTGAGCAACATAGAGTTAGACAAGCTACTAGTGAGTTTAAGGACTTTGCTATTATCTGGTGGAATGACCTGGGTACCATGCGCTTACAACCTGATACATGGGAGCGGTTAAAAGAGGATATGCGTGCTAGATTTGTTCCTCCTGCTTTTAAACATGAAATGCATAAGAAATTGCAGTGCTTAGACCAAGGTAATAAATCATGAGGAATATTATCAAGAACTACAAATAGGCTTGTTGCATTGTAATGTTGTAGAAGATGAGGAGGATAAGATTTGTCGTTTTTACGGGGTTTACGTGAAATTCAGGACATTGTTTATTATAAAGATTTTACTACTATCAACCGCTTGTTCCAGCTTGCTATGCTTGCGAAAAAGAATTGCGGGGTAGGCAACAAAGGACAAGGAGCAACTTTGGAGGTACGTCTACATCGAGATCAACGCCTGGGCAAGCCAAGATAGCCCCACCTCCTATTTGTCGAGCTGCTGCCCCCTCTGTGAGTAGGGCGCATTTAGCAGCACCGTCGCCACCATCACGCACACCTGAGATGAGCAAATCTACTAGTGTGCAAGCACCAGCACAGAGCTCTTCATCGGTTGCTTCCACGGGCCGTACGACGGGCATTGTGTGCCACCGTTGTAAAGGGATGGGTCACGTCATGAGCGATTGCACAAGTCAGCGGGCGTACATTGCGACAGAAGATGGTGGTTATGTAAGTGCTAGTGATGTTGAGGACGAATATGCTCTTGCAGCTAACCTTGCAGTTGAGAACCATGTCGAAAAGGAGCATAAACTGATTGAATCACTAACCCCATTGGTTGAGAATGAAGATAAAGAGATGGATGCACTTACATCATCTGAGGAGAGCCAAAAAGATAAAGAACATGGTGCTATCATCGCTCACGGTACTGATTTGGTGCTACAACAAGACATAGAGCAACCTTGTGAGTATATACCGCTGTAGTGCAATCTTTTGATGTTCTTTGTGTTGACTTAAATGAACCATGTGCTGATCTAAATTCTCATAATTTTGCACATGTCGAATTAATAACACATAAAGAAGTTTTGACTAGAATTTCTCCTGCTAATTCATTGTGTTACATCATGTTGGATCTACCTATGAAATTGTCACATGCTATGGAAAAGGTTTCTGAACTTACATGTTCGAAATTCTTGTTTAGTGCCTACACCCTTGGATATAAGTTTAATTTGATTGGAGATTATGGTGTGGAAAATCAATTTCTTGTATATCGAATATGCATAACTTGTGATCACATGGATGAATTGAAACTTGCTATTTGGAACAACAACTCTTGTATGCTGAATCATGTTCAATGTGAGAGGGAAGTAAAATTTAGTACTCATCCAATGCCTATGTGTTCATCTCTTTTTGCACTATCTAGTATGGACAATCTGAATAAAGATGATGAATTATGGCAGAACATACAAGTCTCTTCACCCTTGTTAGATGAATTTGCTATGGTTCAATTGAGATATGATTATGTGGATGAACTTTGCTTGATTCCAAAAGTTGTAATTTTGCCCATATGTGCCACCACTACATGTTTACAACATCAAAGATTTGAATTGCATAAATGCTTCACTTACATTTGCAAACCAAGTTGCAATAATTACTGTGTGAGAAATTTTGATTTGCTCATTAACATATATGATTATTCTTGGGTTAATAATACAATGAGCATTTATGATCGTTGCTGTTTTATAACATTAATTGTGCAACAACGAAGAACTGTTAAAACGGATGACATATACATATACCATGCATACACCTTGGCTTCTTTGTTACCATATTTTCAGCTTATCAAAAGCCGAGGATGGCTTTGTTTGCAAGAAGGGGAGGATGGCTTTGTTTGCAAGAAGGAATTTTGACATGGGACCAGAGCCATTGGAAAGGTAGTCTTCTCAGCTTTCCATACATATGTAGAACGTCCAAAACGGAGTCCGGATGCGATCTGGACGTCCGTTTTAGTGCGGCCTGGTCCTGGACTCCGAGTTCGATTCGAAGTCGGTTTGAGTTGGACCTCCAACATGATTCGACCGCCCTTGCTGGACTTGTACGCCTTGTAGCCCTTCTCCATGTACTTCCAAGTCCTCTCCATGGTTCCTAATCATAATTAAATCATTAGGTAGCAATCTATTCTCAAATGAACAAAAGAAAGTACTTAGGAACGAGCTCACCAAATTCAATTGTCGGGCGCGAGCTCTAGTGATTGGTCCTTGAATGTCAAGTGGAGGAGTGTTGTATGTATCCGAAGAAGTGATGTCCTCATCATCCTCCCCTTCTTGACAGAAAACCGTCCTCGGTTTTAACATAGGTGTAGCATCACGTATTGCATGATCTTGATCATAAATCTTGGTATATGATAACAAACGCAACAAACTCTCATTATGTAATATCATAAGATCTTTATCAAATAAAGTAAAATCTCTTTGAAACGAGCTCACCTCATAATTTAAGTGATACATAGGAGCTCTTGTAATTGTAACAACAAGTAGAGCAAATATGGTTGTATCCATAGGGTTCATGTTCTTATCAAATTCCAAAAGTCTGAACAACTTCAGAGAGGAGCTCTCACAAATCCAAATTACTCGATGGGCTCAAGTCCTTTGCTAATGAGGTTTTGCAGATATATTAGCAATCACAAGAGGACTCTTTAGACCAAGAATCAAGTGATCTCACAAAGGGAATCACAATCTACAACAAAACCCTAGAACTTGCAAAACCTGGACAGGGACAACTTAAAATCCAAATTGCTACTCCTTCATTGATCCCTGGGGCATGAAATTTTGGGATTAGCTAATAACTAACCTCTGGATTCTCCATGTCAATTTTCATGCCATTTCGCAAAGGGAATCAAGATCTCCATAAAAACCTAGAAAGGAAAAATGAAGAACAGGGGAAGCCAAAATGCAAATCTGAGATTAAAATGAAGTTTGCTCTTGGAAATTCGATCAAATGATCTTGAGGCAATATTCCAACCTAGAGCAACCCATTTTGGCACTCCCAAGCAACAAACAACAAGAAATCCAAAAACTCAGAAATCCATTCCAGAGAGTATCGAAGGAAGAACTGAACAGAGCACAATCAGAGAAACACGACTCCGCCTCGACGTCCTGCAGCCACACAGACAAGAAACACATCAAATAGCACCGCTCGATACATGGAAGCGTAAATAACATCATACTTACCATAGATGAAGTCCAAACCTATCGAAACCCAGAATAGGTGTCCTAAACCCATACGACCAAGTTTGACCAAGTACGATCGAGCCCGATTGCGCCACTCAATGACTCGACTCCGAACCACTCAAACCAAACTCGACTTACTTAAACCAAATGTCAATTACTCATCATACACATATGGTCACCTCCACATGGTCCATCAATCTCCCCCTTGATGAGTATATTGATAAACCCAGAAAAAGCACAAAGAAGAGTTTGAGTTTGAAGAATCCAACATGGTCCAAAGAATGGAAGTGAAGCTAATGACCATGTCGACATAAGGAACACTAGAGCAACAACTGAAAGAGCAAATTGTTCTCCAAAGCTCTAAAATGATCCCAACTAGCTTTTTCTACCACTATGCTCCCCCTTTTGGCAATAAACACATCAAGGATGCAAAAGAGAGAATACGACATATCATGGATGAAATGGATGAAGTTTGTTTATTCTAAGCATGTAGAGCCATGAGAATTATCCATAATGACCAAAATGTAATACACCAAGCCATAACTCAATAAACAGCTATCTAGATCATGACAAAATATGTGTATGCCAGCTAGAGTACATAGATGACAATCTAAAAATGTAATGCAGTTTGAGAGCAAGTCAAGTCATCAATGAGCAAAGTCTAGCTAGAGACATCCAAGGATGATGCAGGCCATGTCAATAAGCTAAGTGGAACCAAGAAGCTAAAATTGAGTCCAAATAGAGTGCTACATGCTCAAGAATGAAACATTTGTTAAAGTACTTGGTTCTTTTTATAGTTTAAGCAAATTGAGCCCAAATGATATATTTTCTTTCAAAGCATATGGTCGTTTCCAACCAGAATTTTTATCATGTGCTAGATCTTAAGCCTTATGCGACCACTCCAAGCAATGAGCTTAAGAAGATAGTCTAGGTCATCCAAAACTCCCCTAAGTTCATGCCAAGTGCAATAGTAAGCCGTCTCATAGGAGAGAATTGGTGAGATCAGTTTTTTCACACAAAAGAGATCTTTTTGCTTTTTAACATGTTGTATTAACTCATGCATCATCAAGAGACTAAAATAGCTCAATCTAAGGCTCAATAGAGATTCAACGCACAACTTAGCCTATTTTATATGGCATGAATCATAAAAGGATAGCTCAAGTAAGACTAGACTCAAATGCGAGCATGACAAGTTTTAATTCAAGTTGAGCAATTTTTAATTAACTTATCATGGCAAAAGCTAGTCTACACATATGAAGTCATGATAAATCTAGCACATACGCAAAAGTCATGGCAAGGTGTAAAGCATTGAAAACATGTCATAACAGGATAATAATCAAGGCTCAATGTAGATATATTACAATGCGAAATGCTGAAATGAAAGAAAATCCAGCTCCCCCTCAACATGAGATGCAACTTTCAGTTCAAGGTGAGTTATGTCAATATTAAGCTCCAGAAGCTCCCAAATGAACTCCCCCCCCCATCCAAAGCAATAAAATCGAGAAGTTGGCAAGAAAACAGCAAACAGGCAGTCCTTAAAGCATAGAAAAGATATAGAGGCAACTATGGCTCAGACTGACTCTCATCTACCCCATATGACACTAGGACTATTAGACCGGCAATCTACCTCACTAGGGAGCAAACACGTACCCTGTCTACCCAAGGGTGGCCCGACCCTTGCTAGGACCTAAAAGCAGTGAGTAGGCTCAACCTAGTGAAAAGAGAGAAGCGGCTAACAGACCAAAACCCTAGATCACAAGATGAGAGGAAGACGTCTAAGCACTAGACTAGAGAAACACTCTAACCTATGCTGGAAGGACTAACCCAATGTACCCCGAATGCAATGCAACAGAATGGAGTAAGAGCATAATTAATATAGTAAAGCAGTAAAGCACAAACTCCCCCTCACAACAGCCCATAAGGACAAACCACCCCAAGCTCTCCCCGCAGAGCTGAAAACCTCGAACTATCCAATGGCTTGGTAAAGATATCAGCCAACTAGTGGTCACTCTCCACAAACTGGTGCACTATGTCACCCTTCTCTACATGGTCTCTAAGGAAATGATAGCGAATATCGATGTGCTTGGTCCGAGAATGCTGCACTGGGTTCTTGGCAATGTTAATCGCAGAAGTGTTATCACAAAAGAGTGGAACACTGTCGATAACTAACCCAAATTTCCGCACGGTCGAGACCATCTAAAGCACCTGGCTACAGCAACTGGCTGCAGCAACGTACTCGGCCTCTGCGGTGGACTATGCAACACCGGACTGTTTCCTTGAAGACCAGGAAACGAGAGAAGTGCCAATGAATTGGCAGATGCTTGAAGTGATCTTCCTATCTATCCTACAGCCGGCAAAGTCTGCATCCGAGAAGGCTCTCAAGGAAAGATAGGATGAAGAAGAGTACCAGATACCATAGTCAATGGTAGCTCGAAGGTACCTGAGAATGCACTTCACTGCCTGGCAGTGAGAAACGCGAGGAGAAGCCTGAAACCGAGCACAAAGACACACAGCAAAGTGTATGTCCGGTCTCGAGGCAGTGAGGTACAAGAGGGAGCCGATCATACTCCTATACTCCTTTTGATCAACTGGCTCGCCATCCTCATCTGGGTCGAGAGAAGCTGAGGTAGCCATCGGAGTGGACACCGGCTTACCATCACTCATATCGAAGCGCTTCAGGAGGTCTCGAGTGTACTTGCCCTGATGCAAGAAGGCACCCTCCCGAGTCTGCTTGATTTGGAAGCCAAGGAAAAAGCGTAACTCGCCTATCATGCTCATCTCAAACTTCGAGCTCATGACATCGGAAAACTGGGAAACGAGAGCATGTGAGGAGCCACCAAAGATAATGTCATCCACATAAATCTGGACGAGCAGAAGATCAGTGCCATGCCGGCAGATGAACAAGGTCTTGTCTACTTTACCCATCTCAAAACCATGACTCAACAGATAGGACTTAAGCCTCTCATACCAAGCTCTAGGGGCCTGCTTAAGTCCATACAAAGCTTTGGAAAGCTTGAAGACATGGTTAGGGTATTTGGGGTTTTCGAAACCAGGAGGCTGTCTCACATAGACTTCTTCCTCAATGAATCCATTAAGGAAGGCACTCTTGACGTCCATCTGGTAAAGCTTGAAGCCCTTAGAAGCTACAAAAGCAAGCAGGATTCTAATGGCCTCAAGTCTAGCTACAGGGGCAAAGGTCTCCTCGAAATCAAGACCCTCAACCTGAGAGAACCCCTGAGCTACCAGTCTAGCCTTGTTTCGAATAACCACTCCATCCTCGCTCTGCTTGTTCTTGAACACCCACTTAGTCCCAATAACATTGTGACCTCACGGGGGCTCGACAAGCGACCAGACCTTATTTCTCTCAAAGTTTTCTAGCTCCTCATGCATGGCATTGACCCAAGACTCATCGGAAAGAGCATGACCAACATCCTTGGGCTCAAAGGAGGTGACAAAGGCAGAATGGAGACAGAATTGAGACATGCCAGATTTTGAGCGAGTGACTCGCTCAAATAGATCTCCAATAATCTGCTCAGAAGGATGGTCTTTTTGGATGTGTCTAGGAGGTCCAGGATGAGATGAAGAAGTGGCATCTACCTCATGAGCTGACGAGGTAGGAACAGAGCCACTAGCTCCAAAAGAGGCAGAAGGCTTGAGCTAATCGCCTCGAGGTGCGATAGAAGAAGGCACCTCAAGGAGTGGATGAGGGACTGGATCGGGTAGACAACCCTCATCTCCATCGTCCTCCTCATCCACGAAGATGGGCTCGGACTACTCTAAAGAACCTGAGATATCAGGCCTAGTCCCCGGACTGGCCTTGTCAAAGGTCACCTCACAGGTCTCTACCAACTTGCTAGACTCGCAGTTCCAAACCCGATAAGCCCGCGAAGAAGACGAGTAACCTAGAAAGATCCCATCACAGGAGCGTGACTCGAACTTGTCTAGATTCTCAGACTTCAAAATAAAGCACTTGCAACCAAACATGCAAAAATGAGAGACGCTGGGCTTTCGCCCATATCTCAGCTCATAAGAAGTGCGGTGCAAGTGTGCCCGAAGAAAAACTCGATTAGAAACATGGCACGCGGTGGCTATAGCCTCAGCCCAAAACTTCCTCGGTGTAGAGTACACATCGAGCATCGTCCTGGCCATCTCGACCAAGGTACGGTTCTTCCTCTCCACGACGCCATTCTGCTGTGGGACGTGCGGAGAAGAGAATTGGTGCTCTACACCTGTCTCATCGCAGAACCTCTCAAAGTAGGAATTCTTGAACTCCCTGCCATTGTCACTGCGGATCGCTCGTAAGGCACCCGGGAGCTCAACAGAAAGCCTACTAAACAGACCTCGGAAATGGGTAAACGTCTCATCCTTCGAGGCTAAGAAAAACACCCAAGAGAACCTCCAATAGTCATCGACCACAACAAGGACGTACCACTTCCCTCCTGCTAATGCACTCGAGCTGGTCCAACAGTGTCCATATGGAGCAGCTGTCTCGGTGCATCGGTCATAGTAACTGTGACCGGAGGGTGAGAAGTGGCAACCATCTTGCCGTGCCGGCATGGAGCGCAAACAAGATCTTTGACCATTTTGAGTTTCGGCAGACCACAAATGAGATCGTGGCTGCTAACAAGGGTCAAGTGGTCAAATCCGATATGACCAAGTATCCTATGCCAGAAAGTCAAGTCGCGGGACTCAGAAGCAACCAAACACCGGAGAGGATCACCAGAAGACTTAGAAAAATCAGCACGAAAGATCCTCCCATAACGTGAAATCCCGCAAACCAGACTACCCGAAGAATCAAAAATTTTGCAAGCGTTTTTCTTGAAGCTCACCTCATATCCGTCATCGGTAAGCTAAGAAACTGAAAGTAAATTATATCGTAGCTTGCTAACCAAGGCAACATCTCTCAAAAGAAACGAATCATTAACGCGCACTGTACCTTTGGCGATGACGCGCCCAGATGAAGCATCTCCGAAGGTGATCGTCTCATCACCTGGAGCACGGGCTAGGGAAGAGAACCAACAGGAGTCTCCGGTCATGTGTCGTGAACACCCGGAGTCTACAAGCCAAACCTCTCCCTTCCCAGCCCGGCGAACCTGAGTTAACGAGAGAGTAAAGTCTCAGTACTAGGATAAATCAAGAGTGATTTTGGCACCCAATACTGAGTAACACGTGAAGCAGATGAAGTAGTCAAACACGATTGACCTCTATCTACCCTACGCTCTCTGTGACTCAAAGAGGCAGAAGGTCTGTGAGCAGACCTGAAGCTGTTGCGGGGTCCGACTGCTATGGGCAAGCAAGTCGGAGTACCGGCAACAGGCTGAACACGCCGCGGGTAACTGTCTCGATGGGGGAAACGAGATGTACCCTCAGGACGGCAGTAGTCATGACCAAAGGGAGCATGAGGACGAAAACCGGAAGACTCAGAAAAACCAAGCCCTCGATGCTGCCCAAACCCATCAAGAAAAACAGTCCTAGACCTCGTGTTGGCCTTAGGTGCACTCAGAGTCTGGGGCTGACCCTAAATACGCCTAAGTGCCTCAGCACGGTCTCTACGCACAATCCTGGCACGCCTGAAGCATCGATCGACTGTGTGTCCATCCTTCTGATAGAAGGTGCAGTGGTACTTCACCTTCTGAGAGGTGGAAGTAGCACGAGAGGGCTTCGACTTCTGAGAGGCCGAAGCAGCAGGTGGAATCACCTTGCTATCAGAGATCCCCTGGACATAGCCCGCTGACTTAAATTGGACTTTCTCGATCCTGGGCTCAGTCTCGATCACACCTGGTGCTATGGGTCGGAGCACGGCAGGTGGATGCTTCCTCATATCCTCATAGAAATCATATCCTAGACCCTGATTAAATTTGCAAATCTTGGATTGGTCTAGAATAAGATTGAGCTTCTTCTTGCCTCCTACAAACCTCTCGAGAGTGTTCATAAGGTACTGACACTCCCGAAAGAGAGAGGTGCAAGAAGAGCAAGGAGAAGAGGGAACAGCAGTAGGTAAGGGAGCAGATGAAGAACCAACAGCAGAGGTAAGAATGGCTTATGCACATACAGCCGACTCAGAAGGGACATTCCTATTGCTAGCAGTTTGGTTCGCGTCGCTAAGCGTCTCAACCTTACCCTTGGGCTCCTTCCCCTTCTCAGCAATCACATCACAATCAGTTGGTGCCTTCACTAGTTGATCCTTAGTTAGCTTCACACATTTTTCATTCAAAGCAACGAGTTCAAGTTTTAGTTTATCACAACTAATGCATGGTGAGCTAACAGGGTCCTTAGTCGCAAACTGAGCCATTTTCTTATTAGTGTCAATCATTTCTTGAAACTGTTTTGAGACAGATTCAAGTTCACCAGTTAACTTAGGACAGTTCAAACATGAATCAATGGGCTCAAGAAGTGAAGCACGCAACTCAGCAATCTTGTGATCTACCCGTTTTAGGTTCATCTTCAATTTATTGCAGTTTTCACAAGACTCGGGCAGATCTAATAGCATAGTGTAAAGACCTCTAAAAGAATTGTCCTTATCCTCACATGAGGTGCAAGCAATAGTCTCAACAAGAATAGATGAAGTAGAAGCAATCCTACTCATTTCTAGTTCAGCCAAGAGACTAAGATTCTCCACCTTATCAGTATCAAGCTTGGAGGACAAACTATCATGCGAGGTCCTTAATTTCTCCAAATCACCCAACAAAGCAGAGCATGTATCACAATCATCACTAGGAGGAGCAGATGTAAGAGCAATAATCTCTAGTGACAATCTATCTACTTTCTTCTCTAACTCAGTACACCTAGCCCTAGCTCTAGCATGAAATCCACCTAGCTTAAGAAAAGCATGATTGAGCTGGTCGTAGGTGGGGCATACCTCGTCCGAGTCGGAGTACAGCTCGCTGTCGCTAGTTCGCCCTTGAGGGCCATGAAGCACATGCCGGAGAAGTCATCGCCGCTCTTGGGGTCTTGGTCACCCGTCTCGTCGTCGTCGCTCCATCCCTCCACCTCACTGAGGTCGAGATCATCCAACGCGGTGAGGACGCGGTGGAACAACTTCTTGGCCTTCCCAAAGTTGTGGAACTTCTTCTTGTCTTGAGGGTGCGTTGGAGTCTTCTTGTTGCGGTTCCTGTCGGTGTAGTCGTTCTTGCCCGAACCGCCGTAGTCAGCTTTGCCCTTCTCCAGCTTGGGGCAATTTGCCCGAATGTGGTTGGGGCCTCCACACTCGAAGCAAATGACAGGTCCTCCCCTCTTTCTGTCCCACCTCCTCTTGTAAGCATGGGAAAACTTCCAAGCTAGGAGGACCAGTTGCTCATCCTCGAGCTGCTCTAACTGATCATTAGTAACGTCACATAGAGCAGCAAAGGAGAAACCACAAAGCGACTCAGAAGAATGACCAGAAGCCGAAGTGGGATCGGTGACTAGGGCCATCGACTGCGATTTCGACTTACGAGAGATAATGTCAATCTCGTGCATCTTGAGGCGCGAGTACAGCGCGTCAAGCGTCAAAGTCGATAAATCGGTGGTGTCCTTGATGGTAGTCACCTTCATCTCCCAAACACGCAGATCAAGTGCAGTGAGCATCTGTCGAGCGTTATCCGAGTCGGAGTATGTGAGACCGACGGCCCGGAGGTTGCTCAAGATCTTGTGAAAACACGCAAAACACTCATCTAAAGACTCACCAGCAAGCATCTCAAACTTGTTATACTCCCGCTTGAACTGGTCCTGTTGCACCGTCTTAATCTGGGTGGTGCCCTCATGGTATGCATCGAGGGTCTCCCAGATATCGAAGGCGGACGAAAGATGAGATATGCGTTCAAACTCACTGCGACTCAAACCCTGAATGATGATGTTCCTTGCCTTAGCGTTTGCCTCAACATCAGCCATGTTCTCGGCATTGATGTTCTCATCGGCAGGAACAACAAACTGGACCTTGACCTTGCGCCAGATGGCGTACCCCTGGGCCTGGATGTATGTCTCCATTCAGCTCTTCCAGAAGGGGTAATCGATGCCATCGAAAACAGGTGGCTTGGTCGAGTACTTGTCCGTCGGCATGGCTCTTGAGACCAGTTAAGATCTATGAATTAGAGCTAACCGGCTCTGATACCAATTGTTGGACTGAAATGGCGACAGAGGGTGGGGTGAATGTCGATTCTTGAAAAACTTGCCCCCACAAGTACCACTGGTATATCCTCTCCAAAAGCTATCAACAGCTATGAAAAGGTTAAGTTTTACTCTCTGCAAACTTGAACACTCAGAGGAAATGGACACTGCAAGAGGAAGAACGAGCTAGCCAAAAAGCAAGATCTACTCTTCAAAAATTCTCCCTAACAAAGTCCCTAAATGGAACCACTCTTCGATAGCTATGTGAAGTTATGAAGGAGTTAAATCCACTTCTCTGGAACCTTGAGCAATCAAGAGAGATAATATAAAAACAAGGAAATCCAACCCAAAGAATATAACAGACAACACAGGCTGGAAACAGGGGGGCCGGTCAGACCGGTATTGATGGGCCGGTCTGACCGGTCTATAGCCACCGGTCTGACCGCATGTTGCACGCCGGTCTGACCGGCCGTGAAGACTCGGTCTGACCGCCCAGCATGTACAAGTTAGGCCGGCCCTCGGGTTCAGACAGCAGAGAAGCTATATTTTCAGGTTGCAAGACTTGTAACTTCACATACAAGAAAATTTGAGTAGTTTCCTTTGGATTACTCCTTCCAAAACTAAAATATAACAACTTAAATATCCTAAGGAGCAATAAGAACCAAGGAAAAGCAACTCAAAAGGAAGAGATCAGTAAATGAGCCAAGAACTGAAAATATTCAGGGAGCTTCACAAAAACACAAATTCTCATTTGGACTTTGATCTTTTGACACTTAAACTTTGAGAATAGATTAACAATAACCACTGGACTCTATGAGCCAAGTTTCAAGTCAACTCAAGGAAGAAATCACAGAAATGCACCAAACCCTAGAAATTCCAAAAGTCTGAACAACTCCAAATTACTCCATGGACTCAAGTCCTTTGCTAATGAGGTTTTGCAGATATATTAGCAATCACAAGAGGACTCTTTAGACCAAGAATCAAGTGATCTCACAAAGGGAATCACAATCTACAGCAAAACCCTAGAACTTGCAAAACCTGGATAGGGACAACTTAAAATCCAAATTGCTACTCCTTCATTGATCCCTGGGGCATGAAATTTTGGGATTAGCTAATAACTAACCTCTGGATTCTCCATGTCAATTTTCATGCCATTTCGCAAAGGGAATCAAGATCTCCATAAAAACCTAGAAAGGAAAAATGAAGAACAGGGGAAGCCAAAATGCAAATCTGAGATTAAAATGAAGTTTGCTCTTGGAAATTCGATCAAATGATCTTGAGGCAATATTCCAACCTAGAGCAACCCATTTTGGCACTCCCAAGCAACAAACAACAAGAAATCCAAAAACTCAGAAATCCATTCCAGAGAGTATCGAAGGAAGAACTGAACAGAGCACAATCAGAGAAAATAAACTTCAGTTTTCATTCATTTGAAGCAAATGGAATACAAAGACGTCCCGATACCACTGGACATTAGAACATAAGAAGTGATTACAAGTTCTCAATCCAACCTCTCCCTCTCAATCCCTCTCAAGAACAGCACACTACATGATTGAAGAAGAGGGGACACAACTCTGAGAAAGCTACGAAGGTGGAACAACTCCTACTGCCCTCAACTACTAAAGAGCAAAGCACAACCACCCTCCAAAGCTTCTTTTGACTCTCTAAACCCTAGCTCTCTCCCAAAGCCATGACGGGGCATGCAGCCACTCCCTCCTTTATATAGCCTTGGCTAATGGGTCTCCGCCCCGTTACACCCACTAAGTCCAACGGAGCCCGCTCCCGCTTGTGCAGCCTTGCGAAATTCCCGATTCGCCCCTCCTGCACCTTCCGGGAAGCTTCTGCGCTCCTTGCCTCGCACGCCTCGCAACCACCTCGAGTCCACGTCGTCTTCGACACATCCCGACCATTCTGACCTCAGCGCCACCTGCGCCTAGTCCGGTCCACCGTGTCTCGCAACGACTCCGCCTCAACGTCCTGCAGCCACACAGACAAGAAACACATCAAATAGCACCGCTCGATACATGAAAGCGTAAATAACATCATACTTACCATAGATGAAGTCCAAACCTGTCGAAACCCAGAATAGGCGTCCTAAACCCATACGACCAAGTTTGACCAAGTCCGACCGAGCCCGATTGCGCCACTCAACGACTCGACTCCGAACCACTCAAACCAAACTCGACTTACCTAAACCAAATGTCAATTACTCATCATACACATGTGGTCACCTCCACATGGTCCATCACATGAGCTGGAGATGACTGGCAGCGACTGGAAGATAACTATGATGGCTCCAGGTGGTGGCCAGCTGGATTCAACGCGGAGGAGGCGGTCCGGGCGAGGCGAGACCGGAGGCCATGAGATCGGCAACGGAAAGGCGATAATGATGCGAACCCCACCAAATCCAATGACGAGCTAGGAGGCGGTAGCCAGAAGGCAGGCCGTCGACAACTGGATCCGGTAGAGGCAGTGGAAAGCCCGAAGCGACGCAAGAAATTGGCGACATAGCCGCCCCCGAGAGTGGAGACTGATCCTTCCGGTGGCAGCAACAATGAAAGAGAACGAAGGTTAGGGTTTGAACCTTTCTCTGATACCATGTTAGTGGAAGAATGCACTAGTACAGAAAACCTAATTACAAACGGTTCAGAACGTCATCACAGAAGGTTTTATGAACTGTCTAAATTTATCGGTCAGTAATGATACGAGGTCATCACAGACAGCTTTTAAACCGTCTATGGTGCAAATATCATAGACGGTTTTTAACTAAAAATCGTCTGTGATAGTTAATAATCACAGACGGTTTTTAGTTTAAAATCGTCTGTGCTATTCTATCCTACCCCTAAATCTATTTGTGTTTATTGGCTAGCCTCAAGAAATGCTAGCCATGCCCTTTGAAACATGCAGATCAACATGTACATATATACATCCAATTCTTATCTCAATTCATTTCACAAACATAAAACATCCATTTTGCAAATCAACTAATTAAAATGAAATAAAATATCCATTAACAAATACACAATTACAATCAATGTCAATCTTATCCCAAACAAAAAATCATTCTACGTTGTGGAACTTTCCATATGCTTTTATGACTCTAGCCATCAAAAAGTATGCGCACTCTCCTCGAATTTGTGCAAGGTCTAGCTGTTGCAATGCAGTTGTAGATATGGGCGTAGCCTATCGACAGGAATATCAATGTGTGTACATATATAATCTAATAAGTATGAAATAATTGTAGGAAGATTGACAAACCTTGGAATTAGTGATCTTCGAGGAATCGAGGAGTAGTTTCATATAGTGGAAAACGTAGAATCCACACGTGTTGCTTGACGGTTGCTAATGGCACTGCAAAAAATAGAATGTGTTAATTCAAGAGGCATTACTTCCAAGTGTTGTATATGATTAATTAATGTGTACTAACGAATACCCAAAAATTTCGAACATGTTGTAAGGGCTTGGACCTTTCCGTCGAGCCACGTGTCTCTGCAACGTACGTGGTGAACGACCTTCATGATTCAAAAAAGTTAGCTTAGTCATTCAGAAGGAAAGAAAGAGTACAATATACTTTGAGCACATTCCACCCCACCCACAGGACACTCCAGCAGCAGTACCGCTAGGCCAAGTACAAGAAGTATTGGAATTGATTACCACTCTTCTCGAGGCAGAGAAGAACAATGAGTTACTAATGAAGAACTATCAGACTCACTCACTGGATCACAGCCACTACCAGAAGCTCATGCTAAATCCCAGAAGATCAGTGGTGGCCAGGGCCAAAGAAAGGGACCCAAGTAAAAGTGATGTGGATCGAACCTCCAGATGAGATTGAATCCAAGGGTTGCCCGATCTTTCACAGTGGTAGACAGCTAGATATAAGTGGAGCACGAGTTATATGATACAACTCATAGTAAGATAGATGATTTCACTCCCGTGCATACCACAACACACAATTGATAAGTAGAGATCAAAGATTAGTGGGCAAATATCTACACCGCAGTATGAACCAACAAGCTAAGATGAAATTCTAGATTGGAATTCACAAAAACACAATAGAATATGGATGAACCATAACGTGTTTGTTATATTAGTAGCCAGATTCCACTGCTTCCTTACCTATGCTGATGTTCCACTACATGTTTAGCTATTGTATCAGAATTTTGTGAGGACCTACTATTGTGAACCCTCAGATTGTTGACACATGATGTTACTACGTGGTACTGTAGCGCATGGTACTGTTCATCCGTGCTGTTACTATTCATGAAGAAGTTGAAGGCTAACAGCGAAGAGCAGAATGTCTTCAACCGTGGCCACCACTACAGCTCGAGGATGAGTTGTTTCATCTGGAGGGTGTAATGTTATGCACATGGTACTGCAGTGCACGATACTATTCATGTAGCACGCAGTACTATTCATCCGCAATTAGTTTCCTTTATTAGAGATTAGATTGATTTGGTTACTTTAGAAACTTATCTTTGATTAGTTTGTTTCTTTAAATTAGAGATTGTTTCTTAGGGGAAGTCAAGTTATCTCTATAAAAGGGATAGCATTGTATCTTCTTTAATCAAGCAAATGATGAATAAATAAGTTCCTAGTCCCTAAAGTCCAGCCGTGGTCTCTCCCCTAGACCGGTTACTCTAGATCTATTCCTCACTCAAGTGATGCCCTCCTTCATCTAGTGTCGTTTTACTTCAAGTCTTCGCCGTCCGACCTCCCTCCGATGGATGATTACCCCCTTGTTGTGCTAGTTCACAACACATGACTTCAGAAAATCCTCAATGAATTTCTCTTTTTTGTGTGTGAAGACAAATGGCACTAATGCATCTTTAATTTATAATTGAACTGTCACTTGAGGAGGACTTATAATCAATATTTTATTTGCACCTGCAGATCCTGGAGGAAGAGAAAGTTCATCAGAAGTTAACACTCGGGGAACACCCCTTGTATTTAGTTCCTTTGGATGAGGATGTCCTTTCTTTTGATCTTGATCATTCTTTGCAGGTACTGATTCATATTGGTCTAGCATGTATATTTTGATATTATGAATCTCACAGGAGCGTTTATGATTATCAGGAATGCCTTATTGAAAGGGATACAAGTTCTATTTGGCATGTTGCAAAAGCTATTCATAAGTTAGAGGTGTGTGTATCTTCCCTTCATGTATTTGGGATGTTTTGTACTTAAAATAAGGATTAATCCCATTGAAGATGAATTTGTTTATTGCGGAAACATTATATGGATAGACTAAGTTGTTATCTGCTACTATATTGCAGATTGCACAATACTTAACAATTCTACAAATCTGCAATCTCACAAGTTTTTGACTTCATCTTTCATAAACTAGAAGGCTTGACACCCTTTTATAATTTGGTATACTGACTTTCATAAAATTCTTGAAGTGATGCCTATTACTGTATCTTTTTCCAGTTTGCCTTTGGAGTTATCCCCAATGTACCGGCCAAGGGTGTAGCATCAACCAAAGCCGCAGAGTTGCTGAATAATATGCAACTAGAAGATCCTGTCAACATGGATGATGTAATGCCAACTGATTTCAAGCTTTTGTGACTCAGATCTCTAAATTTAGCTGATCAGTTTTTTTTCCTTTGTGATGCTTTAGATGGGGATTGTTTTTTCCTTTGTGATGCTTTAGATGGGGATTCCAGAGATAAACACCCTCATTTTGTTCGATAGAGAGGTAAATGTTTTGTTCTATTTATATTGGCATTTTTAGTTCTGAAAAGTGAAAAGAATCATGTTGCACTTCCTCTTGATTTCTCTTTTTTTTTTGGGCATGTATGAACTATTGCACTTATTTTTGTCTTAATTCATAAAATATTAATACAAATTATGTTGATCTTAGGGTTGATACCCCCTTTGATGTCTTGAATTTTTTTTAATATATCTTTTTTTCATTCAGGTGGATATGGTGACACCAATGTGCTCTCAGTTGACATATGAAGGTTTATTAGATGAGGTGACTATGAAGTTTGCCATTCTGGCATTACTCATGGGTGTTTGATTTGTTAGCCTTTTCTATTGGACGATAACATGCCAGTGTAATTATCATACAACCTACGAGCTAGCATTCTAACATTGTTTCATCTGAAGTTGGAGTCGATGTGAAACTTCACATAGTTCCCTTCCTCCTATCAGTTACCATGGTAAAGGCTCGCCATCAGGAGGGGACCTTTCCTCTCCCCAGCGCTCCAGCGCAGACTCCCTTCCCTTACCGCTCCCCTTCGCCTTGCCGCCGCTAGAGCACGCCGCCGGAGGCTTGTGCGGATGCTAGGAAGGCGGCGGCGGGGCTCTCTCACCTAGAGCTGGACGGTGGCTTCTGGATCTGGGCGTCGGGTTTGAGGCGGCCGGGCCCCTGTGGAGGTCGGCGCGACGTGAGCGGCGGCCGGGGCCGGAGACGAGCGGGCGGTGGATCTGGGCAATGGGTTTGAGGCGGCCGGGCCCTTGTGGAGGTCACCGGCGGAGGCAGCGCGTTTGTTGGCGCCCTGATGGGCGTCCGTGCTGCGGCTTTTGGTTCTGTGAGGCGTGGTGGCGGCGCCCTTCAACGCGTCGGTGCGGAGGCTGCGCGGCGGCGGCGCGGGGCGTGTGGGCGGTGTCTGCTCTGCCTCCGCTAGTGTTGCAGCTGCCGATGGGTTCTTTTGGGGGTGCCGACGTGGAACGGGTGGCGCGGCCGCCGTGGTAGCGGGAGGCGCCAACGGGATCGTGGTGGGGCGGCTTGGGGGTGTCGTGCAGCTTGGCATCGTGCCTGTTCCGGGCCTATCGGGCGGAGGGTGTGGTGTCGCCGTGCCCAGTCACGCTTGCCGTGTTGCAGGCGCCGCGGTAGTCGCCGGCGCGGGAGGTGCTGGTGGAGTTGGGCAAGGAGGGGTGGGGCGTCGTCAAATGTGGGTCCATGAAGGGCCTCATCCGCATCCACTCCCAGGCCGCCAAGGAGTTCTCTGGCTCTTGCGAGCGCGGCGGCGGCAGTGAGACCACGCTTGGGCTGCAGCAGCGGGGGTGGGGGCCAGGACGGTGGTGTACGCGGTGGCGGCGGCCCTTGTCTCGACACTGACGTACAGGCAGCCTAAGCAATTGGGTGATTTGAGGTCAGGGCGAAAGCTTGGACGGCGACGTTTGCGGATGCCGCTATAATAAATTTATCTGGAAGTTGAAGCTCCCCCTAAAGATAAAAATTTTCCTCTGGTATTTCCAGCGAGGGGTCATCTTAACAAAGGATAATTTAATTAAAAGGAATTGGACTGGTAGCAAAAAGTGTTGTTTCTGTGATTGCAATGAAACAATTAAACCTCTTTTTTTATTGTTACCACGCGAAATCTATTTGGCACATTGTTCAAATAGCAACTGGTTTAACCCCTCCAAATTCCACTACCCACATGCTTGGCAGTTGGCTAACAGGCATTGGGAGAGTGGAATGAAATTTGATTTTTGTGGGAGTTGCGGCTATTATATGGGCAATTTGGTGTACTCGTAATGATATTGTTTTTGAGAAAAAACCAAATTCTTCTTTTGTGCAGACTATATTCAGGGGGTCATATTGGCTGCGGTTTTGGGTGCTGCTGCAACGTGAGGGCACAAAGGAAAAAATCTGTTTGGCAAGCAAAGTGTTGGAGGTTGTCGCCTTGGATGTCTTCGCCAAGAATGGGTGGCCACACAATAATAGACTTTGCTTTTGATTTCTCTATATTTGAGTGTTCTCTTTCCCATTTTATTTGTCCAGTGTTTGAGCTGGGAATTTTGTAAGATTTGGCTATGTGCGATTGCAGAGGCCGGATATTTTCCATTATAAAAAAAACCTCCTTGGAGGCGTCCTCTCTGTACCTCTTCCCGGCTCCCCCCACCCGGTGGTTGATTGCAGGTGAAAACCTTTCCCATGGTGGACTGGCGGCATCAGCGCCTTGGGCGTTGTTACCTTCTTGAAGGCGTCGTTAGGCATTTTCAGCTCAGTTGATTGGTGCTGCCGTTTGGCTCTGTCACTGCTCGTGCTTTGTTTGCATATGTGCAGTTTGCCAGAAGCTCTCGACACCGTGTCTTCCCTCATATCCTGACCCGCTTTACGGTGTTAGAAGGTCCGAGGAAGGTTAAAGGTGTTGGTCGAAGAGAGAGATATTTGGTTGAAGAAGATGAAGTGCTTGCCGAAGGCCCTCCCTGTTGAGCATCGATGTGATGCATCGAGTGCTGCTGTCTTCACTAGGGGAATACAGTCGCTTGATGGAGGCAACAAAGAGTTTGGTTTTGTTTAGAAAGTTATGTAATGAGATAGGAATAGGGCTGGGACTTGAGTTCCGTTTCTTTGTTCCGTGTTTTGTACACCGTGTGGTGGTTTGTAGTCTAAGTACTATGGGTGTGTTGAAATTGGCTGTACTCATTCACTTGTGAATGATGGAGGCCGGAATGTTATATTCCTTAATCTAAAAAAAAGTTACCATGGTAAAAAAAAAGAAGACAAATTCTTCGATTCTGGTTCTATACTTGTTTTGAATACTCCACTAGATCCTCCATTTGAGCAGACACAATGAATTTCAGCTTGATGTATCAAATTTGAACCATAGAGTTGCAGTGCAGTAAGCCACCAACGACCACCTAAAACTCTTGTTGTTACATCAATGATGCTGGCTCCTTCAACCTTCATGTTTGCTGCCTAGTTTCGAAATAGGTGTCGTTTTAGAATCAATGCAGTCAAACATTTTAAACTTTTGACCACTAATACACACAGAAGTGTTCAGATTGATCTTATTGAGATAATATTTGTAGATTTCTCATCAAAAGTGCTTTCCGAATATTATATTTTTCTAATTTGTATCTACATATTACTATAAAATTCAATGGTCAAAGGTGTATATTGGACATTGTGCCCATGTCTAAAATGACATCTATTTTGTTATTAACAACAAAATGACATCTATTTTGTTGTTATTCTAATCAGTTGATTGATTTTATGTTTCAATATTGGTCTGCATAGATGTGTACCGGACTTGAGCTGTGTTCAAAATGTTTCATTTTCATACTCCCTGAATTATGTTTGCCAATGGCTAATTGGCTTTCTTTTATTGTCCCACATAGGAAATGTGAAATACCGGTAGATGTTAATTGTTGTCCTATATATTTATTCTCCTACCCTCCTTATGCTAGTTTACATGCGCTGCTAGGGTAGTATGGTGCAATGATCTTTCAGCAAATATACTCATTTTGCTAGATTACATGCATTACTACTTGCTAGGGAGTAGGGTGCAATGATCTTTTGGCAAATGTTGAACTAGTTAATCTTGGGCCAACTAAAAATGCACATGCGGCTCGATTCTTATTTGTGTTCTTTGCAGCAGGGTAGTGTTGCCTCAGATTTTAGCTCAGTGGCTGGGTTTGTTTCCTTTTTGTCTGTTTTATTCGTTGATTCTGGAAGCAAGATTAACGCAGGTGCCATATCATCACTGCATGGATGATAGATGTGTCATTGTTATTGCCTAAGTCAATGCAATAAAAAAGAACTGAATGTCCACCATTCAAACACTGCATTTCCTTTGATTCTAAAATCTAAAGCAGATTGAAATGAATCATTCGATCATGTTTTATTCTGCAGATGTTGCAAATCCATAACGGATCTGTGGAAGTTGATGCAAGCATCATGGGAGCCCAACAAGATGGAAAAAAGGTTAAGGTTCCATTGAATTCGAGGTAAGTATCATGTATCCCCGAGTATATACTATTTCAGTTAGCAACAAAAAATCTGCCTATGTTTTTTTTCAAATACATGTTATATCAATATGTTGTGTGCCTGTGAGGCTGTGAATACATTTTTTGTAAGCTTCTTGTGATACTAGTATATTTGGCTTCTTTGCCCCTCAGGAAAATTATGGTTCATCTTGCCACTTGGAAAGCTTTAGATGTAGAAAAGTTTGGATATTTTGTTAGGAAAGGACTACTTAGTTTCCTTATCTTCTACTCCCTCCCGTCAAAATTAACTGTAGTACTAAATTGCGTAGTGCGTACAGTGAAACCATTTTAGGCCCGTTCAATTGGTTTTTCTGATAACTTTTGGTTTTAGTTTATGAATAGTAACAGCTTGTAGAGATCCGTACGGAGAGAGAGAAACTCGAATGGGATTTTGGCTAGTATAAATGAAGTCACTACTCACTACAGTATATACAATAATTGACTAATAGACCTCGCCTTGAAAAGACACCCCGTTTGAAAGTGAGATACTATAGAAAAGCCATTAACCGCAGAAAAACAGCTTTTAGAAGCCAATATCTCTGAGCAGCAAATATCTTTATGAGTATTTAGATTAATCAAATGAATATGATGAGTGGATTTGTACAATCTCATAATGTTATAGTTTTGTTAGGTTTATAAATATATTTTGATAGAAATTCGTGGTCAAAGTTATGGTTTAGAGACTGTGTCATTGTCCAAAATGATAATTATTTGTGACTAGAGAGTAAGTTATTATTTGTTACTCCAGCCAAAAATAAGTGACATCCTAGTGTCCTCAAATGCTTGTAGTCAAACTATTTGAACTTTAATCAACAGTATCTTCATCAATATTTAGATTGGCTATAAGAAAATGGTATGAGTAGTTTTGTTTTGAAAAAAATACTTCCATAATAGTGTAAATATTATAGAAATATATTAAAACAGAAAGTGGTTTTCAAAGTTCTATTTTGAAGAATTGTCGATGTCCCAAACGTCATCAGTTATATGTGACTGGAGGTAGTAGTCTCTATCATTAGTGCCTGCCATGTTAGAACGGTTGCTTAATGTATAAGAGATTGTATGTAGTAGGGATAGAGGAAGCAATGGACTTGGGCTGTCCATGGACAATTGGATACATTTATCATTGGACCATAGTGGATTGAATATAGCTGGATTTGGATATCTGGTTGGACCAAGCCTATATAAAGTATGGATGACTGTATCATTTTGGATTGGACTTTGGGTAGTAAAATTGGGCCTGTACGTACACAGTCCAGCTAGTAGGGACTTTTCAGTACTATCTACACAGCCCAGCTGGTCTTCACTCTTTAGTGCTATCAAAACAGAGCAAGCAATGAAAAAGCCTTCGATAGAAGCGGCGGCAGCGTGCGTAACTGGTGCGCGTTTGCGGTGATGTGACGGCCGGAGCTTGCATCTGCAGCGCCAGCGCTCTGGCTGTAGTGCACGTTTGCGATGACCGTGTTGGTCGTTCAAAGATGCAACAGCACGATGATATGAATGATTCCAATCTAATCTAGATGTTCTCTCTGTTCCAAGGTTCCGTTGATTACATTTACCGTGTTCTGTCTATTCCACTCTGATCTAGATGCTCCAACGTTGTTCTTGCTCGTCAGCAACATGGATTCTCTGAGTCTTCGATGGGATGATTTTTTGCGATGACATGCATGAGATTATCGAAGGAGGTGGATACGGCAGTATGGGATTCGCAAAGGTGATGCTGACGCACATAGGCACATGTCAAAGCCCAACAGCAAGGGCTGCCCTTCATGGTGGCAGTGGAGCAATGAGTGTCTGCTTGCAATGCCTCTGCTGTCTTATCCAATTGGATTTGGATATCCATCGATATGTTTCTTCTATATAGATTGATTTGGAGTTTGGACTAAGCGAACTTAATTTGGATAGACGTTGGACATCTAAACTTTGGATTTGGATATCCATCCATTTGCATGTCTAGTTAGGGATGAAAACAACAAGCAGTCTCGAGGCAGTGAGGTACAAGTGGGAGCCGATCATAATCCTATACTCCTTCTAATCAACTGGCTCGCCATTCTCATCTAGGTCAGGTGAAGCTGAGGTAGCCATCGGAGTGGACACCGGCTTACCATCACTCATATCGAAGCGCTTCAAGAGGTCTCGAGTGTACTTGCCTTGATGCAAGAAGGTACCCTCCCGAGTCTGCTTGATTTGGAAGCCAAGGAAAAAACTTAACTCGCCCATCATGCTCATCTCAAACTCTGAGCTCATGACATCGAAAAACTGGGAAACGAGAGCATGCGAGGAGCCGTCAAAGATGATGTCATCCACATAAATCTGGACGAGCAACAGATCAGTGCCATGTCGGCGGATGAACAAGGTCTTGTCTACTTTACCCATCTCAAAACCATGACTCAGAAGGTAGGACTTAAGCCTCTCATACCAGGCTCGAGGGGCCTGCTTAAGTCCATACAAAGCTTTGGAAAGCTTGAAGACATGGTTAGGGTATTTAGGGTTTTCGAAACCAGGAGGCTGTCGGACATAGACTTCTTCCTCAATGAACCCATTAAGGAAGGCACTCTTGACGTCCATCTGGTACAGCTTGAAACCTTTAGAAGCTGCAAAGGCAAGCAAGATTCTAATGGCCTCAAGTCGAGCTACAGGTGCAAAGGTCTCCTCGAAATCCAGACCCTCAACCTGGGAGAACCCCTGAGCTACCAGTCTAGCCTTGTTTCGAACAACCACTCCATCCTCGCTCTGCTTGTTCTTGAACACCCACTTAGTTCCAATGACATTGTGACCTCGCGGGGGTTCAACAAGCGACCAGACCTTGTTTCTCTCGAAGTTTTCTAGCTCCTGATGCATGGCATTGACCCAAGACTCATCGGAAAGAGCATGAGAAACATCTTTGGGCTCGGAAGAAGCAACAAAGGCAGAATGGAGACAGAATTGAGACATGCCAGATTTTGAACAAGTGACTCGCTCAAACAGGTCTCCAATAATCTGCTCTGAAGGATGGGCTTTTTGAATGTGTCTAGGAGGTCCAGGATGAGATGAAGAAGTGGCATCTACCTCGTGAGCTGACGAAAATAGCTTGATCGTGCAAAAATAGCACACCCGCAAGTGCACGGGTTGCCACTGAAATAGCGGCGAGTGTCGTGTTCTCCACAGGGACTAGACTGAGGCTACTAATGCTCAGCTAAAGCTCGATCAAATGAAACGGGGGAGAAAACTAAACTAAAACGGCCAAACGATCTATCCAACAACGACGAAACGAACGACCGTACGAATTGACGTCGTACGATCGAACGAACAAAACGACGACTAACTAAAAGAACGACAACGATGCACAAGGATAAACGGCACGACAAGACTAAACGAACGAACACGACTACCGAACGATGATCTACCTAGCTAACGACCGCAAGAAAGAAAGAGGTAGAGAGACGAGAAGCAATAGGGGAGGGTTAGAAGCACGGAGGGAGTCGAGAGAGAAAGAGAGAGAAGACGGTCGACCGCTAACTAGACGACGACGGCACACGACAAACACATGACTACGACAAACGAGCGCACGACTTAACTATTGAACGACCGCTGAAAGAAGCAAAGAGGGAGGTCAAGAAGCACAAGGCGGGTTGAGACAGCAAGGGAAAGGGGAACGGTCGCTAACTAGCTAATTTGCGCACACTCTCAAACATCACATAAACTAACAACTGATAACAAAACACAAAGACACTAACTAACAGCACAATGAGGCTAATCAATCTAACACATTACCACAAAGCAATGACAGGGAACAATTCACAGCTAACATTATAGTCAATGCCCAACAGAGCACAAACCACAATCACAGATCAGTGTATCACTGAACATACATTACTGGCATTGGCACCATGATCATATAGCAATTCTGGAACAAAATTAACCAAGCACAATCACAAGCATCCATCACGGTTCACATACATCACAAGAATCAATTTGCGCTAATTTGAGCAATGTATGATGAACAACAAAGTTAGAGGGAGAAGAATTAGAGCTAGACCGAGGGGAGCAGTAGTAGAGGAAGCAGAGGAGGCTGTCGGTGAAGTGGAGCCGAGGACGATGGGGTAGAAGCCGTCGGTGGAGGAGGTGCTGCTGTCGATGAAGTGGTGGTCGGCGGAAGAAGATGGCTCGGGAAAGATGTCGGCCGTAGAGGAAGAAGGGGTTGTCGGCCGTCGGTGTCGATGAAGTTGAGGTGGCGGCCGGCGGTGGAGTTGCCGGACTCGGTGGAGATGTCGATGATGCAGCCGGCGCTGATGAGGCATGGGCCGTGGAGATGCTGAAGAGCCGAGAGGAGGGGCGGCGCTCGGGATGAAGCCGGCGAAGAGGGTGCGGCGGCCGGTTGTAGAGGTGAAGGTGAAGTGGGGGAAGGGAGTGGAGATGGTTGGCCGGAGGGAGTTGGAAGGGGAAGGGAGGCGCGGTGGAGAAGATGGGAGGCGGCGGTGAAGAAAGTAGGGGGAGGAGAAGAAGCAAGGGGAGGCCAAGGCAAGAGGAAGGGAGGCGCGCCGACCTGGTCTGAGGAGAAGAGGAGAGGCGGCGCGGCGGTGGAGAAAGAGGCGGCCGGAGGGAGTTGATAAGGGAGGAGGGAGGCGGAGGAGCCGTAGAGGAGAGGAGTCGGGGCGGCAGTGAGGAGGAAGGCAGAGAAGAGGAGCGGCCGAGAACTGGTGGCGGATATGGAGGAATGGAGGGCGCACCGGAAGAAGAGGGAGAGCAAGACGGCGGTGGAAGAAGTGGTGGATGGCGGCGCACCGGTGGAGAAGGAGAGGAAGGGTGGCCGGAGGGAGTTGAGAGGGAGGAGAGGCAGGAATGGCGGCGGCGGCGAGTCGGCCCGGCCTCGCCGGCGGCCGGAGAAGAGGGAGATGGATCGGGGGAGGAGAGAAGCAGTGGCGGGCTACGGGAGAAGAGGATGCCGGGCTCAAGCCCTCCCACAGGCGGCGGCGGCTGGATGAAGGGGATTTTGGAAATTTGCGATTTAGCCCTCGAAACTTTCTAGGGTTTACAAACAGATCCTTCCCCCCATCTCATTTCTTCTATTTTGGCCCTCCAAGAGTCCAATTTCAGCGCGGTTTGATCCTATGCATCCGTGACAACGCGCACGTCTGTATGGAGCAGTCCCGAAATGCCAAATTTGTCGTTTATGCGCCTCGCTCGCACGGCCTCATGGAAAAAGCACAAAAATGTAAAATGATCCAAATTGAGCAATTAAATATAGAAAAGCGTGTAAATGATGATAATTGGTCCTGAAATGCGAAAAATAATGGGGCAAAATGACAGGTAAAAGTATGTAAAAATGACGCATGTCAGTCTAGGAGGTCCAGGATGAGATGAAGAAGTGGCATCTACCTCGTGAGCTGACGAGGTAGGAACAGAGCCACTAGCTCCAAAAGAGGCAGAAGGCACGGGCTGATCGCCTCGAGGTGCGGTGGAAGACGGCACCTCAAGGGGTGGATGAGGGACTGCATCGGGTAAGCACCCCTCATCTCCATCGTCCTCATCATCCACGAAGATGGGCTCTGACTGCTCTAAAGAACCTGAAATGTCGGGCCTAGTCCCCGGACTGGCCTCATCAAAGGTCACCTCACAGGTCTCTACCATTTTGCTAGACTCACAGTTCCAAACCCGATAAGCCCGCGAAGAAGGCGAGTAACCTAGAAAGATACCATCACAAGAACGTGACTCGAACTTATCTAGGTTCCCGGACTTCAAAATAAAGCACTTGCAACCAAACACGCGAAAATGAGAGACGCTGGGCTTTTGCACAACCACAGATGAAGTCCAAACCTGTCGAAACCAAGAATAGGCGTCCTAAACCCATACGACCAAGTTTGACCAAGTCCAACCGAGCCCGTCGCACCATGCAACGACTCGACTCCAAACCACTCAAGCCAAACTCGACTCACCTAAACCACTGTCAATTACTCATCACACACATGAGATCACCACCACATGGTCACTCATAGAAGTAAGCTGGTTTTTTGAAAGCCGGTCAGACCGGCGTATGAGTAGAGGTCAGACCGCAATGTTGTGTCCGGTCTGACTAGAAGAAATTCGTTTCAGTTTCGGATTAGATTTCAGATTCCGTTTGTGTTTTTGATTCCGTGTAAGGTTTGAACTAGGGCTTGTGTAATTCTTATATAAGGGAGTAAAAACCAGAAAAGAGGTGTGTGTTTGAGCACCACCAAAACATTGCTTCGTGTTCTTTGTTTTGGAGTATTTGAAGCGTTCGACGAATAGAAGAGTATTGCCGGCGCCATTGCTCGTTCATTGCTGTGATCCAGAGGAGGCTGTGCTAACATTTGGTATCAAAGCAAGGCGGCAATGGAGGACAACATAGCAGAGAAGCAAGCAGCGGGAGGAGAAGGCTCCGGTGAAAAGAAACCGCCGGCACCGCCGCGAGCACTGACGAGTGGAGGATTGGTTCCAATCCAATACCTGATGCTGACCGACACGAACTACGGCCTGTGGGCTGTGAAGATGAAGATCGTCATGTGCTTTCTTGGAGTATGGGCGGCAATTGAAGGAGATGCACCGGTCGAAGAGGAGAAAGACAAGGGCGCTCTGGCTACCATATCTCAGGCTACCCCCGACGAGGTCTTGATGACCATTGCAGAAAAGGAGACTGCAAAGAAGGCGTGGGAAGCAATCAAGGAGATGCGTATTAGCGAAGATCGTGTCAAGAAAGCAAGGGCACAGGTGCTGAAGAGGCAATTCGATCAGATGATCATGGGAGAAACTGAAGGCGTTGGTGAGTTCTCTCAGAAGCTCACAAGCTTGGTTGGCGAGATCCGAGCTTTGGGTGTTGAGTTGCCAGACTCAACGGCCATCGAGAGGCTGTTCAGCGTCGTCCCTGACAAGTTTCTCCAGATCATAAGCACGATCGAGCAATTCGGAGACATGACGAACATGACGCTAACCGAGGCAGTTGGCCATCTACGAGTCTTCGAAGAAAGTCAGAAGGGGCGACGCCAAGGTAAGGAAGAAGGGGAGAAACTGCTGCTATCCCGAGCCCAGTGGGAGGCATTGGCGACACAAGACAAGGAAGAAGATAGAGGAGCAGCTACTATCCCGAGCCCAGTGGGAGGCCTTAGCGGGAAAAGAAAAGAAGCCATACCAGAAATTCGACAAGACGAAGATCAAATGCTACAATTGCTCGGAATTTGGGCACTTTGCATCCGAGTGCAAAAAGCCCAAGAAGGGAAGAGCAAATGCAAGCGAGGAGAATGATGATTCACCAGTTCTGCTGATGCTTGAAGCTTGCGACCTTGTAGAAGAGAAAGAGGAAGTTTTCATGGAAGAAGTGGCTCCAGTTGAAGACAAGATGCAACTTCTACTCAGAGTGAACGAGGAAGATGTTGCAGACGGCTCAGAAGGCTATCGTATTATTGATCCATTCACGGGGAGAGTACACATCATAAGAGATGATGTATTCGAAGAAAGTCAAGTCTGGGACTGGGATACTACAGAACAGATAACAAGAGTCACCACCAATGAGGTATTCCACGTCTCGGCTGATCAAGAATTGACGGCGGTCACCGAAGAACTGGAGGCCGACCCCGCCGATCAGACCGGTGGTGATCCGCCGGTCAGACCGCCCGAAATCGGTCAGACTGGCGTTGATCCGCCGGTCAGACCACCCGCAGCCGGTCAGACCGGTACGTCTACACAGGTCAGACCGTTTTCAAAAGTGCGAAGTGGAGAATTTTTAGAAGAAGAAACTTTCAGGTTTTTTCAGGAAGCAGAAACTGAGGAGAGTTGGAAGGTGGCCATGCAGGAGGAGATGCAGTGTATACAAGACAAAAGGTCATTGAGTCTTGTGGATCTTCCAGCAAACCACCAAGAAAGTGGCCTCAAGTGGGTCTTCAAAGAAACGAAAGACTCTCAAGGCAATGTGGTCAAACATAAAGCTCGCCTAGTTGCAAAAGGTGATGTGCAGTGGTAGGGAGTTGATTTTGGGGAGGTGTGTGCACCGGTCGCAAGGATGGAGACGGTGAGGCTATTCATCGCATGCATTGACGGCTCATGAAGGATGACGATTTCATCATATGGATGTGAAGTCGTCTTTCCTAAACGGAGACTTGGAAGAAAATGCATGTCAAGGAGTGTGGTTGGGGTTACTCCTTGGAGATTTGTTGACCAAGGATCCATTGAAGGTGGAGCTCAACATCGACAACAAGTCTACAATTGCATTGAGCAAGAATCCGGTATACCATGACAGAAGCAAGCACATTGATACTCAATTTCATTATTTTCGAGAATGTGTTGATGAAGGGAGGATTGATGTCCAGCTTATCAACACAAGCGATCAGCTCGCGGACATGCTAAGGAGGTCGTTGAGTAGGATCAAACTTCTCGAGATGAGAAAGGAGATTGGGATGCAGGTTGTGAAGAAAGAAGACAAACCAGCTTAGGGAGGTGAATGTTAGAAGTAAGCTGGATTTTTGAAAGCCGGTCAGACTGCCAGAATAACTCCGGTCAGACCAGCGTATGAGTAGAGGTCAGACCGCAGTGTTGTGTCCGGTCTGACCAGAAGAAATTTGTTTCAGTTTCGGATTAGGTTTCAGATTCTGTTTGTGTTTTTGATTCCGTGTAAGGTTTGAAGTAGGGCTTGTGTAATTCTTATATAAGGGAGTAAAAACCAGAAAAGAGGTGTGTGTTTGAGCACCACCAAAACATTGCTTCGTGTTCTTTGTTTTGGAGTATTTGAAGCGTTCGACGAATAGAAGAGTATTGCTAGCACTATTGCTCGTTCATTGCTGTGATCCAGAGGAGGTTGTGCTAACAATATTGACAGGTACATTTCTCTACTACTTAAAAATTAGAGTTGGTGGCAGTCCGTCCGTTCTCCACAGGCCAATTTCTCAAGTTTCCTTGCGCCGACATGTGGGCCCCAAGTCCACGCTGCCCCCGCTCCTCCGCAGAAATCGCTTCTACCTCGCCACATCGCTAAAACCGCTCCGCCTCCTCCTCCCCCGCAGAACTGCCGCCTCCTCCTCCCCCGCTTCGCCCTCGCCTCCTCCTCCCCCGCTCCTCCGCTCTGCACCCGCACGCTGCTGCCACCGCCCCAGGCCGTCGCCTCCTCCCGCGAGCCGCTGCTCGCCTCCCAACCTCCACCGCCAGCACCCGCGCCTGCCGTTGCGGTGCATGCCAAAGTCGATCGCTCCGGCCGCTTCTTTAGCCCCCATGCCGCCCACGAGCTCGCGCTGTGAGTTCTCTCTAATGAGCTTTTGATTCTCATTTGGTTCTTCGCTTGGTCTGCGCTTATGGATGCCGCCCGTTGTTGCAGGATGATTTCCTATGTGGCGTGCCTGGAGGGCACCGACGTCGTCCGGCTGTTCGACCGCAGGGTCACTACGAGAAGAGGTCAGCCCTCTTCTTCGGATGCCTCTTAATTCCTTGCTGAATCGAATAGTTTCAACAGACACAACAATGGGCTCAGCTAATCTGTGTGCATTGTTTACTGTCCAATTTTTTTGTTCAGCTTCATTTCGTTACTATTACTTAATTGCCTTGGGGTCTGCTTATTGCAACACCAGTACACTGAACAACCGCCAATGCCTGCCCTTAATTAGATTTACAAGATTTCGGTTGCTATCGGTCCTCATTTTGGTCGTCTTTTATATATTTTTCCAGAGCCCGGCTTTGTTTTTGATAAGGCATGCTTGCTTAGTTACAGCCATATGAGCTTCGGTGGGGGACCTCTGGAGGTTGGAATGGAGGAGGAGGCTGAGAAGCTAATGAGTCAAAACGAGAAGGATTCAGCAAATGGTATCAACTATGACCATGGAACTTCTTTTTAAAAACGTTAATCTCATTGAAACTGGCGCTGCAACTTGATGGGTATAAATTGGGGATATTGCGCACGATGCAACTTGATCATATTGTTGTGAGCTATGGGATTAATTGTAATGACTGTAGGTTTGTGAAAAAATGGCTCATATGTGATATGAGTGAGTTGCCACAAACAAACTGCAAGGTCAGATTGCTCTATGCAGCAATTCACAAACAACAAAACTTCTCCGGATTATCTCAATTACTATCCTTGTGAGCTTTTAGAAAACTTGATTCATTGTTGCAAAGTCAATGTTAGGGTAGTGAGGCTATTCCTTGTAGGTGCTAGGATAAGGATACAATGTGTGTGTTTATGCTTTAGACACTTTTGAGTATAGCAAATGTGTTTTTCGCACTATCTTTTTTAGGAAATATTGTATACTTTGGTATGTTTATTTTTACTCGTTGAATTTTTTTCTGGGCAAGTTCAAGTTGTAACAAACTAAGTATTATGTTTTAACTTTTAAGTTCTTTTATATAATTGTACGTATGTCAATAAGTACCCAAACAGTAAAAGAGAGCATAGGTTATTGATAGATTGGTTAATGAACTTAGCTTGAGGTTTTATCTTACTCTGTCTATAATCATGCACACAGACAAAAAGAAGGAAATGATAGAACAGTTTCAAGTCACTGATGTGAATTTCCTGGTTTGAAGCCATGAGAATGTGTGGACCTTAAATTGAAGAGCTCTAAAATTATGTGCACCATAAAACTTGGCCTTTTAGTCTGAACATGGCATGCAATTCCTCGTCCTCCAAAGGTTCAAGGGATACATGAAACAAATATTGTCTACACATGCCCATTGTCTGGCTGGCTGGCCAACTTTCCAAAATTTTTGTGTGATGCCAAATGTTTTTATACCACAACGTTTACTATATGTAAGCTCCACTTTATCTTGATCATCCCATTCTATTTGTAGTTGCGTTTCAATTATACATTGTGAAGTGTGTGATGTGTCAGTCTAAGCATGGATGACCCTTTCTGAACTCAGAACCTTGACTGAATATTTTAATTGAGAACAACCTGAAAATTGTTCGTCTTGTTGTTGAGTGTAGTAGGAGTTATTTGAAACAATAGAAATGTGTAAATTGCGTAGTGCATGCTAATAAGTTACCAATTGGTCAATATCAGTTCTGCATACCATGAATGTATACATAGCTTATGCTAACAGTAGTCTAAACACATTTTTTAAATATTTTTTTGAAAAAGATCAGAGTATTTTGGATGGATTTTTGTAAAATTTGTTCCAATAATGTTTGTTGTCTTGTAATTCAGAAGCAGAAGTTCTTTTTGCTCCTCCAAAGCTGGTGTACAACAATTTTGTGTTACGGTATGTTTCATTCTCATCCCCCTGTTGGTTAAAGACATATTTGATATATGTGAATATCTATTTAATGCACATTCAGGTCTGGAGCTCTTGTAAGTATCTTTCTAATTAGATAGATATTTTCTATTACAGACTAGCCCGGGAAATTTTAGTGGCTGTTGCCAACAGATAGGATCAACATGTTGATATCATCGATAAAATAGTTCCCCAGAATTGGAAGCTTGGATACCTTTTTCCCAATAATGTGTATTGATCCATCCAATCCCTCCACATGTGCATCAAATTGTTCATATGTTTATCAGTTCAGTCAAAAGGCATTATATGCGTCAAGAGAGTTTTTTAACTCTCTGTATGATGTATTTGGCCATTCAAATGGCATGTGATGTATTTGGCCATTCAAATGGTATGATGTATTAGGCCATTCAAAGGTACGATGTATTAGTCCATTCAAATGGGCCGCGAAGTTCCTCGGCCGAAAAAAAACTCGGGCGCTATTCAAATGCTTCACTAATATGATGCTTGATGTATTTACGAGTATGAATATATATACTTTGCTTGATACATGATGACGTAAGATAAAATTGATGTTTATTATTCAGTTTGAGATCATGTTTGATAGTATGTATCACTTTTATTTGGTACTCCGTTGCAACGCACGGGCACCTTACTAGTTAGTAGAAGTTATCTAGAACTGTTGTTTCCTCATTTAAAAAAATGATAGAAGTGGAGAGGGAGGGTTGCCACAATCGTGTTGGCTTTGTTTAGAAGTTTTGAGGAAAAGTTGATTGCAATGTTTGCATTTGTGATTTGAATATCCCAATTCGACGTGCTATTTGATGCTCCTATTTTTACTGTTTAGCAATAATAGTTTATACAGTGCAAATACTCATCATGTTGAGCTGAGTTGAGCAACTAAAGTACAGGCCGTTAAAATTTTGTTGTTTACCCAGTTTGCCCCTTATGATTGTTCACTTTAGAGAGAAGTGAGTCAACTATACATCTTATTCGTTATGAAAGGTGATATATATATATCCTATATATATATATATATATATATATATATATATATATATATATATATATATATATATATATATATATATATATATATATATATATATATATATATATATATATATATATATATATATATACAAGTCTTACATGGGCGACATGGGCCAACCTAGTTTAATGGGCCTATACATATCTACACCTTCTATATGCCTAAAATGTATGTGCTTAGTTCAACATTCTGGACAATCTAGGAATGAGATAATGTGTACAAGGGATGAACGCAAAAAGAAAACTAGTGGAGATATGAAAGGCAAGGAAAAAAGGTAAACAAGACAAGTGTTTATTTTATCACTTGACATCACATCACCACAACCCTGGAGAGCCTAGAATTGCGCTAGTTTTCCAGAACAGTACACAATCTCTCACTTGATATCTTTGCGTGTGTTTGATTTGGAGGCAGTAGGGATAGAATGGCTCCATCTCTGTTTTTAAGGACGGGACCATCCCCGTTCTTTGTTTGGATGTAAGGGATAGGACCGTCACCATTTTTTGTTTGGTTCTGGGACATCAAAATATGGGATGAGTCATCCGACGTGTGGGGCCCTTTTGTCATCCTCTTGTTTTTTAGAGGCGAGGAAGAGGGACGAGCCCATCCCCTCGTTTTTGAAGGACGGGGGCATCCTGGGGAATATTCCCGGGATATTCCCCAAAGGGGATGGACTCTGTCCCTACTGACTCCAATCCAAACAGGTCCAAATCTGGGATCGCCCTGTCCCATTCCCTATTATCTCTAGAACCAAACACACCCTTTTTGTACTAATAAGGGAAGAATTTTCACTAATTACATTTCTAATATTTGCTCTAGCTGTCATACAATTTTGCTTACCTTCATCTGTTTTTGTTCTAACATGTTTGTTGTTCTAGGGCTGGTCATCGCTCTCTTGTTTTGGTTATCTTTATTGGTGCGGTGGTGTAACATTTGCTGAGATTGCTGCCCTTCGATTTCTTAGTGCGCAGGTACATATTTGCTAACTTATTTCCATTTTTCATATGTTTAAAACAAATTCACTTCAATGCCAGCAATTCACTTCAATGTCACTCGTGCATATGTATTTTCCTGATTATAGTTTTTATGCTATGTCATTATGAACTCACTAAGTAGGCTTTGGTTCAACCATTTTATATGGATTTTTAACATAGCCAACGCGATTAGTTGTGTCCGGTGTTATGAAAAACTGGTTTTGGTCCAGTTGCCACTGGTTATTACCATTGATGATTGGTCCACTGGTAGATTGAGCACTTCTGTTGTATCCACCACTAGAGGCGCCAACTGTCGTAGTGGTGGGTGATGGGCGGTGTTGGCCCTGGGCCTCGTCATTCAGGTGCTGTCGTGATGGTGATGGTGACTGGAGGAAGAAGGGAATGTAGGGGGATGTGCGGGGCTGAAGCATGGGGAAGGACCATGCGAAATGATGGGATATATAGTTCCTGACTGGAATTGCTTTAATTATAGATGATGTTACCTAGAACAAATAAAGAGGCATTTTTACTAAGGGGAGAACAAGGCTGGCAAGAGGTGGCTAAACTGACAAGTCGACGGTGTTGTCCAAATAGTGGCTGGCTGTTAGAGATAAGATATAACAAAATCATAGAAATAAGTAGCCTTGCAGGATAGGCTCACTTGTACATGTTGTATAGCTTCTGCAAATTTCACAGTGATACTTTTCTGAAAACTAAGAAATTCACATTACAAAATTCCAAACAGATGATAGGGTCATCTATTTATCACTTAACTAAATTTGTAGTGAAATCTGTCATTTTTTTATGGATTGCTGGGTCAAGATGGATGTCGCGGATCTCTCCCCTCCCTCCCCAAAACCGTTCCCCTCCCTCCCCCAACCCTACTGTGCCGCCAGCATCGCTCGCACTTGCCACTGTGTTAGATTATGTGGCTAGGTCTAGGATATTTTGATGATGAATAATTGACAATGGTTAATTTGTTATGATAAATAATTGGTGATTTTGTTTAGCGTTGTTATGTGAGTTGTGTCGCGTGTGTATGGACTGATGTTGGTCAAGTTGAGACGAACTTGTATCGGAAAAATATTCTTTGGTCTTTGCATATGCAGATTGAGCATGGAGGCGATCATGGTCGATGATGAGGAGGACCGGGACTAAGATGGGGAGATCTAAGGTCCAGACGGTCGAGAATGTCATGCGAGATGGTCAGGCTCATGTTTGGGGCGCATGAAGAACAGAGATGGATGATACATGTGGAGCTACGGAGGTGTGGTCCGAAGGCTACAACACGTGGTAGATGGTGCGTGGAGAAGCTACGGGAGGTGTGATCCTATAGGCTTCGACACGTGATGAGTTGGAGAAGATGGAATTTTGGAATTTTGGTTCGCAGAATTTGTCGTGACATAATTTTGATTCTCGTCCCGCGCTCCGTGAAGAAAAAGGCCAAAGTCACGTTCAATCACGCACAGCGACATCTCTCGTTGGTCGATGTGAAGCCCTCGCCAGCACACCCGCTTTTATTTCTCAGTTCGCGCATCGCATCTCGCGGTCGGCCTCGGCGAGTCATCATCTCGGTTGCGTGAGCTTTGTCTCTGCATCGAACAACGCACGAAGAAACTGCAGCGATGCGTCATCACATCTTCATTCCTTCGGTCGAGCACGTCTCTTTTGACTTAGAGCAAGTATAATAAGAGGCTGTTAGTAGGCTGTATACTGAAGTGGAAGAGAGAGAGGAGAAGAGAGAAAAGAGGTGGGCTGTAAGTTTACAGCCAGCTGAAGCACAAGAACCAAGAAACTGTGAGAGAAAGGGGTGGGTCATACAGCCTTCAGCTGGCTGTAAACTACTATATGAATGGGCTGTAAGTGTCTATACAACCAGCTGAAGGCTGTATTATTAGCCTTGCTCTAATAAAAGCTGCAGTCAACACGTCACGACATCGATCATCATACGTCAAACCGGTTGAGTTCGCACGCAAGCAAAGGAAAATCACAGCGTATCCATGGCTGCATGCATGACCGACTAGAAGTTTTTGCATGCATGCATGCTTGCCGTAGAAGCATTATTTGTGCTCCCATGTGCTCACTGATCAATAAGTTGGAGAGAGAGAGAGTAAGTTAGTTTTTTTATTTACTCTTTTCTGTTATTTTGGTTTCGGTTGTTCTTGTCATGTTTGCAGGTTAGAATTTTAGAAGACAATAAATTAAAAAAAGAGCGATGCAATCATTTACCCCCTCTGATTGCAATCGACGATCCTATACACTGCTTGCATGGCGTTGTTGAGAAAAAGCGGACGTCTACCGGCCTTAGCCACAAGTTGCTTAGAGAAAAGTTTAGTTGATTGATTTGATTCAATCATATATCCTACTTCAGACCAGCAAGCCAGTTCCTGTCAACCTCAGCCTCAGATTATTTGAGCCGAAATCAATGGCAGCTTATGGTAGGACTGAAGTACAATAGATACAAGATGATCTGGGACTAAATTATAACAAATAAATGGCTAAGGTAATTCCGTAATTGTTTGCAATATGCTACTCTCTCCAGTCACAAACGAGTGACATTTTTTACTTTTCAAAGTCAACAAGATGCTTCCATTGACCACCAAATTCTCTTATCGTAAATTTGGAAAAAGTTGTAAAAGTACAATATGATGAAAGCATTTTTCATAACAATTTCACTCGTACCATTTTCATATATCCAAATCATACGTTTTAAATAGCATCTTTAGTCAAATTCAATAGCTTTGACTGCACACATTCTAGGGCATCACTCTTGTGTGACCGGAGGAGGGAGTAGTTGATATCCTTGAAAGCTATGCCACATCTCAAGAATTCCACCCCCCCCCCCCCCCCCAGAGAACAGACTAAGTTGGCAGGCCAGAACAAAAATTTACTAGCATTTTGATTAAATTTATTGGTCAGAATTTGCGTTCTAGGCAGCAATTGCATTTCAGCTGTTGTGTACTTATGTTTCTTTCAATTGGCCTATCAATTGTTACATACGAGGTGCCATAGAAGGGTGACTCCTAAGGTCTAATTAATAAACATTATATCTTACGATAGGTTGGTTAAAAAACATTAACCAATTTTGGATGAGAAATTTCAGTCCTAAAAAACAACGATAAAGTAAGGGTAAGTCCGAAGACTCAGCAAGCACACGATAAAACAGTAACATTACTTTAGCAACTCAATCGATTGCATGAACCGTAAGCTGTAACACAACTCTATAACTATAAACTGTAAATCAACTCTGTAACTGTAATCTGTAAATAAATTCTGTATGTAAACTGTATCACTTCCTCTGTCACTTTCATGCAATGCAATGCTATGCAATGCATCTGTAACTGTAAACTGTAAATTAATTCTCTGTCGTTGGTACATCAACCATCAAATCACATTTATGAACTGTACCCTAGAATCTCTGGGTTTCCTCCCTGTCATCTAATCATTTCTTGCAAATATAATGCGATGCAATGCACCTCTGTATGCAACTTATACCGGTATAGCGGAGTTGCTTCACCCGTCAGTGAAACCCCTCTACCTCCATCCCTGGAGGGGCGTACCGAAGTAGGTCTCGATTTCCCCACCGTCGTGGGAGGCCTACCGTCATAGGTCCATGAATGCAATGCATAATGCGCCATTGTATGCTGCTTATACCGGTATAGTGGAGTTGCTTAACCCGTCGGTAAAGCCCCTCTGCCTCCATCCCTGGAGGTGCCTACCAAAGTAGGTCATGTCATTCCCACCGCGTGAGATGCCTACCATCGTAGGGCGTTCATGATGCTCATGGTGCAATGCAAAAGCTACATTCTTCAAATGTTGATATTCCATCATAAGCATCACTCATTACAATACAATCAACAGATAAACCGGGATATCATTCCATAACACAGCATAATTCATGGCATAAAATAAACACCAGGAATTCATCACAATCCACTATTCTACCATACACTTGCCTGTTAACCCGGCGGACGGTGCGTGGACGGCACCAGACTCGAACTGCCACCTGAACAAGCAATACCCAGACTCAATACATTATAGCAATACACGCACAAAGTCGTTCCTATGTGCAAAACCAACATGAACCCCACTCTTTCACAAGATATCATCCCACTATTTCGGTACTCGAACGACCATGTCTTTCTAACCCGAAACCTATCACAGCAATTATTCCGGGTCTGGTAACCTACATAACTCTACTACATATTCTTGGTTACCATAATTTAATATCACACCATCTAAAACTCCGATCTCATCCCGAAGGCCATGCTATCTCACATCGACTGTGGCCATCCTGAAGGCATATTATCCAAATCATACCACCGAACTCGACGTTCCAACATTCTATAGAGCTCTAGCAAGAGCCGATGTTAATTAGTCTAAACTAATTAACCCATACTAGTTAGTTACGCATGCACCGACACAACACCACATGGCCAGCGTTCTTCACCTATTCTACTCACATGGCCACAACATCATCGCTTGGCACATGAATTCCAGCCGCTAGCCATGTTCTAACTAACGTATGCATTTATCTCGCTACTCGACAAATCAGCCCCTTCATGACTCAATATCAAATATCGACATTTTAGCATCTACGCAAAATGATAAATAAGCGGGGAAATGGTCTCGGGGCGTTACCCTAGCTCCGAATAATTGGATTCGAGCTCCTCCTCCCTTGTCTTGGTTGGACCTGGCGGATCAGGCACCAGATCAGCCTTCCCCTTTTTTCCTTCCTCTCTTTTCTTCATTCTTTTCTTTTCCTCCTTTCTTTCCTGTCGGCCAGCTGGTTCCTCCTTTTCTTGCTTTCCGCACGCCGGTACACCTCCTCCTTCCTCTCACCTTCTCTTCTCTTTTCTTCCTCTTCCCTTTTTTTCAACCAGCTGCTACTCTTCTTTTTCTTTTCACGTCGACAGCTTCTCCCTCCTCTCTTTCTTCACTCCGCCGCCGCCCTTTTTCTTCCTCCCGTCGGTCGGCAACCCCCTCCTCCTCACGGCCGGCGTCCTTCCCTTCTTCTCCAACAGCCGGCCCTCCTCCACTCCCGTGGAGCGGCGGTGACAGCAAGATGTGGCCGGAGGAGCGGCAACGCTAGCAACTTGGCGATGGAAATGGCGTCATCAGCAGCAGGGGCAGCGAGGAGCGACGGCATCGACAGCTAGTCAACGGCGACACGCGCGTGGGGGAAGACGGTGACGACTGCTAGAGGGCAATGAGTGGCGGCGCTGGGGGCTGACGAGCGGCGACACCGGCAGCTACGCGAGCGATGACAGAAGCCGCGAGGTGGAGGTGCGTAGAGAGCTGCGACGGTAGGGAGAGCACGGGAGGAGGGGAAGACAACTCGGCTTTTGCTTCTTCCCCCGCTGCTCTTTCTCTTATATGGGCACCAAGATGGGCCGGGCTGGGCCTCATCCGGCTCAAGTATTACAGAGGGGTTTCCTTGTTTCGTTTTGCATCATAGTTTTTTCTGCAACTGCAAATGTAGGGTTGTGCGCGTGTATTTATCAGGAGATTTCTTTTCTCATCTGGAGTGTATATATTAGTACTATTTATCTCCTGTGCAAATACAAATAGACAAGTAGTGGTGGGTGGAAATGCCGCATTGTCATTTCGATTTTCATTTCTATTGCTTAATACTTTGTTTATCTAGATGGAAATGCCCCAATTTGCTGAATGAGCTTCCCACGCGTGCAGATCTCTGTTGTGTCCACCTGTAATTTAATTTAGTAATCTACACCTGGAATACGACTGCGCGAGAATGGATCGAATATAAATGGATAATAATTGATATATTTGTTTATATATTTTTTAGATGTGGATACAAATATAGGTACTCTGGATACAAATATGAATAATTAATATGAAATATAAATACAGAGCAACTATGAATAATGTGAATATTTCTCAAAAATATAAAAATCATTTTAAACTGTATGCACAAAATGAACAAAAAACATAAATAGTTTATTTGATCCAAACATTTACAAAAGACATTCATGAAATCTTTAAGCTAAAGTTTTTTTTCTAACATTATGTATTGATGTATATATTAATATATAATGGGCTACTAAAGTATCATGTAAATGAGTTGGATTGAAATAAAGGATATATAATGTAGATATCTGATCCCTAAATATCTAGATAATTTGAATTCGTATTCGTATTGGGTGGATAGTGAGCTATCAAATTTTTATTTGTATTGATAAAAAAGATCCTTATTCGTTTTCGATCTGATTCCTACCAAATATCCAAGTTGATAGTATCTGAATTCAAATATAGTCCGCATCGGTCGGAAAATGTCTGGTTCGTTTACAGGTCTAGTGTTCAGTTATTCTCTTTCCTGTTGCTGCATTCTAGCTAAGGAAGCAACACAACCCTTTTTGATCTTCCAGTCTCACGACCAGCATCACACATCGTCATTCTCGGGTCTGTCAAGTCATTGGAGCATAGTAAACCTGACTCAAAATATTGACAACGAAATTATTGAGGAATCTAATAATCTTGAGGCCCACCAAAAAATCAAGCGCAGCCATGCACACGTCTTCGCTGGCAATATGCTTGTGACGTTGATAGAAAACAGCTGGGAGACTGTCAGGCAGGCCAAGGGTAAGTTCTTTTGAGTTTATGCTTCAATTTCGGTTTCTATTTCTACAATAACTTACTATTAAACGATATATTTTTTTAAAACGGAGTTTACAAATAAATTGTAGTATAAACTATACCGAGTTCAGCTGTACTAACTAAAATCATATGTGACTATTTTTTTTACGTACTGCCTCTCACAAATAAACCAGAACTGAATGATCCCATCATAAATAATGTATGCTGATAATATGCTAGTTGGAGATGGGAGTCCCGAAGGGAGGCGGCTCCGGCTATTATTCCTTTCATGCTGAGCATAAGGTTATCTCGCAACAGATGAATGCATATGGTTAGAGCTAATAGCTTTTAACACTAGCATAAGTATTTGTGTGAATGAATAATTGATTAGTCAATTTGTAAAAATTATCCCGAAAAGCCAGCCGAGAAGCCATTGTTGTAATTTTTTGTTTTGCTGAGATACTGTATTGAGACCCGCCTGGTACACGACACGCGAGAACACAACGCAAGCAGAGATGCTCCTCCTCCACCGTGGGACCAGGCCCCTTGCCGTGACGTGATGGACAAGCAGCGCCTCTGCTCTCCGGTCTCCACGCAATGGACTGCGCCTTGTCGTGATGCTCCTCCTTCACCGTGGGACCCCTTGCCGTGATCCGTGGGTGACGCGCGCCGGTGGAAACTTCGCTGCGCCGCGCCCAGATGCCGCAAGGAATAAGGATACAACACCTCTGCCTTCACGTGATGCTGGACATGATGCGCCCTGCCTTGGGACCCAGCAAAACGAACATACGACCAGTTGGGTGCCGCTCACTTGAATTGAAAATAGTGGCTTATATTTAAAATTACAGTATAACTAATACGTGCTTATTTAACGTAATTAAATTTAAAAAATTTAAAAATAAAAAAAATAGGTTAACCCATCACGGACAATTCAAACGAATACGGAAAAAACTGAACCAGCAAAAAAGCTCAAAAAAGCCAAAAAGATAGAAAAAGATGAAATTTAGGAAAAGTGAAAAGTAAGTTAGTAGCCAGAAGCTCAAGCCGAAATGAGCGGGGCCCTACATCGATCTTTTTTTCTAAGGGCACTAAACACTTGATTTTCCTGTATATTTATACTCAGTAAATTATAGGTATGAAAACAAACTAGGTATGTCACATCATGCCATAAAAAATAACACAACTCATTTAACTCGGATTCCTACCATATATAACAAACCTACTAAAATAAGATTAATTCTGTCAACCATTTCATTCATTTAGAAATAGTCATAAGCTCAAAAGAAAAGGTAGTCTTGAGTTGTTGAAGAAAGAAAAGACTAACCAGATTGTTAGAAGCTCTATACGATGGGATGCACCACCGTGGTAAACATTGATAGAGATCGAACAAATTGGTCGGCTGGTACGGGCGTAGTTGTTCGGAATTACAAGGGTGGTTTTATTGCTGCTAGGTGCAGCACAATATGTTGGGCCTGCTTATGCTTTTTCAGTGGAGACCGTGGGCATTTCGAGATGGTTCGAATCTGATTGAAAGGAGTCAGTTGATTTGTGGAGGAGCAGGCATGAGTCCTCCATTGTCCGCATCCTGAAAGAGGCTCAAGGGCTGGCTGTTTATTCCTTGATCCGTATTGTCTTCAAGCATAGGGAGTCGTCAGATTGTTGTGTGAAGTTCGCTTAAATATTTTTTTGTCGATCGTCTGGAAGCATGCTTGTCTGTGGTTTCTTGTAACTTCCCTGGGTGAGGACTCTATTTTGTTGCAACGTTTATAAAAGCTCTTGGCTTTCTCTCATTAAAAAAAAGATTGATAGGACTCTTCTCTCATTTTTCACTACCATATCAACCTATCAGTAAAGAGTTGTTAATTATTCTTATGTTCATTGTGACATTTCACATTTGTGATTAATCTTGAATTGCATGTCTGCAGTGTTGTTGATCATTTGTTTGGCAACACAAGCATCTAATTTATGACTTAAACCACGCCAGCTAGCCAAAATTTTGTTACGTAGTAAACTAAAAGCCAAATCATGCGAGCAATCAATAGTCAAAAGAGGTGTCGGTAGGGACGTGGTGTAACATCCTGAAAATTTAAATTTTGAAAATGTGAAGCTTTTGAATTATTTTTGCCATATATTTTATTTGAATTGAATTCTATGGTGCTTTTCTGAATTTGGTTGAGGTTCAAAATTTTTTTTTTTGAAGAATACATAAAAGACAAAGACAAATATTAATAATGCTCTAAAAGGAAATGTGCAAATAATAGAAAACTAAAATTGTAAATACGAATATGAAAAGAGGATCCAGCATAAGAAGAGAGAAACTAAGTTAAAAATATAAAATCTCATTTTTGAAAATAATGCATAAATAGCAATAAAAGCGGATGAGCGGAATACAAACACATATACATACATGTATATGTGTATATATATAAATTGGGCAAGAAAGAGTTTAGCATTAGGAAATAAAAATATGCAAAATTAAATAAGCCAGCAAAATAACAATATATGAAATTATAAATATATATATACATCCTGTGCACACATAAATCAAAAGAAAAAAACAAAAGAAAAAAAAAAGAAATCAGCTGGCCGCACGGCCCAGCCCACTCCGCGCCCCCGCCCGCGTCTCTCCCACTGACAGCCGGCCCCGCTCCACTCCGCGCCCGCCCGCTCCTTCTTTTCTTCTCTGCGCCGCGCCCCTCCTTCCTCTCTGCCGTGCGCAGCTTCCCTCTGCCCCGTGGCGGTCATGCACTGCGCCGCCCACCGATTCCTCCTCGCCGCCCCCGGTTTTCCCCGCGCCGCCCACCATTTCTCTATCCCCCCCCGTGACCATAAGTCCCTCCGCGCCACACCTTTTCCCTCATTTCAGACCGAGCGTGCCCACACCGTGAGTCCGCCACTGCCGCCTCCTTGCCGTTACCGGCCGTCCGGCAACGCCCCGCCGCTCCGAGCGCATCCAGGCGTGCCTCAAGGAGCCTCCTACCTCCTTCCCCACTTAATCGAACCCCCGTGTATCCGGCTCATCGCACGGTCCATTTCCTCACCGCCGGCTGCCGCCGCCATTCCCCCTGCCGCTCCCTCCTCGGCAAGACCCCCCGCGATTCATCGTCATTGGAGCGACTCCCCACCGCCACAAACCTCCTCCGACGGTCGCCGGCGCTCCTCCTCCACCCAAGCTTGCCGGCACCGTGCTCCTGCCCGCGCCGCCGTCGGCTCCCGGTGCCAGCCCACCTCGAGTCCTCTCCGGCCTTGCCAATGCCTCCGGTGAGTCCTTCGTGCCCCTCTCCTGCTCATGCCCCCTCTATTTCTTTCCCTCCTCCCTCTGGCCGCCGTCGCCGTTGACGACCTCCCTGCGCCCGCCGCTCCTCGCTGCCGCCAGCTCGTCTTGACGCCTTTCTGCCAGACTCGACGCCTCCTCGGGCTCCCATGGTCTCCTGGGGACCCATTCTGGCCATCGCCGGCATCTCCCGGCCGCCCCCCCGCCGGCGCCGCCGCCGAGTCCATGCGCCGCCGGGTTCCTCTGTTCTGCCCCTCCCTTGCCGCTCGGAATAATTCAATAATAAGCCTCCCTCTGTCAGCCCAGGCAGTGTGCCCACTTGGCTAGCCGCGTCACCGTTCGAATTCCAACAGTAAGGTCCCGTGTTCGATCCCACCGACCACCCCTTTTTCCATTTTATTTCATTTCAAGTTTTGTACCTCATTCTAATTAGTAAAAATTATAGAAAAATTGGAGAATAATCTAGGACACAAAATAAGTTTAGTTGGGATGTAGAATAAGATTACTCCATATTTAATGTCTGGGTAATTACTGCATGAGTAGCTAATGTAATTGGAACATTTAACAAAAGACTAAGTTTTAATTAAAGGTATTAATAAAAGATGACTTTGGTTAATTATCTGAAATTTCATAAAGAAAAGCGGCATTGGTTAAATGTTCCAAATTTAGTAAAAGTACCCTTAGTCATAAATAAAATACAGGATTCAATATCTAGCACATTGTCATTCAATAAATCTTGGAGATAGAATACTGTTAAGCAACAAATATTAGGAGTATGGGACTAATCCGCAGATAATACTAAAGTTTTTCAAGATAGAGACGAGTTTAGTAAATGTTTAATCCTAGATCAAACAACATATGCCAGTAACTAATGTGCTCCGAATGTTTGTTTTAAAGCTTAAGAATAATTGAGCTGTAAACAAAATACTAATGGTACCATTAAATTAAATCATGATGTTAAACTCAATAAATAATAATACTAAGCCTGGTTTAACAAGCTAGGACTCATACGAATAGATCCTAATTCGAATGAAACTAAGCCTAGTAGTAATTGAGGATATGTAAACTATCACATCACAAAATGCTGTAAACCCGGGCTCTAGTATTAATTTGGCAAGCCAAAATTTGTATACCCCGTGTATGGCATATACCCAGAATAATAGCACTCAACAAAATAATGCTAAGATAAATTTGTGCACCTATTCATAGGTCTAACCTAACTCATGGAACTTCCTTGATAAATACAAAATGATAAAAGAAATTATTAATAAAAAGGTCAAGCCTCGCTTTTGCCCAATCGGCCATGTCTGGCCACCTTCCTTTCCCAACAACAGATAATTCCTGTAGGTACATCTTCACTTTTGATCCCTTGTATTTCTAAAATTTTCCCTCACGGTAAAGCATTTAGACAACTTGTCCTCCTGCTCAAACCCAGCTACCGCTGTGTTTACAACACATCAACCTAAACCATCCTTCTATTCTCCAACCATAATAAATGCATAATTTAAAGTAAATCGGGTATTTAAAGTGATTGGATTTATTTGGATCTCTTGAGTTATTTGTTTTTATTTGGATTCAGTTGTTTGCCGTGTAATTAGAAAATTGGGAGTCGTGAAGATTCTATGGATCAAGCGAGACAGAGATCGATGAAGACCAGGAGTTTAGGATCACCGCATGAGTCAACTTTGTGTGAGCTCAAGACCGCGGTAAACCGCGCCAGGCGAGTCAATACTTTGATCATGTTGAACCTACTTTTCTGCAAATTATTTTTGTTTAAATTATCAAACTGCATGCTGTTATTTTATATGCAAATGCATGATTAATTTTATATTCTAGTTATACGCCCATTGTTTGCCTTGATTAATATTACACCTCCTTTGGAATATTTGAATGTGTAAACCTTGTCGCCCTAGCAAAATTATAATAGTAACATTTCGAAAATAAGTCTCTAAATATATGCCATGCTTAGTACTGCTTAGATAATCGGGGGCACCAAAATGCCCCAAAGCATCACTTTGAATCATGACAAATTGGTCTGGGCAGTCATGGTGGAAATGACTGATATATGTTGTATTGATTATTTCATGTTCCCAAAAACCCTACTTGCTTGAATATCTGGGCGGATGGTTCGAGGGTGTGAATGTGAGTGGTGCAGTGGAAGCACAAAGGGGATAGTGGTAGAACCGCCCAGATAACCCTAAGGACTGAATCTTGTGATGACCTCCCAGTGTACAACAGTACAACCACAAGCTGGCAAAATGTAGGTAGGGTTTACTAATCTGTGTGGCTCTAAGGTGGTTATGTGAAGGTATGACCACGAGCAAAGGGATGGATGGTCTCATCCCCGCCTTTGCCCGTGATGGCTCACGAGGGACCCTTCCCGAGGATGTGCGCATCTACGGAAGATAGACCTTAGCGGGCGTAACCACAGTAGGACTATGCATTGTAACGATCCTGTGATAGTCTACTCAACCGCATGGCTAAGGAATCATGTGGGGCAACGAGTGGATTTATCTCTTGTGGGTAAAGTGTGCAAACTCTACAGAGTCTAAAACTATTCGAATAGCCGTGCCCACGGTCAAGGGCGGACATGGGAACTTAACCAGATATAGTTCTATGTCAAAAACTTTGTGGGTGGGAATGGAAAAAGTGGAGGGCAGTGGGAAGCCCTGATTTGAGTTGTCCTGGGTGTCGTCCCAGTGGTAAGTTAAGCGGCTATAACGCTGAAACATGTTATATGGTGTGATGCCATATGTATGGAAAAATTATGGTGATATTAGACATATGGTGTGATGCCATATGTATGGAAAATCATGTTAATATTCCTTGAACATTATGTTTTGTTCCAAAGCTGCTAGGTCTCAGGAAATTTTATGTATTGTATTTCAAATAGTGGCATTTCTATTCTTACAAAATAAAAATGGGTGGAATAAACAGGGTTGTGAGTAAAGGAGATGGATGTTTTTAGTATGCACATAAAGGTATTGGTGGATTCAGGTCGATCATGAACAGGAAATGCTAGTGTGGGTTCTGAGAGAAATAAATTAGTGGGGTCCAGTTGAATAGATAGGCTAGATAAATGATCTAATTGAATTTTCAGGAACTTGGAGAAATAATACAAGTATTGGAGTATAATTCTTGATTAGTGATATTCTTGGTGGATATATATAATAGTGAATCGTATACTTGGTCAATGATATTCTTGGTGGATGTATACTCAATGATTTTGGAGAATTAGGGAGTGCAAAGGTAAATTGCTGGATTACTACACTAATGATTAATATAAATTCTTGGAAGATATTGGTGATAATGGGAATCAATAGGAGATGATCAATTACTAGAGGGACGAATTGAATTTCTGAGAAGATTGGAGGATTCATATCAATTAGTGGATTATAATCTTGGTAAATTGAATTTTCGATGGAGGTATATTTGTGGATTAGCTAGTGGTAGATAATGGAAAATGAGATTGATTATTGGATTATGGTTTTGAATCAATGACGAAAAGGATTGAATACGAATGATATCGGTGAATTTGAAAGTAACTATGTTATAGAATCATTACAATTCAGAGGTGGGGAGCTGATGAATAGTAATGACAGGATTGGATTATTAGTAATTCAAAATACAAAGTATGATCGGTGGATTAAATGAATGATGACACTTGCTGTTTGGAGTTTTAGACAGCAGTCAATAAAGAAAGTGCATTTTCGGTGGATTAAGTCAATATTGGCAATTGTAGTGTGGAGTTAGGTAGCAATAATAACACTTTGATTAAATAATAGTAATGATGCTACTAAAAGCGATTTTTGGCAAATAAAATAACCCGAGCCTCTCCTTTGTTAAGCCATGCATACTATTTATTTGCATTCTGTGTATTCGCTCGCGGAGTATGGGGTCGGAGTGCTCACGCTCGCTTTTGCGACAAAATTCAGGATCAGGAATCAAATCACCTCGCCTCAGCAACACGATTGGACATGCTGGCAAAGATGATGATGACGTCAATGGCTAGGTCGCGAACCTCTAGTTGGCTGCCTGTGGGCATGTCCTGAAGGACCCACCTGTGTGCTCGTTCTTCCGCTGCTGCAATTTTATGATTTCGGCCTATTCGGCCCATGAGTAAGTCTATTATTTTAATTACGCTTCCGCATAATATGTATTTTGATATTCAGAACTGTAATCTGTGAGCACTATCTGCTGATCCAGGGAATAGTGCGGTGGAATCACAGAGGAATCCGGATATTAATATCTGGGTCCCTACACGTGGAATTCCATGCGCATCCATATTTTCGAAGGAACAGAATGATTTGTGCGATTTTGTTAGGTCTAGGTCTTTCGGCGATTCTGTTTCACGCTCGTCTGAAGCAGCGCTTCGGAAGCCTCCGTGCAGACGTCGCTTTATCCAGTCGGTCACATGTCTTCGGTCCTCAGTCGGAGCTTGAGGAAGGGGAAAGCCACGTCATCCCGAGGCAGCAAGTAGCAGCGAGCTAGCGATCTCGTGCAAGAGGTCAAGTCTCCGGTCGGAAGCGGACGAAGAGCAGCAGATGCACGTCCATCGACAAGAAGACCAGAAAAAAAGTGAAAGCTTGCACGTGACAGAGCAAGAGATTAATTCCAAGAGAAGCATTTTCTTGTGACAGGAGATGGTCAACAATTTTTGGGGGTGGCGCCACTTCCACGCAAGGTGGACACAGTGACCGTTGGGTTGAACTGAAATAAACTAATTTATGATGAAAATTATATTATATCTAATTGAAATTATACTATAGCTGATGAAGACTTATTTGGTATAACTAAATTTAAAAATAAAAAATAGGTTAACCTATCATAGATAATGCAAATGAATACGGGAAAAAAAAGAACCAGCAAAAAGCTCAAATAAAACCAAAAATAAAAAAACGAAATTTAGGAATAGTAAAAAATAAACTAGATGTTAAAAATTTAAATCGAAACAAGCGAGACCTTAAGGCTAGAAGAGTAGAGGGAGCAAACATCAGAAACATTTGCACGCCAGGAGTAGCATCCGCCATTCCACCCGATCCATCGAGTACATCGACACGAACGTGGACATAGAGCGACATGTTGCTCTTGAACCTGAGCATGTTGGACAGCTCTGGCGCGTAGAACATGATGGCGTTGATCCCCGTGAACTGTTGGAATATCTGGAGGAGCACGGCGATGACGAGCTAGGGGCGGACACGAGGTGCTGCACGGTGCGCAGGACCGGAACCCGAGGCCATCAACTTTCGCAGAGCAACCACGCGGAAATCAAGTTCCAGCGCCACACGCTCCCGCCATCTCCGAGTCGGAGGCACAAAATTGTGCGGTGAAAAATAGGAGCATCGGTTTTCTTCGGTCCAAGCCTCTTAAGTTAAAGGTAGAAATCGGCCAGGGTTTTTTCGATCTTGAGCGGTTATATTTGTACTGTCTATAATAACTAGCTTTTAAACGGTGTATTTTTTCACAGCGGAGTCAACAAGAAGATTATAGTAAAAATGTACTGAGTTCACTTGTATCGGCTAAAATTACATGTGACTATTTTTCTGTGCGTACCACCTCTCGCAAACAGCCAGAATTCAAATATTTAAGCCATAAACCATAAGACCAAAGGAACCCACCCTCATCAAACCGTCGAGTAAAATGATAATAAAAAACAATGTTTTAGTTTAATCTCTTAGCTCAAGTGAAAAAGCAAAGTCCAATACTTAGCAACTATCTGTAAGATCGAGGAGGCCGACTAGAGGGGAGGTGAATAGGCGGTTTTAAAAATTGTTCTTTCAATTAATATCAATTTAAAGATCTATTCTATTTGTCTAATCTAAGTATATAATGCAGAAGTTTAAATAAATTTGGTTTAGCATAAATAGTGCCTAGATCAAATAAATTCACTTAAGTGCACTAATACCTTAATGCTATGTCAAGGTTTGCAATTCTAGGATGACAAGCAATCAATTTAATTCTATGTATGTAAATTGCATGAATATAAATTGAGCACAAAGAAATAAATCACAATTGACACAGTCTCTTTTTACCGTGGTGTTCGGAGACTTGCTGGTCTCCCCTAGTACACATTGAAGTTAGCCTAAACGAATTGAATCAGCTCTACAAATTAATCCAAAACACCTTAATCCACTAGTGGTAACTCTTTTTCGCTTCGGATCTACAAGTGGTAGCTCTTTCCAGCTCCACATATTAATCCAAAACACCTTAATCCACATGATGTGCTCTGAATTGGGACGCAGCAAAACGAACACAATGGATAAATATCTTTTTTCCAGGGTACAGTTTTCTTGTATATTTATACCTAGTAAATTATACATATAAAAACAAACTAGGTATATCATATTATACCATAAAAATATAACATGACTTATTTAACTCGGACTCCTACCATATCTAACAAATCTATTAAGATAAAATTAATTCTATCAGTCATATGTTGGAAAGAACAAGACAGCCTCGAGTGGCCGAAGGAAGAAAAGACGAAACAGATTGTTAGCAGCTCTATACGACGGGAGGCATCGCCACAGTAATCATTGATATGGATCGAGCGAATTGGTCGGCTGGTACGAGCGTTGTTGTTCGGAATTACAGGGGTAGCTTTATTGCTGCTGGGTGCAGCAAAGCAGTATGTTGGCTACTTATGCTCTTTCAGTGGAGACCGTGGCATTTCGAGATGGTGTTCATAATCGAATCTGACTGAAAGTAGTTAGTTGATTTGTGGAGGAGCAGGCGTGATGACAGGTCATCCATTGCCCGCATCCTGAAGAAGGCTGTTTATTTTCTTGATTTCAGTCTTGTCTTCAAGCCATGTCCATGGTTTCTTGAGGGAGTCGTCGAATTGTTGTGCGAAGTTTGCTCGAATATTTTTGGCCGATCGTCTGGAAGCATGTTTGTCCATGGTTTCTTGTAACCTCCCTGGATGAGGACTCTATTTTGTTGCAACGTTTATAAAAGCTCTTGGCTTTCTCTCAATAAAAAAAAGATTGATAGGACCCTGCTCTCATTTTTCACACCATATCAACCAATAAATAGAGTTGTTAATTATTCTTATATTCATTGTGACTTTTGTGATTAATCTCGAATTTGCGTGTCTGCAGGGTTGTTGATCATTTGTTCGGCAACACAAGCAGCTAATTTATGACTAAAACCACGCCAGCTAGCCAAATTTTTGTTACGTAGTAAACTAAAAGGCAAATCATGCGAGCAATCAATAGTCACAAGTGTCGGCAGGGACCGTGGAATTCCATGCGCATCCACATTCCAAAGGAACAGAATGATTTGAGGTCAAGGTCTTCCAATCGGCTCCAGCTCTTCACAAACGTAAACTAATTGCTCTAATTTTATGACCACATACATCACATGAGGCTTGCAAACAGCATGAGGTCGCCACAATGTTCACATATGCTGCAAGTTTATCAAACACCATTTCTATCGTTTCACACCAAAATCTTTCTGAATACTCAACTATTGCATTCATTGAATTCATTAAGTCCTATTTCTTTTGCGTTTTCCATCAACATAAAATTTTCGAAGGAAATTGCTTTGTTTTTTACTTTTTTAGGGTAGTGTTAGTCTTTTTTTTTTGTTTCCGTAGCTGCACAGCATCATTTGTTTTTCACCAATGATCCATTTCCTGATCTAGAATAGACAATGGTGATTTTACTCAGAAGTCTGACGACCCGAAAGTGCATAGGATATGGTAGCACTTTCTCTCAGAGTATTCTAAGGTTTATTATTGTATCTCAGAGGACGTGAATATTCTAATATCGTCTAGCAACTATTTAATTAACTATAATTAAATGACAGCAGGGGTTGCAATTATTATGAAGAATAATATTAGAAGACTAAATAAAGCTAATACTAATACTAATGGTACGACTATGAGACGGTTTTTCTGATGAATAAATGTAGGGCCTATGGTCTTATGATCACTGCAACGTTAGAGAATCTTTGAGATAATTATAATAATATAAATAACTAGAGCAATTGCAATGATATCAAGTATTCATGTAGACGACACACCCTAAGTATACTCCCTTGGATAAACATTGTAGAAGAGTGGCTATGCCAAACTCCTCAAATGGATTGCTTTCGAAAGCTGATCTCTTTGGCTTTCATTGTCACCAACTACTGACCAATCTTTCATGCACCACTTGTTGCTACCCCTCGTTGTGTTGACCTTTGGAGCATCGGGCCCATCGAATCCTAATATGGAGGAAAAGCGGACAAATTTTAATAGCAAAGATAAATATAAAAGCATATATGAATGTTATATCATCCCCTTAATCTCTACCGCTACATGGCTACCTATACCCTTAGACCTAAGAGGGTTACTTACTCATATTCATGGTGACAAAAAACAATTGATAAAGATATGAGAACATAATGGCAATGACTTGAAAATAACAAGTATATATTAAATATGATGTTGCCGATGTTCCGGTTACACCGATAGATGAATCACTACTATAGAAAAGGTCATCACAGATGGTTTTGCGAGCCATCTGAGTTTATGGGTCAGTAATAATATGAGAGCATCACAGACAGATATCGAACCGTCTGTGATATAGATATATCACAGACGGTTTCAACTACAAACCATCTGTGATAGTCGACTATCACAAACGATTATAGTTGAAACCGTCTATGATATTCTTTTCTATTTAGAAATTATTTCTATTAGTTGGCTAGTCTCAGGAAATGCTAGCTGTGCCCTCTAAAACAAACATATCAACATAGTATATATACATATAATTTACATTCATTCGTTTAAGAAAGAACATCCATTTCACAAATCAATTAACTGAAATGAAATAAATTGTCCATCCATGAACAAATACATGTACTCTTGAATAATTAAGCTCAAATCTTATCGCAGTGAAATTTATTATACATTGTGGAATTCCACATCTTCTTTTATGACTTAAGACTACAAGAAGTACACACACTGTCCATGAATCTCTGAGAGGTCGGGCTGTTCCAACAGAGTTATAGCGATGGACACAACCTGTCGGTAGGCAGATTAATATCATGCATACATATGTAAATTGATAAGTATGAAATAATTATGGCATGCAAGATTGACAAATTAACTTGAGGATCAATATTGATCTTCGCAGAATCGACGAGTAGTTGCATGTTGTGGCAAACATAGAATCCACAGGTATTGCCCGACGACTGCTGGTGGCACTGCAAAAATAAAATTTGTTTGTTTGATAGTCATTACTATGAAGTGTTATATAGGATTAATGTATAAAAGTGAATGCCGAGAAATGTAGATCGTATTGTAGGGCGTCCTTCCTTTTGGATTTCCGTACCTTTCCAACGTACATGGTGAACGACCTATGTGATTCCAAGAAGATAGCTTTAGTCACTAGAAAGGAAAGACTACAATAGAGTTATCTATGGAGGAAATGTGTTTACCTGTCGATTAATTGTTGGACAACTGTGAAGTCAGTTTTGGTCATCTTTAGGAAATCAAGGTATATTACCTTGTTCTGTTTTGGTATAATTACAATTAGAATTCAGTGGAACCTATACAGATATGTCATGGTCATTAAACCTAAGTTTGTGTTGCATGTAAAGTACAAATCAATAAGTATAGCCACTAGTGCAGCACTTACCTTTGGTTGTATGGCATAAGTATGAATTCCTTGTTGTGTAACCCTCTAATGCCTTTGTGATGTAATTCTCGACGAATGATGCATCCTCGTTGATGATATCCACAGAGACTAAGCGTGGGTCAAGAAAACCAATCGGTAATTTCATTACTCTGGATTTAGTCACCATGTATATATATTATATATATATAACACAAAAGCAATGAGTTATATATGATATTTATCAGTATTATATGAACATAAACTATGATTGTACACACTTACGATGTCCAACATCGAATGAGTGAGGCGTCGAGGGCGTTGAGTGTGTAGAGATTGAATAAGTCCTCAAAAGTCATCGTGAAGACAGAATCATGAATATTGTGTTGAAAATAATCCGGCGTGAACTTGACGGTGAAACCCGAGCGCTGTTGTTCCTTCGGCTTGTTGGCCTGTTCCATGTACCATGCATGCAATCTCTGGTAAGCCAGTCCTCGGGTTAGGAGGCACTCTTTCGGGATGACCAATGGCTCGCCTATCATGAATTTTTGGGCCGACGGCAAATAGGGGATCTCATCATCTGTCTTCTTCATTTTGCCGTTGTTGCCTCGGCTGTAGGTCGACTTCATAGTAGTCAACCGGGCATGAGATATAGATGCACAGTGCCTTGCTGCATCTGTGCAGGTAGCTCTTGTGTAGATAGCCCCAGTGGACTTGGCACTAGTGCAGGTAGCTTTAGTGCGGATCGCTCCTATGGAATTGGCACCAGTGCAAATTGCTCACGTGGACTTGGCACCGGTGCAGATAACTCGAGTGGACATGGCACCGGTGTAGGAGCCTCTAAGCAAATGTCCCTCTTGGCCACTGGATGAATGTTCCAATGGCTTGCCCTAGAGTCACAACCTCGTTGTTTGGGGCATCTATAGTAGGACGACCTCGCAATTGAAATGAACACCGTCCACATTCACTTTTGTGAAACCTGGCGCGAGAGATACACCATGCACCAATGCGATATGACTGGCCCTAAGAAGCCTATAGGGCAACAGAGACATCTCACTTAAAGCTTGCACTTTGTAACCACCTACATAATGATACAAAATTAGCTACTCCAACATGCCTATCAGTGGATCGAGCATTCCAGAGATAATAATTATTACTAGGATGTCATCAACAGGAAATCGGTGGTCGCTCTCTGAGGTAGGGTTGGACGCGCAGCTACTCCGATGGTTGGGGGGCTGGCTAGCACAGGAGCGGCAGGGGCTTCCTTTTTATTTTCTGAGATGCTGTATCTTTCCATCTCATCTCTGACATACCTTTTCATCTCATGTCTAAGGGATGTCATAATGTCCTCTCATAGCCATGCCTCGTGCTCGGTTTTGGCTCTCTTCCTACTTCGGTACACTTCGTAGTCCTATGAAAAACCATGTTTCCAAGAAACATAAAGACCAAGGTTTCTCATGCCACCTAGGTGCTCTTTGTTTTCCAGGGTTACAGAGAGTATCTCTCTCTCCCAGAGAAGCTGGTTTGATCATGATGGATCATTATGCACTTTGAAAAACGTGTATAAGTGATATATGTGAGTAAAACCTATGCATGTAGGGTTATCGGATTTTTCCCATTGTGCTAAGTGGATAGTATCCATTAAGGGCTAGGTGTGGCTGGTTAGCCCACCTATATAAAGGGATTGGGATAAAGACTTGTGTTATCTCATCCAATCTATCTCTCTTATACTTTTATGTCTAGGATTAGGGTTTGAGAGTTGAGTGTGTTGTGTGTTCTTTGTCCTCTAAGGTGAAATGGCTTTAAAACTTACCTCCTCAATTAAGTAATATATCAATCTTTGTGCATCTCCATGGATCTATTTTGTCTTGATTGATTTGCTCTTAATTTAGTTGGTTTTGATCTTTTCATCTCCATCTCTTTGATTTTGTTGTGCTAAGGACGTGATTGAGATAGGGTTAACCTCTTGAAATCAATCTTCTATTATCTAGACACTTTGATAGTAAGTTCACGAAGAAATCCGATTTTGCTTGATTTTGGCATCAACGAGTGATTTCATTATCCAAGGTTTTTCGACGTGATTTCTTCGGTGTTCTAACTTATTATGACATATGAGAATACATCTAGAGTTATCTTAGCCATCATCTACCGATGAACAAGTTGTATTCAACATTTTTGATTGATCAATTTTGGTGCAATCTTCCTTTAAACTGAAAAATATCTCAACTTTGTCTATGATTTTCACAATCATTTATTGGAATAGATTCTTGATATTCTAGAGAAGATCCCTATTAATTTTCATGTCATTTCGATCTACGGATCAAAAGTTCTATAGATTTTAGTTTTGAAATCGTGTTGAAAATACTATTCACCTTGATTTTATTGTAGCAGCGGTAGTACCACAATTACTATAGCAAGCGGTAGTATCGCAAGTACAGTAATAGTAGTTCTATTTTTGCTGATTTTTCTTGGAATTTCAGTGTCTCATTTCACTAGTTTTTGTGGTGGATTACCACAGTAATCTTTATAGCTCTATAGCTATTAAAGTGAAGAATTAGTGGATATTTGGAGGAAAATTTTAATAAACTATTCTTCTCCCTCTGTTACCATCTTTGGTCCTACAGTTTTAACCATAATTCATAAAAAATTAAGCAATAAATTATGACTAGTATTACCATTATCAAATTTTTCTGTAAACTATATATGCTGCATATCTATGGATTTATCTCGACTCTTCACGGTGCCAATGGCAACGTGACAGTGAAGGGGTAGGGGGGATGGTAAAGATTGTTTCCCCCTTTCGCCGAGGAGATAACCCGAGGTGCACGAACGTTTCAAGCTCATCTATATTTCCTTAAGATATTGGCTCATGTGCGTAGCATGCACCATGTATACAATGTGCTTATATATTTGTGTTCGGTACTTCTAGGTTGTGTTTGGTTCAGGGGATATCCCGGGATAGGGTGGGTTGGACTCTTTTTTTGTAGTGTTTGGTTTGGAGACTTGGTGGGGTGGGTTGGACCCAAAAGAAAAGATTCTCCTGAAAAGTGGGTTGGAACGATCCGCCCAAAACGAGCGAACCGCGCCAACCCACTTCTCTGCGCGCGCTCGCCCGTCTTCCCGCCGCCGCGCCTCTTCCCCGGCGCCGTCTTCCCGCCGCCGCGCCTCTCCCGGCGCCGTCTTCCCGCCGCCGCGCCTTCCCCATCTCCCCGCCGCCGCGCCTCTCCCCGGCGCCGTCTTCCCGCCGCCGCGCCCTTCCCCATCTCCCCGCCGCCCGCGCATGGTGCTCCGGTCGCCGTGCTCCGGTCGTCGCCGTCGTCTCCACTGCCGGTATCCTCTGCACCAACCCATTCTATCCCTCCATCCAAACAAAAAACAAGGACTAACCCATCCTTACAACCAAACAAAAAGTGGGATTATCCCATCCCACATATCTGGGTTGGAGCTATCCCATCCCACCAAGTCTCCAAACCAAACACACCCCTAGTTCTCCTGGACTTAGTGCATTGAGAACAAATACTTGTATGTAGCTCCATGCACAGAAAACAGGCCCAAGTTGCTCATGAGGCTGCACACCCGCATGAAGCCACTTCAATTACCATCTGCATTATAACATAGTACTTATGTTTTGAACATCAACATAATATGATTGTACAAAATATAAAAATATGTTATTATGAAAGTATTTTTCCTATGAATAAACTAATAATATTTTTTTTGCGAAAATATACTAATATTACTTTCGTATTACCAACAAGATACTTTTATCTGTATAAGTAGTCAAAGTTAAAAAAGATTAACCGTGTGATATCTAAAGTGACAACATCTATTTGAGAACAAAGTTACTAACATATGAACATTTCTACTCTCCGATGGAATCGAACTATAGCAACGGTGATTTCCACGAATTCAGCAAATCAAGGTCTTCCCATGTTCTCTAAGTCAACAAGGTCTTCCCATTTTCACATTCTTTTGCGCAACAAAGCTCCAGGCATTAGGTATAAATCAGCTTAATTACTAGCTTTCCTTCTCGCGCAACTGCTCTGCTCTTGGCAATGCACCACTCCACGAGCATGGCCACCTCCAGCCCCACCGTCACTCTAGTACTACTGTTGGCGGCGTCTGTTGTTATTGTCGTCGCTCCTTCGCCGAAACGCGGCAATGGTATCGTCGACGCGTCGTCGCGCTGGCTTTCAAAGCCCAGCTCTCCGACCCCTCGGCGTTCTTCTCACTAATCGGGCGACGACCGCCTCCTTCTGCCACTCTTGGGTCGGTGTCTCGTGCGATCGCCGCCGCCGCGCGTCCACGACCCTCGTCTTTGTCGGCGTGCCACTCCGAGGGAACATCTCCCCTCATCTTGGTAACCTTTCCTTCCTCACTGCCCTAGACCTTAGCAGCACAGAGCTCACGGGCTCCATCCCACTGGATCTTGGAAGGTTGCGTCGTCTGAGATCTCTTGTTCTTCGCAACAACAGCTTGTCTGGCCTCATTCCTTCTACAATAGGAAACCTGACAAGGCTTGAGTACATTGATATGTGGCACAACAACCTCTCAGGGCAAATCCCTCGCGATCTGAGAAATTTGCACGATCTTACACACCTAAGTCTGTCAGCGAACTACTTAACCGGGCCGGTATCAAATGATTTGTTCAACAGCACTTCTCTGCTAAGATATCTGGACTTAGGGAACAGCAGTTTGTCAGGAGCAATTCCACATGCCATTGGCTCCTTGCCCATGCTCGAACTCCTTGTCTTTCAAAGAAACCACTTCTCTGGTCCGGTACCTCCAACCATTTTCAACATGTCCAGGCTGCAATCCATGTATCTTGAAGGCAACTATGACCTGAATGGGACTATCCCTAGTAGCAACAAAAGCTTCAGCCTACCCATGCTACAAAATTTCTCCCTCGATGGGAACAGTTTCACGGGTCAGATTCCATTGGGGCTTTCAAATTGCCAATACCTCCAAATATTTTCCCTGTCAGCGAATTTCTTCGAGGGCACAGTGCCAGCATGGTTGGGAAAACTACCAGACCTCGCTATTATTCATCTAGGTATCAATAGCCTTGTTGGTCCGATCCCTACTGCGCTTGGCAATCTCACCAAGCTTACCTCACTTGACCTTGAACTGTGCAAGCTAACAGGACAGATTCCTCCGGAGCTTGGACAGCTGAGGCAAATCAATATATTGACTCTCGGCGGTAATCAATTTACAGGATCCTTCCCTACTTTCTTTGCTAACTTATCTCAACTATCCTACCTCCATTTGGCCGATAACATTTTGAATGGGTTAGTACCAACGTCACTCGGTACTGCCGGATCATTTGAGCTTCTTGACATCGGAGGGAACAGCCTACAAGGGAACCTCAATTTTTTGGATACCCTTTCAAATTGTAGAAATCTCCGGTACCTTGACCTTCACGAGAACTATTTCACTGGGGGCATTCCAGCAGACTATGTAGGAAACCTCTCTAGTCAGCTGATAATTTTCTCTGCTGGCGGAAACAAGCTAACCGGTGAACTTCCTGCTGCACTATCAAATTTAAGCAGCCTCACAGCGTTGGACATTTCGGAAAACCAGTTGAGCAGCAAAATTCCAGAGTCAATCATGATGATGGACAATCTTGTATATCTTAGCCTCACTAGTAACACCATCTTTGGTCCCATCCCAAAACAGATCGGTATGCTCAGGAGCATACAAAAACTATTCCTCGGCAACAACAAATTCTCTGGTGGCATACCACAAGATATTGGGAACCTCACCCAAGTAGTACGCCTCTTGCTATCTAAAAACCAGATATCTTCAACCATACCAGCAAGCCTCTTTCATCTTGATAGCCTGATAAGCCTTGATCTGTCTCAAAACTCCCTGCAAGGTGCATTACCAGTAGATATTGGGCAATTGAAACAAATCGACGTGATAGATCTCTCTAACAACCGCTTGCTTGGTAGCCTCTCAGAATCCTTTGGGCAGCTACAAACGACATCCCATTTGAACCTGTCACACAACTCATTTAATGATTCATTTCCAGACTCTTTCGACAAGTTAAAAAGCTTGGAATCACTGGACCTGTCCTATAATGATCTCTCTGGTACCATCCCACAGTACTTGGCCAATTTTAGCTATCTCACTAGCTTGAACCTTTCTTTCAACAAACTGCATGGTCGGATACCGGAAGGAGGTGTCTTCGCAAACATCACCCAACAATCTTTGGTGGGGAACTCTGGTCTCTGTGGAGGTGTTTCGCGTTTAGGATTTTCACCGTGCCAAACCGAGCATCACTCAAATAAAGGGCACATCCTAAAATTCTTGCTCCCTGCTATCATCATGGTAGTTGGAGCTGTAGCTACCTGCCTATACATGATGATCGGGAAGACAGCCAGAAGCGGGAAGAGAGGGTGGTTCCCCTCATATGATTGATATGCGCAACCATAGGTTAGTCTCTTACCATGAGATTGTTCGCGCGACAGATAATTTTAGCGAGCAACCTCTTTGAGTCTTTGGAAGCTTTGGAAAAGTTTTTAAGGGACAGTGAGCGATGGCGTGGTAGTTGCGATAAAAGTTCTAAACATGCAGGTGGACCAAGCCGTCGAAGCTTTGATGCCGAGTGTAATGTGTCATGGATGGCTCGACACCGCAACTTGATAAGGATACTTAGCACTGTTCAAACCTGGACTTCAAAGGTTTGGTGCTTGATATATATGCCCAACGGAAGCTTAGAAACACACCTACACTCAAGGTAGAGGGCAATTGGGATACCTTCGGAGGTTGGACATTATGTTGGATGTGTCGATGGCAATGGAGTATCTACACTATCATCATGGCGAGGTAGTGCTGCCTTTGTGACATAAAGCCCAGCAACATTCTATTCGACGAAGACATGGTAGCGCATGTCGCAGACTTCGGCATTGCAAAATTGTTATTTGTAATGACAACTCCGCGTTCTGCGAGCATGCCAGAACAATAGGGTATATGGCACCGGTATTTCTCTCAGACTCTACTTGATCTAGATCAAGCTACACCAGTTAATTAATTGCCGTGGGTAATTTTTTTCTTCTGTTTGGAAATGTTTTGGCTAGAGTACGGATCTGTTGGAAAAGCATCAAGAAAAAGTGATGCTTTCAGCTACGGGATCATGCTTCTTGAAGTATTCACTGGAAAGAAGCCTACAGATCCCATGTTTGTTGGAGAACTAACCCTTAGGATGTGGGTTAATCAAGCATTTCCATCAAATGCTATGAATGTTGTGGATGACCAGCTACTACTGCAAGATTCTTCTAGTTGCATGAATAACTTTCTAGTGCCAACGTTTGAGTTGGGTTTATTGTGCTCAAATGACTTGCCCGACCAAAGAATGACAATGTGTGATGTGGTGGTGAGACTGAAGAAGATCAAAAAGGATTACATGGCTTCTATAGAAGGAATGCACAATGCCCAGTGATACATTTGCTTGTATGTATGTCAACACAGTTTCGTAGTGTCTTCTTGATTTTGCATGATCATATATGTAAAATAATCCTGTTGTTGGTCTGCGGTTGTCATTTGAGTCATAAAGTCTACCTCTAGTCATGAGAGTTCAGGTTAAAGCAGAGTTGGTTTCACTGTTTATTTTCCAAGTTTTAGTTTCTATCTCTAGTTGAGTTTGTGCCAGATTTAGGTAGTATTATAATCTATCTCTAAGATGTAAAGTCGAGTATAAATAAAGAACAAAACCCAGAAAAGGGTGCACAGTTTTGGCACCGCAAATCCTTCCCAATTCTAACTTTGTCACCACTATTCATTGTATGGCAATGTCGTCAAATCTACACAGGCTCTGGTGATTGTGATCGAAGGCGCTGGTGATTGCAGTCAAAGTCTCATGTAGTTGCAAACCAGCCGAAGCCCTCGAGTACATACAAACCAGTTGAAGTCCCGAGTACATGCAGAATGGTCGAAGGTTACGAGTACGTGCAAAGAGGTCGAAGGAGCGATCAAAACTCTCATCTTTTGGAGTGCTCGAAACTCTCATCTGGTATCAGAGCCTCGTATCAGAGATTGGGTTGTTGAAGATCAAGATGGCGAAGGAAGGATTGGTGTCGCTCCAGTATCCGGTCCTCAGTTTTGGGAATTATCCTGTGTGGGTAATGAAGATGAAAGAAAATATGCGTGCCTAGGGCATCTGGGGCGCAGTTGATCCCAAGGCGAAGGAGGTGGTTGATGACAAGATCGATCAAACTGCATTGGCTATCATCTACCAGGCAGTTCCCGATTCAATGATGTGTCAGCTGGTCGGGAAAGAAACAACACGTGAGGCTTGGGAAGCACTTTGTGTCATGAATGAGGGCATGGATCGTGTCAAGGAGGTTCACCTGCAGACTTTGCGGAGCGAGTATGAGAATATGCATATGGGTGAAAACCAATCTGTGGATGAGTTTGCTACAAAACTCACCACAATTGTGAGTGAGATTCAATCTCTCGGTGACAAATTGGAGGAAAGCATTGTCATGACGATGTACTTATGGATCCTTCCAGAGAAGTTTCTCCCGATGGTCACGACGTTGATGTACTCAAGCGATCTCTTGAAGATGAAGGTTGAAGAGGTGGCTGGGTCTCTCAAGGCACACGTGGGGCTCCTAAAAGGCTAGAAGGTGAGGAATGATCAAGCGCTTCTTAAAAAAACCAATACGAAGGCTGAGATCAAGCATGTTCGCAGGGATCAATCTCATGGATCTGCAACATGGTGTGGCCAAGGTGCTCATGGCTGCAGCCATGGCAGAGGAGGTCGAGGAGGTAGTGCTGGTTGTGGGGAGAAGTTCGAACGTGGAAACAATGGATTCGTCCAAGATAAGTGAAAAGTAAAGGGTTTTGATTGTGAAAATTTTGGTCATTATGCTTCAGAATGCCATAGCCATATCAAGTGTCATGAGTGTCACAAGCATGGTCATTATGACTCTAATTGTTACAACAATAAGAAGAAGAAGGATGAGGTCAATCTCACACGAACTCAGGAGGAGGATGAACCGGCATTACTTCTGTCCACATGTGAAATTGACCGTGGTCTGGTCATGCTTGAAGAGAAGAGTTTACACCCAAAGCTACTAAATATTGTGGAGGAGACGGTAGATTCACAAATATGGTACCATAATAATGGTGCCTCGAACCACATGACTGGCCAAAAGGGGAAGTTCAAAGAACTGAATGAGAAGTATCATGGGTAGTTGAAATTTGGTGATGGGTCTGTTGTCCATATACAAGGCAAAGGTACAATTTTACTCTAATGCAAGAGCTGGGAACAGAGATTATTATCAGATGTCTATTACATACCTAGACTCTGTAGTAACATTATCAGCCTTGGACAATTGACAAAAGATGGGTGTGAAGTAGCATTGAAAGGGTCTCACTTGTTCTTGTATGACTGATCTTGAAGCCCATTGATGGAAATCCCTCAAACACCAAATAGATTATACAAGGTGTAGCTGAATACATGTAAGCCTATTTGCCCGAGTGCCACACTGCTGAACCTGGCATGGCTATGGCATGTGAGATTGGGGCATGTGAATTTTTGGTCCTTAAGACAAATGTCTGACAAGAAGATGGTTCTTGGGTTGCCACATATTGATCATCCCACTCAAGTTTGTGAAGCTTGTCTTGTTTCAAAACAGATAAGGACTCTGTTTCTAGTACATGCACGTTATAGAGCCGCAAGACCTTTGGAGTTGGTCCATGTTGATTTGTGTGGGCCAATTAATCCTAGTATCGATGCTGGAAACAGATACTTTCTTCTCATAGTGGATGATTTCTCAAGAGTGATGTGGATATATATGCTTAAGAGGAAGGAACAAGCCAAAGAAGCATTCAAGAAGTTTGCTGTTCTTAGTGAAACATAGTCTGATCGGAAGCTAAAGGGGGTTAGATCAGATCATGGTGGTGAATTTCTTTTAGGCGAATTTTAGGCAATTTGTGAATAAAGGGGAATTACAAGGTTCCTCGCTGCTCCATATAGCGCTCAGCAAAACGGGGTGGTTGAAAGGAGGAATAGGATGGTGATGAATATGGCACGAAGTTTGTTGAAAAGCAAGTTTATGCCAACCAAATTTTGGGCTGAGGTAGTAAGACATACACTATATATTCTTAATCATGTGGAGACAAAAGCATTGGATAGCATCATGCTATATGAAGCATGAAGTGGAAGGAAGCCAAATCTAGAACATTTAAGGGTGTTTGGTTGTGTAGCATATGCTAAAGTAAATACACATCTAAAGAAACTCGATGACAGAGGTAAAACTATGGTGTACTTGGGAGTTGAGTCGGATAGCAAAGCATGTTGACTATTTGACCCTATTGTCAGCAAGATTCATGTGTCCAGAGATGTCGTTTTCCAAGAAGATGAAGTATGGCAGTGGGAAAATAGTTAAGAAGTATGTCACGAGATGGGAAATTGGGTGACCTTTTCTATTGAGGGAGAAGGAGAACATGATACGCCAATTACACCACTACTACCAATCAATGACAGCACCGGCTCATAGCCCTCCAGAAGATGATTCGGATGCTGAGATCGAGAATATGTCGAGTGGAGGTTTTGAAGTATCCACCCCTGAGAGCATGACGCCAAGATACAAAAGCTTGAGAGATATCTATGAAGAAACCAAGCCTATTGATGCTGAGGGGAAACTTTGTATGGTGGCTACTGAAGAACCTGTTAATTTTCATGAGGCAGTAAAAGAGGAGCACTAGAGGAGTGCAATGAGGTATGAACTAGAAGCAATTGAGAAGAATGGCACCTAGAAACTGATAGTTCTCCCACATGGCCACAAACCAAATGGTTGAAGTGGGTTTATAAACTGAAAAGAGATACTGAAGGAAATGTTGTGCGCTACAAGGCTAGATTAGTCACGAAGGGGTATGTTCAGAAACACGGCATCAATTACGAAGAAGTCTTTGCACCTATAACAAGACTTGAAACAATGAGAGTAATCCTTGCACTTGCTGCACACTCTAGATGGGGAATTTATCATTTATATGTCAAATTATCCTTTTTGAATGGAGAGCTTACTAAGGAATTATATGTCAGCTAGCTTGAGGGATTTGTTGTGAAAGGACAAGAAGAGAAGTTATACAAGCTATCGAAGGCGTTGTACAGATTACCCAGAGCTTGGAATCGCAAGCTGGATGAGAGCCTAAGGAGACTCAGTTTTGAAAAATGCAAACAAGAGCAGGCTTTGTAGAAGAAGCAGGAAGATGGTGATATAATTTTAGTTGGAGTCTATGTGGATGACTTGATTACAACATGGACCATTGTTGACAAAATCCGAGCATTGAAGAATCAAATGATGCAAGAATTTGAGATAAGCGATTTGGGGCTTCTTAGTTTCTATCTCGGGTTGGAAGTCAATCAGCCGGGTCACTATATCTCAATTAAGCGGCCAGCTTATGCTAAAAAAATTCTTGACAAGGCGGGATTGGTGGATTGCAATATGTGCAAATACCCGATGGAGCCCAGAGCAGGTTTTGAGAAAGATGATGGAGTTGAGTTAGTCAATGCAACCATGTACAGATGCTTGATTGGATGTCTATGTTATCTGCTACATACACAACCAGACCTCTCCTTTGCAGTTGGAGTTGCAAGTCAGTTCATGGAAAGGCCAACAAAGACACATCAGCAGTTATTAAAACATATTCTGAGATATGTTGCCAGTTCAATCAATTATGGACTGGTATATTCCAGGAAAAAGGAGGCGGCAATATTGGTTGGGTATAGCGACGGTAACTTCACCGGAGATCTTAACGATTGAAAAAGTACAATTGGCAAACAAGAACCAACAAATCTGTAAGTCACTACCAAAAACCCTAAATGTGTTGTCCATGTAGCATATATGTTAAGAATCTCAATAGAGAGTGAAAGCTACCTTGTGGTGCATTTCAAAGAACCTGATGACTTCCTGCATGTGGTTGCGGTAGAAGCTCTGCAATTGAAGTATCAACTTGTTTTTTTTCTAGAGTGTCAGCCGGATCCTTCCGGCCAGGAGCAACTCAACCTCACGAACTCAACGAACACAGAATGAACGCGAGAGAATTTTTGGTGCTGTGCAAATTGCTACAGCTTTTCTGTTTATTGCTTCTTCTTTTATAGCAATTACATACATGCAGCAAGTAAATCTAATCTATGTTGCCCGGATACTACGATACGGATACGGATACGCGATACAGCGATACCGCGATTCGCCATTTTTCCAAAAATGCCGATACGGCGATACGTTTATATATATATATATATATAATGATTAAAAAAATTAATGAATTCTTATAAGGAACCGAGAATACCTTCGTATTGATGGTTCCCCTCAATTATAAGAGTTGCAAAAGCAAGTGCTTCACCCACTGCCCAATCGATGCCTTCCTTGGAGATCTTCCCTGATTCTAACAGCTTGTTTTGATACATCTCAAGCGCCCTTGGATGGTTCCTAATCACCTGATGCAAATAGAAAGGACTTACCAAATAGCTAATGAAGACACTGTGATAGTAATGTGTGCTAAGTTGCTAACAGCAGGAAGCATATGCTAACATTTCAATGATGCTAACAGCAGGAAGCATATGCTAACATCTGATACACCAGGTTTCCAAAAAAAATAGGTTTAGTGAAGGTTTTGAGCAACAGAGGGCTCACCGAGGGGGCTGGCCGGCGTCAAGGATCCAGGCGATGGGCCGAGGTGGCATGGATGCGACGGGCGTGGTGACGGCGTGGAGGCGCTGGGCATGGCACCGGCGTGGTGGTGGTGTGGAGGTGGCGGCGTGGAGTCGGCGGGGAGGCGCCGAGCGTGCAGACGGTGGGGAGGCGGCGGGCGTGGAGACGGCGTAGAAGCGGTGACTGGATCTGAGGCGGCGGGCGTGGAGGCGCCGACTGGATCTGAGACGGCGAGGAGGCGGTGGGCGTGGAGACGGCGGGCAGGGAGACGGCAGGCGGGGAGGCAGCGGGGAGGTGGCGACTGGATCTGAGGCGGCGGGCGTGGAGACAGCGTGGAGGCGCCAACCGGATCTAAGACGGTGGGGAGGCGGCGGGTGTAGAGGCGGCGTGGAGGGAGTGGGCGTGGAGGCACCGACTGGATCTGAGACGGTGGGGAGGCGGTGGGGAGACGGCGGGCAGGGAGACGACAGGCGTGGAGGCGGCGACTGGATCTGAGGCGGCGGGCGTGGAGATAGCGTGGAGGCGCCAATCGGATCTGCGACGATGGGGAGGCGGTGAGTGTGGAGGCGGCCTGGAGTCGCCGACTAGATCTGAGATGGTGGGGAGGCGACGGGCAGGGAGACGGCAGGCATGGAGGCGACGGGGAGGTGGCGGGCGTGGAGGGAGCTGGTGGGGAGGCGGGCATGGAAGCGACGGGGAGGCGGCGGGCGTGGAGGGAGCTGGTGGGGAGGCGGCGTGGAGGGAGACGGCGGGCGGGGAGGAGGCATGGAGGGAGCAGGCGTGGATCTGATATACGTGTGAAGGGACGATGTTTATTAGTCAAGACGTATCGGGGAAGTATCCATGAAGTATCGGAGGAGTATCGAGAATTATTTTCTTTTTTTGAAAAATCAAAAATTAGAGGATACGTGCAGGATACGTATCGGGGCAGTATCCGTATCCGGTACAGTATCCGATACCGGTACGTGACTTTTGTGAAGTATCCGCGTAACATAGAATCTAATCACTAAATACTTGTAGAAACTGACTACTAATTGCATTAGAAACTGACCACTAATTGTATGAAAAACTGACTAATTACTGGATGTAACTGACCCACTACGAACTTCATGCAGACATGAAAATAATGAGCAATAACACAAGTTTACAAAAGATGTTAACATTTCACCCCCTAAACTTGATGTTCCTTTCCAACCTTGACAACTCCAAGTTGAACGCGTAGCTCACAGAACCGATCGCGTCCGAGTGGCTTCGTCAGGATGTCAGCGAGTTGCTCCTCAGTGCGGACATGCTCAACGTCCATCCTCCCTTCTCCGATGCATTCCCGAATGAAATGGAATCTCACATCTATATGCTTACTTCGATCATGAAAGACAGGATTCTTACTGAGTGCAATTGCTGATTGACTGTTCATCTTTAGTATGAAGGCCATGCGCTGCTCACTCTTCAATTCAGCAAGGAGCTACGCCAGCCACACGCCTTGGCAGGCTGCCGTCGTCCCCGCGATGTACTCAGCTTCGCAGGAGGACAACGCGACAACCTTCTGCTTTTGGGACTGCCATGTCACAGGGCATGAGCCGAGGAAGAATAGCACGCCGGTGGTGCTCTTTCGGGTGTCGATGTCGCTGCCCATGTCGGCGTCGCTGTACCCTAACAGCTTAACCTCTGCCCCAGTGCGCTTGTAGTAGCAGCCATAGTCGATCGTACCCGCGATGTAGCGTAGGATCCGCTTCACCGCGTTGAGATGCTCGGTGGTGGGATTCTCTATGAACCTGCTGAGAAAACCGACGATGCCCCGGTACTTAGTGGCATCCACCGGCGGCGCGGTGCTTGCCTTGGATAGCTTGAGGCGCGGCTCCATCGGAGTATGGCACGGGTTGCACCCACTCATGCCCGCTCGCTCAAGGATCTTGCGAGCGTACGCCGCCTGACACAGCTTGATACCGTCGCCAACCTGTTCCACCTCAATGCCCAAGTAAAAACAGAGTAAGCCGAGGTCACTCATCTTGAACCTGGAGCTCATCTCCTGCTTGAACTTGGCGATCTCGTTGGCGTCGTTCCCGGTGATGATGAGGTCGTCGATGTACACCCCCACCAGTAGCCGAGAAGTGCCCTCGCCACGAGCATAGACGGCATGCTCGGACGCGCTGTGCTTGAAGCCGAGTGCCACTAGCGTCTCGTCGAGCTTGGTGTTCCACGCGCGCGGTGCCTGACGGAGTCCGTAGAGCGCCTTGTCCAGGCGCAGCACCTTGTCCTCTTGACCGACGACGACGAAGCCAGGAGGCTGCCTGACGTAGACCTCCTCAATCAGCTCCCCGTTGAGGAACGCGGACTTCACATCCATGTGGTGCACGGGCCACCCTTCCTGGGCAGCGAGCGCCAGCAGCAGCTGTACAGACTCGATGCGAGCGACGGGCGCGAAGACTTCGTCAAAGTCCACGCCTGGCTGCTGGACGTATCCCTTTGCGATGAGCTGGGCCATGTGCTTGATCACCTCGCCGTTGCCGTTCTTCTTCACCTTGAACACCCACTTCAATCCGATCGGGCGATGGCCGTGCGGAAGGGGCATTAGGCGCCAGGTCTGGTTACTCTCGATAGAGTCCATCTCCTCGATCATGGCTCGTCGCCACGACTGGTGCTTCTCAGCCTCGGCGAAGGTCGCTGGCTCCTCCTCGATCTGCAGATGCAGCTCTGCTGCAACTTGGCGTGCGGCGAGCCTGGGCGGTGACGCCGGGCCAAGCACGTTGTCCATGGTGCGGTACCTTGGCGCGTAATCATCGTTGTCAATGTCGAGGTACTCGTCCGCGTGCAGTGGTGGCGAGACGAACTCTGGCTTTGACACTGGTGCTGGTGCCGAGGTTGGAGTCGGGGCAGGAGAGGCAGCAGCAGCAGTCGGCGCAGGTGTGCTTGCCATTGGAGCATCGGGGCTTGCCACCGATGCTGGACTCGCTGTAGCCTCGGGGGTGGCTTCGTGGACGTTGGTGTCGAAGTAATCAGCACCAAGCTCCACGGTGCGGTACTCCACGACGAAGTCGGAGCCGCCCGCCATGATCTCGTCCCCCTCGCTCCAGTTCCAGGACGCCGGCTCATCGAAGACCGCGTCCCTAGAAACGATGGCCCGACGTGCCACCGGGTTGTAGAAGCGCCACGCCTTGGCGCCTGGTTCGTAGCCGATGAAGACCGCCGGAGTTCCACGATCGTCTAGCTTCTTCAAGTGAGGCTTCATCGCCTTCACGTACGCCACGCACCCGAACATGCGCAGGAAGTGCACATTCGGTCTGCGCCCGTGCCAAGCCTCGACCGGCGTCACACCGTCCACAGCCTTGGTGGGTGCCCTGTTCAGCAGGAACACGGCGGTGGCGACTGCCTCACCCCAGAACGTCGTCGACAGGTTGCGGCTTTTCAACAGACTCCTCGCCATCGTGACGACGGACTGGTTCCGGCGCTCAACCACCCCGTTTTGCTGAGGGGTGTAGGGTGCTGAGTGCTGCCGCTGGACGCCGTGCTCCGCGCAATACTCCTCGAACTCCACCGAGGTGAACTCACCCCCGTTGTCTGTGCGCAGCACTCGCACTCAGTCGGCGCAGAGCTGGTGCACGTGTTCGACGTGCGGCAGGCCGTGCACCATTCCCTGCTGCTCGAGCTTGCGCAGGGCATCGAAGTGGAGATGGCCGTGGCGCTGCGTGCCACGCCACGCGCGCCGGTGGCGCGGCGCGCGCCAGCGAGCGGCCGGCGAGCTTGACGCGCAGGAGGTACAGCCGGTTTGCCGACCGCTTCACTCGAGCGATCAAGCGACCCTTCTCGTCGCGATCCGAGAACGCCGTGCTTGGCGTGGGCGCCGCAGCCGCCCTCGTCGAGTTGGCCGATGCCGATGATGTTGGTGGTGAGCCTCGGGATGAAGTACACCCCGTGGCGGCGGTGCTCTCGGTTTTGCCCTCGAACAGCACGCGGTGCGGATCCTCGATCGTCACCTCCGAGCCGTCGCCGAACTTGACGGTGCCGCAGATCGCCGTGTCGAGGTTGATGAAGGCGCTCCGCAGCCCGACATGTGGTTGGTAGCCCCGCTATCGAGGTACCATAAGCCTTCATCGCGCTCCACTTCTCCATCGAGCTGCGCGAAGACCTTCCTCGACGATACGCAGGGTCGGCGCTCGGCGGATTCGGGTCGTGGCGACGAGTGGTGGCGGCGGTGCATTGGGGAAGATGGAGGCGCGGTCATCGAGAGCGGCTCCGAGTCCTCTTCGCTCGCGCGACGTGGGCCTCGCCCTTTGGCTTGTCGCGGCGATCCTTCGCCCAATGGCGTATTTGCCGCAGCGCTTGCACCGTCCTTGTTCAGCCCAGTCCTACACCGACTAGGTTTTGTTGCCGCCGCGCGCCCGAGCTAGAGTCTCACCCTTTCGCGCCCGATCACGCGCCCACGGCCGCGCGCTTCTTGCCGGCGCCGCTCGAACGCTCCCCGCCCTTCTCTTCGGACTCGCGGAGCTTGAGCTTGGCGAGCCACTCCTCTACGCAGAAGCAGCCGTCCCTGGTTGTCGACGACGGCGGCGGCTTGCGGCGCCGCTCACGCCGCGATCGCCCGTCCACCTCCTCGACGGAGAGGGTGCGATGTCGAGGAGTGTCTCGATGGAGATCGCCACCGAGCGAGGTGCTCGGGCACGACCGCAACATCTTGCGCACGATCTCGACGCCGGTGATGTCGCCGCCAAGAATCCGCAGATTGTTGGCGAGGTCGGTGATGCGGTTCGCGAAATCCTCCGCGACTCGCCATCCTTCCACGCCGTGGCGCCGAACTCCCGCGCAGCTGCCGCGCATTTGCCTCGCGCGACGCTGGACTCGACGCGATCGTCTTCACAGCTTCCTGTGGCTGCCGCCGATCCCTTGCCGCGAGCGTGCCCAGCATCTCTGGCGGCACGGACCGGGATCGCGGCGAGCGCCACCGATCGTCGCGGTAGTCAATCTCTCGCCTTCCTCCGGCTCGACAGCGTACCACCACCCTGCAGCCTCGAGGTTCACCGCATCAACATCGCCCACTCGATAGTTGGTGCGTGTGAGCATGGGGAACTGCGAGGAGCCGACTCCCGCGCGGTGCGGTGGATGATTTACATCAGCACCGCGGCGACCTCTGCGCGCGCGGGTGATGGCGAAGGAGGACGGCGACGTCGCGTTGAGCGCGAGTGCTCGCTGGCGGGGCAGAATGCCGCTGCATCCTGGATCGACTCGCTCGATACCAATGTCAGCCGGATCCTTCCGCCAGAGCAACTCAACCTCACGAACTCAACGAACACGAATGAACGCGAGAGAATTTTTGGTGCTGTGCAAACTGCTACAGCTTTTCTGTTTATTGCTTCTTCTTTTATAGCAATTACATACATGCAGCAAGTAAAGCTAATCACTAAATACTTGTAGAAACTGACTACTAATTGCATTAGAAACTGACCACTAATTGTATGAAAAACTGACTAATTACTGGATGTAACTGACCCACTACGAACTTCATGCAGACATGAAAATAATGAGCAATAACACAAGTTTACAAAAGATGTTAACATAGAGACAAATAAAAAGGAGCAAATTGTCAATAAACTTTGAAGTCTTGTTGGTGCACTGACCTCAAAATATCCAAAAAGTCCTGATGTCACGCCTGGATCTCATATTGTAGCTGTGGGTTGCAGGTAACCGGGAATCGGAAGAAGTAGAGGGAGTCGTGCTGGAGACGCGGCGGCCAGACCGGCAGGAAGCGGTCAGAGCGGACGGGAAGGAGGAGTCAGGCCGGAGGAGAAGCGGCGGTCGGACCGGGGAACTAGGGTTTCCTACGGTCTGACCGGAAGTGGGTAAGGCTGAGATTGAGGTAAATTTCTTCCTTGCTTTATTAGAATAGCTCTGCCCCTTTATATATAGAGGAGAGTCTTTCGGCTAAGCCGAGATTACAAGGGACTCCTAATCAGAATCTAACTCATATACTTAACCGACTGCAATACCACAACCCGACTCCAAACTGAATACAACTCTAACCTGACGACGCCGTTGCCTCAACCCTTGCCGAAGGCTGCACGGCACTAGTCCTTCTCCCGTAAACTTGCCCCAATCTTCCAGTCCTGACACCTGAGCTCAAATCACCAGCAGGAAAACCCATAGCAATTATGTTCTCTGTAATATATGTCATATCTAAATCAAATCCTCCTTCCTGTCATAGGAAAAAAAGATCAACAGCTGTTGTCCTTGATATTAGATATACCAACAAGACTAAACAAGTAAGAGACCATCCTGCCTATTCTTTGCCATAAAATTTCTTAAGAAGGTGTTGAAAACAACAATACACTTCCAAGGATAAAAAAACTAAAATTTCTTAAGAAGGTGTTGAAAACAACAATAAACTTCCAAGGATCAAAAAAAGTAACACACATTGCTCTGGAATTAGTACAGACATTTGACCCTTCTCTCAAATTAGCACCGCTTATTGTCCTTGACATTATATCAAAGTAACACAGAACTGATGATTTACTATCATCATAAGGCATTAAACATGATCACCAAACAACATATAAACACACAAATGTGAATATTTTTTTTGATAAACATGACTGATGTGAGAAGATGCATGTCAAATATGAAAAGATAAACTAATATACAGAGCTAAAAACTACTGACATGGATGGATTCTCACACAAGACATATTATGCATAAGCTTTTCCAAGACAATGTTCTGTCAGATCCCGTAAGTGAGTGGTGGAAAGCTGAACAAAATTGCTATTCAATCAGAGAAGGCAACACATGAATGGTTGTGTCCTGATCATGCTACACAATAAGAGCTGAACAAGAGAAGAAAGGGATCTGAAGATGTAAAAGTCCAGTCAAGCTTGAGATAACAAGCACACGCAAATGTACCTGATATTGACTTATATTTTGTGAGACCATGTGGTGAGCCTTGACTTGCACTGCCTTAACAGCGTTCTTAATCCACAATGCCTTTTGTCAAAGAGCCAAAAACACCAGGTTGTGCCATTGTTGGGGTGGTACTTCCTTCAGCACTCTTATCTTGCTGTGGAGCTTTTGGAGACAAGCACAATCCAAGGCTGCTCATGAGGAGGGAAAAGGTTTTTTTTTTTTCCTGTTGGTGATTCTTGACCTGAAGAAGGCTGAGGGATTTTGAGGTTTTTAGCCCAGGAGGATAAGCCAGATGTAGATAATATGGATGATGGCGCCTCGCATCCTGCAGCATCTTGTGTGGAAGCAGCAGTTGGAGCATGAGATGATGAAGGAACAACAGGGTCTGTACTGGCAACCTGAGTGGAAGAATCATTTGATGTGGCCTGAGGAACAGGATCAGTGGTAGTAACAGGAGGAGAAGAAGCTGAATCTTGGCTGTTCATAGGAGTAGTGGGCAGTGGAAGAGATGACTTGACTTGTTGGTCTTCCATGATTGACAAACAGATGGTCTTCCATGATTGACAAACAGAGTTAATTAATCTCAAAGAGTAGAAACACAAGCAACATCTGCAAGATCATCATATATGGATATTAGAAAGGCAATTCAATCCACAAGTACTAAAATAGTCCGTGAAGCAGTGGGGTTCCCTGCTCCATAGACGTGATTGCAAACAATGAATAATGCGGATGAATCCTTAAAATGTCTTGTCCTCTACTTTCAATTGCATAACTTTTATTTACAGAGAATGTGAATGCCACTTCAATTTCCACATTATTAACCAATATGGAAGACATCATTTTGATCAATAAGCAATGCCATATCAACACTTGTATAAAACAGTATGTGATGCGTCTGACAACAACAATACATGACACTTTGGCATAACTTTCAGCTTACCGCTATCACCAACGACTTAGTTACTAGTAGGAATGTAGGATAGGATGCAAAACCACAGGAATACCTAAGTGAGCTGTTCGACATGCAGCCACCATTGTGGGGGGTGTGGGGGAAACAAACCATTTCACTTGAACAGCAAGCATGAATGGGGAATGACCAAACTACAACAGACCTACCAACATCTATCATATTTCCAACTAATACAACATCTATCATATTTCCAACTAATACAACATCTATCATATATCCAACTAATATATTCATCTAACACATATCAATGTTCACTAATACCAACATCTATCACAGATCCAACCACATACTCATAGTCATTTGAGCGATTTGGGTTCCATACCTTCAGTTTAGGGGAGGAGGACACACCTGTGGTGAGGGAGAGGAGGAAGACGAGTGGATCCATCGCGGATGCGGGGATCCCGTCGCTGCACCGGACCGACCTCCGGTCGCAGCCTATCGGGGCCAGGGCCGGTCCATATTTTAGGGGCGGATATATATATATATATATATATATATATATATATATATATATATATATATATATATATATATATATATATATATATATATATATATATATATATATATATATATATATATATTATTCTCCTATATATATATATATATATATTATATTAAAGATCAACCGATTAAAGATCAACCGTCCAGATCTGCTTGTATGTAGTTCTTCCGCTCCTCATGGAAAAGGTCGGGCTAACGCGTGGACCGCACTCCTCTTCTCTTCCTTGGCATCCTCCGCCTCCCGCAATCACTCCACCTCCACAACTGCCATCTCCTTCTCTCCCCCGAACCCTCGTGCCGCATCTCCTCCTTCTCAGCGCTGCCACCAATTCCGTCCCAGTACAGCAGCGTCTGGTCGCAGTCCCCTAACTTCCCCCAGCAGTATCGCATCTCCTCGTCGCTGCCTCCCTAACACATTTGCCCGCCGCCTCCTCTCCCCATCTGCCCGCCGCCTCTCGACCTCCACCTCCCATGCGTGCGTGCTTGAGAAATCCACACAAACCCGTGTGTGCGTGGACTCCTCACCTACATCCGGTTACTCATTTCTCGAATTTAGAAGAAAAAACAAAGCTATTTATCACGAAGAAAAATCCTAAATCGGCTAAAGAATCTAATACACCAAACTTGAACCAGGAAGGAATTGGGATGAGCTTTGTTTCATGATTAAGAGTAAATGGCGTCTCTGCTCCTCTCCCGCTTGAGACTCTTCCCAGGAAAAGAGGAATCCATCATCTTCTCAGGCCAAAGCCAGAATCGATTGCAACAAGACGATTAGAAAAGAGCAAGATTACGAAGCGAACAAACCAAATTCTAGCCGAGCAACAATTCTTACGATCTCCGCGTCGGCCTCGGGCGACTCCGCCTCGCCCCTGATGTGATGATGTCCAGCGCGGCGAACTCCGGGGCGGCGCTCTGGTCTCCCGTCTCCCGGCGGACGAGGTCCATGGGCGCCGTCGAAACCACCTCTCCGCCGCTCTTCTCCCCTGCCCGCTTCGACGAGTTTCAGCGACCGAAAAAACAAGGCGAGAACTGAGAACATACGCCAGGGAGTGGGGTGGCACTAGCACGCGTGGAGGAGTCGTCGCTGAGACTCGAATCGGTCGTTGCTCAGTAGATGACTTTCTCCGGTGGGCGCGGCGCAACAGCGCGACGCGGCGGCAGATGCTCCAGGCCGGGCGCTGGGCTGCGGAGAAGATCAGAAAACGAGAAGTCGGCGGATGCGGTATTATATACTCGGACGCGTACTGCATGTATGTACCACTGTATATGTATATGGGGCCCTGGATTTTGGAGGCCCGGGACGGCCGCCCCGCTCGCCCCCCTCAAGGCCGGCCCTGCCCTCGTCCCCGCGGTCTCCCGGTCACCGTTCTCCTCGCCTTCCCCTCGTTGCCGCCGTCGCGGTCCTCGTCACCTTCTTCCCCTCGTCCCTGCGGTTGCGGACCTCGTCGCGTTACCTTCGCCCCCGCGGTCGCCGGTCTCCTTGCTAATGTTAATTCCACCGTAGCTCATAAAAGCTAATTTTCTGTTGTTTATCTCTATTATATCTATATACCTAGGTATATATACTAACATAAATGGCAGGTTTGTTCAACTATCATTAGAGTGAGCTTCCACCATTTAATCCCACCCAGTGATCGGCACAGCTCGGATAAGTAGGTACATGGTCAATGCTAGGTAACCACGCCTGAATGCTTGTAAAAGTTGTTACTTATTAGGGCTCGCTTATTTCCACTTAAATTTCTAACTTTTAACTTATTTTTTTTATTATTTTTAAATTCCATCTTCTTGTCTTTTTGACTTTTTAAAGGTTTTTGTCAGTTCTTTTTTCTATATTCGTCTGTATTATACATGATGGGCTAATATATTTTTTTTCTATTTTTAATTTTTTTAAATTTAATTATGTCAAATAAGTGACCATCAGTTACAGTATAATTTTAACCAGCTATAATATAATTTTAACCATAAGTTACCAAATGAGCGAACTGTTAGTCCTTACATGATATCTCATATGTAATGGAATCACGGTACTTCCATGAACGCGCACTAGTGATTTTTATACAAAAGATCATATATCCAAATCTAATTTAATTCATGGTTTAGAAAAATAAATTTGACATGCAGGGTGATAACATATAATAGATTGCAAGTATTTGATAGAAAAATTAAACCAAAGCAGCTTGATTAAAGGTGTTGAATTTGTATAAGAAACTGGAAGAATTGGAGACCGGATGCTCAAGTTTGAACAGCAAATCCCTAGGCTGCTCCGAAACTAAAAAACGCATACGGAGTTCAATAACAACTAAGAACCAAATGAAAATCATGCAGATGTCGGTAATAAACTACACGCTTATACTATTGTTAGATTGAATTACATTCTCCCCATGTTACTAAGGTTTTGAAGGGGAACAACAGAAAGTAAGGTAAACATTTATTTGAAGAAAGAAAAAGTGTTTTCTTTTATTAACAACTTGAGTATATAATTTTGTAAACACCTATTTTATTTAATTAGAAAGGAGTTTTCCTTTAATAGTGAAATTTAATTAACAGATTTTTAAAAAGGTTTATTACATTTGTGAAAAATAAAAGGGAATTCTGTTTATTTAGAAACATCTTAATTAAAATTTAAAAGGTGATTCATTTAGATCTGAAAAACAATTCAAGTTGATTCATTTAATATCTTGTTTTATTTTAAAATACATTTTGGTTCTGAAATTAAATACTGAAATTGAAGTTGTGTTTTTGAAATAAAGAGAAAAATAAAATGAAAAAAGATCATTACCATTCATTGGGTCATCCCACCGGGCCGGCCCAGCCCAGTAGCTCACCACGCACCCACGCAACACATACACAGAGGCGCCCGCCCACGCGCGCACAGCGCCGACATGCACAACGCCTCTCGCACGTCTCTCTCTCTCTGCTCTCACTCTGGCGACTCCACTTGCTACCAGCGCCGCTCAAGCCATCGCAGAGCCGACCACCTCCGGCCGCCGCACGGCGTTGCACCCGGTGCGACCGCATCTTGTCCTCGCGCTCTTGTCGCTGTCGTCGCTCGATGCTACAGCTGACACCCCCTGAAGCTCCTCCATCTCAGCGTCGAGAACGACCTTACGGTATGACCCCATGATATTAACTTCTATGGAAGATAGGTGATGTCTACATGGAACTTCTGAAACACAGCTGATACCTAAATGAAACTACCGAACCTATATGAAACTTCTGAAACATACATGATACCTACACATGAAGCTCCGAAAGCATACATGATACCTACACGAAATTTCCTGAAACACAGCTGATACCTAAATGAAACTACCAAAACCTAGACGCCTATATATATGAAACTCAATTTGTGATATGAGTATGAAACTACCAAAGCATGAACGACACACAATCCACATGATATGTGTATATAGGGCACTTTTGGAATCACGAACCCATGTGATACCTATACGAAACACGGCTGATACTCCAAATACTTGGAAAATGAAACTTACCCCTTGGAAACAGAAAACACTTTGACCAGTTAAGTGTTGCCATTTCAGATTGGTTCCATTACATAATGCTCTAAGCATAGCTTGATAGCTCAAGCTTACGAATCTGACCAAATGACAAATCATTTGCTAGTATATCCGCATCGTCTATAGCAGTTTCATCACCCTTTGCGGTTTCCTCTTTTTTATCGTAATATATGCCAACAACAACATCAACCAACACTTGATTCAGTTGTTTATTATGTTCACGAGTCAGATCCAATGGTGTATTAATTCTCACCTTCTGTGCCCATGCCCCCAAGGTCCTGCAGAGAAATCGTGCGATAAAAGAGCACATGTCCTCACGCACCGCATAAAATTACAGCAAATCTGAAATTTTTGTTGAAAATTTTGGTATAAGCACAGACACAAAGAACTCTATAGGCAATAGATAAAAACAACTAAATGAAACTCGGATCCAACAATCTAATAACTCAGGCATTTCACCGCGTATGTTACATGCAACATTCTCAAGCCTCTTCCATAGGCCAGTAAAACTTGCTTATGGTAAAGTTGGTGAAGGAAACACAGCAAGTCAGCAGAGAAGACCGGTGAAGTCAAGACGACACATGTTGATGAGGCGGCGGGGTGGTCATGAGTCATGACAGCGCGCGCGGAAGGCAATAAAGCAATGCCCCCATGCAAAGTAATCCAGATTGAAATTTTTTCAAAGCAATCCAAGCTATAGGCATTTCGTCGAACACCTTATACACAACAACAATGAAACTTCAGTAAGTCCCAAAAGGAGGCTTGCTTCACCTCAAAAAAAAAAAAAAAGGCTTCCTGAGGTGTGGCGATGTTTCGGTGCGTGAGAGGCGGCTGCCATGAAGTTTGTTTTGACCACAGACCAAAACCTTTAATTGAAAGCAAAACAGGTTCATAACTGGGGTTATCATTGCAAGAGGTATTTAGGGAATTACAGAAAGGAACATAAAGTTCAACACGAAAATTAAACGACTAGACAAAACCAAAATCTTCAATGTCTACAGCGTTCGGCAATCTATCTTCATCGCCGGGAGCGTATCTTTCTTCATCTCGAAGTTGCTTCCCTTGACCGGTTACTCCATGCATCATCAGCTTGTACAATACAAGTTTAAAGAGCAGCACCAGTGAAGAAGAAATAAAAACATCTCTATCATTCCGTGTTAACCATGAACACCAACAAATGGCCACGAATTATCGAGCTCCTGCCCGTGTGAAAGAGTGCAGTGATGGCTGGTGAGGACTCCGCGTGCCCGGTGCAGGCCAGCGTCGAGGTTTCACGTGAGGAAGAAGCCTGCAACGGTCGGCGGCAAGGTCTGCTCGTGCTGGAGGTCCGTAACGAGTTTTCACGCGCGGGGAGCTATCGCGATGGAGGTCAGCGGCGAGGTCTCGTGCGTTCCCGGGTGCACGATGATAGATGGCGGCGAGACGATCAGACGAAGCTCGGAGCAGATGGTCAATGGCCTCGACGAAGAGCAGCTCCGTTGATCAGGTTGCAGCGCGTTGGGGCTGCGTGCATCCTCCGATTACACCTGATCTGACGGATGGAAGCTGAACATTGAAAAAGGGGCCCATGAAAACAGACATGAAAGGATGGCGTGTTCTATGGGTTCAATTTACCGGTAGGGAAAAAATACCGGAGGTCACCGATAAACGGGTTTATCGGATTTATCGGAAAATCTATCGGTTTATCGTTTTCTTTTCGCACAAAATTTAAAAAAAAAACCCTCAATTTGCACAGGATAACATATAGATTATGTCCAAATCATCTAACATTGAAAAATACACATAATATTGTCTAGAAATGCGAGAATATCATTTTTCACCTAACACGTCGTATAGTTATCTAAGTTCTTCCCTTCCACACAGTCCATTGAATTAACAGTTCCAACTCCCAACTATTACAAGTTCAAAGAGAATTAATCTAACTTAAAAGTAGTCTATATCCAAAATCCCTTATGATCCTGCTAGGAATTTTAATCTATGCAAGGGGCAGCGAAAATACTCGAAAGAAGGCGGAGTGGCAAGCAAACAACGGAGGCATCACTGTAGTACCACGACTCCATTAGACTAGAGTACGGACGCCGCAAACTCTCCTTTACAAACCTATGTATTGATATTCACCCAAAAAAGAAAAGGCACAGGATGTGGTTTAGTACTATAATTCTCCCATTATCTATGTCTGCGTTCTGCGTTCTGCGTCATCTTATCGCGGGCCATCCAGCGGCCTTTTTTCGCGGGCCTGAATTCAAAATGACCGAAAATTTTGAGCGGTAAGTTGAATTATCGGGCCCAGCCGAGAAATAGGATTATCGGAAATCTCGTTTTTTTCTCGCCGATATTTTTTTCCCCAATTCTATATATGGCAAATGCATTGAGTTTGACCTTCAGGTTTTGCATGGCATGGCTGTAGAAATAGAATACACCCTCCCCTGACTGGGTAACTTTTCGAGACCTTAGCTTTCACAAGTATTCAATGTTTGGACTACCATAATTTCATAGAAATTTTATAGGAAATTAATATAAATCAATATTATTCCGATAAGATTCCCTGTATTAGGCCCGAATGAATAGCATTTACATGACTTTTTCTGTTGGATTTTCTAGAGGTAAACACCTGTAATAAATATTGCGTACTTCATCAATTTTTTAGATTTGGGAAAAATTAATCAGGCCTGTTTTTGATGGCTATGGCTTATGACTTTTGGCTGAAATTTTTTAATTTTAGTTGTTTGCGACAGAGATTACGGAGAGAGATACTCGCTTGCGATTTTGGATGGTACATATGTTGGACTTTTAACATGTACTACAATTAACTTGTAGACCCCGTCTTGAAAAAATACTCCGTTTGAAAGTTAAGTATTATACCATTTTCAAAAGCCGAAAAGAATAGACTCTCAATTTGGTAGTTTACAGTAGGGCTGTACAAAAAGGGTTTAACTGGTATGAAACCTAGAAGGTTACGAGACCTAGAATGTTACGTTGTGGGCAAATATTGAATTTACTCGAGGGGCTTTATGATAAATAGATAAGTCCATGTACAAGAAATCAATCCGAAGATTAATAAAGACTTCGTTTATTGGCGTCGTCTCCAATTGCTCTTTGTTGATTGATTATGTGGATTGCATCGGCGTTAATTATTTCTCAACACATTATCAGCACAAATCACTCTACAAGGAGCAAGGTATGTAAGTCACAAACCAATCTATTACACATTGCAAGCTCGTAGATTAATCCAGATAAATTTGATTGTTCACAATAATAAAGACTTCGTTTATTGGCGTCGTCTCCAATTGCTCTCTGTTGATTGATTATGTGGATTGCATCGGCGTTTATTATTTCTCAACACATTATCAGCACAAATCACTCTACAAGGAGCAAGGTATGTAAGTCACAAACCAATCTATTACATATTGCAAGCTCGTAGATTAATCCAGATAAATTCGATTGTTCGCAACGCCATGATTAAATCTATTGCTCTCTAGTCCGGTAGATTAAATACCTAAGATCTAGATCGGTGGGCATAGATAGATTGAAATTGGGCGTTTGATTCATACAATCATGCGATGCAATGCAATGCTAATTTTTTTTGATTCGGCCATAGAGACCGCTGCTGTCCACAACCACCGAGTCTCCACGGTCGCATGAGGTGTTGTGGCCGCCCGAACCCATGCCGGCCACTTGGCTGTCTGCCTGCCACTGCTCCCCACGTCGGTCACCTGAAGCTGGCCCACTATTGCCCGAGGCGCACCGCGGTCGCTCGCACGTGCGCTTGCCGCCCGCGCCCACGCTAGACCATCAGCCACCCGAAGCCGCCGCCTCCCCCCACGGCGGCGCTCCCAGAAGCCTAGCCGCTGCCGCTTTGTCTGCCAGTCGCCTAGCAACAGCCACTTGGCCTTCACGCCTGATCTACCCGGTCGCCTCATTTTCCCCTCACGCCGCTTGCGCCGCCGCAAGGCAAGATGCCTAGAATCCTAGCCATCGGCTGTAATGGGCCACACGGGCCGAAATTTGGCCCAAATGAAAGAGAAACCGGTTGGCCCCCCTTTTGCAAATAAGCCCCTGAAGTTTTGGTAAATTAAAAAAATTTTCTGAAATATGATAATAATTATATATTTGTATCCCAAAGTTTGTCAAAATAACAAATAAGTCCAACAGACCGAATTTCTCTCCAAAAAATTAATTTGGAGATTATATGAGTTTCATTATAATCTTTTAGCACCTTTGTCATTATTATGTTTTCTAGTTTTATTTTTTAGTACTTTATTTTTGCTTATTAGTAATTCTGAAAATTGCTTATTAATTAGCAAAAATTCATTAAAATTCCTAGAAAATTCTAAATAATGCCTACAAATAGATAAAAAAATCCATACCTTACTGATTTAGCAGTATTCATGCATTTTTACCTTTGTAAATTTAGAAGATTGCATGAATAATGTAGAAAATGTCTGACGTCGGTAAGGAGTTTGTTGAGCTTGCCCTAGACAGTACCAACTACCCCCACATGGGCAATAGATGTTAAGATCAACTTGATAGCTTAGCCGTTAGGCGCTGCCATTACCCCGCCAGTAGCTAGGGCTCCTGCCATTCATGAGGCCGCTAAATACGTGACACTGCACTTCTTGAGCCACCCATCCACCAAGACCTGAAATTTGAATACCTGCTAGAAGAGGACCCATTGGCATTGTGGAATTCCTTGAATGAAAGGTATGACCAATAAAGGTCCATCATGCAACTTGAAGCACAGATACTTCAGGAAGGTATGATCAACAAAGATCCATCATGCCATTCATAAGCTTGTCGCCAAGCTCAAGTTCTGCAACTAGAATGTTACAGATGCTAAGATGATAGACAAAACATTGAGCACATTCCACCCCACCCACAGGACACTCCAGCAGCAGTACCGCTAGGCCAAGTACAAGAAGTACTTGGAACTGATTACCACTCTTCTCAAGGCAGAGAAGAACAATGAGTTACTGATGAAGAACTATCAGAATCACTCCATTGGATCACAGCCACTACCAGGAGCTCATGCTAAATCCTAGAAGATCAGTGGTGGCCATGGCCAAAGAAAGGGACACAAGTAAAAGTGATGTGGATAGAACCTCGAGATGAGATTGAATCCAAGGGTTGCCCGAGCTTTCATGGTGGTAGAGCAGCTAGATATAAGTGGAACACGAATTACAGGATGCAACTCGCACTAAGATAGATGATTTCACTCCCGTGCATACCACAACACACGATTGATAAATAGAGATCAACGATCAGCGGGCAAATATCTACACCACAGTATGAACCAACAAGCTAAGATGAAATTCTAGATTGGAATTCACAAAAACACAATAGAACATGGATGAACCACAACGTCCGAAGGCCAACACGCACACGCATTTGTTTCATAATAATCTAAAACTCTCCTTTGTACATAGCACGCTCAGGCTTTATTTACAGGCATGCATGCACACTTGGCGTTTTGGCTGACTTGGACTCCCAACACATCTTACTTACCTAATTTAATCAACTAGTACTTAGACAAAAATACTAGAACACAGATCTTTTTTTTATCTCAGAACTACGATGCTAATAAAAAATGACAAATAAAAATGGTCGGTGGAGAACTTGACTCCACCATATAGTTTTGGACTTTTGGGGTGTGATATCTTTTCTTGGTTGGCTTGGACTGCATGCAGGTGGCCCCAATCCTATTATTCAGAGAGAAAGAAACAAATCTAGAGAAAATACAAAGAAAATTTTATCTTCCCATGCGCCAGCAGTTCGGCCAAAGAAAAAAAATATACTTCTTGATTTCCTACATGTTTAAACCGAGTAGATCTCCTCTCATCTCCAACGTGATCTCTAGATGTGTTCTGTTAATTTGGTAGCAGTCAAAACCGAAAGGATGCTCTTCATGGTCTCCGGTTTCTTGTGTGCCACTTGAAAAAAGTTAGGTACGGACTCTCATGGGAAATAATTTCAGAAGCATGGTTAAGGCCCTGTTTGGATACGCTTATCTGAGAATCGATTTTAATTTGATCAAGATTTTCTGATAAGTCGCGATCTGAAGAATCTGCGATCTGAAGAATCTGAATAATCCTAATGGGGCTTGCGGTACAGGATTTTGGATTCTCAGTGCAAATGCTGATTTTTCCCACCGCGGCGGTTGAAAGAATCGAAAAATAATCAAAGCGTTTGGGTGGGATTCTCGCTTAATTCTACCCAGAATCGGATTTTAAGCGTATCCAAACAGGGCCTAATAATCATGGTCGTATCATCCTCTTCTCCTTCAAGCGAAATCATCCTCGATTTCGAGTTGGTCTTCCAGTCACCATCAATAGATTGAACAGGGGTCGAAAAAATTCAGCAGCTTTGACCACGTTCTTTGTCTTCTTCCCCATCGGCTTTGTGGAACACCATGGCCCTTCTCGCCGGTCTCACTCTTCTTGCACGTTGTCCCACCATCTTCGAACACAATCAGAAAATGTTCTTTTCACAATTCTCATCTTTGTGATAGTAGAAAGTCTATGATTCTTGAAGAATTGCTCCATGGCTTCATTCTACACAAAGTAATCTTTAGGAGTTGTCCTCGTCTTTAGCTTCAGCATGGTTGATGGTAACATCTTCAAGAACTTTGCATTGGCCAAGGTAGCCGGCGTGAATCCACCATAAGGAACCATCACTCTCATACCAAATGATGTGGATTGAACCTCAAGATGAGATTAAATCCAAGGGTTGCCCAATCTTTCACGGTAGTAGAACAGCTAGATATAAGTGGAGCACGAATTATAGGAGGCAACTCATAGTAAGGGCCTGTTTGGGAGAGCTCCACCACTGAAAACGTGGATCTGGAGTAGCAGCTCCACCATGGATCTGGGATCCCACCATGGAGTGTTTGGCTTGTACAGCAGCTCCAGATCCACGAAATTAAGGTTTTGGTGGGAATGGCCACTTTTGTGTGTAACCAGTGGCATTGGTGGGTAATTACCACCCAACTCCACGGTGGAGCACCCCTTGAGGAGCTCCATGAAATCCATGGATCGGCCTCGATCCGAGGATTTTGGTGGATCCAGATTTCATGAGCTGGGCGTTTGGGTAAAATTTCGTGGAGTGGAGCTGTTTTTCGTGGATTTGGAGCTGATGGAGCTCTTCTAAACAGGCCTTAAGATAGATGAATTCACTCCCGTGCACACCACAGCACACGACCGATAAATAGAGATCAAAGATCAACAGGCAAATACCTACACTGCAGTAGGAACCAACACATCAAAATGAAATCCTAGATTGAAATTCACAGGAGCACAATAGAATAGAGATAAACCCTAAGAGCAACTCCAGCAGGGCCCCTACTTGAGCCCTCAAACCTCATATTTGAGGGCTTGAGGTAAAAATAGAGGTCCAGCAGGGCCCCTACTAGAGCCCTCAAATTTGAGGAGCCCCTCAAATCACCCTCCCACCCCTCATTCCTAGGGGCTCCCCCCACCCCTCATTTTCCTGTTTTTTTCCCGCACCGTGAAAATTCCCCGCCCGCCTCTTCCCCTCCCGTCCGCCGAATCTCCCCCCGCCTGCATCTTTCCCCGCCGCCTCCTCCGCCTCCCTCGCCCGCCCGCCTCCTCCGCTCGTCCGCCGCCTCCACTCGCCCGGTTCCTCGGCTCGCCGTCGCGCGCCGCGCGCCTCCGCCCGTCGGGCCGCGGTTCTCCCGCCCGCCTCTTTCCCTCCCCTCCTCTTTCCCGCCGCTGGTCCCCTCAGCCGCCAGCGCTCGCCGGCGCCTATCTCCCCACTCTCCTCCGCCCGCCTCCCTGCTCTCCTCCGCCCGCCTCTTTCGTCGTCGCCGGCGTCACTGCTGGGCTGCCGCTCGGCTGCCGACTGCCTCTCCGTCGCTCCACCGGCAGCCGCTCCCCCGAGAGCCGCCGACACCTCCGACGCCGCCTCGGATCCGGCCGCTGGGCCTCAGATCCGGCAGCTCCGCCACCGGATCTGGGACCTTCGCGCCCGATCTGGCTCTTCCCCGCCCGTCCGGTGGCCATGCCCGCCTTTGCTCCACTCCGTCGACCGTCGCTCGTCCCTGCCGCGGTCGACCGTCGCCCGTCCCTGCCGCCGTCGCCCGTTGCAGCTCCTGCGCCGTCTCTGCGTGCGACTGCGAGAACCGCCCGGCGCCTCGTCATATCCGGCGTCGCCACCTGGGGATCCGCTCGCCAGAACCGCCTCTGCCGTCGCTCCTCTTCTTGGGCTGCTGCATCTGCGCCGTCGCCTGGCCGAGGAGTCGGCTCCCCGCTGCATCCTGGAGACGGCGGGGGTGAGGGAGAGAATGAGGAGTGGGTCCCATATGTCAGTTGTAGTGGAATGGATTTGAGAGCTTAAATTTGAGGTGTGCTGTTGGAGTAGATGCAAAAAAACAGGGCCCTCAAAAGTAGGGGGAGCCCTCAAATGAAAAGTAGGGGCCCTGTTTTGAGGGCTACTGCTGGAGTTGATCTAACACCCGAAAGCCAACACATACACGCGTTTTATTTCATAACCTAAACTTTCCTTTCTACATAGCACGCTCAGACTGGTCTTTTTTTTTTTTATCTAGGAACTACGATGCTAATTAAAAAATGACAAATAAAAATGATCGACTGGGAACTTGACTCCACCACATAGTTTTGGACTTTTGGGGGTGCGATATCTTCTCCTGGTTGGCTCGGACTGCATGCAGGTGGCCCCCATCCCATTGCTCGGAGAGAAAGAAACAAATGTAGAGTAATTACAAAGAAAATTCTATCTTCCCATGTGCCAGCAGTTCGGCCAAATATAACATATACTCCTTGATTTCCTGCATGTTTAAACCTACTAGAACTTCTCTCATCTCCAACGTGATCTCTAGATGTGTTCCTTCCTTTAATTTGGAAGTAGTCAAAACTGAAAGGATGCTCTTCATGGTCTCCGGTTTCTTGTGTGCCACTTGAAAAAAGTTAGATACGGACTCTTTTATTTTTCTCTGCGCTTGAATTCTTTCCATCCGGGCACATCTTCTAGTTGCACATGTTCCTGGTCCATGCACGGGCATGCACCACATACCAACACATCACATGCATGCACACGTTCTGGCTCACGCACACATATAGCTTCCATACACACGCACGACAGCTCATGTGCCTCACTCGCCAAGTTTGCATGCACCTCATGCACATGTACTAGTTGTGACTTGGATCCATGCACATCCTCCTTAGCGTATGCCGCAGTAACTTCTCCATTCTTCGTAGCAATTTTTGTAATTAAATTATGCGATACAATCTGCTCACGGGAAATAATTTCAGAAGCATGGTTAGTAATCATGGCTGCATCATCCTCCCCTCCTTCAAGCGACACAGTCCTCGATTTTGAGTTGGTCTTCCTGTCACCATCAACAGATTGAACGGGGGTCGAAAAATTTTTAGCAGCTTCAACCACGTTCTTTGTCTTACTACCATAGAAATGATCATCACAAATGGTTCTAAACTGTCATCACATACGGTTTTCTAAATTATCTGAATTTATGTGTCTACAATAATAAGTAGTTATCATAGACTATTTGTGTACTGTCTGTGATAAGCCATAGCACTGACTGTTCATATAAAGAACCGCCAATGAAGTAGACTATCACAGATGGCTCGAACCAAAAACTGTCTTTGATGCTTGCACATTACAGATGATTCTAGCTACCAACCGTATGTGATGATGTATCACAGATGGTGTGTCCTAGAAATCATCTATGGTATTCTTTTGTATCCATAAATCTATTTGTTTATTGGCTACCCTCAGGAAATGCTAATCATGCCCTTTGAAACAAGTAGAAATACAACAAGTATGTGTATATATTCAATTCACATTCATTTTAGAAAAACACATCCATTTCACAAATCAATTGAAAGTGATACTCAATAAAACAGTCATAACTTTTGTATACGTACTCCGTTTTTGATGTTCTTAGACTCGTTTGAAAGAAAATGAAAAGTTACATCCCAAAATCCATAAAGGACAGCTTTGATTCATTAACGATGCTCCAGAAAAGTGAAGTCTCTAAAAAGACATTGTTTAGGGCCTCAAAACGGCCTCTGAAATTTTTGGACCCATTGAACAGCTGAATAGGCCTTGGCGTGTAGCCTCCTCTTCATACCTAAGTTCACACAAGGTGCTAGAAGTCAATTTAGTCTATGGATTGAAGTCATCAAGAAATTGGTAGAAGAAAAAAAATGTAGAAGCATTAAAATTTACATGACCGAAACCCTAGCTAGCCATCCATCAATTTCATAATTTCAGATCTAAGCATCAAGAAAGAGAGGGGTGGAGATCCGATGGGGGATATCACCGGTAATGAAGGAGAGGCGACGGTAGTGTCACCGTTGTGTCACGATGGTGACACTGCACAAGACACTCTTACGACAGTGCACAAGAGTGTCTTGTGCAGTGAACCATGGCGTCACAACCAGAGGCGGAGGAGCTCACAGCAGTAGTCGGAGTCGTCGAGGGGATGGGTGCTTCGGTTTGGGGAGGAAGCAGATCGGATGGGGGAGTGGATGAACTAGGAGCAGCAGAAAAGGGAGAGGGGATAATAAGGGGGCGAGAAGTGGGAGGAAACTGGTTCCTATCGTTCGATGCGAAGAGAATGGATGGGTGAGATCGAAATCCTAGGTGAGATGCCACGAATTGGTGATGTGGCATTATCACAGATGGTTCGGATTAAAAAATCGTCTGTGATGTATGCTAACATCACATACAGCTTTTAATCCTAATATCTAAGTTATGAACACAGACGGTTCGGATTAAAAACCATCTATGATGTTAGCACTGTGATAATATCATAAACGGTTCTTAACAAAAACCATCTGTGATAATTATGTATCACAGATAGTTCTAGCAATTGGTTTTAAAACTGTCGGTGATAATTACAACACTAACGGTTCTCTAAAACCGTCTGTGATGAGGCATCCAGTATAGCCTTTTGTGTAGTAGTGTCTTCTTCCTTGTCGATTTACGTGATGTCGACGTGACTTGACATTGCTCAACACCTTCATCTCCTCCCACGTAGAACACCACGGCTCTTCTCGCTAGTCTCGATCTTCTCGCACATTGTCCCACCATATTTGAACACTATCAGAAAAAGTTCTTTTCACAATTCTCATCTCTGTGATAGATGAGTGTTAGACCATGTGGCTAGGTTTAGGATATTTTGGTGATGAATAATTGACAATGGTTAATTTGTTATGATGAATAATTGGTGATTTTATTTAGCGATGTTATGCGAGGTGTGTGGTGCGTGTGTGCAGATTGATGTTGGTCAAGTTTGGAAGAACTTGTGCTGGGAAAAAGTTCTTTGGTCTTTGCATGTGCAGGTTGAGCATGGAGGTGATCATGGTCGGTGACGAGGTGGACCTGGACTAGGATGGAGAGATCCGAGGTTCGGACGGTCAAGAAGGTCACGAGATGATCGGGCTCATGCTTGGGGTGCATGGAGATCAAAGGTGGATGATACGTTGAGAAGCTACGGGAGGTGCGGTCCTAGAGGCTTCGACACGTGACACGTTATAAAAGTCGTGAGTGTGAAAAACCTATGTTAGGAAGGGTTTCGGGTCCCTTGAAAATTAGTGGGCCAAAAGTCTAGTTGAGATAAAAAAAGGCCCAAGCCTAGTTGGAGTTGGATTAGGATTTTAAGGCCTAGTTGGAGTTGGATTAGGATTTTAAGGCCTAGTTGGAGTTGGATTAGGTTTTTAAGCAGAGTTTGAATAGGTGTTACAGAGGGCTGCGTGTGTATATATATATATGCATGCGGCGGCATGGCAAGGGTGTACCGTGCAGCCATGGAGAAGAAAAATATACGCGCTGATACGGGGTCGCCTGATCTTCTCGACGTAGGATAGATACTCACGGGAGTCTTGATGAATCGTAATGATCCTCCAATGCCAGTGCAAGGGACGAACACTCTTTAATCTGCCAAAACACACTCGTGTTGATTTCGCTGACCACCAAGCGAAGATCTATCGTGCACCCAATTCCCAACGGAAAAGCTGAACGATCTTAATTGAAGAAGATACTCCTAATTCCATAAGGAATTTTGGCAGCAATGCTAAACTCAAACAAACTTTAGTAGATTGATTTTTCTCAAACGTGGTCTAAGCCCTAAAGGCTACCATTAAAAGGCTTATATAGCCCCTTGGGACGTCCATATGGTCCCCAAACCAATTACAACTCAACCCTATATGGTTTTAGATACGAACTCTCACAAAAAGGAAACTACAGTTTTCACCTATCATATTGTTTTAGTCATAACTTTTTATCCGTGATGAATTTGAAGCTGGAATGGATCCATTGCGTAGCCCTTGAAATTATCTTTTCAACGAGTACAAGAACACCTGAATCGGACTCCGTTTGTGAAAGTTATGGCCTTTTTAGTAACTGCCTGTCAGGCTGTCCCGAACCGAATCCAAGTTGAATCCTGAGTTGAATCCGAGTTTGAATTGGGTTGAGCACGTGGGAAGTCTGAATTTGGCTTGAAAATCTTATCCAAAACTTGTGGTTTAAGTCCTTAGGCTCCTCCCTTTTGCTCTCCCACTGCATGGGCTTGTTTCCTCCTTGATCAACTGCATGGGCTGCTTGGCTTTCTCCTTTCCATTCCCATGGGCTTTGAGCTTTATGTTCTTGGTAGCAAATATGATTACCCTCCTTGTGCTTCTCCATTGCTTTGGCCCCGGAATCATCATAATATTTAAACCTAAAAATAATCAAGAATTTGGCATAAGGTAGTACATCGTTCCCATGAATAGAAGGAAATTCATTAAGAAACAAATTCACCTGACAATATTTAGTGCGGCTCAATACTTCTTTCCAGTGAAATAATGTATTTGACTTAAAAGTGCTAATCATGTGCATATCCGCATCATCCTCCCCTTCTTCAAGAAAAGCCGTCCTCGGCTTTTGATAGCCTGAAATTGTACTAAACAAAGAATACAATGTGTATGCATGGTATATGTATTGGTCAGTTACACCCCTTCCGTCTTTCACATTATTATTTCCTGGAGGTGTGGTAAGCAAAAAGAACAACACATATGTATGGTATATGTATGAATCAATTATTGTGTCATTCTCATTCTCACTGTTTTGCACAAACCAATTGATACTACAACAGCTATCAAATGCATACATTGCAATGCTTTCATTCACACCACGCGCTGTTTTGAGGACAGCGTGGTACGAGTTTTTCGCGGAGAGAGGAAATAGAGGATTTGAGCCAGATGCGGCGGCCGTGACGAAGAATCAATAGGATGAACAGTACACGCGGTTTTTGAATAAAGTTTGTGAGTTTTTTATTTCGCATCTATTATCCTTTTTCTTGTTTTTTTTGATTCCTATAGATTCTCCATGCATTGATCTATGTCTAGGTATTTTTGTTGCTTACACACATGAATTAATTTTGATTAAAAATTGATTTCTAGATTGACAAAAAAGGTGCATTTTTCTGTTCGATCGGAACTCATTATCTAGTCGCTACAGTGTCGCTACAGTGTTTTGCTATAGTAAAATCAAGAAATTTTTTTTGGTTTTTTGTTATTTCTGGTTTTTGCACATTAAAAGATAGAAAATCTAAAAAAAAAGTTTCCGCTGTGCGTTGCAATTATTCATCCCCCTCTGATTGCTATCAACGATCCTACAAATGGTATTAGAGCAGGTTTATTTTTCTAATTGATCTTAACCGGTGATTAAAAAACATGTCGACGGATAGGTATTCCACAAAACCTTGTGTTTTCGATGGTATTGATTTTCAGTATTGGAAAGCAAAGATGGAGGCATATATTCAAGCTCAAGGCTTTGCAATATGAGAGAAGGTCTACAAGCCTTATCAAGTGCCCGAGAATGATGCTGTGTCAGCAGCAAATTTAGCACAAGTGGAGGCAAATAGCAAGGCAAGAAACCTGATAATTGAAGGACTAGGAAGAAGTGATTTTGATCGTGTTGTGCATCTTAAATCCGCATATGAGGTATGGAAAGCACTATGTGATTATCATGAGGGTTCATCTACTATTAAAGAGGTACGTCAAGATATGTACAAAAAGGATTACATGCATTTTGAGATGAAACCTGGTGAATCAATAGATGATTGTTTTGCCCACTTTAATAAAATTCTTAGTAACCTACGCGCTGTTAATGTTACTTATACTGATGCTGAAAATGCACGTCAATTACTTGGAGCATTAGATATGTCTATATGGGAGATGAAGGTTACATCCATTAGAGAATCTATTATCATGAGTACGCTTACATTAGATGTCCTTTATTCTAAATTGAAAACTCATGAATTAGATGTTTTTGCTAGAAAAAATAATAGTAATAAATCAATTGATTTAGCTTCACAATCTAGCAAGTCTAATGGTGATAATTCTTCTACTAGCTATGCTTTGTCTTCTTTGTCTTCACTAACCGATGAACAGCTAGAGCAACTTCCGGAAGATGATTTGGCACTCCTCTCTATACGATTCACAAGAGCTTTGCAGAATGTGAGATCAAGAAAGAGAGGAAATTTTGGTCCTCAAAGGTGCTATGAGTGTGGTGATCTCAATCATATTCGTCTCAAATGTCCAAAGTTTCTAACAAGATTTGCAAGGGAAGAGCATGAGAAGGAAGAAGAGATGGAGAAAGAAAAAAGAAAGAATAAAAAGAAGGGCTCTATGAATCGCAAGGTGGTGCATCGTGTTCTTGCCGCTCTTAAGAAAATTAATTTGAGTGATGTGGACACGGACAGCGAGGATGTTACTCCCAAAGGCAAGAAAGATTTAACTGGGTTGTGTCTAATGGCAAGTAGCAAAAGCTCCATCGACAATAATGATCTTGACAGCGACAACTACAATGAGGTAGAACTTTCTTATGATGATTTAGCTAAAACTGTTGCTAAACTTGGTACTTTGCTAGAAAAGAAAGATAAAAAGATTAAGAAATACGATACTTTGATTGAATCTCTAAATTCTGAAATTGCAAGTGTTGTAGGGGTGGCCCAACCCCCCGTGACTGGGCCGTGCAACTAATCCAACATGTAATAGGCCCAATAATGTAGAGGAATATATCAGTGTAAATATACCAATGTACCCTCACCCTTTGTAAGTACCAAGGGGTAGAATGGGGATTTCCCATGCTACCCCACTCATATATATATAAGCCCCCAGGAGGGGCAGGGGGACAGCTCCTCTCATTATCACTACCTCTCCAGATCTAGCTCTCTTCCTCTTCTACCGATCCCCCTCTCTTCCTGTTTAGCCCGTAGCTACAACAGATGGCACCGTCCGTGGGGACTGGATGAAAAGTCGCTTGAGGAGCGGGAAGACAGATAAGTAACTTGTTCGCTGAGAGTTTAGCAATCTTAGCTGTGCAGGCGTCCGGGCTTTGTCTGTATACTTTTCTCTGTTTTGTATAGCTGCATGCGATAGATCTAATTGAGTTGTCCAGATCCAGTATCGATGGGTCTAGTGGCAAGCAAGAGCTCGGCGGCGTGGGCGGCGTACCACTGCCACGAGCGCGCCCGCCTGAGCACGAGCCCACGGCTGCCACTCTAACGACGGCACCGCCGAGCGAGGGCGCGACAGCTCCAGTCTTGCGATGCCATGGCGACAGCCGGCCGCAGGGAAAAAGTACGCGGGATTCAACAGGCAATAACTCCGTGTCCGGCACCAACGACATCATCTCCGCGCCCGACTTCGCGCATCGCCAAGCCGAGGGCAGTAGCGAAGTCCAAGGCGCCTGCCAAGGGAAGCCGAAGGCAGCAGCCAAGCCCGCCGCCAAGCCGAAGGTGGTCTTCGCACGTCCTCGGCCTACGCAGAATATCCATTTGCAATCACGTGTATATGCATATCCATTCACGTTCGTGCATGTGTATCCATACATACGGGAAATATCTCATGCATGCGTACGGGGTTATCATCCATGCATGGCACGAAGTATCCACCCAGGTCTCTCCGGCTCGGGCAGCTTCACCCGGCGCTCCGCTTGCCTCCGTACGCTCGGCGTCTACCCCAGGCCCCCGCTGGCCTCCGACCCGGTGGCTTCGACCCCTGATTGAGGCGGCTCTGACGAGGCGCATTCTCGGCGTCAGCACTTCGCCTACGTACGTGCACTCAGGCTGCATGGTTACAGGTATATACGCTTCGCCCGCCTCCGTCTTCGCCTAGTATTTGCGCGCACGCCCGATTCCGGCAGTCCCCGAACTCGTCGCCGAGCTCTCCGAGGTCTCCGCCGCTGTATCCAAAGCCTTCGCATAGGTCTCCGCGCTCTCCACCGAGCTATCCGAAGCCTGTCCGAAGCCTCCACTCTGAAGCAGTAGACCTCACCAAGCAGACGTGAGCCCCGTCCATCCATGCATGCGACGTGTGCCGCGTCCATCCATGCATGCGACGTGTGCTCCGTCCATCCAGGCAGGCAAGCATTCGGATAGACCTCGCCAAGCGGAAGCTCGGCGCATGTGGCAAGCACGTGTACTCCGAGGCTGGCAGAGCTCGATGCGAAGACGGAGAAGCTCGACTCACTGAGCGGAGGCCCGGGCCGAGCGCGCGCGAAGCCTGGTGTACGTGGCGCGGACGCCACGGCGCCTTCGCCGCTGCGACTCCGCGCAGCATCTGTTGGAAATATGCCCTAGAGGCAATCATAGAGATGATGATATTTCGTTGTATCCATGATTTAATAAATGTTCCTTGAATATTGCCTTTGTGTTGATTAACAAGTATGTGACTTGTTTGTGAAACTCTTTACTTATATGGTTATTCTAAAGTTGTCCCTAGTCGGAGTTCATGTGAGGACACACGTGAATAATGGATTAGCACATGTATCGGTTGATGACCATGTTTCACAGGTCATAGACATGGAGATGTCAAACCAATAATGTGGACACATGTTTAGAACATGGGGTTGGACCGACCCAACATGAGACATAACAATTATACTTATGGTTCTCTCTCTACACAATGTGTACGCCTTGTCCTTAGACCTGAGATTGTCGCATGTACTTGAGATGTGAATCGACCTACTTAGGGGCTATCAAACGCTACTCCGTGAATCGGGTAGTTATAAAGGTAGTTTTCGGGTTTGTCATGAAGCATGCTTCGAGGCATGGTCAGTCAAGATGGGATTTTCCCCTCTCTACCTGAGAGAGATATCTCTGGGCCCCTCGAGTGATCGGTTCTAAAAATGCATGGCCATGCTACTTAAGGTTAAGAGTTAACCTAGTAAGGGATTCCGGATCACAGGATCGAGAAAGAGTGGTCAGCTTGGAGCTCGACCAAATATCGTGAGGCAAAGGGATTGGCATGTACATATAGTTGTGATGGTTCGTTCGATATGATCTTTGTGTATGTTTAGGAGTTGGCACGTCTTGCTAGAGGCCGCTGCCAACTATTGACCAAGTATGTGTACTCGCGTCATGTCTAAACATACGTGAACCTATAGGTCACACACTTAAGGGCTGAAGCCTAATTCGGATTGGATCCGGTTAGACTGGTATTGAGTCCTAATGGGCCTCCATTCGTAGAAGCCCATTGTGAGGACGTCTATAAAAGGAGGGCAAGGCGCACAAGAGAGAGAGTTTTTCGTGACCTCCTCAAACCCTGCCGCCACCCTCCCACGCCACGGCGCTCGCGCGATCTAGTAATCCGGCGTGCGTCGCTTCCTCCGTGCGTGTGGATACCTTTGGCGGCGCTGCATCCGTAGCGTTTGGACGAACCGCAAAGAGAAGTTGTACGTTGGGCGCCGCGACGAGGACGAGGAAGTAGTACGACTACTCGCCCGACGTGCTGCATCGGCGTGGTACGACTACTCGCCCGACGTGTTGCATCAATTCCGCACTGCGCGTCTAGTGGTAATTCCGTGATCTATAACTGCAGTGATCTTGGTTTACGGGTAGAAATTTTTTTATTTTGCGCTAGTGTAGCCTGCCCGTAGTCCTTCAGTGGTATCAGAGCCATTGCTGTCATGTTATAGGTTCGGGTGATTTGCATATGGCGATATGTAAGTCGTTATGATCGATGTGATCGATTGTATAGTTCGTAATGGATAGATCTGGTTTCGTGATCATGCTGCTAAGGTCGTGCCACAACATACCCCTACGGTCGGTATCACCATCGGGTAGACAGCGGTGACACGTAAAACCGATTGCGGAATGCGAAGATCAATATGATTGGTCGAATCGAACCTAGATTAATAATCGATATTCCGTGATTGTCTTTGCTAAGGTCGTGCCACAACATACCCCTACCGGTCGGTATCACCATCGGGTAGACGGTGACACGTAAAACCGGTTGCGACGCGTGAAGATCAATGCAAATTGGTCGAATCGGAACAATAGTCGATTTGGGGTAAATATGATACCGATGTAGCGCCGCCTTCGAACCCATGGGGAAACCCTCGACCCCTTATCCGGTAGATTGCGAATCTATGCAGGATGTATGTGACCAGTATGGCCTAATGTGTATGTGATGCATGTTTGTAATATTTTCATGACTGCGTGTCGTGGGTTCGCAACACGGCTGGAGCCATTGTGTTGTCAAAGTATTGTATTAACGGCTGCGTCTTGACTTGTGATGATGCCTTGTATCCATGTATTTTATTACTAGTCATATGAGTAATAGCTTATATTAGTACTTGGAGGACACATCACTTGGAGGATGGCACACATTGACCATGGAGATGGAGATCATCATGGTGGACAGATTCTATGGCGATGGAGATCACCATGAGAAAATGGGCCATACTGAGTCACAACTGTGTGAATGCTATTCCTATTGTTTTACTCCTATGCATGTTTGAATGGTAGAAGTATAACGATCCCTCACAAAATGTTAAGTTAAACATGTGCCCTCCCAACTAAACTCTACACCATCCCATGTCTTGTAAATTGATGGTGGGTCTATAAAATTAGGGCACCATCGACTTTCCTTGACTAGATGGGTTTGTATCGGATACATACACGCATAAGGGTTGGTGAACTTAACAAGGTTATCATAAAGGTTATGGGCCTTGGGGCATAAAGGTTGGGCGCCGAGGCATAGAGATGTCACCCAACAACAAGAGTCATATAGAGATATGATTAGTAAGGTGTTACTTACCGAATTACCTTGTCTCCTAGCGGTGATGCAAAAGCTCACTAGTAGACTAGTTAATTGCGGATCTTGAATCGCTAAGAATCAATAGAGGGATATTGATTTTAGTGGGAGTACATTCTATTAAATTTGTTTAATATGGTTTACTCTATCATGGTTTTATTTGTCTTAGTATTTTGCATTTTCTGTTGTAGATCAATGGCATCTAACAACCGCGCACACCCTTTTGCTTTGCGATCAATTCTTGAGAAAGAAAAATTAAATGGAACAAACTATTCGATTTGGTCCGTAACTGAGAATTGTTCTCGTGGCGGATAAAAGGAAAACGTTCGACACCCCAATCCCGAAAGAGCTCACGACAATGCGATCACTGCTTGTTAAAAATGCCTACAAGAAAGCATGTGATGACTCTCTTGAGATTAGTCATCTTATGCTTGCATGCATGGAACTGACCTTCAAAAGCGGTTTGAGGATCGAAGCGTATGATATGATCATGGCGCTTAAGGACATGTTCCGCACACGTGCCGGACTGAAAGGTTCAATGTCTCTAAGGCTTTTACGGAATGCAAGTTAATGAAGGTGCACCCGTAGGCCCACATGTGATCAAAATGGTTGGTTCTGATCGGACTTTGGATAAACTTGGTTTTCCAATTAGCCAAGAGTTGGCAACCGATTTCATTTTGGCGTCTCTACCACCTAGCTATGGACATTTCATTTGAACTACCATATGCATGGGGTGGAAAAGGGCCTTAATGAGCTTTGTGGGATGCTCAAAACAGCAGAGAGTGACATTAAGAAGTGTGCGGGGCCTAGCCATGTGATGGCTGTGAGAACAAGTCTAGCTTCAAGAAAAAGGGTAAAAAGTCATGGGCAAAGAATAAGGGCAAGGTTAAAGATATGATCTCGAAGCCAACGCCTAAGCCTAAGGCTAGACCTGGAGCTGAGACAGTATGCTTCTATTGTAAAGAGATCGCCACTGGAAGAGAAACGCAAGAAGTACATGGATTCCGAGGAATGCAAGAAGAATCTTTGAAGTAAGACTTCCACCCATGGTACACTTGTCATAAATGTTTTAGACATTTTTCTTGCTGATTCTCCTATTAACTCTTGGGTATTTGATACCGGATCGCTTGCTCACATTTGCAACTCGATGCGAGGGCTAATAAGAAGTAGAGGAGTCGCAAGAGGTGAAGTTGATTTTCGCGTCGGAAATAAAGCAAGGGTTGCTGCGTTGACCGTCGGCACCATGCAACTTCAGCTTCCTTCAAGATTTATTATGGAATTGAATAATTGTTATTATGTTCCTAGTATGAGTCAAAACATTTTATCCCCTCATGTTTGATGAGAGATGGTTATTCATTTGCAAGTAAAGACAATGGTTGTTTGATCTCTAAAAATGAAATGTTTGTGGCTTTTAGCCCATTGTGAATGGGTTATTTATTTTAAATCTTGATGATGCGCCCATCTTTAACATAAATGCTAAAAGACTTCGACCTAATGATTTGAATCCCACCTATGTTTGGCATTGTCGTTTGGGTCACATAAGTGAAAAGCGCATGAAGAAGCTCCATGATGATGGTCTTCTAACTTCGTTTGATTTTGAATCATACGAGACATGTGAAGCTTGTTTGCTTGGTAAGATGACCAAGTCACCTTTCAAAGGTTCTTTTGAGAGGGCATCGGACTTGTTGGAAATCATACATACCGATGTATGTGGACCAATGAGCACGATCGCTAGAGGTGGATTTCATTACTTCATAACTTTCATCGATGATTTTAGTAGATATGGCTATGTCTACTTAATGAAGCATAAGTCTGAAACTTTTGAAAAGTTCAAAGAGTTCCGAATGAGGTTGAAAATCAACGTGCCAAGAAAATTAAGGCTCTGCGATCGATCGTGGAGGCGAGTATTTGAGTCATGAATTTAGCAATCATCCAAGAGTTGCGGAATTGTTCCACACTAACACCACCCGAACGCCTCAAAGAAACGGGTATCCGAGCGCGTAATCGGACCTTGTTGGACATGGTTCGATCGATGATGAGCGATCAGATCTACCATTATCATTTTGGGGTTACGCTCTGAAACAGCAGCTTTCACACTTAATAGGTACCGTCTAAATCTGTAGTTAAGACACCATATGAGATATGGACTGGAAGAGTCACAGCTTGTCTTTTCTAAAGATTTGGGGATGTGAGGCGTTTGTCAAAGACTTAAGTCGGACAAGCTCACACCCAAGTCGGATAAATGCATTTTCGTGGATATCCGAAGGAAACCTTTGGATATTACTTCTACAACCGACTAGAGGGCAAAGTGTTTGTCACTCAGTGGTGTTTTCCTAGAGAAAGAGTTTCTCAACAGGAGACAAGTGGAAGAACGGTGCAGCTTGAAGAGGTTCAAGATGAACCAATCGGGAAGACTCGACGAATGATGCCCACGTGGCGTAACAAGTTGAGGAACCCATGGCAAAGGAAGCACCACCACCACGAAGGTCGGAAGGCTCCGCAATGCGCGAGATATGTTATTGTTAGACAATGATGAGCCTACGACCTATGCGGAAGCAATGATGGACCAGATCGTGAGAAATGGCAAAGTGCCATGAGATCCGAGATAGCATCCATGGGAGACAATCAAGTTTGGAACTTGGTTGACCCTTTGATGGTGTTAAAACCATAGAGTGCAAATGGATCTATAAAAGAAGATTGATATGGATGGAAATGTTCATATCCATAAAGCTCGACTTGTCGCAAAGGTTTCGGCAAGTTCAAGGAGTTGACTACGATGAGACCTTCTACTTTGTAGCGATACTTAAATCTATACGGATCATTCTAGCTATTGCTGCATATTTCGACTATGAGATATGGCGATGGATGTCAAAACGGCTTTCCTTAATGGAAATTTAACCGAGGACGTGTATATGATACAGCCGAGGGTTTTGTCGATCCAATCAATGCTAGAAAAGTATGCAAACTTCAAAAATCCATTTATGGATTGAAGCAAGCATCTCGAGTTGGAACATTCGTTTTGATGAAGTGGTCAAAGGGTTTGGCTTCATCAAAACGAAGAAGAATCTTGCGTTTACAAGAAGGCAAGTGGGAGCTCGCTCGTATTTCTAATCTTATATGTAGATGACATATTACTGATTGGAAATGACATTCCTATGCTCGAGTCCGTTAAGACCTCACCAAAAAATAGTTTTTCAATGAAGGACTTAGGGAAGCGGCATATATTTTGGGTATTAAGATCTATAGAGATAGATCAAAAGGCTAATAGGATTAAGCCGAGTACTTACATTGACAAAGTGTTGAAACGGTTCAACATGGAGGAGGCAAAGAAAGGGTTCTTGCCCATGTCTCATGGCATAAATCTTGGCAAGACTCGGTGTCCTTCGACAACCGATGAGCGAGATCGCATGAGTAAGATTCCATATGCTTCGCCATTGGATCTATCATGTATGCTATGATATGTACTCGCCAGATGTTTCCTATGCTCTAAGTGTTACGAGCAGATACCAGTGATCCGGTGAGAGTCATCGACAGCGGTTAAAAACATCCTCAAGTATTTGAGAAGAACTAAGGATGTGTTCCTAGTCTACGGAGGTGAGGAAGAGCTTGTTGTAAATGGTTACACCGATGCAAGCTTCCAAACCGACAAAGACGATTACAAATCGCAATCGGGTTTTGTGTTCATTTTGAACGGTGGTGCGGTCGGTTGGAAGAGTTCCAAGCGGGAGATCGTGCGACTCTACAACGGAGGCCGAGTACATTGCAGCTTCAAGCAGCAAAGGAAGGTGTTTGGATAAGGAACTTCATATCTGAACTAGGTGTGGTTCCTAGTGCGCGCGATCCTCTGGATCTTTCTTGTGATAACAGTGGGGCCATTGCGCAAGCCAAGGAGCCAAGGAATCACCAAAAGAACAAACACATATCTGCGGCGGTTTCATCTCATTCGAGAGATCCTCAATCGAGGAGATTTAAAGATATGCAAAATACACACGGATTTGAATATTTCAGATCCTTTGATGAAGCCTCTCCCACACCCTAAGCATGAGGCGCACACAAGAGCTATGGGTATTAGATATCTTCTAGATTGACTCTAGTGCAAGTGGGAGACTGTTGGAAATATGCCTAGAGGCAATCATAGAGATGATGATATTTCGTTGTATCCATGATTTAATAAATGTTCCTTGAATATTGCCTTTGTGTTGATTAACAAGTATGTGACTTGTTTGTGAAACTCTTTACTTATATGGTTATTCTAAAGTTGTCCCTAGTCGGAGTTCATGTGAGGACACACGTGAATAATGGATTAGCACATGTATCGGTTGATGACCATGTTTCACAGGTCATAGACATGGAGATGTCAAACCAATAATGTGGACACATGTTTAGAACATGGGGTTGGACCGACCCAACATGAGACATAACAATTATACTTATGGTTCTCTCTCTACACAATGTGTACACCTTGTCCTTAGACCTGAGATTGTCGCATGTACTTGAGATGTGAATCGACCTACTTAGGGGCTATCAAACGCTACTCCGTAACTGGGTAGTTATAAAGGTAGTTTTCGGGTTTGTCATGAAGCATGCTTCGAGGCATGGTCAGTCAAGATGGGATTTTCCCCTCTCTACCTGAGAGAGATATCTCTGGGCCCCTCGAGTGATCGGATCTAGAAATGCATGGCCATGCTACTTAAGGTTAAGAGTTAACCTAGTAAGGGATTCCGGATCACAGGATCGAGAAAGAGTGGTCAGCTTGGAGCTCGACCAAATATCGTGAGGCAAAGGGATTGGCATGTACATATAGTTGTGATGGTTCGTTCGATATGATCTTTGTGTATGTTTAGGAGTTGGCACGTCTTGCTAGAGGCCGCTGCCAACTATTGACCAAGTATGTGTACTCGCGTCATGTCTAAACATACGTGAACCTATAGGGTCACACACTTAAGGGCTGAAGCCTAATTCGGATTGGATCCGGGTTAGACTGGGTATTGAGTCCTAATGGGCCTCCATTCGTAGAAGCCCATTGTGAGGACGTCTATAAAAGGAGGGCAAGGGCGCACAAGAGAGGAGAGTTTTTTCGTGACCTCCTCAAACCCTGGCCGCCACCCCTCCCACGCCCTGGGCGCTCGCGCGGATCTAGTAATCCGGCGTGCGTCGCTTCCTCCCGTACGTGTGGATACCTTTTGGCGGCGCTGCATCTGTAGCGTTTGGACGAACCGCAAAAGAGAAGTTGTACGTTGGACGCCGCGACGAGGACGAGGAAGTAGTACGACTACTCGCCCGACGTCTTTGCATCGACGTAGTACGACTACTCTGCCCCGACGTGCTGCATCAATTCCGCACCTGCGCGTCTAGTGGTAATTCCGTGATCTATAACTGCAGTGATCTTGGTTTACGGGTAGAAATTTTTTTTATTTTGCACTAGTGTAGCCTGCCCGTAGTCCTTCAGCATCCACCCAAATCCTTGGCTTGCAGCGATTCGTCGCCGCTACGACCGACGGCGGAGGCTGCCTGGCTACGCGATCCGGTGATCGTCGACGCGGTGGCCGTGGGCAGCGCAGCCACCACCACGTCATATCCGACGAGGCCTTTTCCGGGCCTTCGCGAGTCAACGTCTTCGGCGAGCCTTCGCCGAACTCCGCGCCGCGCTCCAGGACTCGCACGCCAACGTCTGGTGGGACTCCGTCGGCCTCCGAGTAGTGCCTCAGACCTTCGCACGTCTTCGGCGAGAGTCTCCAGGCGTCCACTGTGGCTCGGCGACGCTGTCTCTGCGGCGAGGTCTACCCCGCGCAAGCCTCTGGCCTGCTCCACGTCGCGAAGTCTACAAGCTTGGTGACGACGATCCTCCCCTGCCTTCGCGTCGAGCCTTCCCCGCCTTCGCTCCGGACCGCAACGAGGTCCCCTCCTCGGCGCAGGTCGCCTCCTCGGCGGGATGGTCGAGGTCTCCTCCTCAACATAGGTCCCCGCGAAGCATCAAGAAGGGAGTCCGCGCGTGCGCGAAGTCTCCGTGGACCTCGGCGACTACATCCATCCGGATGTACGGCACCATTGGCCACGCGGGACGAGTGCATGAGCTGTGACGTCGGCGCGTCCTAACTGGATGACTGGGACCTGGGGCTCCGCATCTTCGCCCATGCCACCGTCGGCACCGGACGCCTCCGGCCCTCCAAGCACCCCCGTGTTCCGTCGCCGGCCGCGCTTCATCGGAGTCTTCGCCGACGCCCCCGGAGTCTCCGCCGACCACGTCGGAGCCTTCGCCGACGCCCCTGAAGTGCTACGTCGATGCTATGACTGGAAGGAACTCGCGCATCGCTTCGGCTTCAACGAGTTCGCCCGGTGCGCAGCTGCCTCCGTGTGCTTCGGCGTCTACGTGAGGTCCCGTCGGCTCCGGCAAGGACTCCGCCATGATACTGGGCTTCGTGACGATGTCGGCTCTTGCCACTGGCTTCGCCACGAGCGACTCCACGACGTCCAGCGCCCGCCTCTGCAACGCACCGCGACGGCGAGGACGCCCCCACGCCGCGGCCTCCGCTGCGTCTCTCCGTGTCATCGACTCGTCGTTGTCCTCGCGTTGAGCCTTCCGCACCTTCGCTCTGGGCTACGTGACTGCGCAGCAGCCTCCGCGACGCTGCCATAGCTGGCCTAGGTGGAAGGCTGCCAGGACGGAGGGAGTGAGTGGAGGAAGCCGCCAACTAGGAAGCGGCGCAACTTGCTCCGCCTTCGCGACAACGCGCTCAGCCCCAGCGCCTTCGACCTCGGCCTCCACCCTTCGCCGAAGTCGTCTCGCCGAAGTCGCCTCACCGAAGTCGTTCCGAGCTGGCCGCGCTCGTCTCGCCACGGCTCTGCCTTCGCGACAACGCGCTCAGCCCCAGCGCCTTCGACCTCGGCCTCCACCCTTCGCCGAAGTCGCCTAACCGAAGTTGCTTCGAGCTACCCGCGCTCGCCTCGCTGCGGCTCCGCCTTCGCGACAACGCGCTCAGCCCCAACGCCTTCGACCTCGGCCTCCACCCTTCGCCAAAGTCACCTCGCCGAAGTCGCTTTGAGCTACCCGCGCTCGCCTCGCTGCGGCTCCGTCTTCGCGACAACGCGCTCAGCCCCAGCGCCTTCGACCTCGGCCTCCACCCTTCGCCGAAGTCGCCTCGCCGAAGTCGCTTCGAGCTACGCGCGCTCGCCTCGCTGCGGCTCCGCCTTCGCAACAACGCGCTCAGCGACCTTGGTCGACCACGGTGCTTCGCATGTCAAGTATACAGGCACTCAGGCGCGAGCGACATCGACCTTCGCCACCGGCTTCGCATGCCAGACTCCGCAGTGCGAGATCACACTCCGGACCCCGCGCGCCACTTTGCCTCGACTGTGGGAAGTCTTCGCCAGCCCTCGCGCGCACCTAGTGCAAGCACTAGTTAGCTTCGCTGCCGTGCGCACAGTGTAAGCCTCCGCGATGGCGAGTCTCCGTTGCCTCCCTCGGCGTTCGCGACAACGAGCTCGTCTCCGCGCCACGGCCTCCGCAACGGCAAAACCATCTCCGACGTCACCGCCGTGAGACTTCGCGTCGGATCCTCGCCGGAGGCGCATGCACCCAGGAAGCCAAAATGAAGCATCCATTCATGCATGCAATTACGTGAAGCACTTCTTTATGCATGCACGTGAAGCATCCATCCATGCATGCAATTACGTGAAGTGATGTATCACCTGTAGCCATCGCCAAGAGCTTCTCCGCGTACATGCTCCGCGTAGCAGTGGACTTCGCGGCATCGAAGTCCACCACGGAGCCACCTCAACCAAGGCCTCCGCGCAGATGAGGACCTCCTCGACCATGGACTCCACAGATGAAGAGTCCTGAGGAAGCTCGCGGCAGCTCCATCGTCGAGGTAATGCCTACAGTTCCATTCTCAGAGCATTTGATTTGGCCACATTTGCTCCTTCGGTTTTGACCCGTTTTGGGCTACCGCAGCATAAAATGCTTTTCTGGTGTGGCACTCTGGAGCGTTTTGTTGTCGTAAATCTTCGGCCATTTCTTTGGTGCCTCTGTTTTGGTCCTCGTTTTTATTTAAATCGCACGACGGCCTTGCGCCTCGGCGTACTCTACGGAGTATAAAGAAGACGTAGCGTCGAGGTACGCCTCCGCACGCGCCAGTCTACGGACTCTAAATAAGACGTAGCGTCGAGGTCCGCCTCCGCACGCGACACTCTACGGAGTATATAGAAGACGTGACGTCGAGGTCCGCCTCCGCACGCGCCAGTCTACGGACTCTAAATAAGACGTAGCGTCGAGGTCCGCCTCCGCACCCGACACTCTACGGAGTATAAAGAAGACGTGACGTCGAGGTCCGCCTCCGCACGCGCCAGTCTACGGACTCTAAATAAGACGTAGCGTCGAGGTCCGCCTCCGCACGCGGCACTCTACCGAGTATAAATAAGACGTGACATCGAGGTCCGCCTCCGCACGCGCCAGTCTACGGACTCTAAATAAGACGTAGCGTCGAGGTCCGCCTCCGCACGCGACACTGTACGGAGTATAAAGAAGACGTGACGTCGAGGTCCGCCTCCGCACGCGCCAGTCTACGGACTCTAAATAAGACGCAACGGGCGGACGCCTCCGCGCGCACTCTACGGAGTATAAATAAGACGTAGCGTCGAGGTACGCCTCCGCACGTGCCAGTCTACGGACTCTAAATAAGACATAGCGTCGAGGTCCGCCTCCGCACGCAACACTCTACGGAGTATAAATAAGACGTGACGTCGAGGTCTGCCTCCGCACGCACCAGTCTACGGACTCTAAATAAGACGTAGCGTCGAGGTCCGCCTCCACACGCGACACTCTACGGAGTATAAATAAGACGCGGATGTTATTCCTGCGCACTCTACTGAGTATAAACAAGACGCGGATGTCCCGCGCACGTGTGGGCACTACTCCCGCACGTACTCTCCGGAGTATAAATAAGACGTGGATGTTGTTCCCACGCACTCTACGGAGTATAAAAATTACTACATGGCCGAGACACTAGGGAGTGCCTTGCTTAAAGCGGCGCGCCACTTGGATATCGCGCCCTCGTGCGCGTTGCACTAGGGAGTGCGCCGCGAGTCTTAAAAGGTAGGGGAACGGCGGCTCCGCCTCCCTGCCTCCGTGCGCGTAGTGCCTTCGGCCTACGCTCCAAGCGCCCGCTCTCCGCGGGCACTGTTCTTAAAAGGTAGGGGAACGGCGGCTCCGCCTCTCGGCCTCTGCGCGCGTAGCGCCTTCGGCCTACGCTGCAAGCGCCCGCTCTCCGCGGGCACTGTTCTTAAAAGGTAGGGGAACGGCGGCTCCGCCTCCCGGCCTCTGCGCGCGTAGCGCCTTCGGCCTACGCTGCAAGCGCCCGCTCTCCGCGGGCACTATTCTTAAAACGTAGGGGAACGGTGGCTCCGCCTCCCTGCCTCCGCGCGCGTAGCGCCTTCGGCCTACGCTGCAAGCGCCCGCTCTCCTCGGGCACTGTTCTTAAAAGGTAGGGGAACGGCGGCTCCGCCTCCCTGCCTCCACGCGCGTAGCGCCTTCAGCCTACGCTACAAGCGCCCGCTCTCCGCGGGCACTGTTCTTAAAAGGTAGGGGAACGGCGGCTCCGCCTCCCTGCCTCCGCGCGCGTAGCGCCTTCGGCCTACGCTGCAAGCGCCCGCTCTCCGCGGGCACTGTTCTTAAATGGTAGGGGAACGGCGGCTCCGCCTCCCTGCCTCCGCGCGCGTAGTGCCTTCGGCCTACGCTGCAAGCGCCCGCTCTCCGTGGGCACTGTTCTTATAAGGTAGGGGAACGGTGGCTCCGCCTCCCTGCCTCCGCGCGCGTAGTGCCTTCGACCTACGCTCCAAGTGCCCGCTCCCCGCGGGCACTGTTCTTATAAGGTAGGGGAACGGCGGCTCCGCCTCCTCCGCGCGCGTAGTGCCTTCGGCCTACGCTCCAGCGCCGCTCCCGCGGGCATCGTTCTTATAAGGTAGAGGCGGCGGCTCCGCCTCCTGCCTCGCGCTCTCGCTCGCCATCATCGGCGCGCCGGCGACACGTCTTCGGCGCTCGACTTCGCCGTCCGCCTCGTAGGCATCGCCTCGGCGGGACGGCACGTCTTCGGCGCTTGATGACACGTCATCGGCGCTCGACGACACGTCATCGGCGCTCGACGACACGTCTTCGGCGCTCGACGACACGTCTTCGGCGCTCGACTTCGCCGTCCACCTCGTAGGCAATGCCTCGGTGGGACGGCACGTCTTCGGTGCTCGACTTCGCCGTCTGCCTCGTAGACATTGCCTCGGCGGGACGGCACGTCTTCGGTGCTCGACATCGCCGTCTGCCTCGTAGGCAATGCCTCGGTGGAACGGCACGTCTTCGGTGCTCGACTTCGCCGTCCGCCTCGTAGGCATTGCCTCGGCGGGACAGGACGTCTTCGGCGCTCGACGACACGTCTCCGGCGCTCGACGGCACGCCTCCGGCGCTTTACTCCGCCGTCCGCCTCGTTGGCATTGCCTCGACGGAACGGCACGTCTTCGGCGCTCGACGACACGTCTTCAACGCTTGACGGCACGCCTCCAGCGCTTTACTCCGTCGTTCGCCTCGTAGGCATTGCCTCAGCGGAACGACACGTCTTCGGCGCTCGACTTCGCCGTCCGCCTCGTAGGCAATGCCTCGGCGGGACGGCACGTCTTCGGCGCTCGACTTCGCCGTCCGCCTCGTAGGCAATGCCTCGGCGGGACGGCACGTCTTTGGTGCTCGACTTCGCCGTCCGCCTCGTAGACATTGCCTCGGCGGGACGGCATGTCTTCGGCGCTCGACGACACGTCTTCGGCGCTCGACTTCGCCGTCCGCCTCGTAGGCAATGCCTCGGCGGGACGGCACGTCTTCGGTGCTCGACTTCACCGTCCGCCTCGTAGGCATTGCCTCGGCGGGACGGCACGTCTTCGGTGCTCGACGACACGTCTCCGACGCTCGACGGCACACCTCCGGTGCTTTACTCCGCCGTCCACCTCGTAGACATTGCCTCGGCGGAACGGCACGTCTTCGGCGCTCGACGACACGTCTTCGGCGCTTGACGGCACGCCTCCGGCGCTTTACTCCGCCGTCCTCCTCGTAGGCATTGCCTTGGCGGAACGGCACGTCTTTGGCGCTCGACGGCACGTCTTCGGCGCTCGACTCCGTTGTCCGCCTCGTAGGCATCGCCTCGGCGGGGCGGCACACCTTCGGCGCTCGACTTCACTGATTTCTTCGTAGGCATTGCCTTTGGGGTCTGCGAGCTACCAGTTGCATCGGCACCCTCACGCTTGCTGTCGGGGAATGGGGGGCTGGGGTGGTTGATCACGTCAGCTCGCCCATCGGGACCTCGCTTCTTTGTCGAGGGAGTATCTTGTTGTAGGATGGCCCAACCCCGTGGATCGGGCCGTGCAACTAATCCAACATGTAATAGGCCCAATAATGTAGAGGAATATATCAGTGTAAATATACCAATGTACCCTCACCCTTTGTAAGTACCAAGGGGTAGAATGGGGATTTCCCATGCTACCCCACTCATATATATATAAGCCCCCAGGAGGGGCAGGGGGACAGCTCCTCTCATTATCACTACCTCTCCAGATCTAGCTCTCTTCCTCTTCTACCGATCCCCCTCTCTTCCTGTTTAGCCCGTAGCTACAACAGCAAGACTTAGAGTTTTAATTCCTGGTGATGAATCTTGTGAGTCTTGTCAAATTTTACATTCTGAGTTAGAGAATGCTAGGTCACTGAATGCTTTAAACATGGATCAACTTAGAGATGTAGCTGTTAAATTTGGTGAATTAAGATTAGCACATGACTCTTGTGATAAAAAATTGAAATGTGCTAATGATGAAATTGGAAAGCTCAAGTTTAGCTCTTCTTCATGTTTAGAATCAAGTATTTTAAATGTTCATTCTAAAGCTTGTTCTAAATGTGAATTATTAGATGCTAGACTTAACTCATCTCAGGAAACAATTCAACAGATGCTTTATCATGAGATATCTTCTTGCTCAAATTGTCCTAAGTTTAACATTGAAATAGAAGCTTTGACTAGACAACTTAATGATTTTGCCAAAAAAGAAAGATTGGCTCAGTCTAGTGCTTCTAAAAATCTTGTGAATGAATCTAATAAATGCATAACTTGTCCTACTCTAGCTAAAGAGAATGAGTACCTGAAAGACACTTTAGAGAGATTTTTTTCTTTTGGCAAGAAAAATTTAAATATGATTCTAGACAAGTCAAAAATAAGTGTGAAAAATCGTGGTTTAGGATTTAATTTTTTTGAGCATGCTAAGAACAATCCTCCTAAGGTTATTAAGTCTCTTGATCTTGGAAAAATTGAAGTGAAACATGAACCAAATCAAACGGTGTTTAAATCTGCTGGCTTTGTGCAAAGTTCATCAAATAATAATGTAGGTGCTAGCTCATTATCTCAAAAGAATTCTGTTTATGTTAAATTTCATTGCACCTACTGTGGAAGGGATGGACACTTGAATGAATTTTGTTTTAGACGTGTCAAGAAAGAGAGAAAGGAAAGATTGAATGCTTTGAAACAATGTCTTTTGTTCCTAGAACTAATGTGAAAGCTATGTTTTATGAGAACTTTCATGATGGCTTTAAATCTGCTTCACATGCTAGATTGGGATTTAATTCAAATGATTCACGTTCTTTTCGGCATTGTAATCATCCACATGCACGTGATTTTGGTTCTAGCTTTGTTGCTCCTGTTCGTCGTGTGTCACAGTACTAGATTCCTAAATCTTATTTTACTAACTCCAATACTGTGAGACCGATGTTTCCTGTCATGTAAGAACAGCTGACAAGGATGGAGAGCATGAGCTAAATTGGGTTCCGGTGTTTTTCATCATCGCTTGATTGGAACACTTGATGGTTCTTCACTCCTTCGATGGTTTGCAAGATATTTCACTTTTTGAAAGACCATGTGGAAAAGGTGATGTTGTCTTACATCTTGTTAAATTCTCAAGTTGCTAATTTGCACATGAAATCATTTGATACTTCTCATTTTCCTCAATTGCAAAGTGAGTTGGGAGTATTACATCTTATGAGATTATTTTGAGGGGGAGCTTGTTGTTTAAAAATTTCGGAAGCTTTGTTTATTATCCTTGTTAAATAACTCATCAAATCCAAGTCATTGAAACCAATTGAGTAGTAGAGCTCTCTTTATCATATCTATTCATATGTTGTGTAGCTTTGATCATGACTGTTTAATTAAATTGCTACATTTGAAATAAAAGCATGACATGGTGGAATATTTTGACTAGATTGATTATATTTATTATTTTGCGGTATTCATCAAAAAGGATAAGCTCGATTGTGAGTCTTATTTTAACTCTTGGCTATGAGGCTCGTATGTTTCATGTTACAATTTTTATGTTCACTCAATTTGGCATGTTATTGTTAAAAAAAGGTATATAAGAAAGAAAGAATTAAAAAGATGTATGCTTCAAGCATGCCATGGTGAAAAAAAGGCACAAAGTGCGCAAAATGAAAAGAAGTATGCTTCAAGCATGCCACCATCACAAAAAAAATATTTCATTATGAAAAAGAAGTATGCTACAAGCATGCCATATGCCTAAGAATTGAGTGTGGAGTAATAAATTGTTACATGAGACTGCTAGTCCGTCTAGAGTTAAAATTTGCTTTACTTTTAGGCTTTGACTTTTCGTTGTGATATCTCATTGTGCTCTTTATAATTGGTTTGGTTATTGTTGAGATGCCTGTCATTGATATAAATTGCTTAATCATATTGAAAACTTGTTTTGACATTGCTATATGATATATGGCTTTATATGATCTAGATAGCTCTACTCAAAAATATGACTTGGTTGTGATATTAAACCAATGCAACGTGACTTGGATAATCTACAAAGGTTCTAGATTTTTATTATCATTGCTCTTTCTTAGAATTATTCCTTCTTTGAATTTTCTTGATGATTACATTGCCAAAGGGGGAGAGATTTGGTGTGCTTTGCAGGAAATTAAAGAGAATTTGGTGACAATAAAATTGTCTCTCTTGTGTTGAGGGGGAGAGATTTGAGATGTGTGGCTTAAAAAGCTTTTTCGGCTTTAGTTCTTCACTTATATCTATTTGAAACTAATTCATCATACAATTTTTGTGGTGTTGTCAATGTATTCATTAAGGGGGAGATTGTTAGACCATGTGGCTAGGTTTAGGATATTTTGGTGATGAATAATTGACAATGGTTAATTTGTTATGATGAATAATTGGTGATTTTGTTTAGCGATGTTATGCGAGGTGTGTGGTGCGTGTGTGCAGATTGATGTTGGTCAAGTTTGGAAGAACTTGTGCTGCGAAAAAGTTCTTTGGTCTTTGCATGTGCAGGTTGAGCATGGAGGTGATCATGATTGGTGACGAGGTTGACTTGGACTAGGATGGAGAGATCCGAGGTTCGGACGGTCAAGAAGGTCACGAGATGATCGGGCTCATGCTTGGGGTGCATGGAGATCAAAGGTGGATGATATCTGGAGAAGCTACGGGAGGTGCGGTCCTAGAGGCTTCGACACGTGACGCGTTAGAAAAGTCGTGAGTGTGAAAAACCTGTGTTAGGAAGGGTTTCGGGTCCCCTTGAAAATTAGTGGGCCAAAAGTCTAGTTGAGATAAAAAAAAAAGGCCCGAGCATAGTTGGAGTTGGATTAGGATTTTAAGGCCTAGTTGGAGTTGGATTAGGTTTTTAAGCAGAGTTTGAATAGTTGTTACAGAGGACTGCGTGTGTGTATATATATGCATGCGGCGGCATGGCAAGGGTGTACCGTGCAGCTGTGGAGAAGAAAAATATACGCGCTGTTTTGAGGACAGCGTGGTACGAGTTTTTCGCGGAGAGAGGAAACAGAGGATTTGAGCAGGATGCGGCGGTCGTGACGAAGAATCAATAGGATGAACAGTACACGTGGTTTTTGAATAGAGTTGTGAGTTTTTTATTTCGTATCTATTATCCTTTTTCTTATTTTTTTGATTCCTATAGATTCTCCATGCATTGATCTATATCTAGATATTTTTGTTGCTTACATACATGAATTAATTTTGATTAAAAATTAATTTCTAGATTTAGAAAAAAGGTGCATTTTTCTGTTCGATTAGAACTCATTATCTAGTTGCTACAGTATTCGCTACATTGTTTGCTACAGTAATTGCTACAGTAAAATCAAGAAAAAATATTTTTGGGTTTTTTGTTATTTCTGGTTTTTGCACATTAAAAGATAGAAAATCTAAAAAAAGGTTTCCGCTGTGCGTTGCAATCATTTGCCCCCCTCTGATTGCTATCAACGATCCTGCAAAGATCTACGATTCTTGAAGAATTGCACCATAGCTTCCTTCCACACAAAGTAATCTTCAGGAGTTATCCTCGTGTTTAGCTTCGGCATGGTTGGTGGTAGCATCTCCAAGAACTTCGCATTGTCCAAGGCAACTGACACAAATCCACAATGAGCAACCATCACTCTAATAGCAAATGATGTGGATCGAACCTCGAGATGAGATTGAATCCAAAGGTTATCTAATCTTTCGTGATGGTAGAACAACTAGATATAAGTGGAGCACAAATTAAAGGATGCAACTCGCACTAAGATGATTTCACTATCGTGCACATCATAGCACACAATCAATAAATAGAGATAAAAAATCAGCGGGCAAATACCTACTCCACAGTAAGAACCAATATGCCAAGATGAAATCCTAGATTGGAATTTACAAGAACATAGTAGAACAGGGATAAACACTAACGCCCGAAGGCCAACACGCACACACGTTTTATTTCATAATCTAAACTCTCCTTTCTACAAGCACGCTCAGGCTTTATTTATAGCCATGCATCCACACGTACTAATTGGCCTTTTGGCCGACTTGGACTCCCAGCACATCTTACTTACCTAATTTAATCAACTAGTACTTAGACAAAAATATTAGAACATAGATCTTTTTTATCTCGGAACTACAATGCTAATTAAAAAATGACAAATAAAAATGATTGACTTAGAACTTGACTACACCATATAGTTTTGGACTTTTGGGGTGCGATATCTTTTCCTTGTTGGCTTGGACTGGATGCAGGTGGCCCCATCGCATTGCTCGGAGAGAAAGAAACAAATGCATAGCAAATACAAAGAAAATTCTATCTTCCCATGCACCAGCAGTTCGGCCAAAGATAACATATACTCCTTGATTTCCTGCATGTTTAAACCGACTAGATCTTCTCTATCTCTTAGATGATCTCTAGATGTGTTCCTTCCTTTAATTTGGTAGTAGTCAAAACTGAAAGGATGCTCTTCGTGGTCTCCGGTTTCTTGTGTGCCACTTGAAAAAGAGTTAAATATGGACTCTTTTATTTTTCTCTGCCACTTGAATTCTTTCCATCCTGGCACATCTTTTAGTTACACACGTTCCTGGTCCATGCACGAACATGCACAACATACCAACACATCACATGAATGTACACGTTGTTTTTGTTGGATTAATTGGGCTTGATCCATTTTAATTTAGCAATTAATCAAATGAAATTCCTAGGCCCACACATGGAAAACTGTTTAGTCCCATATGGAGAGTTGAATGGGAGTTACACCACTTTAATAGGTGGAACATGGTAAGCCCCTTGTGGAATTGGAGAGAGCCAGTACACGCGCGCGCGCTCGCTCGCTCGCCACGCCGAGCTGAGCCGAGCCGAGCCGAGACGTTTGCGCAGGCGTGTCGGGTGCGGGCGCGTTTTTCTTTATCTATTCGAAAATCGAAACGCACTGACTCGCAGTAAATAGTATTAACGAATGGCTGTTACAAAAGAGGCTCTCTACTCCATATGAAAGAAGGATAAGAAGTCCAGAACCGAGGGTTCTGGCGAGTAGGCCTCCGAAACTCCGTCCGTTTGTGTACCTGCACGGGTAGACGGGCGATCAAGTTTGTAACGACGCATCCGGTGTCTCCGACACTGGCCCCGCCAGAGGGTATAATCTGAAAACTTCTCTGGTGTATTTGTTTCTGTGCGCTATGAATATGTTAATAGGTGCTGCTGTTAGCTTGTTTGTTAGCGAATATGAATACATTATTGTTGAATCGCTTATGTATGTCATGTTTCATATGCTAAATTTCTAGATAAAAATATGCCAAAAATTGACTAGATATTCAACAATCCAAAAACTTGATAGGTCTTTTTCGGTAGTTGGCTTTGCTGCGTCACTTAAGCCGCACCCTCCATTTGATGGTTCCAATTTTAAGAGATGGCGTGCACGTGCGATCCTGTGGTTTACTGCCATGCAATGTTTTCATGTTGTACAAGGCAAGCCTGCTGAGCCTCTGTCTGCTGAGGACGAACGCAAGTTCAATGTAGCGGATAACTTGTTTCGAGGTGCACTTGTCAACATACTGGCAGATAACATTGTGGATGTGTACATGCATTTGCCTACGGGCAAAGAGATGTGGAATGCACTTGAGGCCAAGTTCGGAGTTTCCGATGCTGGCAGTGAGCTGTATGTCATGGAGCAGTTCTATGACTACAAGATGGTCGATGACCGTTCTGTAGTAGAACAAGCTCATGAGATTCAGGCGCTGGCAAAGGAGCTTGAGAACAATAAGTGCGAGTTACCGGACAAGTTTGTGGCTGGCGGTATTATCGCCAAGTTACCACCTTCTTGGTCGGATTTTACTACCTCTCTAAAACACAAGAGGCAGGAGTTCAGTGTTACTGATCTCATTGGCACTCTTGGTGTTGAAGAGAAGGCGAGGGCAAAAGATACTCGTGGCAAGAAAGTTGCTATTGAGGGAGGTTCTAGCGCCAATTTGGTGCAGAAGAAGAATCCTCAGGCTTCCAACAATAAGAAGAAAAATAAGCCTATTGTCAAGCCCAAGGCTACTACTGAGTTCAAGAAGAAAGGCAAAGGAAAGGGCAGCTGCTTTGTGTGCGGTGATTCTGGCCATTGGGCTAAGGATTGTCCAGACCGCAAGGATAAGCAGAAGAAGTCTGCCAACATGGTTATTAGTGATGCTGGAGGAACATCGGGGTACGGTAATTATTTACCTACAGTTCTTTCTGTTTGTCAATCACCTGAGTGGTGGGTTGACACTAGTGGTGGTTTGTCAATTCATGGGTGTGCTGATATTTCCTTGTTTTCATCTTATCAGGTCTATCGAGGTTGCTCCTCGTTGATGGGGAACGGATCGCATGCAGCTGTTCATGGTGTTGGTACGGTCGATCTGAAGTTTACTTCGGGAAAGACCGTGCAGCTGAAGAACGTGCAGCATGTCCCCTCCATAAAGAAGAATCTCGTCAACGGATCTCTACTGTGTAGAGATGGTTTTAGGCTTGCATTTGAGTCCAATAAATGTGTCGCGTCTAAGTATGGAACATTTGTTGGTAAAGGCTATGAGAGCGGAGGCTTGTTCCGTTTTTCTTTGATGGATTCCTATAATAAAATTGTGAACCATGTGTGTAACGATGATGATGAATCTAATGTTTGGCATTCACGACTTTGTCATGTTAATTTTGGGTGTATGACACGCTTAGCTAATATGAGTTTAATCCCGAAATTCACTTTGGTCAAAGGTTCTAAGTGCCATGTGTGTGTTCAATCGAAACAACCTCGCAAGCCTCACAAGGCAGCAAAAGAGGCGAGGAATTTGGCACCGTTAGAACTCATTCATTCCGATTTGTGCGAGATGAATGGCGTGTTGACTAAAGGTGGGAAGAAATATTTCATGACGCTTATAGATGATTGCACTAGATTTTGCTATGTGTACTTATTGAAAACAAAAGATGAAGCGTTGAATTACTTTAAGATCTATAAAGCTGAGGTAGAAAACCAACTTGAGAGGAAAATCAAGAGGGTAAGGTCTGATCGTGGGGGAGAGTATTTTTCAAATGAGTTTACTTTATTCTGCGTGGAACATGGAATTATTCATGAGAGGACGCCTCCCTATTCTCCCGAATCAAACGGGGTTACCGAAAGAAAGAACCACACTCTAATTGATTTAGTTAACACCATGTTAGACACAGCGGGACTTTCTAAGGAATGGTGGGGTGAGGCTATATTGACCGCGTGTCATGTCCTGAATAGAGTTCCTACAAAGAACAAAGAAGTAACACCATTCGAGGAATGGGAAAAGAAGAAGTTGACTCTCTCATACTTGCGCACCTGGGGATGTTTGGCCAAAGTTAACGTGCCAATTGTCAAGAAGCGCAAACTTGGACCAAAAACCGTAGATTGTGTATTTCTTGGTTATGCTATGCACAATGTGGGTTATAGGTTCTTAATTATAAAACTGAGTACTGACGTGCGTGTTGGTACAATCATAGAGTCCAGAGATGCTACATTTTTTGAGAATGAATTTCCTATGAAATGTGATGTACCTAGCTCATCTAGTCAAGAACCTATAATTTCCCCTGATTCTTTTGTGCCGATAGAACATGTTGAGTAAACGCCTATGGAAAATTCTGAGGATAACAATGAAGTTACTCGAAAGAGTAAGAGACAGAGGATTGCAAAATCTTTTGGTGATGATTTCATTGTATACCTCATGGATGACACTCCAAGAACCATTGAAGAGGCATATTCTTCTCCTGACGCTGACTATTGGAAGGAAGCAGTATGGAGTGAGATGGACTCTATTATGTCTAATGGAACTTGGGAGGTCGTTGACCGTCCTTATGGGTGTAAACCTGTAGGATGTAAATGGGTTTTCAAGAAAAAGCTTAGGCCTGATGGTACAATTGAAAAGTAAAAGGCAAGGCTTGTGGCCAAGGGTTATACTCAGAAAGAATGCAAGGATTTCTTTGATACTTATTCACCTGTTGCCCGATTGACCACAATTCGAGTACTACTTGCCCTGGCTGCCTCTCATGATCTTCTCGTTCATCAAATGGACGTTAAGACAGCTTTCCTAAATGGAGAGTTGGAGGAGGAGATTTATATGGATCAGCCAGACGGGTTTGTGGTAGAAGGTCAAGAAGGAAAGGTGTGAAAGTTGTTAAAATCTTTGTATGGCCTAAAGCAAGCACCTAAGCAATGGCATGAGAAGTTCGACAGAACTTTGACATCTGCTGGCTTTGTTGTGAATGAAGCTGACAGATGTGTGTACTATCGCTATGGTGGGGGAGAAGGAGTGTTCTTGTGCTTGTATGTTGATGACATACTGATTTTTGGGACCAACCTCAATGTGATTGAGGAGGTCAAGGACTTTCTGTCCAAGAGTTTTGAGATGAAAGATTTGGGAGTGGCCGATGTGATTCTTAACATTAAGCTACTGAGAGGAGGTGATGGTGGGGTTACACTTGTGCAATCCCACTATGTGGAGAAGGTCTTGAGTCGCTTTGGTTATAGTGACTGCAAGCCTACTTCTACTCCTTATGATCCTAGTGTGTTATTGAGGAAAAACCGAAGAATAATAAGGGATCAATTGAGATACTCCCAGATCATTGGCTCATTGATGTATTTAGCTAGTGCTACGAGACCTGACATCTCGTTTGCTGTGAGCAAACTAAGCCGATTTGTTTCAAATCCGGGAGATGATCATTGGCGTGCTCTTGAGAGAGTGATGCGCTATCTAAAGGCAACTGTGAGCTATGGCATTCACTATGTTGGGTACCCAAAGGTATTGGAGGGCTACAGTGATTCAAACTGGATCTCTGATGCTAATGAGATAAAAGCCACGAGTGGATATGTGTTCACACTTGGAGGTGGTGCTGTTTCCTGGAAGTCTTGCAAGCAGACCATCTTAACGAGGTCAACAATGGAAGTAGAACTCACAGCGTTAGATACCGCAACTGTTGAGGCTGAGTGGCTTCGCGAACTCCTTATGGATTTGCCGGTGGTTGAAAAACCGATATCGGCTATCCTGATGAACTGTGATAATCAGACTGTAATTATCAAGGTGAACAGTTCTAAGGACACATGAAGTCATCTAGGCATGTTAAGAGGCGGTTGAAGTCTATCAGAAAGCTGAAAAACTCCGGAGTGGTAGCACTGGACTATGTCCAGACAGCTAAGAATCTGGCCGACCAATTTACAAAGGGTTTATCACGTAATGTGATAGATAGTGCATCGAGTGAGATGGGCCTGAGACCCACATGAGTCATACATAGTGGTAACCTGTTCTACGTGATCGGAGATCCCGTGAAGTAGGATGGTGAAACAAGCTGTTGATTGACTGGGAGGAGAGACCTTTACAGGGCTCATTTCTTCAGTGATGCGCTTCTCTCCTATTCTGTATGGCAGGTTGGTTTTTACCTCAATGTGATCCGAGTGGCTTATTTAAAGTAGAGATGTCAGCCTACAGGACATCTTAGGAGGAACACACCTATATGAGTTCGACTGCTGGTCACAGTCTATGAGATTTGGGTGATCTCTAGATACTCATGAATAGGCATGGAGTATGACTTATACGCTTCAACCAGAGGGGATGCTTTAGGCAGCCTAGTACTAGTAAAGGAATTGGGTAAAGCTTGTTCGCACCAAACTGTCAATTCAAGGCATAGTCCATTGTTCAGTTGTGGATGAGTGTAACTCCTTTCCTAGGTGAATGTTTAACCTAATAGTCTCTATCGAAACACTGGTATATCAAACAACAGCAGAACTGAGAGCATTTCTCGTGTGCCTTGAAATTTGGTGGGGATTGTTGGATTAATTGGGCTTGGTCCATTTTAATTTAGCAATTAATCAAATGAAATTCCTAGGCCCACACATGGAAAACTGTTTAGTCTCATATGGGAGAGTTGAATGGGAGTTACACCACTTTAATAGGTGGAACGTGGTAACCCCCTTGTGGAATTGGAGAGAGCCAGTACACGCGCGCACGCTCGCTCGCTCGCCTCGCCACGCCGAGTCGAGCCGTGCGGTGCCGTGCGTGTGCGTGCGCGCAGGCGTGTCGGGTGCGGGCGCGTTTTTCTTTATCTATTCGAAAATCGAAATGCACTGACTCGCAGTAAATAGTATTAACAAATGGCTGGCAGTAACGGTGCAGTTACTAGTGAATTATGGCTGCGGTTACTTTCGAGTAATGGCTGTAGTACTAGTGACTAATGGCAGAGGTTACTCTGGCCTCTTCGTTTTTGCTGTTACAAAAGAGGCTCTCTACTCCATATGAAAGAAGGATAAGAAAAGACAGTATTCTGGTTCTGTTTTTGTTGCTGTTCTCTGCAATCTCCGGTCCAGAATCGAGGGTTCTGGGCGAGTAGGCCTCCGAAACTCCGTTCGTTTGTGTACCTGCACGGGTAGACGGGCGATCAAGTTTTTGGGGAGCGCATTGACGCGACTGCTCAATCTGTGACGTCGGCACGGGGAACATCTTCCTGCATCACGCCTCGATCGACTACATCGAATAGGCCATCATGTCGACTGATGGTAACGGCGCATCCGGTGTCTCCGACACTGGCCCCGTCAGAGGGTATAATCTGAAAGCTTCTTTGGTGTATTTGTTTCTGTGCGCTATGAATATGTTAATAGGTGCTGCTGTTAGCTTGTTCGTTAGCGAATATGAATACATCATTGTTGAATCGCTTATGTATGTCTTGTTTCATATGCTGAATTTCTGGATAAAAATATGCCGAAAATTGACTAGATATTCAACAGTTTTCTCCAATTGTTCTTCGTTGATTAGTTACATGGATTGCATCGAACCCGTTCAAAACTGGTTTGAATAGCCTTGCAAGATGATGAGGCCGCGATGTGCCTCAACGATGGTTCAGCTGCGTGTAATGGTTGATGCCGACTAGAGGAGGGTTTTTCAAATTCTCTTTTGGCCAAAACCAGTTTTATGTGCAAAAACATAAATCAAAATAATTTTACATAATTAAGATCTAAATCAACTAGTCTTACTAAGTGCACCAACAATCTAAGTCTTGATCAAGGTTTGCAATCCTCAATGTAACAAGTAAATAATTCAATTCTAGGAATGTAAATTGTAACAATGTAAATAAGCACAAGGAAGCAAACATAAGATTATGCACGATCTTTTTACTTTGGTGTTCATAGACTTGTAGGTCTCCCCTATTCCATGTTAAGGTAAGCCCAAATAAATTGGACCAGCTTCACGAATTAAACCAACACCTTGAATCCACTAGGGTTACTTTTCCTTCACTCTGGAGATGGTGAGTACAAAGCCACTCACAAACACACCAGGTGATGCGGATCAAACCTCAAGATGAGAATAAATCCAAGGATTGTCCGATCTTTTATGGTGGTAGAACAACTAGATATAAGTGGAATACGAATTATAGGATGCAATTCGTATTAGGATAGATGATTTCACAGGACATAATTCGCACTAGGATAGATGATTTCACTCCCATACACACCATAACACATGATTGAGAAATAGAGATCAAAGATCAGCAGGCAAATACCTACACCACAATACTAACCAACACACCCAAATAAAATCATAGATTGGAATTCACAAGAACATAGCAAAATAGGGATAAACCCTAATGGCCGAAGGCCAACACGCACATGTGTTTTCAATTCATAACTCAACTCTCCAGATACAATGCATGCAGTACTTTGGCTTTATAGCCGACTCAAACACCTCTACCTAATGCCCACACGCACGCACATAACTTGGCATGTAGGCCAAACACATGCACGTACACACATAGCTTGACTTACAAAACACACATGTACACGACTCTTTGTAACAACCTTATCACGTACATACACACGGGATCCAACAGGCGCGGTGCTCTGATGGCGAACTCAGGTGTCGAAGATGCGTGCGTGGTCAGCGTCGGCATGGGAAAGCTTCTGGTGGTGACCTTGAAGTCGGAGGCAGCTCGGCTCGTCCGGGATTTCTCATCGGAGGGAGTCAACAGCGCGGAAGGATCAGACGATGTGGGGAGACTTGAGGCACGAGGAGGGAGGAGAGAAGTGGAGCGGGTGGGGTGAGAGGAGGCGGTGCTAGGAGGTCTTTTTATAGGGTCGCAGGAGAGGGGACACAGTGGGATTGCTCATCGGTGATGGCGGCCGGTGGATGGAAAGAGAGAGGGATAAGGAAAGGGGCGAGATGGGGATGGAAGGGGCGTGAGCATTAGGGGATTTGTCCCCGTATCGTGCACGGTTTTTGAAACTGTAGAAGGGTGGGGAAGAAAGGAGACCGGCGGGGATTCGAGCGGCGGTCGAAAAAGGAAAGGGGGAGGGGGAAAAAGGAAAGGGGTAGCGTGGGGTAGATGGTGCTGACTGGTGGGGCCCACCCATCGGTGAGAGAGAGGAGAGGGAAGCAAGGGGCGATGGGATGGGTCGGCGTGGGACGTGGCTCAATCTGAGCCATCCATGTGTTAGTCCAAGAGGAGGGCGGGAGGTGAGCGGCAGGGATGCGCTAGGGCAATGACGTGGGCACATCTTGGCCACCCACGCATCGTACGAGGAAGGAAGGCAGGAATTTAAAGTTTTAAATTGTGTTTTTGATTTTTAGAAAACCCCAAAAATAAAATAAAGGCTAAAAAATAGCAGAAAAATCCAAATAAATCCCAAAAATTCTAGAAAATTCTGGAAAATGCATGGAACCCAAATAAAATAAAATTAACTTGTTTTGAGCATAATTACACAAATAAAATAATAACTTACTCTCTAAGCTTTTTTAAAGGATTTAAGAAAAATAGAAATTAGTTTTAAGGAAATCTAATTAAATAAAATTAATAAAAACATAAAATTTTGGGATGTCACATTGCGTTGCGTCACGGCAGCGTCAAAAACCCTTAGTAGCATGTCAGGGCGGTGGTGTGTCACACGGTAGTGGTCCGTGCATGGGCGGCGTACGTGGTGCAGTGATGGCTAGGTCGCACATGGAAATGGTACAGTGTGCATCATGGCAGTGAAGGTGTTGTAAGTCTCGTAAGTTGTAACAGTGAGCTCCGTGCCCTCTGCTGGTTGACACATTGCATCGGGGACATTCGTGGCATCTTTGGCTTGTGGCGTTGTTGTTGTTGAGCTCAAGTGCATGCGACCAGTAGGCCACGACGGTGTTGTGCTAGATGGTGTCTTACCTATAGCTTCCTTGTAAGTGTTGCTTAGTTGAGTTTCTAGACGGGGTTCTTCCTCTTTGTGGTGTGTTGTTGTAATCTATCATGAATGGTGTTGTAATTCTTTTTCTTCAATGAAATCAAATGTAGTTCTCCTGTATCTAGTTCAAAAAAAGATTGCTCACAAGAAATAACACAAGCCTCTTCAGTTGATTCAATTGATGCGGTATTAGTGTTTTGTGCCGCATCATCTGTTCACACACTTTGAAGAGATCACAGGCCAATGACACCTCCAAGCCATTTAAGTAGTAGCAACCATCAAGAGTAACAAGTCAAAGATGATCACTTGAACTAATCAAGTGCTAGAAGTGCCAACGCGTCATGTATATGATGGATGCTACCCCAAAGATCTTTCGATTCATGGGAGTGCGGGGAGACCTCAACAGCGAGGACTATCAATGTCTCCTACAGGGATTGCATGGCCTCCCATGCTACCACAATAGACTGGCCATAGAGGCCCTTCTCCTTGAGAGCGGTGATATGTTAGACGAAGTTCCGCCATTAAGAGCGAGGCAACTGTTTGCAGCGTCAATGGCCTTTGTGCCATCTGACTCGAGGAAGTGGATGCGAGTCTTTGCTGGTGAGTGCGAGCCTCGCACTCACCAGCAAAGACCACAACCACCTTCTTGGCTTGGCAGGTTTCAGTGAGCACCGTTTGAGCATCCTCTGTGGCTTTATGAAGTGAGGAGGCTTCGGACTGTGCCTCCTGCAACTACTCCTACAGGAGTGCTAACTTCCGAAGCATCGCGCACTACTATAGAAAAGGTCATCATAGACGGTTCAAAAACGTCATCATAGACGGTTTTGTGAACCGTCTGAATTTATGGGTCAGTAATAATACGAGGTCATCACAGACGGTTCGAAAACCGTCTGTGGTGCAAATATCACAAACGATTTTTAGTTAAGAACCGTCTGTGATATATAGTTATCATAGACGGTTTTTAGCTAAAAACCGTCTGTGATATTCCCTTCAACTCCTAAACCTATTTCTGTTTATTGGTTAGTCTCAAGAAATGCTAGCCATGCCCTCTGAAACAAGTAGATCAGCATGTATATGTATACATCCAATTCACATCTCAATTCATTTCACAAACATAAAACATCCATTTTTATTAAGATTAGAGCCTACCATTACAATATTCTGAAACAATGAGCAGGTTACACAACAAGAACAGAGAAAAAGCTAAGATCCTCTATGCCTTCTCGCCCCTGATGCAACGCATAAGCTGGATGTCTTTGATGCCCACCATCGTCAGCGTTGATTGAGCGTCTGCACAGCTGGCATGAGCTAGTTGCTTCTGCGGTGTCTTGCCTCCCGTAGACTTGTGTGTCGTCTGCAAGGAGGAGGACAGAAAGAAGGAGAAGAACAGCAAGGAAGAGGACAGGAGGAGGACAACAAGGAGGAGGAGAACAGTAAGGAGGCTGAGTTTTGGTTATATTTATAGGGGAGGGAGAAGCGGGAGTGCGAAATTTTTGGCCCGGCAATGGGGAGGCGGAGCTACGATCCGTGGGGTGAGGATTGGTGGATTTCTATTGGCTATGATTGGGTTGAGAAGGATCGATGGGCCCAGCGGTCAGATTATCACAGACGGTTGGTAGCTAGAACCGTCTGTGATGAATGAATATCACAGACGGTTCTATATGCCAACCGTCTGTAAATTAGAGCACAAAATTTTATATATCGATGCAATATAAACAACTAGTATGAAAAGATAAAATAGCAAAGTTTTATATGGCTTATATATACTCATTTAGAAGGTTTCAATGAGATCTACAACTTTTCAGTTGAAGCAAAATCCAAATTCCGAAAGAAAGACCAAGAAAAAGGGCAAAACAGAAACCAAAAACTTGTGACGCAGGTTTAGGTCCAAAGATGGCCGATTTTAGGGGTCTTGGAGGGTGACTAGAATAAGGTGGTCATTTTTTTTGATCGGGCTCATCGTTAGCTTTCCAACGAGTACAAGAACATCGAAAACAGACACCAAATGCAAAAGTTATGCCCGTTTTACTGAAGGTGTCTCAATACTGAATCCTACTCGCACTCAAGTGGGAAAATATGAAATTTTGAGGGATTGCAAGGCGGGAAACATATCACAGATGGTTTTTATTATAAAACTGTCTATGATACTTTCATATCACAGATGGTTTTATAATAAAAATCGTCTATGATAATCTGGAATATCACAGACGGTTTTATAATAAAAACCGTCTGTGATATTCCAGTATCACAGACGGTTCGGTAGTAAGAAACGTCTGTGATACTCCTTTTTCCCACCACAAACACCACAAACGTCCTCCAAATTAAAATCGTCTGTGATTTGGCGTCTAGTATTAACCTTTCTGTAGTAGTGGTGGCTTCGAGCGCCAATGCCACAGCCACTGTCTACATAACAAAATAGCAGTACTAACTCAAGAACAAGAAAGCAAATTGAGAGCGAGGGGTGACAAAGGGCAACAAGTGGACATACCCTCGCCTCACTAGCCTCCAATGACCTGAATAGGAGTTCCATCCCACATGAGTGGAGGGTCCTTCGATCGAGGGCCAGGTCCATGCACTCGGTGGCATAGCAAAGAGTGCAAAGCGCCTCCAATCGGGGGACAAAGTCCTCCAGAGAAAGTCGCTGCGACTCCGCTCCTACCGCCTGCATCGCATGGGGACGTGAGCCTTCCTCTGCATCGAGGGCCTCCATGGTTCTAGTTTGCGACACGTCTCTAATGCCAAGAGCAGCTTCAAGCCCACGGTCGATCTCCTGCCTGGAAGTGTGCAGCTCTAATGCCGGAGAGGAGGGCCATTGATGAGGGCAATAGTGTAAGAGCCCGCGTGAAGTCTCGGGAACGAAAGGAGGAACTCAAACCTGGAACATGTCGGGCAGGCTTGGACATCAGTGCACTCTCCTCACTTCGCACGAGGTCTTCCCTGGGGGTGCCATTACGGCGGCAGCCACATAGGTCGCCCCGGCTATAGGTGTGCCACCCTTAGAGCTAGAATCAACATCTAGCATGCCCATGCCAATCCGAAACCCAGTCACAAGGGCTGGGGTGGGCAACTCTAGCCGTGCGCGCTTTGTAGCACGATTGGGTTGATGCCAGGGACAACGGTCGCACATGCGAAACAAGGCCATCAAATCTAACAGCGAAGGGTCCACCACTGCCCCACACTCGGATGCCTCCGATGCGTCGGGGGCCCAATCCTCGTCCAAGCATGGGGTAGTGTCGACATCACAGGACATTTTGCCTCTCTCCACATCTGAATCCAGTGCGATGAAACAACAAGGATTACCTTCACCTTTGTCAAAGCATCGTCCTTGCTAGCGCCATCGTCATCCTCACTGCTATCATCACGGCCTCGTTGTCACCAACGTCATCACCCACATCGAACACATCCTCCACCTTGGACCTGCCCAGGCTGCTATGTTCCTCGACACTAGGGTTAGCCTTCACAAGGCCTGGAGGGGCCGAAGATAGGGCCATGGCTGCAATAGCCGACAATGAAGCCCCACGAGCACCCGTGTCTTCACGGCCTCCGCCGTCTTCATTGTAGGGCTCCACTCACAGTGGGGATGGGACGCTTAGGCATGGCGAGGTCCAAGGTTGCACTAATATGATTAATGCATAGACCACGAGATGTGGCAGACACGTGAAGTCTATTGTCCTTTAGAATGTAGGGTCCGAGGAACACAACAGCCATTGATCTTAGAGGCCTTCTAGCGCTTGTCGACCAAAGGCTCGCAGTGATCCTCTTGAATGCCGCAGCTGCTCGATAGGTAGAGGCACTGTTGTGGCCACGACAGTCACTCCCGCGCACCATGGCAGACAAAAGCAGATTGGCGGCACAAAGAAGAAGCCAGAAAGCTCGATGACAGATGGAAGCAACAGTGGAGGAGAGCGTAGAAGACAAGCAACGAAAGGAAACAAGCAAATAGTTCTAAAAATGGGATGTTGCTCGGCATATAAGTGCAATGCGTGGCAGCGTCATTTAATGCTCGCATAGTGGGCGTGAGGATTGAGGGGGCATGCGCAACACTGTAACCAACGTGGCGGCTCGTGTCCCACGACCAGGAGATCAACTGCCACCATGTGTCGCCTCCCCTCAGCAGCCACATGCACGACTGAGCTTAGCACCTTTTTGGTGGGAAATCATGATGTACTACGGTTCAATGGGTCAAATGGATGGAGAAGACCAAGTAATATCAAACATGGTCTCGATCTATAGAAATCGGGGCTTTTCAACCATGAGAGGCTACTGTTGGGGGAGTGGCCCCCATCGTGGCCCAGCCGACTCATTGCCCCAAGAGGCCCAATAGTCGTAAGGCCACATGACCGGCCCAAGAGAAATATAGCAATGGAAAAGATGATATTACCCCTACAATCGTAAACCTAGATAGGAGTATTTATATAACAAGCCTTCTCATGGCTATACATATATGCTTTAGGGTGTTATGGAGGGCAGAGCTCTATTTTTTAGACAAATCTAGATAGCACAAACTTCTGTCTCTGTCTTCACATTTTGTAAGGCTCCAGGCAACCCCTTTATGACCTTCCCATAGCCTCCTTATTTACGGTTTGATTTGTAACCACAATAGTCAACATTGGTACAGGTCAATGTTTTGGCCATCAATCCTAAAAAATCAACCAATAAATTATTTCTATTAGTACCATTGTAAAAATTTTCTGTCAAACTTTGCTGGAGATCTATGGATTTATGTTGGTTTTTCACAGCGCTAATGGCAGCGTGCGGGGGTTCTACCTAGTTAGATATGATGCGGGGGAGGGGGGAGCGGGTAAAATTGTTTCCCCCTTTCACCGAGGAGATAACCAGTGGTGCATGAACATTTCAAGCTCGTCTATATTTCCTTAAGATATTAGCTCATGTGCTTATTATATATTTGTGTTCGGTACTTCTAGTTCTCCTAGACTTAGTGCATTGTGAACAAATACTTAGCTCCACGCACGGAAAATAGGCCCAAGTTGCTCATGAGGCTGCACACCCGCGTGAATCCACTTCAACTAGATCCTCACAAGGTTGTAGTAGGATAAGTGCAACAATCGAGGAGGAGGTAAGATATGCTACTACAATGGATGCACCGCGGCCGTTGTCTCCGGTGCCAGCGACATCGTGGGACATGATACCTTCACCGAGAAAGAATGCTGCCACTATACCATAGTCGTGTTCTTCAAACCACCGACCATTGCCATGCTATTGAAGGTGCAAAACACGGCGGGTGACACGTGGGAAGTTGCGATGTCGTCATATCCCTCACCCATCCATTTCATCTGGTCGTGCAGAGGGCAACAGCACTACCTTGCACTCATTGTCTTCGTTAGTGGCATCTTCATCAACATCAGAAAGTATTAAGGTTTTTGTGCCTTCGCTATCAACCACCACCACCTACCTGCTACGCACTAGCGCAAGACGTCGCGGCCGTTTGTCACAGTGGGGCTACCAAGGATAGCTGCCAGGGGCACCACCATAGCTGTGCGTGAAGGAGGGGAGAAGCTGTTATATGCAGAAATTATTATGCTTGAACAGTACTCGCGAGTGCTATAGCAGCAGGCCTACAAGGAGAAATGCGTCTTCTTTACCAAGTTATCTATTTCGTAAATAATTTAATTAATTTTCGAAGATAAGGATTAGTTGTTTGGTATCATATTTATTAGTTAGGAAAGATATTATTTTAATGAATCTTATCCATAATTGTTAGGAGAGAAAGATTATTTAGATTGATCTTATTCATAATTGTTAGAAGAGCCATCTATATAAAAAAAAAACCTATTGTAATCATTATTCTCAAGCACAAAAAGATGCATTAACTTCTAAGTATCTCAAGTCTCTCCTCCTACCAATTGCTTTCATTGTCTTAGCGCTTTCTCCTCAAGCCATGTCGATTGGCCTCATCTTAGCGGTAGTTATCCCGTTGTGTACCAATGTACACAATATTGCTGTTGAAATGTATCAGAAGAGCCAAATTCAGGAGTTTGTTCTGCACAACATGATATACAAAACACCACCACTCAGCCACTCAGGTCATCATGCCATTATGGCACTGTTTTATTCCAAAATTCTCATATGGCAAGCAAGGGTCATTCCAAGTCTGAAACTTTTTCAGAAGATCCGCTGCTACATCCTTCTCATGATTTGCCTGACCTAAAATCCAATATGTGAGAACAATGACAGAACCTGCCAGACTGCTCCAACCCTACACGGTGGTACCGATTGCCGCTAGCAATGTTGTTGGAAGGGGCAAGGGCTTCCACCAACATCTCCAGTTTCCCCTGATTGTTCCCACCAAGCTCGTCGCTGGTGACCTGCTGCACGTCGCCAATCTCAATCATCTCCAGTTTGCCCTGATTGTTCCCACCAGCTCCTCAGGATATCTCGAGTTTTTTTGGAGATCTCAGCACAACCCAGCACCTTCATGTGTACTAGCCACATAGGTGTGGCGCAACGCCACGCCAGCCACCGTGTGGACCGAAGTAAAAGAGGAAAAAATTCGCAGAAAAAAGAAAGCGAAGGGGTTTTTTCGCAAAAATCGTGGGCATTTTCGCAATAAAAGGAGATCAGAGGGGTTTTTTCGTAAAAAACCGAGGCCTTTTCGGAATAAGGAAGGGCCTGTTCGTAATTACGGGAAACCTCGGGTCGCAACCCAGCAAAAAAAATATGCAGGGGCTTATTCAAAAAAATGTAGGGACCTTTTTGCGATAACGGAGGACCTATACGTAATTTTCCAAAAATTGAGGGAAAGTGCCTCGGCCGGCCGTACGCAGATTCCTCCGCCACGCGCCGGCCGGCCGAGCGTTGGGGGCGACGTGGACACCGCGAGGAGGCCGGAATGCTTCCGGCTTTGTATCGGTTACGATTACTATCTCCATTCTAAAATAGTACTTACGTTTTGAACATCGACTTAATATACTTGTAGAAAATATAAAAATATGTTATTATGAAAGTATACTTACAATGAATAAACTAATATTAATTTTTTTGTGCAAATATACTAATAGTACTTTCATATTACCAATCTAGATACATTTTCTGTATTAGTAGTCAAAGTAAAAAAAGAATGACCGTGTGTATCTAAAGTGACAACATCTATTTGAGAACAAAGTTACTAACATATAAACATTTCCACTCTCCGAAGGAATCAACCTCTAGCAATGATGATTTCCACGAATTCAGTAAGTCAAAGTCTTCCCATTTTCTCTAAGTCAACAAGGTCTTCCCATTTTCGCATTCTTTTGGGAAACAAAGCAACAAGCAATCGGTAGGACCGCACTATCCCACCACATAAATCAGCTTACTTACTAGCTTTCCTTCTCGCGCAACTGCTCTGCTCAGTTCTCACACGCTGGCAGCAGTAATCCAGGCTACTCCACGGCATGGCAGTGGTACATAAAAAACATTTGTCAATGTGTGGGCTCCATTACAAACTATACAAAACAGGCATCAAAGTAGACAGGATTTGGCTGCATAGGAATCGAGATATCTTTGATGGGTGCCCCCAAATAAGTTTCGTTGGAGGAGGTCTATTTGTATTGATATAGGTTTGGTGGGAATTAGAGTTTCTAAGAAAGTTAGTTTTGATATTTCCCTGGGATAGTTTGTTTTCTTTTCCCTTTTGTAAATTTATGTACATCATTGTCATATTTAATATAATTTAGCAATAGGGCTCTCCCCTAGCTACTGTTTTTCCTAAAAAAAAAGTAGACAGAATTTACAATATGAACAATCCGCTTGAATGTTCATGATAGCCAACTGACAACCTTAAGAGAATTATGTAAATGATGCAAATGAAGAAAAACGAACATAAGTTAACAAAAGCAACTGAACATAAAACAAGAATGGTTTATAAAATGGAAAGGCGTACCATTAGCTCTTTTGTTCTTGGATGCTTCTTTTTAGAAAAAAGAACACCTGCACAATAGATTTATTACTCGATGCAAGAGAGAACCTCAAAATATAGCAAGAGTTGTTTTACTCACTACTAGAAACCAGATCATTCCTCACGGTTCAAAACCGTCAGGAAAATACAGAAAACCATCAGGTTATATATCCCTGACGGGTTCCCATCAGGCAAAATCCCTCAGGGCTGGCTGGAAAGGAAAATTAAATTTAGCTGACGGGAACCCGTCAGGGATATATAACCTGACGGTTTTACCCGTGAAGAAAATTATTTAACCTGACGGTACAATTCCCGTGAGGAAAAATAAAATTTTCTCACGGGCGAAATGTTACCCGTGAGAAAAATACATTTTACTCACGGGCGAAATGTCACCCGTGAGGAAAATTCATTTTACTAACAGGTACGGTCACCGTCAGGAAAATTAATCAGACCCGGGAAAAAAATTTCGTGACGGTTTGACCGTCAGGAAAATGTATTTCATTGACGGTTTGAACCGTGAGCAAAATTGATTTCCTAGAGCAAAAAATTTTTTATTGTAGTTATAACATATTTTTTTCAGCCGTAATGAATTAGCATTTACAAGATAAGCATTGATATCTAAATCTTACACATCCGTGCATCATATAATCAAATTAATCACAACACCATCCTTGCATCGATCAAGAAACATATAATTAAACAAACATATAAAAAGTTCAGTTTTCATAAACAATCCCTAGATTGATTCATGTTCACACAAGCATACCAATTCATAAACATCACCTCCAGATTGGTTCATCCATCCAAAAGACATCTAAAATGAAGTACCACATACAAAAGTCTCTATTTCCATTACACTCAAATTCAGCTAGTCAAAAGAACTACAAGAGATCACTGAAAATCACATGGCAGCATGGTTGTTGTCGCCATCAATGTCGCCACTGCAGTTGTCCCTGTAGTTCACATCAACGTTACCATCGACAGCACCGTCATCCAGTTGTGAGCCCACATGAGAGGATCCAGTCCCAAGCCCAGTCCCAGTCCCTTGCTGCAAGGTGAAAACATTATGTCAACTTAAGTTGAAGAAGCTGTAATGGCTTGTAATGTTGTTTGAATTATCACAGTCCTATATTGAATACACATCCCACAATATCATGTCTTGTACAACATGCACGGTAGCTAGTTTTCATAACTACATAAAAGACCATAGCAACAAAAAAAAGGAGAAATCCATATGACTATACGTAATCATCCCAGAAATGCATGTGAAGATCTAAGTGTTCTTGTTAATTCAACAAAAATTGTGCAAAGAAGGTAGGCATATACTGAAGATTAGTTTAGCCTCGTAAACAACTCACAAGTATGGGTGTACTAACTAGTAGAGAAGTCATTTGCCACCTTACCATCAACTATAAGTAAATGAGATTCAGGTTATTGCCATGTTTAGAACATTCAACATGAGTCCACTCGCTCACTGCTATACTGCTTGTTGACAGTCTGACACACCAAAAATGATTAGTTGTATAGTACACATGGTCCTTCGTATGACAAAAGTGATAGGTGGAAAGTACCACTTGAAGTTGAACTCTAGAACAAGGCAAAATAATAGTTCGTAGGGAATTTTGTTTGTACACAAGGCAATAATTGTAGGTATTAAACGATATTACCTGTGCTTGTGTAGGTGTTCCACGGCGTAGCATCTCTGGTGGTGGTTGTTCACCCATCTTCTCAAAAAGCATCTACGTGGTGAAACATCACATGCATGCATGTATTTAATCAGACATTTGCTTTCACATATTCATCGCATGAGATAGTTATAAGCAGGTATAAATAAATACAGTTTCCTTTCTGAATTAATATTCTCAACATGATAACAGTAGTTAATGTTGCTTGTTTGTTCGATTCAGCATGGATCTGTTATATGTGTACCCTAAATCTTTTCCCAACTGCCTAAGCAGCATGGATCTAAACTTTGACTTCTAACTCCTGCGTATCATCACACCCAGCTGACTGCAAGTTTAAATTCCCGCCCTCACCTAGCTTTTACGTGATTATGATATGCTCAAAATATTTGCAAGTTGGATCTTTAAAATAAGGCAATATTCAGAGTACAAAACAAAATGAATACAAGAAAATTAAGGACAGGAGTTGCTAGGCATTATTACCAAGATCATCTGGCGGTGAACTTCTTGAGTCTGGAGTAGTTCTTGATTATGTCGAATCACATTTCGATAAGAGATAGAATTGGATGGCCTGATGTTTCTTGATTTGGCAGCTGCTAGAACAACATCCTTTTTGATAGCACCATTCCCTATTGGTACACGGCCATGAGGCATGCCACCATTGATATTGTACAATATGCTTTCATCGAGTGGTCGCTGCTCCCAATCATCTTCGTGTTGAGCTCTAGCAGCAGCAGAGTAATCATCCTAGAACAAAAGTAACATTTCAGAAAAAGAAAATTAGCTCAATACTATTATAGTTAATGATTCCATGTGAAAGTGGCATGTGGCCTAATATTTTTCAACTCGGCGAACCCTCCAGCATCTAGAAGCTAGCTATTTTGGTGTAACTGCTTATATATGTATGTAACAGTAGTGTAAACTAAAGCAGTGCGGGCATCGTAGCATTTGTAAATATGAGCATGCATGCTGTGTTAGATCTCCTTGTAAATCATGTTTAATGTGTACTAGCTACTATTTCCTTGGAACTGATCACCATAGAGAGACAGTTGTTCTTGGTTAAAATGGTGCTCTTTTCACCATAGAGTAGACAATTGTTTTTCCCTGCACATCATGTATACAGCTATTGTGCACAGCGCTGAAAACAGACACAGTACTGTCACCCAAGCATTCTGGACACGCAAACGAACCATGTGTGCTCCAACCAGTAAACATACCATATGCAGGAAAATCATGAACTGACCATAGATATGCTCCCCGCATTGTAAAGTTTTGCTTAAGTGAAGCATCCCATGTTTGTACCCCCTCCCACAACTTGATAAGTTCGTCAACTAAAGGTTGCATTAGAATATTTATTTTTTTCCCAGGATGTTCAGGGCCGGGGATAACAAGGCCAAGGAATATGTACTCCGGCTTCAACAGAATGCCCGGCGAAATATTTAATGGAGCCACAAACACTGGCCAACATGAGTAAGGAGCAGCACCCAAACTAAATGGTGTGAAACCATCTGTTGCTATAGCAAGGTGTACATTTCTAGGATCACTTGCAAAGTTTGGGAAGTCCTCGTCAAATTGTTGCCAAGCTTCCCCATCACATGGGTGCACCATCTTACCAGACGTTGACTGACTATGTGACCGCATTAGCTTTGCTGTCTCCTCGTGTGCATACAACCTTTGTAGTCTATCTATAATGGGTAGGTACCGTAATACTTTACGTGGGACTTTATTATGGCCTACCTTGTAGCGAGAGGTATCACATAAGTCACACTTGTCTTTATGCTCATTATCTTTCCAGTAAAGCATGCAGTTATTATAACACACATCAATTTTCACATATGGCATTCCGAGACCCTCTAACAACTTTTTTGAACGGTAGAAGTCCTCGGACAACTTAGACTCCGGAGGCAAAAGTTCATGAATTATTTGTAATACATCGTCATAGTGTGCAATTGACATATTGTATTGTGACTTCATAGCTAGCAAACGAGCGACAGCAGACAGACTTGAGTGTGTTGTGTTCTCATGGACTAGTTCGTCAGCGCTAGCGACCATTCTATAGAAAGCCTGGGCAGAGGCTGTTGGCTCCTCATCAATTCCCGGTGGATGGTCACCGCCTACGTCAATCAACAGATTGTCCATCCGATTACATTCATTGATTTCCTCGTGATCTATTGAAGGGTCATGTTCATCATGTGTCGTCCATGTTTGATAGTTTGACCTAAACCCATATTCACTTAAGTGCAACTCTACAATATGCCTGTTGTGCCTAAAATACTTCCTGCACATTGCACATGGACACTTAATGGTGTCACCTTCAACTATCCTAGGATTTGAGAATGCATGATCTAAGAACTTTGTAGTTTGTTCAATCCATTCATTTGAGGGAGCTTTACCACGCTGCCAACCACTATACATCCATTCATAGTCTGCCATGAAATAGTTCTCTGTGCATAACATGAATATATCAGGCATAAAATTATATTTATTAAAACTAGGTATGTTGCATTTGTATACAATTGTATATCAGCCACTATATTTGCATTTGTATATTAGCCACTATACAATTGTTTCAATGTATCAATTATCAATGGTCAATGGACAGATATGTGTATATGAATATACCAAGGACGAGATCTCACCGGCGGCTCCTCGTGATGGGGGTGCCCCTTGGAGAGGGTGTACACTGCCAAGAGGGTGCACGTCACGATCCCAACGTCGGTGATCTTCTCCCACTTTGCCGTCCCATCTGCGAGAGAAGATCAAAGGCAAAATCCAAATCAAATACTACTCACAATAGCCCCTCTCGTTGAAAGCTACTCATGATCTGCTTTTCTGGACATAGCTTACAAATTAATTAAGTGGACATAGAAATTGAAGTATTTGCTCGGGCTGGACAAGAATTCAGCTTTGCTTCCATGTGTTGTGTACGCATTAAGATCGGTAGATGATTAGCTACTACACTAGCTACATCAATGATGTGTTAGTGCTCTCCTTTCTCACTAAAATCTGATCCAGCCTGGTCTTTTTTAGTAGTATATGTAGGAGTATTTGGAGTCATCTATACACATGGGTGCACTGAAATTTGTCTTTCAGTTAGGTTGCAGGTTTTGCTATATGCTCATGCATTCTGAAATGCAATGATGTTTTGTTCCCCCCTGTTCCCATACAAAAGGCCTAAGACTGATCAACAATGTACTCTATATACTGCCAGTGTGTGCTACTATTAAACTCTCCTCTTTTGGTTTTTGCACTCTTTGCGCTACAACTCACTCCGTAAGAAACAAGCCACAATGCTGTACTAGCAAATGTGCAATCCTTAGATCAGGGACTAGTCTGTTCCAATTGAAACAGTTTGGACTCTTAAGAGTTTGGTTGTACTGCCTAGAAGCTGAAAGAACGGAACCAATTAACTTTAGAAAGTTTGGTGGCCAATCTAGTTATTGATCCCTTACCTTCACAGATGCAGCAGACCTGTTACAATTTTCTTCAAATCCTTTGCTGGGGCGGCGGGCTGGAGCAGGGGCGTCGGGGGTGGGAGCTCGGGAGGCAGTACTGCGGGCCGGAGCTGGGGCGTCGGCGCGGCGGGGCGGAGCTGGGCCGTCGGGGTAGACCTGGGGAGGCGGGGAGTCGGGGCGGACTGGGGCGCCGGGAGGAGGCAGCCGAGGGGATGGGGAGGAGGCGGGAGCGCGCGGGGTCTCGCGGCGCGGCGGCCGAGGGGATGGGGTGGAGGCGGCGGGCGCGCGAGGGTCTGGGGCGGAGGAGGCGGCCGAGGGGATGGGGAGGAGGCGGCGGGCCCGCGAGGTTCTGGGGCGGAGGAGGCGACCGAGGGGATGGGGAGGAGGCGGCGGACCCGCGAGGATCTGGGGCGGAGGAGGCGGCCGAGGGGATGGGGAGGAGGCGGCGGGCGCGCGAGGGGATGGGGCGGAGGAGGCGGCCGAGGGGATGGGGAGGAGGCGGGGGCGCCCGAGGGGATGGGGCGGAGGAGGCGGCGGGCGCGTTTGGGGCGGAGGAGGCGGGCGAGCGCGCGGCAGCTACCAATTTTTGGGGGAAAAATTTGGGTTTACGTTTCCAGACGCGCGCTGCACCACATTAGCGGCCGTGCTGGATCAGAAAGCCTCACGGGCTGGAAAATCCTCACGGGCTTATGTTCCAATTATCCTCACGGTTCATGCAATACCATCACAAAAATAGTGTATTTTCTTGACGGTTAAAGGAGCCCGACAGGAAAATGTATTTTTGCGACGTTCATACGTGGGCCTGTCACAAAAATTGATATCCCTCACGTTCTATGCGGGCCCGTCAGGAAAATTAAAGCCCGTGAGGGATGATACGCTTTCTAGTAGTGACTAAATTATGATACCATGAGATGGAAATTTCTGTTTCAATCAAAATGGAGGAAAATACCATTTTGATTAGACAAATTGATGGCCTAATCCACTTGGAGCATCTATGAAGGCGAAATCCCCTAAGCATGCACCTGTAAAGTGTAATTACATTCTTAATTACTAAAGTACACGATGCATGCAGATCGTACTGAAACTATGGTGGAAATAATATGAAGACCTGCGCGGAGGCTGATTTTCAGCATCGAAGTATGTTAAGATGCGCTCAAAATACTTCACATATCTTTGTAATATTTGTAACACGTTTAGAACAATGTACCGAATAAGTTGTACAAATAAATTTTCATAATTTTGAGGGTTACTCACAATCTGACTTGGGAGAATAAGCCCTTTTCCATCTACACATCTTTTCTGATTGCAGTATTCAATGGATTCCTCCGCGGTAGGAAATAACTGTCCATTACATATGATAAACAAGCTTCAAATGTTAAGAAAACTTGGTGAAGGTTCTGTCGCAGAACTTACTGTAATTAGCATTTAATGCAAATACTAATTTTACCTTTAGATATAGTAGAAGACTGGAGATCATCAATCCTGTCCTTGCCTTTCCAGCTTTGCAATGGACAACCACCACGTTTTCTCCAAGTCAACAAGGTCTTCCCATTTTCGCATTCTTTTGCGAAACAAAGCAACAAGCATTTGGTAGAACCGCACTAACGTATGAACAAAGTTACTAACGTATGAACATTTCCACTCTTCGATGGAATCAAACTCTAGCAATGGTGATTTCCACGAATTCAGCAAGTCAAGGTCTTCCCATGTTCTCTAAGTCAACAAGGTCTTCTCATTTAGGTATAAATCAGCATAATTAACGCATAATGGAGAGACTTGATTCTTCATCCAGCTCAACCAAAGACCAAGCAAGGGAGGCTATCCGCGCACATCTAGTCTAGCCGAACCACGCACCATCCATCCGGCTAGACAAGTGTCCATGGTCTAGTTCTAGTTCTTCTAGACTCAGTGCATTGAGAACAAATACTTGTATGTAGCTCCATGCACGGAAAACAGGCCCAAGTTGCTTGTGAGGCTGCACACCCGCATGAATCCACTTCAATTACTATCTCCATTCTAAAATAGCACTTATGTTTTGAACATCGACTTAATATGCTTGTAGAAAATACAAAATTATATTATTATAAAAGCATTTTTACTATGAGTAAACTAATATTATTTTTTTTGCAAAAATGAACTAATATTATGCTTGTCTGGCCTCATTCCTTCTACAATAGGAAACCTGACAAGACTTGAGTACATAGATATGTCGCACAACCACCTCTCAGGGCAAATCCCTCGCGACATGAGAAATTTACATAATCTTAGACACCTAGATCTGATAACGAACTACTTAACCGGACCAGTATCAAATGATTTGTTCAACAGCACTTCCCTGCTAAGATATCTGAACTTTGGGAACAATAGTTTGTCTGGAGCAATTCCACATGCCATTGGCTCCTTGCCCATGCTCCAAACCCTGGTCTTGCAAGGAAACCACTTCTCTGGTCCGGTACCTCCAGTCATTTTCAACATGTCCCGGCTGCAATCCATATATCTTATAAGCAACCATGGCCTAAATGGGACTATCCCTAGTAGCAACAAAAGCTTCAGCCTACCCATGCTACGAGCATTCTCTCTCTCTCATAACAGTTTCACGGGTCAGATTCCATTGGGGCTTTCAAATTGCCAATACCTCCAAACATTTGCCCTGTCAGAGAATTTCTTCGTGGGCACAGTGCCAGCATGGTTGGGCAAACTGCCAGACCTCACTAAAATTTTTCTAGGTGGCAATAACCTTGTTGGCCTGATCCCAACTGCGCTTGGCAATCTCACCAAGCTTACCTTACTTGAGCTTCAATTGTGCAAGCTAACAGGACAGATTCCTCCGGAGCTTGGACAGCTGAGGCAAATCAATCAATTGGCTCTCGGCGGTAATGAATTTACAGGATCCATCCCTACTTTCTTTGCTAACTTATCTCAACTATCCTTCCTCCATTTGGCCGATAACATTTTTAGTGGGTTAGTACCAAAGTCACTCGGTTCTGCCGGATCATTTGAGATTCTTGACATCGGAGGGAACCGCCTACGAGGGAACCTCAATTTCTTGGACACCCTTTCAAATTGTAGAAAGCTCTGGTACCTTGACCTTTACGAGAACTATTTCAGTGGGGGCCTTCCAGCAGACTATGTAGGAAACCTCTCTAGTCAGCTAGAAAATTTCTTTGCTGGCGGAAACAAGCTAACCGGTGAACTTCCTGCTGCACTATCAAATTTAAGCAGCCTCACATTGTTAGACATTTCGGAAAACCAATTGAGTAGCACAATTCCAGAATCAATAATGATGATGGACAATCTTGTATATCTTGGCCTCACTAGTAACACCATGTTTGGTCCCATCCCAAAACAGATCGGTATGCTCAGGAGCATACAAAAACTATTCCTCGACAACAACAACTTCTCTGGTGACATACCACAGGATATTGGAAACCTCACGCAAGTAGTATACCTCTTCCTAAATAATAACCAGATATCTTCAACCATACCAGCAAGCCTCTTTCATGTTGATAGCCTGATAGCCCTTGATCTGTCTCAAAACTCCCTACAAGGTGCATTACCAGTAGATATTGGGCAATTGAAACAAATCGACGCGATAGATCTCTCTAACAACCGCTTGCTGGGTAGCCTCCCAGAATCCTTTGGGCAGCTACAAACGATATCCCATTTGAACCTGTCACATAACTCATTTAATGATTCATTTCCAGACTCTTTCGACAATTTAAAAAACTTGGAATCACTAGACCTGTCCTATAATGATCTCTCTGGTACCATCCCACAGTACTTGGCCAATTTTAGCTATCTCACTAGCTGAACCTTTCTTTCAACAAACTACATGGTCGGATACCGGAAGGAGGTGTCTTCGCAAGCATCACCCAACAATCTTTGGTGGGGAACTCTGGTCTCTATGGAGGTGTTTCGCGTTTAGGATTTTCACCGTGCCAAATCGAGCATCACTCAAATAAAGGGCACATCCTAAAATTCTTGCTCCCAGCTATCATCATGGTAGTTGGAGCTATAGCTACCTGCCTATACATGATGATTAGGAAGACAGCCAGGAAGCAGGAAGAGAGGGTGGTTCCCCCTCATATGGTTGATATGCTCAACCATAGATTAGTCTCTTACCATGAGATTGTTCGCACGACAGATAATTTTAGCGAGAGTAACCTGCTGGGTGCTGGAAGCTTTGGAAAAGTTTTCAAGGGCCAGCTGAGCGATGGTGTGGTAGTTGCAGTAAAAGTTGTAAACATGCAGCTGGAACAAGCTGTCAGAAGCTTTGATGCCGACAGCTTTGGAGTGCAATGTGCTGCGCATGGCTCGACACCGCAACTTGATAAGGATAATTAGCACCTGTTCAAACCTGGACTTCAAAGGTTTGGTGCTTTAGTATATGCCCAACGGAAGCTTAGAGGCACACCTACACTCAGATGGTAGAGGGCAACTGGGATACCTTCAGAGGTTGGACATTATGTTGGATGTGTCCATGGCAATGGAGTATCTACACTATCATCATTGCGAGGTAGTGCTGCACTGTGACATAAAGCCCAGCAACATTCTAGTCGACGAGGACATGGTAGCGCATGTCGCAGACTTTGGCATTGCAAAATTGTTATTTGGTAATGACAACTCCGCCGTTTCTGCGAGCATGCTAGGAACAATTGGGTATATGGCACCAGGTATTTCTACTATACTCTGCTTGATCTAAATCAAGCTACACCAGTTAATTAATTTTCATGACTATTTTTTCTTCTGTTTGGAAATGTTTTGGCTAGAGTACGGATCTGTTGGAAAAGCATCAAGAAAAAGTGATGCTTTCAGCTACGGGATCATGCTTCTTGAAGTATTCACTGGAAAGAAGCCTACAGATCCCATGTTTGTTGAAGAACTAACCCTTAGGATGTGGGTTAATCAAGCATTTCCATCAAATGCTATGGATGTGCCAATGTTTGAGTTGGGTTTACTGTGCTCAAATGACTTGCCGGACCAAAGAATGACAATGTGTGATGTGGTGGTGAGACCGAAGAAGATCAAAAAGGATTACATGGCTTCTATAGCAAAAATGCACAGTGCCCAGTGATACATTTGGTTGTATGTATGTCGACACGGTTTCGTAGTGTCTTCTTGATTTTGCAAGATCATATATATAAAATAAGCTTTGGCCTAATTTAATTGAAATGGAGGTGAAGGTACAACTTTTTCGGTTCTTCGTTTGTCATGCGGATCATGTTCCCAGTTTGCTTTTGATTTGGAGGGACTAGGGCACCATGGCTGCTGATGGGGCTATTGGTCTAGCTAGCAAGTGAGCTAGAGATGATAATCCAGGAGGAAGTATAAAAAATTTAATTAAACTGAATTCCATAGGCTCGGTATGCTCCATTAGATCAAAAAGATTGGATAGTACGGTCTATCTACTATGAAATTATATTTATCTTTATTTTATTGAAGACAGGGCCAAATTAAAGTTGGAAAAAGAACTACTGTAGGAGTATCTGTGGGATAATGAAGAGGTTCATAACCACTAATCCAGTAATCTTTTTACGAAAAATAAGAAATGGTAAGTCCAATAGAAAGAACAGGCCAACGGCCGTAATACTTCACGTGATGCTCTAAAATGATGGGAGTGATGCTGTAAATTAATAGGAGTGAGCTTCAAAGATAGGGGGACATCAGAGGAAGCATAAACCAGTAATCCAAACCATGAACCCTTATCCGATATGTAAAATTCGATATGAAAATGATTACAAAACTCACACCATAAACCATGCAATGCAAATTACAAGACCAAACAAATATGAGCTAGCTACATATTACATCCCATGCATCTAGCTAGCTAGCCCCTCATGTTCCTCTTGCTAATGACCATGAACCATTACTAATCCAAACCAAGAACTATTTCAATTTGTGCTGAAAAGGAGTATGTGAGCTACATATTGTCAGAGTAGATGGACAAGGAAGAAGATGAGTAATGCGCAACCTGACACAGAAGATGGAGGCACTACTGTTAATAAATAGAGTGTGCCGAATGGTGAATAGTGTCACACCAAAACCGGGATTACAGGAACAGAGTACATGGCGATAGCAACAGAATACAGCCAGAACGCCTGATAGCGAACAAACAAGTAACAAACTAGATCTCATATACAATAGAATATATACTCTAACACCCTCCCTCAATCTTAACTGGGCATAGCCATGTTAAGATTGTGCCGAAGAAGACCAAATTGCCAAAGAGGACGGCAGACAGAGATAATTGAATTAACGATTGCAATTTTGAATTGGACTAGCGCATTTCAATTTTTCGTCCAAATATTGCTGAAAATCACAGTAACAGGATTTCTCGCCAAATTCCAACTTCTAAGATTTCGTTTTCACCAAGAATGTTAACCTTGGTGCGGACACAAGGAATGTCTAGTATCTGATCTTAACATGATAAAATGCTAAAAAAATAATCTTCCTAAAATGCCTATCATTACTGTGACAATTCACAATTGCATATTTTAACACTTGCCTCCTCTCGTCTATTAATTTGGTGTGTCCCAATTATGCAATGTTGTTACCACTAGGACAAAAGTTCATCGAAATCGTCCTATTCTCCACAAAGGATTAAGACTTATCAGAAGAGAGCAACTGACTCAGGATATTTAAGGAATTTTGTGGGCAATTGGTTAGATACGTGGCAGAAGAACAGGTGGGAAAGGTGGCTCTTGAAGTTTGTATTAATCCTACTAACTATCATCATACTGGCACTCAATGCACACTTTCTGGTTGCTATCATTTTTCAGTATTGTATTCCTGCTCAATGTAACACCCCGCCCATTCTGGGCATGGAATGCTATTACCATTGCATAATTTTATCATTTTCAACTAGTACTCATAGTTTTAAGCAACCACCACTTTATTTATATTGCAGTGACTAGATAAACGTCATACCCTTTTAAGCAACTACTGTAGGATATTAGGAGGGTCTAAATATACCAACAAAGGTTGATATGTAAAGTGTTGCTGGTATGTAATGTTATTCATGTGCTACTCTTGCCCGTGCATGATGTCTTCAATGATCACCTAAAAAAACAAACAAAGCAAAGGTGAGCCCGGAGACTCAACAAGCACGTAATAGGATAATAAACACTACCAGACATGTAAGCAATTAACTAGCCATGTCATACTCCACATACACTATCATGTTCATATCATCATTGTCATGTTTTAACATTGTCATACCATTAGTACAATGCAGCACTACTCTATATGCTCATTTGCTCATCTAATTGCATATACCAGTATAGCCTAAGTGAACACCTATCAATGTTCACCCTATCGTGGGCCCATCCTCGTCAGCATGGGGTCTCTCCACTCCCATGAAAGCCTACTGAAGTAGCTCTTACGGAATCCACTCACAGTAGATCCCAGTTCTCATCTCATGAATGCACATGATGCGAATGTAGATATCCATTGTCATAACTATACTCATCATTATCATCATTAGCAGGTAAGCATAATTGCTCACCCTACCCCATTATCATTGTCATCATTTACTATGCAACATTATAAAGTGTAAGCATCACATATTACACAATAATTATCGTCTATCATATTACCATGCACTTGCCTGTTAAACCTCAGGGACGATGCGTGGACAGCTCCCACCAGGACCTTGACCTATATAAGCATCAACCCGACTCAATATATTATAGCGACGCATGCACTTATATGCATGTCACCGATTCTACGTGCAAAACTTGACATTGATATAAAAATGTGCAAGGTTAAGGATTTGACGCTCATGTCGCAAAACCCCCCATTTTTTCCTTTCCTTTTCTCCTCTTTTCTTTTCTTTCCTTTCTTTTTCTTTCTTTCTTTCCCTTCATTTTCTTTCTTTTCTTCTCTCTCTTATTTCTTTCCCCACCGGATCTCTCTTTTCTCTCTCTCCCTTTCATTTGGTTTGGCTAAATGGCCTTATCCCCTCCTCATCTCTCCTCCCTCTCTCTCTCTCACTCACATGGTCTTCCCCCAAATCCCCTCCAAGATTGAATCTAGGGTGCGGCCTCTACTGGGCCATCAGTCACTAGCTGTCAACCACCAACCCTCCACCGTTAGTAGCCCTTCCCCTCATCTCACTTCTCCTCACCACACCTCCTCTCCCTCACTCCTGTGATGCCGCTGCTCCCTCCGGGCTTAGCGGCCAAAGCACGCTGGCCTTGGAGCTCACTGTCGGCTCGAGACCCTCCTCGGTCACCCCCTCCTCTCATCTCATCTCCTCCCCTAGCCCTAATAGGCTCTTTCTCAAATCTAGCCGCTCCTCACATTGGCAGCCACTGGCAGTAGCACCTAGCCAATCAAGGACTGGTTCTACACGTCGAACAACCCTAGCCGTGGCTGAGGGCATAGGGAGGTCAAGGGACAAAATGGGACCGATAAAGGGAGGCAAAGCACCGAGCCCTCCATCGGTGGCAACAGCATGTAGACAGAGAGAGAGAGAGGTGACACTTGGGGAGTTTCAAGGAGCCGAGTGAAGGGAGGATGGCGCTTGATCGGGGAGACCCAAGGATGAAGGGAAGATCGGGAGAAGGTGAGGTGGGGGAAGTGCAAGGAAGGGAATAGATAAGGAAGAGGAGTAGAGAAAGAAAAAGAAGGGGTGGCCTGGCTATGTCGGCTGGGTGGAGAAAAAAGAAGAAACAAAAAGAAAAGTGGAAAGAGAAAAAAGGAAAAAAGGTCTAAGAGTGTGTGATAGAATTTTATTCTCGTAGATCTTTTACCCCAAGTATTCCCATGCCTGTGTCAGGTTTCCGTGCAGGAATAGTGTCATACATCTATGTGCGCATATTGCTATAATGTCTTGAGGCTGGGTGATGCTTGTACAAGTGGTGATTTAGGTTTAGCGCCATCCACGCATCATCCGCCAGGTTAACAGGCAAGTACATAGTAGAATAGTAGATTGTGACAAATGCTTGGTACTCGTGTTTCTATGCCATGATTTACAATATTTATGAGATGATATACATGATTATGTGCTTGTCATACCCCAATGAGTGCTGCTTATGATTAAATGCCAATATTAGAAGAATATTGCATCATGCATTACACTCATTTCACAGGACCAACTGCGAGTAGGCATTCCACGAGTGGGAAGATAAAGACCTACTTTGGTAGGCACTCCGCAGGAGTGGAGCTTGAGACCCCGTATGAAAGAGGATGGAGTGATTGAGTGGTTCATCGGTAGATGAACACTCTGCTATTCTGGTATGAGCTACAGTTACAGACGCATCACATTGCATAGCATAAAAATGACAGAGAGAGGTGCAATTACAAATGCATTGCATTGCATGAAAGTGATCGGAGAAAGTGATACAATTATAAAGATTATGATTTATAGTTCACAACCATGGAATTGATTGAATTGCTATATAGATACTACTATTTTATCGTGTGCTTGCTAAATCTTCGAACTCACATTTGTTTAATTGTTTTTAGGTGATCTGTGAAGTTGATAGGTGCTGGTGGGAAATAGTAATTTATATATCACCTTTAGTTAATATATTTAGACTTTAATGGTATGCTAAGGTAGTAGTGTGTACTGTATGTCTCAATGGAAATAGTTGGCCATGCATGGCTCTTGCATTTTCAGTCCATTAGCTAGAAAACTTGTGCATTTACTTTAATGCATAGCGTAAATGTCTATTGCTTATCATATTGTTGAACCTTAAATGGAGGATCTGCTGCCAAGGTCTAGCAGCGTTGGATGAAAATAGTAGTGTTACAAAGTGGTTGTAGCATTATGGTTTCATGAGTTGAGCCAAAGTGTTACAATTGGTATCAGAGCGGGCGTTAGGTCCGTGAAAAAGAAAAATTAATAACTTAGCTTAATTATTCGGCTAAAACTTTACCTAGTTTGATTAATTATTAAAACTTGAATTAGGCCAAATAAAAAAAATTAAACATGACACACTTTGGTGTACAATAGGATGGGGTTTGGGCAAAGCATTGTGTGAACATTTCCGCTAGTCATGTTGATTTGTAATGCTTTGAGGTAGATGCTTGTGAATTGATTGTGTGAATGCTTATTTGATGTGATTAGAGATGCCGAGAGGTACAGGTCGCGGTCGTGGTCATGGCCATGTCCAAGCAGAGCCACTACTTGAGGTTCAGTAGAAAGCACCTGATGTAGAGGTCGTTTTCACTGAGTAGTCCATAGCTGGGAATCCAGCAAGGTCTTTGGACTTGCTACAATAGGATGGGCCTTCGTCCTTAGATGGGTCGGGTACACCAGTCCATGTTGCAGATTGGTTGTGCTACATGGGGAGGCAATTTGAAGCCCTACAAATGAGCTCACAGATAAGAGCTCATTATGTGGCCTTCTAATTGACGAGGCAGGTGGACATTTGGTGGGAAGGGTTTCCTTTAGCCAGAACCCCTACCCACAGTCCAGCTACCTAGGAGATCTTCACCGAGCTGTTCAAGGCAATGTATTACCTAGATTCTTTTGTGGAGAGTATAGAGGTCACCTTGTCGACACCTTCATGCAGGAAAAGATGGCCGTGGCTGAGTACGAGGTGGGATTCAACAACCTAATCCGTTTCATACCATCCGTCATAAGCAATGATCTTTAGAAGGCCAAAATATTCCATCAAGGGCTCAACTCTGAGTTTTGGCATGTTGTGGGAGCTACCACGCCACGCCACTTCGGGTCCATGGTAGCATAGGCTAGAAGGATGGAGATAGAGATGCAGCTCACTAAAGTGTTACAACCGTCTAGTGGTCTGAGTGCTTCTGGTGGTGACTAGAAGAGGAGTTTTAGCGAGAGAGGTGGTTCGTCTCAGCGGCCCACTCTTAAGTCCAAATGGAGCTAGTGTCCCTCATAGTTATCCAAGTCTAAGTTGTTGGAGTCATCTTCTTCTGTACCATCGGCATTGCATCCTATCCTAGGGCCGGGCATGATCTACTTCAAGTGTGGTGGTGGGCATCATGCTGTCAAATGTTCTTGGATGGGGGAGTGTGGACACTATAGCCGGTCGGGCCACATGCAGTGAGTTTGTCGTTAGAATCCCTCCAGCATCATTAAGTGGGGGCCGATATCTACGTCATTGTCAAATGCTTCACCTTAGGGGTCAATCCAGATATTTGAGGCTGCTCCTACGTCGCAGCCTCCTCTTTCCTGAGCACCACTTACTCGGTATTATTAGCCTCCTGCATTGACTGTTACATTTCAGCAAGACTATTCCATTTCAGCACGCTGCACCACCTTCATTTTCTATACCGCCACAAGAAAGGGTTGGTGCTCTTGCTTCCCTGACACCACCCGGAATCTACACGTTGCTTGCCACTGAGTCTGTTGGTCGACTGGACGTGGTGACAGGTACCTTATTAGTAGATTCGTATGATGCCTTGTTCTATTTAACTCTGGTGCTATTTACTCTTTTGTGTCCTGTGAGTTCGCTAGAAAGATACAATTGAGTATGCAGCAGATTTTGTAGTCAGTTCTCTAGGGGGTATCATTGCTAGCTCCACAATGTGTTCAATAGATAGTGAGGACTTCGCTGCCAACCTCATGGTTATTCAGTTAGAGCCTTTTGATGTTGTCCTTCGTATGGACTGGTTGCATGGCTACCTAGCCGTGATTTCCTACTTCTGGAGGACAGTTACTTTGCAAGTTCCTTCCGGAGAGGAGATAATCTTTTAGGGGAATGCATCTTCGTGTTCTCTATTTGTGTTGGCCAGCTTGTTCCCTGGTCGACGGACGTTGAAGTCTGGATTGCTGCTAGCACTTGTGGAAAAGCCAAGTGTGTCTTTGCGCATTGAGAATATTCCAAGGGTGTGCGAGTATCCTAATGTATTCTCCAAAGGGCTTCCAGGAATGCCACCTAAAAAAGATGTAGAGTTTAGGATTAACCTTGTTCCAAGCACACAACCTATCTCTATATCTCCGTACAGTTTTGGCATGACCTTTCCAAGAGAAATTGAAAACGCAATTAGATGAGTTGTTGTCCAAGGTGTTGATTCATCATAGTGTTGACACTTTTGGGAGCCCCAATCCTATTCATTGAGAAGAAGGATAGGAGTTGGCGCATGTGCATAGACTATCGTGCTCTTAATTAGGTGACCATTAAGAATAAATACCCATTGCCTCGCATCGAAGACTTGTTTGATCAATTGAAGAGAGCCAAGGTGTTCTCCACAATTGATCTACAATCTAGGTATAATCAGATTCATGTGCAAGAGCAAGATATTGAAAAGACAGATTTTTCCACTAGGTATGGGCACTACGAGTATAAAGTCAAGTCCTATGGACTGATGAATGGCCCTGTTGTCTTCATGGAGACAATGAGCAGTATGTTGCACAAGTATCTTGACGACTTTGTAGTCATGTTCATCGATGATATCCTGATTTATTCCAAGACAAAGAAAGAGCATGAGCAACATTTGAGGCTTGTTCTTGAAACTCTAAAGGAAAATTAATTCTTCGCGAAGTTAAAGAAGTGCAAGTTTTGGATCTCTAAAGTGGGCTTCCTGGGTCATGTGTTAAAGAAGTTAAAGAGGCCGTCTAGTGTTAATGAAGTGAGAAGTTTTCTAGGCTTAGCTCGTTATTAGTAGCGTTTCGCGAAAGACTTCTCTATTATTGCCAAGCCAATGTCTCAGCTTACGAAGAAGGGCGTGAAATTCTAGTGGACTGATGAGTATGAGCACAGTTTTAGTACTTTAAAAGAGAAGCTAGTGACTGCTCTTGTTCTCACCCTTCCTAAGCTAGGAAAGCACTTCACGGTCTACTCAGATGCTTCTCAAGTGGGTCTGAGTTGTGTGCTTGTGCAATACAGCAAAGCAATTGTGCATGCATCACGACAATAGAAGAAACATGAGCAGAATTACCCTACTCACGATTTAGAGATAGCCGCAGTGGTTTTTGCTCTAAAGATTTAGAGACATTACTTATATGGAGTCATGTTATATTTTCACTAAGCATAAGAGCCTCAAATATATTTTCACTAAGAAGGAATCAAATTTGAGGCAAAGAAGATGGTTAGAGCTAATCAAGGACTGTAATCTCACTATCCAATACCATCTGGGCAAAGCGAATGTGGTTGCTGATGCCCATAGTCGCAAGATGACACCCTCTACCCTATGTTGTCTTATTGCTAACTTTGATTAGATGGTAATTTCCTATTGTTATACTGGTATAGCACAGGCTGAGATGCAGCTGTTGTTGGAATCAACAATTCCAGAGCGAGTGAGAGAAGCGCAACAGTATGACCGGTTACTTCAACAAGTGTGGAAGCACCTCGATGAATGGAAAATAGGATATCTCAACCATGATGAGTCAGGCACATTGCAGTTTAAGGGTCGCCTTTGTGTGCCACAAAAGACTCAAGTCAAGGATGATATATTGAGAGAGGCTCGTCGTACCCTGTACACAGTACATCCTAACGAGACTAAGATGGATCGGGATGTACAAAGGAGCTTCTGGTGGGATTTGCCAGCAAGTAAAGGGTGAGTATAAGCGTCCTACTAGGCTACTGCGGCCTTTGGATGTTTCTTAGTAGCCATGGGATAACATTATCATGGATTTCATAGTTGGCTTGCCTCGTACCCGATGAGGTAAGGATATGGTTTGGGCAGTGGTAGACTGATTTAGCAAGTCCACACTCTTCATCCCTATTCATATGACGAACTCAGCAAGTGATTTGGCATCCATCTATATGTGTGAGATAGTGAGGTTGCACAATGTGCTCAAGAAGATAGTTTCGAATAGAGATGCCAAGTTTGTCTCTAAGTTTTGAAAGAGCTTGCAAGGCACTTCAGTTTAGTACCGCGTTCCACCTACAGATGGATGGGCAGTCTGAATGCACCATTCGAACACTCGAGGACATGTTGAGGTCCTGTGTTCTCTCTTAGAAAGGTAGTTGGGAGGATCATTTAGCATTCACGGAGTTTACCTACAACAGATACCACTCCAGTATTCTGACAATGCCATTCGAGGTTCTGTATGGGTGAAAATATAGATCTCCAATTTGTTAAGATGTCGTGGGTGAGAAGGTAGTTCTGGGCCCAGATCGGGTCCAACGGACAGTAGAACGAGCGATAGAGATTAGACAAAATCTGCTCACTACCAAAGTAGGTAGAAAAGCTATGTGGATGGCAGGAGGCGAGAATTAGAATTTGAAGTGGATGATCAGGTATTTTTGAGAGTGTTCCCTACTAAAGACATCATGCGATTTGGTACCAAAGTGAAGCTTAGTCTGAGGTACATATATTGGGCTATTTTCAATTCTAGCATGAATTGGAAAGCTGACATATCGCTTGGACCTTCCTAAGTTCATGTGAGGAGTGCACAAAGTATTTCATGTTTCCATGTTGAGAAAATTCTTAGGGAACCCAGAGCATGAGATGTGCTAGAACCGGTGTTCATTAAGCAAGACATCACTTTTGAGTCCTGTCTAGTTTGGATCCTAGAGGAATTAGTGAAGGTGTTGAGGCATAAAATGATAAAGTATTTCAAAGTACTTTGGATGCATCAGTCCGAGCGAGAAGCGATGTGGGAATTAGGGTCCCACATGTGGGAGAAGTACTCGAAGTTGTTCTCTATGGGTACAAATTAGAGTTATTTTATATACAGTTCATTTCGTTTCGCACTTCTGTGAGGATTATCGAGCATCAGAATTAAGGATGAATTCTATCAAGGGGGTAGAATGTAATTCCAGTAGAAAGAACAACGAAGAATGGAAATGATCCAAGTGAGAATAAAAAGAAGCAAAAGATTTAGCCATCAGAACCCTTCAGCTTTAGAATGCCAAATTGAATAATGCTCATTGAGGTTCCCACATCGTCCGGGGTCGATCGATGCCTCTCGCTTATGTGGGCATCATCATTCAGCAAAAAGATTTAGCCAACACCCACATTTTTATCGACTTACCTGCAACAGTAGAAAAGCCATTAAATAGTGTAGAAACCACCCTTTGGACCAATGGACCAAGAGTTTTATCTAGCAAAACAATCAGCCAAGAGGGAGGAGTGGATAAGGCGAGGGCAGCCAAGTCATTGCACAATCAAGAGAGAGGCTAGCCCAAGCCTCTGCACTCTTAAGCAAGCTAGCCACACCAAGCTTCACTCTCATTCTCATTTCTTCCCTCAACCGAGAGCTTACCCAGAGAGCAAGCCAAGCAAAAGCCAAGAACCACATTGCCACTCCATTTTCCACGCAAGATAGAGAGCAAAGCCAAGCAAGGGCACACCACCACCAAAGTCCCATGCAATCCCAGAGAGACCACGAGGAAGTGGACACTTGGGAAAGGGGAGCTAAGGGAGTAGGGGAAGACAAAGGGGAGTAGACGATGACCATGACGGCAAGGACAAAGGAAGGCCGACCAAGTCACTGAGCTCATGAGAGCAACGTCACGGTCACCACAAAATCCGTTGTTAGCCCAACATCAAGTAGGCCCTCATTTCTCCCCCAATCTTTTCCCCCTTCCATCCATGGCCTGACACAACCGGTTGGCTACCATGCCATTCGTGGCGAGCCCGTAACAACCGCCCTGCGCCCTTGAAAGGGATGATGTACTCCACGGTGTATGCCCCCCTAGCAAGTTTTGTCGCAACGGCAATCTTAGGCCTTCCCAAAACCATGTGTGGTAAAAGAATGAAAATAGGCAAAAATAGAAGCTAGGACAAAATGTGTAAGTAAAGGGGGAAGAAGAGTAGACCGTCCTAGGTACGAGGAAGAAGTGGTGACCTGGTGGAACCGCACCAACCCCGACCTCGTTGGCATTGGTCTCGGCCAAAAAGAGAGGAGCGGAGTGGCGAGGGACCTCACCGACGTCGTGCCGACGGCCGACAGAGCCACACAAGGATGGCGTTGAGCGCCCACCGCATGCTGGCATAGAAGCTGAGACCTGAGCCATGGTGTTAGGCCACGATCGAACTGCTTGCTGGAGTTAGGCCGGGAACAACTGCCAAAGACGTTGATGAGGACATCCCTTCCATGGATACAACTCAGCCACAGCAAGTGTTACAAGGACCACTCACTCGAGCTCGTGCTCGTCAACTTAATTACCAGGTGAATTCATTCCTAGGTTCATATATTACTGAGAATAGACCGCTACCTAATGCAAGTGATTTAATTGTGCTTAGGAACCTGGGAAAGGATGAAGGAGAGGGACGTGGAGTCATGGACATGCCTGGATGGAATAATGGAGTTCACCACGTCACTTTGGGGCCAAGCCAAACAAGAATTCGAGTTGGACACGTTCTGGAATCAGATTCGGACTGCTGCGAGGGTACCAAGTTCAAACGAGCATAACTTTCTCATACGGACTCCGATTGGGATGTTCTTGTACTTCATGGAAAGCTTAGGAAGTCTATTTTCCAACAGATCCAACCTCATCTTCAAATTCCATCTGAGCCGGCCGCAATCATCAAAAGACTCCACATTGGTTTCTGAGTCCAAGTCAAAAAGGGTGCTGCGCCACCTCCACTTGGGCCCATGGGCCTTGTAACCCTAGGGCGTGCCCTTGGACGCCCCCCCTGGTCGTTCTCCCTATAAAGGAGCCGCCGCCTCCGTTGCTAAGACTTGGATTTTGTTGAATTTAGGTTTAGCCATTGTGCAAACTTTTGTTCTTCAGTTGTGTCGGTTGACCACCTGTCAAGACATCTTCGGAATCCCACCTTTGTGATTCGCAATACAATTTGTGCTTAATTCATATTCGCAATATCAGATTGCCTACGTCTTATTCTTGCTAGTTCTTCGATTGCTCGCAGGGATTGAACTTCGTGTTCAGGTTGATCGCGCCTCCAGCGAGATCAATAACACTTCGGAGTTGGTTCAGCGATTGCTAAGGCGCAAGCGTCGTCGTACGGTTGTAGTCGGATCGTGAGGGTCACCTCCACTCAAAATCGATAGTTATCAATCTCATCGAAAGATCGGGCACCTCGTCTACATCAAGTGGTATCGAGCGCCCAAAGTTGCTCGGTGAGAATTTCCGTTTACCATAGATTAGATTGCTATTACTTTCCTAGAGTACACAAAACCAAAAAAATTAGCGATAGATCAATCTGTCCAAACCAGTCTTAGCCTCGCAATTTTTCTTTTCAGTACATTGCATTGTTGAACTTTCGGTTGCATCGTCGTGTCCTTTGCTGGTCTTAGTGTCTAGTTCCTCTAGAGTTTCGAGTTCTGTTCATGTTTTGGTCTCACCGCTGTAGTTAGATCCGAACTGCCACGGTGAGGAAAGGAAAGGAGGAGGACTCGGTTTCTAGGGAGGCTTTGCCCTAGTTGGTTTCGGAGTAGGCCACGATCTCAGAGTTGGCTTCGGAGTAGGCCACGATCTCAGAGTTGGTTTCGGAGTAGGCCACGATCTCAGAGTTGGTTTCGGAGTAGGCCACGATCTCAGAGTTGGTTTCGGAGTAGGCCACGATCTCAGAGTTGGTTTCGGAGTAGGTTTAAAAAAAAGAGAGAAAAGAAGGAACAGGCAGCCGCATTTAAAAGAGCTGCGGCAAAAAAAAGAGGAGAGAGAAACAGCTAACTTTTGCATACGACCTCCGATTGAGGCGATTCTTGATCCGTTGGAAAGGAAATCAGAAGATAGAGCGACCAGGCACATACGCGGCAGCTTCGACCCCAAAAAACGTCGTTTAGGCCCTCAAAACGGGCCCGCAAACCGTGAAAAATTCAAGTTTCTCAGAATTCGCTCAAAATTGACAGAGCCCTTGTACAAGTGATTCTAAGGTTCCCCGTGCAGACGACATCCTTTTTCGAGCTCCAGAACTCCGTGTGCAGTGTCATCTAGTTGTCTTTCTGCGCGGTGTACTCGTTTGTGTTCTAGGCTCGCGTCTCTAGTACGGTCTAGCCTAGGGCCAGCACCAACCGGCGTTGAACGATTTTTCAGCTTGCATTTTCTGAATTGATTATTGCTATTCCTTGCTACTAAACTTGAGCCTTCCCAGCTACACCTTTTTCTACACCGCATCGATGAGCTTTACCCGCAATCGCTCCATCCAATCTTCAAAGATATATTGTCATCACTGGTTGCCGATCACCCCTGTGTGCTTGGTAAGAATTGGTAAGAATTCGATAGAAGGTTTGAGACGAGCGACTTTTGAACCACCTTACCCTAGTACTTGTTAGGGACACATTCTTCTGTTTTTGCTAACAATGGCAGGTTCGGGAGAGTTCACAAATCAGGATACATCTCATTCTCCTCGTACGAAGGGAATCATACAACATTTCACTCGCGAGATGAATCATCGTACGGAGGGCCTTGAGGAGGATGTTAGAGTCACAAATGAGCGACTTGCTCAACTCGAGGGCGCCCAGATTGCGACAAACGCAACGCTTGCTGCAATGGAGAAAGCACAAGGTATCACTAACAATTCTTTGGCAGATATTATGGCGCGCCTTGAGGAGATTGCCCAAGCTTCGGCTGTTGTTCCCCCTGCTGTGATGGTAGAGGGACAAGATGAATTCGACGATGTGGGTGATTCCGAGGCAGATGGCAGGGTTAACCACAACAACGATCGAGTTCCTCGACCATTGCGTTTTAACCAACAAGGTATGCGAAGAGAACTCCCACGACGTGAGGTACGTGACCACGATGATGCTTTTGCTAAGGTTAAATTCACTATGCCCTCTTTTAATGGTAAATATGATCCTGATGGATATCTTGATTGGGAACTAGCTGTTGATCAAAAATTTGCTTGCCATGATTTTCCTGAGAATAGACGAGTTAGGGCTGCCACTAGTGAATTTACCGACTTTGCTTCTATTTGGTGGAAAGAACATTGCCGTCAACATCCCAATAACATACCTAACACTTGGGAGGCTTTAAAATTGCTTATACGCCATCGTTTTGTTCCCTCATATTATGCTCGTGATTTGTTAAATAAACTGCAACGCTTACAACAAGGTGCAAAGTCTGTGGAAGAATACTATCAGGAATTACAAATTGGTATGTTGCGCTGTGGGTTAGTTGAGAATGAGGAGGCATCAATGGCTAGGTTTTTGGGAGGGTTGAATCGTGAAATTCAGGACATTCTTGATTACAAAGATTACAACTCCATGACTAGATTGTTTCATCTTGCTTGCAAAGCTGAACGTGAATTGCGGGGACGCCAGTGAGGACGCGATCTAACTCTTCTGCAGGTCGCACAAATTCATGGATGCGCACACCTTCGCCTCATCCATCGTGGCGCCCCGCCATTACCCTCCAACAACAGCAGCGCTCTACTACGTCAAATTCGGCGCCACGAAGTTTCGAAGCACCCAAATCAGCACCACAACTTTCTGCAAAACATTCCTCTTGGTTGCTTCGACAGACGAACGAGAGACATTCAATGCCATCGTTGCAAAGGCTATGGACACATGATGCGGGACTGTCCAAGCAAGCGTGTATTGATTATACGCGATGATGGTGGGTATTCCTCTGCTAGTGATTTTGATGATGAAACATATGCTATGTTTGCAAATGACCCTGCAGGACATGATGATGGATCTGACCGTGAGGAGGAGCATGTTGGCGCCGAAGATGCTGACAAGTATTTGAGCATTATAGTGCAACGCGTACTAAGTGCTCAAGTGTCTCGTGCCGAGCAAAATCAGTGCCATAATTTGTTCCAAATCAAGGGCGTTGTCAAGGAACGCTCGATTCGCATAATTGTTGATGGTGGGAGTTGCAACAATTTGGCAAGTATGGATATGGTGGAGAAGCTTGCTTTGCCAACCAAACCTCATCCCCACCCATACCATATTCAGTGGTTCAACAACAGTGGTAAGTTAAAGGTAACACGGATGGTGAGAGTACACTTTTCTATGGGTTCATACCATGATTATGTTGATTGCGACGTTGTTCCTATGCAAGCTTGTTCATTGTTATTAGGAAGACCTTGGCAATATGATACTGATTGTGTGCATCATGGTAGGAATAATCAATATTCTCTCATGTTTAATGGAAAGAAAATTGTGCTGCATCCTATGACTCATGAACAAATTGTTAAAGATGATCTTGCTAGAGCTAGTAGAGAGAAAAGCGGAGAGGATGCTGAGAGCGAAAATCAGATTGTAGCAAAAGAACTTGAGCAACATAAAAAGAAAGAACCTAAATCTGTTCATGCAAAGAATAAAGAAATTAAATTGAAAGGTGCTTGTTTCCTTGCTACCAAATCTGACATGACTGAGCTGAATGCTAGTGTTTCTGTTTGCTATGCATTAGTTTGCAAAGAAGCTTTGTTTTCCTTTGAGGATATCCCTCCTTCTTTGCCACCTGCTGTCACTAACATTTTGCAGGAGTACCAAGATGTCTTTCCAAAGGACATGCCACCGGGGCTGCCACCACTTCGTGGGATTGAGCATCAAATTGATTTAATTCTTGGTGCATCTTTGCCCAACCGCGCACCATACAGGACCAATCCAGAAGAAACTAAAGAAATTCAGCGCCAAGTTCAAGAGTTGCTTGATAAAGGGTATGTGCGCGAATCCCTTAGCCCTTGTGCTGTTCCGGTCATTTTAGTACCAAAGAAAGATGGGTCATGGCGCATGTGTGTGGATTGTAGAGCAATCAATAACATTACCATTAGGTATCGTCATCCTATTCCCATGTTAGATGATATGCTTGATGAATTGAGTGGCTCTGTTGTCTTTTCCAAGGTTGATTTGCGTAGTGGTTATCATCAAATTCGCATGAAATTAGGCGATGAATGGAAAACGGCATTCAAAACTAAGTTTGGGTTGTATGAGTGGTTAGTAATGCCTTTTGGTTTAACTAATGCACCTAGTACCTTCATGAGACTAATGAACGAGGTTTTGCGTGCTTTCATTGGTAAATTTGTGGTGGTTTATTTTGATGATATATTGATATATAGCAAATCATTAGAGGAACATCTTGACCATTTACGTGCTGTTTTTAATGCTTTACGTGAGGCACGCCTATTTGGTAACCTTGAGAAGTGCACCTTTTGCACCGATCGAGTTGCGTTTCTTGGCTATGTTGTTACTCCACAGGGAATTGAAGTTGATCAAGGCAAGGTTGAAGCAATCCAGAGTTGGCCGACTCCTAACACGGTCACACGGGTGCGGAGTTTTTTAGGACTTGCTGGGTTCTACCGCCGCTTCGTGAAGGATTTCAGCACCATCGCCGCACCATTGAATGAGCTTACCAAGAAGGGTGTGCCATTTGTTTGGAGCACCGCACAGGAGAACGCCTTCACCACATTGAAAGATAAGTTAACACATGCACCCCTACTCCAACTTCCTGATTTCAATAAGACCTTTGAACTAGAATGTGATGCTAGCGGAATTGGAATTGGCGGTGTGTTGTTACAAGAAGGCAAACCTGTAGCATACTTTAGTGAGAAATTGAGTGGGCCTAGTTTGAATTATTCTACTTATGATAAGGTGTTATATGCACTTTTTTGAACCTTAGAAACTTGGCAACATTATTTATGGCCCAAAGAATTTGTTATACATTCTGATCATGAATCTTTAAAGCATATTCGAAGTCAAGGTAAACTGAACCGTAGACATGCAAAGTGGGTTGAATTTATTGAGTCTTTTCCTTATGTCATAAAACACAAGAAGGGAAAGGAGAATGTTATTGCTGATGCTTTGTCTAGGAGATATTCCATGCTATCACAACTTGACTTCAAAATTTTTGGTTTAGAGACTATTAAAGAGCAATATGTGCACGATGCTGATTTTATGGAAATCTGTTGAATTGTCAAGAAGGGAAAATGTGGAATAAGTTTGTCATTAATGATGGGTTTGTGTTTAGAGCCAACAAGTTGTGCATTCCTGCTGGTTCCGTTAAATCATTGTTGTTACAGAAGCACATGGAGGCGGGTTGATGGGACATTTTGGTGTGAAGAAAACGGAGGACATACTTGCTGATCATTTCTTTTGGCCAAAAATGAGACGGGACGTCGAGCGCTACGTTGCTCGCTGCACTACATGTCACGAGCTAAGTCACGACTTAATCCTCATGGTTTATATATGCCTTTACCTGCTCCTAGCATTCCGTGGGAAGATATTTCGATGGACTTTGTTTTAGGATTGCCTAGGACCAAGAAGGGGAGGGATAGTATATTTGTGGTTGTTGATAGATTTTCTAAGATGGCCCATTTTATACCATGTCATAAGAGCGATGATGCTACCCATATTGCTGATTTATTCTTTCGTGAAGTTATTCGCTTGCATGGTGTGCCCAATACTATAGTTTCAGATCGTGATACTAAATTCCTTAGCCATTTTTGGAGAACTCTATGGGCTAAATTGGGGACTAAGCTGTTATTTTCTACTACTTGTCATCCCCAAACTGATGGACAAACTAATGTTGTGAATAGAACTTTATCTACCATGCTTAGGGCTGTGTTGAAAAAGAATTTAAAAATGTGGGAAGAATGCTTGCCTCATGTTGAGTTTGCTTACAATCGTTCATTGCATTCTACTACAAAGATGTGCCCTTTTGAAGTTGTTTATGGTTTTGTGCCTCGTGCTCCTATTGACTTAATGCTTCTTCCATCTTCGGAGAAATTGAACCCTGATGCTAAACAGCGTGCTGAATTGATTTTAAAAATGCATGAGACAACTAAGGAGAATATAGAACGCATGAATGCTAAATATAAACTTGCTGGTAGCCAGGGGAGGAAACGTTTAACTTTTGAACCTGGGGATCTTGTTTGGTTGCACTTAAGAAAAGATAGGTTCCCTGAATTGAGAAAATCGAAATTGATGCCAAGAGCTGATGGTCCTTTCAAGGTGTTAGAAAAAAATTAATGATAATGCATACAAGCTTCAACTGCCTGTAGATTTTGCTGTGAGTCCCACTTTTAACATTGCAGATTTAAAGCCCTACTTGGGAGAAGAGGATGAGTTTGAGTCGAGGACGACTCAATTGCAAGAAGGGGAGGATGATGAGGACATCCCTTCCATGGATACAACTCAACCACAGCAAGTGTTACAAGGACCACTCACTCGAGCTCGTGCTCGTCAACTTAATTACCAGGTGAATTCATTCCTAGGTTCATATATTACTGAGAATAGACCGCTACCTAATGCAAGTGATTTAATTATGCTTAGGAACCTGGGAAAGGATGAAGGAGAGGGACGTGGAGTCATGGACATGCCTGGATGGAATAATGGAGTTCACCACGTCACTTTGGGGCCAAGCCAAACAAGAATTCGAGTTGGACACGTTCTGGAATCAGATTCGGATTGCTGCGAGGGTACCAAGTTCAAACGAGCATAACTTTCTCATACGGACTCCGATTGGGATGTTCTTGTACTTCATGGAAAGCTTAGGAAGTCTATTTTCCAACGGATCCAACCTCATCTTCAAATTCCATCTGAGTCGGCCGCAATCATCAAAAGACTCCACATTGGTTTCTGAGTCCAAGTCAAAAAGGGTGCTGCGCCACCTCCACTTGGGCCCATGGGCCTTGTAACCCTAGGGCGTGCCCTTGGACGCCCCCCCTGGTCGTTCTCCCTATAAAGGAGCCGCCGCCTCCGTTGCTAAGACTTGGATTTCGTTGAATTTAGGTTTAGCCATTGTGCAAACTTTTGTTCTTCAGTTGTGTCGGTTGACCACCTGTCAAGACATCTTCGGAATCCCACCTTTGTGATTCGCAATACAATTTGTGCTTAATTCATATTCGCAATATCAGATTGCCTACGTCTTATTCTTGCTAGTTCTTCGATTGCTCGCAGGGATTGAACTTCGTGTTCAGGTTGATCGCGCCTCCAGCGAGATCAATAACACTTCGGAGTTGGTTCAGCGATTGCTAAGGCGCAAGCGTCGTCGTACGGTTGTAGTCGGATCGTGAGGGTCACCTCCACTCAAAATCGATAGTTATCAATCTCATCGAAAGATCGGGCACCTCGTCTACATCAGACGTCAAGGATATTGATGAAGCCAAAGGATTCGTCAGATAGTGAGTTCACATTGGATGACCCTAGCCATAGCCGAGGGCATAGAGAGGCCGAGGGACTACATGGGATTCGCAGAGGGAGGCGAGGCACGAGCCCTCTACCGGCGGCGAGTCGTTGCCAGTAAGCTCGAAAAGGCAACAGTGGCATGTAGATCGAGAGAGAGAGAGAGAGGCTACACTTGGGGAGTTGCATAGGGGCACAGCACCATAGAGCCGAGTAAAGAGAGCATGGCGTGAGATCAAGGAGACCTGGGAAGGAAGGGAATATCAGGAAGAAGGTGAGGTAGTGGAGGAGTAATAGGAGGGGAGAGATATGCAAGAGGTGAAGACAAAGAAAAAGTAGGGGTGGTCTGGCTGCGTCAGCCAGCTAGAAGAAAAATAAGAAAGAAAAAGAAAAGCAGAAAGAAAAAAAGGAAAAAAAGGGCTAAGCGTGTGCGATAGAATTTTATTCTCACAAATCTTTTTCCCTGAGCGTTCTGATGCCTGTGCTTGGTTTGCATGTAGGAATGGTGTTGTATGTCTATATACACATCTTGCTATAATATCTTGAGATTGAGTTATGTTTGTATATGTGGCAGTTCGGGTTTGACGCCGTCTATGCATCGTCCATCAGGTTAATAGACAAGTACATAGTAGAATAGTGGATTGTGATGAATGCTTGGTAGTCGTCTTTGCTTACCATGATTTATAGTATTGATGAGACTATACATGATTACGTGCTAATCATATTCTGATGAGTGCTACCTATGATTAAATGCCAATGTTGGTAGAATATTGCATCATGCATTCCACTTATACACAGGACCTACCGCGGGTAGACATACCACAAGAGTGATAAGATAAAGACCTACTTCGATGAGGACTCCACGGGAGTGAATGTTGACTCTGTATAAAGAGGACAGGGCGATTGAGTAGTTCATTGACGGGTTAACATTTCGCTATACCAGTATGAGCTACAATTACAGGTGCATCACATTGCATTGCATAAAAAATGACAGAGAAAGAGATACAGTTACAAACACATTCTATTGTATGAAAGTGACCAGAGAAAATGATACAACTACAGAGATTATGATTTACAGCTCACAGTCATGGAATTGATTGAATTGCTATATTGATACCACTGTTTTATTATATGCTTGCTGAGTCTTTCGACTCACTCTTGTTTAATTGTTTTTTAGGTAAACCGTGAAGTTGACAGGTGCAGACAGAAGTAGTAAATTTATTCCACATATGAACAGTAATTCACATATCACCTTTAGTTGATATATTTAGACTTTAATGACATGCTATGGTAGTAGTGTGTACTGTATGTCTTAATGGAAATAGTTGGCCATGTGTGACTTGCATTTTCCGTTTGTTAGCTGGAAAACTTGTAGGGTGTTGCTTATCATATTGTTGAACCTTAAATGAAGGATCAGCTGCCAAGGTCTGGTAGCATTGGATACAAATAGTAGTGTTACAGAGTGGTGGTAGTATTCACTACTACAGAAAGCTTAATAGTAGACGGCCAATCACAGACGGTTTGACAAAACCGTCTGTGACTAACACTAACACAGACGGTTTTAATTTGTACACCATCTATGTTGGCGGCGTCGGAGAAAATGAGTATCACAGACGGTTCTTAACTATGAACCGTCTGTGATAATTTAGTATCACGCATACCGTACTAAAACCGCTCGTGATGATCCCAGATTATCACAGACGGTTTTTAATTAAAAACCGTCTGTGATAATGCCAGTGGGCATTTATTGCGCTGCTCAGACCGCATTTGTCTTCATTTCAATCCAGATCTAGCTGGTGCTTTACTCTTTCGGTCAGAAGGCGAGCTTGGCGATTTCAGGCCACTTAATTTGGTGGGAGGAGGTAGATATTGAGCTTTGAAGATTTATACTTTCCTGGTTGCTCTAGATATGGTTAGTAATGAATTTAATTTTTTCTTTGCATGCATTACAATTTAGATATAATTATTGGTGAGTGTCAATAATTGAAGATGGTTTGCAAAATTGTTGGTTATATAATAGTTGTTGTGTTTATAATATGAATTGAGCTAGCAAATTAAGCCTCAATATAATACATGTGGCCGGTATATATGTAGTAATAATTAGTTAATTTAATTTTTAATACTAAGTTGTTATATATGTACGTAACGTAGGACCGAAGCTGGATGTATGCCGCGAGCCGTGTGAGTGAAGAGTACATTAATGGCGTGTCTGCTTTTACAAGAGCTGCCGAGGAGGATATGTTGAATAAGGGGGTGAAATATATGTACTGTCGATGCACTGACAGCGAGAATTTAAAGATGTTTAAGAACCGAGGGCAAATTGAAGCGCACTTGATATGCCGCCGGATGACATCGCCGGTGAAGTGAATGCAATGCCGCCGGATGATGTCGATTGTGATTCAGATTCGGATAGGTTGCACGATGATAATCTGAATCAGATGCTTCGCGATGTAGAAGAGAACTATGATGAGAGAGAGTATGTTAAATTCCGAGGCTTCATGGAGGACTCGGAGAAACCTTTGTACACGTGCTGCAAGTACACGAGGTTGTCGGCCGTACTTGAACTATTGAAATTGAAGGCAAGCAACGGTTGGTCCGACAAGAGTTTCACGACATTGCTAGGTCTTTTAGCGGACATGCTTCCCGAGGGAAATGAGTTGCCTAAAACCACGTATAAAGAAAAGAAGATTCTTTGTCCGTTGGGAATGGAAGTAGAAAGAATACATGCATGTCCGAACGACTGTATCCTCTACCGTAAAGAGTATGCAAACATGCATGTATGTCCGGTGTGCAACACACCCCGATACAAACGTAACAATCAATCAAATGATGGCGAGGGAACAGAGGCGAAGAAAGGACCTCCTGCTAAGGTGGCATGGTATTTTCCCATAATTCCCCGTTTGAAAAGGTTTTTTGCAAATCCAAAGGAGGCAAAACTGCTGCGTTGGCACTCGGAGGAGCACAAGAAGGATGGAATGCTAAGACACCTTGCTGATTCCACGCAGTGCAGAAACATCGATAGGAGTTTTGCAGAGTTCGGTGCAGAACCAAGGAATATAAGGTTTGGACTGAGTACAGATGGAATGAATCCTTTCAGTAGCATGAGCAGCCGATATAGCACATGGCCCGTGACTCTCTGCATCTATAACCTTCCTCCTTGGTTGTGTATGAAGTGAAAGTATATTTTGCTGTCGATACTTATCCAAGGGCCAAAACAACCTGGGAATGATATCGATGTGTTCCTAGCACCGTTGGTGGAAGATCTAAAAGTACTGTGGAATGAAGGGGTACAGGTATGGGATGCATACAAACGAGAGAACTTTACTCTGCGCTCCTTATTGTTCTGCACCATAAATGATTATCCTGCCCTTGGTAACCTATCGGGCCATAGTACAAAAGGTGCCAAAGCTTGTACTCACTATTTAGATGGTACCGAGAGTGTGTGGCTGAGACACTCACGCAAAACCGTCTACATGCGTCACCGCCGGTTCCTTCGGATGGCTCACCCACACCTCAAGATGAAGAAACAATTTGACGGAGAGAAGGAAGACGATTCAGCTCCAAGGCATTTAAGGGGACACGAGGTTTATGATATGGTTAAGGATTTAGATGTTGTCCTCGGAAAGGGACGTAAATTGAGGGCTCATGAAAAGAACACCTGGAAGAAGAGATCAATATTTTGGGACTTATCTTATTGGGAGTACCTAGATGTTCGACATCGCATCGACGCCATGCACGAGAAAATGTGTGTGCGGCAACTTGATTGGTCTCTTGCTGAACATTCGTGATAAAACAAAGGACGGCGTCAACGCACGGCTTGACTTGGCTGATATGGACATTAGGCCTGAGTTAGCACCGACATGCACTGATAATGGACGAATGTACCTTCCGCCTACGTGTTACACTTTGTCCAAGGCTGAGAAAATAGAACTGCGCCGGTGCTTGCATGGTGTCAAAGTTCCATCTGGTTACTCCGGCAACGTGAAGAAACTTGTTTCGATGCAAGATTTGAAGTTAAATGGTATGAAGTCTCATGATTGTCATGTGCTGATGACACAGATGCTCCCTATTGCAATTAGAAATATTTTGCCGATCAAAGTCCGAGAGACAATCATGAGGCTATGTTATTTCTTTAACACAATTGCTCAGAAGGTCATCGATCCCGAAGGACTAGATGCTCTGCAGGACGAGGTGGTGATGACTCTATGTCATCTTGAAATGTATTTTCCTCCTTCGTTTTTCGATATCATAGTCCATCTCATTGTTCACGTTGTGTGGGAGATAAAAATGTGCGGGCCTGTATTCCTACGTAGCATGTACCCATTTGAGAGGTTCATGGGAATTCTCAAGTCCTATGTACGGAATCGATCTCAGCTGGAGGGCAGCATCGTCGAACGTTATGCAAGCGAAGAGGTCATTGAGTTTTGTGTCGATTATATGGCTCAGACTCAACCGATAGGTGTGCCTCAATCTCGTCATGAAGGGAGGCTGAAGGGTATTGGAACTATCGGAAGGAAAGCAATCACTGCAACACATGACTGAAGTGGCGCCTTATGTCGACCAGCACAAGGATGTGCTTCGGCAACAGAATCCGGAGCGGCCGGATGTTTGGATCATGAGGCAACACAACAGTTGGTTCAAGCAATGGTTGAAGGAGCAAATCGCTAGGAGCTCGCCAAGTGAGATGCTGATATGGTTGGCAAAAGGGCCAACATTTACAGTTGTGACATGGCAAGGATATGACATAAATGGGTACACATTCTATACGTAGTCTCAGGATGTAAAGAGCACTAACCCGAACAACGGTGTCCGCATAGATGTGTTCAGTACTGATGGGTCGAGAAACTCATACTATGGGTTCATAGAAGAGATTTGGGAGCTCGACTATGTACTTTTCAAGATCCCCTTATTTCGCTGCCGTTGGGTGCATCTCCCACAGGTGAAGGTTGACAAGTACGGTGTCACTACCGTGGACCTCCAACGTGTCGGGTACAAAGACGAACTATTCGTACTCGCCACCCAAGTTGTTCAAGTTTTCTATGTAACCGACCCGGCAAATAAGAAACGCCATGTAGTTCTTCATGGAAAAAGGAGAATTGTTGGAGTACAGAATGTCGTTGACGAGGAAGAATACAATCAATTTGACGAGTTACCTCCTTTTGGAAAAGGCATAAGGGTCGACGACGTCGAACAACGTGACAAAACTATTTATGTACGCATTGATCATCATGAAGGGCTAATTTTTAAAGGTAATAAGCAAGTAGAATGAGAATATGCGACATATATATATAACAATATGCATGTGTGTGACGTATTTCTGAATTTACATTTATGTATATAACAATATGCATGTGTGTGATGTATTTGTGAATTTACATTTATGTATACAATAATGCATGTGTGTGATGTATTTGTGAATTTACATTTATGTATATGTGAAAATGTGTGAAGAAATACATTGTGTATATGTGAATTTGCATTTATGCTAGTTGGTGTGTATATGAATGCAGCTGGTTAATTTGTGTTGTGTATATGAATGCACAACAGCTGGTTGGTGTTGTCTTAATTACTACAGTCGGGGGAGGCTTATCACAGACGGTTCTAAAGTAAGAACCGTCTGTGATATGATATCACATACGGTTCTAAACGTAGAACCGTCTGTGATATTGATATCACAGACGGTTCTTACTTTAGAACCGTCTGTGATAAACCTCCTACATATACCCCCCCTGTCTAGCGTTTTCCGCGTATCCTGCACTTACTAAATCTCGCCGCCTCCTCGCTCCTCCGTCGCCTCCCTGAGCCCATCGCCACCTCCCCGACCGCGTCGCCGCCTCCCTGAGCCCATCGCCGCCTCCCCGAGCCCATCGTCGCCTCCCCGACCGCGTCGCCGCCTCCTTGAGACCGTCGCCTCCCCTGAGCCTGTCGCCTCCCCGAGCGCGTCACCGCCTCCTTGAGCCCGTCGCCGCCTCCCCGAGCGCGTCGCCGCCTCCCCCGAGCCCGTTGCCTCCCCGAGCCCTCGTCGGCCACCTCTCCTGTGCAAGTTTGTTAATCTTCCATATACTGAGATTGCCTATGGGATTTACAGTTGCTCGATGATGATAAATTCATATACTGAGATTGCCTGGGGGATTTACAGTTGCTCGATGATGATAAATTCATATACTGAGATTGGTTCATTCGGTCTTTGAGCTCTAATAGCTGTCGGTTCATGCAGTTTTCAGGTTATAGACTGAATTATTGGGCAAAGATATTAAATTGATCTATTAGGATTTAATCTTGACAAGTTAAAAGACTGAATTATTGGGTAAAGATAACTTGTATGGTCTTGATCTGTATGAATACTGCTGTCTGAATATATGCATGCTGAATATATCTTGATCTTGAGATTTTAGAGTTTGTATCTAGAGCTTAAAAGACTGAATTCATTATTTGACATAACCAATCAAGGAAGAGTATATGATTTAGTAGCGGGACGGCCAAGGTTAATCTTGTGCAACCCTACAATTTGAGAGCACAAATTAATCAATTAAAACTTGAGCTTATTGCTAGTCTTAATTGATACATGCCTTTTACATTGTCATACATATTCATGTTTAGACTGTTATTGATTCTATTATTGATGCTTGTTGCTTCATATATATGCCACATAGACCTTCAAAGGGCATGAAGCAAGTAACACATTCTAGTGTATCTTGTTCAATGAACCTGATACACTAGTTTGTGTCATTTGCTTCATAGAACTTTGTTTAGAGACCTTGTAGTAATATATACGCCACATAGACCTTCAAGGGGCATGAAGCAAGTGACACACTCTAGTGTTCCTTGTTCAATGAACCAGGTACACTAGTTTGTGCCATTTGCTTCATAGAACTTTGTTTAGAGACCTTGTAGTAATAATATATGCCACATAGACCTTCAAAGGGCATGAAGCAAGTGACACACTCTAGTGTATCCTATTCAATGAATCTGATACACTAGTTTGTGTCATTTGCTTCATAGAACTTTATTTAGAGACCTTGTAGTAATAATAGATAGATATTGATTCTATATATGTATATATGTAGGTATATATATGTATATGTATGTATGTATATACACATACATATGTATTGTAATCACCTATATTGAGTGAAACAGATAGATATTGCACTTTCTTATCTTATGGTATGGCACTTTCTTATCTTATTCTAATAGACCCACAAATTGAGCAAAATGTCATCCGCGCATTCTTCAACACCATCGCCGGAGGTGTCCGCTTCAAAATCAAGACGCCAAGGAAGAGGGCTATCGAAGAAGCCTGAGGGCCGATTTACCATCACACATGTCGATGTATCTGGGGTCCCTCTCCTTCCTCGCAAAGCAGCAAGCGCATGGAAGAGCATGATTGGAATCGTTGCACGAGAACGAATTGAGATCACATTCAATTCGTCGAAGGACGTGCCTGCGACTCGGAAAAGAGAGCTGTGGACAGAAATTTTGGCATCGTTCGAGATCCCAGAAGAACACCAAGACGCCGTGCAACGACAAGCCTTGCTAGGGGCGTGCAAAGCATGGAAGAACTTCAAGAGCAAGCTTGTCAAGGACTACGTGGAGAAAGACGAAACACCCTTTCATAAATACCCATTCCTGGAAGCACAATGGGAAGAGTTCAAGGCTTCGAAGATGACCGAAGAATTCAAAAGTACAAGTGTGGCGCACAAGGCCCTCTAGGAAAAAAACACACACCCCCACAGACTTGGCACAGCTGGGTATACGGGTAAAATCCCGTAGTGGAGGAGCGAGGACGACCAGGCAGCCCTGCAGGACACCGCCCCGCCATTTGCCAATATCCCGGATGAGCGCGCTCAAAATTGGATTAGAGCAAGGTCATCCACAACGACATCGGGGGATGTCTCCATTCGAAACCCTGCAGACCAGCAAGTGTCCGAGCGCCTGGTAAGATATCGATCGAACTACGTAGCTTGTAATTACTCCACAACTTCGTACGAAGTTAAATGACATGTCGTGCTCTTGCAAGAAGAGCTGAGTTTTGAAACTACCCTGGGATCATTCCAGAGAACAAGGGAGAATGATATGCTCTCTGCGGCCCTGGGAAACAAGGAGCACCCGGGCCGCACGAGAGGCCTTGGCTTACGTTCCTTGGAAACATGGTTTCAAGATGACTCGACATGTATCGCGCAGAAGAGAAACAAAGCCGAGTGTGACGCACGGCTACGAGAAGAGATCAAGGCATCTCTTAGAGAGGAGCTAATGGGTGAGCTAGCTCATGTAGTTAGAGATGAGGTGCGAAACATACAGAAAGTCGAGAGGCCGCCACCGCCTCCCGTGCTAGCTAGCCCGCACAACCGTCCGAGTAGTTGCGCGTCCAATCCGACGCAAACCGATGCCAGATTTTCTGTGGATGACATCCTGGTAATAATTATTATCTCTCGAATGCTTGCTCCATTGATAGGCCTATTCGACTAGCTAATTCTGTATAGTTATGTAGGAGCCTACGGCGCGTGCTCCAAGTGAGATATGCCTCCATTCCCTTGCATGCCGCTTGGCCGAGCATATCCGTCAGTATCGGGCCATGCCGCACGGCCAAGCTTTAGCGCCAGCTTCGCAAAAGTTAATGTGGATGGTGTGCATGTCAATTTTGAGGTTGTCCCGCCATCAAGCCCCCAACGACGAGATCGTGACTCTAGGGCAGGCCATTGGAACATTCATCCAGTGGCCCAAAAGCGACATCTCCCTGGAGGCTTCTTCACCGGTGGTAGGACCAGAAGGGCAGTGCGAACCAGAGCAACATGCACTGGTGCTATCTCCACAAGGGCAGTGCGAACCAGAGCAACATGCACTGGTGCCATCTCCACAAGGGCAGTGCGAAGCAGAGCTACCTGCACCAGTGCTATCTCCACGGGTGCTATTCTCGCCAAAGCAACTTGCACCGTATGTACCATTACAGTCGACTACCATAAAGTCGAACTACAGTTGAGGCAGTCGCCGTGGCAAATCAAAGACGAAGGATGATGACGATATCCCGTACCTGCCATTGGCTCGCAAATTTGTACTAGGCGAGCCAATGATATTCCCGGAAGAGCACCTCTTAAAGCTAGGACTTGGTTGCCAAAGATTCCACGCTTGGTATATGGAAGAGTCCAATAGGCCAGAGGCAGAACGACGCACAGGTATCACTGTCAAATTCAAGCCAGAACATTTCATGCACGAAGCTCACGAATGTGTCTTCGCGGTGATCTTTGACAATATATTTGGTCTTTTCATGCTCAACGCTCTCGACGCCTCACTCGTTCGATGCTGGACGCTGTAAGTCTGTACAATCACAGTCTCTGTTCACGTAATATCGATATATGTCACAATTTGTTGCTTTTCTGTGTATATATATAGATTCATGCTGACCGAAGCTAGATCATCGAAATTACCAATTGGTTTCCTGGACCCACGCTTGGTCGCCATTGATACCATCAACGAGGATGCATCCTTCGTCGATAACTATATTACAAAAGCACTGCTGGCTCACCAAGATAAGAAATTTGTTCTTATGCCATACTATGAGCACTTCCATTGGATTTTAATTGTAATTATACCAAAATAGAACAAGGCTATATACCTTGATTCTCTAAGTAAGAACAAATCCAAGTACACAGCTATCGCCCAAATACTCGATAGGTAAGTACATTGTACATTGTACTCTTTCTTTCCTTCCAAATGACTAATCTAACTTTTTCGAATAACGAAGGTCGCTCGTCACATACGTTCAACAAACACGTGACTCGACGACAGGGGCCAAGCCCTTGAAACATGATCGCAATTTTCGGGTATTCGCTAGCTACACATTAATTAATCATATACAACACTTAGTAGTAATGCCACTTGATTTAACACATTCTATTTTTTGCAGTGCCACCAGCAGCAGCCAGACAACATGTGTGGATACTACGTGTGCCACCATATGAGACTACTCCTCGATTCCACCAAGATCACCAATTGTAAGGATTGTCAATCTTCAAACATTTATTTCATACATGTCAGGTTTTATATGTGCACGCGTTGATATTCCTATCGACAGGCTGCGTCTACATCTGCATTGAAACAGCCGGACTTTGCAAAAATTCGAGGAGAGTTCATTTGGTTTTTGTGGACTAAAGTCATAAGATCAAATGGAGATTCCACTGCGCAGAATGATTTTTTATTGTAATTCTAAGTGCAAATGCAGTGTAGATCTTTTGTAATTGTGTATTTGTTAATGGATATTTTATAAATGGATGCTTTATGTTTATGAAATGAAGTGCGTTGTCAATTGGATGTTTTATATCTGTGATTATCTGCTTGTTTCAGGGGGCATGGCTAGCATTTCCTGAGGCTAGCCAATAAACAGGAATAGATTTAGGGGTAGAAAGGAATATCACAGATGGTTTTTAGTTAAAAACCGTCTGTGATAGGTGATATATCACATACGGTTCTTAACTTGAAACCATCTGTGATAACTCATATCACAGACGATTTTTAGTTAAAAACCGTCTGTGATAGCTGATAATCACAGACGGTTCGAAACCCGTCTGTGATGACATTTCTGAATCGTCTGTAATGTGGTTTTCTGTAGTAGTGATTCTGAGCTCATGAGTTAGACTGGGGTGTTACAACACGAGCTTCAAATGTTGAGAAAACTTGGTGATGATTCTGTTACAGAACTTATTGTAATTAGCATTTAATGCAAATACGAATTTTACCTTTAGGTATAGTAGAAAACTGGAGTTCATCAAGCCTGTCCTTGTCTTTCCATCTTTGCAATGAACAACCAGCACGTTTTCTATATCCTCCTTCAACCACGAGTAGGCACTTTGGCACAATGATATGACAAGTTGTATCGGAGGGCAATTATGATCATCAAAAGGGAAGCAAGCGACCTGAAACATGCACATTAAATTTGAATATATTCAACAGATGGATTATTAGATTACCAAATTATTTGAAGGAAGCTGAGACAAAACATGGGAATGTTTCATGTGTCACCAGATGTACCATTGGTACTTTATTGTCTTTACTTTTTGGGTGGGTATATGTGTGTCTCACATCTACACTAATATGAAAAGGAGCAGTTGTGTTTCTTCCTACATCCACAGTCGTGTGTACTCAAAGCATTCCTAAACCTCCAATGGACAGCATCAATGGCTAAGAATCATTCCATATCCTGCCACTCGCAGTGAATTCTAGCCATTGATCTTTGGAATCTAACGGCCTAGATTTAAAGTATATCCGGCCAGCAATTATTACGAATAATTACCGTAATCATACCTTCTAATCCACCAGAATCCTGTATGGAATTATTATGGATAATTACCATAATCATACCTACGAACCCACTAATCCTACGTAATCAATCATTCCCTTCCCCATCCCTGTGATGCCAAATGCCCCACGCGCTCCTCGCCTCCTCTCTGGAGCGCCAACGACACCCACCCCAAAACCATCCTCGCCCAGCCCACTGATGCCCACCGTGATTCACACACCACCTGAGCCGCCCACTATCACTCCCGTGGTTCGTCCTTGCCTCCCTATCAGTCTTGGCTCACCAAGCCCATGACGCTGTCGAATCTTGCAGATCAATCATGGAGGTGGGTCAACTGGAGCCCAACAGGGCTTAATAGGAGATCAATGGTAGTGGATCAACTGTGAATCAAATCAACAGAACGCAGGGGGGTGGCAACGCGATGCTCCACAGTCCGCAACGACAAGACGGTAGCTTGACAGCGATTTCCTTCAGTGAGTTATGAATCATGCTATTCTCATCAAAAAAAAAAGTTATGAATCATGCCTGCCCTCTAACCCCCAATGCCATCTCTGAACTCTCTGCCCACATCTCCTCCTGGTCCCTGCCACACATGGGTTCCGATCTTGAGGGCCGCTGCCAAATCCTATGCCGTTGTGTATGATAAGAGCCATCCATGGTTCCTATTAAAGGGTGTGCTAAAGTACTACTTTCTATTGTTTATGATTCGGTGACCCAAAAGTAGTAGCAAAAGGAAAAAATATGAGCTAGAGAAGATGGGCCTCCTCCGTCAACTACGCCAGACCTTCCTCCAACCGTACATGGCAAGGTGGTGCTTCAACCTGCTTCTGTTTTGCGTGCCAGGTTCCATCAGGGAACCTGGGAAGTTTTGGTGCAATGGGAGGGTCTGCCGGACACCGATGCAATTTGGTGCAATGGGAGGGTCTACCGGACACCGACGCAACTTGGAAACATTTGGACGAATTTCGGTCAGAACACCCCCAGTTTCAGCTCGAGGACAAGCTGTTTCTTCAGGGGGAGAAATGTTGTGGACACGCTAACAATTTTGGTCGCGTGTACAGGCGACATGGCAAAGAGGGAATCTCGGCAGACGAAGGGAGGCAGGCTGCGGCACGATCTCCTGCAGACGTACCAGACGGGGAATAGTGCAGGTTTGGATAGGTTTCCATACTAATATCGATTATTATATCTGGATTGTTAGTTTTCTTTCTGCATGGTTTGTTTCCTTGTTAGTTAAGATTGCAATTGGTTGTTACATGCCGTCTCAGATTATAAGAGGCAGGCCAAATAATAGAAAGGGGTAAGCAAGATTTACCTCCTTCCTCTAGCTTCTCTGCCTTTTCCCTTCCGACTACTTCCCTTCTTCTCGGCTGAGTCTGGGAGTCGCCGACACGACGCCTCCCCGGCGAGTATCCATCCACCATCGCCAAAGTCCACATCCGCGTTACAACCTGTGATCAAATCCAATCCATATCAGGTTAATTGCAGTAAGGAGACAATATGTATTGTGTTCATGAACAGGCGAACTTACATGTTCATTCTACATTTTATTAGGTTATATTAATGACCTTTTGTATTAGAATACCCTTGGGATGTTTAATATATTGATGGTTTGTTTGTGTAGCTTTTTACAAGAAAAATTGGATGTGATCACTCGAAGTTTTGAATCTCTTTTGCATACTGGTGTGATTTGGTATTGGAACTGTGCAAATGCTCTGTGTTGAACTGCTGATTATTGTTGCACGGTTGCTTGCTGGACTGAAGCAGTGATACGAACATTTAGTGACATTTCTTGTCTTGTGCTTGTCTCAGCAGCTGCCGAAAATTTATAATGTGCATGCCAATAACAATTATTCTAAAATATAATTATGTTGTTTTACCATCTTGGCTCTACTTACTCAGCAGAATTTTTCTAGGTGCGTTTCTAGAACGTTTTTTGTACCTTTAGTTTTATGGTTCTACTTGCTTGAGATATTTTATTACAGGTATTATGATTTCAATGAACCAAATTTTGATTCATGGTAATGCAGTTGAAAAATTGATGCACATTTTTCATGTTTTGAAAATTGGGCTTACAACCTTGACTAGCTAAACATCTCTATGCTATCCAGGCTGCACGCGTGCATGCAAACTAACTAGCTGCCGAACTACTCTAACCACAACTTAAAACGTGCACACACGCACGTACATGTCTACTCACTCTACACTAAAGCATGTCAAGATTATATCTAACACTTGTGGTGGAATCAGCATCAGATTTCTTGTCAGCGGATTCAGCAGCTGGTTTTGGTTTTGGTGGTTGTGAACCATCATAATCTATCTACCGTAACGACCACGACCTGGAACCCAGGTGACGGTAACTTTCTCTGGATATAATAAATAGTCGGTTAGTCTGAACAAATTACAAAATAACAGCAATAACTCAGTAACCACCAATGAAAGACGCAAGCCTTAGACAAGTAACTGATCATTGGTGCAATAACTTTTTTCATCACCTACTTGTAATGAATTGGTTCCATTCAAATTGACAGGAAAAAAACATGTATCAAGTTTGCCACAACTTAACTAGAGCCCTTGCAAATTCATAAAATTCAGCATGGCAACAGATGGAGCAAAAATTGGCAAGGATGAAGCAAACTCCAAATAGGACCACTCTCAATCACGAAGTGTGGACCAGGGCTCTCATTCTCAACCGGGTTTTCTCAGGGGGTCCCAAGAAATCACGAAACCGGCGAAAAAAAATTCTGTTTGATTTGTATTCCAACACAGTTCAACATGTTTCCTTCTTCTTTTTCCCTTTTTTTTACCCACGTGTCAGCATTGAAATCAGACTCATCACCCGTTCATGCTATATATCCTGATTCCTAGCTATTGTGGCTGCTGCCCTCTGAAGTGCCATCACATAGGCCCTAATGGGCGGCACGTGACATAACAGAGCTTGAAATATTTTTTAACAAAGCTTCAAATATTTTTTCATGTTTTCGGTACTTTGTTTTAGGGGGAACGGAAAGGAGAACCCTACTAAACTATATTAAAGAAAACCTGAAACAACGAAAATGAAAAATAAAGAGAAAACAAAGTAGGCTGCTCAAACAGCAACATTCACAAATTCCAAACGGAATCTTTCTTTCTAGCATTGCTATTGCATTTAGTTTCCACGAAGCAAAACCCAGAGAAAGGAACAATCTTTCAGCATGCATCAATTTTTTCAGACAGATCTAAAAGTCGAAGTTAGCATATCTCCTGAAAGAAACACCATACATTTTTCGTGTAATATCCACTGGATTTCAAAAGTATGTCCATTTGTCATCAGGAGAGACATCTAGGGGGAAAAACATGGACAATCATGATTTGTAAATCCTGAAACTCTTGTGACACAATTTCTGGTAGCAGTTGGACAATAGCCTGATCAAGATAGATATGCCACCTTGGTAATCCCAAGTGTTTGGCCTGGGTTCAAAGCTCGGGTCAGACAGAGGCAAAAACATTTTTTTCAGCAAAGAAAAAAAGCATCAAGAAAGCTCCTGCATAGTTAAGATCTCATGTTCCCTAAAAAAATAAAAATAAAAAAGTTAAGATCTCATGCACTGAAGCTATCATATTTAGCGAATGAGAAGAGCAGAGGATAATCCATTGGCAATAAACCACATAGCCATGAGTCAAGACTAGAACACAATCTGCCACTTTCAAAGTTCATCCTTTGCAATGCCTTTTGTAAGTACTTATCTGCTTAAGGGCAGACTGCCACCATAACAATCCCTTTCTACTAATCGTATTACAGAATTGGAATAATAATGTTGCCATAAAAACTGCACATATGGAATGGCTTCTTTGTTGCATCTATAGAGGAAAATGGGAAGCAATGCAACGTTTTTCCTTTTTATATTTATCTTCCTTTTTTTAAAGCAAACAATATGCCATGCTACCAGACATATCCACATGAATACAACAATGTATTGGCCCTGAATAAGTTGGCCCCCTGGGACTGCTTCTAGCTATAGACTAAGCTACTATTTGAAGAGGATACCCGGCCGGCCGGAGGGGATATTTGTTTATTTAGCATTGAATCATGAATACATAAAAAAAAAACCTTTGACAATATGTGCGCGCCATTCCAAACTATACAAAGCAGGCATTAAAGTAGACAGAATCTGGCTGCATATGATTTGAGATATCTTTGATGGGGTGCCCCAAAATAAGTTTCATTGAGTTTTTTTTAAAAAAAAATTTATTTTTTATTCCAAATTACAGTAATATACCTACATTTTTTTGTTTACGCTAATGACCCTCAATGACTCAACTATTGAGCGACTTGAGCTAGTCGTTCAACCTTAATCGTTGAGCGACTTGGATACTTGTCGTCCAACTATTGAGTGACTAGCCCCTAGATGCTCAACGCACATACATCGTACTGCTCAAAAATTTCAGGGAAAGGTATCCAAATGCGCCAAGTGTCCAAGTCACTCACTGATTGAGCGACTAGTACTAATTGTCGTCCAACCGTTGGGCAACAAGCCCAAGTCGTCAAATGGTAGAGCCACAGAGGGTCACTAGTGTAAAATAAAAAAACGCAAATATATTATTGTAATTTAGAGTAAAAATATTATTTTTTAAAAAAAATCAATTTTCGTTGGAGGTCTATTCATATTGATATAGATTTGGTGAGAATTGGAGTCTCTAAGAAAGTTGTGATATTTCCCAGTGGCTGGGATAGTTTGTGTTCTTTTTCCTTCTGTAAATTTCTGTACATCATTGTCATATTTAATATAATTTGGCAGTAGGGCTCTCCCCTACTGTTTTCCCCTGAAAAAAAGTAGACAGAATTTACAATATAACAATTCACTCGAATGTTCATGATAGCCAACTGAGAACCTTAAGAGAATTATGTAAATGATGCAAATGATGAAAAACGAACATAAGTTAGCAAAAGCAACTGAACATAAAACAAGAATGGTTTATAAAATGGAAAGGTGTACGATTAGCTCTTTTGTTCTTGGATGCTTCTTTCTAGAAGAAAGAACACCTGCATAATAGATTTATTACTTGATGCAAGGGAGAACCTCAAAATATAGCAAGAGTTATTTTACTAAATTATGATACCATGAGATGGAAATTTCAGTTTCAATCAAAATGGAGGAATGTACCATTATGATTAGACACAGTAATTGATGGCTTAATCCAATAGGGGCATCTATGAAGGCGAAATTCCCTAAGAATGCACCTGTAAAGTGTAATTACATGCTTAATTACTAAAGTACACGATACATGCAGATCATACTGAAACTATGATGGAAATAGTATGAAGACCTGCGCGGAAGCTGATTTTCAGCATTGAAGTATGTTAAGATGCGCTCAAAATATTTCACATATCTCTGTAATTTTTGTAACACGTTTAGAGCAGTATACCAAATAAGTTGTATAAATAAATTTTCATAATTTTGAGGGTTACCCACAATCTGACTTGAGAGAATAAGCCCTTTTACATCTACACATCTTTTCTGATTGTAGTATACAATGGATTCCTCCGCGGTAGGAAAGAACTGTCCATTACACATGATACACAAGCTTCAAATGTTGAGAAAACTTGGTGAAGATTCTGTTGCAGAACTTATTGTAATTAGCATTTAATGCAACACTAATTTTACCTTTAGGTATAGTAGAAGACTGGAGATCACCGATCCTGTCCATGGTTATTAAGGCCGTGCGGCGACTCACCACCTTCACACAACAATATTGCTTATGCCGCGCGGCGTGGTGACGCCATACACACATCTTAAACTAGTTTGGTTGCATATTAAATCAACATTGTAGTAGAATATGCATACCTTGATTTTGTCTATTCTTGAGCCTATGTAGCACCATTATCTACCAATGTATCTTCTCCCATATAGTACATATCCCCTTGTAACTTGCAAGTTGCAACATGTAACTTGTTACAATACATTACAGTAATGCATATTTGATATAACATTTAATTGAGTAAATATGGATTGAATGATATACTTTATTCACACTTGATAATATGACATATCTTCTTGTAACCGACAAGCTACATGAAAATGGGTCATCCAAGTCCACTAGATGATTGGAGTCCGCCGAGTAACTCGTAGCAAAGTAGTACATATAGGCAGTAGCAGTGCAGCATTTAGCAAAGCAGTACATCAAAGCATAAGCAGTACATTTAGTAAAGCAGTGATATAGCAATAGTAACTAGTAGTAGTAGCAAAGCAAAGCACTACATATGAGCAGAGTGACTCACTAGATGGCTGAGTCCGTCGAGTGGAGAGGAGACGGGCAGACGGGCCTCGGCGACAGAGAAGGCGTGTAGGCGGCGGCAGTGGGCAGACCAAAGGAGGCTGCCGTGAGCCAGCATGCGAAGCAGGAGGCAGCGGCGGACTGGAGGAGTGGAGGCGGTGCTGCAGTGGAGACCAGAGCCGACGGCGGCGACGGATCCCGCAGATCTGGTGGTGGCCTCTCCTCGCTTTTTCAGGCAGTGGCAGAGACTTCCCAAAACCCGAACCAATGTGGTATGTCTAGTCTCTGACTCGAATAGTACTCGACTTTAACCCCCCCCCCCCACCCCTATGGAGTCTGCCGAGTGACACCTTACCACCATAACGCCGCCACGAAGGCGCACCTCCATGCTGTCCGGATAGTATGGACCTTCAGTCCGCCACGACAATATGGCAATGAGATATTGCCGATATCTTGACACCTCAATAACCATGATCCTGTCCTTGCCTTTCCAGCTTTGCAATGGACAACCGCCATGTTTTCTATATCCTAGCTTCAACCATGAGTAGGCACTTTGGCAAAATGATATGACAAGTTGTATCGGAGGGCAATTATGATCATCAAAAGGGAAGCAAGCAACCTGGAACATGCACATTAAATTTGAATATATTCGACAGATGGATTAATGGATTACCAAATTAGTTGAATGAAGTTGAGACAAAAGATGGGCATGTTTCATGTGTCACCAGAAGTACCATTGGTATTTTATTGTCTTTATTTTTTGGGTGGGTATATGTGTGTCTCACATCTACACTAATATGAAAAGGAGCAGTTGTGTTTTTTCCTACATCCACACAGTCGTGTGTACACAAAGCAGTCCTAACCTCCAATGGACAGCATCAACGGCTCAGAATCTTTCACTCGCAGTGAATTCTAGCCATTGATCTTTGGAATCTAAAGGCCTAGATTTAAACTATATCCTGCCAGCAATTATTACGAATAATTACCGTAATCATATCTCCTAACCCACCGTGATTCACACACCATCCGAGCCGCCCACTGTCACTCCCACGACAAGGATTACAGCTCCTGAAAAGGCAAGCAAAACGAATAATATACTAACCCACTAAAGAGAGAAAATAATGCCATGAGACAAATAACACGACTAGATGGCCTAGCTGATAACAACTTTAGTAGCATGCAATTAAAGCTTGACAGCGATTTCCTTCATTGAGTTATGAATCATGCCTTGCCCTCTAACCCCCGATGCCATCTCTGACCTCTCTGCCAACATCTCCTGCTGCCAAATCCACTGCCGTTGTGTATGATCAAAGCCATCCATTCATGGTGCCCATTAAAGGGTGTGCTAAGGTACTACTTTCTAGTGTTTATGATTCGGCGACCCAAAAGTAGTAGCTAAAGGAAAAAATATGAGCTAGAGCACATGAAGAGGTTACACAGTAGCAGAATACATTGATGATTTATTCTAATATAGTTTTACTGGTTCATTGCAGTAAGGAGACAATCTGTATTGTGTTTATGAACAGACGAACTTACATGTTCATTCTACATTTTATTAGGTTATATTAATGACCATTTGTATTAGAATACCCTTGGGATGTTTAATATATTGATGGTTTGTTGGTGTAGCTTTTTACCAGAAAAATTGGATGTGCTCACTCCAAGTTTTGAATCTCTTTTGCATACTTGGTGTGATGTGGTATTGAAACTGCAAATGCTCTGTGTTGAATTGCTGATTATTGTTGCACGGATGCTTGCTGGACTGAAGCAGTGATACGAACATTTAGTGACATTCCTTATCTTGTGCTTGTCACAGCAGCTTCCGAAAATTTATAATGTACATGCCAATTGTTGGAAATTAAGCGAATTTAGCAATATTTCTAATTTAATTCCAATTATGATTAAGCACAAGAAAGCATATATACAGCAATATGAAAATGACATAGAAGTACATGTATTATCTCTCGAAGTAGATATACAATTTAGAACATTAATTAACATATTGTAATATATACAATAGAAGACACATGTGAGCATGTAAAATCTGCATAATGCACAGATTGAGAATTGTATTATTGCTCTCAGTTTGAGGAGTTGCACAAGTTTAAAAGGAAACTTGGCCTTCTACAACTCTTGTCAATTTTCACGATCACAGTGACAAAACCTCCAAGATAATACCAGTCTAACTCAATGAATATTATTACATCACAGTTGAAAATTTTTGTGAATACTTTGGGGGCGATTTTTAAAAGGCACCATTCACCCCCCCTCTATTGCCATTTCGGTCCTACAATTGGTATCAGAGCCGGTTATATCTTTCTTATATATCTTAACCGGTCTCTAAGAGCCATGGTGACAGATAAGTATTCCACCAAGCCTTCGATTTTTGATGGCATCGTTTATCCTTTCTGGAAGAGCCGGATGGAGACCTACATCCAGGCTCAGGGATATGCCATCTGGAGGAAGTTCAAGACCAGGTATATTGTTCCTGCCGATGAGAACATTAATGTGGCAAACATGCCCGATGTTGAGGCGAACGCTAAGGCAAGGAACATTATAATTCAGGGTCTGAGCAGAAGCGAGTTCGATCGCATCTCTCATCTGACGTCGGCTTTCGACATCTGGGTGACCCTCGATGCATACCATGAGGGCACCACCCAGATTAAGATGGTTCGACAGGACCAGTTCAAGCGAGATTACAATAAGTTTGAAATGCTCGCTGGCAAGTCCTTGGATGAGTGTTTCGCGCATTTCCACAAGATTCTAAGCAACCTCCGAGCGGTCGGTCTCACATACCCCCGACTCGGACAACGCTCGACAGATGCTCGCTACTCTGGATTTGCGTGTTTGGGAGATGAAGGTGACTACCATCAAGGACACCACCGATATCTCGATCTTGACTCTGGACATGTTGTACTCATGCCTCAAGACTCACGAGATTGACATAGTCTCTCGTAGATCGAAGTCGCAGTCGATGGCCTTAGTCACCGATCCTAGTCTGATTTCTGAATCTTCTTCTGAGTCAATTTGTGGATTTTCTCTTGCTGCTCTCTGTGATGTAATTGATGATCAGTTAGAGCAGCTACCAGAAGACCAGGTAGCCCTCCTAGCTAGGAAGTTCTCCCACGCGTACAAGAGAGTGAGGGATCGAAAGAGGAGTGGCCCGATTATTTGCTTCGAGTGTGGTGGCCCCAACCACATTCAGGCGAATTGCCCCAAGCTGGGGAAGGGCAAGAACGACTACGGCGATGTGAGCAAGAACGACTACATTGATAAGAACTGCAACAAGAAGCTCCCAGCTCATGCCCAAGGAAAGAAAAGTTCCGTGACCTTGGCAAAGCCAAGAAGCTGTTAAATCGTGTCCTCACCGTTTTTGATGACCTCGACCTCAGCGAGGTGGAGGGATGGAGCGACGACGATGGGACGGGCAATCAAGAACCCAAGGATGGCGATGACTTCTCCGGGATGTGCTTCATGGCCCTTGAGGGCAAGATCAGCGACAGCGAGCTTTACTCCGACTCCGACGAGCTATACCCCTCCTACGACCAGCTTAATGATGCTTTCTTAAGCTAGGTAAATTTCATGTTAAATCTAGAGCTAGGTGTAGCGAGTTGGAGAAGGAAGTAGATAGACTGCCACGGGAGCTTACTTCACTTATATCTGCTCCCTCCCATGACGAATGTAATACATGTTGTGCTTTGCTTGGTGACATGGAGAAATTAAGGACCTCTCATGATAGTCTGTCCTCTGAGCTTGACATGATTAAGGTGGAGAATGTTAGTCTTCTTACTGAGCTAGAGATGAGTAGGGTAGCGTCTCTTTCATCTACTACTATTGAGGTTATTTCTTGCACCTCATGTGAGGATAAGGATAATGCTTTTAGAGGTCTTTATACCATACTCCTTGATCTGCTCGAGTCTTGTGAAAACTGCAATAATTTGAAATTGAACTTAAAAAGGGCAGATCATAAAATTGCTGAGTTGTGTGCTTCTTTACTTGAGCCTATTGTGTCTTGCACCAATTGTCCAAAATTAACCCTTGAGCTTGAATCTGTTTCTAAGCAATTCCAAGAAATGGTTAATCATAACAACAATTTGGCTCAGCATGCGACTAAGGACCCTGTTAGCTCACCATGCATCAGTTGTTAAAAACTAAAATTTGAACTCGTTGCTTTGAATGAAAAACCTGTGAAGCTAACTAAGGATTTACTAGAGAAGCCACAATCTTGTTGTGATGTGTGTGCTGGTGTGGGGGAGAAGTCCAAGGGTAAGGTGGAGACACTTAGCAACGTGAACCAAATGGTTAGTAGTAGGACTGTCCCTTCTGAGTCGGCTGTTCGTGCACAAGCCATTCACTCTTCTGCTACTGGTTCTTCTACTCCCTTACCTTCTGCTATCTCTTCTTCCCCCTGCTCTTCTTGCGCCTCTCTCTTTCGGGAGTGTTAATACCTTATGAACACTCTTGAGAGGTTTGTAGGAGGCAAGAAGAAGCTAAATCTTATTCTAGACCATTCCAAGATTTGCAAATTCAATCAAGGTCTAGGATATGATTTTCTTGACGATGTGAGGAAGCATCCACCTGCTGTTCTCAAACCCATAACAGCAGGTGTGATCAAGGTCAAGCCCAGATCTGAGAATGTTCAATTCAAGTCAGCTTTGTCCAAGGGATTTCTGACAGCAAGGTGATTCCACCTGTCGCTTCGGCCTCTCAGAAGGCGAAGCCCCATCGTGCTACTTCTACCTCTCAGAAGGTGAAGTATCATTGCACCTTCTGTTAGAAGGATGGACACTTGGTCGAGCGATACTTCAGGCGCGCCAAGATCGCACGTAGAGACCGTATTGAGGCTCTTAGGTGTATTCAGGGTCAGCCCCAGACCTTGAGTGCACCTAAGACCAACACGAGATCTAGGTTTGCTTCAGTTGATGGGTTTGGACAACATCAATGACTTGGTTTTTCTGAGTCTCCTAGTTTTCTTCCTCGTTCTGCCGTTGGGCGTGACTTCCGTCGTTCTGAGGGTAGATCTTGTTTCCCCCGTTGAGATGGCTACCCACGGCGTGATCAGCGTGTTGTTGATGCTCCGACTCGCTCTAACGTAGTAGTCGGACCCAGCAACAGCTTCAGGTCTACATATAGACCTTCCGCTTCTTTGAGCGACAGAGAGCGTAGGGTAGTTAGAGGTTAGTCGTGTTTGACTACTTCTGCTCGACGTGTTACTCAGTATTGGGTGCCAAAATTTATGTTGATTTATCCCAGTACTGAGCCTTTACTCTCTGTTTGACTCAGGTTCGTCTAGGGAAGGGAGAGTTTTGGCTTGTAGACTCCGGTTGTTCTCGTCATATGACCAGAGACTCCCATTGCTTCTCTTCCCTAGCCCATGCTCCAGGTGATGAGACTATCACTTTCGGAGATGCTTCATCTGGGCGCACCATCGCCAAAGGTACAGTGCGCGTTAATGAGTCTTTTATTTGAAAAGATGTTGCCTTGGTTAGTAAGCTGCAGTATAATTTGCTTTCAGTTTCCCAGCTTACCGACGACGGTTATGAGGTGAGCTTTAAGAAAAACAATTGCAAAATTCTTGATTCTTCTGTAGTCCGGTTTATGGATTTCGTTATGGGAGGATCTTTCGTGCTGATTTTGTTGAGTCTTCTGGTGATCCTCTCAGGTGTTTAGTTGCTTCTGAGTCCCGCGACCTCCCTTTCTGGCATAGGAGACTTGGTCATATTGGATTTGACCATTTGACCCGAGTTAGCGGCCATGACCTCATTCGTGGTCTGCCGAAACTCAAGATGGTCAAAGATCTTGTCTGCGCTCCATGCCAGCACGGCAAGATGGTTGCCGCTTCTCATCCTCCGGTCACAGTTACTATGACTGATGCACCAGGACAGCTGCCCCACATGGACATAGTTGGACCAGCTCGAGTGCAGTCAACAGGAGGGAAGTGGTATGTTCTTGTCGTGGTCGATGACTTCTCGAGGTAGTCTTGGGTGTTTTTCTTAGCCTCGAAGGATGAGACGTTTACACATTTTTTAGGTCTTTTCAGTAGGCTTTCTGTTGAGCTTCCGGGTGCCTTACGAGCGATCCGCAGTGACAATGGCACGAAGTTCAAGAATTCCTACTTTGAGAGGTTCTGTGATGAGACAGGTGTAGAGCACCAGTTGTCTTCTCCACACGTCCCACAGCAGAATGGCGTCGTGGAGAGGAAGAACCGTACCTTGGTCGAGATGGCCAGGATGATGCTTGATGAGTACTCTACACCTAGGAAGTTTTGGGCTGAGGCGATAGCTACCGCGTGCCATGTTTCGAATAGTGTTTTTCTGAGGGCACACTTGCATCGCACTTCTTATGAGTTGAGATACGGGCGAAAGCCCAGTGTCTCGCATTTTCGCGTGTTTGGTTGCAAGTGTTTCATTCTGAAGTCTGGGAACCTAGATAAGTTCGAGTCACGTTCTTGTGATGGGATCTTTCTGGGTTACTCGACTTCTTCGCGGGCTTATAGGGTCTGGAACTGCGAGTCTAGTAAAATGGTAGAGATCTGTGAGGTATCTTTCGATGAGGCCAGTCCGGGACTAGGCCCGATATCTCAGGTTCTTTAGAGCAGTCCGAGACCATCTTTGTGGACGATGAGGAGGATGGAGATGAGGGTTTTCTACCCGATCCAGTTCCTCCTCCCCTTGAGGTGCCTCCTTCTTCCACTGCACCTCCAGGTGATCAGCCCATGCCTTCTGCTTCCTCTGGTGCGAGTGGCTCTGTCCCTACCTCATCAGTTCATAAGGTAGAGGCCACTTCTTTATCTCATCCAGGTCCTCCCCAACATATCCAAAAAAACCATCCTTCAGAGCAGATGATTGGAGACCTCTTTGAGCGTGTCACACACTCAAAGTCTGGCATGTCACATTTTTGTCTCCATTCTGCCTTTGTTGCCACCTTTGAGCCAAAGATGTTTGTCATGTTTTGTCTGATGAGTCTTGGGTCAATGCCATGCATGAGGAGTTTGAAAATTTCGAGAGAAACAAGGTCTGGTCGCTTGTTGAGCCCCCTCGAGGTCACAATGTTATTGGGACTAAGTGGGTGTTCAAGAACAAGCTGAGTGAGGATGGGGTAGTCATTCGAAACAAGGCTAGACTGGTAGCTCATGGCTTCTCCCAGATTGAGGGTCTAGATTTCGAGGAGACCTTTGCCCCTGTAGCTAGACTTGAGGCCATTAGAATCCTGCTTGCCGTCGCAGCTTCTAAGGGTTTCAAGCTTTACCAGATGGATATCAAGAGTGTCTTCCTCAATGGGTTTATTGAGGAAGAGGTATATGTGAGACAGCCTCCAGGTTTCGAGAACCCCAAATACCCAAACCATGTCTACAAGCTTTCCAAAGCCTTATATGGACTTAAGCAGGCCCCTAGGGCTTGGTATGAGAGGCTTAAGTCCTATTTGTTGAGTCATGGTTTTGAGATGGGTAAGGTAGATAAGACCTTATTCACTCATAGGCATTTCAATGACATCATCTTTGGCAGCTCTTCTCATGCTCTCGTTTCACAGTTCTCGGATGTCATGAGCACCGAGTTTGACATGAGCATGATGGGTGAGTTGACCTTCTTTCTTGGCTTCCAGATCAAGCAGACTCGGGAGGGTACTTTCTTGCATCAGGGCAAGTACACTCATGACCTCCTAAAGCGCTTTGACATGAGTGATGGCAAGCCAGTGTCAACTCCCATGACATCATCCGCCACACTTGACCCAGATGAGGACGGTGATCCAGTTGATCAGAAGGAGTATCGCAGTATGATTGGCTCCCTCTTATATCTCACTGCCTCGAGACCGGACATACGCTTCTCTGTGTCTATGTGCTCGATTTCAAGTTTCTCCTCGCGTATCTCACTGCCAGGCAGTGAAACACATCCTTCAGTACCTTCGAGCTACCATTGACTATGGTATCCGATACTCTTTCTCATCCTGTCTTTCCTTGAGAGCCTACTCGAACGCAGACTTTGCTGGCTGTAGGATAGATAGGAAGAGCACCTCTGGCACCTGTCAATTAATTGGCACTTCTCTTGTCTCCTGGTCTTCTAGGAAGCAGTCCGGTGTTACACAGTCCACTGCAGAGGCCGAGTATGTTGCTGCCGCCAGTTGCTACAGCTAGGTACTTTGGATGGTCTCGACCCTGCGGGACTTTGGGTTAGCTATAGACAGCGATCCACTCTTCTGTGATAACACACTTCTGCCATTAACATTGCTAAGAACCCAGTGCAGCACTCCCGGACCAAGCATATTGATATCACATATCACTTCCTTCGAGACCATGTGGAGAAGGGTGATATAGTGCTCCAGTTTGTGGAGAGTGACCACCAGTTAGTAAATATCTTTACCAAGCCTTTGGATAGCTCTAGGTTTTCAGCTCTGCGGGGAGAGCTTGGGGTGGTTTGTCCTTATGGACTGTTGTGAGGGGGAGTTTTGTGCTTTACTGTGTTACTCTATTTATTGTGCTCTTGCTCCTTTCTGTTGCATTGCATTCGGGGTGCATTTGGGTTAGTCTTTCTAGCATAGGTTAGAGTGTCTCTCTAGTCTAGCTGCTTAGCCTTTTCCTCTCATCTTGTGACTCTAGGATGCTGCTTGTTAGCTGCTTCTCTTCTCACTAGGTTGAGCTCACTCACTTCTTATAGGTTCTAGCAAGGGTTGGGCCACCCTTGGGTAGACAGGGAACGTGTTTGCTCCTTAGTATGTTAGTTGGGCAGCTGATAGTCCTAGTGTCATATGGGGTAGATGAGAGTCAGTCTGAGCCATAGTATCCTCTAGATCTTGTCTATACTTTAAGGACTGCCTTTTTTATTTTCGTGCCAGCTTCTCTTGTTTATTGCTTTAGTTCGGGGGAGTTTATTTGGGAGCTTCTAGATCTTGATATTACCATAACGCAACTTGAACTAAAAGTTGCATCTCATGTTTAGGGGGAGCTGGATTTTCTTGCCTTTCTGCATTGTAATATAACTACATGGAGCCTTGATTATTATCCGTTTATGACATGATCACAATGTATTATATCTTGCCATGATCTATGCTTACTTGCTAGATTTATCATGACTTTATATGTGTAGTCTAGCTTTTGCCATGATAAATTAATTAAAATTGCTCAACTTGATTTAATCCTTGTCATGTTAACTCTTGAGACTAGTCTATTTTTAGCTATCCTTTTATGATTCATGCCATGTCAAATAGGCTGAGTTGAGTCTTGAATCTCTATTGAGCTTTAAATTGAGCTATGCTAGTTCTTGATGATGCATAAGTTAGTACAACCTTTTATGAATGCAAAACGATCTCTTTTGTGCGAAAAAACTGATCTCACCAATTCTTTCTCATGAGACTGCTTGCCATTGCACTAGGCATGAACTCAGGGTGAGTTTTGGATGACCAAGACTATCTTCTTAAGCTTCTAGCTTGGAGTGGTCGCATAAGGCTTGAGATCTAGCACATGACTAAAATTTTGGTTGGAAACGACCATGAGTTTCAAAAAAGAAACATGTCACTTGTGCTCAATTTGCTTAACTACAAAAAGAACCAATTACTTGAACCAATGTCTCGTTCTTGAACTTGTAGCACTCTAAAATGATTCAATACTAGCTTCTTGGTTCCGCTTAGAATATTGACATGGCCTGCATCATCTTTGGATACCTCTAGCTAGACTATGATCATGGATGCCTTGATATGCTAAGAACTTGAACTAAATTTCAGATTGTGACTTATGTGGTTTAGCTGGCTTATACATATCTCGCCATGATCTAGATAGCATTTTTATGTGCTTTGGTTTGGTGTAATACTCAAATGGTCATTTTGGATAATCTTCATGGCTATAAATGCTTAAAATAAACAAACTTCAGCCATTTCATCCAACACCATGCCTTATTCTCTCTTTTGCATCTTGATGATTTTATTGCCAAAAGGGGGAGAGTAATGGAGAAAAAGCCATTAATGATTTTCTGGAGCTTTTGAGGAAAACTTGCTCTTTCTGTTTTTGCTCCTTGTCGACATGGTCATTAGCCTCTTTGACTTCTTTTGGACCATGTATGACTTTCAAAACAAACTCAACTTTACGCTTTTTCTGGGTTTGTCAATATACTCATCAAGGGGAGATTGAGAGACCATGTGGAGGTGACCCCGTGTGTGTGATGAGTAATTGACATCTGGTTTAGGAAAGTTGAGTTTAGTTTGTGTGGTTCGTGCCATGTCGTTGCGTGATGCAATCGTTTTCGGTCGGACTTGGTCAAACTTGGTCAAAGTGATTAGGACTCTTATTCTTCTTTTCGACCGGTTTGGGCTATTTTGTGCTTAAGTATTCTCTGATGCTAATGTTGATTACTTTATGTCGAGCAGTGCTATGTGATTTGTTTCTTGTTTGTGATGGCTGCAGGACATCGAGGCGGAGTCGTGGCGAGGCACGGGGTGACCGGACTAGGCACAGGTGGTGCCGAAGTCAGAATGGTTGGGTGTGCCGAAGACGGCGAGGACTCGAGGTGGCTGCGAGGCTTGGACAACAAGAAATGCGGAAGCTTCCCAGAAGATGCAGGAGGGGCGTTTCGGTAAAAGCGCAAAGCTGCATGAGGAAGCGGATTTGGTTTTTTGGTTCAGCGGGTAAATCGAGTGAGAAACCCGTTAAGCAAAGGCTATAAATAGGAGAGGGTGCTCCTGGTTGTTAGTAGGGCTTGTGAGAGAAGTTGAAGGGCTTTGGGAGGTTGTTAGGGTTTGCTTTGTGCTTTTTCTTTTTCTGTTGGGAGTTGGTGAGGGACAGTAGATTTCTGTTGGTTTTGTTGCCTCCCTAGCGTGTGTGTAAGAGATGGGATAGGCAGCAGTGTTCTTCTCTCCTGTGCGTGAGTTCCTCAAGCTTAAGGTGTGAGAGATGGGTCTGTAGAAAACCTTCATATGTAATCGTGTATGTCTCTTTATCAATCGAAGATGCCTACTGTTTGAGATATTTTGATGGTCCATCTCCTTTGTTATGGTTTCTGTTTTGTTTTGCTGGTTGATGTTCTTCTCTGCCTTTCTTCATTTCAAGAAAAGAATATTGGTTGATTAGCCAGAAATCCTTTGCTATGACCTTGAAATGCCTTCATAGGTTTATCGTTAATCCATTCCCAACAGCAGAATGTAGATTCAAGTGATTTTCTCCTCTCTCAGTTCTTTGCTTTGCTTCCTCTGTTTTTATCCCCCATTCTAGGGTTTACCGTGCGCAGAGGCATAGCATCTTGGTATTCTTGGTTTCTCATTGAAAATATTTGATTTAGGCTGGTGTTTATTGCAGTGCAGTAATCATTCGGCTACAGTAATCTGCAGTTTGGTTTTCAGTTTGTTATTTCCCTTCGGGCTGTCGACAACAGTATTCTTTTAGTGTTAGGTTTGTCCAAGCATTTGTCCTGACAAGTTTCAGTAGTTACTGCACAGTTTATCTTCAGTGAAGGTTGGTTCAGGCCATTAGAAGTTTCAGTCGAGTATTGTCTCTTTTGACAGTGATACTTGAGGTCCGTTTGATAAGAACATGAACCCTATGGATACAACCATATTTGCTCTACTTGTTGTTACAATTACAAGAGCTCCTACACATCACTTAAATTATGAGCACCACATCACTTTGGAACCAATTGAAGCAAGGGTTCAAGTTGGACAGGTTTTGGAATCCAATTCGGCCTCCAGATCAATTCGGATTCAGCTTGATAGGGCAACTTCAAATGGCCATAACTTTTGATCCAGAAGGCTTCTCGAGGCCCGTGAGTACTCGTTGGAAAGATCTTGGAGTCTACATTCAGATGGATCTGGTCTCACCTCCAAACTCCACCCGAGCAGATCAGAAACTGTGAAATACGCCACGTCACTTTTCCAGTCCGAGTCAAAGTGGGCCGAGGGCCTTCTGTTCATGTGAACAGTACCACGCACATGAACAGTAACTAGGAATAGTACCACATCCCTTTACATTAGATAAGTGTGGCTTCCCCTCCCCTATTTAAGGAGGCTGCACCCCTTTAGTTTTCCTTGGGTTTTTCTTAAGAGTTTATTCTGCTTAGCAGTTTCGCCGCATGTTCGGTTGAGTAACCCCAACTTGTGAACTTAATATTTATTCGCAATATTTCAGATTGCATCTTGAACTCTCTTGCTTGTGTTCTCGATTCGCTTGTAGGAGATAGCCTTCTTGGCGAGGTCAACCGTGTTCAGCACGGTTGATAACCAACGGAGCAGTGGTGTAGTGATTGTGAGGGGATCAATCTGTTTTGGTCGGAGCCTTTGGATCATCAACATCGAGATCTCCACAATCGACTTATCAGTACCTCTCGGAAGATCGGGTCATCGTCACATTAGTTGGTATCAGAGCAACGGTTGCCCGTGAGGTAATTCTTGTATCCTTGTTAGTAGATCGGTTTTTATTTCCTATAGTCCAGAAAAAAAATTGCCCCACAAAAAGAGTTAATTCCGCTGTCCAAACCCCGTTGTGCCTTTCAATCTGTTAGTTTTGGTTTGCTAAATTTAATTTGTGTCCGTCCTAGCATTGTCTAGCTGCTGGTTATATCTTTGTTCCATTAAAAATCCAAACAAAAAAATCCCCACCACAAACCCTAATTTCCAAATTCGGCTGATTTCTCTTTTCTCTGTAGCCGCCACTAAAAACATCATAACTTTTGATTCCGAGATTATTTTTGAGTGAGACCACCTCCATTAGTTTCAAAAATTCATTATACATCTATCTGTAAAATTTCATGTCATTCCAGCAAGGGAGTTAAGAGATATGTGCGGTGAAAGTTGACCCAATTATCTATTTTGAATCTGCAACAGTCTGCACTTGTGATTTTTCTGTGAATTTCTGTGTTGGGTTTCGGAAGTTGGACCCAAAAGAAAATCTATAGAAAAAGCCGTCAGAAATCATATAAAAAAAGAATCAGTGAAAAATAGGCATCGAACAAAAAGTTACGGCCAAAATACCGACGTACTATCCAGTGGACAGAAATCTTCAGTTTTCAGTTTTGGGTCAATCCTTATGTTCCTCAATTCCAGATTGCATTGGATTGAATTATCTTGTATTTACCACTCCCACACATTGCCATACACTTGTTTTTTAGCCTTCTTCCATTCTTGGTTGATTAGCAATATAGGCTAAGTGCTGGATACGGACTATAATTCAATTCTATGCAATTTCTGAAATTAACTGATTGTTCTCCATTGCTACATATTGTGCCTTCCAAGCTCCACATACTCTTGATCAGAGCAGGTTCCCTCTCACAATCGTACCCACGCTCGACACGGTGTCACGAACCAGCCACCGGTTGTACCACTTGCTGCATTGGTAAGAACACTTGTAAGAGTGTGGTAAGACGCTTGAGAATGTGTGATTCCACCAACTTCCACCACCTAGTAGTTGATAGGGATAATACCTTTATGTTGTCTTTTGTTTTCTACTAACCATGATAGGTGAGTCGTCTGATGATCAAGTGTGTGTTTTAAAGGGAGAGTTCATGAAGTTCTTGGATGAACCACGCATCGATACGAAGCTTCAAGCTTCGATGGATACATGGCAACGCTCCATCAATTCCATCAATGAGAGTATTGCAGCACTCACTAAACGCCTTGAAAGAATGGTGAATCGGCTGCCAAACAATGGACACGAGTATGATCACTATGCAGGCCAAGATCTCGAGGAGGGAGATGATAATGAGAGACAAAACTGTGACGCCGGAGCTGCATTTGCTGGCCAAGATGCACAACACCGCCTACATCAAAACCGTCACGGTATGGGAGGTACTAATTTTCAACACCACAATGCTCATGCTAATGATGACCCATTTGCTAAAGTCAAATTTACCATACCATCTTTTGCGGGTACTTATGATGCTGAAACTTATGTAGATTTTGAGATGATAGTTGAACAAAAATTTAATGTCCATCTAGTTCCTGAAGTGCATAGAGTCAGACAAGCTACTAGTGAATTTAAAGATCGTGCTATCATTTGGTGGACTCATGTAGTTAATTCTCTTTTAGCACTTGATACATGGGATAAATTGAAGGTAGTTATGCGTGCTAGATTTGTTCCTCCTGCTTTTAAACATGAAATGCATAAGAAATTGCAGCGCTTAGACCAAGGTAATAAATCTGTCGAGGAATATTATCAAGAACTACAAATAGGCATGCTGCGTTGTAATGTTGTAGAAGATGAGGAGGATAAGATGGATCGTTTTTATGGGGGCTTAAGGCGTGAAATTCAGGACATAATTGATTACAAAGAGTATAACGATATCAATAGAATGTTCCAGCTTGCTTGTTTGGCAGAAAAAGAATTGCAGGGTAGGCAACAAAGGACAAGGAGCAACTTTGGAAGTACGTCTACATCAAGATCGACGCCTAGGCAAGCCAAGACAGCCCCACCTCCTATTTGTCGAGTTGCTGCCCCCTCTGTGAGTAGGGCGTGTTCAGTAGCACCGCCGCCACCATCACGCGCACTCGAGATGAGCAAATCTACTAGTGTGCAAGCACCAGCACAGAGCTCTTCATCGGTTGCTTCCACGGGCCGTACGACAGGCATTGTGTGCCACTGTTGTAAAGGGATGGGCCATGTCATGAGAGATTGCCCAAGTCAGCGGGCGTACATTGTAACAGAAGATGGTGGTTATGTAAGTGCTAGTGATGTTGAGGATGAATATGCTCTTGCAGCTAACCTTGCAGGCAATGGTGATGATCATGAAAACAAACCTGTGTTTGTGCACTTTTCTGTGACTAACAACTTGCAGGTAGTTGAGAATCATACCGAAGAGGAGCATGAGCTGATTGAATCACTGACCCCATTGGTTGAGAATGAAGATAAGGAGATGGATGAACTTACATCATCTGAGGAGAGCCAAAAAGGTAAAGACTATGGTGCTATCATCGCTCACGGTACTGATTTGGTGCTACAACAAGACATAGAGCAACCTTGTGAGTATATACCTGCTGTAGTGCAATCTTTTGATATTCCTTGTGTTGACTTAAATAAACCATGTGCTGATCTAAATTCTTATAATTTTGCACATGTCGAATTAATAACACATAAAGAAGTTTTGACTAGAATTTCTTCTGCTAATTCATTGTGTTACATCATGTTGGACCTACCTATGAAATTGTCACATGCTATGGAGAAAGTTTCTGAACTTGCATGTTCGAAATTCTTGTTAAGTGCCTACACCCCTGGATATAAATTTAATTTGATTGGAGATTATGATGTGGAAACTCAATTTCTTGTATATCGAATATGCATAACTTGCGATCACATGGATGAATTGAAATTTGCTATTTGGAACAACAATTCTTGTATGCTGAATCATGTTCAATGTGAAAGGGAAGTAAAATTTAGTACTCATCTAATGCCTATGTGTTCATCTCTTTTTGCACCATCTAGTATGGACAATCTAAATAAAGATGATGAATTATGGCAGAACATACAAATCTCTTTACCCTGGCTAGATGAATTTACTATTGTTCGATTGAGATACGATTATATGGATGAAGTTTGCTTGATTCCAAATGTTGTAGTTTTGTCTATATATGCCACCACTACAAGTTTACAAAATCAAAGATTTGAATTGCATAAATGCTTCACTTACATTTGCAAAACAAGTTGCAATAATTACTGTGTGAGAAATTTTGAATTGCTCATTAACATATATGATTACTCTTGGGTTAATAATACAATGAGTTTTTATGATCATTGCTGTTTTATAACATTAATTGTGCAACAATGAAGAACTGTTAAAACGGATGACATATACATATGCCATGCATACACCTTGGCTTCTTTGTTACCATATTTTCAGCTTATCAAAAGCCGAGGACGGCTTTGTTTGCAAGAAGGGGAGGATGATAAGAACATGAACTTGTTGTTACAATTACAAGAGCTCCTACGCATCACTTAAATTATGAGCACCACATCACTTTGGAACCAATTGAAGCAATGGCTCAAGTTGGACAGGTTTTGGAATCCAATTCGGCCTCCAGATCAATTCGGATTCAGCTTGACAGGCCAACTTCAAACGGCCATAACTTTTGATCCAGAAGGCTTCTTGGGGCCCGTGAGTACTCGTTGGAAAGATCTTAGAGTCTACTTTCAGATGGATCTAGTCTCACATCCAAACTCCACTCGAGAAGATCAGAAACTGCAAAATAAGCCACATCACTTTTCCAGTCCGAATCAAAGTGGGCCGAGGGCCTTGTAACTTGGGCTATTTGGGCCGGTACTGTTCACATGAACAGTACCACACATGTGAACAGTAACTAGGAATAGTACCACATCCCTTTACATCAGATAAGTGTGGCTTCCCCTCCCCTATTTAAGGTGGCTGCACCCCTTTAGTTTTCCTTGGGTTTTTCTTAAGAGTTTATTCTGCTTAGTAGTTTCGCCGCATGTTCGGTTGAGGAACCCCAACTTGTGAACTTAATATTTATTCGCAATATTTCAGATTGCATTTTGAACTCTCTTGCTTGTGTTCTCGATTCGCTTGCAGGAGATAGCCTTCTTGGCAAGGTCAACCGTGTTCGGCACGGTTGATAACCAACGGAGCAGTGGTGTAGTGATTGCGAGGGGATCGATCTGTTTTGGTCGGAGCCTTTGGATCATCAACGCCGAGATCTCCACAATCGACTTATCAGTACCTCTCGGAAGATCGGGCCATCGTCACATCACCGTTCTCCCTCTGGCTTATTGGACTGCTCCATATACCACTTGTGCAATTGCAGGCAACTATATGCTAGGGGTTGGAGGCCCTTTTGCTCGAGCAACGGCTCGCCAAGCACGAATTTGCGGGCCAATGGCAAGTACGGATATCATCATTGGTCTTCTTTGCTTTGCCCTTGCTGCCTCGGCTGTAGGTCAACTTGATGGCAGTCGACTGTAAAGGTAGCAACGGTGCAAGTTGCTCTGGCGAGAATAGCACCTGTGGAGATAGCACCGGTGCAGCTAGCGGTGGTGGAGATAAGTCTTGTAGCGGAGATGGCACCAGTGCATATAGCTCTGGTTTGCACTGCCCTTCTGGTCCTGCCACCGGTGAAGAAGCCTCCAGGGAAATGTCGCTTTTGGGCCACTGGATGAAAGTTCCAATGGTCTGCCCTAGAGTCACGATCTCGTCGTTGAGGGGCTTCGGTAGTAGGACCACCTCAAAATTGACATGCACACCATCCACATTAACTTTTGCAAAGCCTGGCGCTAAAGCTTGACCGTGCACCATGGCCCCGATACCAAACTGATATGCCTGGCCTCAAGCAGCGTACAAGGGAACAGAGGCATATCTCACTTGGAGCCTGCACTTCGTAGGCTCCTACATAACGATACAGAATTAGCTACTCGAATAGGCCTATCAATGGAGCAAGCATTCGAAAGATAATAATTATTACCAGGATGTCGTCCATAGGAAATCTGGCCTCGGTTTCTGTCGGATTGGACGCGCAACTACTCAGACGGTTGTGCGAGCTAGCTAGCACAGGAGCGGCGGCGGCAGCCTGCTGATTTTCTGTATGTTTCCGCACCTCATCTCTGACTACATTAGCCAGCTCACCTATTAGGTCCTCTCTAAGAGATGCCTTGATCTATGCAAACACCGCTGTTCTGATTAGTGCGCTTTATATCCTGAGACTGTGTATAGAATGTGTACCCATTTATGTCATATCCTTGCCATGTCACAACTGTAAATGTTGGCCCTTTTGCCAACCATGTCAGCTTCTCACTTGGCGAGCTCCTAGCGATTTGCTCCTTCAACCATTGGTTGAACCGACTGTTGTGTTGCCTCATGATCCAAACATCCGGCCGCTCTGGATTCTGTTGCCGAAGCACATCCTTGTGCTGGTCGACATAAGGTGCCACTTCAGTCATATGTTGTAAGACCGTGAAATGGGCTTGAGTATACGTGTCCATATCTGGAGTGATTGCTTTCCTTCCGATAGTTCCGATACCCTTTAGCCTCCCCTCATGACAAGATTGAGGCACACCTATCAGTTAAATCTGAGCCATATAATCGACACAAAACTCAATGATCTCTTCGCTTGCATAACCTTCGACGATGCTGCCCTCCGGCCGAGATCGATTCCGTACGTAGGACTTGAGAATTCCCATGAACCTTTCAAATCGGTACATGCTACGTAGGAATACGGGACCGCATATTTTTATCTCCCACACAACGTGAACAATGAGATGGACCATGATATCGAAAAACGAAGGAGGGAAATACATTTCAAGATGATATAGAGTCATCACCACCTCGTCCTGCAGAGCATCTAGTCCTTCGGGATCGATGACCTTCTAAGCAATTGTGTTAAAGAAATAACATAGCCTCATGATTGTCTCTCGGACTTTGATCGGCAAAATATTTCTAATTGCAATAGGGAGCATCTGTGTCATCAGCACATGACAATCATGAGACTTCATGCCATTTAACTTCAAATCTTGCATCGAAATAAGTTTCTTCATGTTGCCAGAGTAACTAGACGGAACTTTGACACCATGCAAGCACTGGCACAGTTCTATTTTCTCAGCCTTGGATAGAGTGTAACACGCAGGGGGAAGGTACGTTCGTTCAGTATCAGTGCATGTCGGTGCTAACTCAGGCCTGATGTCCATATCAGCCAAGTCAAGCCGTGCGTTGACGCCATCCTTTGTTTTACCACAAATGTTCAGTAAGAGACCAATCAAACTGTCGCATACATTCTTTTCTACGTGCATGACGTCGATGTAGTGTCGAACATCTAGGTACTCTCAATAAGGTAAGTCCCAAAATATTGATCTCTTCTTCCAGGTGTTCTTCTCATGAGACCTCAATTTACGTCCCTTTCCGAGGACAACATCTAAATCCTTAACCATATCATAAACCTCGTGTCCCCTTAAATGCCTTGGAGCTGAACCGCCTTCCTTCTCTCCGTCAAATTGTTTCTTCATCTTGCGGTATGGGTGAGCCCTCCGAAGGAACCGGCGGTGACGCATGTAGACGGTTTTGTGTGAGTGTTTCAGCCACATACTCTCGGTACCATCTAAACAGTGAGTGCAAGCTTTGACACCTTTTGTACTATGACCCGATAGGTTACCAAGGGCAGGATAATCATTTATGGTGCAAAACAATAAGGAGCGCAGAGTGAAGTTCTCTCGTTTGTATGCATCTCATACCTGCACCCTTCGCTCCACAAGATTTTTAGATCTTCCACCAACGGTGCTAGGAACACATCAATATCAGTCCCAGTTGTTTTGGCCCTTGGATAAGTATCGACAAAGAAATATACTTTCGCTTCATAAACAACCAAGGAGGAAGGTTATAGATGCAGAGTCACGGGCCATGTGCTATGTCGGCGCTCATGCTACTAAAAGGATTCATTCCATCTCAGACTCACCCAAACCTTATATTCCTTGGTTCTGCACCAAAGTCTGCAAAACTCCTATCGATGTTTCTCCACTGCGCGGAATCAGCAAGGTGTCTTAGCATTCCATCCTTCTTGTGCTCCACCGAGTGCCAACGCAGCAGTTTTGCCTCCTTTGGATTTGCAAAAATCCATTTCAAACAGGGAATTATAGGAAAATACGATGCAACCTTAGTAGGAGGTCCTTTCTTTGCCTCTGTTCCTTCGCCATCATCTGATTGATTGTTACGTTTGTATCGGGATGCATTGCACACCGGATATACATGCATGTTTGCATACTCTTTACGGTAGAGGATACAGTCGTTCGGACAAGCATGTATTATTTCTACTTCCATTCCCAATGGACAAAGACCTACGTGGTTTTAGGCAACTCATTTCCCTCTGGAAGCATGCCCACTAAAAGACCTAGCAGCGCCGTGAAACTCTTATCGGATCAACCGTTGCTTGCCTTCAATTTCAATAGTTCAAGCACGGCCGACAACCTCGTGTACTTGCAGCACGTGAACAAAGGTTTCTCCGAGTCCTCCATCAAGCCCCGGAATTTAACATACTCTCTCTCATCATAGTTCTCTTCTACATTGCGAAGCATCTGATCCAGATTATCATCGTGCAACCTATCCGAATCCGAACCACATTCGACATCATCCGGCGGCATGTTATTCACTTCACCCGCAATGTCATCCGGCGGCATATCATTCACTTCACCGGCGATATCATCCGGCAGCATATGATCATTCACTTCGCCATGACTGGTCCAACACGTATAACCCTTTTTGAAACCCCTCCGAATCAAGTGCGCTTCAATTTGCCCTCGGTTCTTAAACATCTTTAAATTCTCGCAGTCAGTGCATAGACAATACATATATTCCACCCCCTTATTCAACATATCCTCCTCGGCAGCTCTTGTAAAAGCAGACACGTCATTTATGTACTCTTCACTCACACGGCTCGCGATATACATCCAGCTTCGGTCCTACGTTACGTACATATATAACAACTTAGTATTAAAAATTAAATTAACTAATTATTACTACATATATACCAGCCACATGTATTGAGGCTTAATTTGCTAGCTCAATTCATATTATGACAAAATGTGTTTTAGGACCTGTATTGTGCATTTCTTGGAATTTTTTTGGTCCCCTGCAGGCATTGTTGTTTGTTGTAGGGGTGGCCCAACCCCCCGTGACCGGGCCGTGCAACTAGTCCAACATGTAATAGGCCCAATACTGTAGAGGAACATACCCGTGTAAATATACCAATGTACCCTCATCCTTTGTAAATACTAAGGGGTAGAATGGGGATTTCCCATTCTACCCCACTCATATATATAAACCCCCAGGAGGGGCAAAGGGGGAGGACATCCTCTCATTATCACTACCTCTCCAGATCTAGCTCTCTTCCTCTCCTACCGATCCCCCTCTCTTCCTGTTTAGCCCGTAGCTACAACAGATGGCGCCGTCCGTGGGGACGACTAGAAGTTGCGTATGGAAGAGCTTCTCCAGCGTTTAACGGAAGATAAGTAGCTCGTTCGCTAAAAATCTAGCCATCTTTTGATTATGGAGGTGTCCGGGCTTTGCCTGTAAACTTGGCTGCATTTTGTAGATGCAGCGTTGAGTAGATCCAGTTGGATGGTCCAGATCCATGAGATTGATCGAGTGGCGCGGGCGCGCCACAGGCCACCACACCACTCCGAGCTCCGCGCCCACTTCGCCGTTGGCTTTGCATCGACTCTAGGCCGTCAGGCCGTGCCGCGTCAAGGTCTTCGTCGAGCGATGCCTCTGCGTGTTGGCCCAAGACTCCACAGGGCGCAAGGGCAGCGGGCGCACCAATTTGCATCGGACAAACTCGCGTAGACGGCGGCTCCGCGCGTCCTCGAGCCAAGTACGCGTCGACGAAGTCTTCGTCAAGCAGGAGCCCGCTGCGCCACAGCTCCGCGGTGCCGATCTAGCCTTCGCGACACGCGTCTTCGAGCCGCATCCCCGCGAGCATGCATGGCCCATGCAGGCGTCTCATGCGGCTCGCGGGAGAAAGACCGGAGAGGTGGACGAGGAGCGGCGCAGGCGAGGCAGCAGCCTTCGCAACCGGCCCCGAGGGGTCTCGGCACCGCCCGCCTCCGCACGATCGGCTCCGTTCAGGACCTCACTTTGGCGACGGAGCTCTCGACCTCACCTTCCTGTGCTCGGATCTGCTCAAGACCTTGCTCCTGCGCGCTCGGCTCCGCTCAACCTCGCCACTGGGAGGACTTTGCCAGCCTTCGCCTCGGCTACGGGAAATCTTCGCCATGCGAAAGAGCCTCCGCGTTGTCATCAAGGAGCCAAACCCAAGCGGAGCTAGCTTCGCCAGCACCTCTCCGCGCGCCCACGGCCAAAGCTACGCCGGTCTCTTTGATCGGGCGTCGGAGGTCCCAGGCTCCGGTGGGCGGTGCTCTCCCGGACATGCGTGGAGCTGCATGCAAGTGTGTGACTCCAGCTGTCGACCGCGGGTGAGGGTGCTGCGGTGCGCGTCTCAGGAAAGAACGGCTCCGAGGCCTCCACTCAGAGCATCTGCCGGGACTTCGCCAACATGGCCGGGCCTCCCCCCGGCGCCCAAGTACCGAAGACCTGCTCCGGCTCTGCTAGTCTCCGCGCTGCCGAAGGTTGGCTCCGACCCCGTTCGTCTTCGCGCTGTCGCGGAGTCGCGGCCTTCTGCATCGCAGGGCGTTGGCGGCAGCAGCGGAAGTGCGGGTGGGAGACGAACTCAGGGAAGCTTCCCTAGAGAATCCACGCCGCCCAGGAGGATCCACCAGCCACTCGGATCGCCGGCGTGCTACCGCTGGAGGACACGCAAGGGGCCGACGCCGACGGCCACAGAAGAGGAATCGCGGGCATGGGTTGCAGCGTGAGACCGTCGGCGCTTCAGCCAGTGCTGCATCTTCGCTCTCCGCCCGCTTCGGCGACGACGCGAAGACCCACTTCGACCGCGACGTCCGCAAGCCTCCGCACCGATGAAGACCGGCGTTGGCCTCAGCATGGCATTAGCGTCTCCGCGCGGTCGAAGCTGGGCTCCGACCTCCGCTGGCTTCGGCGATGATGCGAAGACCTACTTCGACCACGGCGTCTTCATGGGATATCACCTGCATGGCCCATGCATCGAGCTCGTCGTCGATCATACTCAGCGGCAGGGGCGTCCAGGGATTCCAGGCGCCGCTCCACCAGAGCCTCAGCAGGATGACGCCCTCGTCCTTGACGGTGCTTCCGCCACCGCTAGCGGCACCACGGCCCCAACCGTGCCCCCGCTTGGATAACTGGCGAAGACAGCCAGGCGCCACCGCCCCGCCTGGTACGCGCCACATGTCATTACGTGCGAAGCTTTAATAGTCGCCGCTGCATTTCTTTCGTGCATGGCAATAAAGGAACGGTGGTTCATCATGTCGTTTATTCATTTTGTGCGACATTCTGAGAGCATGTGATTTGGCCGTGTATTTGCATCTCCAGTTTTGGCATGTTCCGGGTCATCGCAGCGTTTAATGCTTTCCTGGTATTGCATTCTGGAGCGTTTTGTTGTCGCAAGTCTTTGGCTATTTCTTTTGTGCCTCTGTTTTGGTCCTCGCTTTTGGTTTAAATCGCTCGATTGCCTTGAGCGTCGGCGTACTCTGCGGAGTATAAATAAGACGTGACGTCGAGGTTCGCCTCCGCACGCGCCAGTCTACGGACTCTAAATAAGACGTAGCATCGAGGTCCGCCTCCGCACGCGCGAGTCTCCGGACTATAAAGAAGTCGTAGCGTCGAGGTTCGCCTCCGCACGCGCTAGTCCACGGACTCTAAATAAGACGTAGCGTCGAGGTCCGCCTCCGCACGCACTCTACAGAGTATAAAGAAGACGCAACGGGGGGACGCCCTCGTACGCACCAGTCTACGGACTCTAAATGAAGTCGTAGCGTCGAGGTTCGCCTCCGCACGCGCCAGTCCACGGACTCTAAATAAGACGTAGCGTCGAGGTTTGCCTCCGCACGCGCGAGTCTCCGGACTATAAAGAAGTCGTAGCGTCGAGGTTCGCCTCCGCACACGCCAGTCCACGGACTCTAAATAAGACATAGCGTCGAGGTCCGCCTCCGCATGCGCGAGTCTCCGGAATATAAAGAAGTCGTAGCATCGAGGTTCACCTCCGCACGCGCCAGTCCACGGACTCCAAACAAGACGTAGCGTTGAGGTCCGCCTCCGCACGCGCGAGTCTTCGGACTATAAAGAAGTCGTAGCGTCGAGGTTCGCCTCCGCACGCGCCAGTCCACGGACTCTAAATAAGACGTAGCGTCGAGGTCCGCCTCGCACGCGCGAGTCTCCTGACTATAAAGAAGTCGAGCATCGAGGTTCGCCTCGCGCGCGCCATCCACGGACTCCAAATAAGACGAAGCGCCGAGGTCCGCCGCACGCGCGAGTCTCCGGACTATAAAGAAGTCGTAGCGTCGAGGTTCGCCTCTTCACGCGCCAGTCCACGGACTCTAAATAAGACGTGGCGCCGAGGTCCGCCTCGCACGCCGCGAGTCTCCGGACTATAAAGAAGTCGTAGCGTCGAGGTTCGCCTCCGCACGCGCCAGTCCACGGACTCCAAATAAGACGTAGCGTCGAGGTCCGCCTCGCACGCGCGAGTCTCCGGACTATAAAGAAGTCGTAGCGTCGAGGTTCGCCTCTTCACGCGCCAGTCCACGGACTCTAAATAAGACGTAGCGTCGAGGTCCGCCTCCGCACGCGCGAGTCTCCGGACTATAAAGAAGTCCTAGCGTCGAGGTTCGCCTCCGCACGCGCCAGTCCACGGACTCTAAATAAGACGTAGCGTCGAGGTCCGCCTCCGCACGCGCGAGTCTCCGGACTATAAAGAAGTCGTAGCGTCGAGGTTCGCCTCCGCACGCGCCAGTCCACGGACTCTAAATAAGACGTAGCGTCGAGGTCCGCCTCCGCACGCGCGAGTCTCTGGACTATAAAGAAATCGTAGCGTCGAGGTCCGCCTCCGCACGCGCGAGTCTCCGGACTATAAAGAAAGTCGTAGCTTCGAGGTTCGCCTCCGCACGCGCTAGTCCACGGACTCTAAATAAGACGCAGCGGGGGACGCCCTCGCGCGCACTAAGACGCGGATGTTTTCCCTGCGCACTCTACAGAGTATAAACAAGACGCGGATGTCCCGCGCACGTGTAGGCGTCACTCCCGCACGTACTCTCCGGAGTATAAATAAGACGTGGATGTTGTTCCCACGCACTCTACGGAGTATAAAAATTGTGACCGGCCGAGACACAAGGGAGTGCCTCGCTTTAAGTGGCGCACCACTTGCACCAGGGAGTGCACCGCGACTTTTCGAAGGTAGGGGAACGGCGCCTTCGCCTCTCTACCTCGGCGTGCGTAGTGCCCTCGGCCTACGCTATAAGCGCCCGCTCTCCGCGGTACTGTTTTTGAAGGTAGGGGCGGCGCGCCGCCTCTACCTCGGCGTGCGTAGTGCCCTCGGCCTCGCCGTAGCGCCCGCTCTCGCGGCACTGTTTTTGAAGCGTCTTCGCCCTCTACCTCGGCGTGCGTGAGTGCCCTCGGCCTCGCCGCAAGCGCCGCTCTCGCGGCACTGCTTTTGAAGGTAGGGGAACGCGCCGCCTCTCTACCTCGGCGTGCGAGTGCCTCGGCCTCGCCGTGGCGCCGCTCTCCGCGGCACCGCTTTTGAAGGTAGGGGCGGCGCGCCGCCTCTCAACCTCGGCGTGCGTGGTGCCCTCGGCCTCGCCGCAGCGCCCGCTTCGCCGCGAATCACTGTTTTGAAGGTAGAGGAACGCGCCGCATCTCTACCTCGGCGTGCGTAGTGCCCTCGGCCTCGCCGTAAGTGCCCGCTCCCCGCGGGCACTATTTTTGAAGGTAGGGGAACGGCGCCTTCGCCTCTCTACCTCGGCGTGCGCAGTGCCCTCGGCCTACGCCGCAAGCGCCCGCTTTCCGCGGGCACTGTTTTTGAAGGTAGGGGAACGGCGGCCATCCGCCTCGTAGGCATCACCTCGGCGGGACAGCACGTCTTCGGCGCTCAACGACACGTCTTCGGTGCTCGGCTTCGCCGTCCGCCTCGTAGGCATCGCCTCGGCGGGACGGCACGTCGACTTCGCCGTCCGCCTCGTAGGCATTGCCTCGGCGGGACGGCACGTCTTCGGCGCTCGACGACACGTCTTCGGCGCTCGACTTCATCGTCCACCTCATAAGCATTGCCTCGGCGGGACGGCACGTCTTTGGCGCTCCACGACACGTCTTCGGCGCTCGACGACACGTCTTGAGCGCTCGACGACACGTCTTCGGCGCTCGGCTTCGCCGTCCGCCTCGTAGGCATCGCCTCGGCGGGACGGCACGTCGACTTCACCGTCTGCCTCGTAGGCATTGCCTCGGCGGGACAGCACATCTTCGGCGCTCGACTTCGCCGTCCACCTCGTAGGCATTGCCTCGGCGGGACGGCACGTCTTCGGCACTCGACGACACGTCTTCGGCGCTCGACGACACGACTTCGGCGCTCGACGACACGTCTTCGGCGCTCGGCTTCGCCGTCCGCCTCGTAGGCATCGCCTCGGTGGGACGGCACGTCGACTTCGCCGTCCACCTCGTAGGCATTGCCTCAGTGGGACGGCACGTCTTCGACACTCGACGACACGTCTTCGGCGCTCGGCTTCGCCGTCCGCCTCGTAGACATCGCCTCGGCGGGACGGCACATCGACTTCGCCGTCCGCCTCGTAGGCATTGCCTCGGCGGGACGGCACGTCTTCGGCGCTCGACGGCACTACCTCGGCGTGCGTAGTGCCCTCGGCCAACGCTGTAAGCGCCCGCTTTCCGTGGGCACTGTTTTTGAAGGTAGGGAAACGGCGCCTTCGCCTCTCTACCTCGGCGTGCGTAGTGCCCTCGGCCTACGCCGTAAGCGCCCGCTCTCCGCGGGCACTGTTTTTGAAGGTAGGGGAACGGTGCCTTCGCCTCTCTACCTCGGCGTGCGTAGTGCCCTCGGCCTACGCCGCAAGCGCCCGCTCTCCGCGGGCACTGTTTTTGAAGGTAGGGGAAGGGCGCCTTCGCCTCTCTACCTCGGCGTGCCTAGTGCCCTCGGCGTACGCCGCAAGCGCCCGCTCTCCGCGGGCACTGTTTTTGAAGGTAGGGGAACGCGCCGCCTTCTACCTCGGCGTGCGTAGTGCCCTCGGCCTCGCCGCAGCGCCCGCTCTTCGCGGCACTGTTTTTGAAGGTAGGAACGCGCCGCCTCTCTACCTCGGTGTGCGTAGTGCCCTCGCCTCGCCGCAAGCGCCGCTCTCGCGGCACTGCTTTTGAAGGTAGGGGAACGCCGCCGCCTCTCTACCTCGGCGTGCGTAGTGCCTCGGCCTCGCCGTAGCGCCGCTCTCCGCGGGCACTGTTTTTGAAGGGAGGGGAACGGCGCCTTCGCCTCTCTACCTCGGCGTCCGTAGTGCCCTCGGCCTACGCCGCAAGCGCCCGCTTTCCGCGGGCACTGTTTTTGAAGGTAGGGGAACGGCGGCCGTCCGCCTCGTAGGCATCACCTCGGCGGGACGGCACATCTTCGGCGCTCGACGACACATCTTTGGTGCTCGGCTTCGCCGTCTGCCTCGTAGGCATCGCCTCGGCGGGACGGCACGTCGACTTCGCCGTCCGCCTCGTAGGCATTGCCTCGGCGGGACGGCACGTCTTCGGCGCTTGACGGCACGTCTTCGGCGCTCGACGACAAGTCTTCGGTGCTCGACTTCGCCGTCCACCTCATAGGCGTTGCCTCGGTGGGATGGCACGTCTTTGGCGCTCGACGACACGTCTTGAGCGCTCGACGACACGTCTTCGGCGCTCGGCTTCGCCGTCCGCCTCGTAGGCATCGCCTCGGTGGGACGGCACGTCTTCGGCGCTCGACGACACGTCTTCGGCGCTCGGCTTCGCCGTCCGCCTCGTAGGCATCGCCTCGGCGGGACGGCACATCGACTTCGCCGTCCGCCTCGTTGGCATTCCCTCGGCGGGACCGCACGTCTTCGGCGCTCGACGGCACGTCGACTTCGCCGTCCGTCTCGTAGGCTCGCCTCGGCGGAACGGCACGTCTTCGGCGCTCGACGACACGTCTCCGGCGCTCAGCTTCGCCGTCCGCCTCGTAGGCATCGCATCGGCGGGACGGCACGTCGACTTCGCCGTTCGCCTCGTAGGCATTGCCTCGACGGGACGACACGTCTTCGGCGCTCGACGGCACGTCGACTTCGCCGTCCGCCTCGTAGGCATCGCCTCAGCGGAACAGCATGTCTTCGGCGCTCGACGACACGTCTTCGGCGCTCAGCTTCGCCGTGCGCCTCGTAGGCATCGCATCGGCGGGACGGCACGTCGACTTCGCCGTTCGCCTCGTAGGCGTCGCCTCGGCGGGACGGCATATCTTCGGCGCTCAACGACGCGTCTTCAGCGCTCGACTCCGTCGTCCGCCTCGTAGGCATCGCCTCGGCGGGACGGCACGTCTTCGGATCTCGACTCCACCGTCATGCCTCGTAGGCATCGCCTCGGTGGGACGGCACGCCTTCGGTGCCTCACTTCACGGATTTCTTCGTAGGCATTGCCTCTGGGGTCTGTGAGCTACCAGTTGCATCGGCACCCTCGCGCTTGTTGTCGGGGAACGGGGGCTGGGGTGGTTGACCGCGTCAGCTCGCCCATCGGGACCTCAGCGCTTGCTGTCGAGGGAGTACTGTTGTAGGGGTGGCCCAACCCCCCGTGACCGGGCCGTGCAACTAGTCGAACATGTAATAGGCCCAATAGTGTAGAGGAACATACCAGTGTAAATATACCAATGTACCCTCATCCTTTGTAAATACTAAGGGGTAGAATGGGGATTTCCCATTCTACCCCACTCATATATATAAACCCCCAGGAGGGGCAAAGGGGGAGGACATCCTCTCATTATCACTACCTCTCCAGATCTATCTCTCTTCCTCTTCTACCGATCCCCCTCTCTTCCTGTTTAGCCCGTAGCTACAACATTGTTGATTTTACACCTTATCTTTATCCTTCTCTTTTTTGTGCTACTGACTAGGCAGGAAATACTGCATAGTTATGGCTTTGAGCACATGCCCTTGATATACAATATGGAAAAAGCAGGCCTTTTTAAGACGTTGATAGAAAACGGCTGGGAGACTGTCGGGCAGGCCGAGGGTGAGTTCTTTTGAGTTTATATTTAGGTTTCGGTTTGTTTTTTTACAGTAACTTACTATTAAATAGTATATTTTTTAAACGGGATCTACAAATAAATTATAGTACAAACTATATTGAGTTCAGCTGTATTAACTAAAATCATATGTGACTTTTTTTACGTACTATCTCTTACAAATAGATCAGAACTGATTAATCTCATCATAAATAATGCAAGCAGATAATATACTAGTTGGAGATGAGAGTCCCGAAGGGAGCCGGCTTCGGCTATTATTCCTTTTATGTTGAGCATATGGTTATCTTATAACACATGGACGCATATGGTTAAGCCACATTATGCTCATTTCGTGAAACACTAGCTATAGGTGCATTCTTTCAACTAGAACTTAATAGTTTTTAATATTAACATAAATATTTATGTAAATAAATTAAATGCTAACAAACTGATAAATCAATTTGTAAAGGCTATCTTAAAAAACCAGCCGAGAAGTCATTGTTGTCATTTTTCGTTTTCCTCAGATACTGTATTGGGACCCCCCCTGGTACACGACGCGAGAACACCACGCAAGCAGAGATGCTCCTCCTTCACCGTGGGACCAGGCCCCTTGCCGTGACGACCGGAGAGCCACGGAGACCCGGAGATGCTCCTCCTTCATCGTCTCCGGTCTGCGCCTTGCCTCTTTTTACCTCCGTGGGTCCCGCTGTTCCCCGGACGTGACGCGCGCCGATGGAAACTTCGCCGCGCCCGGATACAACACCTCTGCCTTCACATGATGCTGGACATGATGCGCCCTGCCTTGGGACGCAGCAAAACGAACATACGACCACAGTAAAGTGCCGCTCTTTACACTGAAAAAATAGTTTATATTTAAAATTATATTATGGCTGATTAAAATTATAATATAATTGATAGTGATTTATTTGGCATAATTAAATTAAAAATTAAAAATAGGAAAAATAGGTTGGCCCATCACAGACATGCAAATGAATACAAAAAAACCAGTAAAAAAGCTAAAAAAATCAGAAAAAAATGAAATTTAGGAATAGTAAAAAATAAGCCACAAGCTTAAGCCGTAATAAACCAGACTCTAGACCGATCTTTTTTTCCAGGGGCACTAAACACCTTTATTTTCTTGTATATTTATCCTCAGTAAATTATAGATATGAAAACAAACTAGGTATGTCACTGTTGTAGGGGTGGCCCCCCACCTAAACCCAGCCGGCCTATTAGAGGGTTGTAAAGGCTAAAATGGGATATGTGTAATGACTTAAATAGCCTTGCTAAGGGGTTCTTGAGTGTAAGGGCGTAATTGTAAAATACTCCCCATGTTAATATAAATATGGCTGACCTGCGCATGGGGAAGGCCCAAGCATGCACGACGACTTAGGAGCTCGCTTCGACTCCGCGTCCGCGGGCTGAAGCGGTCCTTCGACTCGGCCTCGTCTCGATGAGCCGGCTCCTTTGGAAGCATACACCTCGCGACTGGAGGACGCCATCGGCAGCAACTTCGGCTTCGCGTCCATGCCACTAGGCCATGCTACACCAGCAAAGCAATTTCAGCCCAAGATCACAGAAGGTCACAGGCCGCAGGGACGGAGAGGGCCAAATGGCTTAGCAACATGGTTTCGGCCTGTGAAGCCCTTCACCATAAGAGGCTCCTGTTACAGGGGTGGCCCCCACCTAAGCCCAGCCGGTCTGTTAGAGGGTTGTAAAGCCCAAAATAGGACATGTGTAATGACTTAAATACCCTTGTTAAGGGGTTCTTGAGTGTAAGGGCATAATTGTAAAATACTCCCCATGTTAATATAAATATGTCTGCCCCGCACATGGGGAAGGCCCAAGCATAATTCACCTAACATCTCCACTACCACTCCATACTGTTTGGTCTGTAACCACAACAGTTACATCATGCCATAAAAAATAACATACCTTATTTTACTCGGATTCCTACCATATCTAACAAATCTACTAAAATAAGATTAATTATATCAACCATTCCATTCATTTAGAAGAAGCTATAAGCTAAAAGAAAAGGTAGTCTTGAGTTGCTGAAGAAAGAAAACTAATCAGATTGTTAGAAGCTCTATACGATGGGATGGACCGCTGCGGTAAATGTTGATAGGGATCAAGCGAATTGATCAGTTGGTACGGGTGTTGTTGTTCCGAATTACAAGGGTGGCTTTATTGCTGCTGGGTGCAGCACAGTATGTTGGCCCTGCTTATGCTCTTTTCAGTAGAGACCATGGGCATTTCGAGATTGTTCAAATCTAATTGAAAGGAGTTAGTTGATTTGTGGAGAAGCAGGCGTGATGATAGGTCCTCCATTGTCCGCATCCTGAAAGAGGCTCAAGAGCTGGTTGTTTATTTCTTGATCCGTCTTGTCTTCAAGCATAGGGAGTCATCGGATTGTTGTGTGAAGTTCGCTTGAATATTTTTTTTGGCCATCATTTGGAAGCATGCTTGTCCGTGGTTTCTTGTAACCTCCCTTGATGAGGACTCTATTTTGTTGCAACGTTTATAAAAGCTCTTGGCTTTCTCTCAATAAAAAAAGATTGATAGGACTCTTCTCTCATTTTTAACACCATAACAACCTATCAATAAAAGAGTTGTTAATTATTCTTATGTTCATTGTGACATTTGTGATTAATTTTGAATTGCGTGTCTGCAGTGTTGTTGATCATTTGTTCAGCAACGTAAGCAGCTAATTTACTACTTAAATCATGCCACCTAGCCAAAATTTTGTTACGTGGTAAACTAAAAGCCAAATCATGCGAGCAATCAATAATCAAAAGAGGTGTCAGCAGGGACGTGGAATTCCATGTGCATCCACATTCGGAAGGAATAGAATGATTTGCACGATTTTGTCAGATCTAGGTCTTTCGACGATTCTGTTTTCCGCGCGGGCGTTGCTCTGTCCAGTCGGTCGCGTGCCTTCGATCCTCGGCCGAGCGTGAAGAAGGGGAAAGTCGCGTCGTCCTGACTCCTGAGGCAGCAAGCAGCAGCGAGCTAGCGATCTCCGATCTCGTGCAAGACAGCAGGAGGTCAAGTCTCCGGTCGGAAGCGCACGAAGAGCAGCAGATGCACGTCCATCAACAAGCAGACCAGAAAAAAGTGAAAGCTTGCACGTGACAGAGTAAGAGATTAATTCCAAGAGAAGCGTTGTCTTGTGACAGGAGACGGTCAATAATTTTTGGGGGTGGCGCAACTTCCACGCAAGGGCGGACACAGTCTGCCGTTCGGTTGACTAACATAAACTGATTTATAACGAAAACTATAATATAACTAATTAAAATTATACTATAACTAATGATGATTTATTTAGCATAACTAAATTTAAAAAATTTTAAAAATAGAAAAACAGGTTAACTTATCATAAACAATACAAATGAATACGAAAAAAGAAACAGCAAAAAGCTCAAATAAAGTCAAAAACCAAAAAAATAAAATTTAAAAATAATAAAAAATAAGCTAGAAATTAGAAGCTCAAAACGAAACAAAGGAGGCCTTAGTGCTAGAAGAGTAGAGGGAGCAAACATCAGAAAAATCTGCACGCCAGGGGTAGCATCCGCCGTTCCACTCGATCCACCGAATACACCAACACGAGCGTGGACATAGAGCGACGCGTCACCCTTGAACCCGAGTGTGTTGAACAGCACAGGCGCGTAGAACATGATGGCATTGATCCCCGTGAAGTACTAGAATATCTGGAGGAGCATGGCTATGATGAGCTAGGGGCGGACACAAGGTACTGCACGATGCGCAGGACCGGAACCCAAGGCCATCGTTTTTCGTAGAGCAGCCACGCGGAAAGCAAGCTCCAGTGCCGCACGCTCCCGCCGTCTCCGAGCCGTAACTCTAAATCGGAGGCACGAAAGCGCACGGTGAAAAACAAGAGCACCGGTTTTCTTCGGTCCAAGCCTCTAAGTTAAAGGTAGAAATCGGTCGGCTTTTTTTCGACTTTCAGCAGTTTATATTTACACTATCTACAGTAACTAATTTTTAAATAGTGTATTTTTTTCACAACAGGGTCAACAGAAATATTATAGTAAAAAGTATACTGAGTTCAGTTGTATCGGCCAAAATTACATATGACTATTTTCCTATATGCCATTGTGGTGACGGACGAGGACTTCGTGTGTGCGACACTGGACTGGTGGCCGCTGAAAAGTGCAACTACGACACTTGCAGTTGGGTCATGCCTCCCTACTCAACCTAGTGACCAGTTGGGCGGTTCACTGTAGGACAAGGCGGTGCATGGCACCGCCGATGCCCCGCAGTCGTGCATGCCGTTCGTTAAGAACGCATCGGAGATGCATAGCTTCTCACAGGGCTGCCTACCCGTGTGTAAATGGGACGAGCTCAACACCTTCTTCCAAAAATCTAGGTAATTTGCAGCCTCTGAAGCAGAAAAAATCATTTCCTCCGAAATATTTGGGCTGTGAGAATCAGATGGTGCTACTACCCAATTGTAGCGCAAGAATTGTGTTCGGACTGAATGCTCTGAACAGCTGGGTTCATTTGTTAGATAGGTCCTTGGGAAGGCCATTGGATTATACCAATGCAGTATCACTGATTTGTTGCACTATGTTGTTACACTACGAGCAAGGGATATAAAATTCATGGATGGGAGCTTGGTATGTTTTAGTATTCCCTTTTATCTTGCTTATTGTTTTGACAGTGTTTTGAGATGCTTTGTTTGGGCACTATTTGAATGGAAAGAGTTCTATTTTGATACATCATGTCAATGCTATTGAGCCTATGGCATTGACATTTGCAAATCTTGTTAGAGATCTGATTCGCACTGCTTCTTGTTGAACGACATGGTGCGGCTCATGAGTCCACTCGAGTCAGCTCGAGTTAGAAAATGAGCCAAATCAAGCTGAGCTTCTAGCTCTTTTTCTGAACAAGCCGAGCCTTAGCTCTAGGTGAGCTCGAACAAGCTTGGTTCGAGCCGGCTCAGTTCAGCTGGCTCGTTTCCACCCCTAATTCTAGCTAAGGAAGCAACGCAATCCTTTCTGATCTTCCAGTCTCACGACCAGCGTCACACATCGCCATTGTCTGGTCTGGCAAGTCATTCGAGCATAGCAAACCCGGCTCAAACATTGACAATAAAATTATTGGAGGAACCTAAGAATCTTGCAGCCCTACAAAAAATCAAGCACAGCCATGCAGAATTTTTTGTACGGATAATCCGTTTTTTATTCGAAAATACATAAATATACCTGCGAGAAAATTTTTTATAAAAATAGTCTCCAGTCGCCCCCTATTGGGCGACTTCTGCCTTTCGCCCAACCGGGAGGCGACACAATGGGAATGTCTGAACCGTTGGGCGATTTATGCAGTCGCTGTACGGTTGAGCGACTGCAATTGCAGTCGCTTAACGGTAGGGCGACAGGGGTGGATATCCGAATATTCCACCGACTGCCGCCCACTACCACCTACCACTTTTCCCTCATTCTGCGCAGAAAACCATTTTTCCCTCATTCTGCGCAGAGAGCCAGAGAGAAGAAGAAGAGAGGAAGAAGGGGAAGAAAAGAAGGGGAGAAGAGAGGGAGGAGGGGAAGAAAAGGAGGGGAGAAGAGAAGGAGAGGAGGACAGAGTTGAAGGAGGAGGTGAGGGAGGAAGGAGTCTAAGCTATTCCATCGATTTGGATCCAGGTATTGTTGTTAATTAGGTTGTATTTACACTATTATTTAGATGAAATATTGGTATTAGTAAAAATTGTAGATGTAGTTGTTGTGGTTACAGACCAAACAGAGAGAGATGGTAGTGGGGAGTGGGAAGAGTGGAGTGAGTGTTCTGTCTCCTCCCTCTCCATACATGTGCATATATATTCATATGGGAAGTGCTTTTACAATTATGCCCTTACAACTGTATATCTCCCTTAGGGGTATTTATGTCATTACAGGTGTTCCATTCTGGTCTTTATATCCTTCTAACAGGCCTGCCGGGTTTAGGTGGGGGCCACCCTACAACAGTAGTATACATTTTGTAGTATGGAACATTTTGTAGTATAGAAATTTGACTACCCTTTTTAGTATAGAAAGCTTAGTTTAGTGTTGAACGATGTTATTTGACATGTCGTAAATTTCAATCATACATGTAGGCCTACATCATTAATGGCCAGTACTACATTGAGAGTGTATTATGGTGCTGGAATGATTCGTGAAGGTCCGAATGGTGTGGATTTGAGCGATTTTCCATAAGTCACTCTCGTACTTCGGATGACGAGAATGCTCGAATGACGATGTGCGCATTGGTGACCTGAGTTTTCATTGGACCCCGAGGTGTGCAGCGTCATTGTGCAAGGGCTTTGGAGCCGGTCTCCCACTGACATCAGATAGGAGTTGAAGACATTGGTGCGCTCTGCTTTGTGGAAGGGCTTTGTGCAAGGGTGCCGGCGCCGTGGATACGAGTGTGTCCTGCTTGTGCAACCGTGCTCACTACAAGCAGCTGCGCAAGCTCGTGCGTCCACCTATACTTCAGGAGGTGCTAGCAGCTCAGGTGGGCCGCACGTTGGTGGAGCTGATGAAGTTGCTTGTGATGAAGGCAATGCGGTACATGGAGGAGAGTTACGGCCGTCAAGCTATAGAGAGGGAACTGGGCAAGACGATGCGGTACATGGAGGATAGTTACAGCTGTCAAGCTATAGAGACGGAACTGGGCAAGCTGATGAAGGAGAGCATAATGAGTATATCGTGCAGCAGATGGAATCTGATGACCAGAGGGCATGGGATGAAGAGCAAGCTGTAGAGGAAGACAAGGAGGACAGTTCCGATGATGAAGAAGTTCCTATCCCCCAGGAATGGAACCGGTTTAATGCGGAGGGTGTTTCCGCACATGATGAGCATGAATCACCATGGGAGTATCATGAGACAGAGGTTCAGGTGCATGCTATATTTGCTGACAAGGAAGCGCTGCAGGATGCCATCAAGCTTTGGGCCCTTTCAATGCAACAGACATTTCGCATCGTCAAATCAAGCCAGGAGCAGTACACTGTGAAGTGCGAGCAGGCCGGTTGTCCTTGGAGGGTGCACTCACGTAGACCCAAGTATGACACTCACTGGATTGTGTCCAAGGTGGAGCCACACTCATGCATTCTGAACACTGCCTTGGCGAGGCATCGTAACCTGACGTCCGAATTTATAGCCAATTTGATGTATGGGGAGATTGTGGAGAAGAAAGATGTTGCGGCAACACATATTGTAGTAGCTATTGAGAATAAATTCAAGTATAAGATTAGCTACGCGAAGGCATGGCGTGCCAAGCAAAAGGCGTTGGAAAAACGTTTTGGCACTTTCGAGGCGCGCACGACAACCTTCCTCGTATGCTTAAGGTGTTGCAACAAAGGAACCCGCACGCACATCGCCGCGCACGAAGCCGCCCATAAGTCCACCAGATTTGCGGTGTTGCAGAGCATTGTTTGCATTTGGTGCTAGCATTGAAGCATTCAAGCACATGCTGCCGATGATCTCTATAGATGGGACCTTCTTGATAGGCAAATACAAAGGGCGCTCCTAACGGCCATAGGCGTTGATTTCGTAACAATCAAATATTGCCGCTATTGCATTTGTGGAGAGTGAGAATTATGAGAGCTGGCTGTGGTTTCTAAGACATGTGAAGGCTGGAGTTGTAGGCACCGCCCCGGTGTGTGCGTAATCCATGATCGCCATGCCGGTATTATAAAGGCGATCGAAAACTTCAAGAAGACCCGAGGAGAGCGTTCCTTGGCGGACATGAGGAACCGGTGGTGCGATCGTCACTTAGGGGCAAACTTTTTCAAGCAATTCCCAAACAATCTTTGATGAAGCTATTCAAGAGGTCAAGCTAGGCGTAACCAGCAGAGAAAGTTTGATGCTTTATGGGGTTGTTGGATGAGCACACCAGAAGAACGTCGACGAGAGGGCAAGGGCGGTCACTCTGGGCGGCACAACCGCAATGCTTGCCAAAGAATCGATGATTCTAACCCAAGTGGTCCAAGAAGGAGGAGCGCGCGAAACATCAAGTGCTTCTCGCAGTGGATCGAGGGGGAACCATTGGAGAAGTGGTCGCTGTTGCACGACACGGATGGCGCATGGTACGGAATAATGACAACTAACCTTTCCGAGGTGTACAATTGGGTTCTCAGGGGTCTCCGTTCTCAGCCCCTTGTCGCCATCGTGGAAGGTGTTCTTCACAGCACAATCCGCTACTTTAGGGAGAGGCACGCGAGTGCCGCACTTCATGCGGCCAATCCCGGAGCCCTGTATTCATCAAAAATTACTGCGTATATGGAGACGAAGGCACAGAAGCGTCAATTGCACACAGTGCATTGCATGGGCAAGAGGGAGCATCGTTTCGAGGTGATACTCCGTGACAGAGCCGGATTTGGGACATCTCGTTCACTTATTACTCATGAGGTATGCCTTGGAGATCATGCAAACGAACCTAGCTGCACATGCAACAAGCTTAAGTTGTTACACAGGCCATGCTCTCATGTCCTCGCTGCATGCGGAACCGTGGGCATGGATCCTTCCAACTTCATGTCCGAGTACTTTTTCAAGGAGGGAATACTGCAAGCTTGGTGTGGGGAGCTCCGGGGGTTCAGGGCGGTGGGAAACTTCACCACTTTGGACATTTCAGCGAGGACCTGGGTTCTGGATATTAACATGCTGAAGGGTGGGAAGGGTCGGCGACAGAGCCGACGTATTAGAAATGACATGGACGAATCACAAGCTGGAACATCTGGTGCACGTTGTGAGCGATGCGGTCAGGAGGGGCACACAGCTAGACGATGTAATGCATGTCCTGATCAGTAGTTGGTGTTGTAATGAATGCTAAATTTCATGTACCATTTGTTAACCTTGTATGTTACATCCCTTTTCTGTAATACACTTATTTCGTGGACATCTTTGCTCAGTATTGCTTGTGATAACAACTCCACAAAGATAACAACCAATCCATCACATGCTTAACACCGTACTTAGAACGAAGGTCACAGAAAATGAAGGCGTCATGCACTTACAACACGAAACAACACATACATTACACATACAGAATTTAGGAAAAGTAGTACACCCAACATTTTAATTCAACACAACAGTCCTACCACCACAGCATCAACACATGAACAAATACATGAACTAAAATATGACACAACCATAACCCTCGTTATCTACATGCCAAACGAGCCTCGTGGCACCCACATGGAGAATTGCTGAGGGGGCCGCCTCGGACGTGGCTGGCCGTCGTGGTAGTGGCATGCACATATGCAGCTCGGGTTCGCGCAGCAACATGTGGGATCATAAGAGCTTCCTATATTCACGACTTCCTCGTTGCCCCTCTCGTGTTGCATCTGTTCGCGGAGGTCGTTGTTCTCCTCCGTGAGAGTCTCCATCCGGTACTCCAAGTCCCATATTCGAGCCCATAATGTATCCACATAACGATCAACGTACTGTTCATGAGGAGGGTCGATCCAGCGGGAGAAGTCGCATTTTGCCGTCTGCAAAAAAAGGACGGTAAACTTCGAGGGTCCATAAGCAATAAAAATTGTAATATTACTAATTTGTACCCCGGAACGTGAGCATCGGAAGAAACGTCGCCCGCCATCGTTCGGGGAATCCAAAATCTGCACGATCGCGTACTCATTGTGTCTGCATTTCGGCCACGCTGGTTGAGCACGCCGCCTTGGTATCAATCGGTACTGTGGACCGAACATATCCCTCCTTTCTAAGGGAATGTCTTCCTTCGGTGACCCAAATCCCACTGGCCCCTCGGCTTTCGACATGATATGTTCGATTTACAATGTCATGGGACCCCAACCGTGCTACTTATAGCAAAACGGGCCAGCTTCATGCAGTGACCAAAAAAAGATGACAAAAGAGGTCAGCTTTTGCTCAGTGAGATGATAAAAGAGGCCAGCTTTGCTCAGTGAGATGTCAATAGAGTGCAGCTTTTGCTCAGTGACATAACAACACGGCCTAGCTTTGCTCAGTGACATGACAAAAGAGGTCAGCTTTGCTCAGTGACATGACAAAAGAGGTCAACTTTTGCTCAGGGAAATGACAAAAGACGGCAGCTTTGCTCAGTGACATGACACAAGAGGTCAGCTTTTGCTCAGTGACATGACAAAACAGGGCAGCTTTGCTCAATGAGATGACAACATATGCCAGCTTTGCGCAGTGAAAAGTCTTCATACGGACTGTTTCCTGCTATGAATTTATTACGACACTACAGGCTCTGAAAAGCCTTCATATGGTCATTTATTGCTACACTGGAATCCTGAACAGATTCCCATGTCGTCCTCTCCATGGACTATGCCCACTGCACCAGATAACCTGCCTACATAAAGGCCTCCCTCCTATGTCTTCCATACCGCATTTGGAGTGCCGGAGTGGCATGAGCGCCCGAAGTGCCATTGCGGCTTTAGGACGATGTTGGGCGTCTGCACAGATCCAGTACAACGAGCAAACTACGGTCGTAGGTTCTTCAAGTGTCCAGACCTGGATGACGACTTCGTGGTAACGACGACAACTAAATCCTTTGTTTCTTGTTATCGTTTTTCAACTTGATCTGTGACATCTACCACGCCACACATAGCTTGCAGGTTCATCGAATGGGTCGATCGGGTGCCGCCGGCATGGCCACAGAACCGGCCTACGGAGCTGAAAAACAAAGGACAATACTTTGTCAAGATGAGTCAGGCTCGCGAGGTGGAACGACAGATGCGGCTTGAGCAAGAGTGCCGCGTGAGGGTGGATCAAATCCGTCTGAAGGGCAAGGAGGATGAGCTGCAAAGGAGGCGGGAGCAGCTAAGTCTGCGTGAAGCAGCCATCAAGCGTCACGAGGAAGAGCTTGAAGCTCGTGAGGCAGCCCTCAAGTCCAAGAGTGACAGGAAGAAGGATGCAGCGGAGCCATCTTCAAGGCGCGACAAAAAGGGGAAACAACCACGCTACACCCAGTAGACAAAATATGGCGAGGAATGTGGCCCCGGTCCACACAGTAGGTGGTACGAGCAGTTGGGTGGGTTAGTCGCATATCATGCTATATGTTATGCATGTAATAAAACTGTACGCAGCATGTTACTCCCAATCAGATATGAAGTTTATTTCAATTCACATAAGGTTATTATCTCGTGTGTTCGCATTCAATGATTCAGATAGCAAGTCATTTAACAATATTAACATACCAGTTTTCTTCGTACACTAATTCTTAGTAACATAAAAATATCACTTACCAATGTATATATCAAACGTTCTACAGCCAATTGTTCTTAAAAAAAATTCTCAAAAATTTTAATGCACGTACAACATATAATAAACATAACCTTTTATTACAACTACACCATATTTTTTTCCAGTTTAAAACTACAAAATTGACAAAACTCTAAAAAATCACGGGGACTGAGTAAAGTCGCCCATCCATTGGGCAACTGCATGGCAGTCGCCTAATAGGAAAACGACTACTTGCAGTCGCTCGAAGAACCAGCGACAGATATTGTGTCGCCTCCTGGTTGGGCGAAAGGCAGAAGTCGCCCAATGGGGGGGCGACTCGAGACTATTTTTATAAAAAATTTTCTTATGGGTATATTTATATATTTTCGAATAAAAAACGGATTATCTGTACAAAAAATTCCAGCCATGCACATGTCTTCGCGGGCAATATGCTAGTGACGTTGATAGAAAACGTCTCGGAGACTATCAGGCAGGACCTTGGCAGTTGGCACCTTGATTGGTCCCACCAGAAATAATACAAGCAGCACCTCCTGCGCTCCGGTCTTCACGCAATGGACAGCGCCTTGCCTCCTTTTCCTCCGTGGGTCCCACTGTTCCCCCCAACGTGACGCGCGCCGATGGAAACTTCGCTGCGCCCAGATGCAGCAAGTACACAGCACCTCTGCCTTGGCTTCACGTGATGCTGGACATGATGTGCCCTGGGCACAAGGGACGCAGCAAAACGAACACACCAGCACAATAGGTCGATCTCTTTTTTCCAGGGCACTAAACACATCTGTTTTCTTGTATATTTATACTCAGCAAATTATAGATATGAAAACAAACTAAGTATGTCATATCATACCATAAAAAATAACATGTCTTATCTAACTTGGACTTGTATCATATTTAACAAACGTATTAAAATAAAATTAAATCTATCAACCATTTTATTTATTTAGAAGAAACTATAAACTAAAAAGAACCGAGCAACCTGAGTTACAAAAGGAAGAAAAGACAAAACATATTGTTAGAAGCTCTCCACGATGGCCACAGTTGTTGTTGTTCGGAATTACAGGGGTGACTTTATTGCTGCTAGGTGTAGCAAAGCAGTATGTTGGCCCTGCTTAAGCTCTTTCAGTGGATACCATGGCATTTCAAGATGGTGTTCATAATCGAATCTGACTGAAGGAGCTAGTTGATTAGTGGAGGAGTAGGCGTGATGATAGGTCATCCATTGCCCGCATCCTGAAGGAGACTCAAAAGCTGGCTATTTATTTCTTGATCAGTCTTGTCTTCAAGCATAGGGAGTTGTCGGATTGTTGTGTGAAGTTTGCTTGAATATTTTTTTTTCCGATTATTTGGCTGCATACTTGTCCATGATTTCTTGCAACCTCTCTTCGTGAGCACTCTATTTTGCTGCAACATTTATAAAAGCTCTTGGCTTTCTCTCAATAAAAAAAAGATTGATAGGACTCTTCTCCCATTTTTCACACCATATCAACCTATCAATAAAGAGTTGTTAATTATTATTATGTTCATTGTGACATTTGTGATTAATCTCGAATTTGTTCTCAGTGTGATCATTTGTTTGTCAACACAAGTAGCTAATTTACGACTTAAACCACGCCAGCTAGCCAAAATTTTGTTACGTAGTAAACTAAAAGCCAAATCATGCGAGCAATCAATAGTCAAAAGAGTTGTCGGCAAGGACGTGGAATTCCATGCGCATCTACATTTTGGAAGGAACAGAATGATTTGCGCGATTTTGTCAGGTCTAGGTCTTTCAGCGATTCTATTTCGTGCTTGTCTAGAGCAGCGCTTTTGAGGCTTCCGCGTGGGCGTCGCTCTGTCTAGCCGGTCGCGTGTCTTTGGTCCTCGGTCGGAGCGTGAGGAAGGGGAAAGTCGCGTCGTCGCGAGGTAGCAAGCAGCAGCGAGCTAGCGATCTCGTGCAAGAGATCAAGTCTCCGATCGGAAGCACACGAAGAGCAGCATATGCACATCCATCAGCAAGCAGACCAGAAAAAAGTGTAAGCTTGCACGTTACAGAGCGAGAGAGAAATTCCAAGAGACAAGCGTTTTCCTGTGACCGGAGACGGTCAACAATTTTTGGGGTTGGCGGCACTTCCACGCAAGGGCGGACACAGCCTAGTTAATGCTAGAAGAGTAGAGGGAGCAAACATCAGAAACATCTGCACGCCAGGAGCAGCATCCGCTGTTCCACCCAATCCACCGAGTACATCCACGGGCGCGTAGAACATGATGCGTTGATCCCGTGAGCTTCTGGAATATCTGGAGAAGCATGGCGATGACGAGCTGGGGGCGGACACGAGGTGCTGCACGGTGCGCAGGATCGGAACCCGATGTTAGAAATTGGTATATATGAACAAGGACTATTTCTTTAATTGCAAAGCATACTTGATTTAATACCATATTACTAATGTATGTGTGGTCTCAATTCACGAGAACACGACATTATCTAGAAAGTTTATGAGTAGATAAGGGAGCATGACCATCTAACGCTCCATTTAGACGTGATTCATTGGCAGCCTAGTACTAGTTGAGATTTCAAGTGAAATCGGATCACAAAAAGCTGTGAATTCAAGGCATAGTCCATTCATTAGCTGTGAGAAGATAAATCTTGTCATTCTAGGTGTAAGTTCAACCCGTACAGGACTTATACTAAAAGACTGGTATATTAACAATATTTCAGCACAATATCTTTGACATCCTTTTATTTTTTGCTTTGGAATTAGTGGGGGATTGTTAGAAATTGGCCCATATGAGCAAGGCACATTTCCTTAATTCCAAAGTATGCATGGTTTAGTACCATATTGCTAAAGCACGGTGAGAGAGACCGATTTATAAAGTGGAGTCCTTACCACTCCTTGAATATGGATATAGATGGAATGATGAGAGTTCTGACTAGTCACACGCGAGCGTATTCGCATATTTTCGCGTGAAAATCTCGTGACTTGTGACGTGGCGCTCACTTGGCAGATCAAATCCATCTTTATTTTTGCTGAACCCTGCACCACTCTCTCTGACTGTTTGAATGAGATTCAAATATTTGAATTTGAGGCTTTATTGGGGTTTTGATGACAGGCAGTTACCAATGGGTAAATGGCTAGTTGAATGTGTCAGTTACTAGTAGGTAAATGGCTGTTTTAATCATGTCAGCTATCAGTCTGTCTATTTATATGCCTAGAGACGTCCAGAGTATGTGTGAGAGAATCTCCCTGCCTCCATTCATTTCTTCTATGCGAGATTGTGCTGTTGTGCTGTGCTGTTTGCACCTTGTTGACCTTTCTTCCCGGCGTGCACCTGGAAAGAGGGAAAGCGGCTATCTCCGAACTATTGCAGTAGAGAGTACCTGCATGGGGTGGCAATAAGGTTTTTAGGTAGCGCACATCTACGCGATTGCTCACTACAGTGCGTCATCTTTGTTCTGTAATGCATCAAGCTTGCGCTGCTTCTTGTCCTTCATCAAGCTCAAAAGTAAGTCGTTAGCGCGTTTGTTCGACTTTATTGGTATATTTTCCTTACATATATTCTGAAGTATAATGAGTAGTCCGCTGTTAATAGTAAGTTGTTTCACTGATTTATTATATTTGTCGTCTATTAAAAATTGGAATTAAAATATTGCCTACATAGTCAACACTATCAATTTTCGCAGAGCAGCCACACGAAAAGCAAGCTCCAGCGCCGCACGCTCCCACCATCTCTGAGCCGTAACTCTGAGTCGGAGGCACGAAAGTGCGCGGTGAAAAACAGGAGCACCAGTTTTCGTCAGTCCAAACCTCTAAGTTAAAGGTATCGTCCGACTTTTTTCGACTTTCAGCTGTTTATATTTATACTGTCTACAGTAACTAAATTTTAAATGATGTATTTTTTTATAGCGGAGTTAATAGAAAGGTTGTAGTAAAAAATGTGCTGAGTTCAGTTGTATCGGCCAAAATTGCATGTGACTATTTTCTTATACGTGTTAGCTCTCACAAATAATCAGAATTCAAATATTTAAGTCATAAACCATAAGTCCAAAAGAATCCACCCTCATCAAACCATCGAGTGAAACGATAATAAAAAAAACAGTGTTTTGTTTTAATCGCTTAGCTCAAGTGAAAAAGCAAAGTCTAATACTTAGCAACTGTCTACCCTAAGGAGACAGTCAAAGATACGTCAAAGATGCTATTCGGTCCTACATTAGGGGAAGTTGCATGAAGCCGATGGTGATACTAAGTCGAGTCCAAGGATAGAAAAGTCGGTACTAGGGAACTTCCTGCCCGGTGGTCGATAACAGTAACCGACTGGTTACCGAAAAAATCTAAAAAATGATTAAATTCTAAATTTGTACTATTTTCAAACCAATGACCATTTTGGTTATCGAAAAAACCTCTAAAAACTAGAAAACCACTAAAAAAACCAAAAAACCCGATAAAAACTTGGAATTGATACATATTTAGTCATACAATAGGTAATCTAGCACAAAAAGGCATAAATCTACCTAGAAAGTGCATTATGCACTCACAAATGTAAATTTACATTTGAAACTTTTGGCTGATTTTTTATCAGTTATCACCAGTTTTTCCAGTTACCGACGATTACCAGAGGGTAACCGCCGATTCTTTTACCCCTAGTCGAGTCCGGCGCATTGAGAAGTTGTGTTCGTCGACCTAATTCGAGTCCATGGAGATGAGTTCGGAATGTTGAGGAGATGTCTCGCTATTCTGTGTCGAGTATAAGTTAGGTAAATTATAGATGAGACTGACTACCTCAATGAGTTAGAGTCTTTGCATTTGGATGAACCCGTAACTGTTAAGTTTCTACATGTAAGTTGCATGTAGAACGCTTCATATGGAGATGTAGCTAGTAGTTCATAATGCATTGAGACTAAATTAAGAGTAAGTCAAGTTAAGATTAGGGGGTAATTGTTGGAAGTAATTGTAACATCCTGAAAATTTGAATTTAAAAATTTAAAGCTTTTTGATTATTTTTGCAATGTATTTCATTTGAATTTGGAGTTTATGGGATTTTCGAAAATTTTGGTGAAAGTCCCGAAGGTTAAAAGGAACCAGAAGAAAACAAACATGTTTAAACAATAGAGAATTAAAATTTAAAATAAGAATATGAAAAGATGATCCATAAAAGGAAGAGAGAAAATTGACTTAAATATAAAATGTCATCCTTGGGAAATAATGGCATAGCAATAGTAGCAAGTAAATAAGATTACCAACACATATATATATATATATATATATATATATATATATATATATATATATATATATATATATATATATATATATATATATATATATATATATATATATATATATATATATATATATATATATATAAAAATAGACATGTTCAAAATTTTGCACCTACAAATTTAGAGCCAAAAATATAAATACAAAATTTAGGTGAGCAAGAAAGGAAATAAAATAAAATCTGAAGGATATATATAAATATACACAAATACATACCCAAATGTACACTCCAAAACAAAAGAAAATAAAAAAAGGGGGAGAGATGAAGCCAGGCCAGCCACCAACTCGGCCCAGCCCCACCTTCTCCCCTGCCCTCTGCTCATTGCGGCCGAGCGGCCCAGCCACTCCGCACGCGCGCTCCGCGCCCAGCCCGCTCCACCCCGCGCCTTTTCCCCCGCTGACAGCCGGTCCCGCGCCCCGCCTGTACTTCTCCTTCCTCTCCTTTTCTCCCGTGCGCCCGGCCCCTACTCCTTCGTCCAACCCCGGTCAAAAGCCGGGAGACACGGTGCGGGAGCCCACTGGCAGCGGCGGGGAGACAGCTCAGCCGCTCTCGACGCTCGCCGCGCCATTGCCGCCATCGCCGCTGCCGCCATTGCCACCGACACCCGACCACGCCGCCTGTTCCCGACGTGTGCGCACGACGCCGTGCGTGGCTAGCCGCGCCACGCCGCCTATAAAGCCGGCGCAGCTCCCTGCTCGCACCGCCCCTCTCCCCTCATTCTCACCTCACGCGGAATCGAGTTCCCCGCGCCCCAGCTCGCCGCCACGGCTCTTTTCCCCTCCAACGCCGGCAGCGCCAATTCCACCGATTGAGACCTTCCCTGTCCAATTCCTTCATGCCGCAGCACCACCACGACCTCGCCAACTCGTCCCCTCCATCGCCGGAGCATCCCCTTCACCGTAGCGCGCCGGCCACGGTGGCTCCCACTGCGCCGCCGCCCACTCACGCCGCCGGCCTCCCTCGGACATGCTCCGGCTCGGCCCAACGCATGGTAAGACTTCTCTTGATCCCGTGTAGTTCTTGCGCGCCCCACCTTCTTCCTTTTCCCTCTGGTCGCCGCCGCCCCTTTCCCACCTTGTCGCCGGCCGCTTAGCCCTGCCGCCCGTCGGCCTCGCTGTAGCTCCGGCCGATGCGCCGACACCAGTAGCATCAATGTCGCCCGGGCATTCCGTTTTGCTGGTCACCACCACCTCCCTGGACCTTCCCCGCCGGCGACGCCACCGTTTGCTCAACCCGAGTCTGCTCCTCTGTTTCGGCCAGCTGAGTACTCAGTGTGGAGCTCGGCTTTTGCACTTGATTCATCTAAAAACAACCACTCCCAACGACATAAAATGGGCTAGTGCCCAGCGATCACAAGCGCCAGCCCTGTGCTCTTTAATCGAGAGGCCGCGGGTTCGATTCCCTTCTGGAGCATTACTTTCTCCCTTTTTGTTTTGTTTTTATTAATCACTGCAATTAGGGAAAAGCTAAGGAAAATTAATAAATTCAAATGGATATTATATTTGGCTATAAAAACAAGACTTTAAATTAAAGATTTCCTTTAATTCTATTTAAAATATATACCCTAACATCTAACATGCCGTCATCAAGTAAATCTAAGTGATATACCTTATTAAATAACACTAATGAATATTGCCTTAATCTCTACCTAAATAAATAAATCTAAATTAAATAAAACTAAGCCTAGTAATAACTAGAGATACATAAAAGAACATAGACTATAAGATTAACTTGGTAAGCCAAAAATTTGCAAACGTTACTTATATATACATACATCATACGCCTTGAGCATTAGCACTCGACAAAAGACACCAATTCATAGGTTTAGTCTAGCTCATGGAACTTCCTTGATAAATATAAAAATAGTAAAAGAGATAATTAATGAAAAGATCAAGTCGTCGTAATTCTACCACCGACTTTACCTCAAATCATCCAAATCACTCATAATAAAACTAAAATTGAGTTTATTTGGATTTATTTGGATCTCTTGAGTTATTTGCTTTCATTTTGGAATCAGTCGCTCGTCGTGTAGTTAGAAACTGGAGTCCCGAGGAATTAATGGATCAAGCGAGATCAAGAGCAAAGTGAAGATAAAGACTAAAAGCTCAAGAGGGAGCATTGTGTGAGCTCAAGACCGCGGTAAAACCGCGTCAGGCGAGTCAATACTTTGATCATGTTGAACCTACATTTCTGCAAATTATTTTGTTTTAAATTAACAAATTGCATTGCTGTTATTTTTATGCAAATGCATGCTAGATTTGATATTCTAGTTATATGCCATTGTTTACATTGAATAATATTACCCCTCCTTTGAGTATTTGAATGTGTGAACCTTGTCGCCCTAGCAAAAATATATTAGTAGCATTTCGAAAATAAGTCCGTAACCGTATGCCATGCTTAGCATTGATTAGTAACTCGGGGCAAGAAATTGTCCCAAGCATCACTTTTTATTCATGAGAAATTGGTTTGGGCAGTCATTGTGATAATGACTGGTATATGTTGGATATGATTATTTTACACTCCCAAGATCCCCAACTTGCTTAATTATCTGGGCGGATTGGTTCGATGGTGTGTATGGGTGTGGTGCAGTGATTGCACAAGTGGGTTAGTGGTAGACCGCCTAGATACCACTAAGGACTGAATCTTGTCATGTCACCCGTGTAAAACAGTACAACCACAAGCTAGCAAAGTGTAGGCAGGGTTAACTAATTTGTATGGCTCTAAGGTGGTTACGTGAAGGTGTGAACACGAGCAAAGGGATGGATGGTCGCATCCCCGCCTTTGCCCGTGATGGCTCACGAGGGACCCTTCCCGAGGGGTGGTCGTATCCTACGGAAGATAGACCTTAGCGGGCGTAACCACAATAGGACTATGCATTGTAACAATCCCGTGATAGTCTACTCAACCGCATGGCTAAGGAATCATGTGGGGGCAACGGGTGGATTTATCTCTTGTGGGTAAAGTGTGCAAACTCTGCAGAGTCAAAACTATTCGAATAGCCGTGCCCACGGTCAAGGGCAGACATGGGAACTTAGCTAGATATAGTTCTATTTAAAAATGTTTGAAAAATGGGAATGGAAAAGTGGAAGGGCAGCGGAAAGCCCTGATTTGAGTTGTCCTGGGTGTCGTCCCAGTGGTAAGTTAAGCGGCTATAACGCTGAAAGATGTCAAATGGTGTGATGCCATATGTATGGAAAAATTATGGTGATATTAGGCATATGGTGTGATGCCATATGTATGGAAAATCATGTTAATATTCCTTGAACATTATGTTTTGTTACAAAACTGCTAGGTCTCAGGAAATTTTATGTATTGTATTTCAAATAGTGGCATTTCTATTCCTACAAAATAAAATACGGAAAGAATAAGCAGGGTCGTGAGTAAAGGAAATAGATGTTCGTAGTGTACACATAAAGGTATTGGTGGATTCATGTCGATCTTAAATAGGAAATGATAGTGTGGGTTCTGGGAGAAATAAATTGGTGGAGTCTAGCTGAATAGATAGGCTAGATAGATGATTTAAATGATTTTTTGGAGATTTAGGGATTGCACAGATAAATAATGGATTACGACACTGATAAATAAATTCTTGGGAGATGACAATATTGGAATTAGTAGATTCGGTTACTAGATGAATCGATTGAATTTTCGGGAATTTGGAGGACTAATACAAGTATTGGTTTTTAGTTCCTGATTAGTGATTTACTTGGTGGGAGGATACTAGTGGATCGTATAATTAATCAATGATATTCTTGGTGAATACATAATGGTGAATGTTAATTCTTGGAAGATGTTGACAGCATGGGGAATTAATAGGAGTTGATCAATTACTGGGTGGATGAATTGAATTTCTGAGAAGATTGGAGGATTCATAACAATTAGTGGATTACAATCTTAGTGAATTGAATTTTCGGTGGAAGTATATTTGAGGATTAGCTAGTGATAGATAATGGAAAATGAGATGGATTTATGGGTTGGAATCAATGACAAAAAGGATTGAATACGAATGATATCGGTGGATTTGAAAGTAATTATGTTAGAGAATCATTAGAGTTCAGAGGTAAGGAGCTGATGAATAGTAATGACAGGATTGTATTATTAGTAACTTAAAATACAAAGTATGATCGGTGGATTAAATAAATGATGATACTTGCTGTTTGGTGTTTTAGACAGCAGTCAATAAATAGAGTGCATGTTCGGTGGACTAAGTCGATTTTGGTAATCGTAGGGTGGAGTTAGGTAGCAACAATAACACTTTGATTAAATAAAAATAATAATGCTGCTAAAAGCAATTTTTGGCAAATAAAATAACCCGAGCCTCTCCTTTGTTATGCCATGCATACTATTTATTTGCATTCTGTGTATTGGCTCGCGGAGCACGGGGTCGGAGTGCTCACGCTCGCTTTTGCGACAAAAATTCAGGATCGGAACGGATCACCTGCCTCAAAGAACCCGATCGGGCATCTTTGGCGAAGAAGATGAAGATGTCAAGGGCTAGGTCGCGAACCTCCGCTTGGTCGCTGTGGGCATGTCTGAAGGTCCCACCGTGTGCCGTTCTTCCGCTGCAATTTATTGATTTCGCCTAATCGGCCCATGAAGTAAGTCTACTATTACATTTACGCTTCCGCACGATATGTATTTTGATATTCATTACTGTAACTGTGAGCACTATCTACTGATCCAGGGAATAGTGCAGCTAACACAGTAGGAATCCGGATATTAATATCTGGGTCCTTACAGTAATCTTAACTTAAGGATTAAAATGAGTCCAAGATACAGTAGAGTCTGTCTTCATATGTAACTCAAGTAGTCGTGACCAACTTAAAGTCTGAGTACGTATATTAGTATTAGAGTATTAGCCTATATAATGAAGAGGATTGTAACCAATTTTGTAAAAGAAGAGCAAGTAAGAGAATAAAGAAATTTAAAAATTCTCTTATATTTTCTCTATTTATTTACGATGTGCGCATTTACTAATAGGATAAAGCCTTCCATGTATGTGCTGCAAGTTTACCAAACACCATTTCTATAGTTGCACACCACAATCTTTCTGAATACTCAACTATTGCATTCATGGAATTCAGAAATGTCCGCACTAAGGGGGTGTTTAGTTTTACGATAAATTATACCTTTTTACTATATATGGCTTATTTTTTTACTATAGCTGAGGTAGCTTATAGGCATGATTAAATTTTAAAAATGAAAAAATAGAAAAAAAAACAAGTTAGCCCATCACAAAGAATGCGAAGGAATACGGGAAAAATAGAAAAGGGAAAAAAGCCAAAAAATCCAAAAAGTCAGAAAAAGACAAAATTAAGGAATAGCGATGTAGGATCGGAAATGGCAACAGAGGGGGGGGGGGTTGAATGGTGCCTTCAAAAATTTTCCCCAAAGTATTCGCACAACATCTCTTCTCCGATAGTGACAGAAGCTATGAAGAGGGAGAATACATGCTCACTGGCAACCAGAGAACAAAACACAAACAAATCGATAGAGCGATGAAGCTGGCAGCAGAAAGTTCAGAAGAAATAGTCAGGCCAGTCAGACCGCATGAGCTCGGTCGGTCAGACCGCCGGTACAAGACCGGCTAACCGCCGGCTATATGCCAGTCTAACCGCTCGGGGCATGGCCGGTTAGAGTACTACTCCTCGGGCGGTCTGACCGCAAGCACAACACCGATCTGACCGCCATCATCAGAGTAGCTTAACCGCCATGTACAGAGCAGTCTGACCACTTAACCCTAGCGGTCTGACCGTGGGGTTGCAAATAGAGCACGATCAGCACCTGAAAAATTCTTTTGCACAGTTTTTTACTAAAGTCAGCTGAGAACAAGGAAAACAAGGGAAGTTTTGCTGCTCATCTCAAGCCACCTCCACAAAGACCTTAAACTAAACAACACATTGAATTCAGAGAGTGAAGGAAGCAAAGCAAAATCCCAAACACAAAAGAAAATTTTGATTTTGCTGAAAATCAGACAGCAAGAGAGACAAATTGCCAATTCCTCAACATTCTCTAATCTTTTGCTCAAGATTCTCTGAAAATGCTAGGAAGGTAATCTCAGAAGAGAGAACCACTCATCAAATACCATTTTCCACCTAGAGAACCAGTTGAGCAAGAATGCCCTGACTCCAAACCCTAGAATTTCAGAAACAGAGGAAATGAGCTGCAAACTCAGGGAGATAAAAACTCATTGATTCTTGCTATTGTTCTTGGGAATAACTGGTCACTTGACCTTGAGGCAGATTTCCCTCACATAGCAGAAAGGATTCATATCCTCAAGCAAAAGAATCAACCCAAATACTCAAAACACAGAGAAGCACAGAGACATCGCAGAGAAAACAACCAACACAATTCTTAAAAGTAGAAACTCAGATTGATACTAGGAGATGAATGATTACACAGGAATTACAACCATCTCACTACGCCCCCATACTCAATTGAGAAGAAATGATACTACATGCTTCTCCAGAGCACACTCACGCAGGAGAACACACACCCCTCAGCTAACTCACTGCATACCACAACCCACTGCATTTCTTGCCTTCATCCTTTCCTGCCTCCTCCTCACCACATATGAAGGCAACAGGACACACTCAAAGAGGCAAAACAAGAAATGGCAGTTACAACACACTCCCCACCTCTCTCACATAAGAGGCATAAAGTCAAAGCATTAGGAAAATGGAGGGAACCAACCCTTTTCACTCCAAACCCTAAAACCCTTTCCATTTGACCTTCACAACCACTAACAGGTCTCCAACCCGTTATCTTCATCCGAATCCGCTTCCATTTCGCAGCCTTGTGCATTTTATCGAAATGCCCCTGCTGCACCTTCCCGGAAACTTCCTGTCGTCGCACGACCGCACCCGCATCCTGACTGTCTGGACCTCAGCTCCTCCCTGAGCCTAGTCTCGGTCCACCTCGCCGCTGCTCGTCGTGTCCACCCGACTCCGACCGACTGGACCTCTGACTCCTCCTGAGTCTAGTCCTGGTCTGTTCCGTCGCACACGACCGCAACCAACATCCAACCGTCTGAACCTCCGACTCCTCCCTGAGCCTAGTCCTGGTCTACTCGTCGTTGCCCGTCGTGTCCTCCACTGGTAGCTCCAGCTCTGGTTCCTTGTCTCCCGGCTCGCAACCACCTCACCAGCCTCGATCATCTTCGGCGTACCCAACCGTCTAGACCTCAACACCTCCTGTGCCTAGTCTCGGTCCTCCCACGCGTCACCATGATCTAGCTCCGAAGTGCTGCAGCCACACAGACAAGCAAACTGCCACATAGCATCGCACGAAACAGCATGATCAATAATAGCATTAATGAAAGGTACTCAAACCTAGAATACCCAAAACAAACTCAAACTCTCTAACACAATCGTCAATTACTCATCACAAACATGGGGATACCTCCATATGGTCTCTCAGTCTCCCCCTTGATGAGTATATTGACAAACACAGAAAAAACACATAATGTTGAGTTTGTTTGAAAGTCATACATGGTCTACAGGAAAAGCAAAGAGATGCAAGACCATGTCGACAAAGGAGCAAAAGAAAGAGCAAGTTTTCCTCAAAAGCTCCCAAAAAGTGGATTTTTCTCCAATATTCTCCCCCTTTTGGCAATAAAATCATCAAGATGCAAAAGAGAGAATATAGCATGGTGTGAGAGTGAAGTGAGTGAATATTATTCATGGTAAGCAATTAGAGCCATGAAGATTATCCAAATTGACTTTTGAGTATTACACCAAGCCATAATACAATAACATGCTATCAATATCATGACAAGATATGCATAATCAAGCCAAGCCACAGAAGTAACAATCTGAATATTAAATGAATTTATTAGCATGTCAAGCCATTCAAGAGTATAGTCTAGCTAAAGTTATCCAAAGATGATGCAAGCCATGTTAATAATCTACGTGGAACCAAGAACCTAGAAGTGAGCCAAATTAGAGTGCTACAAGTTCAAGAATGACTCATTTGTTCAAGTACTTTAGTCATTTTGTAATGAATCAAATTTAGCACAATTGACATGTTTTTCTTTTGAAACTCATGGTCGTTTTCAACCAAACTTTTAGTCATGTGCTAGATCTCAAGCGTTATGCGACCACTCCAAGCAATAATCTTAAGAAGGTGATCTTGGTCATCCAAAACTCCCCCTGAGTTCATGCCTAGTGCAATGGCAAGCAGTCTCATGAGAAAGAGTTGGTGAGATCAGTTCTTTCGCACAAAAGAGATCATTTTGCTTTTACTGAAGTTTGTTCATAAACAAGGAATAACTCATGCTTCATAAAATAACTAACATAGCTCAATTAACTAAAATTCAAGATTCAAAGCTCAATTAACTAAAATAACTAAAATTACAGATTCAAAGCTCAACTTAGCCTATTTGACATGACATGTCTTAATTCAAGTTGTGCATTTTTAATTAACTTATCAATGGCAAAGGCTTGACGACATATATAACATTATGATAAATCTAGCAAATAAGCACGGATCATGGCAAGATGTAAAGCATTGTAAACATGTCATAAAAGGATAATAGTCAAGGCTCTATGTAATTATGTTACAATGCAAAATGCTGAAATGACAGAAAATCCAGCTCCCCCTCAACATGTGATGCATTTTTAGTTCAAGTTGAGTTAAATCAATATTAAGCTATAGAAGCTTCCAAATGAACTCCCCCTGAACCAAAACAATAAAAGAGAGGCTAGGAAGAAAAACAGAAAATACAGTCTTTAAAGCATATACAAGATATAGAGGATACTATGGCTCAAACTGACTCTCATCTACCCTATATGACACTAGGACTATCAGCTGGCCATCTAACACACTAAGGAGCAAACACGTTCCCTGTCTAGCCAAGGGTGGCCCAACCCTTGTTAGAACTTACAAGAAGTGAGTGAGCTCAACCTAGTGAGAAGAGAGACAGCTAATAAGCAGCATCCTAGAATCACAAGATGAGAGGAAGAAATCTAAACAACTAGACGAGAGAAACACTCTAATCTATGCTAGGAGGACTAACCCAATGCATCCAAATGCAATGCAACAAAATGAGAACATGAGCATAATAAACAGGATAAAACATAAAGCACAAGGCTCCCTCACTACAGTCCATAAGGACAAACCACCCCAAGCTCTCCCCGCAAGGCTGAAAACCTAGAACTATCCAAGGCTTGGTAAAGATATCGGCCAACTGGTTGTCATTCTCCACAAACTGGAGCACTATGTTACCCTTCTCCACTGGGTTCTTGGTAATGTTAATAGTAGAAGTGTTATCACAAAAGAGTGGAACACTATCTATAACTAACCCAAAGTCCCGCAGGGTCAAAGCCATCTAAAGTACCTAGCTGCAGCAACTAGTGGCAGCAACATACTCAGCCTTTGCGGCGGATTGTGCAACACCGGACTGCTTCTTAGAAGACCAAGAGACAAGAGAAGTGCCAATGACTTGGAGTAGGCTCTAAGGGAAAGAAGGGAAGAGAAAGAGTACCAGATACCAAAGTCAATGGTAGCTCGAAGGTACCAAGGATGCGCTTCACCGCCTGGCGATGAGATACGCGAGGAGAAGTCTGAAATCGAGCACATAGACACATAGAGAAATGTATGTCCAGTCTCGAGGCAGTGAGGTACAAGAGAGAGCCAATCATACTTCTGTACTCTTTTTGATCAACTGGCTCGCCATCCTCATCTGGATCAAGTGAAGCTGTTGATGCCATTGGAGTTGACACCGGCTTGCCATCACTCATTGTAAGATCGAGGAGGCCGACTAGAGGGGGGGGGGGGTGAATAGGCGGTTTTAAAATTTTTTGTCTAATTTCAATTTACAATTTTAAACTTAATGATTGCCTAAAGCAAATAAACAATAGTAGTACTAAATGACCTAGAAAAGACTCAAGTGATCACTAGCACAAGTAATTGACTAAGAGCAATATCAATTAGCCTAGGTCAATATTTGCTACTCTAACTAAACAAGCAATCAAATAATCCAAATAAAATGAATTGCTTGAATGAAAGTGAGCACAAGAGAGCAAACCACAATTGACACAATCACTTTTTACCATGGTGATCAGAGACTTGCTGGTCTCCCCTAGTCCACGTTGAGGTAAGCCCGAACGAATCGGACCGGCACCACGAATTGAGCCTAATCACCTCGATCACTAGCGATAGCCCTTTCTCTCTTCGGGTAGGCGAGCTCCGAGCCTTCACAAATCTTCCGGGCCTTCTCACAATCTTCTTGAGAAGATCACCGGAACCTCCGCCAAGCCGTCTAGGTGCCGGCAAGCACCAAGAGTAAAGAATCACAGCGGGCTTGATCACTCTCAAGTGCTAAATGGATCAAACTAGGATGCAATGCACTTCAAGTCACTCAACTACCTCAATTTAATGCTCTAGTGAAAAATGAGGTGTGAGAGGTTGATCTATACTCAAGGATGCTCAATGAAGGTTCAACAACATGTACAAGTGCTAGTGGGGTTGAATTTATACCCCCATCAACCTCAAATAGCCATTGCATTAAACAATCCTGAAAATTCAGGGAAATTGGAACTACCGCAGTTATATGGGTGGTACTTCCGGATTTTCGCAGATGCTACAGAACGGCTATGTCAGACGGTCAGAAATAACCGTTGGGCAATGAGTGCGGTACTTCCGCCATTGAAATCGCGGTACTTCCAGAAGCCCGGAAGTTCCGCTCTTTGCCCCGGTACTTCCGATCTCAGAGAGTTCAAGTTTTGAAAAGGTTGCTCTATGGAATAAAAGTTCCGCTCGGGGGGCCGGAACTTCCGCTCATGCGGTAGTTCCGCAGTTCAATCCGCGGTACTTCTGATTTTCGAGAGGTTAAGTTTGATTCCAGACGCTCTCTGGAAATAAAGTTCCGCTCGGGTACCCGGAACTTCCGCCCTTGCGGTAGTTCCGCAGTTTAACCCACGGTACTTCCGATTTCCAAGGGACTAAGTTTGGTTCCGGGCTCTCTCTGGAAAAAACGTTCCGCTCGGGAGCCCGGTACTTCCGGCCGATCGGAAGTTCCGTGATTTGAATGCCGGTACTTCCGAGATTTCTGACAATGCACAATTTTAGTTCAATTTTAATTTCTATATTCATGCATGATCCTAAATTGATCCATAGGGCACATTAACATATGATTAAGCATTTCACTATGATCCCTCTTAATAGTACGGCATCTAACCTATAATCCGGTCTTCCAACCTTTCTCCAAGACCGGTAAAAAAATAAAAGAGCCCTAATCTATTTACCTTGTCGACTTGGAGCTCTTGAATCTTGTGACATCTTTTTATGTACCTCTTTCCTTGTCCTTGAGACTAATTCTTGCAAACACTTAATACACAAATTAGTCCCATGATCACATAATGTCATCAATTACCAAAACCAATATTTTTAGGGGCCTAGATGCTTTCAATCTCCCCCTTTTTGGTAATTGATGACAACATGAGCGAATTTTTTAGAAGAAATAAGATTTGAATATACTTCTTGTTTGCAAGTTGTACATCACAATTCTTTTGAAATTTTGGCAATTAAGAAAATGGGAATTTTTGCAATTTAGAGACTAAAAGGAAGAACTCCCGCTAAACATGTGCAACAAATTTTTTTTATATATAAAAATTTTGCATGGTCTCTCTTTGATAAAATCAAATTGAGCAAGCATGATCATCACATAATATTAAAGCACAATATTCAAAGGTATGCAAAGACAAGTAAATAGCATTCAGGACAAGATAAAACCAAGATAAAACCATAGTTCATTACATCATGCAAACAACTAAACATCCATATCATAGCATCCATACCATAGAGTTTAAACATTCATAAGCATCACATGGTTCATTGCACCATACTTTATTATACAGCCAAATAGTAGATAAAAGTTTATTAAAGCTTCATTCTTCTCCTTGCTTCATTTCTCCCCCTTTGGCATCAAAGTACCAAAAAGGAGAGCTAGTCCTGAGCTACACGAGGAGAAGGACAGTGACGGCGACGAGTGCGATGAGAGTAGTTAACTGGAGAAGACGGATGAGCCAAGGCACTCTCTAGGGATGAGACGCGATCCCCGAGAGAAGAGACAGAAGTGATCAAGGTGGCAACCTGACCCGAAGTCTCAATCTGACGCTCCTCAAGCCTCAGGACGGCGGAGTAAATTTGAGACAAGGTGACATCGCCCTCACCCTGGGGAGGAGGATCAGCAGCTGCCTATGCCTGTGGCTGTCCATGGGGACGAGGAGGAGCAGGAATGGGAGGCTCTACACGAGGCTTGTAAGGCTTGTGCACGGTGCAAAGTGCTCCTCTGTACCCGATCTTGCGAATGATTAGAGCCATAATGAATGGTGCATAGTTTATCCTCCTGACTCTGTCATTCTTATTAGCGTCAATCTCCCATATAATAAGATCCACAACATCAAACTTCTCGCCTCGCATGATATAGTCAATCACATTCCAAGCATGTCCACGAATGGCGTCATAATTCCCACTTTTTGGGTAGATGGTATGGTTGATTATCCTGTTGACAAGACTGGGAATGGGAAGAAAACCTACTATCGTCCCTGGCACACATTCAGCTGTCCGGTCATAATAATCAGTATATGCTGAAATGGGGAGCGTCGGCTTGCTGAACACCTTCTCGTATGCGTTGGATTTAGTGCCAAGTGCCAACTCAAACTCATGCTTTGTGCACTCAAGGACCTGCTGTCCAGTCATCCAACACAGATGCTCATAATTGGGAGAGATGTACAAGGTGGCATAGAACTGCCGAATCATCTCCTCTTGGTAGCTGGACTGAAAAGCAACAAGGTGGTGAATCCCTGCTTGCTGAAAAAGCCGATACGCACCATCAAACTCGTCGATCTGTGACAAGTGATCCCAGTCCACATACTTATGCTGAGCAAACTTGCGCGCAGGGCCATACATTTCCACATAAACTTTTCTCCTGGAACTTTGTATGGAACTTCGGGTTCTGAGAGTTGCAAGGGAGTATATACTGACTGCGGCGTCGCATGATAGCATAGTCATCACTGGAGATCTTGGAAAGGTCCACTTCTTGATCTTGCGCCGTGGGCATTTCCTCATCCGACGCCTCATACTCCTCGCTCTCATGCGATGCCTCAGATCCGCTCTCACGAGAAGCCTTAGACTCGCTCTCGGAGTCGGAGGCGGGACCTTTGCCCCTATCCTCATGCTCGGGAAGTGCCGCGGAGGAGGATTGACCCTGAATGCCCACATAAGACTTGTAGGAAGTGTTCTTCATCCTCGGCATCTTCAAAGACAAGATTAAGGTAATCAAGGTATAAGTTAGGATATGAGAGGATTAGGTTTGCAATGAAAATAATGAGTTTCTGCTGTTCTAGGAAAATCGGAAGTATCGGAGGCAAAACTGCGGAACTTCCGGGAAAACGGTAGTTCCGGCATTCAAAATGCGGAACTTCCGGTACCCCGGTAGTTCCGGCCGCTCGACCGGTAGTTCTGATTTTTCTGGGACATTTCTAGGGCATGTTAAAACTTCAATCTTTTGGAGTATTTCTTGAATTGAAACCAATGTATTGATGCATAAACATCATAATACTCCAAATACACTAATTTACCCAAAGAAATTACAACAAAAATCATCACATTTCAAATTTGACCTAGTTTCAACCCTAGGGTCCTTAGAGCAAGATAAAGAGGTGGAGGATCTTGTTTACCTTGAGGTATTGAAGGAGAGGGACCCTAGATGAGCAGAGAGTCACCCAAAAACAAAGAACTTCCCTCGGATTCACAGAACGGGAGAGGGAGATGATTTTGGGAGAGAGAAAGTGCAAGAGAGGAAGAGAGGAGGGGGCTGTCGGTTTTGGGAGAGAAGAGAGAGAGAGAGAGAGAGAGAGGAGAGGAAATAAATGAGGGGAGTAATGGCAGGGAGATGGCGGCTACAACACATTAAATCCCGCAGAAAATGGTAGTTCTGCGCGTAACACGCCGGTAGTTCCGTTTTCATAGAAATTACGGAAGTACCGTAAAAACAACATCGGTAGTTCCGGATTTTTTGACACGAGCGGAAGTACCACACAAAGAACTGCGGTAGTTCCGATTTTTCTGGAACTTCTCAGGAATTGAACTTTAGGACTCAAGAATATGCAAATAATCCCTAGTTTTGCACTCAAATAAAGTCATTCAGGATCATTGTGCATCAATTTAGCTATTGCTTAACCTTAAAAACTAGTTTTTATGAAAATAATCAAATTTTTGACCAAGAAAGGAGATAATTCATTGAAATTCCACAAAGGAGCATCAAATGAGCAGAAATGAATGAAATTTGATTTCAAACTACATTTGAGTAGTCTATGACATTTAATTCATTCCTCAATTTGCAAAAGCGGCTTTCATCTAGTGGTTTGGTGAAAATGTCCACTAGTTGATCTTCGGTTCGGATGTGGCTAATTTCAATATCTCCCTTGCTCACATGATCTCTCAAGAAATGGTGGCGTATATCTATATGCTTGGTTCTTGAGTGTTGAACGGGATTATTGGATATTTTGACGGCACTATCATTATCACACAAAAGAGGCATTTTATCGAATTTAATTCCATAATTCATCAATGTTTGCCTCATCCAAAGTAATTGAGCACAACAACTACCGGCAGAAACATATTTGGCTTTGGCGGTTGAGAGGGCTACGGAATTTTGTTTCTTGGATGACCAACATACTAGGGACCTACCTAGCAATTGACAACTACCCGAGGTGCTTCTTCTATCCACTTTGCAACCCGCATAATCGAAATTCGAATATCCAATTAATTCAAAATTTGCACCTTTGGGATACCAAAGCCCTATGCTTGAGGAATGTTTTAAATATCTTAGAATCCTCTTTACGGCCACTAAATGGCACTGTTGTAGGGGTGGCCCCACCTAAGCTCAGCAAGCCTGTTAGAAGGTTATAGGGCCCAAAATGGGACTTGTGTAATGACTTAAATACCCCTGGCGGGGATGTACTGATGTGAGGATACAATTGTAAAAGCATACTCCACATGAATATATATATGGGAAAGGCCATGGGAGAGGGCCAAGGGCATTCATTCTCCTAACTCTCCACTACCACATCTCTCTCTGTTTGGTCTGTAACCACAACAGTTGGCGCCGTCCGTGGGGAGGACAGGAGCAAGCCTGAAGTCTGAAGGATGGCACCGAAAAAGGCTTCGTCATCGGCGGAGAAGGGGAAGAAGGTGGCCGTGGCGGAGTGTTATGATGGCACTAGGGCTTCGGCGTTGACCGACGCGGGTGCGGTGGTCCCAGACATCGGCGCTCGCGCCGCGACGTCCGACCCCGCCACCACCGCTGCGACGTCCGGCCCCGCCACCACCGCTGCGACGACCGGCCCCGCCACCACCGCTGCAACGACCGGCCCCGCCACCACCGCTGCGACTACCGACCCTGCCACCATTGCTACGGTGGAAAGCGCCCTGCTGGCGGCTCTCCACGCATTCCAGTGGGAGCTGGGGGATCTTCGTGGGACTGTTCGAGATATACAAGAGGCTTGGAGCCAGCAAATCACCCCGATGGTTGCGCCGGAGCCCACGCCGAAAAGGATAGACAGCCGCGACGCCCCCATGTCCAGCCGCGTGCCGCTCCGACTAGTCGATCCAGGGTCCCCGCTCTCGGCGGGTCTGCAGCAGGCGGCCTGGCCCGAGGGCTTCAAGTTCCCCAGTGTCATTGAATCATACAAAGGCGATACGGATCCTCGGGAGTTCGTGCACGTGTACGAGACCGCAATCGAGGCCGCGGGTGGAGATGACACCATAAAGGCGAAGGGACTCCCCCTCGCGTTGCAAGGAGTGGCGCTTTCTTGGTTCTTTACCATAGAGCCAAACTCCATCTACGCGTGGGAGCAGATTTGTGACCGCCTTTACAACAACTTCCAAGGGAACTACGTCGAGCAGGTCGACGCAGGCCACCTCTTCGCGGTGAAGCAGAAACCTTCGGAGACTCTCCAGAATTACTGCTGACGCTTCGCGAAGATCCGCTACCAGATCAAGGACGTCAACGAGACAACCATCATCAACGCGGCAGTGCAGGGTCTCCGCCCGGGGCCATTGGCCGCTTACAACGCAAGGAAGCCCATCAAGTCGTTGACGACGCTCTTCAACAAGATGGAGGAATACACGCGGGCGGAGGAGGACACGCAGAGACGCAAGGGCGACGACTCCGAAGGCTCTCGGGCGATGGAGTTGCCGCGCAAAGCGAAGACAGGGAGTGACTCCCCGAAGCGAGGCCAAGAGGAGGAGCCTCGGGAGAACGTTCCCGAAGGCAGCGGTGCTGGGGAGGAGAGCTCAAGAGGCAGGCGCAGGCCCTAACATCACCAGCGCAGGCCACAAAAAGCTCGCCACATCCTTGGCATCGAGGACACCTTCCGAGGGCCTGCCCCCACCTCGCGGGGAGGGGGACGGGGATGGGAGGGCCTTCCCATCCCCAACGAGAGACCACACGTGGAGCAAGAAATTTTAGATCATGGCAAGTGGTGCGAGGTGCATGGTTACGGCGATCATTACACGAAGGCATGCATCGCGGTCAGGGAGTTGCGACGGATGGCAGCCAACCCTCGGGCCTCGGCCCCTCGGCCCCCCGCCGTGGCCTATGCACACCACCTGGGGGGTAGTCTCCCATGAGTCCCCACCGTGGAAGGCGTACAGAACCACACCATTAGCGTCATTACTGGAGGTTCCCTATCAGGGGCCCACGTGCCCGCAGCCGCAACCGGGGTTGTCGCCCCGCAATATCACCTTCACCTCGAATGATGCCAGGGGTGTGGAGTTCCCCCACCAAGATCCTTTGGTCATCCAGGCCCACATCGCAGGCTGTGACATCAGGCGCATCCTCGTCGACGGCGGAAGCTCCGCGAACATTCTGTTCGCGGAGGCCCTCGATCGTATGGGAATTCCCCGGAGTCGTTTGGAGCAGTCAGGAACTCCGCTTCAAGGCCTCGGAGGTCAACCGTTGGAGGCCCTAGGGCACGTGTCCCTTCCAGTTACATTCCACCAGGAGGATAACGTCCGAAGTGAGCACGTCGTCTTCGACGTCATAGACATCCCACACCCCTACAATGTTATATTGGGCCGGCCCGCCATCAACTTCCTCGGGGCGGTCCCACACCACGCCTTCTTGTGTATGAAGCTCCCTGGCCCGAGGGGTGTTATCACCGTCTTCGGTGACCAGGACCTCGCCAGATGCACCGAGGTCAGCAGCCGAAGTCCGCGTCGCCCGGTGCACGTCCTCTCAGACATGCTCCGCGATGCGCCCTCCGCTCTGGGTTGGACGCCTAAGCCTCGGCCTGAGGGCGGAGTCAAAAAGGTTGCGCTCCTGGCGGAAGGGCAGTTTGTGTCCATTGGTGAGGGACTCCCTCCGGAGGTCGAACGAGATCTGCTCCGAGTACTCCAGAACAACGCCAACATCTTTGCATGGTCACCAGAAGATATCAAGGGCGTAGACCGCGCGGTAATCGAGCATCACCTGGCGATCTGCCCCGACGCCAAGCCAGTCAAACAAAAGCTTCACCGTATGTCCACAGATCGGCAGCAAGCGGCCAAGGTGGAGGTGGCGAAGCTTCTCCGGGCCGGGGTCATTCGCGAAGTTCACCACCAAGAATGGCTAGCCAATCCAGTGCTAGTCAAAAAGGCCAGCGGGGCCTAGCGTATGTGCATCGATTTCATAGCACTCAACAAGGCGTGCCCAAAGGACAATTACCCCTTGCCACGCATCAATCAATTGGTCGACGCTACCGCCGGGTGCGAGCTGATGAGTTTCTTGGATGCTTACTCTAGTTACCATCAGGTATACATGGCCGAAGGCGACGAGGACAGGACTAGTTTCATTACGCCGATTGGGACTTTTTGCTTTGTCAGGATGCCCTTCGGCTTAAAGAACACAGGCGCTGCTTTCACACGCCTCATCGCGCTTGCCTTGGCCGCCCAACTCGGAAGGAATGTGGAAGCCTACGTCGACGACGTAGTGGTCAAAACCAGGCAACTCGCCCTGCATGGTCGAGACCTTCAGGAGACTTTTGACAACCTTAGGCAGGCCGGCATCAAGCTCAACCCTGACAAGTGCGTCTTTGGCGTGCAAGCGGGCAAACTCCTGGGCTTCCTCGTGTCCGGGCGAGGCATCCAGGCGAACCCCCGATAAAGTTGATGCCATCCTGGGAATGGAGCCACCCAAGACGACAAGGGAGGTCCAGAGGTTGACGGGCCGTATGGCGGCCCTGAGCCGTTTCCTGTCTTGGGCGGCGGAGCGGGGACTGCCGTTCTTCAAGACACTTCGTGGGTGCGACGGTTTTCGCTGGGATAACGATTGTGCGAAGGCCTTCAACGACCTCAAGGGACATTTGGCAAGCCTCCCCACGCTGGTGGCTCCGGCGCCAGAAGCTCCCCTTTTGCTCTACCTCACCGCGTCAGCGACAGTGGTTAGCGCCGTTCTTGTCTTGGAGGAAGGCATCCTATAGTGCCCTGTATACTTCATCTCCGAAACCCTCCAAGGCGCCAAGACGAGGTATACAGAACTCGAGAAGCTCGCCTACGCACTGGTCATGGCTTCGAGGAAGCTCCGGCACTACTTCTTAGCCCACCTAATCACGGTGCCTTCCTCGTTCCCCTTGGCGGAGATGCTACACAACAAGGAGTCTACAGGGCGCATCGGCAAGTGGGCGGCTAAGCTCGCCCCGTTCGCCTTGACATACGCCTCGTGAACGGTGATCAAATCTCAAGTCCTTGTGGACTTCATCGCCGAATGGACTCCACCGGCTCAGCTTGTCCAATAGCAAGACGACCTGGTGTGGATACTCAGCACGGACAGGGCCTACGGCGTAATGGGCGCAGGCGTGGGCGCGGTAATTACCACCCCCGCGGGGCAGCACCTGTCATACTCGGCGCGCCTCGCTTTTCCCGCTACCAACAACACAACCGAGTACGAGGCGCTCCTCTTTGGCCTGGCCAAACTCAAAGCCATGGGCGCGCACCGGGTGCTGGTCCACACGGACTCGCGTCTTGTGGCCAGCCATGTGGACAAGTCGTACCAAGCCAAGGACCCCGACTTGGCCAAGTACCTCGCAGCGGTACGAGCGCGGGAGAGGCATTTCTTGGGTATCACAGTTGCATGTCCCCGACGGAGCATTCTCTGAAGTGTTATCCGCATCTGCCATCGCACAGGATAACCGAGATGCGGCCCTTGTTCACCAAATCACCCACCAGGGTGATTGATGGGAGCCCATCTTTGGTTTCTTGCAGGGCATCGCGGAACCGGAGGACGCTGCCGAGCTCCGGCGCCTGCAGTACCGCGCCAGGTCTTTCCAAGTATTCGAAGGAAGGCTCTACAAGAAGGGAGTTTGTGCGCCGCTCCTACGGTGCCTCTCACAAGACGAAGGCAAACAACTCCTCGCAGAGATCCACGCGGGGCTTTGTGGGTCGCATCTGGCGTCGCGATCGCTAGTCGGCAAAGCATTCAGGCAAGGCTTTTACAGGCCAACTGCTGCGGCCGACGCTCAGGACCTCGTGCGTCGGTGTCAGGGATGTCCGTGGATGGCGTGCGTCATCCGCAGGCCCCCGACGAGCCTTAGCCCCATTCCCCCGGTGTGGCCGCTGGCGCGCTGGGGTATCGATGTTGTCGGACCGCTACCTCGAGCCCCGGGAGATGTCCGATTCACAGTGGTTGCGTTGGAATATTTCTCCAGATGGCCAGATGCTGTGCCTTTGGCCAATATAATTGCGGCAGCTATGCAACGATTCCTTTGGTAGAACATTATATATCGCTTTGGTGTGCCCAGGGAGCTCACCGTCGACAACGGCTTGTAGTTTGATGCTGCCCCATTCAAGGAGTTCTGTGACAGCATGGGTATCATGCTTCGCTTCGCATCGGTCGGCCATCCCCAGTCCAACGGCGCGGTTGAGCGGGCGAATGGCGCCATCTCGGCCGCGATTAAGAAGCATCTGGTCGGGCTGCCGAAAGGCAAGTGGCCGTCTGAGCTTCATAGTGTCCTCTGGTCTCTCCACACAACGGTGACACGCCCGACAGGGTTCACGCCGTTCAAGCTTCTCTTCGGCGATGAAGCGGTGACGCCCGAAGAAATCAAGGCCAGCTCAAGAAGGGTCCTCGCCCAAGCGCCGGACGAAGAGCGTTGCTTGTCCCTAGACCTCCTCGACGGCGACCGGGTTAGCACCACCCAGCACGTCATAAAGTATGTCCGGCAGATGGTGCGCACTCGGGATCAGTCCATATACCCGCGGGGGTTCCAGCCCGGGGACCTCGTCCTTAAAATGGCGCTCCACGCGGTGACAGTCGGCAAGCTGGAGTCTAAATGGGAGGGCCCGTACATTGTAGCGGAAGCCTTGCAGAAGGGAGCGTACCACCTCGCCACGCTCGAGGGGCAGACTCTTCGCCACACATGGAATGCGGATAGGCTCCGGCGGTACTACGCATAGGGCGGCAACGAAGTTTGTAACAACATTGACTCGTTGTAAGATGCGGGCCCGCGCAAACGGGAGTTTAATAAAGCCGACCCTTCCATCTGCCTCCATCTTGCCCCGTCACTACCCACAACGCTCAGAGGGCTCGCGCCAGTCTACGGACTCTAAATTAAGTCGTAGCGTCGAGGTCCGCCTCCGCACGCGCCAGTCTACAGACTCTAAATTAAGTCATAGAGTCGAGGTCAGCCTCCGCACGCGCCAGTCTACGGACTCTAAGTTAAGTCGTAGCGTCGAGGTCCTCCTCCGCACGCGCCAGTCTACGGACTCTAAATTTAGTCGTAGTGTCGAGGTCCACCTCCGCACGCGCTAGTCCATGGACTCTAAATTAAGTTGTAGCGTCGAGGTCCGCCTCCGCACGCGCCAGTCCACGGACTCTAAATTAAGTCGTAGCGTCGAGGTCCGCCTCCACACGCGCCATTCTACGGACTCTAAATTAAGTCGTAGCGTCGAGGTCCCCCTCCGCACGCGCGTTCTACGAAGTCTACAAACTCTAAAATAAGACGTAGCGGGGGGATGCCCTTGCCGCGTTCTACGAAGTCTATAAACTCTAAAATAAGACGCAGCGGGGGGATACCCTTGTGCGTGTTCTACAAAGAATAAACAACGCGCGTTTAATTCAGCTAGGCGCCAGCTCCGCTGCCACCCGTTTGAACAGTAGGGGATGGAGCGCTCGCGCGTTTACTTCGGCTAGGCGCCAGCTCCGCTGCCACTCGTTCGAAGGGTAGGGGACGGAGCGCTTGCACGTGTACTTCAGCTAGGCGCCAGCTCCGCTGCCACCCGTTCGAAAGGTAGGGGCGGGCGCTCGGCGTCTGCCGGCTAGGCGCCAGCTCGCGCCACCCGTTCGAAGGTAGTGGGCGAGCGCCACGCGTCTACCGGCTGGCGCCAGCTCGCCGCCACCCGTTCGGCGGTGGGGATGGAGCGCCGCGCGTCTACCGGCTAGGCGCCAGCTCGCGCCACACGTTCAAGGGTAGGGGCGGAGCGACGCGCGTCTACTGCTGAGACGCCACTCGCGCCACCCGTTCGAAGGTAGGGGCGGAGCGCTCGTCGTCACTTCGCTATCGCGCGGCTCGCTGCCACCCGTTCGAAAGGTAGGCGACGGAGCGCTCGCGCGTCTACTTCGGCTAGGCGCCAGCTCTGCTGCCACCCATTCGAAGGGTAGGGGACGAAGCGCTCGCGCGTCTACTTCAGCTAGGCGCCAGCTCCGCTGCCATCCGTTCGAACGGTAGGGGACGGAGCGCTCATGTGTCTACTTCGGCTAGGCGCCAGCTCCGCTGCCGCCCGTTCGAAGGGTAGGGGACGGAGCGCTCGCACGTCTACTTTGGCTAGGAACCTCCACACGTCTACCCAGCCGACGGCTACTACGCCGGTGGTGCACTTCGAAGGTAGGGATCTCGGCCTTGCATAAAAGGCCTGCCCGAAACACAGCATACAACAGTAAGAAGGGTTGCTTCGATTCATTACAAAAGTGTGGGGGCTACATAGGCACAAACATGAGACCACACATCACCCCACCTGTTCGTTCAGCCTCCACGCGGCACCGACAGGCTAGCGCCGCCGTCGTTGTGCCAGGGAACCCCTTCGAGCCAGCTGAGAAGGTCCCCTCCCCCGTGCAGCGTCTGCTGCACTGCAACTTTGGCCGCGTCCTCCCCGACGTAACCCCAGATCCGTCGGTGGAAGTTTCGAAGGCCAGGTTCGATGAAGCGGATAGCATTTGACATCGCCTCTGGCCGGGAAGGAAGATCCAAGTGAGGATTCGCCAGCTCGTGCACATGTCTACACCCATGAGTGTGAAGCATGGCGAGGGCGAGGCACGCGCCAAGAAAGCCGCAATGCTCGCCGAAGGTTCTGGCGCTGCGGAGAGCGACCCTGCCCCCTCCTTGACCAGCCCAAGCGTCTCCGCCAGGTCTTCCGCCCCGTGGGTAGCATCCAGCACATCGACGCACAGACCCCGGAGGGCCCCGTTCAGAGACTCCATTGCCCTCCACGCCGACAAGGACGCATTGTCCAAGGCGTGACCCCTCTCCGCAAGAGACTCAGCCAGCCGGGTTCTCTCCTCTTCCAGAGCAGTGATCTGCTGCAAGAAGGAGGTGCGTTCCTCTACCGCGGCACGCTGGACTTCCTCGGTCTCGCGTCGTGCGGCCGCTACGGCGCCATCCAGCGCGCGAAGATCGGCCTCTAGGGCTCTTCGCTCCCGGATACGGGCCTTGTCTAGGCCTTGGCTAATGACAAGCGTTTGAAAGCAGCAATAAGAGTCAGCAGACGCCCGGCAACACTCTAGAAACCACGAGCACACATACTTACCCTTATCTCCGAGGCCCGTAGCACGAGCGCCAGGAGGTCTCCCTCACACGACGATAGCATCTGTCGGCCAAGGCCGCCGCTGGCGCGCTCTGCGGCTTCATTAAGAACGCGAAGTATCTACAGGCGTGGGAGGAAGTCGGAGAGGACGGGCTGCGGCCCCGCTGCATCAGGGGCTGCGGAGGCTTCCGCCACTTCGACGGCGGTAGATGCCTACAGGGCATCCTGCACAAGGTTTGGGACTTCGCGCACACCCCCATTGCTCAATCCTTCACCACGTCCGGGAGACTTCGTCTCGCCTGATGTCGACGGAATGAGCGAGCAAATCGGAGAGAGTTTCACGAAGTCGTGCGAGGAAAAGGAACCGTGCCTACCTTCTGTACCCTCCGCCGCGGCAAGAGGTGGTGCCTGTTCAACCACCAATCGGGGTGCGAGCGCCCCCGTGGTCGGTCGAGAGGCCCCTTCGGCCGCGTCGACCGTGTCGGAAGCCACAATCCTACCGATGGAGCCTGCAATGCCGAATCAGCCCCTTGAAGGCGGAGGAGACTGGACCCGAGGACGCTTCGCCAGCGGCAACACAGGCGATTCTTCCGTGGCGCTAGCAGCCGCAGCCCCTCTCGTGCCCGCAGTCTCTGCCGCCCTAGGCGCGTCCTCGGCGGCCGTTGCGGGTGGCAGCGCACCGCCGGCCGCAGCCCTCTTGCCAGGAGTGACGTTCCCCCCCGGGTTGGCCGGCTCCGGCACAACGAAGGCTGGGCTCCCAGGCTCGACGGCGGCGGCGAATGGTGCCGCCAGTGGGTTTGAGACGGCGCGCTCCCCCGAACCAGTCCAGCTGGATCCACTGCCGGTCGAACATCCCATCCCAGCGGTGCTAGCTGCCGAGGTGGCTGGCGGGCTGGATACGGCAGCCTCGGAGCGGGCCCGGCGCCGCGAGGATAATGCCCCCGCTCGGCTGCCACTGTCGCGATAGCTCGGAGTCTCTTCGGGAGTCTCCGCCGGTACTGCGCGCTCGGGCACAGCAATACCCAGAACCTCGCACGCGCGATTTACCCGCCCTTGCTTCGCCGTTTTGGTCGCGGCCTCGCGTAGCTTGTGCTCCTTGAGCGTGTACGGGCTGAGGAGCACCACAACCGTGCGCTCCGTGTCTTCCAGCCGAGCCACTGTGCAAAAAGATGACACGTCGATCAGGCACGGACTACGCAGACACATAAAGGGGTGCGTACCACACACTGAGCGACTTACAAGGAGCGGAGGGCGGAAGCAGGCAAGACAACGGCGGACGAACCCCGTCCTCTCGGTCGTCGCCCCGTCGCCCATACTTCCACCTGGCGGAGAGTGGCACCACCCCATACATTGTAAATTCTTCAGCCAAATCGCGCATACTTAGTCGGCGGGCGACGCCGGCAAGCCTCCATAGCCTTTGTGCGTCATCAGCCTCCGGCTTCACATTTGGCGAACTGTTGAACGAGATTGGCCAGCCTCGGCATAGCAGGCCGCTCGTGCTGGTCACGTGGTAATAAAACCACCGCCGCGTCCAGCCGGATTCCCACTTCCCCTGGGCGGATGGCGCAGGGAACAGCGTCGTACATGACTTTCGTAGCACGAAATCCACGCCGCCAAAATTGGATACAGCCCCCTCCCCAACTTTCCTGGGTCGACAGCACGCATCGTGCAGGGTGGCGAACAGGCTCGCGCTGGGATGCCGGCCTTCTGTCCGCGCCGCCCACGTAAAGACGGTTAGACGGACTATTGCGTTTGGCGTCAGCTGTGCTAACTCCAACCCGTAGGTCCGCAGGACTTCGCCCACAAAGGTCGTTGAGGGCATTTGAAGGTCGGTGTCGAAGAACGCGACAAAAATGATCGCCTCCGTTTCCCGGGGGTTCGGCTCCGTCTCGTCGCGGTGGGGTAGGCGAGCCCCATCGCGCTCCTCGATCCTCCCCTCGCGGACGAGCCACTGCAGCGTCTCCTCGGTTGCACGGCTCCTCCCCAGCACACGGGAGCAGCGGCTCCCGGAGTACTCCATGGCGTCCCACCGCTTGTGGGCACGTGAACGCCCCTGCAGCACCAAGTCGTACTCCCCAGCAGGGAGGGACAACTCGTCCCGGCTTGACAAGGAGCTGCCGCTGGGGTGGTGGGAGGCATCGTCATGACCGACCATTGTTCTCTGAGATCAGGGCAACAAGAATCAAGACAGGAGCAAGTTGCACTACTATCAGCACGGAGCAAGCAGGGCTAAGCGAAACCCCACGGCAGTGGCACCTTATAAAGCCCGCTCGCCTCCCCCACGGCCCGGAACGCAACCAGATGAAACCCTCATCGGTTCGGCTACCCGCCAGCACCTGGAGGAGTGTGCCTGGTAGGTGGCCAGGCAGTGCACACCGCCAACACGTGCCTGCCACGTGTCCCGCTTCCCTGGGGAAGAGGCGAACGGCCGCGGTCATGCGATCGCTCAGATCCCACGACACGCCTATCACAAGCCGCCGTGTGCCCCACTCACGGGAAGGCGGGCCGCACGGCGTGACAGGCTGCCCCCTGACAAGCCAGGCGTCAGCACAATTCCAGGCACCATTAAAAGCACACTACCAGACCACGGGATTACAACGGCTTTGAAGCACAACGACATCAGTGGCGCAAGGCCCGTCTCTGCTACTGCGTCAATCACGGCTTCGACTCAGTGCCCGGCGCCGACTCCGGAGTCAAGGGGTCTGACCTCGCTTCGACGACAACTCCGACTATGTCTTTCAACCTCCGCAACGACAAGCTTCAGTCCCGATATCGGCTTCAGCCTCAGACCCCAGGCTCCGCTGCACAATAAGGCTCTGCCATGTTCGGACAAGTTCACAGGCCGCAGGGACGAAGGGGGCCAAAGGACTCAACAACATGGCTTTGGCCCTGTGAAGCCCTTCACCATGAGAGGCTCCTGTTGTAGGGGTGGCCCCCACGTAAGCCCAGCAAGCCTGTTAGAAGGTTATAGGGCCCAAAATGGGACATGTGTAATGACTTAAATACCCCTAGCGGGGATGTACTAATGTGAGGATACAATTGTAAAAGCATACTCCACATGAATATATATATATATATATATATATATATATATATATATATAGGAAAGGCCATGGGAGAGGGCCAAGGGCATTCGTTCTCCTAATTCTCCACTACCACATCTCTCTCTGTTTGCTCTGTAACCACAATAGGCACTCTTTTGGAGAAGCTTGAAACCGTGCACACATGCAAACACTAAACATAATGTCGGACCTAGATGCGGTAAGATAAAGTAAACTACCAATCATGGATCTATAAAGCTTTAAATCTACCGACTTACCTCCTTCGTTGAGGTCTAGATGCTCGTTTGTTTCCATGGGTGTCTTGATAGGTTTTGCTTCTTCCATCCCGAATTTCTTGAGTAGATCATTCACATACTTTGCTTGACTTATAAATGTCCCATCTTTGTGTTGTTTGATTTGAAGTCCAAGGAAGTAGCTTAGCTCCCCTATCATTGACACCTCGAATTCCCTAGACATCATCTCACCAAATTCTTTGCAAAAATCTTGATTAGTAGAACCAAATATAACATCATCAACATAAATTTGACATACAAAGAAATCATCACCTATAATTTTTGTAAATTGAGTTGTGTCTACCTTTCCAATTTTGAAGCCTTTTGAAACAAGAAAGTTACGAAGGCGCTCATACCAAGCTCTAGGGGGTTGTTCAAGAAAGTTTGTAAACATGATTAGGATACTTACCATCTTCAAAACCCGGGGGTTGTTCTACATAAACTAATTCGGAAATTGTTCCATTTAGAAATACACTTTTGACATCCATTTGAAATAACTTAATATCAAAACATGATGCAAAAGCAAGCAAGATTCTAATTGACTCAAGTCTAGCAACTAGTGCAAATGTCTCATCATAATCTAAACCTTCGACTTGAGTATAACCTTGAGCTACTAACCTTGCTTTTTTTTTACCACAACTGTAATATCCCAAAAGCCTTTCGGGAAATAATTGTTTAATTGGAGAGGGGGGACCTTAAACGAAAGAATAAAATAATGCCAAGAGCTCTTCCTTGTCCTTCTTGTAAAGCTCGTTGGTGATGAGGTTGCCCAACAATTAAGTTGGTGTCATTCTTGCCAACTCCGGTGAGTTGAGGAAGAGTGTCACCAACACTTCATATTTCTCCGGCAAGGCCCTAAGCATCTTTCGAACAATATCAAGATCAGAAAGGTTAGTACCAAGACCCTTGAGCTCATTCACAATGTTGTTAAGCCTTGAGTACATCTCATTGATGTCTTCATGGGGCAACATTGTGAATGTCTCATATTTGATCCTAAGCCGATGCAATTTTGCCTCCTTGACCATGGACGTCCCTTCATGTATTTCCGAGAGGGTAGTCCAAATAGCGTGAGCCGTCTCAAGATTGCTCACTCTATTGAACTCATCCGCGTTCAAGGCTCCAATAGAGCATTCATAGCTTGGGCGTCTAAATGAGCGTTATGCCCATCTTGTTCCGTTGGGTGATCTGGATCGAGAGCCATAACATAACCCTCATTTACGACTTTCCAAATATGAGGACTCATGGCCTTCAAATAAATGGATATCCTAATTTTCCAATAAGCATAGTTTGAGCCATCAAAGAAAGGTGCCTTTCCTATTGCAATACCCTCGCTAGCCATCCTTTTCTCTCTAGACGGTTAAGCATAGTTTTAGGGTTTCCTTTAGTCAAAATAGGCTTTAGAGTTTGCTTTGGCTTTAGGCTTTAGTGGTTGAGAGTTGTTGGTGGAGGCAGAGTAGTGTTCCCTCTGTGTCTCCCTATGTCTGTTCGTTGTGTTCCTCCCAAGTAGCATGAGAGGCTCTTGGTGATCTTGAGGATGGAGAGGGAGAGGATGATTTGAGAGCTTGTAATCCTTTCTTCTTGTTCTAATGTCCAGTGGTATCGGGACGTATCTGTAATCCATTTGCTTCTTTGAATGAAAATCTGAAGTTCACTTCTCCCGTGCTCTGTGTTATTCGTTCTCCTCTGTGTTGATTTTTGAGTTTGTGTGTTTCTTGTTGTTTGTTGCCGGGAAGGCCCAAAATGGGTTGCTCTGTGATGGGATAGTTTCTCAAGGTCGTTTGATCGATTTCCCAAAGAGCCAACCACATTTTAATCTCAGATTTCCCTTTTGGCCTCCCCTGTTCTTGTTCTTGCAATTCTAGGGTTTAATGAGTTTCTTGATCCCCTTGAGGAAATGACTTGATTTTTGGTCTGAGGAGTCCTCTTGTGATTGCTAATATACCTGCAAAATTTCATGAGCAAAGGACATGAGGCCATGGAGTAATTTGAGTTTTTGGCCCTCTCCCTGAAGAAGTTCAGTGTTTTTCTAGGGTTTGGCACAAATCTCATTTTCCTTTCTTGAGATGGCCTGAGAGTTGGGTTGGAGGATCCTGCAGTTATTGATATTATATCCTCAAAGTTTCATTTGCAAAGGATCGACGAATAGTGAGTATTTTGGATTTTGGGGATGCTCCTGTTAGTTTTCAGTTTTTACTCTCAAATCTGAATTTATTGTTTTAGTGGGGTTTCTTTGGGCTACTAGGATCCTATGGCTATTGTAGCCATATCCTAGCAGTTCTTGGCCAAAAGGTTCAAGGAGGTTTCTCAAATTTCTCTGGTAATCTAGATCTGCAAGTTTGCATTTTCAGTTGTCTAAAATCCCCTCTGTTTACTCTGAACTTCGTGAAGCGGTCTGACTAGAAGAGGCCAAGCGGTCTGACTGGCCAACTAGTGGCGGTCTGACCGACCAACTAGCACCGGTCTGACCGGCCAGCAGTGAGCTTTGTTGGTTTTTGTGCTCTTCAGTTTCTCACTTGTGTGTCTCGTTCCAAGTCTGTCCAGTAGGCATCTTTGGTAAGACCAGCTCATTTTCGTCATAGCATGTGATTGCTATTGGAGATAAGAAGCACTCATGAATACCTTTTGAAGGCCGCAATCTTTTGTATTGATTTGGTTCTTCTCTGTTATTGCTTCCTTCAATTGGATTTACAGCTTGAGTTTCGAGAATATCTCTGTTCATCCACTTCATAGCTCATCATAGCTATTGGAGAGGAGTATTTTCGCAAGTACTTGAAGGGGACAAAATTTTAATTGATCGACATTCACCCCCCTCTGTCGCCATTTCGGTCCAACAATTGGTATCAGAGCCGGTTAGCTCTAATTCATAGATCTTAACCGGTCTCAAGACCTATGGCGACGGACAAGTACTCGACCAAGCCGCCCATTTTCGATTGCATCGATTACCCCTTCTGGAAGAGCCGAATGGAGACATACATCCAGGCTCAGGGGTACGCTATTTGGCGCAAGGTTAAGGAACGATTTGTTGTTCCTGCCGATGAGAACATCAATACCGGGAACATGGCTGATGTTGAGGCGAATGCAAAGGCAAGGAACATCATCATTCAGGGTTTGAGTCATAGTGAGTTCGACCGCATTTCTCATCTTTCGTCCGCTTTCGATATCTGGGAGACCCTCGATGCTTACCATGAGGGCACCACCCAGATAAAGACGTGCGACAGGACCAGTTCAAGCGAGATTACAACAAGTTTGAAATGCTTGCTGGCGAGTCACTTGATGAGTGCTTTGCGTGTTTTCACAAGATCTTGAGCAACCTCCGAGCGGTCGGTCTCACATACCCCGACTCGGATAACGCTCATCAGATGCTTGCTGCACTCGACCTTCGAGTTTGGGAGATGAAGGTGACTACCATCAAGGACTCCACCGACCTCTCGACTTTGACGCTTGACGCGCTATACTCGAGCCTCAAGATGCACGAGATTGACATTGTCTCTCGTAAGTCGAAGTCAAAGTCGATGGCTTTAGTCACCGATCCCACCTTGGCTTCTGGACTTTCTTCTGAGTCTTCTTGCGGTTTCTCCCTTGTTGCTCTCTGTGATATAACTGATGATCAGTTAGAGCAGCTTGCGGATGAGCAGCTGGCCCTCCTTGCTCGAAGATTCTCCCATGCTTACAAGGGGAGGAGGGACAGAAAGAGAGGAGGACCCGTTATTTGCTTCGAGTGTGGTGGCCCCAACCACATTCGAGCAAATTGCCCCAAGCTGGAGAAGGGCAAGGCTGACTTCGGCGGTTCAAGCAAGAACGACTACACCGACAAGAACCACAACAAGAAGCCTCCAGCGCACCCTCAAGGCAAGAAGAAGTTCCGCAACTTTGGGAAGGCCAAGAAGCTGTTCCACCGCGTCCTCAACGTGTTTGACGACCTCGACCTCAGCGAAGTGGAGGGATGGAGCGACGACGATGGGACGGGTGACCAAGACCCCAAGAGCAGCGATGACTTATCCGGCATGTGCCTCATGGCCCTTGAGGGCGAGCTAAGCGACAGCGAGCTGTACTCCGACTCGGACGAGGTATGCCCCACCTACGACCAGCTCAATCATGCTTTTCTTAAGCTAGGTGGTTTTCATGCTAGAGCTAGGGCTAGGTGTACCGAGTTAGAGAAGGAAGTAGATAGATTGTCACTAGAGATTATTGCTCTTACATCTGCTCCTTCTAGTGATGATTGTGATACTTGCTGTGCTCTCTTGGGTGATATGGAGAAACTAAGGACCTCACATGATAGTTTGTCCTCTGAACTTGATATTGTTAAGGTGGAGAATCTTAGTCTCTTGGCTGAATTAGAAATGAGTAGGATTGCTTCTACTTCATCTACTCCTGTTGAGACTACTGCTTGCACCTCATGTGAGGATAAGGACAATGCTTTTAGAGGTCTTTACACCATGCTGTTAGATCTGCCTGAGTCTTGTGAAAACTGCAATAAATTGAAGATGAACCTAAAACGGGCAGATCACAAGATTGCTGAGTTGCGTGCTTCATTGCTTGAGCCCATTGATTCATGTTTGAACTGTCCTAAGTTAACTGCTGAACTTAAATCTGTCTCAAAACAGTTTCAAGAAATGATTGACACTAATAGGAAAATGGCTCAGTTTGCGACTAAGGATCCTGTTAGCTCACCATGCATTAGTTGTGATAAACTAAAACTTGAACTCATTGCTTTGAATGAAAAATGTGTGAAGCTAACTAAGATTTACTAGAGAAGCCAGCAACTCATTGTGATGTGATTGCTGAGGCGGGGGAGAAGCCCCAAGGTAAGGTAGAGACGCCTAGCGACGTGAGCCAACCTGTTAGTAGTAGGACTGTCCCATCAGAGTCGGCTGTGCGTGCACAAGCCATTCTTTCCTCTACTGTTGGTTCTTCTTCTGCTCCCTTACCCTCTGCTGTTCCCTCTTCCCCCCTGCTCTTCTTGCACCTCTCTCTTTCGGGAGTGTCAGTACCTTATGAACACTCTCGAGAGGTTTGTAGGCGGCAAGAAAAAGCTTAATCTTATTCTAGACCAGTCCAAGATTTGCAGATTTAATCAGGGTCTAGGATATGATTATTATGAGGACATTAGAAAGCATCCACCCGCTATTCTCAGACCCATAGTAGGAGTTGTGATCGAGACTGAGCCCAGGTCTGATGAGGTCAAGTTCAAATCAGCGGGTTTTGTCCAAGGGATCTCTGACAGCAAGGTGATTCCACCTGCTACTTTAGCTTCCCAGAAGCTGAAGCCCTCTCATGCTACTTCCACCTTTCAGAAGGTGAAGTACCACTGCACCTTCTGTTAGAAGGATGGACACACAGTCGATCGATACTTCAGGTGCACCAGGATTGCGCGTAGAGACCGTGCTGAGGCACTTAGACGTATTCAGGGTTAGCCCCAGACCCTGAGTGCACCTAAGGCCAGCACGAGGTCTAGGACTGTTCTTCTTGATGGGTTTGGGCAGCATCGAGGGCTTGGTTTTTCTGAGTCTTCTGGTTTTCGTCCTTATGCTGCTCCTGGTCGTGACTTCCCCCGTCTTGAGGGTAGATCTCGCTTTCTCCTTCGAGATAGCTACCCGCGGCGTGATCAGCGTGTTGCTGTTGCTCCGACTCGCTCGCCCGTAGCAGTCGGACCTAGCAACAGCTTTGGGTCTTCACGTAGACCTTCCAGCTTGTCGAGTCACAGAGAGCGTAGGGTAGATAGAGGTCAGTCGTGCTTGACTACTTCATCTGCTCGACGTGTTGTTCAGTATTGGGTGCCGAAATCACTCTTGATTTACCCCAGTACTGAGACTTTACTCTCTGGTTGACTTAGGCTCGCCGGGCAGGGAAGAGAAAGGTTTGGCTTGTAGACTCCGGGTGTTCACGACACATGACCGGAGATTCTTGTTGGTTTTCTTCCCTTGCCCGTGCTCCAGGTGATGAGACGATCACCTTCGGAGATGCTTCATCTGGGCGCGTCATCGCCAAAGGTACAGTGCGTGTTAATGACTCTTTCATTCTGAAAGATGTTGCTTTGGTGAGTAAGCTGCAGTATAATTTGCTTTCAGTCTCTCAGCTTACCGATGACGGTTTCGAGGTGAGCTTTAAGAAAAACAATTGCAAAATTCTTGATTCTTCGGGTAGTCTAGTTTGCGGGATTTCTCGTTTTGGGAGGATCTTTCGTGCTAATTTTTCTGAGTCTTCTGGTGATCCTCTCAGGTGTTTAGTTGCTTCTGAGTCCCTTGATTTGACTTTCTGGCATAAGAGACTTGGTCATATTGGATTTGACCATTTGACCCGAGTTAGCGGCCACGACCTCATTCGTGGTTTGCCGAAACTCAAGATGGTCAAAGATCTAGTTTGTGCTCCATGCCGGCACGGCAAGATGATTGCCTCTTCCCATCCTCGGTCCACGATTACTATGACCGATGCACGTGACAATGCTCCATATGGACACGCTTGGACCAGCCAGAAAGCGATCGGCGAGGGAAGTGGTATATTCTTGTCGTGGTCGATGACTTCTCGAGGTATTCTTGGGTGTTTTTCTTAGCCTCGAAGGATGAGACATTTTCACATTTCTGAGGTCTTTTCAGTAGGCTTTCTGTTGAACTCCCAGGTGCCTTACAAGCGATCCGCAGTGATAATGGCACGGAGTTCAAGAATTCCTATTTTGAGAGGTTCTGCGATGAGACAGGTGTAGAGCATCAGTTCTCATCTCCACACGTCCCACAGCAAAATGGCGTCGTGGAGAGAAAGAACCGTACCTTGGTTGAGATGGCCAGGACGATGCTTGATGAGTACTCTACACCACAGAAGTTTTGGGCTGAGGCTATAGCTACCGCGTGCCATGTCTCAATCCGAGTTTTTCTGAGGGCACACTTGCACCGCACTTCTTATGAGCTGAGATATGGGCGAAAGCCCAGCGTCTCTCATTTTCGTGTGTTTGGTTGCAAGTGCTTTATTTTGAAGTTCGGGAACCTAGATAAGTTCGAGTCACGCTCTTGTGATGGTATCTTTCTAGGTTACTCGACTTCTTCGCGGGCTTATCGGGTTTGGAACTGCGAGTCTAGTAAGTTGGTAGAGACTCAGGAGGTGACCTTCGACGAGGCGGTCCGGGACTAGGCCCGATATCTCAGGTTCTTTATAGTAGTCCGAGACCATCTTTGTGGATGATGAGGATGATGGAGATGAGGGTTGTCTACCCGATCCAGTCCCTCATCCACCCCTTGAGGTGCCGTCTTCCACCGCACCTCGAGGCGATCAGCCCATGCCTTCTGCTTCTTCTGGAGCTAGTGGCTTTGCTCCTACCTCTTCAGCTCACGAGGTAGAGGCCACTTCTTCATCTCATCCTGGACCTCCTAGACATATCCAAAAGGCTCATCCTTCTGAGCAGATTATTAGAGACCTGTTTGAGCGAGTCACTCGTTCAAAATCTGGTACGTCCCAATTCTGTCTCCATTCTGCCTTCGTCGCCTCCTTTGAGCCTAAAGACATTTGTCATGCCCTCTCTGACGAGTCTTGGGTCAATGCCATGCATGAGGAGTTAGAGAATTTTGAGAGAAACAAGGTCTGGTTGCTTGTTGAGTCCCCTCGTGGTCACAATGTCATTGGGACCAAGTGGGTGTTCAAGAACAAGCAGAGCGAGGACAGAGTGGTTGTTCGAAACAAGGCTAGACTGGTAGCTCAAGGGTTCTCCCAGGTTGAGAGTCTAGATTTCGAGGAGACCTTTGCCCCTGTAGCTAGACTTGAGGCCATTAGAATTCTACTTGCCTTCGCAGCTTCTAAGGGTTTCAAGCTTTACCAGATGGACGTCAAGAGTGCCTTCCTTAATGGCTTCATTGACGAAGAAGTCTATGTTCGACAGCCTCCAGGTTTCGAAAACCCCAAATACCCAAACCATGTCTTCAAGCTTTCCAGATTTAAGTCCTACTTGTTGAGTCATGGTTTTAAGATGGGTAAAGTAGACAAGACCTTGTTCATCCGCCGGCATGGCACTGATCTTCTGCTCGTCCAGATTTATGTGGATGACATCATCTTTGGCGGCTCCTCTCATGCTCTCGTTTCCCAGTTTTCCGATGTCACGAGCTCGGAGTTTGAGATGAACATGATGGGCAAGTTAAGCTTCTTCCTTGGTGTCGGGACCCCGGATTACCAAACCCGGACCCTCTGTGTATTACTGCACTAGTCCCAGATCAAATCTAGTGCACACAGTTAAACAGATATGATTACATCACCAACAACGATTTATTACAATAATAAAGAGTACTGACCGAAAGGTCTCATTATTACAATTGAGGTTTCAAGACCTCGCACACACGAAACACAGCGGAAGCAAAAGGTAAACTCGGTGAAGACCCATCAATACGCCACAGGCAATTGACTGGGGAAGCGCGACCTAGTACTCCGGGAATCCTTCGGCGAATCCACAAGCGAAGTAGTCGTAGTCACCTTCTGGAACTTCGTAGTCCTCTGAGTATTATTTTTGAGTGCAGCATGTGAGTACATAAAGTACTCCGCAAGTCTTGGGAAAAATGCAATAGATGCAAGGCTTGACAAAGGAAGGTTATATGGTTCTTTTGCACAAAGCAATGTTTTATTTCAAATAACATTAAATAATTTTGAAGGCATTAATTTAATAAAGTAATTGCTTTAACAGAAACTAATAAGCATATTATGGTGAAGGTTCCATCTACCAACACCATTTTTAACTGACCAAGTTCAAAACATCGGGTTCCATCCACCCACATTGGCTCCATCCGCCAGGATAACCCTCCGAGAGTTCCCTCCACTCTCGGAATATCAAAACTTTGCTTTTAAAACAAAAACCAAAGATCTACCATGTGAATGCATTCCTTGCCCGCCCTTGACCGTGGGCACGGCTATTCGAATAGTTTTACACTCTGCAAAGGTTGTACAACTTTACCCACAAGAGATAAATTATCCTAAAAGTCAACACGCTTCCTTTGGCATGAGACCCAGATAAAATATCACAAAGCCTTTACCTTACTCTAATCTAGCTAGATACCACCCACGAGGTTTCACCGCAGTAGGCTAATCGCTCAACCAAGCCCCTCTTGCGCCATATGAGTACAAGAAATCCTGTCCCTCACTTGTGAATAACCACCCCATCCACAGTACCCACTTTCCACTGGTGGCACCTAAACTAGACTATCATAAGTTAGTCAGCTAGGTCGTACCCATATAGACTTGTGGTTGTACGGTAGTGCTCAGTCTGGACAAACACAAGCGTTGGTCCTTAATTGACTAGGGTAGAACATACACTTAACAAGATCTCATGCTAACTGCACCAAGCCAAACCAACCATCCACCCTAATCTAAACCAATTTTCACATTTTATTTTATTTTAAAAAGGATAGTGGCAATTCCAATTACCACTACATTTATAAACACAAGGGTTTCAACAATAAATCATAATTTCCCATTTTAAAAGTTCCAGGGTATTAATTAGCATGACTAAGCATTATACTACCATACTACCATTATCAAAGATTAAATATTAATCTCATTAATGAGACAAGGGAATTGCTAGGGTGACAAGGGTACATGGCAGTCAATGTCAATGAGGGCATAGCAAAGTTGGAATAACTAATGCCTAAAGATTTGAACTAATGGTTTTATGTAAATAGCAAATGCACATAATTTAAAATAATTAAAACATTTCAAAATCATAGGTTCAAGATGATCAAAGGAGACTTGCCTTCTTGTGCACTGGTTGGTCCTTCTTGCTGCGGTTCGACAAACTCTTCGGCGGTGTCGGATTCGTCGGTGTTCGGAGGCGGCCGGCGGCGTGAAGAGGCGGCGGCGCGGTTCGGGTAATGGCGACGTGGGGGCTCCGGCGATGCTCGAGACCGGGGAAGGGGTGGAGGAGCTGCGCTCGGCGGCGGGGAAACTCGGGGTGGCCTCAGCGGGGCTCGGGCGGTGCTCCTTCGCCGGCAATTGCTCGCCGGAGGGAGGTGGCGTCGCTCGGAGATGGGGCGTACGGTGCGGCGGCGGTGGAGTGGCCGAGAGAGAGAGGGGACCGGTGGGGGAGGTGGTGCGGAAGGAGGTGGGGACGGGAGTGGTATTTATAGGGGGTGGGGAGGGGTAGGCCGGCGGCAATTTGTCGCCGGAGAAGGCGCGGCGTGCGGCGGTTACGGGCGGGATTAGGGGAGACACGGCACGGGGAGAGAGGATTCGGGCACGGGGATGGCGGGATTCGGTCGGGGAGAGAAGGGAGGGAGAGAAGGAAGGGAATCGGGCGAGCGGGGAGGCGACGGAAATGGCGGCGGTGAACGCGCGACCGAGCGGGAGGAGGAAGAAGGCGCGGGGAGGAAGAAGGACGCGCTGACAGGAGGGCCCGGGCGGCAGAGAGAGAAAGAGAGGGAGGCGCGGGTTGTCCGTGGATCCGGATCGGGCGGTCGAGGTGAAAAGGAGGGGCGAACGGGTGGATGGGCGAGGAAGGAGGCGTGGCGCAATCCCGTGCGCACACGTGGCGAGCGGAGAGGGGAGGAAGGCGGGATGGGGCGACGGTCGGATGGTGGCGACGTGGGCGGTATCCAGCCGTCCACGTGGCAGCCGGAGGGAGGAGCTGGGTTTTGGAATTTTAATTTTATTTTCTTGATTTTCAGAAAACCCGAGAAATTGCAATAAAGCTCAGAAAAATATGAAAATACTTCCAAAAATTCCAGGAAAATTCACAGAAGCTCCTGGTGACATTTTGGACTTAATAAAAATATTTCTAACTAATTTTGGTATTTAATTTTCATACTTAAAATACTTTTTAATTTTAAAAATACATTTTTAAACTCCAGAAAATCCAGGAAACCAGATAAAAGCCAAATAACTCCAAATAATTATTTTGAACTAGGATTTTCATATAAAATCAAAATATCACTTTATTTAATAATAATTTTAGGTTTTACTTAAAATACTTTTCAAATCTAGCTTTTTTCAAAAACAGAAATTCAGGGCAAATCCAAATAAAACTCAAATACTTTAAAATAATTAATTTGAAATTAAATTTTTCAGAAAGCAAATTTTGGGATGTTACACTTGGCTTCCAAATCAAGCAGACTCGGGAGGGTACCTTCTTGCATCAGGGCAAGTACACTCGAGACCTCCTGAAGCGCTTCGATATGAGTGATGGTAAGCCAGTGTCCACTCCGATGGCCACATCAGCCACACTTGACCCAGATCAGGATGGCAAGCCAGTTGATCAGAAGGAGTATTGTTGTATGATCGGCTCCCTCTTATACCTCACCGCCTCGAGATTGGACATACACTTCGCTGTGTGTCTTTGTGCCCGGTTGCAGGCTTCTCCTCGCGTATCTCACCGTTAGGCGGTGAAACACATTCTTCGGTACCTTCAAGCTACCACTGACTATGGTATCTGGTACTCTTCCTCTTCTTGTCTTTCCTTGAGAGCCTATTCGGATGCAGACTTTGCTGGCTGTAGGATAGATAGGAAGAGCACTTCGGGCACCTCCCAGTTCATTGGCACTTCTGTCGTTTCCTGGTCTTCGAAGAAGCAGTCCGGTGTTGCACAGTCCACCGCAGAGGCCGAGTATGTTGCTGTAGCCAGTTGCTGCAGTCAGGTGCTTTGGATGGCTTCGACCCTGCGGGACTTTTGGTTAGTCATAGATAGTGTTCCACTCCTTTGTGATAACACGTCTGCGATTAATATTGCTAAGAACCCAGTGCAGCACTCTCGGACCAAGCATATCGATATTCGCTATCACTTCCTTCGAGACCATGTAGAGAAGGGTGACATTGTGCTCCAGTTTGTGGAGAGTGACCACCAGTTGGCTGATATCTTCACCAAGCCTTTGGATAGTTCGAGGTTTTCAGCTCTGCGGGAGAGCTTGGGGTAATTTGTCCTTATGGGCTGTTGTGAGGGGGAGCATGTGCTTTACTACTTTACTTTATTAATTATGCTCTTACTCCTTTCTGCTGCACTGCATATGGGTGCATTGGGTTTAGTCCCTCTAGCATAGATTAGAGTGCTTCTATTGTCTAGTTGTTTAGACTTCTTCCTCTCATCTTGTGACCTAGGGTCCTGCTCTATTAGCCGCTTCTCTCTTTTCACTAGGTTGAGCCCACTCACTGCTTTTAGGTTCTAGCAAGGGTCGGGCCACCCTTGGGTAGACAGGGTACGTGTTTGCTCCCTAGTGAGGTAGATTACCGGACTAATAGTCCTAGAGTCATATGGGGTAGATGAGAGTCAGTCTGAGCCATAGTATCATCTATATCTTGTCTATGCTTTAAGGACTGCCGTTCTGATTTCTTTGCCAGCTTTCGATTTATTGCTTTAGTTCAGGGAGAGTTCATTTGGGAGCTTCTAGAGCTTAATTGATGAGGACATCACGACTGGACCGATTACGCGAGTACGAACTAAAAAGATTAATCAACAGGTGAACTCGCTCCTAGTTAAATTTGATTTTTATTTATATGAGGATAATATACTACCTAATAGTTGCTATTTAATTGTTCTCAGATTATCACGTGAAGAAGTACCATCAAGAAATTCAATGGAAGTAAAGAAAGGGAGGAGGCAACGTGAAGAAATTCAATGGAAGAAGCATGTACAGACGAGACAAAGAAAAACAAATACTCATACTGCACGTGAAGACATGCATGCATGAAGCCATCTTGCCATGGAGAATTATCTAGTCACATGCAACGTGGAGCTATCTCATGAAGAATGGAAAATTTATCTAGTCATGCATGGTAACTGGACGTGAAGACTTCAAGCCATGTTTTGGCACGTTTAGCTACATGATTAGTTCGGCCAATATGCTTAAGTCCCGGTTACTTGACCGACTGTGACTCAGTTTCGGTTAGATCCGATTTCGTTCCGAGTCGTTTCTTTTATTTTTATTTTGTTGCCTTGTTGCGTACGAGTCAGCTTTCTCCGTCCTATCGAGACTGGTTTATTAAGGCCTGTATACCCTCCTGTAAAAGGGGAGACCACGACAAACAGAAATAGATCTATTATTTTGAAAGAGCTCTTCGCTTGTTCCTCCTAGGGTTTGACACATAGATGCAACCTAGAGGGGAATCGGGCGTTCTTCCCCATCGTTCTTGTGTTTCCTTGTGATTTGCAGGAGCGACGACACGTCTACTTGGTGGTCGGGTAGACGGGATCACGAGCGTGTGGTTGGGCGAATTCTTTGTCGCAGGTTACTGTTCTAACAGTGGTTGACGCCATCGATTCGTCAGGTTGCACGGATCCAAGTTATCATCAACGATCCTACGCCGTGAAGATCGGGCAAATCCCCCGCATCATTAATATTGACTTAACTCAACTTGAACTAAAAGTTGCATCTCATATTGAGGGGGAGCTGGATTTTCTTGCATCTCAGCATCTAGCATTGTAATATAACTGCATTGAGCCTTGATTATTATCCTGTTATGACATGCTTACAATGCTTTACACCTTGCCATGACTTGTGCTTAGTTGCTAGATATATCATGACTTCACATGTGAAGACTAGCTTTTGCCATGATAAATTAATTAAACTTGCTTAAATTTGAACTAAAACTTGTCATGTTAGCACTCGAGATTAGTCTTTCTTGAGCTATCCTTTTATGATTCATGCCATGTCAAATAGGCTGAGTTGAGCATTGAATCTCTATTGAGCCTTAGATTGAGCTATTTTAGTCTCTTGATGGTGCATGAGTTAGTACAACATGTTAAAAAGCAAAAAGATCTCTTTTGTGTGAAAAAACCGATCTCACCAATTCTTTCCTATGAGACGGCTTGCCATTGCACTTGGCATGAACTTAGGGGGAGTTTTGGATGACCTAGACTATCTTCTTAAGCTTCTCGCTTGGAGTAGTCGCATAAGGCTTGAGATCTAGCACATGATAAGACAAAAATCTGGTTGGCAACAACCATGAATTTCAAAAGAAAATATGTCATTTGTGCTCAATTTTGCTTAAGCTACAACAAGAACCAAGTACTACAACAAATGTTTCATTCTTGAGCATATAGCACTCTAGTTGGACTCAATATTAGCTTCTTGGCTCCGCTTAGCTTATTGACATGGCCTGCATCATCCTTGGATGTCTCTAGCTAGACTTTGCTCATTGATGACTTGACTTGCTCACAAACTGCTCTACAAATCATATTGTCATCTCTTGGTTTAGCTAGCATATATATATATGTTGTCATGATCTAGATAGCCGTTTATTGGGTCATGGCTTGATGTAATAATCAAACTTCAGCCATTTCATCCAATACCATGTCATTTTCTCTCTTTTGCATCCTTGATGTGTTTATTGCCAAAAGGGGGAGAATAGAGGAGAAAAAGTCTTTTGGGAACCTTCTAGAGCTTGGAGAACAATTTGCTCTTTCTTGTTGCTCTAGTGTTCCTTCTGTCGACATGGTCAGTTGCTTCATTATCCTTCTTTGGACCATGTTGGACTCGTCAAACTCAACTTTGCGCTTTTTCGGGGTTTGTCAATATACTCATCAAGGGGGAGATTGATGAACCATGTGGAGATGACCACATGTGTATGATGAGTAATTGACATTGGTTTAGGTAAGTCGAGTTTGGTTTGAGTGGTTTGGAGTCGAGTCGTTGCATGGTGCAATCGTGCTCGGTCGGATTTAGGTCAAACTTGGTCGTATGGGATTAGGTTGCATATTCCGATGTTTCGACAGGTTTGGACTTCATCAGTGGTAAGTATGATGGTAATTATGCTTTGATGTATCGAGCGGTGCTATTTGGTGTGTTTCTTGTTAGTGTGGCTGCAGGACACGAGGCGGAGTCGTGGCAAGACACGGTGGACCGGACTAGGTGCAGGTGGCGCTGAGGTCAGGTTGGTCGGGATGTGTTGAAGACGACGTGGACTCGAGGTGGTTGCGAGGCGTGCGAGGCAAGGAGCGCGTAAGCTTCCCGGAAGGTGCAGGAGGGGCGAAACGGGAATTTCGCAAGGCTGCACAAGCGGGAGCGGGCTCCGTTGGATTTAGCGGGCGTAACGGGGCGGAGACCCTAACGCCAAGGCTATATAAAGGATTGGAGGGGCTGCATGCCCACTTGAACACTTCAAGGGAGTTTAGGGTTTCCTTTAGTCAAAATAGGCTTTAGAGTTTGCTTTGGCTTTAGGCTTTAGTGGTTGAGTTGTTGGTGGAGGCAGAGTAGTGTTCCCTCTGTGTCTCCCTGTGTCTGTTCGTTGTGTTCCTCCCAAGTAGCATGAGAGGCTCTTGGTGATCTTGAGGATGGAGAGGGAGAGGATGATTTGAGAGCTTGTAATCCTTTCTTCTTGTTCTAATGTCCAGTGGTATCGGGACGTATCTGTAATCCATTTGCTTCTTTGAATGAAAAATCTGAAGTTCACTTCTCCCGTGCTCTGTGTTCATCATTCTCCTCTGTGTTGATTTTTGAGTTTGTGTGTTTCTTGTTGTTTGTTGCCGGGAAGGCCCAAAATGGGTTGCTCTGTGATGGGATAGTGTCTCAAGGTCATTTGATCGATTTCCCAAAGAGCCAACCACATTTTAATCTCAGATTTCCCTTTTGGCCTCCCCTATTCTTGTTCTTGCAATTCTAGGGTTTAATGAGTTTCTTGATCCCCTTGAGGAAATGACTTGATTTTTGGTCTGAGGAGTCCTCTTGTGATTGCTAATATACCTGCAAAATTTCATGAGCAAAGGACTTGAGGCCATGGAGTAATTTGAGTTTTTGGCCCTCTCCCTGAAGAAGTTCAGTGTTTTTCTAGGGTTTGGCACAAATCTCATTTTCCTTTCTTGAGATGGCCTGAGAGTTGGGTTGGAGGATCCTGCAGTTATTGCTATTATATCCTCAAAGTTTCATTTGCAAAGGATCGATGAATAGTGAGTATTTTGGATTTTGGGGATGCTCCTGTTAGTTTTCAGTTTTTACTCTCAAATCTGAATTTATTGTTTTTAGTGGGGTTTCTTTGGGCTACTAGGATCCTATGGCTATTGTAGTCATATCCTAGCAGTTCTTGGCCAAAAGGTTCAAGGAGGTTTCTCAAATTTCTCTGGTAATCTAGATCTGCAAGTTTGCATTTTCAGTTGTCTGAAATCCCCCTCTGTTTACTCTGAACTTCGTGAAGCGGTCTGACCAGAAGAGGCCAAGCGGTCTGACCGACCTACTAGTGGCGGTCTGACCGGCCAACTAGCACCGGTCTGACCGACCAGCAGTGAGCTTTGTTGGTTTTTGTGCTCTTCGGTTGCTCACTTGTGTGTCTCGTTCCAAGTCTGTCCAGTAGGCATCTTTGGTAAGACCAGCTCATTTTCTTCATAGCGTGTGATTGCTATTGGAGATAAGAAGCACTCGTGAATACCTTTTGAAGGCCGCAATCTTTTGTATTGATTTGGTTCTTCTCTGTAATTGCTTCCTTCAATTGGATTTACAGCTTGAGTTTCGAGAATCTCTTTGTTCATCCACTTCATAGCTCATCATAGCTATTGGAGAGGAGTATTTTCACAAGTACTTGAAGGGGATGAAGTTTTAATTGATCGACATTCACCCCCTCTGTCGCCATTTCGGTCCAACAATTGGTATCAGAGCCGGTTAGCTCTAATTCATAGATCTTAACCGGTCTCAAGAGCCATGGCGACGGACAAGTACTCGACCAAGCCGCCCATTTTCGATGGCATCGATTACCCCTTCTGGAAGAGCCGAATGGAGACATACATCCAGGCTTAGGGGTACGCTATCTGGCGCAAGGTCAAGGTATGATTTGTTGTTCCTGCCGATAAGAACATCAATGCCGGGAACATGGCTGATGTTGAGGCGAATGCAAAGGCAAGGAACATCATCATTCAGGGTTTGAGTCGTAGTGAGTTCGACCGCATTTCTCATCTTTCGTCCGCTTTCGATATCTGGGAGACCCTCGATGCTTACCATGAGGGCACCACCCAGATAAAGACGGTGCGACAGGACCAGTTCAAGTGAGATTACAACAAGTTTGAAATGCTCGCTGGCGAGTCCCTTGATGAGTGCTTTGCGTGTTTTCACAAGATCTTGAGCAACCTCCGAGCGGTCGGTCTCACATACCCCGACTCAGATAACGCTCGTCAGATGCTTGCTGCACTCGACCTTCGAGTTTGGGAGATGAAGGTGACTACCATCAAGGACACCACCGACCTCTCGACTTTGACTTTGTCTCTCGTAAGTCAAAGTCACAGTCGATGGCTTTAGTCACCGATCCCACCTTGGCTTCTGGACTTTCTTCTGAGTCTTCTTGCGGTTTCTCCCTTGCTGCTCTCTGTGGCCCTCCTTGCTCGAAGATTCTCCCATGCTTACAAGGGGAGGAGGGACAGAAAGAGAGGAGGACCCGTTATTTGCTTCGAGTGTGGTGGCCCCAACCACATTCGGGCAAATAACTAGTATGCATGGCTTAACAAAGGAGAGGCTCGGGTTATTTTATTTGCCAAAAATCGCCTTTAGTAGCATTGCTACTATTATTTAACCAAAGTGTTATTATTGCTACTTAACTCCACACTACAATTGCCAAAATTGACTTAATCCACCGAAAATGCACTTTCTGTATTGACTGCTGTCTAAAACTCCAAACAGCAAGTGTCATCATTTATTTAATCCACCGATCATACTTTGTATTTTGAATTACTAATAATCCAATCATGTCATTACTATTCATCAGCTCCTCACCTCTGAATTCTAATGATTCTCTAACATAATTACTTTCAAATCCACCGATATTATTCATATTCAATCCTTTTCGTCATTGATTCAAAACCATAATCCAATAATCAATCTCACTTTCCATTATCTATCACTGGCTAATCCACAAATATACATCCACCGAAAATTCAATTACCAAGATTATAATCCACTAATTGTTATGAATCCTCCAATCTTCTCAGAAATTCAATTCATCCCTCTAGTAATTGATCAACTCCTATTAATTCCCATTATTGTCAACATCTCCCAAGAATTTATAACAAATATCGGTGTTGTAATCCAACCATTTACTTTTGCATTCCCTAATTCTCCAAAATCGATTCACTATTATATATCCAGCAAGAATATCACTAATCAAGAATTATAATCCAATACTTGTATTATTTCTCCAAATCCCCGAAAATTCAATTAGATGACTTATCTAGCCTATCTATTCAACTGGACCCCACTAATTTATTTCTCCCAGAACCCACACTATCATTTCCTGTTCATGATTGACCTGAATCCACCAATACCTTTATGTGCATACTAAAAACATCCATCTCCTTTATTCACAACCCTGTTTATTTCAACCACATTTTATTTTGTATGAATAGAAATGCCACTATTTGAAATACAATACATAAAATTTCCTGAGACCTAGCAGCTTTGGAACAAAACATAATGTTCAAGGAATATTAACATGATTTTCCATACACATGGCATTACACCATATGCCTAATATCACCATAATTTTTCCATACATATGGCATCACACCGTATAACATCTTTCAGCGTTATAGCCGCTTAACTTTCCACTGGGACGACACCCAGGACAATTCAAATAAGGACTTTCCACTGCCCTCCACTTTTTCCATTCCCATTCATAAAGCATTTTGAAATAGAACTATATCTGGTTAAGTTCCCATGTCCGCCCTTGACCGTGGGCACGGTTATTCGAATAGTTTTGACTCTGCAGAGTTTGTACACTTTCACCACAAGAGACAATCAACTCATTGCCCCACACGATTCCTTAGAAGTGTGGTTGAGCAGACCATCACAGTGACTGTTCAAAGTATCTAGACCCTTTTTGTCATCTCACCTTATGGGAAACTGCCCATTTGCGGTGGGTCCCATCTATGCGCGGGATGTTCCCCACAGCCTCTAACGCAGCCGGGCTCCACTTCCTGCAACGTTAGGATAGCTGGGGAACTTCACCCTACACCGGTGTCCCTTAGGGCCCCCGTGCCCGTGCGTATCCACTTCTATCCACTACCAGTGAGATGAGTCCGGGGTTTGATAAGTTTACTTAGCCAAGTTGTATTTTACAGACTTGTGGTTGTACTGTTTTACACAGGAGGTCATGACAAGATTCAGTCCTTAGTGGTACCTGGGCGGTTCTACCACAAACCACACTCTCGTGCACCCCTGCACCATACCCCCGAACCATCCGCCCAGATAAATAAGCATTTAGAGGTTTTTGGGAATATAAAATAACCATGTCCAACATACATCAGTCATTACCACCATGACTGCCCAACAAATTTTTCTCAGGATTAAAAGTGATGCTTGGGCGCTCTCGCGCCCATGAGTGTCTAAGCAAGACTAAGCATGGTATATAAGTACGGACTTATTTTCAAAAGGTTACTATTATAATTTTTGTTAGGGCGACAAGGTTCACATATTCAAATATTCCAAAGGAGGTGTATAATTAATCAAGTACGCAATGGGATATAACTAGAATCTTAAATTAAACATGTATTTGCATATAAAATAACAGCATGCAATTTGATAATTTAAACCAAAATAGTTTGCAAAATGTAGGTTCAACATGATCAAAGTATTGACTCGCTTGGCGCGGTTTACCGCGGTCTTGAGCTCACACGATGCATTCTCTTGAGCTTCTAGTCTTTTTCTTCACTTCGCTCTTGATCTTGCGTGATCCTTTGATTCTTCACGACTCCAATATCTAATTACGTGCTAAACGACTGAATACAAATAAAGGCAAATAACTCAAAAGATCCAAATAAATCCGAATAAACTCATTTTAGTTTTATTTTGAGCTAATGGGTGATTCGGGTGATTTGAGGCAAAGTTGATTGGGTGCAAAGGACTAACGAAGTCACACAGGGTTGGGACGAAGTGATGATTGGTAGAAGGAAATTCGACGATGTAGAGGCTAAGGAGGGTTTGTGATACGGGAATATTGACAACGTTATTCTTACTTCGGATTTGGGGATGGCTGGGTTTAGCCGACCATGGAATATCACGGGTTAACCCATTTTATTTAATAACTTCTTTTTATTATTTTTATATTTATCAAGGAAGTTCCATGAGCTAAGTTAGACCTATGATTTGGTGTACAAGTTTTAGCTAAGCTTTGTTTTTGTCGAGCGTGATCGTTCCGGGCCTATATGTTTACATTATAGGTAAAGGTAATCTTTTATTGCATGTGGATATTTAACCAGGGTCATTATATTTTATTCATGCCTTCATCTGATAATTTGGCCTCATTTAACTATTTCATCCATATTAATTATTTGTATAACAGATAATTAGATATTAAACATTAAGTAACCTTATTTTACTTTCAAATTAAATTTACTACATTCCCTACATTATTCCAAATTGCCCATAATTTTCACAAAAAATTCATATGAGCTCTAAAAATCATGGTTCCAGTTCCATTGGATAGATCTTGAATTTATACTAATTTAGAAATTTGTCTCACTCAGTTTGGAGTTAAAATGAATAAGTTATGCTCTTTTAAAGTTCTCAGTCCAGTGAAATTCTAGAAAATGGAAATCCCGACATGTGGGGCCCACGGGTTATTTTGAATTCATTCACATTATTTTTATTTCTATGCATAGTGTCTATGACAGGTGGGGCCCACTTGTCAGTCCGAAATAAAAGAAGAAACTCAACCCGCCGCAATGGAGCTGGGGCTCGAGCAGCGCCGGGAGTCGGGAAGAGAGCGCTGCTAGCCAATCGGTCATAAGTGTTTCTTGACCATATAGGACGCGCAACTCTTTTAAGCCGTCGATGCCTCACCTTGAAACAGAGGAGCTCGAAGCCGGGTACGGGCGGCGGGCTCGTCGGCGATAGGTGGCCGGGGAGGTACTAGTGAAGCCCAAAATGGAACGCCGGAAGCTCGGGAAAGGTGACGGAGGGGTCGGTGGTGACCGTTGATCACCGGAGAGGGGTCGGCGGCGTGTGGCGGCGGCGAGCTCAGAGGGGCTCTCGGTGGCGGCGAGGTACGGACGGTAGGAGGTGCAGGTGAAACCGAGGACGACCTCGTGATGCTCTGGAGATGGATCGGGTGCGTGGAATTTGGCTCTAGCGGCGTGGAACGTCAAGGAGGGTCGGCGGCCGGAGTTGGGGACGAAAGGGGCTCGCCGGCGATGGAGGGTGTTCGGGCTCGATTGCTCGGGATAGGAGAGAGTGTGGGGTGTGACGAAGTGGACGGAGGGGCGCGCTGGCTTTATAGGCACGTGAGCAGGGCTGGCAACGAGCGAGGCCGAGTGGTCTTGTCGGGCGGCGATGGCAGGCGGCGGCGGCAGCGGGAATCCGGCCGGCGCGAGTGACTACACGGCCAGGCTTTTGCGCCGCGCACTTGAGGAGGCTCGCCAGGCAGCGGGGCAGCAGTGAAGCTGGTGCATGCGTGCCACAGGGAAGAAAAGTGTTGCGGCGTAGAGAGGAGAGTGAGTCAGGGAGGAAGAAGAGGTGCGGGCGAGGGCGGGCCCACTGGCCAGGGGAAGAGAAGGGCTGGCGCGTGGGGCTCACGCGTGGCGCATGAGCGCTGAGCCGTGTGCGTGCGCGGGGAGTGGCTGGGCCGGGGTGACGGCCGGCCTGGCTCCTTTTATATATATATATATATTTATTTATTTATTTTTGTTTTCTTTTTCCCTTTTCTTTTGTTTTTGGCTTATACATTTGCGTGCACATTTTATTCATAATCTGCCCCTTTTCTTCTTACTAATCAAATGGTTGGTGCCCCATTTAATTATGTATACATTTATATTTGTATATATACACATATATATCCATTTATGTTGACATTTTAATTATTTGTTTCCTTGTTATTCTTGCCATTATTTTCAAAGATGGGGTCTTACGTTTGAACCAAATTTTCTCCCTTCCTTTTATGGATCACCTTTTCAGATTCTCATTTTTAATTTTAAATTTTCTATTATTTAAATATGTTTGTTTCTTCTGGATCCTTTTATCTATTTGGAACCTTCACCAATTTTTTCAGAAAATCCCATAAACTCCAAATTCAAATGAAACACCTTGTAAAAGCAATTCCAACAACTTTATATTTTCAAACTCAAATTTTCAGGATGTTACAAGGAGGAACTGGATCAGGTAGACAACCCTCATCTCCATCCTCCTCATCATCCACAAAGATGGTCTCGGACTGCTCTAAAGAACCTGAGATATCGGGCCTAGTCCCTAGACTGGCCTCATCGTTTCTACCATTTTACTAGACTCGTAGTTCCAGACCCTATAAGCCCGCGAAGAAGTCGAATAACCTAGAAAGATACCACCACAAGATCATGACTCGAACTTGTCTAGGTTCCTAGACTTCAAAATAAAGCACTTGCAACCAAACACGCGAAAATAAGAGACACTGGGCTTTCGCCCATATCTCAACTCATAAGAGGTGCGATGCAAGTGTGCCCTCAGAAAGACTCTGTTTGAAACATGGCACGCGGTAGCTATCGCCTCAGCCCTAAACTTCCTCGGTGTAGAGTACTCATCAAGCATTGTCTTGGCCATCTCGACCAAGGTACAATTCTTCCTCTCCATAACGCCATTTTGCTGGGGGACGTATGGAGAAGAGAACTAGTGCTCTACACCTGTCTCATCGCAAAACGTCTCAAAGTAGGAATTCCTGAACTCCGTGCCATTGTCACTGCGGATCACTCGTAAGGCACCCAGAAGCTCAATAGAAAGCCTACTAAAAAGATCTCAAAAATGTGTAAACGTCTCATCTTTTCAGGCTAAGAAAAACACCAAAGAGTAGCTCGAGAAGTCATCGACCACGACAAGAACATACCACTTTCCTCCTGCTGACTGCACTCTCACTGGTCCAACCGTGTCCATATGGAGCAGCTGTCCTGGTGCATCGGTCATAGTCCCTGTGTCCGAAGGATGAGAAGCGACAACCATTTTTCCTTGCCGGCAAAGAGCGCAAACTAGATCTTTGACCATCTTGAGTTTTGGCAGACCATGAATGAGATCGTGGCCGCTAACTCGAGTCAAATGGTCAAATCCAATAAGACCAAGTCTCCTATGCCAGAAGATAAGGTCACAGGACTCAGAAGCAACTAAACACCTGAGAGGATCACCAGAAGACTCAACAAAATCAGCACGAAAGATCCTTCCATATCTAGAAATCCCGCAAACCAGATGTAATGCTGTGTGCACTAGTGTGATCTTGGACTAGTGCAGAATACATAGGAGAGACCGAATTTGCATATTCGGGTCTCGACAGAGATGGTATCAGAGCTATATCGACTGTATGACGAAGCCCTAGTTAGAATGGTTGAATTAGCAAGTTTTCAAAATTTATTTTCTAAATCAAATCAACCAAATGATTATCTAGTAATTCTTTATTCTTACCTCATTCTTAGGATTCTTACTCTTTGCCTCCTCTGAAATATTGTTTTTGAAACTCAATTTAACTTCTTATCCCCATAATGTCCATAGATGTCTCGAGTATCCCTCCATCAAAGTCAAAGTTGGCCTGGAATTCTTCATGTGTGCTGTGAAGTCTGGATCAAGGAAGCACCCAATATGTCAAGACAAGATTGGAGATTTCCGTAAAGATTAGAAGCCATTAGATTTGAACCCTGTTATAGTTTTAGCATCGTGTAGACCGTCTTGCTTCTTATTTGCCGTTGGGTGTGATGTGAGCTGCAGTTTTGCTTATAGCATTATGATGCAGTCATGTCAAAAGTCTTTTTGTGGAGTTTGTTGCTTCTTTTGTTAGCCTTTTCGGCTAAGTGTTTGCTTAGGTTAGGTTGCCATTAGAATATCCCCCTTAGACGAGTTTACCGTTTACCTTTGCTTTTCCCTCTTACCTACTAAGCCTTGCAAAGTCAGTTCTCATGCAAGTGAGCTTTCTTTTCAGAGCAGAGCAGAATGGTCGACACCCGGAGCTCTGCAAGACGCGGTCAGATGAACCAAGATCCAGAAGCAAATATGGGAATCATGCTACTCTTGAGCAACATGCAAATCCAACTGGTCTAGATCGAACCTTGAGTCAGTTCATGGCTGCCCAGACTCAGTTGATGAACACCATGATGCAAAACATGAACACCATGATGAATCGACAGAATCAAGAAATGCCTCCACCAGTTCGCCAGCAGTACAAGTTCACAGAGTTTATGAGGACAAGGCCACCCACTTATTCACAATCTTCGGAGCCCTTGGAAGCCGATGATTGGATGCGCTCCATAGAAAAGAAGCTTAACCTCGCTCAATGTATGGATCGCGAGAAGGTGTTGTATGCCGCCCATCAGCTAGAAGGTGCTGCAGCTGAATGGTGGGAAAATTACTGTGCTGCACATGAAGATCAAGATAGCATCACTTGGGCAGAGTTTGCAGTAGCTTTTCGTCATGCCCATATCTTGAATGGGGTGATTGAAATGAAGAAAGAGGAATTTCAGGAATTGCAGCAAAAGAACATGTCAGTGAGTGAGTATCTCAATAAATTCACTCAATTAGCCCGCTATGCTCCAGAGGATGTCGCCACGGATGATGCCTGCCAGAAGAAGTTCAAGAAAGGATTAAACCCGGGCCTGAAGGTTCAAGTGGTGGGAAATGACTACGCTAGTTTTCAAAACATGGTGGACAAAGCAATGCTCATATAGGAGAGTCGTCGAGAGTTGGAGGAATCCCGTAAGCGGAGGATGATGCAGCAAGGATCACAGATGCACCAGGCTCAGAGGACCCGCTTCAGTACATTTCAGCCAGCTCGTGTTCCACAGCATCAGGATTCAAAACCCCTACACCAGCTCCCCGCCAGTTCTCGTCAGGGCCAAGGCCAATTCCAGTGGGAAGTCAACAGCAAAGGATTACCAAGCCCATGACAGTAGTTACTTGCTTCAAGTGCCATGAGACGGGACATTATGCCAACAAATGCCCGCAGAATCCAGCGATGACACCAGTTTGTTTCAACTTGGGAGCTACACCGGATCGTACCCCTGTAGCAGGGTCAGGACGCGGAGCACCTCAAGGATCAAACCAACCCAACCGAGGATCGCAGCCCGTTATGCGCGGTCAGGTGAACCATGTCACCATGGAGGAGGCCCAGGAAGCGTCAGACGTTGTGATCGGTAAGTTTCAAGTAAATTCAGTACCTGCCACAGTTTTGTTCGATTCTGGAGCTTCACATTCATTTGTTTCCCGGAGTTTTGCCTTAAAGCACAAGTTGGAAATCGTTGCCCTTGGTTCTATTTTACTGGTTCAATCCCCAGGCTCTGAGATGAGTGCAAACCTAGGATGCCCTAAAGTTAAGATAGCCATCCAAGGAGTAAAGTTCTCCGCGGATTTGGTTGTGCTAAATATCCAGTCCTTGGACGTAATTTTGGGTATGGATTGGCTCAAGAAGCATCAAGCAGTGTTGGAATGTGGAAGCCGAGCAGTCACCTTGGTCAGTCCAGATGAAAATAAAGTTAGATTTGAGGCCAACATGAAGCAGCCGGAAAAAGGGATGGTCTGTCAAAGTAAAGGGATCATGCTAAATGAAATGCCAATTGCCAGGGAGTATCCCGATGTTTTCCCTGACGATCTTCCTGGGATGCCGCCAGACAGAGAAGTGGAGTTCGCAATTGAGTTAGCACCAGGTACATCACCCATTTCCAAGAGACCTTACCGAATGCCCGCCAATGAATTGGCAGAATTAAAGAAGCAAATACAAGAGTTGTTGGATAAAGGTTATGTCAGACCTAGTACCTCTCCGTGGGGAGCACCTGTGTTGTTCGTCAAAAAGAAGGATGGCAGTCAGCGCATGTGCGTGGATTACCGAGCTCTCAATGAAGTTACCATCAAGAACAAGTATCCCTTGCCCAGAATTGATGACTTGTTTGATCAACCAAAAGGAGCCGGAGTATTCTCCAAGATTGATTTGAAATCGGGATATCATCAAATGAAGATTCGTCCAGAGGATATACCTAAGACAACGTTCTCAACTCGTTATGGGTTGTACGAGTTCACTGTGATGTCCTTTGGTTTAACCAATGCCCCAGCATACTTTATGTACCTGATGAACAATGTGTTCATGGATTACCTGGATAAGTTCATTGTCGTGTTTATCGATGACATTCTGATCTACTCCAAGAATGAGAAAGAGCACGAAGAGCATTTGACGATGGTATTGCAGAGGTTACGAGAGCATAAGTTGTATGCCAAGTTCAGCAAATGTGAATTTTGGATGAAGGAAGTCGCGTTTTTGGGCCATGTCATGACAGCAGAAGGAGTAGCAGTTGATCCAGGGAAAGTGAAAGATGCACTTACTTGGAAGGCACCCACGTCGGTGACTCAGGTCAGAAGCTTCTTGGGAATGGTGGGTTACTACCGCCGTTTCATTGAAGGATTCTCCAGTGTAGCCCGACCGCTTACGCAGCTGCTGAAGAAAGAAAAGAAGTTTGAATGGACGCCAGAATGCGAGAAGACTTTTCAGAAATTAAAGGAGAGTCCAACGACAGCACCAGTCCTAATTCTACCAGACATTAAGAAGGACTTTGAGATCTACTATGATGCATCTCGCAAAGGTTTGGGGTGTGTATTGATACAAGACAAGAGAGTAGTGGCTTATGCATCGCGCCAATTGAGGCCACACGAAGAGAATTATCCCACGCACGATTTGGAGTTGGCAGCAGTTGTGCATGCCCTGAAAATATGGCGACACTACCTGATGGGCAACCGATGTGAGATATACACGGACCATAAGAGCCTGAAATATATCTTCACTCAATCGGATCTCAACCTAAGGCAAAGAAGATGGTTGGAATTAATAAAGGATTATGATATCGGAATCCATTATCATCCGGGGAAAGCCAATGTAGTGGCAGATGCGTTAAGCAGGAAGGTGTACTGCAACACAGTGATGGTTAAAGAGCACCACCCAGATCTACACGAGGAATTTCAAAAGCTTAGTTTGGAGTTGGTTGAGGAAGGGATGTTAGCTGCTTTGGACTTGCAGCCGACTCTAGATAGCCAGATCCGTCAAGTGCAGTCGGAGGATGAGAATATTCAGCGGATAAAGGTTGGATTAAAAGAAGGCAAAGCACCAGGCTTTACGGTGGATGATCAGGGCATCATATGGTACAAGACACGATTGTGCGTACCAAATAAGGAAGAGTTGAAGAAGTTATTGCTTAAGGAAGCGCATGAGTCTCTATACTCAATTCATCCAGGCAGTACCAAGATGTACCAGGATATTAAGGACAAATACTGGTGGCCTGGTATGAAGCGTGAGATAGCCGAGTATGTAGCATTTTGTGATGTGTGCCAAAGAGTGAAGGCTGAACATCAAAGACCAGCAGGTTTGCTGCAACCTTTGAAAATTCCCGAATGGAAGTGGGAAGATGTGGGAATGGACTTCATTACGGGTTTACCTAAGACCAAGGAAGGGTACGATTCAATATGGGTAATTGTGGATCGTTTGACTAAGGTCGCTCACTTTCCTCCAGTCAAAACAACCTATTCTGGTGATAAGTTGGCCGAGCTATACATGTCCAGAATTGTGAGTCTCCATGGAGTACCCAAGAGGATAGTATCGGATCGTGGGTCGCAGTTTACCTCACGATTTTGGAGCAATTTTCATGAAGCCATGGGCACTCATCTGAACTTCAGTACAGCATATCATCCGCAAACCGATGGTCAGACAGAGCGAGTAAATCAAATTTTAGAGGACATGTTGAGAGCATGTGTATTGGATCATGGAGCCAAGTGGGATAGTTGTTTACCCTTTGCGGAGTTCTCCTACAATAACAGCTACCAGACCAGCTTACAAATGTCACCTTTTGAAGCTCTGTATGGTAGAAAATGTAGAACCCCTCTCAATTGGAAAGAGACGGGGGAGAGACAAATCTTTGGGCCAGAATGTCTTCAAGAAGCAGAAGAGAAAGTGCGTTTGATTCAGGAAAGGTTAAAGGCAGCCCAGGCCAGACAGAAAAGCTATGCTGATACTCGTCGAAGAGATTTAAGCTTTGAGCCAAATGACTATGTGTATCTCAGGATCACACCCTTCAAAGGTGTGAAGAGATTTCAAATGAAAGGGAAGCTTGCACCAAGATATGTGGGGCCATTCAAGATTTTAAAGCGTAAGGGAGAGGTTGCATACCAGTTGGAATTGCCTAACACCTTGAGTGGGATACACGACGTTTTTCACGTATCTCAACTAAAGAAGTGCCTAAGAGTGCCCGAGGAGGCAGTGCCAGTGGAAGCCGTGGATCTTCAAGAGGATCTGTCCTATAAAGAGCATCCTATAAAAATTTTGGAAGTGGCAGAGCGTGTAACCAGAAGGAGGATCGTTCGCTTTTGCAAAGTTCAATGGAGCAACCATTCAGAGGAAGAAGCAACCTGGGAGAGCGAGAAGGATCTCAGAGCGGAGTTTCCAAACCCATTCCTTAGAGAGCCAGAATCTCGGGGTCGAGATTCCGTTTAAGGGGGGAGGTTTGTAACATCCTGAATTTTAGAACCTTTGAGGTTTTCAAAATAAAATTCACCATTTGTATTTTTCTGGAATTAATTAAAGCTTAATTGGAATTTTCATAAATTAAAAGGAGTTAATATGATTAAGTTAAACATCAACATTTGCCAAAAAATTTTTATTTGAGTTCCTGGAGTTTCAAGGAATTTTCTGGAATTTTCTTGGATTTTTCTGGAGTTATTTGCTATTTTTCTAGAGCTCAAAAGTATTTGTTTGAATTTCTGAAAAAGAAAAACCCCAAACCCGTGAACCGGCCGGCCTCCCTCCGCTGGATGAGCGCGTCGGCCTCCCTCCGTTCCGCCCGCTCAGCCTACTCCGCCCCTCGCCACGCGTCGCGCATCCACGCCTGCGCCCGTGCCTGCCTCCCTCCCTCCGCTGGATGAGCGACACGCGTCGCCCATCCGTTCCGCCCACGCTCGATCGCAGCCGCTGCTCGCCCGAGCCACCGAAAGGTGGGGCCTGCTTGTCAGGTCCCTTGTCCCCGACCGGGACTCCGCCTCCGTCTCCGATCGGGACACGCCGCCGCCGCCTTCCTTCCCTGCCGCCATCCCGCGCGTAACCGAGCCGGACTCTGCCGCCGTGCTTGTCCCGGATACCTCGCCGCCCGGGTATAAAAGGGGTCGACCCTCGAGGCTCTCCTCGTCCCAAGCCGCCGCCTTCGCCGCCGCCTCCGCCACAGCCTTCACCACCGTGCGCCGCCACCATCTTTAGAGGCCGTCGCCTTCCCCTCATCGGCTTCGCCGCCGTTCACCGCCGTCGCCTTCGCTGCCGTCGTCGCCGTCTCCGCCGCCGCCCCGAAGCTACGCCGCCCACCCGCCGCCATCGCCGTGCGCGCCTCGCGCCGTCCGCCGCAAGCCGGACCGCACCCGCGCCCCGCGTCCCTTCGCCTTCCGATCGAACCGGTCCACCGTGCGCCGAGCCTCTGATGTATGGGACCCACCGGTCAGGTCTGGTCCCGTAGACCCGTGCGCCATGAGCCACGCCAGCCAGCCACGTCAGCCCTAGATCTGACGTGTCGTACCACATCAGTGCCATGTGGGTGCCACATCAGCAGCCGAGCCATCCCAGGTGCCACGTCAGCCGCCACGTCACCCTGCCATGTCACCATGCCCTGTCAGCTGCCACGTCAGCCCTAGCCGCCGCGCCTTCAGCCCAGTCAACCGCACTGTTCCATGCGCCGAGTCAACCGTAGACCCATTCTCCCGTGCACCCGGTCCACAGCACAGTGCCTTTTTCCAATTTCCCCGAATTTTTGTAGATTTATTTTTCCAGAGTCCCGTTCTCCCTCATCCTAGCTCCGATTGACCCGTGTTTTTTCCTAAATTCATCTAAAATTGAGCTCTACCTTTTGGTTCAGGTTTGAGGATTTTTGAAGTTCATTTGAATTTTATTTGAATTTATTTTGTCTTTTTGATTTGTTTTCTCTCTCGTTAGATCACGCGTTCGAGGGAGCCGCCGTTGGATCTGAAGATCAAGAGCCGTCAACTGAGCAAGGCCAAGGCAAGTCGTGTCCTTTGATCATGTTGAACCTAGATTTCAATCTATTATGTATTACTTCGTTTTAAATTATCATGCATCGCTATTTTATTATCAAACCCTTGTATTGGTAGTTATTGTCCAAATTGATTAATCCCTCCTTGATAATTTGATTGCCATGTGTCCATTGTCACCATAGGATGTGTAATTATCTAGTGATGCAATACTAGTTGTCACATGGGGTATACGTTTAGTTTGCTTAGCCATGCTTATGTTTAGAACGATGGGTCTATCATCACATGTGTTAATTAATCTTGACTTAATGATATACTTGAACGTGGTGGTTGACCACAGTCATAAAATTTGTTGCCATGACATGGGTAGTGTCATTGGTATTGGTTATACAAATTTGGTTTCACTCCGGCGAATGATCGTGCAGTAAAGGGGGTGCAGATTGCACATTGGGATGTGGATGCTTCGCCTGGGTAATACTTAAGACTTAACTTTGTGCGCCATTGATCTGAGCTTTACCGTGCAAACCACATGTCTAGTATGGGATAGACCTGGCATAATAATTTGTGAAGTCTCAACTTTGGTTTCACTACTGATGTTGTTGTGGCACAAGAGGGGGCAATTATCGACTAGGGGGAATTACCCTACTCGACGGCGAAACCTTAGCGAGTGAGATCAGGTTGAGATGGATCATTGTAAAAGCCTTGTTGTGATTATCTTTAACGTGAGGATTATCACATCGTGTGGGTACAGTTGTGCAACCTCTGCAGAGTGTAAAACTATTCGAATAGCCGCGTCCTCGGTCATGGATAATGCTCGGTGATTTCACACGAGGGGTAGAGCTTTCATAAAATCTTGGTTGGGTTAAGTTGGGAAGTGAATGGTCAGTTCACTTGTGGTTGCCTTTAATTCCTTTGATTATTTATTCATTATAGTTTGTAAAATCTTGCTTTTCAATCTAATTATTGTATTTACCTTAAATTGTTGTTTATGCAAAATTAACCTTTCAGCCATCCTTTGTTAAGCCTTGCATACTATATTGCATTCTTTGTTACAAACGACTTGCTGAGTACTCTATGTACTCATGGCTTCAAACATATTTGCTCAGTTGAGGAGGAAGGACCAGACCAGCAGGAATTCTTGGAGGGAGGATACTACGAGGACTTCACGGACTAGGACTTCGCTCCCCAGTCGATTGCCTGTGGCATGTCGAATGGCCCATGAGTGTATTTTGTTTTCCGCTGCTAGTTTTCCCTAAGCCCTTCTGGCTACTAATTGTAAGCTTGACCTTAAGGTCGTACTCTGATATTTAATATTATGATTTGGATTTTCTTTAGATTATCGTGATGTGGATGATATTTATCTTTGTTATGTTGTGTGCACTAGCGTGATCTTGGACTAGTGCAGAATACACAGGAGAGACCGAATTTGCATATTCGGGTCTCGACACCAGACTTCCCGAAGAATCAAGAATTTTGCAAGCATTTTTCTTGAAGCTCATCTCGAAACCATCATCGGTAAGCTGAGAAACAGAGAGCAAATTGTACTGCAGCTTACTCACCAAGGCAACATCTTTTTAAATAAATGAATCATTAATGCGCATAGTACCTTTGGCGATGATACGCCCAGAAGAGACGTCTCCGAAGGTAATCATCTCATCACCTGGAGCTCGGGCTAGGGAAGAGAACTAACGAGAATCTCCGGTCATGTGTCGAGAACACCCGGAGTCCACAAGCCAAACATCTCCCTTCCCTACCCGACGAACCTGAGTCAATAAGAGAGGGATGGCTCAGTACTAGGATAAATCAAAAGAGATTTTAGCACCCAATACTGAGTCACACGACGAGCAGAAGAAGTAGCCACACAAGACTAACCTCTAGCTACCCTACGCTCTCTGTTGCTCAAAGAGCCAGAAGGTCTACGAGCAGACCTGAAGATGTTGTTGGGTCCGATTGCTATGGAAGAGCGAGTCGGAGCACCAGCAACATGCTGATCTCACTGCGGATAGCCATTTTGATGGGAGAAACGAGATCTACCCTCAGAACGGCGGAAGTCAAGACCAGAGGCAAATCGAGGACGAAAACCAGAAGACTCAGAAAACCCAAGTCCTCGATGCTGCCCAAAAACATCAACACGATCAAACCTAGACCTCGTGTTGGTCTTAGGTGCGCCCAAGGTCTGGGGCTGACCCTGAATATGCCTAAGAGCTTGAACCTGGGAAAGGATGATGGAAAGGGATGTTGAGTGATGGACATGCATGAAAGGAATCATCAAAGTTACCACATCACTTTGGGACCAACTCAAGCAAGAATTCAAGTTAGGCTCGTTCTGGAATCAGATTCGGACTGCTACAATGGTGTCATGTTCCAACGGACGAAACTTTCTCATACCACTCTGTTTCAGACGTTCTTGAACTTCATAGAAAGCTTATCAACTCTACTTTCTAATGGATCCAACCCCATCTTCAAATTCTATCCGAGCTAGCCACAATCGTCAAAAGAGTCCGCGTTGGTTTCTGAGTCCGAGTCAAAAGGGTGCTGCGCCACCTCCACTTGGGCCCATGGGCCTTGTAACCATAGGGGCGTGCACCTTGGCCGCCACCTTTAGTCGTCTCCCTATATAGGAGCAGCCACCTCCTATACTGGGACTTGGATTTCATTGAGTTTAGGTTTAGCCATTGTGCAAACTTCTGTTCTTCAGTTGTGTCAGTCGACCACCTGTCAAGACAGCTTTCGGGATCCTAACTATATTTTAATAACATCTACACTTCAATCTTATTCACATTATCAGATTGCCTACATATTATTCTTGCTAGTTCGTTGATTGTTCGCAGGGATTGAACTTCGTATTCAGGTTGATCGCACTTCCAGCTTGGTCAATAACATCTCGAAGTTGGTTCAATGATTACTAAGGCGCAAGCGTCGTCATATGGTTGTAGTCGGATCGTGAGAGTCACCTCTACTAAAATCGATAGTTATCAATCTCATTGAAAAATCGGGCACCCCGTCTCCATCAAGTGGTATCAGAGCCCAAGGTTGTTCGGTGAGAATTTCTAGTTTACCATAGATTAGATTGCTTTTCTTTACCTAGAGTATAACAAAAAAAACCCTCAAAAAAGTAGTAGATCATCCCGTCCAAACCAGTTTTAGCTTTGCAATTTTTCTTTTCAGTACATTGCATTGTTGAACTTTCGGTTGCATCGTCATGTCCTTTGAGAATCTTAGTGTCTAATTATTCTAGAGTTTCGAGTTCTGTTCATGCTTTGGTCTCACATTGTGGTTGGTTTCAATCTGCCACGACGAGGGAAGAAAAGGAGGACTCGGTTTCTAGGGAGGCTTTGCCCTTGTTGGTCTCAGAGCAGGATATGATTTTGGATTCAAACGCGTCGTGTGTGTGAAAAAGAAAAAGGAAAAAAAGAAAAAAGAGAAAAAAAATAACTTTTGCATACGACCTCTAATTGGGGCGTTTCTTGATCCGTTGGAAAGGAAACGAGAAGATACAGTGAAAAAAAGAAGTCTAGGAAATCCAAGGATTTTATCTACATGTATGCACCCAGGCACACGTGCGGAAACTTCAACCCCCAAAAAATGTTGTTTAGGGCCTCAAAACGGGCTCGCAAGTTCGAAAAATTCAAGTTTCTCAGAATTTTCTCAAAATTGATGGATTCCTTCTACAAGTGATTCTAAGGTTACCTGTGAAGACGGCGTCCTTTTTCGAGCTTCCAAACTCCATGCGCGATGATCTTTAGTTGCTTCCTACGTGGTGTTTTCGTTTATGTTCTAGGCTCGCATCTCTAGTACGGTCTAGCCTAAGACCAGCACTAACCGACGTTGAACGATTTTTCAGCTTGCATTTTCTGAATTGATTATTGCTACTCCTTGCTACCAAACGTGAGCCTTCCCAACTACACCTTTTCTACACCGTACAGGCTGAGCTTCACCTGGCAATCGCTCCTTCCAATCTTCACAGATATATTGCCATCGCTGGTTGCCGATTGCCCTTGTGTGCTAGGTAAGAATTCGATAGAAGGTTTGAGTGCGAGCGACTTTTGAACCACCCTATCCTAGTACTTGTTAGGGACATATTCTTGTGTTTTGCTAACAATGGTAGGTTCTGCAGAGCTCTCGGATGGGGATACATTTTATACTCCCCGTACAAAGCCAATCGTACAACATTTCTAACGTATTATGAATCTTCGTACAGAGGGTCTTGAGGGGGATGTCAGGGTCGTAAATGAGCGACTTGCTCAACTTGAGGACGCCTAGATTAAGACAAATGCCATGCTAGCCATGATGGAGAGAGCGCAAGGCGTCACTAACACTTCTTTGGCAGATATTATGGCGCGCCTTGAGGAGATTGCCCAATCTTCGTCTGCTGTTCCTCCTGCTATGACGGTAGAGGGACAAGATGAATTCAACTATGTGGGTGATACCGAGGCCGATGATAGGGCTAACCACAACAACGATCGAGCTCATTGACAATTGCGTTTTAACCGACAAGGTATGCGAAGAGAACCCCACGACATGAGGTACGTGACCACAATGATTCTTTTGCTCAGGTTAAATTCGCCATGCCCTCTTGTAATGGTAAATATGATCCTGATGGTTATCTTAATTGGGAACTACCTGTTGATAAAAAAATTGCTTGCCATGACTTTCCCAAGACTAGATGAGTTAGGGCAGCTACTAGTGAATTTACCAACTTTGCTTCTATTTGGTGGAAAGAACATTGACATCAACACCCCAATAACATACCTAACACTTGGGAGGCTTTGAAATTGCTTATGAGGCATCGATTTGTTTCCTCATATTATGCTCGTGATTTGTTCAATAAACTTTAACGCTTACAACAAGGTGCAAAGTCTGTGGAAGAATACTATCAGGAATTACAAATTGGTATCTTGCGATGTGGGTTAGTTGAGAATGAGGAGGCATCAATGGCTAGGTTTTTGGGATGGTTGAATCAAGAAATTCAAGACATCCTTGATTACAAAAATTATAACTCCATTACTAGATTGTTTCATCTTGCTTGCAAAGATGAACATGAATTGCAGGGACACCAGACGAGGACACGACGCACCCCTACTGCCCCGTCCGCTGTGACACCACCACAGTTATCCTCCGACCACAAGCCGCAGCGTCCTACTACTTCAAATTCAGCACCACGAGCTCCTACGAAAACATCATCTTCTGTTGCATCGACAGGACGAACTAAGGACGTTCAATGCCATCATTGCAAAGGTTATGGACACATGATGCGTGACTGTCCAAACAAGCGTGTACTGATTATACGTGAAGATGGTGAGTATTCCTCTGCTAGTGATTTTGATGATGAAACATATGCTATGCTTGCAAATGACCCTGCAGGACATGATGATGAATTTGATCATGAGGAGGAACATGTTGGTGCCGAAGATGCCGACAAGTATTTGAGCATTATAGTGCAACGCGCACTAAGTGCTCAAGTTTCTCGTACCGAGCAAAATCAGCGCCATAATTTTATCACATCCCAAAATTTGCTTTCTGAAAAATTTAATTTCAAATTAATTATTTTAAAGTATTTGATTTTTATTTGGTTTTGCCCTGAATTTCTGTTTTTGAAAAAGCTAGATTTGAAAAGTATTTTAAGCAAAACCTAAAATTATTATTAAATAAAATGATATGTTGATTTTATATGAAAATCCTAGTTCAAAATAATTATTTGGAGTTATTTGGCTTTTATCTGGTTTCCTGGATTTTCTGGAATTTAAAAATGTATGTTTGAAATTAAAAAGTATTTCAATTATGAAAATTAAATACCAACAGTAGTTGGAAATAATTTTATTAAGTCCAAAATATATCCAGGATCTTCTGTGAATTTTTCTCGAATTTTTGGAGGTATTTTCATATTTTTTCTGAGGCCTAAATATTTTCTAGGCTTTTCTGAAAATCCAAAATCAAATTCTGAAAATAAAATCCTCCCCTCTCCTCCGGCCGCCACGTGGGCGGCCAGATCGCCCACGCCGCCGGCCGATCCCGCCTTCCTCCCCGCCGCCACTGGCCGGCCCGGATTGCGCCGCCGCGCCGCCGCCCGATCGCCTGTCGCCGCGCGCACCTCCCTCGGCAGCCCGATCCACTCCGTGCCACGCGTCGCCATCTCAGCCGCGCCCACGCTGCCCGCTCCCCGGCCCCGCCCGACAGCCGCTCCTCTCATCTCTCTCTCGCTGCACGTGGGCCCGGCCTGTCAGGGCCATCTCCTTCCCCGCGCCGTCTTCCACCTCCGGTCGCCTCCTTTCCTTTTCCGGCCGCCGACTGAATCCCCGCCGCATTCAGCCTTTCCCCTCTGCCCTCTCCCCGGTTTTGGAAACCGCTCGCACCTCCGCGCCCGGATCCCTAATCCTCGCGCTCTCCTTCCTTCTCTGCCCCCTTTCCTTCCTCTCTCCGCCGTACCCGCACCGGTCAAGAAAATCCGACGAGCAATCCCCGCCAATTGTCCCCTCCCCGACCCGTATAAAACCCCGCCCGAGCTACCCCGTCCCTCGTCCCACCTCGCCTTGCCCCCTCTCCTCTCTCGGAGCCCCGAGCGCCTCGGCACCGTGCTTCCCACCGCCGCCGCCGCCATCAAGTCCGGCGAGCAATTGCCGCCACACGGGCCACTCCGCGCCTTTCGTCTCCACCATCGCCGCGCGCGCGCGCGCACCCCGGGCCGTCCTCGGCCGTGCCTCCCGCCTCGAAACCGCCGCCGCTGACCCGAACGCCGCCGCCTCCTCCGCCGCCGCCCGTCTCGGTCATCCTCGGTAGCGCCCGCACCCACCTCTAGACTCCCGTGTCTCCTCTCTCTTTGCGCCCATCACCGCTCGCCGCCGGCCGCCGGAGCGCCGCCGCCGTGCACCTCCGACCGGCGTAGCCTCGGGTGCTGGCATGGCAGCCATGTGGCGCCACGTCGGCGCCACCTTAGCGCCGTTCCGCCCCGTCGGCGCCACGCAGACACACCCCACCACCCGTGCCACCTCAGCCTCGCCCATGGTCGGTGGACCTGGTCCACGGTGGACCGGGCCCACCTGTCAGTCGCACCCCCCTCAGGCTGACGTCATGCTGGCGGATTAAATCCCTCGATGACGCAATGGTGACGCCATAAATTCTTTTCCTTTAGGAAAATAATTCCAGAAATTCCCTTTTTCCATTTTCTCTGAATTTAAACTTCCCGGAGCCCGTTCTTCCTCGTTTTAACTCCGTTTGAGCCCATTCAAATTTCTAAATTCATCAAAAATTCCAAACTATCCATTTCTTCCATCCTTTCGAATTTTTGAAATTTATTTGAAATTTCAAAATTTTAAATTCAAATTGCAATACCTAGTTTAATTTGAAAACCTCAATTCCATTCCAAATTTTCCGTGCACTTTCAAAATTCAAATTCAAATCCTACAGAATCTCCACAAAATCGATTTTAATTTCCCTGGTCCAAATATTATCTCAGTAATTTCTTTTCCTACCCGATCTTCCAGATATTCGTTCTCCCTCGTGTGAACCCCGAATCCGCTGAATCTTTCTCCTAAATTCGTATGAAATCATAAACTTCCTTCCAGTATATATAGTATATTTTTTGTGATTTTATTTGTATTTATTTGTTCATTTATTTTGTTCGTTTGTCTTTTGCGCATAGAATCCGACGTCGCCAAAGAGTTTGTCAAACCGCAGCAAGAAGGACCAACCAGTGCACAAGAAGGCAAGTCTCCTTTGATCATCTTGAACCTATGTTTTTGAAATGTTTTAATTATTTTAAATTATGTGCATTGCTATTTACATAAAATGATAATTCAAATGTTAAGGCATTAGTTATATCCAACTTTGTTATGCCCTCATTTGACATTGATTGCCATGTACCCTTGTCACCCTAGAACTTCCTTGGTCTCATTAATGAGATTAAGATTTAATCTTTGATAATGGTAGTATGGTAGAATAATGCTTAGTCATGCTATTAATACCCTTGGAACTTTGAAAATGGGAAAACTATAATTCTTGCTGAAACCCTTGTGTTTATAAAGTTAGTGGTGATCGGAGTTGCCACTGTTGTTTCAAAATAAAATAAAATGTGAAAGTTGGTTTAGACTAGGGTGGATGGTTGGTTTGGGCTGGTGCAGTTAGCACGAGATCTTGTAAAGTGTATGTTCCACCCTAGTCAATTAAGGACCGACGCTTGTGTTTGTCCAGACTGAGCATTAACCGTACAACCACATGTCTATATGGGTACGACCTAGCCGACTAACTTATGATAGTCTAGTTTAGGTGCCACCAGTGGAAAGTGGGTGCCAGGGATGGGCTGGTTATTCACAGTGAGGGACAGGATTTCATCAGACTCATATGGCGCAAGAGGGGCTTCTGGTTGGGCAGTTAGCCTACTGCGGTGAAACCTCAGTGGTGGTATCTAGCTAGATTAGAGTAAGGTAAAGGCTTTGTGATATTTTATCTGGGTCTCATGCCAAAGGAAGTGTGTTGACTGTTAGGATAATTTATCTCTTGTGGGTAAAGTTGTACAACCTCTGCAGAGTGTAAAACTATTCGAATAGCCGTGCCCACGGTCAAGGGCGGGCAAGGAATGCATTCACATGGTAGATTTCTGGTTTTGGTTTTAAAATCAAAAGTTTTGTATTCCGAGAGTGGAGGGAACTCTTGGAAGGGTATCCTGGCAGTTGGAGCCAGAGAGGGTGGATGTAACCCGCAGTACTAAACTTGTTTAGTTAAAATTGATTAAACTGGTGTTGGTGGATGGAACCTTCACTAGTGAGTTAATGTTAGTTCTGTTAAAACAATTATTTTAATAAATGGATGCCTTTGAAAATAGTTATTGGTAATTGAATTTAAAATATTGCTTTGTGCAAAAGAACCATATGGCCTTCCTTTGTCAAGCCTTGCATCTATTGCATTTTTCCCAAGACTTGCGGAGTACTTTATGTACTCACATGCTGCACTCAAAAACAATACTCAGAGGATTATGAAGCTCAAGAGGGAGATTACGACTACTTCGCGTGTGGATTCGACGAAGGTTTCCCGGAGTACTAGGTCGCGCTTCCCCAGTCAATTGCCTGTGGCGTATTGATGGGTCTTCGCCGGATTTATCTTTTGCTTCCGCTGTGTTTTGTCAGTGTGTGAGGTCTGGAAACCTCAGTTGTAATAATGAGACCTTGCGGTCTGTACTCTTTACTATTGTAATAAAGCGTTATTGGTTATGTAATCATTTCTGTTTGACTGTGTGCACTAGCTTTGATCTGGGACTAGTGCTGTAATACACAGAGGGTCCGGGTTCGGAAATCCTGGGGCCCGACAGAGATGGTATCAGAGCCAATTTGACTGTAGGACGTGACTTAGTTAGAATGGTCGTTAGTAGAAGAGCTTCAAAATTTATTTTATAAAAAAATCTAATAATTTGCTACTCTTGTCTTTTCTTGTCTTTCTATCCTTACCTTCGTCATGGCATTCTCCCTTATCTATCTGCTTATTTCCTTTTTGGAATGGTAATTGTATCCCCTTCCCTTTGTAATTCCTATAGATGAAGCGATGAGGTTGCGTCTGAAAAGTTTGGAGAATCCTTGGAGACATAGAGTATACGGAATACAACAAATTATTGGAAAGTACTCTTGTCGGGAAAGCCGTGATAACCAATGCATGTCAAGTTAGGTAATTTGGAGGATTGTTGCTAGAGTGATATTGATGGGACGGGGTCCCGATCTTCCAACAGGTTCTGGGTAAGTTCGATTTGGTGGAGGCGCGACACAAATCGATCTGGCTTCCGAACGACACGTTCCGAACCCCGCAATCGCAGCACCACGTCTCCTCAGGTTATCAACCGTGCGCAGCCCGGTTGACCTCGCCAAGAAGGCTAATCCTCGCCTGTGAATCGAAGAACACAAGCAAGAACAAGGAAGAACACAACCGAATTGCAGATGTATTGATTTAGCACTCGAAAGTTGGGGTTTCACAAACCGATGAACGGCGAAATTGTTCAAAGACAAATTGATCTAAGCAAAACCCAAACCCTAATGGTGGGGGTGGCAGCTGGATATAAAGGAGTTAGGGGCATGCAAAACCCCTGGACGCACCCCTAATGGGCTCCAACACGATACAAAGCCGATCGGCCCAAAAGACGGTGGCGCAGCACACTGACAGATTCTGAATGCCCAATTGTTTCGACGATTCCTGTTGACTCAGAAGGAATTTTGGCATGAGACCAGAGCCATTGGAAAGCTCGTCTTCTCAGCTTTCCATACATATGTGGAACGTCCAAAACGGAGTCCGGATGCGATCTGGGCGTCCGTTTTAGTACGACCTGGTCCTGGACTCCGAGTTGGATTCGAAGTCGGCTTGAGTTGGACCTCCATCATGATTCGACCGCCCTTGCTGGACTTGTGCGCCTCGTAGCCCTTCTCCAAGTACTTCCAAGTCCTCTCCATGGTTCCTAATCATAATTAAATCATTAGGTAGCAATCGATTCTCAAATGAACAAAAGAAAGTACTTAGGAACGAGCTCACCTGTAAATTCAATTGTCGGGCGCGAGCTCTAGTGATTGGTCCTTGAATATCAAGTGGAGGATTGTTGTATGTATCCGAAGAAGTGATGTCCTCATCATCCTCCCCCTCTTGAAGCGGAGTTGTCCTCAACGTAGCCTCATCGTCCTCTCCCAAGTATGGCTTCAAATCTGAAATGTTAAAGGTGGGACTAACCCCAAACTCGGGAGGCAACTCAAGTTTATATGCAATATCATTTATCTTCTCAACAATCTTAAAAGGACCAGCAGCTCTAGGCATCAATTTTGATTTTTTTAACTCAGGAAATCTATCCTTTCTCAAGTGCAACCAAACAAAATCACCCGGTTCAAGTTTAACTTCCTTTCTACCTTTACTACCAGCAATCCTATATTTTTCATTCATCTTTTCAATGTTGGCCTTAGTAGTCTCATGCATTTTGACAATAAAATCAGCACGCGCCTTAGCATCATTATGAACTCTCTCACTAGTAGGCAAAGGTAAAATATCAATAGGGGCACAGGGATTGAATCCATACACTACCTGAAAAGGACTTACCTTGGTGGTGGAGTGTTCCGCTCGATTATATGCGAACTCAACATGCGGCAAACACTCTTCCCACAGCTTCAAATTGTTCTTCAAAATAGCTCTCAACATGGTAGACAATGTGCGGTTCACCACCTCGCCACCATCAGTTTGTGGGTGACATGTTGTAGAGAACAACAACTTTGTACCCAACTTGTTCCATAGAGTACGCCAAAAGTGACTCAAGAACTTGACATCACGATCTGAAACAATAGTAGAAGGCATACCATGCAAACGAACTATCTCTTTGAAAAAGAGGTCAGCAATATGAACGGCATCATCGGTTTTATGACATGGTATAAAGTGAGCCATCTTAGAAAAGCGATCCACAACAACAAAAATGCTATCCCTCCCCCTCTTAGTCCTGGGCAATCCTAAAACAAAGTCCATAGAAATATCTGCCCACGGAATAGAAGGAACAGGAAGAGGCATATATAAACCATGTGGATTCAAGCGAGACTTAGCTTTTTGACATGTAGTGCAGTGAGCAACAAACCGCTCAACATCTCGCCACATCTTTGGCCAAAAGAAGTGTGTGGCCAGAACGTCCTCTGTCTTCTTAGCACCAAAATGTCCCATCAAACCGCCTCCATGCGCCTCCTGCAACAACAAAAGACGAACGGATCCAACTGGAATGCATAGGCGGTTAGCTCTAAACAAATACCCATCATTGATCACGAATTTATTCCATGCTTGTCCCTCTTTACAATGCAACAACACATCCTTAAAATCAGCATCAAAAGCATATTGTCCTTTAATAGTTTCAAGACCAAAAATGCAACAATCAAGTTGAGACAACATGGTATAGCGTCGAGACAAAGCATCAGCAATCACATTATCCTTCCCTTTCTTGTGTTTAATGACATAAGGAAAAGATTCAATAAATTCAACCCACCTAGCATGTCTACGATTCAAATTGGTTTGACTACGAATATGCTTAAGTGATTCATGATCGGAATGAATGACAAATTCTTTAGGCCACAAATAGTGTTGCCACGTCTCTAAATAACGAACAAGAGCATACAATTCTTTATCATACGTGGAATAATTAAGAGCAGGACCATTCAATTTTTCACTAAAGTAGGCAACAGGTTTGCCTTCTTGCATCAAAACACCACCAATACCAATTCCGCTAGCATCACATTCGAGCTCAAAAGTCTTACCAAAATCCGGAAGTTGGAGCAATGGTGCGTGTGTAAGCTTGTCCTTCAAAAGATTAAAGGACTCCTCTTGTGATGGCCCCCAATGGAACACGACGCCCTTCTTTGTCAACTCAATCAATGGTGTCGCAATGGTGCTGAATTCTTTGACAAAGCGGCGATAAAATCCTGCAAGGCCAAGAAAACTCCGCACTTGGGAGACCGTCGTGGGCGTGGGCCAACTCCATATCGCCTCCACCTTGGCTCTATCAACCTCAATTCCCTGTGGAGTCACAACATAGCCAAGAAAAGAGACTCGATCCATGCAAAAGGTGCACTTATCAAGATTACCAAACAAACGTGCATCTCTCAAAGCATTAAAAACAGCACGTAAGTGATTCAAATGTTCATCCATGGACTTGCTATAAATCAAGATATCATCAAAGTAAACGACCACAAATTTGCCAATGAAAGGACGTAAAACATCGTTCATTAATCTCATGAAAGTGCTAGGTGCATTAGTTAACCCAAAAGGCATGACTAACCATTCATACAAGCCGAACTTAGTTTTGAAAGCAGTTTTCCATTCATCGCCAAGTTTCATTCTTATTTGGTGGTATCCACTACGCAAGTCAATCTTTGTGAAAATTATAGCACCACACAACTCATCAAGCATGTCGTCTAGCCTAGGAATAGGATGACGATGCCTTATAGTAATGTTGTTAATGGCTCTACAATCTACACACATACGCCAAGAACCGTCTTTTTTGGGAACCAAAAGAACAGGAACAACACAAGGACTAAGGCTCTCACGTACGTACCCACGGTCCAAAAGGTCTTGGACTTGTCGCTGAATCTCCTTAGTCTCTTCAGGATTGGTCCTGTACGGCGCACGGTTTGGCAAACTCGCTCCAGGGATCAAGTCAATCTGGTGCTCAATCCCTCGAATGGGTGGAAGTCTTGGAGATATCTCATCAGGGAAAACATCTCTAAACTCCTGCAAAAGGTTAGTGACAGGAGCAGGCAAAGTGCAAGGCATATTATCAAGAGAAAATAAGGCATCTTTGCACACAAAAGCATAGCATGTATCATGAACATCATCAATTTCAGCAAGGTCTGATTTTGTGGCAAGCATAACAGAATTTTTCAAATGGATTACTTGCTGTTTTTCAGATTTATCATGTTCCTTTGAATCATTAGCAGCAGCAACTCTCTCCCTATCGGCCTCTATAATCTCAGCTGGGGTCAAAGGTAGTAAAGTAACTTTCTTTCCCTTATGCATATTTGTTACTACTACCATGGTGTAAAGCATCATTATCAAATTCCCAAGGTCGACCCAATAAAAGAGAGCATGCTTGCATGGGAACCACATCACAATCAACATGATCAGCATAACCACCAATGGAAAAATGGACTCGGCATGTTTGTGTTACCTTAACTTTTCCAGAATCATTTAACCACTGAATATGATATGGATGGGGATGCGGTCGCGTGGTCAAGCCAAGCTTCTTGACCAAATCAGAACTCACCAAGTTGTTGCAGCTTCCTCCATCAATGATGACACGTGCACGCCGGTTCTTGATTGCGAAGAAAGTCTGAAACAAATTATGGCGTTGAAGCTTATCGGGTTGTTGTACCTGTGTGCTGAGGACTTGCTGCACAATGATGCTCTGTAGCATCGCTGTGAACGCCCCACCAAGGACCAAGTCATCATCACCACCGCCATTGTCGTCCGAGGCAGCAGCAACATCATCATCCTCCTCAACATCCGAAGTGCTGATGTAGCCTCCATCTTCTGTGGCGATGTATGCCCGTTGGCTAGGGCAATTCTTTTGCACATGACCAAGCCCATGGTAGCGATGGCACTGAATGTCGGAGGAGCGGCCCGTTGAAGCCACGGAAGAAGAACTCTTGGCTGGAACCTGCAAAGAATTTTTTGAAGGTGGCTTCGGTGGCGCTGCTGCAATCTTGTTCACAGGTGGTGGAGGAGAACGAAAACTCGAAGAAGACTTGGGCAGTCCCGCCGATGTAGTCGTTCGCGGCGTGTAGAAGGGTCGTTTAGTGCGTGCCTTCGCTGATTCCTTGCGTCCCTGCAATTCTTTTTATGCAAGCATAGCAAGGTGGAACAACTGGTTGACAGTAGTAAATTCTTTATAATCAACAATGTCCTGAATTTCACGCCGTAAACCCCCGTAGAAACGACAAATCTTATCCTCCGTGTCCTCAACAACCCCACAACGCATCATACCCTTTTGAAGCTCAGCATAATAGTCCTGAACAGAACGATCACCTTGTTCTAAGCGCTGCAATTTTTTTCGCAATTCAAGTTTATATGTGGGAGGAACAAAACGATTACGCATATCTGCTTTTAATTGCTCCCATGTATCAGGTTGTAAGCGCATGTTACTTAGTTCATTCCACCAGATAATAGCAAAGTCCTTAAACTCACTAGTAGCTTGTCTAACTCTATGTTGTTCAGGAACCAAGTGAGAATTAAACTTCTGCTCTACAGTCATCTCCCAATCAAGATATATTTCAGCATCATAAAGACCAGAAAAAGATGGAATGGTAAACTTGACTTTAGCAAAAGGGTCGTCGTTACCTTGACGGTTCTGGTTATTACCTTCCATACCATGTCGATTCTGGTTATTACCTCCCATACCTTGTCGGTTTTGCTGAAGACGCCGACGTAGTCGTGCATCTTGTGTCACCCGCCGATCAATATTGCCATCTGCATCATACACTGTGTCATCATCAGGACGATGGCCGTCATTGACAGGTGGCAGGCGTGCTTCCAATGTGTCCATCCGACCAGTGAGGTCAGCCAACCGCCGCTCCAGCCGCTCAATGCCTTCCGTGGTGTTCAACTTGGCAATGGCGGCGACGATGGTGTCCATTCTTGCGCCGAGATCAGCATTTTGTTTGTCGAGCGCAGCTTGTAGCTGGCCGTGACTAACACACTCATTGAAATCGACCGGTGTCGCGTCTCCTTCGTCTCCTGCCATGGTTAGTGGAAACACAGGGAAACAAAAGGATTATCCCTATCAACTACAAAGGAAGGGTAGTGGAAATCCGCAAAGGAAGTGACTTACCAAGCTCTTACAAGTGTTCTTACCAAAGCAGCAGGTGGTACAACCGGTGGCTGGTTCGTGATACCATGTCGAGCGTGGGTACGATTGCAAGGGTCAAAACTGTGCTATCCAGAAGTAGATATATGGAGCTTGGAAGGCCAAATATGTCAGTGGAACACAAATCAATAACAAATAGTAATATTGAATAAATGTCCAAAGTATGGTCCTAGTTGATGGCCTAAATGTGTCCTATATCAGGTATGAGATGATGAACAAGGAGCAAGAACAGAATAGTAAAGCAAGGACAGCAACAAAGATGGCCAGGCACTGGGAAGCTCAATTCAGCATAAGTACAAAATAAATGAATTTCTGTCACCTAAAACTGTGCTCTGTCACTTTTTTTTCGCCTCTTTTTTTTGCGGCCACAGATAGCACTCTCTCTCCTCTCTACTATAGCCAAAATTTTTCTTTTTTTTGTATTTTTTTATATTTTTTTCACAGAGCAAAGCACAGAAATAGGAACCACACAAAGTTTCACCTCAATCGGATGTAAGGTGTGGCCTACAGAAAATAATGAATGTGCTGTAAATTCGGTGATTCAATTTCGGAGCTCGAGTACTGCACTTTCCAGGCCGAATTTCGGGAAAATAAAATCGCCGAACCCGACAAAGTAGGGGAGTATCGGATGTAAATTTTAATTTCACCCAATTTCAAAAAAAAAGCGACTGATTTCGAGTCCATATGCAAAAGTTATGGCCGTTTGAAGTTGGACCTCCGAGTTATGGTTTCTGTGGAGGCCAAAACGAAATCGAGTGGAGGGAATTGGTGGCGGAAGCTCAGGGAAAGGTGGGGGATGATGCTATGTGATCACGAGACGTGATGGATGATGAAAACAGAGGGTTAACAGAGGGTGGGTATGGGTGGGAAAACAAAAACAGAGGGTGGAATATGCGATGGATGACGGCTAGGGTTTGTATGAAAGGTAGCGGAAGCAAGACAACCCGAAACAAAACACGATCTAAACCAGCAACACAACTCGACTAAGGACACCAACTCAACACTACAGACTCTGGAATTAAATTGTGCAAAAGGCTAAACGAGATCTGGGACAGGAAACAACCTATGACTACAATTTTTTTTGTAGGGCTTTTTCGTGGACTCTAGGATGAAAAACGAAACAACAAAGGTAGGGTAAACTCGAACCTGAAGGAACACCTGAAGCTCTGATTACCACTTGATGGGACAGGGTCCCGCTCTTCCAACAGGTTCTGGGTAAGTTCGATTTGGTGGAGGCGCGACACAAATCGATCCAGCTTCCGAACGACACGTTCCGAACCCCGCAATCGCAGCACCACGTCTCCTCAGGTTATCAACCGTGCGCAGCCCGGTTGACCTCACCAAGAAGGCTAATCCTCGCCTGCGAATCTAAGAACACAAGCAAGAACAAGGAAGAACACAACCGAATTGCAGATGTATTGATTTAGCACTCGAAAGTTGGGGTTTCACAAACCGATGAACGGCGAAATTGTTCAAAGACAAATTGATCTAAGCAAAACCCAAACCCTAATGGTGGGGGTGGTGGCTGGATATAAAGGAGTTAGGGGCATGCAAAACCCCTGGACGCGCCCCTAATGGGCTCCAACACGATACAAAGCCGATCGGCCCAAAAGACGGTGGCGCAGCACACTGACAGATTCTGAATGCCCACTTGTTTCGACGATTCCTGTTGACTCAGAAGGCATTTTGGCATGAGACCAGAGCCATTGGAAAGCTCGTCTACTCAGCTTTCCATACATATGTGTAACGTCCAAAACGGAGTCCGGATGCGATCTGGGCGTCCATTTTAGTACGACCTGGTCCTGGACTCCGAGTTGGATTCGAAGTCGGCTTGAGTTGGACCTCCATCATGATTCGACCGCCCTTGCTGGACTTGTGCGCCTCGTAGCCCTTCTCCAAGTACTTCCAAGTCCTTTCCATGGTTCCTAATCATAATTAAATCATTAGGTAGCAATCGATTCTCAAATGAACAAAAGGAAGTACTTAGGAACGAGCTCACCTGTAAATTCAATTGTCGGGCGCGAGCTCTAGTGATTGGTCCTTGAATATCAAGTGGAGGATTGTTGTATGTATCCGAAGAAGTGATGTCCTCATCAGATATATTTTGGATTCATAATTAACAAAGATTGAATAATATTAGAGAGGATTGAGATAAAAGGTATATTTGTGGATACCAATTGATTATGAATAAATCTAAAGAGCGTCATCTTGGTGGATTGACTAGAGTGTAAATACAAAGTTGAACTTGGTGGAACTAAAGAGATCATGGGAAGTGTCTAAATTTGACACCTTGGATTTATTATCTAGGATTGAAAGGAGCGATTGGATGCAAAACAAGATTTTGTTGAATGGAGTATTTGTGATTATTGGAAAATTAGTATTAAGAGATTGATCCAGTAAAGGGAGAGATTAAAAGATTAAGAAGTTGATTATCATAAACAATTCATGATATCAATTTTTGGTGATTTGGTTGAATCATGAAGAGTAGATGAATTTTGTGGAGTTACTTGATTATCAGAGTTTGGTGGACCCATTGATGATAAGTGGATACTACTGGAATTCTAGAAGATAATACACTTAGATATCTTGGTGGATTAATTTTATCATTGCAAAGTGGACTTTGATATGTCAATTTGAATTGGTGCATTTAATAGATCAATGTTAGATAATTGGATTCTAACTAATGGGATTAACTAGGTCGTTTAAGGATGTTCAACCTGAAGGATTTAAATTAATTGTGGGAGATAGATTGTTCAATAAGAAATAGTTGAGAGATTGTCCGATAATAATTAATTGAAAGATTGTCTGATAAGAAGTAATTGAGATATTGTCCGATGAAGATTAATTGAGTTCATTCAAATTTGGTGGAATCAAAATGATGATTATCAAGAGATGGATGTTAGTGGATTAATGAATATTAAATTATGGCTTAGATGATCTTCAAATTGATCGATGATTACTAAAAGGTTGGATTAATTTTATATATTACTTGATCAGAGTTGTGGATCTGTTGGATTAGATAATGATCGTAAAACAATTGGTGGAAATCACAAATTACAATGTTATTGGATTCTTTTAGAAAAATTATAGGGATTGACATCGATTCAAATTAGAGCAGAGAATAAAAGTTTATGAGATTATTTGTTGAAATCAATAAAGATGCATTTGTGGTATATGATTTTGGAATCAAGAATTTTTGAAGAATTGAAATAATTATGTCTTTCTTGGATGAACACTTGTGAAAGTTAAGCCCTTCTTGGTGGAATTCTGAATTAATCGTTATGATGAGGGCAAATGAAGTTAATCCAAAGCTTGCAGGCGACTAAAGATGTACCACTCCGATTTGTTGTTGTCTTCCGTATTTCTCAGTTAAAGGAATACTTCAGAGTACCAAAGAACAAGTTAGAATCATGAAGAAGTGAGGACTAGTTCTCTAGTTGTAGTACCCAAGTAAAGTCTTACGATTTTAGAACGCTATATATATTACTTGCTTGTGTGTTAGGGGGACTATACCAAGTCTTTGTATACTTGTAGTACAGCCATCCTTAAAAACTATTTTGATTTCAAGTTAAGTTTCTTCCAAGTTGTTGCTTGCTTCTTTCTGAGTGTTGGGTTGGGATGTTGTTTAGTTTTCCCCCTAATCTCTTACCTATGCTAGTTCCCTCTTATCTTTTGCTATCCCCGGATCGCTTCAGATGGTGAACACAAGGAGTAACCCTGGCAGTAACCGTGATGCCAATGCCCAGCCAGACAACGACATTCCACCACCCCCTGCTCAAGCCCCCAGCTTGGAGCAAATGATGGCCATGCAACTGCAGCTACTCCAAGCCCTCGCCCAGAATCAAGTGCAGCAAGCCCCGCAGGCACCCAACCATGCACCTCAGTCTAAGTTGGGAGAATTCATGAGAACAAGACCTCCTACTTTTGCTGGTTCCATAGATCCCTTGGAGGCAGACGATTGGATCAAGGATGTGGAGAGGAAGTTGATCCTAGCTCAGTGCAGCAACCCCGAAAAGGTGTTGTATGCTGCCCACCAACTCAAAGGAATCGCTGCTAATTGGTGGGAAAACTACCGTGCCGCCCATGAAAATGTACAAACCATCACTTGGGATGAGTTTGTTGAGGCTTTCCGCACTGCACATATTCCTACGGGAATAATGGAAATGAAGAAAAGGGAATTTTACCAACTGCAGCAAGGAAACCTCAGTGTTTCGGAATACCTGAACAAGTTCACCCAACTGTCCAGGTATGCATCGGAAGATGACGCATCGGAGTCAACAAAGATTTGGCGGTTCATGCAAGGACTTGATCCTAACCTCAAGGTGCAGTTGGTGTCCAAAGATTTTTCGACATTTCAGCACATGGTAAATAAGGCCCTTGTCCAGGAAGACGCTCAATATCAATTGCAGGAATCTCGTAAGAGAAAAATGGCTTTTCAGGCACAATATAATGCAAGCAGTTCAAGACCCCGAATGAATCCACCCCAGTTCAACAAAGCTCCAGCCGCAACAGATGCACCAGGAACTCCAGGATCTGCGCCTCGTTCAGAGATGCAAGAACCCACATCTTTACCGGAGTCCGACCTTAGAAAAGCAACACCTCAGCCGCAGGCGTGCAATGTTTCCGATGTCACGAGATGGGGCATTATGCAGGCAATTGCCCACAGAAGCCTCAGGCTATCACTCCAATTCCTTTCAACTTGGGAAATACACCAGCACGAACTCCAGTTGTAGGACAAGGACGGGGAGTAACTCCAACTATAGGAAAAGCCCCAAGTACTCTGCAATCACAAGGAAGAGGACAAGTTAAGCACATCACCACAAAAAGTGCCCCAACAGCACTAGTCATGCTGGGTAAGTTTCAAATTGGTTCAAAGAAAGAAGCAGCTTGTGAGCACAGCAAGGAACCAAGAGTTGCGTTTTCCTCTCCTTTCTTTTTCCTAGTCCGTCCGAATCTCGAGGACGAGATTATTTCTAAGGGGGGTAGATTTGTCACATCCAAAATTTGCTTTCTGAAAAATTTAATTTCAAATTAATTATTTTAAAGTATTTCAGTTTTATTTGGTTTTGCCCTGAATTTCTGTTTTTGAAAAAGCTAGATTTGAAAAGTATTTTAAGCAAAACCTAAAATTATTATTAATAAAATGATATGTTGATTTTATATGAAAATCCTAGTTCAAAATAATTATTTGGAGTTATTTGGCTTTTATCTGGTTTCCTGGATTTTCTGGAATTTAAAAATGTATGTTTGAAATTAAAAAGTATTTCAATTATGAAAATTAAATACCAACAGTAGTTGGAAATAATTTTATTAAGTCCAAAATATCTCCAGGATCTTCTGTGAATTTTTCTGGAATTTTTCGAGGTATTTTCATATTTTTCTGAGGCCTAATAATTTTCTAGGCTTTTCTGAAAATCCAAAATCAAATTCTGAAAATAAAATCCCCTCCCCTCTCCTCCGGCCGCCACGTGGACGGCCAGGATCGGCCCACGTCGCCCGGCCGATCCCGCCTTCCCCTCTCCCCGCTCGCCACCTGGCCGGCCCGGATTGCGCCGCGTCGCCCCGCCGGCCCGATCTGGCCCGTCTGCCCCGCGCACCTCCCTCGGCTGCCCGATCCACTCCGTGCCGCGCATCGCCATCCCAGCTGCGCCCGCGCTGCCCGCTCCTCTCATCTCTCTCTCGCTGCACGTGGGCCCGGCCTGTCAGGGCCATCTCCTTCCCCGCGCCGTCTTCCACCTCCGGTCGCCACCTTTCCTTTTCCGGCCGCCGACTGAATCCCCGCCGCATTCAGCCTTTCCCCTCTGCCCTCTCCCCGGTTTTGGAAACCGCTCGCACCTCCGCGCCCGGATCCCTAATCCTCGCGCTCTCCTTCCTTCTCTGCCCCCTTTCCTTCCTCTCTCCGCCGTACCCGCACCGGTCAAGAAAATCCGACGAGCAATCCCCGCCAATTGTCCCCTCCCCGACCCCTATAAAACCCCGCCCGAGCTACCCCGTCCCTCGTCCCACCTCGCCTTGCCCCCTCTCCTCTCTCCGGAGCCCCCGAGCGCCTCGGCACCGTGCTTCCCCATTGCCGCCACCGCCGCCATCAAGTCCGGCGAGCAATTGCCGCCGTCACGGGCCACTCCGCGCCTTTCCGTCTCCACCATCGCTTTGCCGCGCCCGAGCGCACCCCAGTCGTCCCTCGGCCGCGCCTCCCCGCCTTCGAAACCGCCGCCGCCGCTTGGACCCGAATGCCGCCGCCTCCTCCCTCGTCGCCGGCCCGTCTCCGGTCATCCTCGGTAGCACCCGCACCCACCTCTAGACTCCCCGTGTCTCCCTCTCTCTTTTGCGCCCATCACCGCTCGCCGCCGGCCGCCGGAGCGCCGCTGCCGTGCACCTCCGGCCGGCGCAGCCTCGGGTGCTGGCGTGGCAGCCATGTGGCGCCACGTCGGCGCCACCTCAGCGTCGTTCCGCCCCGTCGGCGCCACGCAGACACACCCCACCACCCGTGCCACCTCAGCCTCGCCCATGGTCCGTGGACCTGGTCCACGGTGGACCGGGTCCACTTGTCAGTCGCACCCCCCTCAGGCTGACGTCATGCTGGCGCATTAAATCTGATTTCCCGTAGAAAAATAATTCCGGCCAAAATTAAATCCCTCGATGACGCAATGCTGACGCCATAAATTCTTTTCCTTTAGGAAAATAATTCCAGAAATTCCCTTTTTCCATTTTCTCTGAATTTAAACTTCCCGGAGCCCGTTCTTCCTCGTTTTAACTCCGTTTGAGCCCATTCAAATTTCCAAACTATCCATTTATTCCATCCTTTCGAATATTTGAAATTTATTTGAAATTTCAAAATTTTAAATTCAAATTCCAATACCTAGTTTAATTTGAAAACCTCAGTTCCATTCCAAATTTTCCGTGCACTTTCAAAATTCAAATTCAAATCCTACAGAATCTCCACAAAATCGATTTTAATTTCCCTGGTCCAAATATTATCTCAGTAATTTCTTTTCCTACCCGATCTTCCAGATATTCGTTCTCCCTCGTGTGAACCCCGAATCCGCTGAATCTTTCTCCTAAATTCGTACGAAATCATAAACTTCCTTCCAGTATATATAGTATATTTTTTGTGATTTTATTTGTATTTATTTGTTCGTTTGTCTTTTGCGCGTAGAATCTGACGTCGCCAAAGAGTTTGTCGAACCGCAGCAAGAAGGACCAACCAGTGCACAAGAAGGCAAGTCTCCTTTGATCATCTTGAACCTATGTTTTTGAAATGTTTTAATTTTTTTAAGTTATGTGCATTGCTATTTACATAAAATGATAATTCAAATGTTAAGGCATTAGTTATATCCAACTTTGTTATGCCCTCATTTGACATTGATTGCCATGTACCCTTGTCACCCTAGAACTTCCTTGGTCTCATTAATGAGATTAAGATTTAATCTTTGATAATGGTAGTATGGTAGAATAATGCTTAGTCATGCTATTAATACCCTTGGAACTTTGAAAATGGGAAAACTATAATTCTTGCTGAAACCCTTGTGTTTATAAAGTTAGTGGTGATCGGAGTTGCCACTGTTGTTTCAAAATAAAATAAAATGTGAAAGTTGGTTTAGACTAGGGTGGATGGTTGGTTTGGGCTGGTGCAGTTAGCACGAGATCTTGTAAAGTGTATGTTCCACCCTAGTCAATTAAGGACCGACGTTTGTGTTTGTCCAGACTGAGCATTAACCGTACAACCACATGTCTATATGGGTACGACCTAGCCGACTAACTTATGATAGTCTAGTTTAGGTGCCACCAGTGGAAAGTGGGTGCCAGGGATGGACTGGTTATTCACAGTGAGGGACAGGGATTTACTGTACTCATATGGCGCAAGAGGGGGCTTCGGTTCGGGCAGTTAGCCTACCTGCGGTGAAACCTCAGCGGGTGGTATCTAGCTAGATTAGAGTAAGGTAAAGGCTTTGTGATATTTTGTCTGGGTCTCATGCCAAAGGAAGCGTGTTGACTGTTAGGATAATTTATCTCTTGTGGGTAAAGTTGTACAACCTCTACAGAGTGTAAAACTATTCGAATAGCCGTGCCCACGGTCAAGGGCGGGCAAGGAATGCATTCACATGGTAGATTTCTAGTTTTGGTTTTAAAATCAAAAGTTTTGTATTCCGAGAGTGGAGGGAACTCTTGGAAGGGTATCCTGGCAGTTGGAGCCAGAGAGGGTGGATGTAACCCGCAGTACTAAACTTGTTTAGTTAAAATTGATTAAACTGGTGTTGGTGGATGGAACCTTCACTAGTGAGTTAATGTTAGTTCTGTTAAAACAATTATTTTAATAAATGGATGCCTTTGAAAATAGTTATTGGTAATTGAATTTAAAATATTGCTTTGTGCAAAAGAACCATATGGCCTTCCTTTGTCAAGCCTTGCATCTATTGCATTTTTCCCAAGACTTGCGGAGTACTTTATGTACTCACATGCTGCACTCAAAAACAATACTCAGAGGATTATGAAGCTCAAGAGGGAGATTACGACTACTTCGCGTGTGGATTCGACGAAGGTTTCCCAGAGTACTAGGTCGCGCTTCCCCAGTCAATTGCCTGTGGCGTATTGATGGGTCTTCACCGGATTTATCTTTTGCTTCCGCTGTGTTTTGTGAGTGTGTGAGGTCTTGAAACCTCAGTTGTAATAATGAGACCTTGCGGTCTGTACTCTTTACTATTGTAATAAAGCGTTATTGGTTATGTAATCATTTCTGTTTGACTGTGTGCACTAGCTTTGATCTGGGACTAGTGCTATAATACACAGAGGGTCCGGGTTCGGAAATCCTGGGGCCCGACAAATTTGTTCCAAATCAAGGGTGTTGTCAAGAAACGCTCGATTCGCATAATTATTGATGGTGGGAGTTGCAACAATTTGGTGTGTATGGATATGGTGGAGAAGCTTACTTTGCCGACCAAACCTCATCCCCACCCATACCATATTCAATGGTTCAACAACAGTGGTAAGTTGAAGGTAACACAGATGGTGAAAGTACACTTTTCTATGGGTTCATACCATGATTATGTTAATTGGGACGTTGTTCCTATGCAAGCTTGTTCATTGTTATTAGGAAGACCTTGGCAATACAATACTAATTGTGTGCATCATGGTAGGAATATCAATATTCTCTCATGTTTAAGGGAAAGAAAATTGTGCTGCATCCTATGACTCATGAACAAATTGTTAAGGATGACCTTGCTAGAGATAGTAGAGAGAAAAGTCTGGAGAATGCTGAGAGCAAAAATCAGATTGTAGCAAAATAGCTTGAGCAACATAAAAAAGAAAGAATCTAAATCTACTCATGTGAAGAATAAAGAAATTAAATTGAAAGGTGCTTGTTTTCTTGGTACCAAATATGATTTGACTAAACTGGATGCTAGTAATTCTGTTTGCTATGCATTACTTTGCAAAGAAGCTCTATTTTCATTTAAGGATATACCTTCTTCTTTTCCACCTGCTGTCACTAACATTTTGCAAGAGTACAAAGATGTCTTTCCGGATGACATACCGCTGAGGCTGCCACTGCTTCGTGGTATCGAGCATCAAATTGATTTAATTGCTAGTGAATCATTGCCCAACCGCGCATCATACAAGACCAATCCAGAAAAAACTAATGAAATTCAGCGCTAAGTTCAAGAGTTGCTTGATAAAGGGTGTGTGCATGAATCTCTTTGCCCTTGTGCTATTCCGGTCATTTTAGTACACAAGAAAGATGGATCATGGCTCATGTGTGTGGATTGTAGAGCAATCAATAATATCACCATTAGGTATCGTCATCATATTCCTAGGTTAGATGATATGCTTGATGACTTGAGTGGCTCTGTTGTCTTTTCTAAGGTTGATTTGCGTAGTGGTTATCACCAAATTCACATGAAATTAGGTGATGAATGGAAAATAACATTTAAAACTAAGTTCGGGTTATATGAGTGGTTAGTAATGCCTTTTGGTTTAACTAATGCACCTAATATCTTCATGAGACTAATGAATGAAGTTTTGTGTGCTTTCATTGGTAGATTTTTGGTGGTTTATTTTGATGATATACTAATGTATCAAATCATTAGAAGAACATCTTGACCATTTACGTGCTGTTTTTAATGCTTTACGTGGTGCATGCCTATTTGGTAACCTTGAGAAGTGCACCTTTTGCACCGATCGAGTCATGTTTCTTGGTTATGTTGTTACTCCACAGGGAATTGAAGTTGATCAAGCAAAGGTTGAAGCAATACAGAGTTGGCTGACTCCTAACACGGTCCCACGGGTGCGGAGCTTTTTAGGACTTGTTGGATTCTACCGCCGCTTTGTGAAGGATTTCAGCACTATCGCCGCATCATTGAATGAGCTTACTAAGAAGGGCGTGCCATTTGTTTGGAGCACCGCATAGGAGAACGCCTTCACCACGTTGAAAGATAAGTTAATACATGCACCTCTACTCCAACTCCCTAATTTCAATAAGACGTTTGAACTAGAGTGTGATGCAAGCGGAATTGGTTTAGGTGGTGTGCTATTACAAGAAGGCAAACCTATAGCGTACTTTAGTGAGAAATTGAGTGGGCTTAGTTGAACTATTTTACTTATGATAAGTAGTTATATGCACTCTTTCAAACTTTAGAAACTTGGCAACATTATTTATGGCTCAAAGAATTTGTTATACATTCTGATGATGAATCTTTAAAGCATATTTGAAGTCAAGGTAAACTGAATCGCAAACATGCAAAGTGGGTTGAATTTATTGAATCTTTTCCTTATGTCATAAAACACAGGGAAAGGAGAATGTTATTGCTGATGCTTTGTCTAGAAGATATGCCATGCTATCACAACTTGAATTCAACATTTTTGGATTAGAGACTATTCAAGAGCAATATGTGCACGATGTTGATTTTTCGGAAATATTGTTGAATTGTAAAGAAGGAAAAATGTGGAATAAATTCGTCATTACTGATGGGTTTATGTTTAGAGCCAACAAGTTATGCATTCCTACTAGCTCCGTTTGTTTGTTGTTGTTACAGGAAGCATATGGAGGTAGGTTGATGAGACACTTTGGTGTGAAGAAAAAGGAGGATATACTTGCTGCTTATTTCTTTTGGCCAAAGATGAGACGGGACGTCGAGCACTACGTTGCTTGCTGCACTACATGTCAAAGAGCTAAGTCACGACTTAATCCACATGGTTTATACATGCCCTTACCCGTTCCTAGCGTTCTGTGGGAAGATATTTCGATGGACTTTGTTTTACGATTGCCTAGAACAAAGAAGGAGAAGGATAGTATATTCGTGGTTGTTGATAGATTTTTTAAGATAACCCATTTTATGCCATGTCATAAGAGCAATGATGCCACCAATATTGCTGATTTATTCTTCCGTTAAGTTATCCGCTTGCATGGTGTGCCTAATACTATAGTTTCAGATCGTGAAGCTAAATTCCTTAGCCACTTTTGGAGAACTTTATGGGCTAAATTGGAGACTAAGTTGCTATTTTCTACTATTGTCATCCCGAAACTGATGGCCAAACTGAGGTTGTGAATAGAACTTTGTCCACAATGCTTAGAGCTGTGTTGAAAAAGATTTTAAAAATGTGGGAAGAATGCTTGCCTCATATTGAGTTTGCTTACAATCATTCATTGCATTCTGCTACAAAGATGTGCCCTTTTGAAGCTGTTTATGGTTTTGTGACTCATGCTCCTATCGATTTAATGCTTATTCCATCTTCGGAGAAATTGAACTGAATTGATTTTAAAAATGCATGAGACAACTAAGGAGAATATAGAGTGCATGAATGCTAAATATAAACTTGCTGGTAGTCAGGGGAGAAAACATTTAACTTTTGAACCTGGGGATCTTGTTTGGTTGCACTTAAGGAAAGATAGGTTCCCTGAATTGAGAAAGTCAAAATTGATGCCAAGAGCTGATGGTACTTTCAAGGTGTTAGAAAAGATTAATGATAACGCATACAAGCTTGAACTACCTGTAGATTTTGAGGTTACTCCAACATTTAGCATTACAGATTTGAAGCCCTACTTGGGAGAAGACGAGTTTGAGTCGCGGATGACTCAAATGCAAGAAGGGGAGGATGATGAGGACATCTCTTCCATGGATACAACCGTGCCTACATACACAACTCATCCATAGCAAGTGTTACAAGGACCACTTACTTGAACTCGTGCTCGCTAACTTAATTACTAGGTGAATTCGTTACTAAGTTTATATATTACTGAGAATAGATATGCATGAAAGGAATAATGGAAGTCACCACATCACTTTGGGACCAATTCAAGAAGAATTCGAGTTAGGCTCGTTCTGGAATCAGATTCGGACCGCTGCAATAGTGTCAAGTTTAAACGGACGTAACTTTCACATACCACTCTATTTCAAACATTCTTGGACTTCATGGAAAGCTTATCAAGTCTACTTTCTAACGGATCCAACCCCATCTTCAAATTCTATCCGAGCCGGTCAAAATCATCAAAAAGAGTCCACATTGGTTTCTGAGTCCGAGTCAAAAGGGTGCTGCGCCAGCTCCACTTGGGCCCATGGGCCTTGTAACCCTAGGGCGCGTGCACCTTGGCCGCCACCCCTGGTCATCTCCCTATATAGGAGCCGCCACCTCCTATGCTAGAACTTGGATTTCATTGAGTTCAGGTTTAGCCATTGTGCAAACTTCTGTTCTTCAGTTGTGCCGGTCGGCCACCTGTGAAGACAGCTTTCGGGATCCCAACTTTATTTTCAATAACATCTACACTTCAATCTTATTCGCAATATCCGATTGCCTACATCTTATTCTTGCTAGTTCGTCGATTGCTCGTAGGGATTGAACTTTGTGTTCAGGTTGATCGCACTTCCAGCTAGGTCAATAATATCTCAGAATTGGTTCAATAATTTCTAAGGCACAAGCATCGTCATACGGTTGTAGTCGGATCGCGAGAGTCACCTCCACAAAAATCGATAGTTATCAATCTCATCAAAAGATCGGGCACCTTGTCTCCATCACCGAATTAAAAGCAGAAGCCAGAAACTATCGCTGAAACGAGCCTAAGGGCCTGTTGGGACTGCTCCACTCCAAGTTTTCCAGCTCCGATCCCAACTTCGCTAACCAAACAGGTCTAACTCCAAAAACTCCGCTCCAAGAAAAAGGTGGAGTTAGAGGCCAACTCTACGTTTTTTATGGAGCTCCTCAAGGGGTACTCCACAAACAAAGGTTTCCAAACTCCTCGTGGAGTTGGTGAAAAATTACCCACTACTGCCATTACACAATTCCTCTCCTCTGTACCGATTGGATTTCTTTTCCACCCGATGTTCCTTCTCCGACTTCTCTTCTCCCCCACCCACCCGCGCGTCTCTTCTCCGCCCCTACCCGCGCGCCGCCCCTCCTCCGCCCCCCACCCGCACCGCCCCTCTTCTCGGCCCCCACCCGCGCCGCCCCTCTTCTCTGCCCCCCACCCGCGCGCCGCCCCTCTTCTCCGCCCCTCTCGCGCCGCCCTTCTCCGCCCCCCCGCGCCGCCTCTTCACCGCCCCCGCCCGCCGCCCCGCTTCTCGGCCCCCACCGCGCCGCCCTTTCTCCGCCCCACCCGCGCCGCCCCCTTCTCGCCCCACCCGCGCCGCCTCTTCTCCGCCCCACCCGCGCGCCCCTCTTCTCCGCCCCACCGCGGCGTGGTGACCGAAAACCTAGCGCCGCCTCCTATTCCGCCACCCAGCGACGCTCTGGCGAGGTGATGGCTGGGATGGATTGAGCGGGCGGCGCGGCCGAGCGAGCGGCGGGGCGGGTGGCAGCGGCGAGCCCGCAGCCAAGCGTGGCGGCTGGCGCCAGCTGCGGCCGCCAGAGCCATGGCTGGCCACAGCCTCTCAGAGGTGGCTATAGGTGGCCAGTGGACGGCTGCAGGTGACGAGGTGCCAGAGTCGCAAGCCACAGTCGCAGGTAAGAAAATATAAAATATGTTATTATAAAAGTATTTTTACTATGAGTAAACTAATATTATGTTTTTGCAAAAATGAACTAATATTACTTTCATATTACCAATCAAGATACTTTATTGCATAAGTAGTCAAAGTTAAAAAAAAAAGACTATCCGTGTGATATCTAAAGTGACAACATCTATTTGAGAACAAAGTTACTAACGTATGAACATTTCCACTCTCCAATGGAATCAAACTCTAGCAATGGTGATTTCAACGAATTCAGCAAGTCAAGGTCTTCCCATGTTCTCTAAGTCAACAAGGTCTTCTCATTTAGGTATAAATCAGCATAATTACTAGCTTTCCTTCTCGCGCAACTTCTCTTGGCAGTTCTTGGCAATGCACCACTCCACGAGCATGGCCACTCCCAGCCCCACCATCACTCTAGTACTACTGCTGGCGGCGTCTGTTGCTTTTGTCGTCGCTGGCAATGGTACTGGTACTGACGTCGCCGCGCTGCTCGCTTTCAAAGCCCAGCTCTCCGACCCCCTCGGCGTTCTTCTCACTAACTGGACGACGACCGCCTCCTTGTGCCACTCACTGGCGTCTCGTGCGATCGCCGCCCGGCGCGCGTCCACGGCTCGTGCTTGCACGACGTGCCACTCCGAGGAACATCTCCCTCATCTTGGTAACCTCTCCTTCCTCACCGTCCTAAACCTTAGCGAACAGAGCTCACCGGCTCCATCCCACTGGATCTTGGAAAGTTGCGTCGTCTGAGATCTCTTGATCTTAGGAACAACAGCTTGTCTGGCCTCATTCCTTCTACAATAGGAAACCTGACAAGGCTTGAGTACATTGATATGTGGCACAACAACCTCTCAGGGCAAATCCCTCGTGACCTGAGAAATTTGCACAATCTTAGACACCTAGATCTGTCAGCGAACTACTTAACCGGGCCAGTATCAAATGATTTGTTCAATAGCACTTCTCTGCTAAGATATCTGAGTTTTGGGAACAACAGTTTGTCAGGAGCAATTCCACATGCCATGGGCTCCTTGCCCATGCTAGAACTCCTGGTCTTGCAATATAACCACTTCTCTGGTCCGGTACCTCCAACCATTTTCAACATGTCCAGGCTGCAATACATGTATCATGCATGCAACAATGACCTGAATGGGACTATCCCTAGTAGCAACAAAAGCTTCAGCCTACCCATGCTAGTAATATTCTCTCTCTCTCAGAACAGTTTCACGGGTCAGATTCCATTGGGGCTTTCAAATTGCCAATACCTCCAAATATTATCCCTGTCAGGAAATTTCTTCGAGGACACAGTGCCAGCATGGTTGGGCAAACTACCAGACCTCGCTATCATTTATCTAAGTTATACTAAACTTGTTGGTCCGATCCCAACTGCGCTTGGCAATCTCACCAAGCTTACCACACTTGACCTTTCAAGTTGCACGCTAACAGGACAGATCCCTCCGGAGATTGGACAGCTGAGGCAAATCAATCAATTGGCTCTCAACGATAATCAATTTACAGGATCCATCCCTACTTTCTTTGTTAACTTATCTCAACTATCCTTCCTCCATTTGGGCGAAAACATTTTGAGTGGGTTAGTACCAACGTCACTCGGTACTGCCGGATCATTTGAGTTTCTTGTGATCGCAGGGAACCGCCTACAAGGGAACCTCAATTTCTTGGACACCCTTTCAAATTGTAGAAAGCTCTGGAAACTTTACCTTGGCGATAACTATTTCACTGGGGGCCTTCCAGCAGACTATGTAGGAAACCTCTCTAGTCAGCTGGAAATTTTCTCTGCTGGCGGAAACAAGCTAACCGGTGAACTTCCTGCGGCACTATCAAATTTAAGCAGCCTCACAGTGTTAGAATTTTCGGAAAACCAATTGAGTAGCACAATTCCAGAATCAATCATGATGATGGACAATCTTGTAATTCTTAGCCTCACAAGTAATACCATGTTTGGTCCCATCCCAAAACAGATCGGTATGCTCAGGAGCATACAAGAACTATACCTCGACAACAACAACTTCTCTGGTGGCATACCAAAGGATGTTGGGAACCTCACACAAGTAGTACAGCTCTACCTATCTAATAACCAGATATCTTCAACCATTCCAGCAAGCCTTTTTCATCTTGATAGCCTGATAGCCCTTGATCTGTCTCAAAACTCCCTGCAAGGTGCATTACCAGTAGATATTGGGCAATTGAAACAAATCGACGCGATAGATCTCTCTAACAACCGCTTGCTTGGTATCCTCCCAGAATCCTTTGGGCAGCTACAAACGACATCCTATTTGAACCTGTCACACAACTCATTTAATGATTCATTTCCAGACTCTTTCGACAAGTTAAAAAGCTTGGAATCACTAGACCTGTCCTATAATGATCTCTCTGGTACCATCCCACAGTACTTGGCCAATTTTAGCTATCTCACTAGCTTGAACCTTTCTTTCAACAAACTACATGGTCGGATACCGGAAGGAGGTGTCTTCGCAAACATCACCCAACAATGTTTGGTGGGGAACTCTGGTCTCTGTGGAGGCATTTCGCGTTTAGGATTTCCACCATGCCAAACCAAGCATCACTCAAATAAAGGGCACATCCTAAAATTCTTGCTCCCTGCTATCATCATGGTAGTTGGAGCCGTAGCTACCTGCCTTTACATGATGATCAGGAAGATAGCCAGGAAGAAGGAAGAGAGGGTGGTTCCCCCACATATGGTTGATATGTTCAACCATAGGTTAGTCTCTTACCATGAGATTGTTCGCGCGACAGATAATTTTAGCGAGAGTAACCTGCTGGGTGCTGGAAGCTTTGGAAAAGTTTTTAAGGGCCAGCTGAGCGATGGTGTGGTAGTTGCAGTAAAAGTTCTAAACATGCAGCTCGAACAAGCTATCAGAAGCTTCGATGCCGAGTGTAATGTGCTGCGCATGGCTCGACACCGCAACTTGATAAGGATAATTAGCACCTGTTCAAACCTGGACTTCAAAGGTTTGGTGCTTCAGTATATGCCCAACGGAAGCTTAGAAGAACACCTACACTCTGAAGGTAGAGCGCAACTGGGATTCCTTCGGAGGTTGGATATTATGTTGGATGTGTCGATGGCAATGGAGTATCTACACTATCATCATTGCGAGGTAGTGCTGCACTGTGACGTAAAGCCCAGCAACATTCTATTCGATGAAGACATGGTAGCGCATGTTGCAGACTTCGGCATTGCAAAATTGTTATTTGGTAATGACAACTCCGCCGTTTCTGCGAGCATGCCAGGAACAATTGGGTATATAGCACCAGGTATTTTTACGGTACTCTACTTGATCTAGATCAAGCTACACCATTTAATTAATTGCCATGGGTAATTTTTTTTCTTCTGTTTGGAAATGTTTTGGCTAGAGTACGGATCTGTTGGAAAAGCATCAAGAAAAAGTGATGCTTTCAGCTACGGGATCATGCTTCTTGAAGTATTCACTGGAAAGAAACCTACGGATCCCATGTTTGTTGGAGAACTAACCCTTAGGATGTGGGTTGATCAAGCATTTCCATCAAATGCTATGGATGTTGTGGATGACCAGCTACTACTGCAAGATTCTTCTTGTTGCATGAATAACTTTCTAGTGCCAATGTTTGAGTTGGGTTTACTGTGCTCAAATGACTTGCCGGACCAAAGAATGACAATGTGTGATGTGGTGGTGAGACTGAAGAAGATCAAAAAGGATTACATGGCTTCTATAGCAAGAATGCACAGTCCCCTGTGATACATGTGGTTGTATGTATGTCAACATAGTTTCGTAGTGTCTTCTTGATTTTGCAACATCATATATGTAAAATAATCCAGATGCTGGTCTTTGGTTGTCGTTTGAGTCATAGAGTCTATCTCTAGTTGTGAGAGTTTAGGTTAAAGCAAAGTTGGTTTCAGAGTTTATTTTCCGAGTTTTAGTTTCTATCTCTAGTTGAGTTTGTGTCGGATTTAGGTAGTATTGTAATCTGTCTCTAAGATGTAAAGTCGAGTATAAATAAAGATGAAAACCCAGAAAAGGGTGTGCTGTTTTGGCACCGCAAATCCGTCCCAATTCTGATTTTGTCGCTACTGTTCATCATATGGAAATGTCGTCGAATTTGCGCAAGCGTTGGTGACCGTGGTTGAAGGCGCTTGTGATTGCAGTCAAAGTCTCAAGTTGCAAACTAGTTGAAGCCCTTGAGTACGTGCAAACCAGTCGAAGTCCCGAGTACGTGCAACTGGTCAAATGTTACGAGTACGTGTAAAGCAGTTGAAGGAGCAGTCAAAACTCTCCTCTTTTGGAGTGGTCAACACTCTTATTTGGTATCAGTGCCTTGTATCAAAAATTGGCATGTCGAAGATCAAGATGGCGAAGGAAGGATTGGTGTCACTCCAGTATCCGGTCCTCAGTTCTGAGAATTATCTCGTCTGGGTAATGAAGATGAAAGCAAATATACGTGCCTAGGGCATCTGGGGGTGCAGTTGATCCCAAGGCGAAGGAGGTGGTCGATGACAAGATCGATCAAACTGCATTGGCTATCATCTACCAGGCAGTTCTTGATTCAATGATGAATCAGCTGGTCGGGAAAGAAACGACATGTGAGGCTTAGGAAGCACTTCGTGTCATGAATGAGGGCATTGATCGTGTCAAGGAGGTTCACCTGCAGACTTTGCGGAGCGAGTATGAGAATATGCAGATAGGTGAAAACCAATCTGTGGGTGAGTTTGCTACAAAACTCACCGCAATTGTGAGTGAGATTTGGTCTCTTAGTGACAAATTGGAGGAAAGCATTGTCATGAAGTATTTGCGAATCCTTCTAGAGAAGTTTCTCCCAGTGGTCGCAACATTGATGTACTCAAGAGATCTCCTAAAGATGAAGTTTGAAGAAGTGTTTGGGTCTCTCAAGGTACACGAGGGGCTCCTGGAAGGCTATAAGGCGAAGAATGATCAAGCGCTTCTTACAAAAATTGATACGAAGGTTGATATCAACCTTAGTATCATGGGGACATGTGGATCTGCAACATGGCATGGCTGAGGTGCTCGTGGCCACAACCATGGCCATGGCCGATGAGGTCGAGGAGGTAGTACTGGTCGTGGGGAGAAGTTTGAACATAGAAACAATGGCTTCGTCCAAGATAAGTCAAAGGTGAAGTGTTTTGATTGTGACAAATTTGGCCATTATGCTTCAGAATGCCACAGCCATATTGTGTCATAAGTGTCACAAGTATGGTCATTATGCCTCTGATTGTTATAACAAGAAGAAGAAGGATGAGGTCAATCTCACACAGACTCAGGAGGAGGAGGAACCGGCATTGCTTCTGTCCACATGTGAAAATGACTGTGGTCTGGTCATGCTTGAAGAGAAGAGCTAGCACCCAAAGTTGCTGAATATTAGGGACGAGATGGTAGAATCAGAGATATGGTACCTTGATAATGGAGCCTCAAACCACATGACCGGCCAAAATGGGAAGCTCAGGGAACTGAATGAGAAATATCATGGGCAGGTGAAATTTGATTGTGGGTCTATTGTCTGTTGTCCATATATAAGGCAAAGGTTCAATTTTGCTCTAATGCAAGAGCAGTGAATAGAGATTGTTGTCACATAGATTATTGTCGGATGTCTATTACATACCTAGACTCTATAGTAACATTATTAGTCTTGGACAATTGACAGAAGATGGGTGTGAAGTAGCACTGAAAGGGTCTCACTTGTACTTGTATGACTAGTCTGGTAGTTTGTTGATCAAAGTCCCACGAACACCAAATAGATTATACAAGGTGCAGAAGAATACATGCAAGCTTATTTGCTTGAGTGCCCCACTTCTGAACCCAGCATGGCTATGGCATGCGAGCTTGGGGCATTTGAATTTTTGGTCCTTGAGGTAGATGTCTGACAAGAAGATGGTTTTTGGGCTGCCACATATTGATCATCCCACTCAAGTTTGTGAAGCTTGTCTTGTTTCAAAATAGACAAGGACTCCGTTTCAAGCATACACACATTATAGCGCCACACGACCTTTGGGGTTGGTCCATGTTGATTTGTGTGGGCTGATTAATCCTAGTACCGATGCTAAAAATAGATACTTTCTTGTCATAGTGGATGATTTCTCAAGAGTGATGTCGGTGTATATGCTTAAGAGGAAGGATCAAACCAAAGAAGCATTCAAGAAGTTTGTTATTCTCACTGAAACATAGTTTGATCAGAAGCTAAAGAGGGTTAGATCAGATCATGGTGGCGAATTTGAGACAATTTGTGAAGAAAGGGGAATTACAAGGTTCTTCACTACTCCGTATAGCCCTCAGCAAAATAGTGTGGTTGAAAGGAGGAATAGGACGGTGATGAATTTGGCATGGAGTTTGTTGAAAAGCAAGTTTATGCCAAACAAGTTTTGGGCTGAGGCAGTAAGACACACAGTATATATTCTTAATCGTGTGGAGACAAAAGCATTGGATGGCATCACGCCATATGAAGCATAAAGTGAAAAGAAACCAAATCTGGAACATTTAAGGGTGTTTGGTTGTGTAGCATATGCCAAAGTAAATATACATATAAAGAAACTTGATGACAGAGGCAAAGCTATGGTGTACTTGGGAGTTGAGTCGGGCAGCAAAGCATGTCGACTGTTTGACCCTATTGTCGGCAAGATCGATGTGTCCAAGATGTCATTTTCCAAGAAGATGAAGTATGGCAATGGGAAAATAGTCAAGAAGTATGTCAGGAGATGGGAAATTGGATGACCTTTTCTGTTGAGGGAGAAGGAGAATATGATACGCCAATTACACCACTGCTACTAATCAATGATACAACACCGGCTCACAACCATGCAGAAGATGATTCAGATGCTGAGATCGAGAATATGTCAAGTGGAGGTTTTGAAGTATCCACCCCTAAGAGCATGACACCAAGATACAAAGCTTGAGAGATATCTATGAAGAAACCGAGCCTATTGATGCTAAGGGAGAACTTTATATGGTGGCTGCTGAAGAACCTGTTAATTTTAATGAGGCAGTAAAAAAGGAGCACTGGAGGAGCCCAATGAGGCATGAACTAGAATCAATTGAGAGGAATGGTACCTTGAAACTTACAATTCTCCCACATGGCCACAAACCTATCGGTTGAAGTGGGTTTATAAATTGAAAAGAGATATTAAAGGAAATGTTGTGTGCTACAAGGCTAGATTAGTCACGAAGGGGTATGTTTAGAAACACGACATTGATTACGAAGAAGTCTTTGCGCCTATAACAAGACTTGAAACAATGAGAGTAATCCTTGCACTTGCTGCACACTCTAGATGGGAAGTTCATCATTTAGATGTCAAATCAGCCTTTTTGAACAAAGAGCCCACTGAGGAAGTATATGTCAGGCAGCCTGAGGGATTTGTTGCGAAAGGACAAGAAGATAAGGTATACAAGCTATCAAAGGCATTGTACAGGTTAAAACAAGCACCAAGAGTTTGGACTCGCAAGCTGGATGAGTGCCTAAGGAGTCCTGGTTGTGAAAAATGCAAACAAGAATAGGCTCTGTATAAGAAGTAGGAATTTGGTGATACAATTTTAGTTGGAGTCTATGTGGATGACTTGATTGTCACAGGGACCACTGTTGACAAAATCCGAGTGTTCAAGAATCAGATGGAATTTGAGATGAACGATATAGGGCTTCTCAGTTTCTATCTCAGGTTGGAAGTCAATCAGTAGGGTCACTATATCTCAATTAAGCTGTCAGCTTATGCTAAGAAAATTCTTGACAAGGCGGGATTGGTGGATTGCAATGCGTGCAAATACCAGATGGAACCTAGAGCAGGTTTTGACAAAGATGATGGAGCTAAGTTAGTCAATGCAACCATGTACAGATGCTTGATTGGATGTCTGCGTTATCTGCTACATACATGGCCAAACCTCTCCTTTGCAATTGGAGTAGCAAGTCAGTTCTTGGAAAGGCTGACTAAGACACAGCAGCAGTTATTAAAACATATTCTGAGATATGTTGCTAGTTCAATCGACTATGGACTAGTATATTCCAGGAAAATGAGGCACCAAAATCAGGCAATCTCTAAGATCTTGCTACAGCTAGTCTCTAGATGGATGGTATATAATCCTAATGAGGTATCTCCATCACTTACATATCTTTGGAACCAGTAAGATCAAGAGGGAAGAAGAAAGGGTAAAAACACCAACCAAAATAAGTGCAAAACCAACAAGATCAAAAACACACCATATAGAATAAACAAGATTGATCTATTGCATATTGTAGATGAAGGTTTTATAACTACTCCACCATAGAGGACAGAGCTTTCTCTGCCAAGAGCACTTACCCAAAACCCCTAAAGAATGAATGGTTGTTTGTTTTCCCCTTTGGCCTCCTTGCTTTCCCTAGCCACGAACTTGTTAGATGGAGCAACTAATCCATATCTAACCCTAAATGGATACTATCAATTAGCACAATCGAAAAACCCATTAACCCCACACATATCGTTACAACTGGAGCGTAGAATAACTTATTCTACGCTAAGTGTAGAATATGTATATGTGTGTGTATGTATATAACATGGGTACCATGGTGCCTAGGCTTCATGATTGAGACTTTCCATCCATGATTGATTCAGCATGCTAAATCAATGACTTCCTTTCCAAATCGATGCCTTTTCGAATTAATGAATGTTAACATGTTTGCCTGATTATTGCACTTGCACGCATCTAAAAGCAATCCAAAGGTAGGAAGGTTTGGTGCCCTATTTTAGCGTCCTATATATATGTATATATATTCTGTATGATTTGGTCGAAAAAAAATTTCATTGGAGCTCTTTATATACACAAATTGAAAGGAAACCGTGATGAAATTTGGAAACCATAAAAAATTCATCAGAGCTCTTTATATATATTTGAATCATAATTGATAATATTTAAATCATAATTAAATTAGTATGGAATTGAAAGGAAGTAAACATGCTACAGTTGACAGCCCTCGAAATTCTATCTAAATATAGTTAAAATTGATACAAGTTTTCTATGAACAAGTTGATGACTAGTTGCTAGGTAATTTTAACTCAAGTAGGTTAGCTCAACTCATTTTTTCTTAGGTAGCTAACTTAGCCAAAAATATTATTTATATCGATTAGATGTGTTACTTGGGTTTAGCAATAGAATAACATAAATCGGGAGGGTTAGTTATGGATTAGCTTCTTCTATATTTTTTGTTATCCGCTTGGCATTACAATGGCTTTTTCAAAAGCATTTATTTATTTGCACTCTTAGGTGTAACAATTAGTTGAAAACATTTTCTTTAGCGTTGTAACAGTACTTTTTGTTATCAACTTGTCATTATGATGGCTTTTTCAAAAGCATTTATTTAGTTGCACTTTTTGATGTAACAATTAGTCGAATACATTTTCTTTAGAGTTGTAATAGTAAAATGTTGCCGGGATTAGTAAAGATTTCCCAAACCAACTAGATTCCACGATGCAACATTTAATCTTGAATTTAGGGTTAAAATCTTTGACTTGGTAAGTTAATACTCTTAAAAAGTATGTTTCGCAAGTTAAACCCGGAACGAAATGTGACTCTTTTTTTTATATAAAAAAACTTAGACAATTCGCGGTAGACCAATATGACGGATGAATTTTGGCTGGCTATATAGGGAAATTTTAGGCAATAACCAAAGTCTCTAATGCACCACCAATTCTAGCAAATAGCCTCGTAAAAGAATCCACGTACAGAATCTTACTGTAAACAAATAGGAGAGGTATTAACAAAGTGCAGACCTGATCGAGTCACAAGTTCATCTGGGTACATCGCAGCTTGATAAAAGGCTACAGTGAACACAAAATGCAGGAACAATTCAGTTTTTTTCAACTTTGCTACCCTGTTGCTTCGAAGTGGCATTCTATCACGGTCTTACAAGCACCAAACTATACAGGTGGCAAACCGTAACCACAAAGGTGGTTATTCACTTTCGTAGTCATCTTCATCTCCAAACTAGAAGAGCGAAGCGTCTGCAGCAATCGCCTTGAATTCAGTTTTGAGAGATGTAGCGTCAGGTGCCCTTGCAGTTCCTTGTTCGTTGGTTATAGATACTTTCTCGGTTCTGCTAGCAGCAGCTGATGCCTCGTTTGGCACAACGCTCGTTTCAGATGCCTTGGCAGCATTTCTAGTCAGAGAAGACTGTCAGAGAAGACGTCATCCTTATGATGGCTGCCAGCTCCCTTGTTGGACTCTGCAGGTGCAACATAATTTTCTTTTGCAACGGTGCTTATGGAGGAATCAGAATCAGACATACTGTCAGCGGATTCAGCAGCTGGTTTTGGTTTTGGTTTTGGTGGTTGTGAACCATCATAATCTACCGTAACGACCTCGACCTGGAACGCAGGTGACGGTAAATTTCTCTAGATATAATAAATAGTCGGTTAGTCTGAAGTCTGAACAAATTACAAAATAACAGCAATAGCTAAGTAACCACCAACGGAAGATGCAAGCCTTAGACAAGTAAATCATCGTTGGTGCAATATCTTTTTTCATCACCTACTGGTAATGAATTGTTTCCATTCAAATTGACTGGGAAAAAAACTTGTATCAAGTTTGCAACAACTCAACTAGAGCCCTTGCAAATACATAAAATTCAGTATGGCAACACATGGAGCAAAAATTGGCAAGGTTGAAGCAAATTCCAAATAGGACCACCCTCATTAAGTGTGTGGACCAGGGTTCTCATTCTGGGTTTTGTCAGGGGGTCCCAAGAAATCACCAAACCGGCCAAAAATTTCGGTTTGATTTGTATTCCAACACAGTTCAACATGTTTCCTTCTGCTTTTTGCCCTTTTTTACCCACGTGTCAGCATTGAAATCAGACTCATCACCCATTCATGCTATCCCAATAACCCAACTTGAATCCAGCACCGACGGCCTAACCGTAGCCGCAATTTGTCGTCACCGTCAAGGATGCCACTGGAGGAGCAGCCAAGGAAGACTGCTGAGGAGGCGCCGAGGACAGCGGTGGTGGCAGGGAGAAGGGAGCAGATGGCGGCGGTGACGGCGGTAGGAGGACAGCAGGCGGAGATAATTGAATTAACGATTGCAATTTTGAATTTGACTAGCGCATTTGAATTCTTCGTCCAAAATTTTCCGAAAGTTGCAGTAACCAGATTTCTTGCCGGATTTGTATTCCTACTCAAACATTTAAAACACTGTATATGCAAAGTTTTACACGATAAGTACTCAAGCTGCACGATAATGCACAGTGATTTTGATCAATGTGACGTACATCAAGGGCAATGTTACATTCTGGCCCACGAAGCAACAACCTTATAAATGGTATTGGGCCTTCTTCCCCCCTAAAAGACTAGTCCAATGGGTGGGGGCTCCCTCACACTTATAAGTTGTGCTTGCTCCTCTCCCACAATCCATGTAGGACTATTCCTAACAATCTCCCCCTCACACATGGATTGGACACTTCTGCAACCATGAGGTCCAAGGAGATGTTAGACACCTGGGCTCTGATACCACTTGTTACATTCTCTCTCACAACTAAGCCACAGGTCTAAATAGGCTGAACACAACTAAGCCCACGGAGCAACGGAGCAACAACCTTATAAGTGGTATTGGGCATTCTCCCTCCAAAAGACTAGTCCAATAGGTGGGGGTTCCCTCACACTTATAAGTTGTGCTTGCTCCTCTCCCACAATCCATGTGGGACTATTCTTAACAGGTAAGATCTGCAACTCATATGCGCCTCTGGTGGATGCATGCCAGATCAACTTTCATCAGATTAATACTGTTATCTATTTGCCAATGCTCTCTTTGGACCAGTCTTATAAAGTTTGGAAACGCAAAAGAGAGCCACATTAAATTAGGATACTTAGTGGTGCGCCTCGTGGTATAGTTTGATGTTAGTTCTCGACATACAAATCCATATGAATAAAATCAAAGATGAAATGACAGTTACCTTGTCAAAATCATCAAGATCAGTTGGATTCAATGTCACCCTGTTCTCCATCATTGTTGTATTTAGCCAGCTGAAGAAGGTGAACGAGTGGAACAAATAATTAAGACAATGATTTCTTTCCAGTTTCGAATGTAAAATGTTGACGCCATCCAATATAAATTATATATACATGTACATCTCTGCAACTAACAACCTCGTTCCAACAAAAAGAATATGAAACCATTAATTACACGAAGCACAGAAACTTCTATCTAGGAAATGTCATGGTCGGGCAGCACTACGTCCGGAGACGCACGCAGGTGGGCGTGGCAGCAGAGTCGGATCCAGCCGTCAGGAGAACAGAAGCAGCAGCGGCAGGGTCCATGACCGAAGCGGAAGCGGCAGGGGAGCAGTCCGTGCCGGATGCGATACAGGATCCGGACGGCACGGCTGGGCTTCCATCGGTTAGAGTTAGACTTTCCTATCTTTAGTATTGATTTCCAATTCAGAGTAGCATTAGATAAGGTATTAGAGATTTGCTTGCCTCTTTGAAGTTGGAAAAGGATTGTTAGGGATCACCCATATGTATGGGCTATCAGATCGTTGAGAATGAATAAGAAAGAGTTTTACCTTCTCTCTCTTCTCCCTTGCGGCTGTGTGCCTGATGGCGCACTTCCCTCCTACAGCCGGCACGGTGTCCCCTCGCCGGCGGCTGTCTCACTCCCGTCGACCCATAACACACTCCTACAACCTCCGCAGTTTGAGCTCGGGCCATAACAACTTGGTATCAGAGCCATCCACTGCCCTCAACGTCATGACCGGTGGCGGTGACGAGGTCAGTCCGACCGAGAAGAAACTCGACCAAATCATCAGGCAATTGGCGACGTTGTCCAGTCGGCTTGACCGCCATGACATGCGACTGGCGTCCCTGGAAGGAGCCGGCATTAGCAGCAAGGAGGCGGATACGCAGCACCCGGTGCCTCATCTGCCTGGGCATTCCAGCCTGATCCCTGACGTCAAACCTCTGCATTTGCACCAACTGGAGTTCCCGGTGTTCAACGGGGATAAAGACCCATTGCCATGGCTGAATCGGGGACAGCGCACGCCTAAGGAGAAAGTATGGTTCGCATCTTACCATATGCTCGGAGCTACACAACAATGGTACTACCACGTCGAATGCAATGAGGGGAATGGTACTACCTGATAGCGTAGATATGCACAACGCAATGAATAGATTGATCACGGGGAGTACATATATATACCGGTATCTCTCCTCAATATCTCAACCGACTTATAGGAATAGAATCGGGAGATTGGAAGAGATATACGGTTGGAAGTACAATACCGTGCACGGCAACAATACCAAGCGTAATAAACCAGGAGTCTAACACCCCCCCGCAGTCGCAACGTCGGGCGCGAGAGGACGAACGTTGAGACTGGACCGAAAGTCGGCGAAGACCACCGTAGGTAGACCCTTGGTGAAGATGTCAGCATACTGGGATGTCATCGGAATGTGGAGAACACGGACCGAACCAAGAGCGACCTTCTCCCGGACGAAATGCAAGTCAATCTCGATATGCTTTGTCCGCTGGTGCTGGATAGGATTCGTCGAGAGGTAGACGGCGCTGACATTGTCACAATAGATAAGAGTAGCCTGAGTGGGTGGAGCATGTAACTCATGAAGTAGTTGTCGAAGCCAACACGTCTCGGCTACAGCATTAGCGATGGCGCGGTACTCGGCCTCGGTGCTAGAACGAGACACAGTGGCCTGGTGTTTGGAGGACCAGGAAACCAAGTTGTCACCAAGAAAAACTGCATGGCCGGAGGTTGATCTCCGTGTGTCAGGACAACCAGCCCAGTCAGCGTCGGAGTAAGCAACCAGGTCATGTGAGGAGGAGCGTTGAATAACCAAGCCATGATCCAAAGTGCCGCAAACATACCGGAGGATCCGCTTTAACGCAGCAAGATGAGGCTCGCGAGGGTCATGCATGTGAAGGCACACTTGCTGTACAGCATAGGAAATATCCGGCCTGGTGAAGGTGAGGTACTGGAGAGCGCTAGCCAGGCTGCGGTAGTCTGTAGGATCAGAAACTGGTGAACCCGCAGCAGATGACAACTTGGTGGTAGTGTCGACGGGCGTGCCGCAGGGTTTGCACTCGCGCATACCGGCACGCTCCAAAATCTCAAGACAGTACTGTCGCTGGCTAAGGAATAGACTGGACGGCTGACGAGTCACACTGATGCCGAGAAAATGGTGAAGGGACCCCATATCCTTCATGGAGAATTGTGACTGAAGAGCAGAGATGGTCCACTGTAAAAGAGCGGGTGTAGAGGCAGTCAAGACTATGTCGTCCACATATAGAAGAAGATAGACACAGTCAACTCCGCGTCGATAGATGAATAGTGATGTGTCAGACTTTGCTTCATGAAACCCAATGGACAGAAGGAAGCTGGCGAAAGTGCTGTACCAGGCACGGGGCGCCTGCTTAAGACCGTACAAGGACTTGTTGAGGCGGCAGACCATGTCAGGGCAGGAAGAATCAACGAACCCAGAGGGTTGAATGCAAAACACTGTCTCATCGAGTGTACCATGGAGAAAAGCATTCTTGACGTCCAGTTGATGAATGGGCCAGTCTCGGGAAACCGCCAAGCTCAGAACAGTACGGACGGTAGCAGGCTTTACAACTGGGCTAAAAGTCTCATCAAAGTCAACTCCGGGGCGTTGAGTAAAACCCCGAAAGACCCAACGAGCCTTGTAGCGGTCCAAAGTGCCGTCGGCCTTAAACTTGTGACGAAAGATCCACTTCCCAGTGACAATGTTAGCACCGGGAGGGCGAGGAACAAGCTCCCATGTGTTGTTGGCCTGAAGAGCAGCAAACTCGTCCTCCATTGCGGCGCGCCAATTGGGATCAGCCAGGGCCGCACGGTATGTTCGAGGGACAGGGGAGAGTGTGGCTGCATGAAGGCTCTCTTTGTATTTGGGTTGATAAATGCCAGCCTTGCTTCTTGTAGTCATCGGATGGAAATTAGCCACTGGTACAGTAGGGGATACACCGAGAGTCGATGGTGGGCGAGGGACTCCCGGGACTCGAGCACTCCGTGCGCACGTTGGAACGTCCTGCGGCGGGAGAACCAGCCTGGGCAACGCAGCGGACGGGCCGGACGCAGCGGCAGGCATCTCGCGTGGCCCGGGCGGAAGATCCTGCGTCGGAGGTGTTGGTGCACCAGCAACGGACGGGCCGGACGCAGCGGCAGGAACCTCGCGTGGCCCAGGCGGAAGATCCTGGGGGCCAGGGGAGGCTGGTGAACTGGTGTCCGCCGCGCGCACCGGAAGGCGGGAAGCACCAGACGGGCCGGACGCAGCAATAGTCGTCTCAGGCGGAGCATTGGAGGCGCGCATGGGCGGCACAACAGGCCGACTGATCGGCGGTGGCGAGTGATCTAAAATTTGCTCCAAAAAACTGAGGTCAGTAGCACATGTCGCAGCAGGAGATAACTCGGCATAGGGAAATATGGACTCATCAAAAATCACATGGCGGGAGATAATGATCCTATTCGACACTGGATCAAAGCACCGGTACCCTTTGTGCTCAAGAGGATAGCCAAGGAAGACACATCGCACAGAGCGATGAGCAAGTTTATGAGGAGCAGTGGCGGAAAAGGTTAGGATAGCAGGCGCAACCAAAAACACGAAGGTGATGATAGGAAGGAGGAACGCCATAGAGAGCAAAGTATGGGGTGTTGTTGTCAAGTGTTTTGGTTGGGTGGCGATTGATGAGGTGTGTGGCGGTGTGAAGGGCCTCGACCCAGAAAGAGGCGGGAAGGCTAGCTTGAAATAGGAGGGTGCGCATTATGTTGTTCAAGGAGCGAAGCATGCGTTCGGCCTTCCCATTTGGGGGCGAGGTGTGTGGGCAAGACATGCGCAGTGTAACGCCCTTGGTAAGGAAGAAGGTGCGAGCCGAAGAGTTGTCAAACTCACGGCCGTTATCACATTGAACACTACGTATGGTGGTAGAAAACTGAGTGTGAACATAGGCAAAGAAATGTGATAAAGTGGCAAAAGTATCGGACTTAAGACGAAGAGGAAAAGTCCAAACATAATGTGAAAAATCATCAAGAATAACAAGATAATATTTATAGCCTGAAATACTCGCAATGGGAGAGGTCCAAAGATCACAATGAATCAACTCAAACGCAAAAGTTGTTCTAGTGGTGGAGCTAGTAAAGGGAAGGCGAACATGGCGACCAAGCTGACAAGCGTGACAGATGGTGGTGGAAGCGCCAGGAGGAATGACGGTCATGCGAGCAAGACGAGCGAGGGCGTCCTGTCCGGGGTGACCAAGGCGACGGTGCCAAAGAGTGGCGGAGTCGACGAGGAAGGAGCCAACGGGGGGCGACGAGGACGGACAAAAAGGATAGAGGTCGCCTGAGCTATTGCACCTGGCGATCACGTTCCTGGAATGAAGATCCTTCACAGAGAAACCAAATGGATCAAACTCAATGGTGCAATTGTTATCAGAAACAAAACGACGGACATAGATTAAATTCTTAATCATATGAGGAGAAACAAGGACGCCATTGAGAGAAAAAGAATTAGTCGGGCTATGGAGCAAAGTGGAGCCAACGGAGGTAACAGGGAGAAGGGATCCATTGCCAACAATAATGCTAGCGGGTGTATGAACAGAAGGTGTGTGAGAAAAAGAAAGGGTACCGGCATCCGAAGCCATGTGAGATGTGGCACCTGTGTCCATGTACCAATCACTGCTTGATGTAGACGGCTGTGTCAAGGAGACGGTGTGGAACGCATTTGCTAGGGTCTGTTGATCCCACACCGGCGCAAGAGTGCTAGGAGCACTGGTCCATGCAGGCGGCATAGATGCAGAAGTGCTGGGAGCACAGGGCCATGCAGGAGGCACAGGGGCGCCGTGACCAGCGCTAGGTGCGGAAAACTGACTGAGATGGCCAAGAGAGCCAACGCCGGTTGCACTGGAACGCGATGCTTGCGCGCGCGAAGGCGGGGGCTCGTCGCGACCGAGAAGACCACGTCCATCGCCCGCCACATCTGTATTGTGCCAGCCCAAGGGTTGTATGGACTGGGCCAAGTTGCCGTCGTCTTCTGTTGCTGATGACCGGAGGGCTGCTGCTGTTGAGGGGAGCCGGTGCCTTGGCCGCCACCATTACCGCGCCGACGGCGGTTACTGCGAGAGTTGCGGCCACCGCCGCCACCCGAGCCTCCACTGGAGTTGCCACCCGGGTTCCCGCCGTACCCAGTGACATGAGCGCCCCCAGGGTTGCGATCCGTTCCGCCGGTGGAACCAGCGGCCAGGAAGGCGGTCGAGACGCCCGAGGAGCGACTGCCCTTGGTGATTTCTTCGAGCAGCAACTGAGAGCGAGCCTCGACGAACGTAGGAAACGGCTTCTGTAGAGGAAGAATTGTTTGTAAGTGTTGAAAGCGCTCGTTCAAACCTTTGAGAAGGGTGAGGACGAGGGTGCGATCGGCGATGGGCTCGCCGAGGTCAGTAAGGCCGTCAGCCATAGTCTTGAGACGGCGACAGTAGTCGGTGACGGTGAGATCGCCCTGGGCGAAGCAGTGGAATTGCGTCGAGAGATTGAGAGCGCGCTGCTCCCGATTGCCCAAGAATTGGTGTTCAAGGGCGCGCCAGACGATGCGGGCGGTCGAGGAAGACGACATCACGATCTCGAGGAGCTCGGTGGAGATAGAGCCGTAAAGCCACGCAAGAACCACGCAATCCATCCGAAGCCAATCTGGTCGGTCGGGATGCGAGACGTTGGAGAGAACGTGGTCAGCAAGCGCGTACTTGCCGAGGATGATGAGGAAGAGGCCGCGCCATTTGGTGTAGTTAGACGCGGCGAGGTCGAGAGTGACGGGCACCAGCGTTTTGATGCTGAGGACGGCGACAGCCTGTGCATGGAGCGAGGCCGTGGCTGAAGGAATTAGCCCAAAATCAAACAACGCGAGGATTTTTGTCAGGCGACGAAACGCCTGCGGCGACGGAACGCCGTTTTTTTCTGTATTTTCTGCTCTCTCAAAACACAGCGTTTACAGGCTTTTTATAACGCATGCACGCAACGCACGCCACGCAACAACCCACGCCGCAACTCACGCCACGCAACGCACGCACGCGGACTCCACACGCAATGCACTCCATGCGTACGCGTAAACCACGCGGTCGTGGTTTATCCAACAATCACCCCCTAAACCACGACACCCCATGCACCCGACCTACATGAGTGCTAGCTCGTCGTCGCCTTCGACGAGCAGTGCTTTCTCCTTCCTCGGCTCACGGCAATCCCTGGAGATGTGGCCACGTACGCCACAGTTGTAGCACCTTCCTACTTTGGCGCGCGCGAACGCCTACTTGCACCCGAGCTCATGCTACTTGCGTCGTCGCCGTCGCCGCCGCCCGCCACCGCCCTTTGCACGGCCGCTGTTCTTGACGAACTCCATACGCGCTCGCTGCCTCCGTTGCCACGCCGCGCGCGCCTCCCATCGCTCCTCGGTGAGCAGCAATCGCCGACACCGTCCGCGATCGCCTCGGCACCGCACCGATCTTCGATAACTTCGAGTCGCCCAACCAGTTCCTCGAGCGACATCGTATTCAAGTCCATGAGCATCTCGATGGACACGGCGACTTGATTGTACTTCGCCGGCACCACGCGAAGCAGCTTCTTGACGACGCGCACCTCCTCGATGTTCTCTCCCAGCTCGCGCAATTCCGCAACGAGGAGCCGAGACGCATGGCGACCGTCGATGGACTCACCACCGTTGAATGCCACATTCTCGAATTCCTTGAGGAGCTTCGCGCGTTCGCCTCCGCACGCGCTTGTCGCCCATCCGCATCGTCTTCACAGCCGCCCATGCCTCCTTGGCACTTTTCTTCACGGCGAGACCCGAGCGCATCTCCGTCGGCACCGCGCGCAGGATGGCGGCCAACGCCAGCCGATCCTCGCGACGCTCGACGTCGCTCGTCTCCACGGCACGCCAGAGCCCGAGCGCCTCCAAGTTCACCTGCATCACCAACGCCCACTCGTGGTAGTTTGCCCGCGTCAACACTGGGAACTCCACCAACCCGCTGGACTCCTTGATGACGCGTTCCACCATGACCTCACGTCGTGTGTTGCTACCGCCGGACTTCGGGTCGTCGACGCCTTTCGGAGATGATGGCGGCGTACGCTCGTCACCGGCCATCAGCTTGCTGTCGAACTTCACCGGCTCTGATACCAAATGAAGAAATTAGCCCAAAATCAAACACTAGAACGCGAGGATTTTTGTCAGGCGACGAAACGCCTGCGGCGACGGAACGCCGTTTTTTTTTCTGTATTTTCTGCTCTCTCAAAACACAGCGTTTACAGGCTTTTTATAACGCACACACGCAACGCACGCCACGCAACAACCCACGCCGCAACTCACGCCACGCAACGCACGCACGCGGACTCCACACGCAATGCACTCCACGCGTACGCGTAAACCACGCGGTCATGGTTTATCCAACAGTGGCATCGTCTGCCAAGTCCGTGGAAGTAGGCGCCATCAGAGCCGGCGCAGGAGAGCCGAAGGAGGTGAGGACGGCGCGTACAGCATCGGCTGTAGCGGTAGCAATGGCATCCACGAGAGAGACACCGTCGGCAGCGCCAGTCATGCCGGTAGTAGGGAGAACGGCGGCTCGGGCGGCAGCGCCAGCCGCTGCCACGGCAGCGTCGAGAGCGGCCGACGCAGAGGTATCTTCGGGCGCGGCCATGGAACGCCAAGGCAAGGAGATGTTGCCGGCGAGAATATACACAAAGGTGGAGAGGAGCGGAAGCTTAGAATCGTAAACAATCTGATACCATGATAGCGTAGATATGCACAACGCAATGAATAGATTGATCACGGGGAGTACATATATATACCGGTATCTCTCCTCAATATCTCAACCGACTTATAGGAATAGAATCGGGAGATTGGAAGAGATATACGGTTGGAAGTACAATACCGTGCACGGCAACAATACCAAGCGTAATCAACCAGGAGTCTAACACTACCACGTCGAATGCAATGAGGGGACACCTAGCTGACGCCGTTTCTCAGAGATGGTGCACATGCGTTTCGGGCCTCCTCTGCGCCACAACCCCTTAGGAGAACTCATGCACCTTCGCCAGATGGGCACAGTGGCCGAGTACTAGTCGCAATTCTTGGTCCTATTGACCCGGACGAATTTGACTTAGGATCAATAGATACACTTGTTCACGCGGTAGACCTGTTAGAGCTCTTGCGCATTGACGTTGAGCTGGAAGCACCTCAAAGCTTGGAGTTTGCCATGAGCCTCGTTCGAGCATATGAACGACGGGCGCAGGTGGCCGTCAAGACAGCCCGACTGACCCTGATGCCTAAACAGGCTGGCAAAGGAGGTTTTCCCGCATGGCCAGGAGGGCCAGCATCCGCGACGTCCCAGACCACCTCATCAAACTCCGGGGAAAAGGTGGGCGCACCGGCCGGTGCGGCACGTGGCACATCAGGCGACTCATCGCAGCAGTACATCCACAAGTTGACACGGGCCCAGATGGAGGAACGGCGGCGTCTCGGACTCTGCTACAACTGTGAGGAGCCATACTCACCGCAGCATGTTTGCAAATAATTGTTCTACATTGAATTAGCACCAGAGATCCCTGAGGCCAGGCCTGTCATGGAGGAATTGGCGGCAGCTGAACCCGAGATCTTGCTGCATGCGCTTACGGGGGTCAGCACAAGCCGCACCATGCAGATGGGCATCATGGTTGGCAACTAACACCTTGTCGCCCTGGTGGATTCCAGATCGACACATAACTTCGTCAATGAAGCCACTTGTGTCTGCATGGGATTGCCCTTACAGGCGACACAGTAGGGTTTGTGGGTGGCCGTAGCCAATGGAGACCATCTATCCAGTGTAGGGTCCTGCCGCGGGCTGTCAGTCCAGATTGGACCTGAAGCATTCACCCTTGATTTCTGCTCTCTGCCATTGGCCGGCTTTGACGTTGTATTGGGCATTTAGTGGTTTGCTACCCTAGGGCCGGTCACATGGGATTTCACCAGCCTATCCATGTCCTTTTGGCGCGGGACTTGTTGGGTATCGATATTCGAATTTGCAAATCTGGACTTTTTGTGTATTCTGCACTAATCCAGGACCACGCTAGTGCACACAGAGGAAACATAGATGAAATATTGACCATATGCACAACTAATAAAGAAACAAACTCACCACAACTAATAAAGAAACAAACTCAAATATTAATAATTATCGGAGTTGCAACCTTATGGCTAAGCTTACAAATAATAGCCTAAAGGACTTAAAGAAACTAGCAGTGGAAGATAGAAATAAGCATAGTAGCCATTTGACATACACATAGGCAATTGACTGGGAAGCGAAGATTTAAGCCGCAAAGTCATTGATACGGTTCCTCTTCTTCAACTAAGCAAAAATAGGCATAAAGCCATGAGTACATTGGTACTCAGCAAGTTATTTGTAATAAAAATGCAATATAGTATGCAAGGCTTACCGAATGATGGCTAAGTGGCTATTTTGTAGAAAATAATAATTTGAAGTGAATACAATAAATAGATTGAAAGCACACTTTGAGAATGAATAATAAGTAAATAATCAAAGAAATTGAGAGTAATCATAAGGGAACTGACTATTCATTCTAATGAACCACCCATGAACTAACCATTCACGTAAGAACCACCAATGAACTAACAATTCACTTTCTATACTTAACCCAACTAAATTCTATGAAAACTCTACCCCTTGTGTGAAATCACCGAGTATTGTCCATATCCGAGGGCACAACAATTTGAATAATTTTGCACTCTACAGAGATTGCACAACTTTACCCACATGATGTGATCATCCTCACATTAAAGAAAATCACAACAAGGCTTTTACAATACTCAATCTCAACCTGACCTCGCCCACTAAGGTTTCGCCATTGAGTAGGTAACCACCTAGTCGATAATCAACCCTTCTTGCGCCAATAAAACATCAGTGGCAAAATCAAAATTGAGACTTCACAAATTATTATGCCAGGTCAATACTAGACATGTGGTTTGTACGATAAGACTCAGATCAATGACGCACAAAGTTAAATCCTTAAATATTACCCAAATAAAACATCCACATCCTAAAGTACTAACCACACTTCCACCTTTACTGTACAATCATTCGTCAAAGTGAAAACTATTTTGTGTAACCACCATCCATGACACTACCCATGCCATGGTGCACAAGTTTTATAATTGTGGCTAACCATCACGATTCAATATCTCATTAAGTCAAAATTAATTAATCACATGTGATGATGAACCCAACAAGACTACACGCATGGCTAAGCATATTAAATGTACAACCCATATGACACTAGTATTGTATCACTAGATAAATACTTATCCTATGGGGACAATAGAATCATGGCATTCAAATTACCAAGGAGGAATTAATTAAGTTGGATAATAACTACTAGGTGCAAATGTTTGGAATTTTGGCAGCACTATCCGGATTTTTAGCTCAAGGGCGTGCAAGCTGTTTTCGAAGGACGAGAGAAATGTCATGGTCGGGCAGCGCTACGTCCGGAGACCCACGCAGGTGAGTGTGGCAGCAAAGTCGGGTCTAGCCATTAGACGGATGGAAGCAACAGCGATAGGGTCCATGACCAAAGCGGAAGTGGCAGGGGAGCAGTCCGTGCCGGATGTGATACATGACCCGGATGGCATGACTGAGCTTCCATCGGTTTGAGTTAGACTTGTTAGGATGATCTCCACCCAGGTCTGGCCCAACGGCCACCTGGGCCTTTGAGCTCGCGCCCTGATCGGGGGCGCCCAACCCTAATGGTTGGTGGGCCCCTGTCACACTGCGCTATAAATACAGGTGGGGGCCGGCGGCTCTGATCACGAGGTTCGACGGAGCCGTACACCCCACCGACAAATCCCTAACCCGATCTCGAGGGGGAGCGCAGCCAGTGACGGGAAGCGCCACTGCCACGCCGCTCCTGGACGGCGCCGCCACCGGACTTCACCACCGACGTCCCAACTCCACCGACTCCATGGCGGACGCCTCTGCACCGGCAACCAAGACCACGGATGGTCGGTAACCCTAAAACCCCTCTCATTACTCTCTGTTGTTTTAGATCTAGACGCGTTATCCTTTGTTCATCCCGAATAGCAACCCTACCCTAGCAGATCTACTTCTAGTGATCCTAAGAAAGACACCAACAATGGTATCAGAGCACCTAGACGTAGAACTGAGATAGGGGAAAAGAAAAGAAAGAAAAGAAAGGAAAGAAGAACCCTAACCCTACCCGAACCCTAACCCTAGAATAGAAACCGGGTACTTACCGGAGCCGCCATCGTCGTCGCTGGCGTGGGGGAGATCGGCCGAGCCTTGGGCTCGCCGGCGCTCCATGTTCTAGCCACCGTCGGCGCCGGCGTCAGATCCGAGCGTGCGCGCTCGGAAGGGCACCGACACGGAGCCGCTCGACGGCGGCGCGCTCCCTCTCAGGGGAGCGCGCACGCCGGCGAGAGGGCCCGCGGCGGCGCCGGCTCCTTCTTCTTCTCCGGCGGCGTGGACGAAATCGCCGCCGCCGCGCTTCGCTCGCTCGGGTGCGGAGAGAGAGAGGGGAGAGGGACGAATGATTAGGGTTTTCGGGGGGCGTCCGCCGCGCGGTTTTGATCGGGCGAAAGAGGCGCTGAGCCGTCGGATGGCAACGAGCGGCTGCGATGGCGCCGAGCGCATCGGGCGGCTTCGCCCAGCGGCGAAGAATCCCGCCAGTGCCCGTGTTGTGGCGGCGCGGGCGGCGCGACGTCCGCGCGTGGCGCGTGAGGCGCGTGAGGCGGCGTGGCGCGTGAAGGAGCGTGCGCGCGTGGGCGCTGAGGACCGCGAGAGAACGGCCGGGCGGGCGCGCGTGAAGCGCCGGCGCGCGCGCGTGTGGCGTGGCCCGTGGGCCGCCGCGCGCGAGGCGTGCCGTGCGCGCTGCCGCGCGCGGCCAGCCGCCGTCTTGCCGTGGGCGCGATTGCGCAGGCGGGCCAAATGGCCGGTTTGCACAGTAAATCAAGAAAAATTGATTTTATTTTTTCAGAAGCATTCTTTTGATGATTTTTGTTAAGTTTGAGATCAAATTTCAGTACAATTTTGATCCAAAACCAGAATTTTTTCCGCTGCGAGCTAAAGTTTATTATCTTCTTATTAAATTCGAACCAACGGGAGAATTTAATTTTGAAGAGCAGAAATTTTATGTTTTCTCTAATTTTAATTGGAACCAACGGGAAAATTAAAATTAGAGGAATAGTTGCATCTATTTACAGTTCAGGTTTATAATTTTGCTATTTTCTGACCAAAGTTGATGATAGCAATATTATAAATTGATTTATTCATGAATTTATGCATTAATTCTATCTTCTGCCCAACGGTGATGTAGAATTAATGTACAAGAATTTTTGCATGTTTTAATTTTGACCAACGTTAAATCAAAGCATGCAATTATTATATTATTATGTTTCCTCACTATTTCTGATACTGTTTCAGGACTCAACCCCATGGCATACATCTCGCACATCCCGGCACTTGATGGGAACAATTATCGGGTCTGGCGAGAAAAATATGATTTGGCACTTGCGCTGTCCGAGAATGACTTAGCCCTCACCTCTCCGTGTCCTACTGAGCCAGAGGACCCGGTGAGGGCAGAAAATGAGACTGATGCTGATTTCACTGCCCGAAAGCGTGATCATGCAGAAGTCAGAATGAAATATGATCTTGAGAAAAAGAAATGGGACATCTCGAATCGCAGTGCTCGATGGTGGCTAAGGCCACCATTGCAGATCCAATAAGGGATCCATCCTGCATCGTGACAACGCCACGCAGTATCTACAGTAAAGTAAAGAATCGCCATTGGGTCTTCAAAGGCCACAGCAAGCACGCTGATTAAGAAACTAGTGAATGAGAGATACTCTAGTGGTGGAATAAGAGAACACATATTAAAGATGAGCACAACGGCAGCTAAGCTAAATTCAATGGATATGGGGCTCAAGGATGAGTTTCTAATTCATTTGATTTTTGCTTCTCTGCCAAAAGAATTTGACACTTTTGTTGTTAATTACAACATGCAGCCCGACAAATGGGATATAGAAAAGCTCATTGCAATGTGTGTGCAAGAAGAGGAGAGGCTTAAAACCTCACAGGGTGACTTTGCAAACCTTGTGAAGAACAACAAAAGAAAGAACTTTAATGCCAAACCACAAGGGAAACCTCAGTGGGATAGTAGCTCCTCTTCTAAGTCACAGGGAAAGGTTCCCCAGTTTCATAAGCCCAACCAATTTACAGTAGACAAAGACACTGTAAATTTTGTAAGAAGAAGGCGGGGCACTATCAGAGGGATTGCCCAGAGTTCCTGAAGCATCTGTTGAAGAATGGTAAGGATGTCATTACATTTATAGATGAATCCTTGTATTTAAGTTATGAAAAATCTACTTGGTGGATTGACTCAGGTGCAACTGTTCATGTTGCTAATTCATTCTGAGGATTCCATACGAGGAGGACCCTACAAAGAGGAGAAAGAACAATTAAAGTTGCGAATGGAATTGAAGCCGAAGTCGAGGCCATTGGAGATCTCTCTTTAGAATTTCATGATGGTTTTGTACTTAGGCTTTCAGACGTTCTTTATGTACCCTCTTTGCGCAGAAACTTAATAAGTGTGTCGAAATTAGATGATGATGGTTATGATTGCCATTTTGGTGATGGCAAATGCAGACTTGTGTTTAATAATAAATGTGTTGGTCTTGCCTTCCGACAAGACAAGCTTTATTTATTATCACTTTCTGAGAATGTGAATCATGTGACCATTGAGAATGAGAATACCTCTTCGTCTATGAATGAAAGTAAAAAGCGGAAGATAAATCATGATGCATCGTCGAAATTATGGCATTGTCGTTTAGGCCATATTTCGAGGGGGAGAATAGAACGATTGATTAAGAAAACACTTCTTCCGCCATTAGAATTTTCAGATTTAGAACAATGTATTGATTGCATAAAAGGAAAATATGTTAAGAAAATAAAGAAAGACGCCAAACGAAGCGCAGGAAATTTAGAAATAATTCACACAGATATCTGTGGTCCATTTCTTGTGAAAAGTGTGGATTGTTATGATTCATTTATAACATTCACAGATGACTATTCGCGTTATGGCTATATTTATCCAATTAAAGAAAGAACAGAAGCATTGGATAAATTTAAGATATTTAAGGCTGAAGTAGAAAATCAGCACAATTTAAAGATTAAGATAGTAAGATCCGACCGTGGGGGGGAGTACTACGGTCGGCATACCCCGTATGGCCAAGTTCCTGGACTTTTTGCAAGGTTCTTACAGGAAAATGGCATAGTTGCCCAAGACTCTACCCGGCGAACCTCGTGAGAATGGAGTGGTGAAAGACGCAACCGCACCTTAATGGATATGGTGAGAAGTATGATAAGTTACTCCACGCTACCGATAAGTTTATGGATGGAGGCGTTAAAAACCGCCATTCATATTCTTAATCGAGTACCAAGTAAGTCGGTACCCAAAACACCGTATGAGTTATGGACAGGAAGAGAACCCTCACTTAACTATTTACGTGTGTGGGGTTGTCCTGCTGAGGCTAAAGTTTTTAACCCAAACATAGGGAAGCTAGATCCCAAGACAGTCAGCTGCCATTTTATTGTCTATCCAGAAAAATCGAAGGGTTATCGCTTCTATTGTCCTGACAGACATACGAAGTTTGTAGAAACAAGACATGCTGTCTTCTTGGAGGAAGAGATGATCAGGGGGAGCAGAGTAGCGCAAGAAATTAACCTAGAGGAAAAGCGGGTACATGTGCCCATTCCGATGGTTCAGGAACCATTTTTCACGCTACCTGTTGTTGCTACACCAACAGCTGCAGACATCAGAGTGACAAAGACTGTTGTTAGTTCTCCGTGGAAACGATGAGTGAACATGAGGAACCTGTCCTTCAGGATCCCATAGAACCCATTGTAACCCAAGAGGAAGAGCAACAACAGCCTCACACAGAACAAGCATCGAATAGCGAGGGACTCAGAAGGTCTCAAAGAGTCAGAAGATCAGCTATCCCTAATGATTACGAAGTCTATGAAACTGAGGATTTTCAAATGGAGGGTGATCCCACCTCTTTTGAAGAAGCCATGAGAAGCGCTCATTCATCCAAGTGGCTTGAAGCTATGCAGGATGAAATGAAGTCAATGAGTACCAACGGTGTTTGGGACTTAGAAATTATTCCTAAAGGAGCCAAAACAGTAGGCTGTAAATGGGTCTATAAAACCAAATGTGACTCTAGAGGGAATATAGAAAGATTTAAAGCGCGACTTGTGGCAAAAGGCTTTACGCAAAGAGAAGGCATAGATTACAATGAGACATTTTCTCCAGTCTCGTGTAAAGATTCTTTTAGAATAATAATGGCACTTGTAGCTCATTATGATTTAGAATTGCATCAGATGGATGTAAAGACGGCGTTCCTAAATGGGGATTTGGAGGAAAATATTTACATGGCACAACCGAAAGGTTTTGTTGTGGAAGGAAAAGAACGTATGGGATGCCGCCTGAAGAAATCCATTTACGGATTAAAACAAGCATCAAGGCAGTGGTACTTGAAGTTTGATAGTACAATAAGAAGTTTTGGGTTCAAGGAGAATGTAGAGGACAATTGCGTGTATGCAAAGTTTAAGAATGGGAAATACATTTTCCTAATCCTGTATGTGGATGACATCTTACTTGCTAGTAGTGATGTTAACCTATTACAAGAGACCAAGAAGTTCTTGTCCTCGAATTTTGATATGAAGGATCTTGGTGAAGCTTCGTTCGTTCTAGGAATAGAGATTCACCGAGATAGAACTAAGGGGGTTTTAGGTTTATCTCAAAAGGCATACTTAGAAAAGGTTCTAAAGAAATATAGTATGCAAAATTGTAAGCCTTCACCTGCTCCTATAGTCAAGGGCGACAGGTATGGGGAATTTCAATGCCCCAGGAACCAATATGAGATCGATCAAATGAAAGCGGTTCCATATGCTTCAGCTGTCGGAAGCTTGCAGTATGCTCAAGTGTGTACGCGCCCTGACTTAGCGTTTGTCACCGGGTTACTTGGCAGATTCCAGAGCAATCCTGGAATAGAACATTGGAAATTAGTAAAGAAAGTCTTGCGTTATTTGCAAGGAACAAAAGGCCTCATGATGACATACAGAAGATCAGATTCACTCCATATAGTGGGGTATACAGATTCTGATTATGTGGGAGATGATAGAAAGTCGACATCCGGATATGTATTCACTCTTGCAGGAGGAGCTATATCGTGGAAAAGCTCAAAACAAACCGTCACTACATCATCCACAATGTATGCCGAGTTTGTAGCATGTTATGAGGCCACGGGGCAGGTGAATTGGCTAAAGAAATTCATACCCGGGTTGAAAGTGGTAGATGACATACATAAGCCACTAAAGTTATACTGCGATAATGAACCAGCAGTATGCTATGCTCACAACAATAAGTCAAGTGGTGCTGCCAAACACATTGACATAAAGTATTATGTTGTGAAAGATAAAGTCCGGGATCATATAATCAGTCTTGAGCATATAGGGACAGAAAAGATGCTCGCGGATCCGCTCACAAAAGGCTTACCGCCCAATGTGTTCAGAGAACACTTAGCCGGCATGGGTTTACGGGAAAGCCTATGATTCCTGGACAATAAGGGCCCAGTTGAGAGTACATTTCAAAACAGAGAAGTGCATTGTGGCTGTTCAATCTAATGGCATAAGACCGTGACGATGAGGCACGCTCTATGCACTGATCTGTGATGGAATGAGAAAAGCAATGAGTGACAAGTATGGAGTTTAAGTATAAGTTGAGATCAAGGGGGAGAATGTTAGGATGATCTCCACCCAGGTCTGGCCCAACGGCCACCTGGGCCTTTGAGCTCGCGCCCTGATCGGGGGCGCCCAACCCTAATGGTTGGTGGGCCCCTGTCACACTGCGCTATAAATACAGGTGGGGGCCGGCGGCTCTGATCACGAGGTTCGACGAGCCGTACACCCCACCGACAAATCCCTAACCCGATCTCGAGGGGGAGCGCAGCCAGTGACGGGAAGCGCCACTGCCACGCCGCTCCTGGACGGCGCCGCCACCGGACTTCACCACCGACGTCCCAACTCCACCGACTCCATGGCGGACGCCTCTGCACCGGCAACCAAGACCACGGATGGTCGGTAACCCTAAAACCCCTCTCATTACTCTCTGTTGTTTTAGATCTAGACGTGTTATCCTTTGTTCATCCCGAATAGCAACCCTACCCTAGCAGATCTACTTCTAGTGATCCTAAGAAAGACACCAACAAGACTTTCCTATCTTTAGTGTTGCTTTCCAATTCAGATTAGCATTAGATAAGGTATTACAGATTTGCTTGCCTCTTTGAAGTTTGAAAAGGATTTTAGGGATCACCCATACATATGGGCTATCAGATTATTGAGAAGAAATAAGAAAGAGTATTACCTTCTATCTCTTCTCCCTTGCGGCTATGTGCCTGACGGCGCATTTCCCTCCTACAGCCAGCACGGCGTCATGTCGCCGGCGGCTGTCTCACTCCCATCCACCCATTACACACTCCTACAACCTCCGCAGCTTGAGCTCGGGCCATAATAGAAATAATACAATATCATTAGGAAATGGAGCTGACCAGTAGAAATCTCCCCTACGATCATGAAAGTGAATTTTGAAATCACCAGCTACCTCTGTTGATCCAGGCTCCCCAGGCAATACAAAAACCAAAATCCCCTTCTTTGGTGCACTAAACCAGAGATCTTCTGGCTGAAAATATTGGTAAGGTTAGTTTCCAGAGGAGATCAGAGGAATAACATCCACACGTTTAGCACAAGAGTCGAGGATCTACAGTAGTAGAAGCTTCCATAGGTCATATGTCATGGCGTGTCTAGCGTAAGGGCCGTTAGGCCTGACTGAGGTGTCCTTGGACTCAATTGGCACGATGGCGCCGCTCACCGGCAGCCACACCACAAGGGCAGGAGAGGAGGAAAGTTAAGAACACTTCTTATTTCTTGCTTAAGAAAAAGAGATGACAATGTCATGCTTATATAAAGCCGGCCATGTAACAATCCGCGCGATCAACATGGCTGCGCTACAGTGCTGCGGGCTTATTTGGCACTATTCATAAGTTTCGTCTTTTTCTGAATTTTTGGCTTTTTTTGAGCTTTTTTGCCGGTTCTTTTTTCCCATATTTGTTTGTATTATACGTAATGGGCTAACATATTTTTTATATTTTTAAATTTTATTAAATTTAATTATGCTAAATAAGCCTCATCACTTCTGATTGCTTTTTCACCAATTCAAGATGTTTTCAGCCATAAGCCATGAGCTTTTCAGCTGAACCGATCACCCCCCTAATATTATCTTTCTAACTAATAAAGATAATCTTCTTTGTAGATAAGACCATATTCTATCATTAACTTGATAGATAAGGAATCCGGAGGACCTAGCTATTATGGTTGCTGCCCTCCTCTGGAGTGCCATCACATAGGCCCTAATGGGCTGCACGTGACATCAATCATAGATGGCAGCAAAATAACAGAGCTTGAAATATTTTTTCATGTTTTTGGTACTTTGTTTTAGGGGGAACAGAAAAGAGAACCCTACTAAACTATATTAAAGAAAACCTGAAACAAAGAAAAAGAAAAATAAAGAGAAAACAAAGTAGGCTGCTCAAACAGCAACATTCACAAATTCCAAACGGAATCTTTCTTTCTAGCATTGCTGTTGTATTTAGTTTCCAGAAAGCAAAACCCAGAGAAACGCACAATCTTTTAGCATGCATCAATTTTTCCAGACAGATCTAAAAGTGGAAGTTAGCATATCTCCTGAAAGAAACACAATACACTTTTCGTGTAATATTCACTGGATTTTGTCGTCAGGAGAGATGTTTGGGGGCAAAAACATGGACAATCATGATTTGTAAATCCTGAAACTCTTGTGAAACAATTTCACTGGATTTCATGATTTGACAATAGCCTCAAGATAGATATGCTAACTTGGTAACCTTAACTGTTTGGCCTGGGTTCAATGCTCGGGTCAAACAGAAGCAAAAACCTCTTTTCAGCAAAGAAAAAAAGCATCAAGAAAGCTCCTGCACTGATAAAAATAAAAAAGTTAAGATCTCATGTTCCCTAAAAAAGTAAAAAAAAAGAAGTTAAGATCTCATGCACTGAAGCTATCAAATTTAGCGAATGAGAAGAGCAGAGGATAATCCATTGGCAATACACCACATAGCCATGAGTCAAGACTAGAACACAATCTGCCACTTTCAAAGTTCATCCTTTGCAATGCATCTTGAAACAATTGTGAAACAGCTCTCTATTTTCACTATTGCAAAAAGCAGAAAGCCAAAAGCCAAAAGTAGGGTCCAAGGTGCTTTCAAAACTGTACTACCCAAAAGTAGCTGCTTCTAAAAAAGCAGCTTCTGGTTTTCACCCCTTTGGTTGGCTTTTGGCTTTTTAGAAGCAAAAACAGCTCCCAAAAGCTCAACCAAAGGCACCCTAAGTACTTATCTGCTTAAGGGCAGACTGCCACCAAAACAATCCCTTTCTACTAATCGCATTACAGAATTGGACTAATAATGCTGCCATAAAAACTGCACCTATGGAATGGCTTCTTTGTGCTTATATGTATAGAGGAAAATGGGAAGCAATGCAATGTTTTTCCTTTTTATATTTATCTTCTTTTTTAAAGCAAACAATGTATTGGCCATGCTACCAGACATATCCACATTGTAACACTCCAATTCCTTTCAATTTGGGAGATACACCAGCGTGAACTGCAGTTGTAGGACAAGGACGGGGAGTGTCTCCAACTACAGGAAAAGCCCCAAGAACTCCGCAATCACAAGGGAGAGGACAAGTTAACCACATCACCGCAAAAGGTGCCCCAGGGGCAGCAATCATGCCTGGTAAGCTTCAATTTGGTTCAAACAAATAAGCAGCTTAAGAGCACAGCAAGGAACCAAGAGCTGCATTTTCCTCTCCTTTCTTTTTCCTAGTCTGTCCGAATCTCGGAGACGAGATTCTTTCTAAGGGGGGTAGATTTGTAACATCCCAAAATTTGCTTTCTGGAAAAATTTAAATTCAAATTAATTATTTTAAAGTAATTGGATTTTACTTGGCCTTTCTGAATTTTCTGGAGTTCAAAACCTATTTTTAAAATTTAAAAAGTAATTTAAAGTATGAAAATAAATACCAACAGTAGTTGGAAATAATTTTAACTAGTCCAAAATATGTCCAGAAGCTTCTGTGAATTTTTCTGGAATTTTTGGAGGTATTTTCATATTTTTCTGAGGCCTAAATAATTTCCTAGCCTTTTCTGAAAATCTAAATCAAATTCTAAAAATAAAAATTCCTCCCCCTCCCTCCAGCCGACGCGTGGATGGCCCAGATCCTCCACGTCGCCGCTTGGCCAATCCGGCGCCTCCCTTCCTCGGCGCCTCGCGGCCCGGCCGTCGTCGGCGGCCCGCCTTCCTCCTCCTCGCCCGACGCGTGGACGGCCTGGATGAGCCACGTCTCCACGCCCGGCCCGATCCACTGCTCCTTTCCACTTAACCGCGCTGCCGCCCGATCTTTTCCCCGAGCCGCGTGGCAGCAATCCGCGCCGCCCGCACGCTCCCTCCCCCCTCTCACTGCGTGTGGGTCCCGCCTGTCGGACCCGTTGTCCCCGCGGAGCCGCCTCCTTCCTTTTCTTCCCCCTCTTTCCTTCTTTGCGTCGGCGACCGTACCTGAGCCGAATCCGGACCTTCCCCGGCCTCCTCTCTCTGGTTTTGGAAGCCCTGATCGCCCCGCGACCGAATCCCCGATTCTCCTCGCCTCCCCTTCCTTCGGCGCCCAGTAGGGGTAGCTGCTATACCAAGCATAGCAGACACGCCGCCTCGAGCCCTCTTACGGGACGGCGCCTTCATCCTCGGTGCATCGCCGTCTTGATGCTGTGAAGATGTGGGCGCGCGGTCCGCCACGGCAAGGCCCAAGGCCTCGCACACGCGGTTTATTCGCCCCAACCCCGCTTCCGCGGTTGCGGACTGCTGCTCATGCTCCCTGCCGGTATACAACCCGAGGAATACGCGCGCGGCCCGCTCCGCGTCCTCCAAGCTAATCTCTAAATCAAAGCAGGAAAAAAAGCAGGGGGTCAACATGTAGTGCACTCCGCGCGAGCAGAAGGGGAGATCCCGTCAGCACTTACGAGGATCGGCGGACGCCGGTAGTACGCAGACCGACGGCTGAACGTTGTCATCCTGCCGCTTCTCAACAGTGAGACGCCAGTCACAGGCAAGCGGCGTCACACCGTACATCACATACTCTTCGGCGAGGTCGCGCATATTGAAGCGGGCGGCCACGCCTGCGAGTCGCCGGGCCCTTCGCCTGTCTTCGTCGTCCAGCGTCCGATCGGGCGAGGTCTTAAATGCGATCGGCTGGCTCGTACACTCGAGGCCGCTCCCGCTCTCTACACGGTGGTAGAACCACCGCTTCATCCAGTGGGACTCCCACTTCCCGCGAGTCGAATTCGCAGGGAAGAGCTTGCTGCAAGATGGCCGAAGAATGAAGGTGACGCTGCCGAAGTTCGACAGCGTCCCGTACTTCCGATCCTTGGGCTGGAACCGTGCACAAGGCCCAACTGTATACGGCGAGCCGGGCCACGGCGTTCGGAGTCAGTTGTGCCAGCTCCGCAGCACGTCGCCCACAATCGCCGCCACCGGGATGCGGAGCCCTGCGTCAAAAAAGGCGACGAACACAAGCGCCTCTGACCTCTAGGGGCACGGTTTCGTCTCGTCGGCGGCGGGCAATCGTACCGCCTGGCGCTCGAATAGCTTCCCCTCGCGCAGCAGTCCTTCAATTGTTTTCTCGGTGTGAGACCCGGAGTAGGAACTTCCGGACCCCCCTGTGCATTACAGTACTAGTCCCAGATCAAAGCTAGTACACACAGATAACCAGAAAAAAAATGGTACATTGCCATCCACGATTTATTACAATAATAACTGAAGTTTTACATTGGTCATTGCCTTACAAAGGTTCACAGAACCTTAAAACGAAAATAAACACAGCGGAAGCAAAAAGAAACTAAAGCAAGACCCATCAATACGCCACAGGCAATTGACTGGGGAAACGCAACCTAGAAGTCCGGAAAGCCTTCGTTGAATCCATCCATGAAGTAGTTGTAGTCCGCGTCTTGAGCTTCGACTCCCTCTGAGAGTTATTTTTAAGTGTAGCATGTGAGTACATAAATGTACTCCGCAAGTCTTGGGAAAGATGCATAGATGCAAGGCTTCACAAAGGAAGGCTATATGGTTCTTTTGCAAAAATCAGCATTTTATTTCAAATCTACATAATTACTTCAAAGGCCATTTGATAAACATCTTGTTTTTCATAAATGAAATTAGTTAAATAACTTAGTGAAGGTTAAACCACCAACACTAAAATCTCAGGCTATCTGCCAACTTTCAAAACTCAAAGTTAAACCACGATCCGTTACACCACCAGATTTAAATCACGAGTTATACCACTCTCAAGTTTGACAAACCATTTTATTTTGAAATCAAAATCAATCTTCTACCATGTGAATGCATTCCTTGCCGCCCTTGACCGTGGGCACGGCTATTCGAATAGTTTATTACTCTGCGAGTTTGTACACTTTACCCACAAAAGATAAATTATCTTAATAGTCAACATGCTTCCTTTGGCATGAGACCCAGATAAAATATCACAAAGCCTTTCACCTACTCCAAGATAGCTAGATACCACCCGCTAAGGTTTCACCACAACTCGAATCCACGAGTGGAGCCCTCTTGCGCCGTATGAGTACGATAAACCCCGTCCCTCACTATGAGTAACCAGTACACCTCGGCACTCAATACACCATGGTGATATCTAAACTACACCTTTATAGGTTAGTTAGCTAGGTCGTACCCATATAGACTTGTGGTTGCACTGTTTTGCTCGATCGGACAAACACAAGCGTCGGTCCTTAAACGACCGTGGTGGCTCATTCACAATCCAAAATTCTCGTGCTAAACCGCACTGCCAAGCCTTCCATCCACCTCGTCAATTTTTACTTTCAACTTCATTTTTATTTTGAAATTACAGTGGTAACATACATTACCACTTTTCAAACAAATCATGAAATCCAAAACATTCATTGTCCATTTTCTCATATGAGCATTTTTACATTTATCAGCTAAACTAAGCATTTGCTAGTATTCTAAATTTAACAAGAATAATAATAACTCATTATTGAGCCAAAAATCATCCTAAGTTGACAAGGGTACATGGTAAACAATTTCCAAAGGAAGGCATAACAAGGTTGGCATTTAACTAAATTTTCTAAATTTAAATTATCACTTTATATCACATAGCCATGCAATAATTTAAAATAACTACAAAAACTATTTTAAAAACATAGGAGCAAGATGGTCAAAGGAGACTTGCCTTCTTGCGCGCTAGTTGGTCCTTCTTGCTGCGGCTCGACGAACTCTTCGGCGACGTCGGTTTCTACGCGCGAAACAACAAAACAACCAAATAAACAAATACAAATAAAAATCACAAAAATATAAAATATATACTGCAACATAGATTATGATTTTAGACAAATTTAGAAATTTGAATCACTAGATTCGGAGTTCGGACGAGGGAGAACGAGCGATTGGAAGTTTGATCGGTTTGGAAATTCCAGAAAATGCAAAACGGGGGAATATTCTCTGGAATCTTATTTTGGCTGATTTTTGGGGTATTTTGGAGTGTATGACATGTGGGGCCCGGTTGTCATTGACTAACAAAAATTTTGACAAGCCCAAACCGAAAATTGCCTTGCCCTGGAATTGAACTCACAACCTCATGCATGCATGCACTAACATGCACCCACTAGCCAAGTGAGCACTTGGTATTTCTTGACAAGGGAGCAACAACAAATCAAATAAACATGGTTGAACATGTCTAGCAAAGGAAACACAGCCATGTACGCAGGGGCGCGCACGCCCGGCGACCTCGCCGGCGACCGCGGCGGAGGCGGGCGGCGAGTGGCGGCGGGGTAGAGGAGGTGGCGGCGCACCTACCGGTGGCGGAGGAAGGCCGGGCGGTCGGCGGCAGCGGCAAATGGAGGCGGCGGCGGAGTGCTGCGGGGTGGTCGGCGGGAGATGGCCGGGCGGTGGCGCACGGCGGCAAGGCGGCGGCGCGCGGCTGCGGAAGAGTAGGGGGTGAGGGTCGCCCGAATAAGAGGGAGGAAAGGGGAGAGAATGGTGAGGGAAGGCCAATTTATAGAAAGAGAAGGGAGAGGAGAGGGTTTCGGTTTTTAGAAGGTTAAAGGACGGGGAACGGCCGGGAGATTGATGAGGGTGATTAGGGCGTCCGTTTCCATGTTTTAATCGGGTGTTAAGTGGGAGAAACGGCGGAGTTTCGAAGCTTTTATTTGTCATCCATGGTGGAGGAGAGAGAGGGTGGGAGGAGGAAGAAGAAGAGGTTGAAGAAACATATGACATGTGGGGTCCATGTGTAATAGAGAGGGAGAAGAAGTGAAGGGTTACGGGCCGTTAGATTTGCGACACGTGGCAAGTGGTTGTGTTATGGCTCTTGGATTTTATGAAAGGGTAAGTTGTGGTGAATGGCTAGGATTAAAACGTGGAGAGAGGTGGATTTAATCTGAGAACGACACGTGGCGGGCTAGGAATAATTTGATTTTTATTTTCGGAATAAATTTCAGCAAATACTAGAAACTTTATAAACGTTTGGAAAAATAATATTTAATGTCTAAAAATTCCAGAAAAATTATATAATATTCCTGGAAGCATTTTAGACTTAGTAAAAATATTATTAATTTCAAATTTGAATTTTATAATTTTATAAAATACCTTTTAACTTTAAAAATTGATTTTAAACTCTAGAAAATTCTCAATAATTACTTACAAATTTAGGGAAGATTAGGAAAAATAAAATAAACTCTTTTTGGCTTTAATAAAAATTTTAAAATACCTTTTCTTACTTTAAATTTTGAAATAAAATCCAGAAAATCAAATAAAAGCCAAGTAAAATCCAATTACTTTAAAATAGTTAATTTGAATTTAAATTTTTCCAAAAAGTCAAATTTTGGGATGTTACACTCGGTCACGAGCGAGGGGCCCAGCTCGCCGGAAAACGAGCCTTCCTTCTCCGCTGCCAGCCACCACTTGTCCGCCGCCGCTGGGTCGCGTTCGCCGAGCGAATATTTCACCTCCAGCCGTGATGACCGCCGGCGAACGCCGCAGTCACCAGCCGCCTGGCCGCGCTTGCCACCGGAGGCCATCGCTTCTCACAGAAGAGTGCAGCAGTGGAAATATCATGGAGTGTAGAGGGCGGTGCAGGTGAAAAGAAGGCATAGAAGTGCGGGGCGCTGTTGCGGGGGCTATTTCAAGCCACCTCGCCCTGATGGCTACAGCCGAAGCGTCGCGATGGTCCACGTGCCGAACGTGACCGCAGCCGCACGATTCCCCATAACCGAAGACGGGGCATCGTGGCGGTACGCTCCACGCGCGACCGCAGAAGCAAGGACCATCAGCGCATGACGCCCCAATGTCCTCCCGCCTCGTGGCAACCCCCGCACCTTCGCCCGCAGTAAGACCGCCCCCGGTGCTCGGCCTAGGACCGCGATCGGAGGAGGGCCCCTTCACACAAAGGCCAGCTGGTGGGTCACAACCTCGGGCGAGAGGTCGAAGCCCGTCGCCGGAATATGTTTACAAGCTCGGCATGACAACTGGCGGTCACAGGGGACGGCGGAAGATGGCCAGACCATTCGACGTGACCATAAACCGCCCGCCACGTGTCCTTCTTCCCTCGGGAAGGGGCGAGCAGCCACGGTCACGCATCCGTTGACACCCTACGGTGCTTCAATCACAAACCGCCGCGTGCCCTACACACGGCGGCGCGGACCGCACGACAGGACAGCTAACTCTGACAAGCCAGGGGCCGGCGCGATCCCCGGAACCATTAAAGCGCATTACCAGATCGTGGGGATGCAATAACCGCAGGCGCAGTGGTATCCGCAGTGCGCAGTTTCAACCCCAACCGCAACATTGAGCCTCCGCAGTGACAGGCTCCGGTCCTGGCTTCGGCTTCGGCTCGCGCGCGCCCGCCTCGACTAGGCGCCAGCTCCGCGGCCACCCGTTCGAAGGGTGAGGGACGGAGCGCTCGCGCGTCTACCTCGATTAGGCGTCACCTTCGCTTCCACTCGTTCGAAGGGTGAGGGACGGAGCGCTCGCACGTCTACCTCGACTAGGCGTCAGCTCCGCTGCCACCCATTCGAAGGGTGAGGGACGGAGCGCGCGCGTCTACTTCGACTAGGCGTCAGCTCCGCTACCACCCGTTCGAAGGGTGAGAAACGGAGCGCGTGCATCTACTTCGACTAGGCGTCAGCTCCGCTGCCACCCGTTCGAAGGGTGAGGGACGGAGCGCGCGCGCGTCTACGTCGACTAGGAGCCAGCTCCGCTGCTACCCGTTCGAAGGGTGAGGGACGGAGTGCGCGCGTCTACTTCGACTAGGCGTCGGCCGCGCCACCCGCTCAGGGTGAGGATGGAGCGCGCGTCTACCTCGACCAGGCGCCGGCTCGCTGCCACCCGCTCGAAGGTGAGGGCGGAGCGCGCGCGCATCTCGCCGACCAGGCGTCGGCTCGCCGCACCCGTCCGAAGGGTGAGGGATGGAGCGCGCGCGTCTACCTCGACTAGGCGTCAGCTCTGCTGCCACCCGTTCGAAGGGTGAGGGACGGAGCGCGTGCGCGTCTACGTCGACTAGGCGTCAGCTGCGCTGCCACCCATTCGAGGGGTGAGGGACGGAGCGCGCGCGTCTACTTCAACTAGGCTTCAGCTTTGCTGCCACCCGTTCGAGTGGTGAGGGACGGAGCGCGCGCGTCTACTTCGACTAGGCGTCAGCTCCGCTGCCACCCGTTCGAAGGGTGAGGGGCGGAGCGCTCACGCGTCTACCTCGATCAGGCGTCAGCTCCGCTGCCACCCATTCGAAGGGTGAGGGACGGAGTGCGCGCATCTACTTCGACAAGGCGTCAGCTCCGCTGCCACCCGTTCGAAGGGTGAGGGACGGAGCGCGCGCGCGTCTACTTTGTTAGGCGCCAGCTCCGCTGCCACCCGTTCGAAGGGTGAGGGACGGAGCGCGCACGCGTTTACTTTGTTAGGCGCCAGCTCCGCTGTCACCTGTTTGAAGTGCGAGGGACGGAGCGCGCGCGCATCTACTTCAACTAGGCGTCAGCTCCGCTGCCACCCGTTCGAGGGGTGAGGGACGGAGCGCGCGCTCTTTCGACCAGGCGCGGCTTTGCGCCACCCGCTCGAAGGTGAGGGCGGGCGCCGCATGTCTACCTCGACCGCGTCCACCGCGCCACCACCGAAGTGTGAGGGACGGAGCGCGCGCGTCTACTTTGTTATGCGCCAGCTCCGTTGCCACCCGTTCGAAGGCTGAGGGACGGAGCGCGCGCGCATCTACTTCGACTAGGCGCCAGCTCCGCTGCCACCCGTTCGAAGGGTAGAGGACAGAGCGCTCGCGCGTCTACCTTGACTAGGCGCCAACTCCGCTCCCACCCGCCCGAAGGGGCAGCCCCTTCGAAGAATACAGAACAGCGCGAGCGGCCGCTGTAACTCGAGAACGCGAGGGCTGATTTGCAGCAAGCGCAGACATGCTCTGGTAGCAGATCTGCTCCACCACGTCAACATACGCCGGTTGGTACGGCCAGAAGGTGTGGATGAGTTCAAGCATATCTATCTAAGAGAGCAGGTCAGGCCTTGCCGCTTCCACCTAAGCCCAGCAGGCCTGTTAGAGGGTTATAGGGTCCAAAGTGGAACATGTGTAATGGCTCAAATACCCACAGGGTATACCAATGTAAGGGCACAATTGTAAAAGCATACCCTATGTGTATATATATATATATATATATATATATATATATATATATATATATATATATATATATATATATATATATATATATATATATATATATATATATATATATATATATATATATCAAGGGAAGGTCATGGGAAGAGGCCAGACTCTCCCAACTCTCCACTACCACATCTCTCTCTGTTTGGTCTGTAACCACAACACTTTTTTTATTTCTTTCTTTCTTTCCTTCTCTGTTTTTATTGCTCAACTTCCTCTTTTTTTCTTTCAAAGGCCAAACTAGGTTTAATTATTCTTTTGGTTTTGCGCAGTTCACAAATATTCAGCAAGGTGTAAAGTACTCAAGAGCAGCCCTAGATGCAATATTCAACATCTAGTCTCAATTGATGAAAAGAATATCAGCAAGATTTTTTTTGGATTTTGGATTGGACACAAAGATTAGGCTACGCAAATAAACACGAACGATCAGCACCTAAACAAAAATTCTAATGGATCAAAACCTAACAAAACTCACAAAGTTAACAGATGCAAAAACTAGGGTTTGGATTTTTTGTTGCAATTTTCAGTTTAATGGACTATAGGACAAAAACAAATCAATCTAAAAGTAAGGGTAAATAATCCTACCGAGTAAACCGCGCTCTGACACCAAGATGATACGGGGTCGCTGTCGGGACCCCAGATTTCCAAACCCGGACCCTCTGTGTATTACAGCACTAGTCCCAGATCAAAGCTAGTGCACACAGTTAAACATAATGGAAAACATCACCATCAACGATTTATTACAATAATAAAGAGTACAGACCGAAAGGTCTCATTATTACAACTGAGGTTGAAGACCTCACACACTCACAAAAACACAGCGGAAGCAGAAATAAATCTAGCGAAGACCCATCAATACGCCACAGGCAATTGACTGGGGAAGCGCGACCTAATGCTCCAGGAATCCTTCGTCGTATCCATCAGCGAAGTAGTCGTAGTCTGCCTCCTGAGCCTCGTATTCTTCTGAGATTTGTTTTTGAGAGCAACGCGTGAGTACATAATGTACTCCGCAAGTCTTGGGAAAAATGCATAGATGCAAGGCTTGACAAAGGAAGGCCATATGGTTCTTTTGCACAAAGCAATATTTTAGAATCTCATTACTAATTATTTTCGAAGGCATCAATTTAACAAAGTAAATGTTTTAACAGAACTATTATTAATTCTCTAGTGAAGGTTCCATCTACCAACACTAGTTAATCAAGTCTATCTGACCAAGTTTAAAACTGCGGGTTCCATCCACCCTCTCTGGCTCCATCCGCCAGGATTCCCTTCCGAGAGTTCCCTCCACTCTCGGAATACAACAACTTTGATTTTTAAAACAAAACCAGAAATCTACCATGTGAATGCATTCCTTGCCCGCCCTTGACCGTGGGCACGGCTATTCGAATAGTTTTACACTCTGCAGAGGTTGTACAACTTTACCCACAAGAGATAAATTATCCTAAAAGTCAACACGCTTCCTTTGGCATGAGACCCAGATAAAATATCACAAAGCCTTTACCTTACTCTAATCTAGCTAAATACCACCCGCTGAGGTTTCACCGCAGGTAGGCTAACTGCCCGAACCGAAGCCCCCTCTTGCGCCATATGAGTACAGTAAATCCCTGTCCCTCACTGTGAATAACTAGTCCATCCCTGGCACCCACTTTCCACTGGTGGCACCTAAACTAGACTATCATAAGTTAGTCGGCTAGGTCGTACCCATATAGACTTGTGGTTGTACGGTAGTGCTCAGTCTGGACAAACACAAGCGTCGGTCCTTAATTGACTAGGGTGGAACATACACTTTACAAGATCTCGTGCTAACTGCACCAAGCCAGACCAACCATCCACCCTAATCTAAATCAACTTTGACATTTTATTTTATTTTAAAAGATCAGTGGTAACTCCAATTACCACTACATTTATAAACACAAGAGTATTTCCATAAATCATAATTTCCCATTTTCAAAATGTCAAAAGTATTTAATTAGCATGACTAAGCATTACACTACCATACTACTATTCACAAAGATTAATATTAATCTCATTATTGAGACAAAGGAAATTCTAGGGTGTCAAAGGTACATGGCATTCAATCTCAAATGAGGGTATAACAAGATTGGAATAACTAATTCCTAAAGATTGAACTAAAGGTTTATGTAAATAGCAATGCACATAATTTAAAATATTTTAAAACATTTCAAAATCATAGGTTCAAGATGATCAAAGGAGACTTGCCTTCTTGTGCGCTATTTGGTCCTTCTTGCTGCGGTTCGACAAATTCTTCGGCGACGTCGGGTTCTACGCGCGAAACGATAAATAAACTAACAATAAATACAAATAAAATCACAAAAGAAAAGAAAAATATAATATATATACTGGAAGGAAGTTTATGATTTTATACGAATTTAGGAGAAAGGTTCAGCGGATTTGGGGTTCGCACGAGGGAGAACGAATATCTGGAAGATCGGTTGGGAAAAGAAATTACTAAGACAATATCTGGACCAAGAAAGATAGAATGGATTTTATGGGGATTTTGCAAGATTTGAATTTAAATTTTGAAAGTGCACAGGAAATTTGGAATGGAACTGAGGCTTTGAAATTAAACTAGGCATTGGAATTTGAAATTTAAATTTTGAAATATCAAATAAATTTCAAAAATTTAAAATGATGGAAGAAATGGATAGTTTGGAATTTTTGATGAATTTAGAAATTTGAATGGGCTCAAACAGAGTTAAAATGAAGGAGAACGGGCTCCGGGAAGTTTAAATCCAGAGAAAATGGAAAAGATTGATTTTTGGAATTATTTTTCTAAAGGAAATTGGGATTATTGCGTCAGCACTGAATTTCCTTTTCGGCCGAATTATTTTTCAATGGAAAGTGGGATTAATGACGTCAGCTGGCGTCAGCCCAGTGGTGATCCCACTGACAGGTGGGCCCTGGTCCATGGACCAAGTCCACGGTCGGCAGAGGCGGCTGAGGTGGCACGGGGAGGCGGGTGGCGCTGACTGGGCGTGCTGGCGCAAAGGTGGCACCGACGTGGCGACGCGTGGCTGCCACGCAGGCCCGGGCTGGCATCACCGGCCGGAGGCACACGGGAGGCGAGCCTCGCCGGAGCTCCGGTGGACGGCAGCGACGGCGAGGGCGGCGGAGGGGAGAGGAGGTCGAGAGGAGGTGGTCTCACCGTGTTGCGGGGCTCGGCGGGTACCGGAGGCGGTCGGCGGTGAGGACGAAGCGGCGACGGCGCTTGGGTAACGGCGGCGACGGCCTTCCGGCGGGGTTCGGACTCGGGGGAGGGGCGCACGGGCACGTAGGCGAGGCGAGGGAGGCGAGCGGGTCGTCGGCGAGGCGCGAGGAATTGGTCGCCGGAGGCGCGGGATCATGGCGGCGGTTGCGGCTGAATTGGGGCGTGCAGAGGGGGTAACGGGCGCGAGATGGGCGGGGAGATGGGCGCACGACTTGCGGGAGGAGGAAGGGAGAAGAGAGGGGGAGAAAGGAAGGGAATCGGGCGAGCGGGGAGGCGGCAGAAATGGCGGCGGCGATTGCGCCGAGCGGCAGGAGAGAGAAGGGGCGCGTCCGGAGGGGAGGAGGAGTGGCGGAGGGTGAAGTGCGGGGAGAGGGGAGGCCGGGGGTGCCTTTTATAGGGGCAGACGGGGGCGGGGCGCGAGGAGAGAAAGAGAGAGAGAGAGAGCGGCGCCGACAGGTGGGGTCGTGCGGTCGGAGAGAGAGGGAGGGAGCAGACGGCGGGGATGGTGACGCGCGGGACGGAGCGGATCGGGCGGCCGAGGGAGGAGCGCAGGGCGGACGGGCCGGATTGGGCCGGCGGGGCGACGCGGCGCCATCCGAGTTGGCCAGGTGGCGAGCGGGGGAAGGGGAGAGGCGGGATCGGCCGGGTGACATGGGCGGCATCTGGCCGTCCACGTGGCGGCCGGAGGAGGAGGAGGGGATTTAAAATTTTTGATTTTTGATTTAAGATTTTCAGAAATGGCTAGGAAATTATTTAGGCCTCAGAAAAATATCAAAATACCTCCAAAAATTTAAGAAAAATTCACAGAAGCTTCTGGAGACATTTTTGACTTAATAAAAATATTCCCAACTAATGTTGGTATTTAATTTTCATACTTAAAATACTTTTTAATTTCAAAAATACATTTTTTTAAAACTCCAGAAAATCCAGGAAACCAGATAAAAGCCAAATAACTCCAAATAATTATTTTGAACTAGGATTTTCATATAAAACCAAAATATCTTTTTATTTAATAATAATTTTAGGTTTTACTTAAAATAATTTTTAAATCTAGCTTTTTCAAGAACAGAAATTTAGGGCAAATCCAAATAAAACTCAAATACTTTAAAGTAATTAATTTGAAATTAAATTTTTTAGAAAGAGGATTTTTGGGATGTGACAGTCGCCCGATCTTCTCGACGTAGGATCTGGATACTAACGACGAATCGACGAACCGTAGTGATCTCCCATTGCCAATGCAAGGGTTGGCACTCTATGATCCGCCCAACCACACGTGCTGAACTTCACGACCACGAGATGAAGTTCTATCACGCTCCTAATTCCCAATGGAAATGTTGAACGATCTTGATTTCCGCGAACTCCCAATTATTCTTCCCTCAAGTTGGTTCAACCAACAGAAAGAACAAGAGTAATCTTTTTATCAAAAGTGGTTCCCCTTTACAATGGGGGTCTACCCCTCAATATATAGTCTCAGCCTAAGGCTATTCAACACTAAATTTTCCATGTGGTACTATTCATGCGCAAGCTACTATAGCATGGTATCGTTCACAGTGCCCGCATCAGAGCGCGGCATCGCTTCACGACTTTGCATCAGAGCGCAGAACTGTTCATGGGATGGATACTGTAGCGCGTACTATTCAAGCGTGGCACTATTCATGGACCGATCATTGTTCATGCGTGGACTTGTGCTTCCTTGGATGACAGCCACATATCCTTGATCTCCATCCATTGCTGACTTTTCAAACCTGAGAACAAGTAAAATATTATTTTTAGGTAGTATAAAATTCTCATTAAAATTAATGACATATTCATTAAGGAGCAGGTTCACCTGAGATTGTAGTTTCTCGGCTCGTGCTCTTGTTATTGGTCCTGTTATTGAAGTCTCATTACTAGCTTTGGCATTACTATTGATGTCCTCATCACTTTCTTGATATGTTGAGGAGGTCCTAGATGAGATGAAGAAGTGGCCTCTATCTCATGAGCTGACGAGGTAGGAACAGAGCCACTAGCTCCAGAGGAAGCAGAAGGCATGGGCTGATCTCCTTGAGGACCGGTGGAAGAAGGCACCTAAAGGGGAAGATGAGGAACTGGATCGGGTAGATAACCCTTGATGTGGCACCAAGTAGCACTACAACTTTGGTTAGTGCTTTCAGTTCTGTGCATAATATTCAAGAAGCTTTGAATATCAATTCTGAGGTTTCTAATGTGCACAAGAGACATATTTGGAAAGCTAATGAAGTCTATTTTCCAACGAATCAAACGGCACTTGATTTGGAGCTTCCTACACAAAGTTATGGCAATTTCATTGGATGCTGCACGAGCTGTCCGGAGAGACGCGCGAGACTTGCCAAACATAAAGAGTTCGAGTATTGCAATGCAAGTAAGGATAAAATCCGACCACACCATGGCTTTCTAGAGGTTGAGAACTCCTTTTCAGATTCCAAACGGATTTTGAAGACCCTTGAACAAGAAAACAAAACATATAAAGATTGGAAACCGATTCGGACTCGGATTGGGACAGCTGGCAAGACCGATACTAAAACGTCCATAACTTTCACAAACGGAGTCCGATTTGGGCGTTCTTGGACTCGTTGGAAAGCTATTTAGAAGCCCCACACAACGGAAAAGGTCCCAGCCATGGAATCCTCATGGTAAAGTCGCAAATTGAGAGAGAAACTAGAGGTAGCAGTTTAGGTATTTCCTTTTTAGTTCGTATTGGAGTTTGTTTCGGCCTTAGGCCAAGTAGTGCGTGAGTTGTAATCAAGGCCGTGCATTGTGCACTAATATAAGGCAAGGGCCTTAGCCCCATTGTAACTTAGACTTTGATTTGAGAAATAGAAACCAGAAAATCACCATGGTTTGGTGGCCATTGTTGGCGTGTTCTTGAGATTTCCATCGAGGAATTGCTCTTGGTGTGTTGAATCCAATTGTGGTGTTGGATTCTACTCGCTGAAACTTCGGTTTCTCTACCCTTCGTTCACGTGCTGCGGTGTGCGTGGGAGAAGGCTTATCTTGGAGAAGGCATCCAACAAGGTGTATCGTGAAAGATCGGGGCCAAAGCAACGAGATTCAGCTAGCTTGCTAAGTGGATCCGCATCTACCCTCATCTCCATCATCCTCATCATCTAGAAAGATGGACTCGAACTGCTCTAAAGAACCTGAGATATCAGGCCTAGTCCCCGGATTGACCTCGTCAAAGGTCACCTCACAGGTCTCTACCATCTTACTTGACTCGTAGTTCCAGACCCTATACGCCCGCGAAAAAGTCGAGTAACCAAGAAAGATACCATCACAAGAACGTGACTCGAACTTGTCTAGGTTCCCGGACTTAAGAATAAAACACTTGCAACCAAACACACAAAAATGAGAGACACTGGGCTTTCGCCCATATCTCAACTCATAGGAAGTGCGATGCAAGTGTGCCCGAAGAAAAAATTTGTTCGAAACATGGCACGCGGTCGCAATAGCCTCAGCCCAAAACTTCCTAGGTGTAGAGTACTCATCAAGCATCGTCCTGGCCATCTTGACCAAGGTACGGTTCTTTCTCTCCACGACGCCATTCTGCTGTGGGACGTGCGGAGAAGAGAACTGGTGCTCTACACCTGTCTCATCGCAGAACCTCTCATAGTAGGAATTCTTGAACTCCGTGTCGTTGTCACTGCGGATCGCTCGTAAGGCACCCGGGAGCTCAACAGAAAGCCTACTGAAAAGACCTCGGAAATGTGTAAACGTCTCATCCTTCGAGGCTAAGAGAAACACCCAAGAATATCTCGAGAAGTCATCGACCACGACAAGGACATACCACTCGAGCTGACGGCACTCGAGCTGGTCCAACTGTGTCCATATGGAACAGCTGTCCTGGTGCATCGGTCATAGTCACTGTGACCGGAGGGTGAGAAGCGGCAACCATCTTGCTGTGCCAGCATGGAGCGCAAACAAGATCTTTGACCATCTTAAGTTTCGGCAAACCACGAATGAGATCATGGCCGCTAACTCGGTTCAAATGGTCAAATCCAAATGACCAAGTCTTCTATGCCAGAAAGTCAAGTCGCGGGACTCAGAAGCAACCAATTACCGGAGAGGATCACCAGAAGACTCAGAAAAATCAGCATGAAAGATCCTCCCATAACGACAAAATCCCACAAACCAGACTACCCGAAGAATCAAGAATTTTGCAATTGTTTTTCTTAAAGCTCACCTCAGAACCATCATCGGTAAGTTGAGAGACTGAAAGCAAATTATATCGCAGCTTACTAACCAATGCAACATCTTTTAAAATGAAAGACTCATTAACGCGCACTGTACCTTTGGCGATGACGCGCCCAGACGAAGCGTCTCCGAAGGTGATCATCTCATCACCTGTAGCGCGGGCTAGGGAAGAGAACCAACGTGTGTCTCTAGTCATACACGTGAACAACCGGAGTCTACGAGCCAAATCTTTCCCTTCCCAGCCCGGTGAACCTGAGTCAAACAGAGAGTAAAGGCTCAGTATTGGGATAAATCAAGAGTGATTTTGGCACCCAATACTGAGTAACACGTCGAGCAGCAGAAGTAGTCAAACACGACTGACCTCTAACTACGCTACGCTCTCTGTCGCTCAAAGAAGCAGACGGTCTACGTGTTGACCTGAAGCTGTTGCTGGGTCTGACTGCTACGGGAGACATGCTGTTCTCGCCGCGGGTAGCCATCTCGATGGGGGAAACGTGATCTACCCTCAGGACGGCGGTAGTTACGACCAAAGGGAGCATGAGGACGAAAACCAGAAAACTCAAAAAAATCAAGTCCTCAATGCTGCCCAAACCCATCAGAAGCACCAGAAGCAATCCTAGACCTTGTGTTGGTCTTAGGTGCATTCAAGGTCTGGGGCTGACCCTCAATACGCCTAAGAGCTGCAACACGGTCTCTCTGCACGATCTTGGCGTGCCTGAAGCATCGCTCGATCAAGTGCCCATCCTTCTGACAGAAGGTACAGTGATACTTCACCTTCTGAGAGGTAGAAGTAGCATGATGTGGCTTCGCCTTCTGAGAGGTCAAAGCAGAAGGTGAAATCACCTTGCTGTCAGAAATCCCTTGGACAAAGCCCGCCGACTTGAATTTAACCTCTTCAGATCTGGGCTCAGTCTCGATCATACCTCCTAATATGGGTCTGAAAATAGCAGGTGGATGCTTCCTCAAATCCTCAAGAAAATCATATCCTAGACCTTAATTAAATTTGCAAATCTTGGACTGGTTTAGAATAAGATTTAGCTTCTTCTTGGCTCCTACAAACCTCTCTAGAGTGTTCATAAAGTACTGACACTCCCGAAAGAGAGAGGTGCAAGAAGAGCAGGGGGAAGAAGAGACAACAGCAGGTAAGGGAGTAGAAGAAGAACCAGTAGCAGACGAGTGAATGGCTTGTGCACGCACAGCTGACTCAGAATGGGCAGTCCTACTGCTAGTCAAGTGGTTCTCGTCGCTAGGCGTCGCTACCTTACCCTTGGGCTTCTCCCCCACACCAACAATCACATTACAAGCAGATGATCGCTTCTCTAAAAGGTTCTTAGTTAGCTTCACACATTTCTCATCCAAAGCAATCAAGTCAGATTTTAGTTTGTTACAATTAATGCATGGTGAGCTAACAGGGTCCTTAGAAACATGTTGAGCCAATTTGTTATTATTATCAATCATCTCTTGAAACTATTTGGAAACAGATTCAAGCTCAGCAGTAAGCTTGGGATAATTCACACATGAAACAATAGGCTGACATGCGTCATATTTGCATATATTTACATGCCATTTTACCCTCTTATTTTTCGCATTTTGGGATCATTTATCATCATTTACACGCTTTGATATATTTAATTGCTCGAAATGGACTGTTTTACACTTTTTTGTGCTTTTCCACAGGCCGGCGCGATCGAGGCGCATAAATGACAAATTTGGACCTTTGGGCTGCTCCGTGCAGAAGTGCGCATCGACACGAATGCGTAGGATCTTTCCGCGATGAAATCGGACATCCGAAGGGCTAGAACAGAAGAAGTTAAATGGGGGAAGGACCTAATTGCAAATTTCAGAAATCTTGAGGACAAAATCGCAAAAATGCCAAAATTCCCCACCAGCCTCAATACCCTAGCCGCCGCTGCAATTTCTTCCTTGAGCCCGGTTTCCTTCTACCTCTGCCCCCGTTTGCTTCCTCCCCCGATTCTCCTCCACTCCGGCCGCGCCGCGCGGCGCGCAGCTTCGTCGCGCCCGCCGCTTCTCCATCCTCCACCGCACCACCTCTTCCTCCACAGCCTCCCTTCTCCACTGCCTCCCCCTTCGCTTCACCGCCGCCTCTCCCTCCGGCCGCTTCTCCCTACCGCGCCGCCGCCTCACCCCACTTCCCGTGCGCCTTCTCCCTCCGGTCGCCCCCTCCTCTTCTTCAGCCGCCGCCTCTCTACTACGCCCCCTCCTCTCGCTCTCCCTCCGGCCAACCGCTCCTCTGCCTCTTCCTCCTCTCTCGGCTGCCAACCCCTTCTCCTCCTCCTCCTTCTCCGCCGACTCCCTTCTCTTCACCGCACCACCTGAGCGCCGGGCCGCTGATCTGCATCATCCTCTACTGCCGCCGACTGCTGCTACTCCAACCTCTGCTACTTCTTCTACCACCGGCCGCCCTGCACTGAAGCTTCATCGACCCCTCCTTCCTCGGCAAGCTTCAACACCGACGGCCACCCACCACTGCGTCCCCTTCAGCGCCGCCGCCGGCCGCCACCTCTTCACCGACACCGACGGCGACGACTTCTACGCCGGGCCGCAACTCTTCACGGCCACCTCGTCTCCTTCCACATTGCCGACCCCAGCTTCTCCGCCGGCAAACTTCTTCACCGACCGCAAGCTTCAATTCCTCCTCTGCTTCCCCTCCATTTAGGTTTATTCTTCTTTTGCTTCCTCTTAATTTTGCACTGTGATGAATGTGATCAGTGGATTTGTTCATGAGACCTGTTAATTTGAGTTCAGTTATTGTGATATATGTTCAGTTATTATGCCCTGTTCTGTTATTGTGATCTGTGATGATGATCTGTGAGTGATATCTGTGAGGTATGCATGTGATTGTGCTATGTTATTTTGCTCCAGATCTGGTTCTAGAATTGCTATATAGTCCTGTTGACAGTAGTCTAATTCTTCAATCAGTCATGCATTTTGTTATCTGTGTTGATGTTAGTGATCTTTGTGTTAGTTAAATTAGATGTTAGTAATTTGCGTTAGTTTGTGCTGGTGGAATGTGTGTGCGCTTCCTGTGTATCAATGTTCAGTTTATGTGTATGTTTGAGAGTGTGCCCGATTTAGCAATTCGGCGACCGTTTCTTTTCCCCTAGTGCTGTCTCAACCTCCCTTTGCTTCTAAACCCTCCCTCTTTGCTTTTCTCAGCGGTTGCTCGGTAGTTAAGTCGAGTGTTCGTAGTTCTGTGTTGGTTGAGTTGTCGTATGCCGGCGTCGTCTAGTTAGCCATCGACCGTCTTCTACCTTGATCTCTCTCGACTCCCCCAGTGCTTCTCGACTTCCTCTTTCTGTCTAGCGGTCGATAGCTAGTTAGGTCGTCAGTTAGTTGTCGTGTCATTCGTGTCGTCGTTTGTGCGTCGTTCGTTTAGTTCGTTCGTAGTTTTGTCTATGTGAGTTAGAGTTTGTTCATTCGATTACTTCAGTAGTCGTTGTAGTTTAGATTCTCCCCCGTTTTGATTGACCTAGCTTTAGCTGAGCACAGGTAGCCTTAGTCTAGTCCCTGTGGAGAACACGACACTCGCCGCTATTTCAGTGGCAACCCGTGCACTTGCGGGTGTGCTATTTCCGCACGATCAAGTATTTTGGCGCCGTTGCCGGGGACTAGCTTAGAGCGACAGTGTTAGGCTATAGACTAGGTCGTTTGTTTTCTGTAGCTTGTTTTGTGTTTGTGCTGACCTGTCTTTCATATCGTCATTGTTTATATTTGTGATATTTCGCTAACCCCTAACCCTTTTCCTAGCTATTTCTACTTCTTGTGGTTTTTCTCATCTTGTCCCGTAGGTTGATTGATAGAGTTATATATTGAGGATATGGCATTTGTTCATGATCTTTGGGCTCCGAGTAGTCAGAGTGCTATGTCAGGGCCGGTTTTGCCAGCATTTGAGGTCGATGATTTTGAGTTGAGACCGGGTCTGATTGCCTTGGTTCAGGAGACCCGTTTTGGAGGATTACCCAGCGAGGACCCTTATGAGCACATTCGCATATTCTTGGAGTATTGTGATACAGTCAAATACCATGGGGTTTCTCAGGACACTATCAGATGCAGATTATTCATATTCTCTCTTCGAGATGGTGCTCGTACCTGGTTTTATTCTTTGCCATCGAGGTCATTCACTTGGGATCAGCTGTCATGTGCTTTCTTGGGGAGATACTTTTCGCTATCCAGACAGTTTGAGATCCGTGATCAGATCTTCAGTTTTGCTCAGCTTGATGGAGAGTGTTTGTGTGATTCTTGGGAGCGATACAAGGGTTTGCTCAGGAGATGTCCTCACCACGGTCTAGAGAGATGGCTTGTTCTGCAGATCTTCTACAGAGGCTTGACATGTGCCACACGATCTTTGGTTGATGCAGCAGCTGGTGGAACAATCACAAACAAGACACTTGATGATGCATTCACTCTTATTGAGAACATGGCTTCCCATCAATTCCAGTGGTACAATGAGAAGCCTTGTTCGGATTCTTTGACAGCCATAGTGTATGCGCTTGAGCATCATATGGATCAGTACAGTTTGAGCTCTAGTCAGCCGCAGCCTTCTCTGACATCACACCAGCATAGTTTTCATTCTACTCCTGCACCTCAGCAGCAGTTACCTACTCTTCAGCTTGATCAGATTTATAGTCCCGAGCTATCTGTTTTGCATACATCTCATCTGGAGTCACAGTTATGTGGTGTGAGGACTTTGCTGACCCAATTGCATGATCTTAGAGAGGCTATGCGCACTTTGATCTCCCGTTGTGATAGTTTGGCATCCTCACAGTCTTATCCGAGTTCCCTAGCTCACTACCAATCTGTCACCACGGAGAGAGATATGACTTCGACTGTGTCTACTCCACCAGTGCTTCAGCACAGTCAGCCTATAGTTTCTAGACATCCTCCACGTCATCACCATAAGATGCCATCTACTCAGTCTCCTAGTCAGTGCTACAGGATAGATGAGATTGATGAGCTTGTGCTAGAGACATTTTTGAGTACCGTTGATACACACCTCTCGGAGTCAGATTCTATGTGTGACATGGTTGAGCTTCAGCGGATTATCTTTGATGATGATGATATCATTCCCATGGTGCATATGGTAGCTCACACTGACGCCATCTTGCCAGACTCAGTACTTCAGATTGATGATTTTTTCATAGATGAGCCTAAGTTAGAGATTGTTAGCTTTGATTTGGAGGACTCTCATTGCTTTCACACTGATCATTTACTTCTTGAGACCGATATGGAGAGATTCACCTTTGAGGATGTGGGACACTTAGATGATTATTTGATCTTTGAGCCTCAGATAGAGATATTCATTCTTGATGATGAGGGGGCTGCTTCTGATGTTGATGAGGAGCACGTTTCTATTGATCCACCACTAGCTACTTCCTTTGTCGACATCACCCCTCTGGAGGTTTCTACTACCGTACGCTCTCCTTCACCTACACTTCAGGTAGTTTGTAAACTCTTCCTCGATCACCTCAGGTTTGATTTCTTTAGCCCTGACGAGACATATGCTATTACTAGTTGTGCTCATCTCACTTATAGTCCTCATGATGTGCTTTATCGATATACCTACATGATTGGATATTCTATTGATGATTTAGAGGGTGTCGACCCCATCACACATACTTGCCGTGTTTTTGAGATTGTTTGCAGGATTACACTTGTGTGCCATCGACTACGAGCGGACATGGTTCGAGTCGATATTCCTTGGGATCCAGGTGGATTTCGAGGCATGCTGCTTCATGAGGAGGGCGGACATGTGCCTCTTCTATGTCCCGTCCTTGGCCCTCCTCTCGCTACATCCAAATGAGCATCTCGTTATCTTTTTATTTCCATTCCTTTTGTTAGTTTTTGTTGGTTTCTCTTCTTTTCTTTCTTTTTTTTATTTTAGGTCCCGTGCTAGATCCTCATCCTTGCATGTGCGAGAAGCATCGGATGATTTGTCACTTCCACTACATCATATACGCCCGGTGAGCTGTTTCTTACCCCTTTAAGTACATTCTTGATACATTGCTCAATTTAAGCTTGGGGGAGGACTTGTATGTGTATGGATGATGTTCTAGCATGTTTGTATTATACTTGTGAGCATTTAAGCTTATTGTTGTGTAGTTGATGATATTTGGTCATTCTTATGCTTTGCTTCATATTGTGCTTATGTTGATGATATATGACCTTTACTATTGCTCTCATGTTATGCTTGATTGTATATTTTGGTCATGTGAGCCCATGCCATTATTAATCAAGAAAGGTCATGTCGAAATTTTCCTAATTGAGCTATATTGTCACTAGTTCCTTGTATGTCTTAAGTCACTTGGCATCATATTAAAGCTTGAGTATTGTTTATTATCCTTGATGTGCTTAGAAACCTTGTGATCCTATAGCATTTGATTCATTGCGAGTTACACATGTGTTTTAACCATTTGCGGATTGAATTGGTTCTAGTCATAGCCTCTTGAATGATCATATCTTAGTTTCACGCTTTGGCATATGTTATTTTAGATATTGATACTTTGCTTGAATGAAAATTTTGTGAAAGGGGTAGTCCTATCTTGAGCCAATAACTTGGTTGATTTATCTAGGTATCTATGTCTCGGGACACGTGTTACTTAGCTTAATGAAAACCGGTTAAAGATGCTTAATCAAAACTGAAAAAAAAGAAAAAAATTTGTGATGAAATGTGAGTGTGTGGAATAAGTGACTTTGTCACATTGGTTTGCAAACGTCTGAATAAGTGGCATTTTTGCCCAATTGAAGTTTGAATGTGTGAATAAGTGGCAAGCTTGCCCATGGATTGGAATAAGTGGCACTTGTGCCCAATGTGTTTTAAATTTGCTAAAAATCAACAAAAATTAGGTATCATGGCTCAAGTGTGGGCTTTTTCATAAAAATCATGCGAGTATTAGTCTCTTTGTCTCAAATAACATATGCCTTAGCATGACTCTTTGCTATGCTCATTTTTGATGTTATACCTAGTTCCGATGCTTTACAATTTTGATTGGATACATGTGATCACTTGAGTGTATTTCGACACTTGAGTGTATAACTTGATTTGGTCAAATGTTATAGTTATCACTTTGGCATCTTTGCTTGAATATTCATTCTCATCTTGGATGGTCCTCAAAACTCAAGTTAGACAATCTCATTTTACATTGCTATATGCTTCTTGGCTTATCACATGCATTTAACTAGTCTTTTACCATATAACTTGTTGTCCGGGTTCGATAATTCATGCCATTTACTTGAGGACAAGTAAAAGTTTAGGCTTGGGGGTATGACATGCGTCATATTTGCATATATTTACATGCCATTTTACCCTCTTATTTTTCGCATTTTGGGATCATTTATCATCATTTACACGCTTTGATATATTTAATTGCTCGAAATGGACTGTTTTACACTTTTTTGTGCTTTTCCACAGGCCGGCGCGATCGAGGCGCATAAATGACAAATTTGGACCTTTGGGCTGCTCCGTGCAGAAGTGCGCATCGACACGAATGCGTAGGATCTTTCCGCGATGAAATCGGACATCCGAAGGGCTAGAACAGAAGAAGTTAAATGGGGGAAGGACCTAATTGCAAATTTCAGAAATCTTGAGGACAAAATCGCAAAAATGCCAAAATTCCCCACCAGCCTCAATACCCTAGCCGCCGCTGCAATTTCTTCCTTGAGCCCGGTTTCCTTCTACCTCTGCCCCCGTTTGCTTCCTCCCCCGATTCTCCTCCTCCACTCCGGCCGCCGGCGAGCGCCGGGCCGCAGCTCGTCGACGCGCCCGCCGCTTCTCCATCCTCCACCGCACCACCTCTTCCTCCACAGCCTCCCTTCTCCACTGCCTCCCCCTTCGCTTCACCGCCGCCTCTCCCTCCGGCCGCTTCTCCCTACCGCGCCGCCGCCTCACCCCACTTCCCGTGCGCCTTCTCCTCCTCGCCGCCTCTTCTTCTTCACCGCCGCTCTCTCGCGCCCTCCTCTCGCTCTCCCTCCGGCCAACCGCTCCTCTGCCTCTTCCTCCTCTCTCGGCCGCCAACCCCTTCTCCTCCTCCTCCTTCTCCGCCGACTCCCTTCTCTTCACCGCACCACCTGAGCGCCGGGCCGCCGATCTGCATCATCCTCTACTGCCGCCGACTGCTGCTACTCCAACCTCTGCTACTTCTTCTACCACCGGCCGCCCTGCACTGAAGCTTCATCGACCCCTCCTTCCTCGGCAAGCTTCAACACCGACGGCCACCCACCACTGCGTCCCCTTCAGCGCCGCCGCCGGCCGCCACCTCTTCACCGACACCGACGGCGACGACTTCTCCGCCAGGCCGCAACTCTTCACGGCCACCTCGTCTCCTTCCACATTGCTGACCCCAGCTTCTCCGCCGGCAAACTTCTTCACCGACCGCAAGCTTCAATTCCTCCTCTGCTTCCCCTCCATTTAGGTTTATTCTTCTTTTGCTTCCTCTTAATTTTGCACTGTGATGAATGTGATCAGTGGATTTGTTCATGAGACCTGTTAATTTGAGTTCAGTTATTGTGATATATGTTCAGTTATTATGCCCTGTTCTGTTATTGTGATCTGTGATGATGATCTGTGAGTGATATCTGTGAGGTATGCATGTGATTGTGCTATGTTATTTTGCTCCAGATCTGGTTCTAGAATTGCTATATAGTCCTGTTGACAGTAGTCTAATTCTTCAATCAGTCATGCATTTTGTTATCTGTGTTGATGTTAGTGATCTTTGTGTTAGTTAAATTAGATGTTAGTAATTTGCGTTAGTTTGTGCTGGTGGAATGTGTGTGCGCTTCCTGTGTATCAATGTTCAGTTTATGTGTATGTTTGAGAGTGTGCCCGATTTAGCGATTCGGCGACCGTTTCTTTTCCCCTAGTGCTGTCTCAACCTCCCTTTGCTTCTAAACCCTCCCTCTTTGCTTTTCTCAGCGGTTGCTCGGTAGTTAAGTCGAGTGTTCGTAGTTCTGTGTTGGTTGAGTTGTCGTATGCGGCGTCGTCTAGTTAGCCATCGACCGTCTTCTACCTTGATCTCTCTCGACTCCCCCAGTGCTTCTCGACTTCCTCTTTCTGTCTAGCGGTCGATAGCTAGTTAGGTCGTCAGTTAGTTGTCGTGTCATTCGTGTCGTCGTTTGTGCGTCGTTCGTTTAGTTCGTTCGTAGTTTTGTCTATGTGAGTTAGAGTTTGTTCATTCGATTACTTCAGTAGTCGTTGTAGTTTAGATTCTCCCCCGTTTTGATTGACCTAGCTTTAGCTGAGCACCGGTAGCCTTAGTCTAGTCCCTGTGGAGAACACGACACTCGCCGCTATTTCAGTGGCAACCCGTGCACTTGCGGGTGTGCTATTTCCGCACGATCATAGGCTCAAGTAGAAAAGCTTATAATTCAGCAATTTTATGATCTGCCCATTTTAGATTCATCTTCAGATTATTACGACTTTCACAAGTCTCGGGCAGATCGAGTAACATGGTATAAAGACCTCTAATTGCATTGTCCTTATCCTCACATGAGATGCAAGAGATAGTCTCAACAGTAGTAGATGAAGGAGGCACTACCCTACTCATCTCTAGCTCAGCAAGAAGACTAACATTCTCCACCTTAATCATGTCTAGCTCAGAGGATACACTATCATGCAAGGTCCTTAGTTTCTCCATGTCACCAAGCAGAGCAGTGCATACATCACAATCGTCACAGGAGGGAGCAGATCTAAGTGAAGTAAGCTCTCGTGACAAGCTCTCTACTTCCTTCTCCAACTCGCTAACCCTAGCTCTAGATCTAGCATGGAATTTACCTAGCTTAAGAAAAGCATCATTAAGCTGGTCGTATGAAGGGTATACCTCGTCGGAGTCGGAGTACAGCTCGCTGTCGCTCACTTCGCCCTCAAGGGCCATGAAGCACATGCCGGAGAAGTCGTCACCATCCTTAGGTTCTTGGTCACCCGTCCCGTCGTCATCGCTCCATCCCTCCACCTCGCTGAGGTCGAGGTCGTCGAAGGCGGTGAGGACGCGATGGAAGAGCTTCTTGGCTTTGCTAAGGTTGCGAAACTTCTTCTTGCCTTGTGCGTGAACTGGAGGCTTCTTGTTGTGGTTCTTGTCGATGTAGTCATTCTTGTTCACGCCGCCATAGTCGCTCTTGCCCTTCTCCAGCTTGGGGCAGTTTGCCCGAATGTGGTTGGGGCCACCACACTCGAAGCAGATCACAAGTCCTCCTGTCTTTCTGTCCCTCCTTCTCTTGTAAGCATGGGAAAATTTTCTGGCTATGAGGGCTAACTGGTCATCTGCAAGCTGCTCTAACTAATCATCAGTTACGTCACATAGAGCAGCAAGAGAGAATCCACCAAGCAACTCAGAAGAAGATCCAGAAACCAGACTGGGATCGGTGACTAAGGCCATCGACTGTGACTTCGACCTACAAGAGACTATGTCAATCTCGTGAGTCTTGAGGCGTGAGTACAATGCGTCAAGAGTCAAGGTCAAGAGGTCGGTGGTGTCCTTGATGGTAGTCACCTTCATCTCCCAAACACGCAGATCAAGAGTAGACAACATCTGACGAGCGTTGTCCTAGTCGGGGTATGTGAGACTGACCACTTCGAGGTTGCTCAGAATCTTGTGAAAACGCGCTAAACACTCATCGAGGGACTCATCAGCGAGCATTTCAAATTTGTTGTAATCTTGCTTGAACTGGTCCTGTCGAACTGTCTTAATCTGGGTGGTGCCCTCATGGTATGCATCGAGGGTCTCCCAGATGTCGAAGGCCGACATCAGATTAGAGATGCGATCAAATTCACTTCTGCTCAAGCCCTGGATTCTGATGTTCTCTGCCTTCGCATTTGCCTCAACGTCGGGCATGTTCGCCGCATTGGCGTTCTCATCGCCAGGAACAGCATACCGGACTTTGACCTTCCGCCAGATGGCCTGAGCCTGGATGTAGGTCTCCATCCGACTCTTCCAGAAGGGATAGTCGATCTCATCAAAGATCGGGTGCTTGGTTGAGTACTTGTCTGTCGCCATGGCTCTAGAGACCGGTTAAGATCTATCGAGAAGAGCTAACCGGCTCTGATACTAATTGTTGGATCAAAAATGGCAACAGAGGGGGGTGAATGGTGCCTCTTAAAAATCGACCCCAAAGTATCCATGAAAAACGTAACTCCGATAGTTATGGTAGCTATGAAGTTAAAGAAAAACGAGCGCTAACAAGATTAAGACAACTAAGCTCAAAACAAAGTCACGGCAGAAACTGTGCTCGAAGTATTGTCACTGCAGCGGATACTAAGGAATCGGTTGCCACCGCAAAGCAAATCGGCTGCCACGGCAGGGAAATAGCAAGAGAGTGAAAACTGCAGAACACCAAAAAGGCCATTCGGCAAAGCAATAACAGTAGATACTTTGAGCTGCAGCCGAACAGTAAAAAGCACAAAGCACAACTGAAAAAGAGCTTGACTGCAGTAAAGAATTAAATCAAAACATTGGCACACAAGCTGAACCGAATAACAGCTAGCTGTCCTCCTCTAAGCCGAAAGAACTAAATCGGTCTTGTTGCTTCAGCCGTGAGGAAATAAGAAACAATTCTACTGCTGTAACCGAAAGTAAATAAGGAGCAAAGCAACAGCAAAAGGAGACAGAGAAGAAGGCATGCAAAAAGAGAGCAGCTCTGGACCGAACCGAAAAAGAGAAGAAAAGAAATTGGCAAGAGACTTTTTGGACAAAGAAGCAGAAGACCTGATATCATGGAATGCCGAGGGAAAGCTTAACCAAATCAAAGGATTAGACTGCTGCCGAAAACAAAACAGCAAGAAAAGGAGTACTCAACACTTAAAACAGGAACTAAGGCTCAAAAGCCAGCCGACCAAAAGAAGGCAGATCACTAAAACATCTCAAATACGAAAGCTTCTTAGATTGAGACGGAGACATACGCGATCACATAGGGTTGTTTTCAGCTCATCTCTCTCTCAATCTCACCCTAACTAAGTCCCCATACATGCTTGAGATTCAAGAACTCATAGCACACATGTAGGAGACAAACTCACACACTCTCTCTCAAGCCATCTCCCCAAAAATCTACATCTAGCACTAGAGAGCACCTCTCTATTTATAGCCTCCACTAATGGGTTTACAACACACTTTACCAATTAGCTCTCAACAACTCATGGCGCTTTATCCACAATCCACTTCCTTTAGTGTAGCTTTGCGTATTCACCAAAACGCCCCTCGCGCACCTTCCAGGAAGCTTCCTCATTCCTTGCCCTCCAAGCCACGCAGCCACCTCGAGTCCTCGCCGTCTTTGGCATACCTCGACCGTTCTGACCTCGGCACCGCCCGCGCCTAGTCCGGTCATCCCGTGCCTCGCCACGACTCCACCTGACGTCCTGCAGCCATCACAGACAAGAAACACATCACATAGCACCGCACGATAAAGTATAGTCAACAATCGCAATAGAAATTTCTTAAACACGAAAAAGCCAAAATCTGTCGAAACAAGAGGAATAAGCATCCTAAGCTCATACAACCAGAATTGATCAAGTCCGACCGAACCGATTGCACCACGCAATGATAAGGCACGAACCACACAAACTAAACTCGACTTTCCTAGAACCGATGTCAATTACTCATCATACACTCGGGGACACCTCACATGGTCAATCACCAACCGTAAAGAACCTTTGCGGAATCCCACCTTTTAAACTCAATTTATATATTTGATTGCTTGTGCTCTTGTTCTTGCGTGTTCTTCGGTTGCATGCAGGAATAGACCTTCGTGGTCAGGTCAACTGCGCTCTTGGCACAGTTGATAACGATTTACTAATTAGTTCAGCGATTTCTTGGTTCGTACGTGATGTGTTCGTAGCCTGGATCGTGAGAGTTGACTATCGCCAATCGAAATTATCCTTCTCATCGAAAGATCGGGACAACACTAGCACATCACACTGCACAAGCAAACCCCACACTTCACCACACCGGGATGTACAAAAGGCAGAAGAAGCAATGGGATAAGATGATGAAGCATGGGAGGAGACCCGTGACCTAGCACAGTCAGCTGTCGCCCGCGATGAGAAAGTAAGGGCTGCTACGGCCGGGTGCAGAACAAGCCCAGTGTGCTACGATGTCAGCTCACCACAATGACGCACCCCGTAGCAACAACCCCATCCCAAACGTTCCTACAGAGCGTTCGCCGCAACTCCCACCAGAGGGGGAGACGCCCCCCCTTTGTTGGTGCTGGGATACGTGCAAGTTCTTCATGTCTAAGTACCGTCTCAGCTTAGGTATGCATTACTGGGGTTGCACAAACTACTCCAGTGACTACCCTGACCGTCATCTAGACACTGCAACCAATCGGCAGCTGGTAAGGACCAGGTGCACTGTTGTGGCTATGGGCCAAACAGGAGAGGAGGAGACTAGTAGGAGAGGAAGAGGAGAGCCAGATCTGTGGAGAGGTGGTGAGAATGAGAGGATGATCCCCCCTCCTGCCCCTCTTGGGGGCTTATATATATGAGAGGGGTAGAATGGGAAATCCCCATTCTACCCCTTAGTACTTACAAAGGATGAGGGTACATTGGTATATTTACACTGGTATATTCCTCTACACTATTGGGCCTATTACATGTTGGACTAGTTGCACGCCCGATCCACGGGGTTGGGCCACCCCACAACGATCGGTCGAGCCACGAGACGTGCCGCCCACCGAGGCGATGCCTACGAAGCGGACGGCGGAGTCGAGCGCCGAAGATGTGCCGTTCCGCTGAGGCAATGCCTACGAGGCGGACGGCGGAGTCGAGCACCGAAGGCTTGCTGTCGAGCGCCGAAGATGTGCCACCCCGCTGAGGCGATGCCTACCAGGTGGGTGGTGAAGTCGAGCGCCGAAGACGTGCCGCCCCGCCGAGGCGATGCCTACGAGGCGGACGGCGGAGTCCAGCGTCGAAGACGTGCCATCCCACCGAGGCGATGCCTACGAGGTGGACGGCGGAGTCGAGCGCCGAAGGTGTGCCGCCCCGCCGAGGCGATGCCTACCAGATGGGCGGCGAAGTCGAGCGCCGAAGACGTGGACGTGCCGTCCTGCCGAGGCGATGCTTACGAGGCGGACGGTGGAGTCGAGCACCAAGACGCCATCGGCGCCCGACGCGCTGCCGTTCGCGGCGATGCCTACGAGGCGGACGGCGGAGTCGAGCGCCGAAGGCGTGCCATCGAGCGCCGAAGGTGAGCCGCCCCGCCGAGGCGATGCCTACCAGGCAGGCGGCGAAGTCGAGCGCCGAAGACGTGCCGCCGCGCCGAGCCGATGCCTACGAGGCGGACGGCAGAGTCCAGCGCCGAAGACGTGCCGTCCCGCCGAGGCGATGCCTATGAGCCGGACGACGGAGTCGAGCGCCGAAGACGTGCCGTTTCACAGAGGCGATGCCTACGAGGCGGACGGCGGAGTCGAGCGCCGAAGACGTGCCGCCCTGCCGAGGCGATGCCTACGAGGCGGACAGCGGAGAGCGGACGTCGACGCACACAGAAGCAAAGAGGCAACACCGCCGTTCCCCTGCCTTCGAAAAGAGTGCCCGCGGAGAGCGGGCGCTTGCAGCGTAGGCCGAAGGTGCTACGCACACAGAGGCCGGGAGGTGACACCGCCGTTCCCCTACCTTCAAAAAGAGTGCCCGCGAAGAGCGGGCGCTTGCGGTGTAGGCCGAGGGCACTACGCACGCGGAGGCAAGGAGGCGAGACCAGCATTCCCCTACCTTCAAAAAGAGTGTCCGCGGAGAGCGGGCGCTTGCAGCATAGGCCGAGGGCGCTACGCACACAGAGGCCAGGAGGCGACACCACCATTCCTCTACCTTCAAAAAGAGTGCCCGCGAAGAGCGGGCACTTGCGGCGTAGGCCGAGGGCACTACGCACGCGGAGGCAAGGAGGTGAAACCGCAGTTCCCCTACCTTCAAAAAGAGTGCCCGCGGAGAGTGGGCGCTTGCGGCGTAGGCTGACGGCACTACGCACGCGGAGGCAAGGAGGCGAGACCGTTGTTCCCCTACCTTCAAAAAGAGTGCCCGCCCAGAGCGGGCGCTTGCGGCGTAGGCCGAGGGCACTACGCATGCAGAGGCAAGGAGGCGAGACCGCCATTCCCCTACCTTCAAAAAGAGTGCCCGCCCAGAGCGGGCGCTTGCGGCGTAGGCCGAGGGCACTACGCACGCGGAGGCAAGGAGGCGAGACCGCCGTTCCCCTACCTTCAAAAAGAGTGCCCGCGGAGAGCGGGCACTTGCAGCGTAGGCCGAGTGCGCTACACACACAGAGGCCGGGAGGCGACACCACCGTTCCCCTACCTTCAAAAAGAGTGCCCGCGAAGAGCAGGCGCTTGCGGCGTAGGCCGAGGGCACTACACACACAGAGGCAAGGAGGCGAGACCGTCGTTCCCCTACCTTCAAAAAGAGTGCCTGCGAAGAGCGGGCGCTTGCGGCGTAGGCCGAGGGCACTACGCACGTGGAGGCAAGGAGGCGAGGCCGCCGTTCCCCTACCTTCAAAAAGAGTGTCCACGAAGAGCGGGTGCTTGCGGCATAGGCCGAGGGCACTACGCACGTAGAGGTAGGGAGGCGAAACCGCCGTTCCCCTACCTTCAAAAAGAGTGATGCACTCCCTGGTGCGTCACGTGAGAAGGCACGATATCCTGGTGGTGCGTCGCTAGAGCGATGCACTCCCTGGTGTCTCGGCCATCGTGCCATTTTTAGACTCCATAGAGTGCATGGGATAAACATCCACGTCTTATTTATACTCTGGAGAGTAGGCATAGGGACAACATCCATGCGTGCGCGGCATCCGCGTCTTGTTTATACTCCGTAGAGTGCACAGGGACAACATCCGCGTCTTATTTATACTCCGTAGAGTGCGTGGGATCAACATCCACGTCTTATTTATACTCCGAAGAGTACGCATAGGGACAACATCCATGCGTGCGCGGTATCCACGTCTTGTTTATACTCTGTAGAGTGCACAGGGACAACATCCGCGTCTTATTTATACTCCGTAGAGTGCGTGCGGAGGCGGACCTCGACGCTACGTCTTATTTAGAGTCCGTAGACTGCGTGCGGAGGCAAGCCTCCGCACGTTGCGGGCGGTGAAGGTGCGTGCGGAGGCGGACCTCAACGCTACGTCTTATTTAGAGTCCGTGGACTGCCGCGTGCGGAGGCGGACCTCGATGCTATGTCTTATTTATACTCCGTGGAGTGCGTGCGAAGGTGGACCTCAACGCTACGTCTTATTTAGAGTCCGTGGACTGGCGTGTGCGGAGGCGAACCTCGACGCTACGTCTTATTTATACTCCGTGGAGTGTGTGCGGAGGCGGACCTCAACACTACATCTTATTTAGAGTCCGTGGACTGGCGCGTGTGGAGGCGGACCTCGACGCTACATCTTATTTATACTCCGTGGAGTACGCCGACTCTCGAGGCGATCGTGCGATTTAAATCCAAAACGAGGACCAAAACAGAGGCATGAAAGAAATGGCCGAAGACTTGCGACAAGAAAATGCTCCGGAATGCAATACTTGGAAAAGAGTTTGAGCCGCAGCCACAATAAACGACATGATGCACAACCGCTTTCTTGAAGCATGCACACAAGAAATACAGCAGGGATTATTAAAACTTCGTGCGTAATCACATGCAGTATGTACCGTGCGAGGCGATGGCAACGTGGAGGGCTTCGCGCGCGCATGGACTACCACGGAGACCCCACGGGGACCTTGCCACCGCAGGGGCTTCGTTGAGGACGCAGAGGACAGCGTACGAACGGATCTCGTCGATGATGTGGGGGGACTCTGTTGGCGCTCGACGCAGATTTCGTCTTATCGATGATGCGGAGACCACCTGTAGAGACCCGAATATACAAATCCGGACTCTCCTGTGTATTCTGCACTAGTCCAGGATCACGCTAGTGCACACAGTGTAAACAAAGATAAATATCATCCATATCACGATATTCTAAGAATAACCAAATTATATTGATAATTATCAGAGTACGACCTTATGGCCAAGCTTACAATTAATAGCCTGAAAGGCTTAAAAGAAAACTAGCAGCGGAAATCCAAAAGAAAGCGCAGCAGCCAATCGACACGCCCACAAGCTATCGAGTGGAGAACGAAGCCTAATCCGCGAAGACGTCGAAGTACTCTCCTTCTGGAACCTCCTGCTGGTGATACTCCTCCTCCTCAACTGAGCAACAGAGGCATAAAGCCGTGAGTACATTGGTACTCAGCAAGCCGTTTGTAACAAATGAATGCAATATAATATGCAAGGCTTACCAATGGAAGGCTGAAAGGTTAATTTGCATAAAACGGCATTTGAAAATACAATAAATAGATTGAAGGCACATTTGACGTAAAACAATAATAAATAATAATCAAAGGAATTGAAGTAACCACTTATGGATCTCCCATCCACAAGCTAAACCAACCACTTATGGACCTCCCAACCAACAGTGAATTAATCATCCACTGTCCAAAACTTTTTAGAAATAACTATACCTCGTGTGAAATCACCGAGCATTGTCCATGACCGAGGACACGGCTATTCGAATAGTTTTACACTCTGCAGAGGTTGTACAACTTTACCCACAAGACATGATCATCCCGGATTGCCACGCGAGTTACACACTTCCTTAGGTGTGCGGCGAGGAGATCATGACAAGGCCTTTACAATGTTCAATCTCAACCCAGTTCCGCCTCGCTAAGGTTTCGCCGTCGAGTAGGCTACCACCTAGTCGATAATTGCCCCCTCTTACGCCATTGTGGATCCATGGCTCCGACCACACCACACTCATCCCAATGACGGAACCGAAATTGAAACATCCCAAATTAATTAGCCAGGTCCATCCCATACTGGACATGTGGTTGTATGGTAAGGCTCAGATCAATGGCGCACAAAGTTAAGTCCTTAAATGTTCTCGGGCGAGACTACCACATCCCTCGAAGTGCTCCAACACTTCCCCCTTTACTGCACGATCATTCGTCCGAGTGAAAACCAATTTTGTATAACCACCGCCAATGACGCACCAACGTCACGGCACAAATTTTATAACAGTGGCACCAACCACGATTCAATATCTCATTAGGTCAAATTAATTAATCACATGTGATGACGAACCCTTTCGCAAAATAAGCAAGGCTAAGCATTCTAATCGTACCAACCCAATGTGACAAATAACATAGCATCACTAATTAAATTTCCAACCTAAGGTGACAATGGCAACAAGGTATTCCAAAATATCAAGGAGGGAAATAACCAATTGGGACGATAACTACCAATACAAGGGTTTGAATAAAAATAGCGATGCAAGATAATTTAAAACAAAATAATTAAATAATAGATTGCAAACTGGGTTCAGCATGATCAAAGGACACGACTTGCCTTGGCCTTGCCCAGCTGAGGGCTCTTGGTCTTCAAATCCAACTTCCGCTCCCTCGAACACGCGATCTAACGAGAGAGAAAACGAGACGAAAAGACAAAATAAATACAAATAAAATTCAAATGAACTCCAAAAACTTTCAAACCTGAACCAAAAGGTAGAGCTCAATTTTAGATGAATTTAGAAAAAAGAACGGGGTCAATCGGAACTAGGACGAGGGAGAACGGGCCCTTGGAAAATTGGATCTAAAGAAAATCGGGGAAAAATAGGACATTGCACTGTGCTGTAAACCGGGCGCACGGTGAGGCGGGTCTACGATGGATCCGGTGCACGGAACAGTGCGGCTGACTGGGCTGCTGGCGTGGCGGCCAGGGCTGACGTGGCACGACACGTGTGCAGCATGGCTGACGTGGCAGGGTGACGGGGCAGACACGTGGCAGGGTGACGTGGCAGCTGACGTGGCTGCTGACTAGGCGCTGACGTGGCCAGATCGGCTCACGGGTCTACGGCTGGCAGGTGGGCCCGGTTTGTCAGCGGCTCGGCGCACGGTGGACCCGATCCACCGGAAGGCGAGGGTCGCGCGCGGCGCGTGGCCCACGCGGCGGGCGCGGGGACCGAGGGGACGCGAGGCGCAGCCGTGGCGGCGAGCGCAGCGCGGTCCGGTAGCGCGGCGGCCGACCGGCGGAGGTCGGGTGGCGGCGATGGCTGGCCGGCGGGCTCAAGACGGCGGCGGGCTCACCGGCGCGGTTCGGGACGGTGGCCGAGGCGGCGTCTCCGGCGGCGACGCGGCAGCGGCGAGCGCACACGGCGACACGGCGGCGGCGGCGCGAGGCGCGCTTCGGGAGAGGAGAAGCCGGTCGGCCCCCAAATACACGGACGCCGAGGCGACCGGATGGAAGACGGCGGCGGGGAAAAAGGAAGGCGGCGGCGGATGCGGGCGGACTCGAAGTCCGCGGCGAGACGGCGGCGCTGGGCGAGTCCCGCCGAACGCAAGCCACGGCAGTGGGCCCCACACTGCCGGCCTGCACGGCGAGCGGCGGCGGATGCGAGGGCGCGCGGGAGCGGCGGATGGCGGCCACGTGGCGACCATCGCGCGAGGGGAGCGGCGCGCGCGCGGCGCGGCGCGCGCGCGCGCGTGGCACGTGTGGTGGTGGCCGGCGGCCGACCGGGCTGCGCGCGCGGATGGACCGGGCCGGGGTTGGGCCGTCCGGTTTTAGGAGATTAGGATTTTCTTTTTCTTTTCTTTTTCCAGAAATTCAAATAAACTCTTTTGAGCTCCAGAAAATAGCAAATAAATCCAGAAAAATCCAGAAAAATTCCAATAAATTCCTTGAGACACAAAGAACTCAAATAAAATATTTTTGGCAAATGTTAATGTTTAACTTAATCATATTAAACTATTTTAGTTTATGAAAATTCCAATTAAGCTTTAATTAATTCCAGAAAAATACAAATGGTGAATTTTATTTCAAAAGCTTCAAAAAGGCTCTGAAAATCAGGATGTTACACCACCACTCAGATAGACTTCATCGACGGTGTGGAGGCCAGCACGGACGGACCCTGTCGAAGACGTCGCTACATGCATGCGCCTGCGCGAGCTGCAGAGTGCCCATGCATGCTTGGAGTCACCGCAGTCACAACGCCAGCGACCTGCACGCAGCGCATGCGATGCAACACAGGAGTTGGAAATAATCTTGTTTTAGAAGTCGTATCGAAGTCGGGTTTTGTAATCGGAAGTCCAAACCGAGTTCAAGTCGTAGTCGTAAAATATGACTTGGAGTCGTACTCGGAGTCGGAGTCAGTTTTATTCTCGTAGTCGTACCCGAGTGTAAGTTGTAAAGCCGGGTATAAAAGGTGGAGTAGTCCTGTAATCTAAGAATCCCGATCCAAGGCCGAGCAAGGCAACCAAGTCGTGTAAAGACGCAAAGTATTTGCGAGTAATAGAGGGGAGAAAAGAGCAAGTTTTGCGTGATCGACAATCTCTGAACGTAGTCGAAGAAGGCTACGACGACGTTGAAGAAGTATGACTGCAGCTTAAGGTGGTCGTAAGGAGCAGCGACTACGAGAAGATCATAACGTGGTCGGAAGCGACTCCGACCACGTAGAAGAGAAGTGACCGTGATCGAAGGAATCTTCGACCACGGAGAACAGCGTTCGCGCAGCGACAAGCGTGGTCGTAGAAGGTTGTGATCACTGTGACTCCAGTGCAGCAACAGAGCAACGTGGTCGTACGGGAGACAATCTGGTCGTACGACATCAGAAAGCTTCCGAAGAGGTCGTAACTCCTCTGTACTGGTAGTAAACGATCAGATCTAGTCGTAAACGATCTGTACTGATCGTAATTGATCTGGACAAGTCGTAAACGACTATGACTGGTCGTAAAGAGGTCCTAGGAGGTCGTAAGACTTTTTCCAACAGTTAGTATCAGAGCAAGGAAGCAATGGAGGACAAGTCTAAAGAGAAGAAAGGTGCAGCTGCAGAGGGATCTGGCGAAAAGAAAACACCGGCACCACCACGAGCACCAATGAGAGGAGGTACGGTACCAATCCAATTTCCTATGCTAACCGACACAAATTATGGCCTGTGGGCCGTGAAGATGAAGATCGTCATGCGCGCTCTGGGAGTATGGACGACTATCGAAGAAGATGCACCGGTCGAAGAGACTCAGGACCAAGGCGCTCTGGCCATCATATCGCAGGCTGTCCCCGACGAAGTCTTGATGACCATTGCAGAAAAGGAGACTGCAAAAGAAGCATGGGAAGCTATCAAGGAGATGCGCATTGGAGAAGAACGCGTCAAGAAGGCAAGAGCACAAGTGCTGAAGAGGCAATTCGATCGCCTGGTCATGGGAGAGACCGAAGGCGTCGGTGAGTTCTCACAAAACCGACGAGCTTGGTGGCGAAATCCGAGCTTTGGGTGTTGAGTTGCGAGACTCAACAGTTATTGAGAGATTGTTCAGCGCAGTCCCCGACAGTTTCCTCCAAATTATCAGCACAATTATGCAATTTGGAGACATGACGAAGATGTCGCTAACTGAGGCAGTCAGTCGCTTGCGAATCTTCGAAGAAAGTCAAAAAAGACGGCATCAGGACAAGGAAGGAGGTAATCAGCTGCTGCTATCTCGTGCTCAGTGGGAAGCACTGAACGAGAATAAGAGCCATGAAAGTCACAACGACGATGTGAAGAGAGGTGGAGGACACAACGACGGGAGCAGTCGTGGGCGTAACTCTGAAACCAGCAAATCGAGTATACAATGCCACAAATGCAAGAAATTCGGTCACTTCGCTGCTGAATGTCGAAGCCACATACAATGCCACAACTGCAAAAAGTATGGGCATTTTGCAGCGAATTGCAGAAACAAGAAGAGAGAGGATGAAGTCAATCTGGTTCAGATGGAACTGACTCTGCTGCTGTCGCAATGTACTGTAGCTGAACCAACAATGGTGAAGCTACATGACGGGAGAGTATTTCCTAGTTTGATGGAGAAGGGAGAGAAGACTCAAGACCAGTCAACAGATTGGTATCTCGACAACGGAGCAAGCAACCACATGACGGGCACACACTCGTTGTTTCATGAACTAGACGAGAGAGTGCTCGGTAAAGTAAAGTTTGGAGACGGCTCAACAGTTCAAATCAAAGGAAAAGGTACAATCCTGTTAAAGTGCAAAGATGGAAGTCAAAGACCGTTGTCAGATGTATATTATATACCAAGTCTTTGCAGCAACGTGATAAGCTTAGGCCAACTGACTGAAGAAGGGTGCCGAGTTGAATTAAAAGAGAGCAGTTGTTGATGAGAGCACAAAAATCAGCAAATCGGTTGTACAAAATACCGCTGAAAATTTGGAGACCAGATGGCATGAAGAATGATCTAAAGGAACCAGAGCCTGAAAGACTTCATCTCCTGGTGGTCGAAAAACAGCATGAAGTCGTAAACAACAAGTCGGAAGAGTTGAAAGTCGTAACGAGAAGGTTGGCAGAAGGTTTTGGCTGTAGTCGAGAAGAAATTCGACCACGGCAAAAGACGATCGAGCACGGTCGGCAAGTGTCACGACCACGGCAAATGAAGACTGGACGAGAAATCGTTCGATCACAACAAACAGGTTCCAGGATCGGCCTAGATGGTCGAAGCAGTCAAAAGCCTGGAGTTTGGATCCCGAGTTGGCGGGAGAAAGCACGACGTGAAGAACGGTGGTCGAAAGCAAGACCACGCAACAGTGAAACAAGCAGCTGGTGGAGGAAGACATCCAAGGAAGAAACAGGAGAAGGAGAAGATCAAACATGATGGAAGCTACTAAAACAAGATTAGGGAGAGAATGTTGGAAATAATCTTGTTTTAGAAGTCGTATCGAAGTCGGGTTTTGTAATCGGAAGTCCAAACCGAGTTCGAGTCGTAGTCGTAAAATATGACTCGGAGTCGGAGTCAGTTTTATTCTCGTAGTCGTACCCGAGTGTAAGTTGTAAAGCCGGGTATAAAAGGTGGAGTAGTCCTGTAATCTAAGAACCCCGATCCAAGGCCGAGCAAGGCAACCAAGTCGTGTAAAGACGCAAAGTATTTGCGAGTAATAGAGGGGAGAAAAGAGCAAGTTTTGTGTGATCGACAATCTCTGAACGTAGTCGAAGAAGGCTACGACTACGTTGAAGAAGTACGACTACAGCTTAAGGTGGTCGTAAGGAGCAGCGACTACGACGAGAAGATCATAACGTGGTCGGAAGCGACTCCGACCACGTAGAAGAGAAGTGACCGTGATCGAAGAAATCTTCGACCACGGAGAACAGCGTTCGCGCAGCGACAAGCGTGGTCGTAGAAGGTTGCGATCACTGTGACTCCAGTGCAGCAACTGAGCAACGTGGTCGTACGGGAGACAATCTGGTCGTACGACATCAGAAAGCTTCCGAAGAGGTCGTAACTCCTCTGTACTGGTAGTAAACGATCAGATCTAGTCGTAAACGATCTGTACTGGTCGTAATTGATCTGGACAAGTCGTAAACGACTACGACCGGTCGTAAAGTGGTCCTGGGAGGTCGTAAGACTTTTCCAACAGGCAGTCGGCGGAGGCGGTGCGCGGAGGTCGAGGCGTATGGTGCCCCAGTGTGTGGAGCCGTGGTGAGCTTGCGCCGCTATTCGTCCACCTCGCAGCTCCTCCGCCCGCACGTTGCCCTTGTGCGTCACCAGCAGTGGCATGCCCGGTCGGCGCGCTTCCCCAGCGTGCTGTTGAGCACCTTCGCGACCACTGGCACGCCGTCCCTTGCACCCCACGCCGAGCCCGCTGGGGCCGGCTCGATGCTTGCAGCGCGGAGGCGAGCGGAGCGCGAGCAAAGGTCGGGGCCCCAGCTTTAGCAGCGCGGAGACCGCTGATGCGGAGCTTGTGCGCGCTTAACATCACGCAGGGTCCGGAGGCGACAGGCCGGGTCCGGTTCGGCGGGCGGGGTCTCGCCAGACGCGCGAAGGCCCGGAGGGTAGTACATGCATGGCAACGTAGGACATACATGTGCCATGAACTATTTCATCATACTTCATTGGTTGCCCTCGTGAACGCATGTACTTTCGAATTTAGCACTGCATGTATTGCCAACACGCGAGCTTCTAAGGCAATATTTGATAACTTGCTAGTAGTAAATTCCAGCGCGGACTTCTTCGTCGGCGCGGGGATCTCGTCTGCACGGGGAGCCGTGACCGAGGGTTTGGCTTCGCGGACTTCATCGGCGCGGAGATCTCCACTGCATGGGGGCCGTGACCGAGGTCCTTGACAGAGCGGAGCCCACGGTGCCACGCCTCTAGTTGCTTCTAGGTATTGCTGCTTCCTCATCTTGGCTTCCTGGAAAGAGATGGACAAAAACGGGCACAACTGCGAAAATATCAACACTTGCATGGATGGATGCGAGAATAAATTCTTGCATGCATGGACAAAGCACGTGGGTGGATGTTCCATGCATGCATGCGTGTACTTCTCGTATGCATGATTGCAGCTTGTCTCGGCGACGACTTGACGACGGCGGAGAGCCCGACGATGCTTCACGGAGGCTTGGCACGAGGACCATGAAGCGAAGGCTGCGCGAGGCGAAGGCCGACGAAGTCCCCGCGGAGGGCAGGGCGAAGGCTTCGCGCGATCACGGAGGACGTCAGCTTCCACGGGCGCTAGGCGAGGTGTAGTCCTCGGTGTCAAGGCCGACTTGTATCCTTCGCCGGGGCAGGAGGCCATCACGAAGGGCGTCTGCGGGCTGGAACGCCGCATGACGAGGTGGTACAAAGCGGAGGGCACTCGTATACGGTTGATTCCCTGGTGCCTTATGCTGTCGACGCAGTGGCTAGGGCCAGCTGAAGAATATGCCTCGCTCTCCGTCAATATTTCACCCGCTTGACGACGCGGAGGATAGGCTCGACGACGCAGGGGCTTCGGAGGCGGGGCGCTCGATGACGCGGAGCGTGGACTCCTCGGCCGAGGTGCAGACGCCACGTCACGCGGAGGCCGTGAAGATGCCATCGCTAACGCCTGGCCTACTTCAAAGACCTCGCCGGGGCATCCGAAGCAGGACGAGGACGCCGCTCGGCTGGACCTCGCCGAGGAGCGTGGCGCGGGGGCCAGGGCCGGTCTTCCCCGGCAGGCGCGCGAAGCAGCCTCCATGCCGGCGTTGAGCGAGGACGCCGATGGATACTTCAATACGTATACATCATGAAGGATGGATACGCTGTCGTCGCGGGCGAGTGTGGAGGAGGCCACAGCCCACTTCATCTATGCGGAGTCCCCGGCCGAGGAGGTCCGGAGACGAGGGGCCTCGATGGCGTGGCGGAGTCCGGGGACGTCGCGGAGCTGGGCGGGTGCCGACAAGAACAGCGAAGGCGCCGTCACCGAGCTACAGCGGAGGCCGGCACGGAGGCGACCTCGGCTCGTCCATTCCCTGCACACCGGGAACCCAGACAGAGACGGAGAGAAAAGCTCGTATGCATGCATGAGTAGTACGCGATGGATTACTTCATATATATAGCTTGAATGCGTGTACGAGCGGTGCGTGAATGAATTGCATGCATGAGTGTATTATTTCATGCATTCAGGCGTGCGTGCGTGCAGCTCGTGGATGTATGACGCGGAGGCTCCATGTCATGCGGAGACCCTGCGCGGGGCCCGGCGCGCACATACAGGCGAAGCCCGTACACCTTACCCACCAGATCTGCCAGATCTGGATCTGGAAAAGAAATAAGGGTTCACAACAAATCTGTGCGCTCATAAAACCTTTGCCATATTTGATGAGGTGCATATGTATATATACCGAAGCGAACAGGCTAACAACAAGATGAACTTATCTGTGATGCTTCACGATACGAGCAACTTGAGATACTTCCATTCTGCGTTAGGAAGCTCCTTCGGTGGTACCTCTAGCGCCCTTGCACGACTTCTCGCTCAGTCCACATGGACGGCGCCATCTGTTGTGGCTACGGGCCAAACAGGAGAGGAGGGGACTAGTAGGAGAGGAAGAGGAGAGCTAGATCTGTGGAGAGGTGGTGAGAATGAGAGGATGATCCCCCTCCTGCCCCTCCTAGGGGCTTATATATATGAGAGGGGTAGAATGGGAAATCCCCATTCTACCCCTTAGTACTTACAAAGGATGAGAGTACATTGGTATATTTACACTGGTATATTCCTCTACACTATTGGGCCTATTACATGTTGGACTAGTTGCACGGTCCAGTCATGGGGGGTTGGGCCACCCCACAACATACACCATTTTCCCCTACCTTTTCTCCTTCATAGTACGCACTAACAACCTCCCCCCTGTATTCATAGTCTCAGAACCCCTATGTGGCTACCGCAAATGGATCAATCTTGAGATCCACCCAAAGGACCAATGGGCCCTCGACTTTGAGGAGTGCAATGTTGCAAGGTTCTCTGAGATCCGGGAGGAGGAGCACCGCAAGAACAAGCAAACCCTGTGTATACAACACAAGACAAAAGCTCATCTCAAGGCGTTCACGCATATGGCTCGGGCCGAAGACCGGGGAAGTTGAGGAGAGATGGCGGGAGGCTCATGAGAGGGAGCGCGAGAGAATGGGGGAAATGGAGACCAAGGTAAAAGAGGCCACCGAGGAGTTCAATGCCGAGGTGGCAAGGAAGCAAAAATGGCCCTGGTCCACACAGTAGGTCGTACGAGTAGTTGGGTGGGTTAGTTGCACATGATGCTATATGTTATCACTACTGGATTCCGACCCTTTAGCCACGAAACGCATCGCAACGACACTAAATTAGTTGCAATAGGTATGTACTATTGCAACGTTTTGCCAAAATCGTGGCGATATGTGCACAGTGTTGCCTCTAAAATATTGCGTTGCGATAGTCATTGAATTCGTTGTAATAAGGTAGCTTTATCGCCACCATTTAGAAAATGGTTGCGAGTAGTATGACTTTATTGCCACGGTTGTCTTGCGTTGTGATAATATTGATTTTCATTGCAATAGTTAGGAGGTATTGCCACCTTATAGAATTTCGTTGCGAGTGGGTGACAATATTGCCACAATTTTATTGCGTTGTCATAGTCATCAATTGCGTTGCAAAAGGTTCCTATACAATGCGTATGAAATGAGTTTGTATTGCCACGAAATAAATTTGTTGCTATATATGATGATTGTTCATGGCAATAATCTGTTATTGCAACGCTTTGTTTTCGTGGGCCTAACTGCTCAACGCAAGGGCCGAATTGGTGTGGAGGAATTATATTATCTATAGTTATTAATTGCTAGAGGTGATAAAAAATTGAAAAGTGACAACTAAAACGCAGTTGAGGAGGTCTCACTTGACAAAACAGAGAGGATAAAAATTAGAATAGAAAAAAATAAAAACAAAAACCATGTGGTGTGGAGGAATTGAACCAACAACCTCCTAGCTCGGAGGCTAAGGCGTTTACCACCAGACTATTGTACCCCACTATCAATTGAATATGCGTTTAGAAGGTCTCGTCGACATTAGTCCATTGTCCATCATTTCGAGTGTACATGATAATGAGGACATTCTAATCGGACCGATTATGTGAGCACGAGCTAAAAAGATTAATCAACAGGTGAACTCGCTCCTAATTAAATTTAACTTAAATTTACATGAGAATTGGCTACTACCTAATGTTAGTATTTTAATTGGTTACAGGTTTGTGCATGAGGAGATGTTGAGATGCCAAAGCCAGAAGAAATCAACCGAGCAAGAAAATCATGCATGTGCATGTGAGCCATAAAAAAAAGAAGAAGAAATGCACATATGTCACAAAGGAGATGGAAGAAGCTTCATACGGGACTAGCAAAGAGAAAAGAAATGCATGTATGCATGTTTCATACGTGACTCGCTAGAAAAATGCTTCATGCATTACACGAGTATTATACGTTTTGTTTTCGAGACGGACATTATTATTACACGTTTTGGCCGAGTTAGTCACGTATAATGGAAAGAGAACTTTTCTAGCCGAGTACTACTTGAACTTCTTTTCTAAGATGAAGTCGGTCGAGTTAGTCACGTATTGTGTTTTTTTTATTTGAGTCCGACACGTGGAAGACTGAAAAAATCGGAAGCGTAAAAAGAATTTAAAAACCCATGTTATGAAGGATTATGATTTTAAATAAAGATTGAATAGGAGAGGGAGTTGGTTGTATAAAAAGATAGAGACGCGTGTCTTTGTGTTGGCGTTTTTGACCAAGAAAAAAAAGCAAAGCGCGCTTATGCGTGAAAAATAAGGGTGTCGGCGGTGACTCGTCGAGAGAAAAATTAGAGCGCGCCGTGTTTTGGTTGAAGATTCGATGATGCATGGTTAATGGATACTTCATAGTCTTGCACGCATGTGTACGTGGATGATTGGCCTGATGGATAGTCAGGTCTGCATTGATACATACATCCATTGAAGGGTGTTCCTCTATGCAAAAGTCTTTGGGAAGTGATGAATCTTGTAGTTTCCCATAAATTTTTTGGAGAGTATTGGAAAATAGGAGTTAGGGGCTATGTTTAATTCAATTTTGTACCATCAATCTTACTATCAAGTTCTAGTGACAACAAATTTAATGTCGCATAGCAACAAACAAATTCAGTGGGACTCATGGTGCAGCTAATGTACATGAACATAACAAGACATACACAAGTTGTGAACATAAGATTAAATAAATTTAGAAAATGAGGTCGATCTATACTGAAACATAGTCAAGACACCTGAACCTCCTTTCCAATTGCTATCACTTTGCTGTTTTCATCAAGAGAGCATAGCACCCTTTTGGGCCTCCTAACAATAAAACAAAGCCATGAATAATTGGTACTGTTAACATTGTCAAGACACCTGAACCTCCTTTCCATGTTGCTTGTCTTCATACTCCTCCTATACCACCTTGCACATGTTGACATTGTCAACACTTATGATTCTTCCAAGAATTTTAACTCCATTCAAATTATCTGCAACACAAAGAGCAACATAATTATTTACCATTCCAAAAGAATTACATTAACCGATCACTGGTTCGGCCGCCGCCAACGCCACCGACGGGGATTACGCCATCACGAGGGCCAACCGACGGGTTCCACCTCGAACTTCTGGCGCTAAAGAAGACGGCACGGATGATGCTCCCCTCCCCAGGTATACTCACTAGGATTGTATCTCACCAGGCGCAGTTTAGAAAACAAGCATCCTCCCTTCGAGTCTATTGTTTGGATGACTCAAAAACAATTTGGAAGACCGAGCTATCCGCTGAAAAATAAACCCAAACAAGCAGTGGAACATCAACAGAATTTGTCATGGAGTCCATCTCCTACCCGTGCATTTTTTGCATGATGTCAGCAAGTTTCCGAGCTTCACCATTTAGTGTGTTGAGCAATCTTGAGGCGGAGTTATTACTGAATAATTTTGTGGTTGTTTCATCAAACATTGTGCAAATTGTTGTTACTGTTTGATCACTTATTTGAAGGTGAATTCGATACCTGCATTCATATTACATTATATGCAAAAGCTACTGGTATATCCAAGTAGGATCTTTGAAGTTTCTGGTATATCCAAGTTCAAATAAACTTGTGAGGCACTACTTGTGTTTAGAGACAGACCTATTCAAAAGAGGTGCTGGTTGTTAGATATATTGTTAAATAGAGAAAGTACACACTTCATAAAATTATTTAAATTACCTTTGTATTGTCCAACCAAAGTTGATGTAACAATGAAAACTGTTGGCTCAATTGACAATTCATCCAGAGTATTGACTGTTAGTTCTTGACTCAACTAGTTTATTCCCTATAAATAACCCAATAACATCTACAAAAGAGTAGTATGAGACATTAGTAGATTTTCAGTAGCTGGTAAAAATTGCTTCTATGATAGGAACACATACCTGAGTAATGATCATTCTTATTTATCCTTTTCGTGAGGTCATCGGAGTCAGCAAATATACTTTAGATTACGCAGCACATATACTTTTGGAACTTTGGGTTTAACTGTTCCTTCCCCCTACAGGCTGTGTTCAAAATTACTCTAGAAGTTCCATCTGAGACTGTTGCTTTGTCAAATATGCCAGTCGTTGAAGAGAAGGTCAATGGTGCTACCAAAAATGTCTACTTTGAAGAAACTCCAATAATGTCAACATACCTAGTGGCTGTTATTGTTGGCATATTTGACTATGTGGAAGCTTTCACCACTGAAGGTACTGTTAACTCCTCTTTCGTATTATCTTACCATCAGGCATTTAGTTAGCTTTCACCTTTTCGTGGTTCCTTGAATTTAACTGACCTTATTCGTTTGCAGGTACTAGGGTTTGTGTTTACACACAAGTTGGTAAGAGCGCCCAGGGAAAGTTTGCACTAGAGGTTGCCGTGAAGACACTGGTCCTCTTCAAGGAGTAACTTTCTTATCTTCTGCCTTATTATTGATTAGCAATGTTGTCTTAGACTCTTGCTGTAGTGCTCATTATATGCTGATTTTTTCAAACCAAATAGTGTTATTTAGGAATTCCTGATACTGATCTTTACCAATATGTTCTGATGTAAATAATGCTACTATTGCATAATAATAGTCAATATACAGATATATGGACAGATGTGCATCTGCAAACAATAAGTTCCATAGGTTCATAGATATGTTACTTAGGTATGTGTGTAATTGCACTCTATTGGGAGGCCTAATTTTCTCCATATCCAGTTTAATATCAAATAGTACATTATCAGCTCATTTCCTGATGCAATGAGTTTTAGACCAGGCATTTAAAAGGCTGCAATATTGATTATGCAATGTTAGTGTCATGTACGTTGGTACACGATGGGGGTTAACTACCGTTAGATGAGGCCAAATGGCATGGCTTGAAGTAAGAGAACAAGGGCGTTCGGTAGATGGAGAGATGAACTCAGCTAGGGAGGAATAGATGCGCTCGGCAGGGAGAGGTTTCTTTGATTCATTCCTTGTTTGATTCCAAATGACCCCCCCCCCCCCCCCACACACACACAACGTATAGAGGTGGTAGACCTTAAAGGATAGAAACAAATCCAAAAGATACCAACTAGCCAAAAGGAAATAACATACATGGAAACTAATCATCCTATTCCCCTAAACTAGCGCTGGCTGCCATACGGGCTACATTAACCGCTTGGTAATTTTCTGTACATGACAGTTGGCCTTTCCCAGAAATGACATTTACGGCTTAAATAAGCCTTTCAAAATTTATAAAATATTTTTCATGCTTTCATGATTTATCAAGTTTGTGTCCCTTCTGAAACCTTTTTAATGTACATCCTTGTATAAATTTGAGGATCTGTTGAGGCAACTGCATCTCGTCCTCTCAGTGGCTTACTGTCATACACCTATACTCTTAAAGCTCTCTTCATGGGTTCAGCTGATGATGATTCCTTTATGCTGGTAGGTACTTTGCTGTGACATATCCTCTCCCAAAAATGGACATGATTGCGATTCCTGATTTTGCCTCTGGAGCAATGGAGAACTATGGCTTGGTTACATACCGTGAAACAGCTTTGCTATTTGATGAGCGACACTCTGCAGCTGCTAATAAGCAAAGGGTAGGGCACTATTGAATTTTCCTATTTCAATCATTTGTACTGAGCTAGAAATATGATTCACAGTCATCATTAGGTATTTTACAATGACACATCAGACCAATATGATTGTATCAGCCATAGTGGACAATGCTGAATCAAATATTGCAATCAAAATTTGTTCTTATCATCCAGTTTAACAATACTAAGCACCATGGATGCCATAAGTCTTTTTTGTAGAGATTTGTTTCAGATATGCACATATGCTGTTTGATGGTCGTGTTCCATCGACACCATCCTTTTGAAAACTATTAGTTAATCCCTTCTTGTCTGTCCTTTGTTCAGGTTGCAGTTGTTGTAGCACATGAATTAGCTCACCAGTGGTTTGGAAATCTTGTGACTATGGAGTGGTGGACACATCTATGGCTTAACGAGGGTTTTGCAACATGGGTAAGAAATTAAGAACAAAAGTTTATTGCAAAGTTGCATTTAATTTTCTGTTGCTCATTTGATATTTTTTGTCATTGCAGGTATCCTACTTAGCTGCAGATCATTTCTTTCCTGAATGGAATGTTTGGACTCAATTTCTAGAGGAATCTACAACAGGTTTGAAGTTGGATGCTCTTGCAGGGTCACATCCAATTGAGGTAACAATATTTTCATTACCGGTAGCATGCTATGCTATGACTGTATTTGTGGGGACTTTTAGGAATATATTCAACATTATTAGAGAATTTGAAGATTATCCCTCTACTTTGACTGTGAGGGTCGATTGCTTGTCTACTTCTATTGGTCCAGAAAATCTATATGATTGGCTATATATTCACTATACTCTTGTTCAGTGGCAAAAGGCCATTGACTCACTATAGGAACTGAAGACGGGAAACACCCATTCATGTATCATGGATGCAGTGAAATATCTTCTAGTACCTACTACAGTACTACCTCCAGTCTAAAAAGGATATCAATTTTTTTTATTTGCAACAATCTCCAACATATAGCTTAGACTGTTAATTTTGGTTATTACATGTTAGCAAAAAATATTAAGGTATGCTATGACAGTATTTTTTTTATGATGAATATGACTATGTAATGTTCCCATGGCCAACTTTAATGCATACAAAAAGAAACATTCATTTTGGATGGGGGATATGTAAGTAGGTTATGTGCTATTTTCACATTTTCAAAAATCTCATGTTTAACTGAGAAAAAAAATGAAAAGTACCTTGAGAACTCTAATGTCCTATGCTTTAGATGCTAGCAAGATATTTTTATGTGGCTATAGCATATTTGTAATCAGTCAAATAATCTTGTTGTGAGCCTGTGACAGGAGAAATGTAAAAAAAGGTCAGCTGCTGCTCACATTTCTAGTAATATGTTGGAAAGTTCATTATGTGGTCGGTGGGGTTTAATATGGCAAGTTATAGAGCTTACCTACCTTGCTAGGCTATGTGCTTCCCACATTTAATAGCAACACGCGTTCCTGCTACTTTATTGAATTATTGGAGAAGGTGGCGGCATATTATTATTAGCGCTCTGATAATGCCCCAGAAAATTTTATTGAGTGATATTAAAATTCTCATTAGATGGATGCATATTCATTATAACTTACATTACATATTGATGTACATATATGGCTAATTATCTATTATTTCAGGTGGATGTAAATCATGTTGCTGAAATAGATGAGATATTTGATGCTATAAGCTATAGGAAAGGAGCTGCTGTTATTCGGATGTTGCAAAGCTTTCTTGGGGCTGAGAACTTTCAGGTTTGCTTTGCTTATTTATTCCTCTCTTTATTTTGTATGGTGCAAAGGGATAACATGCGACCTGCCCATATGATTGTTTTACTTTTGGAATGCCACATCCCAGCTTACATAAGCTTCGTTAGAAGGGCATTACTCTGTTATTTTCTTAATACTCGGACAGTTGGGCCACAAACTAGATGGAATCTTAGTTGTATTAAGACTATTACTTGGAACTTTGCACATTAGTTTCACATTCGCTGTCACCTGTCAATTAAAATTACTTTTCTGGTGGAAAGAAAAAGTTATTAATCTATTCTTTGTTTTGCTAGAAATCACTGGCTGCATACATCAAAAGATTTGCATATTCAAATGCTAAGACCGAGGACTTGTGGGCTGCCCTTGAAGAGGGATCTGGTGAACCAGTGAGAACATTAATGCAGTGGACAAAGCAGCAAGGTTATCCTGTTGTCAATGTAAAATTCAAGGACGGAAAACTAGAGCTTGAGCAGGTCGGTTATGAACTTGTTTATCTCATTATCATATGTTGATCATGGTTTCACCCCTCCATCTATCCTGCTCGTGCCCACAAAGTTTTTTTCAACCTCAATATTTTCCTGATTTTAAAATCAAGTCTTTATTGTTCATCTTAAGGTCACATTAAGATCCCTCTTTATTGTTCATGTTCTATCAGGATGAAACAATTTGATCAGAGCAAACAGAGTCGTGGCGTCGTCGAGTCAGGAAATTCAACATGGCAAAGAAACAAGGACAAATGGAATGGAAGTGATAGTACTTTTGTTATTAGTTACAAACTTTGTAGTTTAAGTTTGGAGATTGATATGTAATTCTTGCATGAGTGGTTGCACTTTTAAATTATTATGTGTTGAATTAATATATATGTTTTTGATCCAGCCGTGTTCCTAATTTGATTATTAATTTGTAACAACAAATTATAATAAAATATCATATGCTCAATATGCTACCGCAAATTTTACCGTTGCGATAAATTTGTATGCAAAATTGGTATTTTGTTGTGATAGGCTGTTGCAACGCCGCTACTATGTTGCGATTCCACTATATGCATTGAACAATGTTCGTTGCTATAGGATCTATTTGCTACAAAACATATTTCGTCGCAATAACTTTATGGCAATGAAACGCCTTCCGTGGCAATAAAACATATTGCAACGAAACACCTCCCGTGGCAATTAAACTTGCTATAACGAAACGCCTCCTGTAGCAATATCCTGTTGCAACGAAATACCCTCCGTGGCAATAGGGTCTATTGCCACGAACCATTGGCGTGGCAATAGAACCTATTACCACACAATATTTTCGTGGCAAATGATACTATTGCCACGACCAAACTTCGTGGCAAAAGAAGCTATTGCCACGGAGTCAGCCGTGGCAATAGCCTATATCGCCACGACATCATTCGTTGCAACAAAAAACAATTGCCACAACACATTGCATGGCAATAACTATAGGTATTGCAACGAAATCACAATCCGTTGCACAATCTTTTAAGCACGCAAGTACTTGCCACGCTTGCCCACGGAAGTGATGTGTTGCAATAGGTACATATTGCATCTATTTTGGCCCTATTGCAACGATTTCGCTCCGTTGTCCTAGACCTAAAAACTAGTAGTGTATGCATATAATCAAAAAGTATGTGGCATATTGCTCCCAACTGTATTATGAAGTCTATTTAAATTCAGACAAGCTTATTTTCTCGTCTTTTTTGCATTCAATTATTCACATAGCAAGTCATCCAACAATATTAACATACTAATTTTCCTCCGTATACGAATTCCCAGTAACATCACGATATCACTTACCATCGTACTTACCGATCATTCTAAGGTCAATCGTTCTTAAAAAAGTTTCACAAATTTTTTTACGCTCCTACAACATACAATGACCATAAACTTTTATTACAAATCCAGTAGATTATCTTCCAGTTATAATCTACAAAATTCATAGGGTGGTAGTTTGCAGTCACCCTATGGGTGGGTGACTCCACATGCAGTCGCCCTGTGGCTGGGTAACTAGTTTTAGTCACCCAATGATTGGGTGACTGGAACTCTGTCGCCTATTTGTTGGGCGATTGGCTCCACTCACCCAACCGGGGGGAGGGTGGCGACTCAAGCGTATTTCTATAAAAAAAATGTTGCCGCGAGTATATTTCTATTATTTTGAATAAAAATTAAAATAATAGTAAAAAATTCACTTCAGTAAGTCCCAAAAGGAGGCTTGCCTCATCTCAAAAAAAAATGAGGCTTGCGTGGGAGGCGACTGCAATGAAGTTTGTTTTGAAAGCAAAACAGGTTCCCAACTAGGGTTATCATTACAAGAGGTCTTTAGGGAATTACGAAAAGGAACATAAAAGTTCAACATGAAAATTAAACAACTAGACAAGACCAAAATTTGCAATGTCTACAGCGTTGGGCAATCTATGTTCATCGCCGAGAGCCTATCTTTCTTCATCTCGATGTTGCTGCCCTCGACCGGCTACTCGATGCATCAACTTGTAGAAGTTTAAAGAGCAGCACCAGTGAAGAAAAATAAAAACATCTCTACCATTCCGTGGTAACCCTGAACACCAACAAACGACCATGAATTTTTGAGCTCATGCCCGTGTGAAAGAGTACAGTGATGACTGTTGAGGACTCCGGGTGCTTTGTGACATGCGTCATTTTTACATATATTTACCTGTCATTTTATCCTTATACTTTTCGTATTTTGAGACCATTTATCATCATTTACACGCTTTCCTAAAATTAATTGCTCAAATTGGACCATTTTACATTTTTGTACTTTTCCGCAGGCCGACGCGATTGAGGTGCATAAATGATAAATCTGGGCTTCTGGGACTACTCCATACCGATGTATGTGTTTCTGTGAACACGTAGGATCTTTCTATGATGAAATCAGACTTCCGGAGGGCCAGAACAGAAGATATCAAATGGGGAAGGACCTGATTGTAAACCCTAAATACTGGGAGGACTAAACTGTAAAGTACCCAAATCCCCAAACCATTAAGCCAGCCGCCGGCCATGGAAACAAAACTGAGCCTGGCATTTCCTCTTCTTCCCTAGCCTCTTTTGCTTCATCCCCCCTCTTCTCCAGCCACGGCGTCGGCAGGCGCCCCTGTGCCCTTCTCTACCCATGTGCCACCTTTTCCTTCCTCCCTTCCTTACTCTTCCGCCACCCACATTGGTGCAGCCACCCACCAATTCTTTCACCGCCGCATCCTCCACACCCACATTGGTGCAGCCACCCACCACTTCTTCCACCGCCGCATCCTCCATTAGCGCCACCCCCTTCTCCTCTGGCAACTGCATCCACGCCTTTCTCTTCCTAGCCTCCTTCCTTTGCTTTCTATCGCCCCCAAATCATCCACGCTGACACCCTTCTCCACTTCCCCTTCAGAGCGCCGCCGCACCTCACAGCACCGTCGCCATCTTTCCTCCTTAGTCCCCTACTGCTTTTCCTCTGTTACCTATTCTTCTCCTCCCCTTTGCTACTCCACCGCTCCCTACTCACCGCACCGCGCCTCCGATCAGATCTTCTTCTACCCCGGTGCTTTTTTCCCTTGGATCTCCCTTCTTCTTCACCACCGGCTCCCCTCTGCATTGTTGGCCGCCGCCTGTCTCCGCCACCATAGCACTGAACTCCTCCATCAGCAAGAGACGTCGCCATCCTCATCTGCTCATCCACCGGTGCATCACCATCTCCACCGATGGCGACCTCTCCACTACTTCCCCTTCCGCGCCACCGTCGGCTGCCACCACTTCATCGACATCACCACCTCCTCAACTGCCCTCTGCTACTTCTACTCCCTTCGGTTGAATCCATTCCCCCATCTCCATTTACTGTTCACTTCACTACTCATTTTTGTATGTTGATTTGTGAACTGTGATGTATACCTATGGATTTTAATTTGTTCTCTGTGATGTATGCATGTGATCAGTAGATTTGTGATTATGCTCTATTAATTTGTTCTAGAATTGCTTTATGTTCATGTTGCTGCTAGTTTAATTCTAGAATTTGTGTGTGATCTGTAGAGGTGTGTGATCTGTGTTAGTCAGTGAGTATGGCTAGTATTTGTGATTTCTGCTGTTGTTTGTTGTGTTAGCTGTTAGTATCCCTCTGTCAGTTGTTCTTGTTAAGTGAATTGTTTTGTGCCGCAGTGTTGTTTATGTGCGCGGATTACCTAGCTGGCGACCGTTTCCCTTACCCTTGCTGTCTCGACCCACCGAATGCTTCTTGACTCCCTCTTTTCTCCTTTCCGCGGTCGGTCGGTAGTTACGTTGTGTGTGCGATCATAGTTGTAGTTTGTTGTGTTGTTGTGCCGCTGCCGTCTAGTTATCCGTCGACTGTTTTATCCCACATTCTCTCTTGAATCCCACCGTGCTTCTAGACTTCTCCAGTGCTTCTTGACTTCCTCCTTCTGTCTCGCGGTCGGTAGTTAGTTAGGTCGTCGGTCGGTAGTCGTGTTCGTTCATGTAGTCGTCATTGTCGTTCATGTATCATTCATGTAGTCAGTCGTCATGTAGTTCGTTCAGTCGTACAACATCCATTTGTGCGGTCGTTTGTCCTGTTGTCCTTTGATCGTTTAGTTAGTTTGTTCGATCAATTCAGTAGTTGTTTTAGATTTAGTTTTCTCCCCCCGTTTCGATTGATCTAGCTTTAGCTGAGCACCGGTAGCCTCAGTCTAGTCCCTGTGGAGAACACAACACTCGCTGCTATTTCAGTGGCAACTCGTGCACTTGTAGGTGTGCTATTTTTGCTTGATCACTCCGCATGCCCGGTGCAGGCCAGCGCCGAGGTTTCACATGAGGAAGAAGCCTGCAACGGACGGCGGCAATGTTTGCTTGCGCTGGAGGCCAATAACGAGGTTTCATGCGCGGGGACCTAGCTGTGATGATGATCCATCAAGTTGCTGGTAATGGGTCCAGTAGTTGGACACCGCCCTTTGGTCGCGTGCATCAAGACGTTCTATGTGTGCTCGTTCACATGGGAACGGTTGCTTCTTTTTAAGTTTCAGTTAGTGGTTGTGCGTCATGGCTAGTTATGAGGTGGCACGAATTGTGCAGTCGTGACGTGCGCTTAGGAGAGGCCATGATGCCCTTGATCTGTATTCGTTGATGTTTAAATAAGAGTCCTCAGGAAAGCTGTGGTAGTGAGAAAGTAGCACAAATCCCTGTGTTTCCCCATAGTGTAGCGTGTGTATTCTCGCGTGTTTGAAGGAACTCGAAAGTTGTAGTCGACTTCGACTTGGTAGTCGTAACCGACTCTGTAGTCGAACGCCTACTCGAAAGTCATAAGTCGATTTTGACTCGGAAGTCGTAAGTCAACTTCGACTTGGTAGTTGTAACCGACTCTGTAGTTGAACACCTACTCGGAAGTCGTAAGTCGACTTGATGGACCATGTGGAGGTGACCACATGTGAGTGATGAGTAATTGACATTGGTTTAGGTATAGTCGAGTTTGGTTTGGATTGTTCGGACCTTGACGTTGCATGGTGCAATCGAGTTCGGTCAGACTTGCTCAAACTTGGTCGTATGGGATTAGGATGCATATTATCTGATTCGATAGGTTTGGACTTCATCTTTGGTAAGTATGATGGTATTTACGCTTTCATGTATCGACCGGTGCTATTTGATGTGTTTCTTGTCTGTGTGACTGCAGCATGTCGAAGTGGAGTTGTGGTGAGACGCGAGGTGACCGGACTAGACACAGGGAGGTGTCGAGGTCAGAACGGTCGGATGTGTCAAAGACGGTGGAGATTCGATGTGGTTGCGAGTCGTGGATGACAAGGAGCGCGGAAGCTTCCAGGAAGGTGCAGGAGGTCGGACTAGACACAGGGAGGTGTCGAGGTCAGAACGGTCGGATGTGTCAAAGACGGTGGAGATTCGATGTGGTTGCGAGTCGTGGATGACAAGGAGCGCGGAAGCTTCCAGGAAGGTGCAGGAGGGGCGAATCGGGAATTTCGCAAGGCTGCACAAGCGGGAGCGGGCTCTATTGGACTTAGCGGGCGTAACGGGGTGGAGACCTGTTAGCCGTGGGCTATAAATACATGGAGGGGTTGCATGCCTCCTCATGGATTTTGGAGGGAACTAGGGTTTGCTTTAGTCAAAATGAGCTTTGTGAGTTGGTTTTGGCTTTAGGCTTTAGTTGGTGAGGCTCTTTAGTGGTTGAGAGCAGGGAGAGGGCAGAGGTTCAGAGTCCTTCTTCGATGTATGCTTCAGTGTTCCTCCCTCTGTGTGTGCTCCTCTCCAGGATAGCATGTAGAGTGTTCTTGAGTGCTTGGCTTGCGGAGAGGGAGATGAGGGATTGAGAGTCTTGTAATCAATCTTCTTGTTCTAATGTCCAATGGTATCGGGACTCCTCTGTATCCCTCTTGATTCAATGAATCAAATGTCTGAGTTTTTCTCTCGAGCTCCTGTTCTGTTCTTCGTTCCTCTTTTGATGGAATTGACTTGATTTTTGGTCTAAGAAGTCCTCTGGTTATTGCTCTCATGACTGTAAAATTTCATCAGCAAAGGACTTGAGATCATTGAGAAATTGAATTTTGTTGTTGGCTCTGCAGCCTCTTCTGTTCTTTCTAGGGTTTGGTGCAATCTGTTGATTTTCTTCTCAAGATAGCCTGAGATTTGGTCTGAAGGGTCTAGGGGCTATTGCCAACATATCTGCAAAGTCTCATTTCCAAAGAATCAAGGATGAAGGAGTAATTTGGTTTTATGTCCAGCTCTTTGCTCTTTTCAGTCTTTTGGAGCAAATTTGAAATCCTTGGTTTAGAGTTGGTTTATTTAGTTCCTTGTGCTCCCCTTGGTATTTGAGAGGTTATACAATAGTTCTGGGCTTAAATTTCTAAAGAGTAATCTCAAATTTCTTGTATAGTGTAGTCCTTGGGTTTTTGGTCTGAAAATCAGCCCTTACTGCTGCCTGAAACCGATGGCCGGTCTGACTGAAAGAGGGTGGGTGGTCAGACCGCTCATGTGCCTGCGGTCTGACCGGGCTATCAATGGTGGTCTGACCGCCTTGGTTGGAGCGGTCTGACCGGCCTGTGAACTGCGGTCAGACTGCCCCCTTGCAGCTTCAGTTCTTCTCGCTGTATTTTTGTGTGGCTTCTCTTCCAAGTGCTTTCTCTTGGTTTTTCCCTCTTGTTCGTCTCTGTGTTTTTATCCTTTGTTAATATTTCCTCTAGAGAACCTATTTCAATCACTTCTTAGCTTTTCTTCATAGCTATTGAGGGAGATTATCTCGTGGGTAATTGTAGGGGACGAATTTTTTAATTGATCGACATTCACCCCCCTCTGTCGCCATTTCGGTCCAATAATTGGTATCAGAGCCGGTTAGCCCTAATTCATAGATCTTAACCGGTCTCAAGAGCCATGGCGACGGACAAGTACTCGACCAAGCCGCCGATCTTTGATGGCATCGATTACCCGTTCTGGAAGAGCCGAATGGAGACATACATCCAAGCTCAGGGGTACGCCATCTTGCGCAAGGTCAAGGTGCGATTTGTTGTTCCTGCCGATGAGAACATCAATGCCGGGAACATGGCTGATGTTGAGGCAAACGCTAAGGCAAGGAACATCATTATCCAGGGCCTGAGTTGTAGTGAGTTTGACCGCATCTCTCATCTTTTGTCCGCCTTCAATATCTGGGAGACCCTCGATGCGTACCATGAGGGCACCACCCAGATTAAGACGGTGCGACAGGACCAGTTCAAGCGGGACTACAACAAATTCGAGATGCTTGCTGGTGAGTCTTTGGATGAGTGTTTTGCGCGTTTTCACAAGATCTTGAGCAACCTCCGAGCGGTCGGTCTCACATACCCCGACTCGGACAACGCTCGTCAGATGCTTGCTACACTTGATCTTCTTGTTTGGGAGATGAAGGTGACTACTATCAAGGACACCACGAACCTCTTGACTTTGACGCTTGATGCGCTGTACTCACGCCGCAAGACGCACGAGATTGACATTGTCTCTCATAAGTCGAAGTCACAGTCGATGACTTTAGTCACCGATCCCACTTTGGCTTCTGGTCATTCTTCTGACTCACTTTGCGGTTTCCCCCTTGCTGCTCTATGTGACGTAACTGATGATCAATTAGAGCAGCTCGAGGATGAGCAACTGGCCCTCCTAGTTCGGAAGTTTTCCCATGCTTACAAGAGGAGGAGGGACAGAAAGAGGGGAGGACCTGTGATTTGCTTCGAGTGTGGTGGCCCCAACCACATTCGGGCAAATTGCCCCAAACTGGAGAAAGGCAAGTCTGACTACGGCGGTTCGGGCAAGAACGACTACATCGACAAGAACCGCAACAAGAAGCCTCCAGTTCAAGCACACGGGAAGAAGAAGTTCCGTGACCTTGGCAAAGCCAAGAAGCTGTTCCACCGCGTTCTCACCGCGTTCGACGACCTCGACCTCAGTGAGGTGGAGGGATGGAGCGACGACGACGGGACGGTTGACCAAGACCTTAAGGGCGGCGACGACTTCTCCAGCATGTGCTTCATGGCCCTTAAGGGCGAACTGAGCAACAGCGAGCTGTACTCCGACTCGGACGAGGTATGCCCCACCTACGACCAGCTCAATCATGCTTTTCTTAAGCTAGGTGGTTTTCATGCTAGAGCTAGGGCTAGGTGTACCGAGTTAGAGAAGGAAGTAGATAGACTATCACGGGAGCTTACTTCACTTACATCTGCTCCCTCCCGTGATGATTGTGATACATGCTCTACTTTGTTGGATGATATGGAGAAGTTAAGGACCTCTCATGATAGTTTGTCTTCTGAGTTTGATATGCTTAAGGTGGAGAATGTTAGTTTGCTTGCTGAGTTAGAGATGAGTAGGATAGCTGTTGCTTCACCTACTATTGTTGAGATTACTTCTTGCACCTCATGTGAGGATAAGGACAATGCTTTTAGATGTCTTTATACCATGCTCCTTGATCTGCCTGAGTCATGTGAAAATTGCAATAATTTGAAATTGAACCTAAAGAAGGCAGATCATAAAATATCTGAGTTGTATGCTTGGTTGCTTGAGCTAGTTGCTTCATGCTCAAACTGTCCTAAATTAACTGCTGAACTTGAATCTGTTTCCAAGCAGTTTCAAGAAATGATTGGCCATAATAAGAAACTGGCTAATTATGCTTCTAAGGACCCGGTTAGCTCACCATGCAAAAATTGTGAAAAACTAAAAATTGACTTGATTGCATTGGATGAGAAATGTGAGAAGCTAACTAAGGATCTACTAGAGAAGCAACCATCAGATTGTAATGTGATTGCTGGTGTGGGGGAGAAGCCCCCAGGGTAAGGTTGAGACGCTTAGCGACGTGAACCAAACTGCTAGTAGTAGGACTGTCCCCTCAGGGTCGGCTGTGCGTGCACAACCCATTCTCTCCTCTACTGCTGGTTCTTCTTCTGCTCCCTTACCCTCTGCTGTTCCCTCTTCTCCCTGCTCTTCTTGCACCTCTCTCTTTCGGGAGTGTCAGTACCTTATGAACACTCTCGAGAGATTTGTAGGTGGCAAGAAGAAGCTTAATCTTATTCTAGACCAGTCCAAGATTTGCAGATTTAATCAGGGTCTAGGATATGATTATTATGAGGATATGAGGAAGCATCCACCTGCCGTGCTCAGACCCATAGCACTAGGTGTGATCGAGACTGAGCCCAGGACCGAGAAAGTCCAATTTAAGTCAGCGGGCTATGTCCAAGGGATTTCTGATAGCAAGGTGAGTCCACCTGCAGCTTCGGCCTCTCAGAAGGCGAAGCCATCTCATGCTACTTCAGCCTCTCAGAAGGCAAAGTATCATTGCACCTTCTGTCAGAAGGATGGACATACGAACGATAGATGCTTCAGGCGCGCCAGGATCGCGCAGAGAGACCATGTTGCTGCTCTTAGGCGTATTCAGGGTCAGCCCCAGACCTTGAGTGCACCTAAGACCAACACGAGGTCCAGGTTTGCTTCTGATGGGTTTGGGCAGCATCGAGGACTTGGTTTTTCTGAGTCTTTAGGTTTTCATCCTCATGCTACTCTTGGTCATGGTTTCCGCCGTCCTTAGGGTACATCTCGTTTCCCCCGTCGAGACAGTTACCCACGGCATGATCAGCATGTTGTTGGTACTCTGACTCGCTTCCCCGTAGCAGTCGGACCCAGCAACAGCTTCAAGTCTACTCTTAAACCATCTGCTTTCTTGAGTGACAGAGAGCGTAGGGTAGATAGAGGTCAGTCGTGCTTGACTACTTCATCTGCTCGACGTGTCGTTCAGTATTGGGTGCCAAAATCACTCTTGATTTACCCTAGTACTGAGACTTTACTCTCTGCTTGACTCAGGTTCACCGGGCAGGGAAGGGAAAGGTTTGGCTCGTAGACTCCTGGTGTTCACGACACATGGCCAGAGATTCCCATTGGTTCTCTTCCCTAGCCCGTGCTCCAGGTGATGAGACGATCACCTTCAGAGATGCTTCATCTGGGCGCGTCATCGCCAAAGGTACAGTGCGCATTAATGATTCTTTCATTTTGAAAGATGTTTCCTTGGTTAGTAAGCTGCAGTATAATTTGCTTTCCGTTTCTCAGCTTACCGATGATGACTTTGAGGTGAGCTTTAAGAAAAACAATTGCAAAATTCTTGATTCTTCGGGTAGTCTGGTTTGCGGGATTTCTCGTTATGGGAGGATCTTTCGTCCTGATTTTTTTGAGTCTTCTGGTGATCCTCTCAGGTGTTTAATTACTTTTGAGTCCCGCGACCTCTCTTTCTGGCATAGAAGACTTGGTCATATTGGATTTGACCATTTGACTCGAGTTAGCGGCCACGATCTCATTCGTGGTTTGCCAAAACTCAAAATGGTCAAAGATCTTGTCTGCACTCCATGCCGGCACGGCAAGATGGTTGCCGCTTCTCATCCTCGGGTCACAATTACTATAACCGATGCACCAGGACAGCTGCTCCATATGGACACTATTGGACTAGCTCGAGTGCAGTCAGCAGGAGAGAAGTGGTATGTTCTTGTCGTGGTCGATGACTATTCGAGGTTTTCTTGGGTGTTTTTCTTAGCCTCGAAGGATGAGACGTTTACCCATTTTCGAGGTCTTTTCAGTAGGCTTTCTGTCGAGCTCCCGGGTGCCTTACGAGCGATCCGCAGTGACAATGGCACGGAGTTCAAGAATTCCTACTTTGAGAGGTTTTGCGATGAGTCAGGTGTAGAGCACCAGTTCTCTTCTCCGCACGTCCCACAGCAGAATGGCATCGTGGAGAGGAAGAATCATACCTTGGTCGAGATGGCCAGGATTTTGCTCGATGAGTACTCTACACCGCGGAAGTTTTGGGCTGAGGCTATAGCTACCGCGTGCCTTGTTCCAATCGAGTTTTTCCTAGGGCACACCCGTACCGCACTTCTTATGAGTTGAGATATGGGCGAAAGCCCAGTGTCTCGCATTTTCGCGTATTTGGTTGCAAGTGCTTTATTCTGAAGTCTGGGAATCTAGACAAGTTCGAGTCACGTTCTTGTGATGGTACCTTTCTAGGTTACTCGACTTCTTCGCGGGCTTATTGGGTTTGGAACTGCGAGTCTAGTAAGTTGGTAGAGACCTGTGAGGTGACCTTCGATGAGGCCAGTCCGGGGACTAGGCCCGATATCTCAGGTTCTTTAGAGCAGTCCGAGCCCATCTTTGTGGATGATGAGGACGATGGAGATGAGGGTTGTCTACCCGATCCAGTTACTCATCTTCCACCCCCTGAGGTGCCTTCTTCCACCGCACCTCGGGGAGATCAGCCCATGCCTTCGGCTTCCTCTGGAGCTAGTGGCTCTGTTCCTACCTCGTCAGCTCACGAGGTAGAGGCCACTTCTTCATCTCATCCCAGACCTCCTAGACACATCCAAAAAGACCATCCTTCTGAGCAGATTATTGGAGATCTATTTGAGCGAGTCACTCGTTCAAAATCTGGCATGTCTCCATTCTGCCTTTGTCGCCTCCTTTGAGCCCAAGGACGTTTGTCATGCTCTATCTGACGAGTCTTGGGTCAATGCCATGCATGAGGAGCTAGAAAATTTTGAGAGAAACAAGGTCTGGTCGCTTGTCGAGCCCCCGCGAGGTCACAATGTCATTGGGACTAAGTGGGTGTTCGAGAACAAACAGAGCGAGGATGGAGTGGTTATTCGAAACAAGGCTAGACTGGTAGCTCAGGGGTTCTCCCAGGTTGAGGGTCTGGATTTCAAGGAGACCTTTGCCCCTGTAGCTAGACTTGAGGCCATTAGAATCCTGCTTGCTTTTGCGGCTTCTAAGGGTTTCAAGCTTTACCAGATGGACGTCAAGAGTGCCTTCCTTAATGGATTCATTGAGGAAGAAGTCTATGTCAGATAGCCTCCAGGTTTCGAAAACCCCAAATACCCTAACCATGTCTTCAAGCTTTCCAAAGCTTTGTATGGACTTAAGCAGGCCCCTAGAGCTTGGTATGAGAGGCTTAAGTCCTACTTGTTGAGTCATGGTTTTGAGATGGGTAAAGTAGACAAGACCTTGTTCATCCGCCGGCATGGCACCGATCTCTTGCTCGTCCAAATTTATGTGGATGACATCATCTTTGGCGGCTCCTCGCATGCTCGTGTTTCCCAGTTTTCCGATGTCATGAGCTCGGAGTTTGAGATGAGCATGATGGGCGAGTTGAGCTTCTTCCTTGGCTTCCAAATTAAGCAGACTCAGGAGGGTACTTTCTTGCATCAGGGCAAGTACACTCGAGACCTCCTGAAGCACTTCGATATGAGTGATGCTAAACCGGTGTCCACTCCGATGGCCACCTCAGCTTCACTCGACCCAGATGAGGATGGCGGGCCAGTTGATCAGAAGGAGTATCGCAGTATGATCCGCTCCCTCTTGTACCTCACTGCCTCGAGACCGGACATACACTTTGTTGTATGTTTATGTGCTCATTTTAGGCTTCTCCTCGCGTATCTCACCGCCAGGCGGTGAAGCGCATTCTTCGGTACCTTCGAGCTACCATTGACTATGGTATTTGGTACTCTTCCTCGTCCTGTCTTTCCTTGAGAGCCTTCTCGGATGCAGACTTTGCCGGCTGTAGGATAGATAGGAAGAGCACTTCTGGCACCTGCCAATTTATTGGCATTTCTCTTGTCTCCTGGTCTTTTAGGAAGCGATCGGTGTTGCACATCCACCGCAGAGGCGAGTACGTTGTTGCCGCCAGTTGTTGCAGCCAGGTGCTTTGGATGGTCTCGACCCTGCGGGACTTTGGGTTAGTTATCGATAGTGTTCCACTCTTTTGTGATAACACTTCTGCGATTAACATTGCTAAGAACCCAGTACAGCATTCTTGGACCAAGCATATTGATATTCGCTATCACTTCCTTAGAGACCATATAGAGAAGGGTGACATTGTGCTCCAGTTTGTGGAGAGTGATCACCAGTTGGCTGATATCTTTACCAAGCCATTGGGTAGCTCTAGGTTTTCAGCTCTACGGGGAGAGCTTGGAGTGGTTTGTCCTTATGGACTGTTGTGAGGGGGAGTTTGTGCTTTACTGTTTTATTATATTGATTATGCTCTTACTCCTTTCTGTTGCATTGCATTCGGGGTGCATTGGGTTAGTCCTTCTAGCATAGGATAGATTGTTTCTCTAGTCTAGCTGCTTAGATGTCTTCTTCTCATCTTGTGACCTAGGGTGCTGCTCTGTTAGCCGCTTCTCTCTTTTCACTAGGTTGAGCCCACTCACTACTTTTAGGTTCTAGCAAGGGTCGGGCCACCCTTGGGTAGACAGGGTACGTGTTTGCTCCTTAGTGTGCTTGATTACCGGACTATCAGTCCTAGTGTCATATGGGGTAGATGAGAGTCAGTCTGAGCCATAGTTGCCTCTATATCTTTTCTATGCTTTAAGGACTGCCCGTTCTGATTTTCTTTGCCAGCTTCTCAGTTTATCGTTTGGTTCAGGGGGAGTTCATTTGGGAGCTTCTGGAGCTTAATATTGACATAACTCAACTTGAACTAAAAGCTGCATCACATGTTGAGGGGGAGCTGGATCTTCTTGCATTTTAGCATTTAGCATTGTAATATAACTACATTGAGCCTTGATTATTATCCTTTATGACATGCTTACAATGCTTTACACCTTGCCATGACTTGTGCTCATTTGCTAGATTTATCATGACTTGATATGTGTAGACTAGCTTTTGCCATGATAAGTTAATTAAAATTGCTCAACTTGATCTAAAACTTGCCATGCTCTCGTTTGAGTTGAGTCTGTCTTTAGCTATCCTTTTATGATTCATGCCATGTCAAATAGGCTGAGTTGAGCGTTGAATCTCTATTGAGCCTTAGATTGATCCATTTTAGTCTCTTGATGATGCATGAGTTAGTACAACATGATTAAAAGCAAAAAGATCTCTTTTGTGCGAAAAAACTGATCTCACCAATTTTTTCTCATGAGACGGCTTGCCATTGCCCTAGGCATGAACTCAGGGGGAGTTTTGGATGACCTAGACTATCTTCTTAAGCTCATCGCTTGGAGTAGTCGCATAAGACTTGAGATCTAGCACATAACAAAAATTGGGTTGGAAACAACCATGAGTTTTTAAAAGACAATGTTTTATGTGCTCAATTTGCTTAAGCTACAACAAGAACCAAGTACTTGAACTAATGTTTCACTCTTGAGCATATAGCACTCTAATTGACTCAATATTTGCTTCCTTGTTCCGCTTAGCTTATTGGCATGGCCTGCATCATCCTTGGATATCTCTAGCTAGACTTTACTTATTGATGACTTGACATGCTCACAAAATAAAATACCTTTCAGATCGTCATCCATGTGTTTAGCTAGCATACACATATCTTGTCATGATCTAGATAGCTTTTTATTGAGTTATGGCTTGATGTAAGTCTTTATGGTCATTATGGATAATTCTCATGGCTCTAAATGCTTAGAATAATCAAACTTCAGCCATTTTCATCCATTGTCATGTCATATTCTCTCTTCTGCCTCCTTGATGTGTTTATTGCCAAAAGGGGGAGAATAGAGGAGAAAAAGTCATGTTGGGAACATTTTAGAGCTTTGGAGACCAATTTGCACTTTCAGTTGCTGCTCTAGAGTTCTTTCTGTCGACATGGTCATTAGCTTCACTTTTCTTCTTTGGACCATGTTGGATTCTTCAAACTCAAACTCAACTTCATGCTTTTTCTGGGTTTGTCAATATACTCATCAAGGGGGAGATTGATGGAGCACGTGGAGGTGACCACATGTGAGTGATGAGTAATTGACATTGGTTTAGGTATAGTCGAGTTTGGTTTGGATTGTTCGGACCTTGACGTTGCATGGTGCAATCGGGCTCGGTCAGACTTGGTCAAACTTGGTCGTATGGGATTAGGATGCATATTATCTGATTCGATAGGTTTGGACTTCATCTTTGGTAAGTATGATGGTATTTACGCTTTCATGTATCGAGCGGTGCTATTTGATGTGTTTCTTGTCTGTGTGACTGCAGGCTGTCGAAGCGGAGTCGTGGTGAGACGCGAGGTGACCGGACTAGACACAGGGAGGTGTCGAGGTCAGAATGGTCGGATGTGTCAAAGACGGCGTAGATTCGATGTGGTTGCGAGTCGTGGACGACAAGGAGCGCGGAAGCTTCCAGGAAGGTGCAGGAGGGGCGAATCGGGAATTTTGCAAGGCTGCACAAGCGGGAGCGGGCTCTGTTGGACTTAGCGGGCGTAACGGGGTGGAGACCCGTTAGCCATGCGCTATAAATACATGGAGGGGCTGCATGCCTCCTCATTGATTTTGGAGGGAACTAGGGTTTGCTTTAGTCAAAATGAGCTTTGTGAGTTAGTTTTGGCTTTAGGTTTTAGTTGGTGAGGCTCTTTAGTGGTTGAGAGCAGGGAGAGGGCAGAGGTTCAGAGTCCTTCAATGTATGCTTGAGTGTTCCTCCCTCTGTGTGTGCTCCTCTCCAGGATAGCATGTATAGTGTTCTTGACTGCTTGGCTTGGGGAGAGGGAGATGAGGGATTGAGAGTCTTGTAATCAATCTTCTTGTTCTAATGAATGAAATGTCTGAGTTTTTCTCTCGAGCTCCTGTTCTGTTCTTCGTTCCTCTTTTGATGGATTTCTGAGCTTTTTGAGTTTTGAGTTCTTGCTTGCTGGGATTGTCCAAAATGGGTTGCTCTAGGTTGGGATGATGCCTCAAGATCATTTGATCAAGTTTCCCAAGAGTCAACTCCATTTAATCTCAGTTTTGGATTTTTGAGCTCCTCTGTTCTACATTTCCTCTTCTAGGGTTTTGGTCCAGATCTTGATTCCCTTGGGGAATTGACTTGATTTTTGGTCTAAGAAGTCCTCTGGTTATTGCTCTCATGACTGCAAAATTTCATCAGCAAAGGACTTGAGATCATTGAGAAATTGAATTTTGTTGTTGGCTCTGCAGCCTCTTCAGTTCTTTCTAGGGTTGGTGCAATCTGTTGATTTTCTTCTCAAGATAGCCTGAGATTTGGTCTGAAGGGTCTAGGGGCTATTGCTAACATATCTGCAAAGTCTCATTTCCAAAGAATCAAGGATGAAGGAGTAATTTGGTTTTATGTCCATTTCTCTGCTCTTTTCAATCATTTGGAGCAAATTTGAAATCCTTGGCTTAGAGTTGGTTTATTTAGTTCCTTGTGCTCCCCTTGGTATTTGAGAGGTTATACAATAGTTCTGGGCTTAAATTTCTAAAGAGTAATATAAAATTTCTTGTATAGTGTAGTCCTTGGGTTTTTGGTCTGAAAATCAGCCCTTACTGCTGCCTGAAACCGATGGCCGGTCTGACCAAAAGAGGGTGGGCGGTCAGACCGCTCATGTGCCTGCGGTCTGACCGGGCTATCAATGACGGTCTGACCGCCTTGGTTGGAGCGGTCTGATCGGCCTGTGAACTGCGGTCAGACCGCCCCCTTACAGCTTCAGTTCTTCTTGCTGTATTTTTGTGTGGCTTCTCTTCCAAGTGCTTTCTCTTGGTTTTTCCCTCTTGTTCCTCTCTGTGTTTTTATCCTTTGTTAGTATTTCCTCTAGAGAACCTATTTCAATCACTTCTTTTTTAGATAAAGGATAGTTATATCCGGCTTCATCTATCAACCGATAGAATCAGACCAATTATTACAAAAGGTAGCTGTAAAAGGTTCCAACTTTACAGCTAAACAAATGGATAAACAAAACACATGTATAGTTTTGACTAAGAAAGACCAATAAATCTTGTTGATAACCATCCATTGGAACCGAAGAATTGCAAAGCTGACGACTCAAGATGTTGCCCAGCTAAGACTAAGTGATCCCGTAGGTCATCACGCCGCTGCAACTTTGCCCACTGTCGGAGCCAGCGAGTTCCCCTGAATAGTACCTGCAAAAAAGATTTTGGTCTACATTTGTCAAAAACCACCTCGTTTCTTGTTATCCAAACTGCCCAACAAAGTGCCGATGCTGCTGTCAATAACAATGCGTTTTGTTTCTTATTACCCTTCTTTGACCACCCATTAAAAAGGTCATGTATACTCTGTGGAGGTGTTAGTCCGAACAGTAAATGTACCGCTCGCCACAAAAACTTGGCATAAAAACAGTCCAGAAAAAGGTGTTGAATAGTTTCTAGAGAATGACAGAAGCAGCACTTCGTGTCACCGTTCCAGTTACGCCTAACTAGGTTATCCTTAGTTAAAGTCACCCCCTTTTTAAGGTACCACAAAAATATTTTTATTTTTGAAGGAACCTTAATTTGCCAAATATCTTGTGACACTCGCACTCCATTGTTAATTAACTCAGCATACATAGATTTGACAGAGAAAATTCCTGATGAATGTAACGCCCACACAAAAACATCCCTTTCTTCACGTAAGTTCACATCTTGTAAAGAGGCAACAATTCTGTGCCAATCCCTTAGGTTTGTTCCCACTAAATTACGGCGGAATGAAATATTTAGTGGGGATGAACTAAGGATTTGTGCCACAGTGTCTTGTTTCCTTCTTACGATATTGAACAACGAAGGAAATATATCTTTTAGTGGTGTGCTCCCCAACCAAGTGTCAAACCAGAATCGGACTTGCGACCCATCTTTCACTTTGAAGGAACCAAAACCCATGAAGGTGTCTTTTACATTCATCAAGCTTTTCCAAAAATGAGAATCTGTTGGTTTTTTAACGCAGCTCCCTAGTGTCTTATCTTTTATGTATTTATTCCTCAAAAGTTCTTGCCACATGCCATCCTCATTTAACAATTTAAATAGCCATTTACTCAACAAGCATTTGTTCTGAATGTCCAAATTTTGTATGCCTAATCCACCTTGCATTTTCGGTTGGCACAAGATTTCCCATTTGGCTAGTCTATATTTTCTCTTGTGTTGGTCGTTTTGCCAATAAAATCTTGATCTAAAACAATCTATTTTTTCTAACACTCCCCTTGGGACCTCAAAAAAAGACATCATAAACATCGGTAAACTAGAGAGCACCGAGTTTATTAAGACCAATCGACCCCCAACCGAAAGCATTTTACCTTTCCACCCGCTGAGCCTCTTTTCAACTCGGTTCTCAATCATTTGCCAATCTTTATTGTTCAGTTTCCTAGTATTCATTGGTAGACCAAGATAGCGAAAGGGGTACTTCCCCACTTTACAACCAAACAACTGCGAATAGTACACTACATGATCTTGTGCTTTCCCAAAACAAAAGATCTCACTTTTATGAAAGTTTATTTTGAGCCCTGATAATTGTTCAAAAGTACTAAGTATTAATTTCATATTTATCGCTTTCTCAACATCATGACTCATAAAAATCACCGTGTCATCCGTGATACCGAGAATAGATAATCCATCTTGAATAAGATGAGGAATAACCCTTCAACTCGCCACGCTTCCTTGGCTCTAGCAATCAGTATGGCCAGCATGTCAGCCACTATATTAAATAGTATTGGCGACAATGGGTCACCCTGCCTTAAGCCTTTTCTTGTTTGGAAGTATGAACCTAGTTGGTCATTAACCTTAATATTAACATTTCCTCCTTGCGTGAACTTCTCCACCCATTTACACCATTTTTGTGAAAACCCTTTCATCCTTAGTGTTTGTTGTAAAAAACTCCACTTTACCTTGTCGTATGCCTTTTCAAAATCAATTTTGAAAATAACCCCATCCTGCTTCTTCGAGTGAAGTTCATGTATCGTCTCATGGAGTATTACCGCACCCTCCATGATATTTCTGCCAGGAAGAAAGGCTGTTTGTGTTGGTCTAATAATCTTTTGGGCTACGGTAGATAATCTATTAGTTGCCACCTTGGTGAAGATTTTAAAAGAGACATTCAACAGACATATTGGTCTGTACTGTTGAATCACTTTCGCATCCTTCTGCTTAGGTAGCAAAATTATTGTTCCGAAGTTAAGACTATTTAGTGGCAAGGATCCCTGATGGAAATCCGTAAACAGAGCCATCAGATCATCTTTAATTAAAGTCCAAAAGACCTGATAAAACTTTGGAGGGAAACCATCCGGTCCTGGTGCCTTATTATGTTCCATTTGGAAGATTGCAGCCCTTACTTCATCTTCTGTAAAGTCAGCTGTTAAAAACTCATTTTCCAGTGCAGAAACTTGGGGAATATCCTCGGTTTGTAACTCATCCAAAGAGATGGTAGAGTTATCCGATGGGCCAAATAGAGTTTTATAATAATTGGTAATATGCTTTTTAAGTTGAGCATCACCGCTTATTATAACATTCCCATCTTCCAACTGGAAAATTCGAGTTTTCCTATGCCGACCATTTGCCAACAAATGATAGTATTTCGTATTTGCATCACCCTCTAATAGATGTTTCACCTTAGCCCTTTGGTACCATTTTAGTTCCTCTTCACGAAGTAATTCCGCTAGCCTTTCATTTAGCACATGTTTTAAGTTCAATTCCATTTCATTGAGCATTGAGCTCTCTGCCTTCTTGTCCAGTTCGTCTAGTTTATTTAAAATTGTCATTTTTTCTTTCTTATAAGCATGATGGGAACGGGGTCCCGATCTTCCAACAGGTTCTGGGTATGTTCGATTTGGTGGAGGCGCGACACAAATCGATCTGGCTTCCGAACGACACGTTCCGAACCCCGCAATCGCAGCACCACGTCTCCTCAGGTTATCAACCGTGCGCAGCCGGTTGACCTCGCCAAGAAGGCTAATCCTCGCCTGCGAATCGAAGAACACAAGCAAGAACAAGGAAGAACACAACTGAATTGCGGATGTATTGATGTAGCACTCGAAAGTTGGGGTCTTACAAACCGATGAACGGCGAAACTGTTCAAAGACAGAATTAATCTAAGCAAAACCCAACCCTAATGGTGGGGGTGGCGGCTGGATATAAAGGAGTTAGGGGCGTGCAAAACCCCTGGACGCACCCCTAATGGGCTCCAACACGATACAAAGCCGATCGGCCCAAAAGACGGTGGCGCAGCACCCTGACAGATTCTGAACGCCCACTTGTTTCGACGATTCCCGTTGACTCAGAAGGAATTTTGACATGGGACCAAAGCCATTGGAAAGGTGGTCTTCTCAGCTTTCCATACATATGTGGAACGTCCAAAACGGAGTCCGGATGCGATCTGGGCGTCCGTTTTAGTGCGGTCTGGTCCTGGACTCCGAATTGGATTCGAAGTCGGTTTGAGTTGGGCCTCCAACATGAATCGACCGCCCTTGCTGGACTTGTGCGCCTTGTAGCCCTTCTCCAAATACTTCCAGGTCCTCTCCATGGTTCCTAATCATAATTAAATCATTAGGTAGCAATCTATTCTCGAATGAACAAAAGGAAGTACTTAGGAACGAGCTCACCTGTAAATTCAATTGTCGGGCGCGAGCTCTAGTGATTGGTCCTTGAATGTCAAGTGGAGGAGTGTTGTATGTATCCGAAGAAGTGATGTCCTCATCATCCTCCCCCTCTTGAAGCGGAGTTGTCCTCAACTCAGCCTCATCTTCTTCTCCCAAGTATGGCTTCAAATCTGAAATGTTAAAGGTGGGACTAACCCCAAACTCGGGAGGCAACTCAAGTTTGTATGCATTATCATTTATCGTCTCAATTATCTTAAAAGGACCAGCAGCTCTAGGCATCAATTTTGATTTTCGTAACTCAGGAAATCGATCCTTTCTCAAGTGCAACCAAACAAAATCACCCGGTTCAAGTTTAACTTCCTTTCGACCTTTACTACCAGCAATCCTATATTTTCATTCATCTTTTCAATGTTTGCCTTAGTAGTCTCATGCATTTTGACAATAAAATCAGCACGCTCCTTAGCATCATTATGAACTCTCTCACTAGTAGGCAAAGGTAAAATATCAATAGGGGCACGGGGATTGAATCCATACACTACCTGAAAAGGACTTACCTTAGTGGTGGAGTGTTCCGCTCGATTATATGCGAACTCAACATGCGGCAAACACTCTTCCCACAACTTCAAATTGTTTTTCAAAATAGCTCTCAACATGGTAGACAATGTGCGGTTCACTACCTCAGTTTGGCCATCAGTTTGTGGGTGACATGTTGTAGAGAACAACAACTTTGTACCCAACTTGTTCCATAGAGTACGCCAAAAGTGACTCAAGAACTTGACATCACGATCTGAAACAATAGTAGAAGGCATACCATGCAAACGAACTATCTCTTTGAAAAAGAGATCAGCAATATGAACGGCATCATCGGTTTTATGACATGGTATAAAGTGAGCCATCTTAGAAAAGCGATCCACAACAACAAAAATGCTATCCCTCCCCTCTTAGTCCTGGGCAATCCTAAAACAAAGTCCATAGAAATATCTCGCCCACGGAATGAAGGAACAGGAAGAGGCATATATAAACCATGTGGATTCAAGCGAGACTTAGCTTTTGACATGTAGTGCAGCGAGCTACAAACCGCTCAACATCTCGCCTCATCTTCGGCCAAAAGAAGTGTGTGGCCAAAACGTCCTCCGTCTTTTAGCACCAAAATGTCCCATCAAACCGCCTCCATGTGCCTCCTGCAACAACAAAAGACGAACGGATCCAACTGGAATGCATAGACGGTTAGCTCTAAACAAAAAACCATCATTGATCATGAATTTATTCCATGCTTGTCCCTCTTTACAATGCAACAACACATCCTTAAAATCAGCATCAAGAGCATATTGTCCTTTAATAGTTTCAAGACCAAAAATGCGACAATCAAGTTGAGACAACATGGTATAACGGCGAGACAAAGCATCAGCAATCACATTATCCTTCCCTTTCTTGTGTTTAATGACATAAGGAAAAGATTCAATAAATTCAACCCACTTAGCATGTCTACGATTCAAATTGGTTTGACTACGAATATGCTTAAGTGATTCATGATCGGAGTGAATGACAAATTCTTTAGGCCATAAATAGTGTTGCCACGTCTCTAAAGAACGAACAAGAGCATACAATTCTTTATCATACGTGGAATAATTAAGAGCAGGACCATTCAATTTTTCACTAAAGTAGGCAACAGTTTGCCTTCTTGCATCAAAACACCACCAATACCAATTCCGCTAGCATCACATTCGAGCTCAAAAGTCTTACCAAAATCCGGAAGTTGGAGCAATGGTGCGTGTGTAAGCTTGTCCTTCAAAAGATTAAAGGACTCCTCTTGTGATGGCCCCCAATGGAACACGACGGCTTTCTTTGTCAACTCAATCAACGGTGTCGCAATGGTGCTGAATTCTTTGACAAAGCGGCGATAAAATCCTGCAAGGCCAAGAAAACTCCGCACTTGGGAGACTGTCGTGGGCGTGGGCCAACTCCATATCGCCTCCACCTTGGCTCTATCAACCTCAAATCCCTGTGGAGTCACAACATAGCCAAGAAAAGAGACTCGATCCGTGCAAAACGTGCACTTGTCAAGGTTACCAAACAAATGCGCATCTTTCAAAGCATTAAAAACAGCACGTAAGTGATTCAAATGGTCATCCATGGACTTGCTATAAATCAAGATATCATCAAAGTAAACAACCACAAATTTGCCAATGAAAGGACGTAAAACCTCGTGCATTAATCTCATGAAAGTGCTAGGTGCATTAGTTAAACCAAAAGGCATGACTAACCACTCATACAAGCCGAACTTAGTTTTAAAAGCAGTTTTCCATTCATCGCCAAGTTTCATTCTTATTTGGTGGTATCCACTACGCAAGTCAATCTTTGTGAAAATTATAGCACCACACAACTCATCAAGCATGTCGTCTAGCCTAGGAATAGGATGACGATACCTTATAGTAATGTTGTTAATGGCTCTACAATCTACACACATACGCCAAGAACCATCTTTTTTGGGAACCAAAAGAACAGGAACAGCACAAGGACTAAGGCTCTCACGTGCGTACCCACGGTCCAAAAGGTCTTGGACTTGTCGCTGAATCTCCTTAGTCTCTTCGGGATTGGTCCTGTACGCCGCACGGTTTGGCAAACTCGCTCCAGGGATTAAGTCAATCTGGTGTTCAATCCCTCTAATGGGTGGAAGTCCTGGAGGTATCTCATCGGGAAAACATCTCTAAACTCCTGCAAAGGTTAGTGACAGGAGCAGGCAAAGTGCAAGGCATATTATCAAGGAAAATAAAGCATCTTTGCACACAAAAGCATAGCATGTATCATTAACATCATCAATTTCAGCAAGGTCTGATTTTGTGGCAAGCATAACAGAATTTTTCAAATGAATTACTTGCTGTTTTTCAGATTTATCATGTTCCTTTGCATCATTAGCAGCAGCAACTCTCTCCCTATCGGCCTCTATAATCTCAGCTGGGGTCAAAGGCAGTAAAGTAACTTTCTTTCCCTTATGCATAAAAGTGTATTTGTTACTACTACCATGGTGTAAAGCATCATTATCAAATTCCCAAGGTCGACCCAATAAAAGAGAGCATGCTTGCATGGGAACCACATCACAATCAACATGATCAGCATAACCACCAATGGAAAAATGTACTGGCATGTTTGCGTTACCTTAGCTTTCCCGAATCATTTAACCACCGAATATGGTATGGATGTGGATGTGGTCGCGTGGTCAAGCCAAGCTTCTTGACCAAATCAGAACTCACCAAGTTGTTGCAGCTTCCTCCATCAATGATGACACGTGCACGCCGGTTGTTGATTGCGAAGAAAGTCTGAAACAAATTATGGCGTTGAAGCTTGTCGGTTTGTTGTACCTGTGTGCTGAGGACTCGCTGCACAATGATGCTCCGTAGCGTCGCTGTGGACGCCCCACCAAGGACTAGATCGTCATCACCACCGCCATTGTCGTCCGTGGCAGCAGACAACATCATCATCCTCCTCGACATCCGGTGCTGATGTAGCCTCCATCTTCGTGGCGATGTATGCCCGTTGGCTAGGGCAATTCTTCTGCACATGACCAAGCCCATGGCAGCGATGGCACTGAATGTCGGAGGAGCGGCCCGTTGAAGCCACGGAAGAAGAACTACTCTTGGCTGGAACCTGCAAGGAATTTTTTGAAGGTGGCTTCGGTGGCGCTGCTGCAATCTTGTTCACAGGTGGTGGAGGAGAACGAAAATTCGAAGAAGACTTGGGCAGTCCCGCCGATGTAGTCGTTCGCGGCGTATAGAAGGGTCGTTCAGTGCGTGCCTTCGCTGATTCCTTGCGTCCCTGCAATTCTTTTTCTGCAAGCATAGCAAGGTGGAACAACTGGTTGACAGTAGTAAATTCTTTATAATCAACAATATCCTGAATTTCACGCCGTAACCCCCCGTAGAAACGACAAATCTTATCCTCTGTGTCCTCAACAACCCCACAACGCATCATACCCTTTTGAAGCTCAGCATAATAGTCCTGAACAGAACGATCACCTTGTTCTAAGCGCTGCAATTTTTTCTCAATTCAAGTTTATATGTGGGAGGAACAAAACGAGTACGCATATCTTCTTTTAACTGCTCCCATGTATCAGGTTGTAAGCGCATGTTACTTAGTTCATTCCACCAGATAATAGCAAAGTCCTTAAACTCACTAGTAGCTTGTCTAACTCTATGTTGTTCAGGAACCAAGTGAGAATTAAATTTTTGCTCTACCGTCATCTCCCAATCAAGATATATTTCAGCATCATAAAGACCAGAAAAAGATGGAATGGTAAACTTAACTTTAGCAAAAGGGTCGTCGGTACCATGACGAGTCTGGTTATTACCTTCCATACCATGTCGGTTCTGGTTATTACCTCCCATACCTTGTCGGTTTTGCTGAAGACGCCGACGTAGTCGTGCATCTTGTGTCGCCCGCCGATCAATGTTGCCATCTGCATCATACACTATGTCATCATCGGGACGATGTCCGTCATTGTGAGTGGCGACGTGCCTCAATTTGTCCATCCGACCGGTGAGGTCGACCAACCGCCGCTCCACCCGCTCAATGCCTTCCGTGGTGTTCAACTTGGCAATGGCGGCGACGATGGTGTCCATTCTCGCGCCGAGTGAAGCATTTTGTTTGTCGAGCGCAGCTTGTAGCTGGCCACGACTAACACACTCGTTGAAATCGACCGGTGACCCGTGTCCTTCATCTCCTGCCATGGTTAGTGGAAACACAGGGAAAACAAAAGGATTATCCCTATCAACTACAAATGAAGGGCAGTGGAATCTCGCAAAGGAAGTGGCTTACCAAGCTCTTACAAGTGTTCTTACCAAAGCGGCAGTGGTACAACCGGTGGTGGTTCGTGAAACCATGTCGGCGTGGAGTGCGATTGCAAGGGTCAAAACGTGCTATCCGTATAGATATATGGAGCTTGGAAGGCCAAATATATCAGTGGAACACAAATCAATAACAGATAGTAATGCTGAATAAATGTCCAAAGCACTGGTCGTAGTTGCTGGCCTAAATGTGTCCTATATCAGTGTTAGGATATGATGAACAAGGAATCACAGCCAGAAAGTAAGCGAAGACAGCAACAAAGATGGCCAAGGAAAGAGACTTAATTCAGCATAAGCACAAAACAAATGAAGCTCTGTCACCTAAAACTGTGCTCTTTTTTTTTCTTTTTTCTTTTTTTCTTTTCTTTTCTTTTCCTTTTTTTTAGGCACAGAACTCGGGTGCCTTTGCTCTCAGGCAAAACCAGGAGCCGAAATTTTTCTTTTTTGTTTCTTTTTTCTGTTATTTTTTTCACAAAGCAGAGCACAGAAATAGGAATCACACAAAGTTTCACCTCAATCCGATGTAAGGTGTGGCCTACAGAAAATAATGAATGTGCTATAAATTCGGTGATTCACTTTCGGATCTCGAGTACTGCACTTTCCAGGCCGAATTTGGGCAAAATAAATTCGCCGAAACCCGACTAAGTCAGGTCGGTTTCAGATGCAAAATTTAATTTCACCCAATTTCAAAAAAAAAAATCGCCTGATTTCGAGTCCGTATGCAAAAGTTACGGCCGTTTGAAGTTGAGGCTCCGAGTTATGGTTTCTGTGGAGGCCGAAACGAAATCGGGTGGAGGAAATTGATGGAATTTGGTGGCGGAAGCTCGGGGAAAGGTGGGGGATGATACTATATGATCACGAGACGCGAAGGATGACTCAAACAGAGGGTGGGATATGGGTGGGAAAACAAAAACAGAGGGTGGAATATGCGATGGATGACGGCTAGGGTTTGTATGGGATGAAGCGGAAGCAAGACAATCCGAAATAAAACACGATCTAAACCAGCAACACAACTCGACTAAGGACACAAACTCAACACTACGGACTCTGAAATTAAATTGTGCAAAGGCTAAACGAGATCTAGGATAGGAAACAACCTATGACTACAATTTTTTTGTAGGGCTTTTTCATGGACTCTAGGACGAAACCGAAAACAACAAAGGAGGGGTAACGCGAACCTGAAGGAACACCAAGCTCGATACCACTTGATGGGAACGGGTCCCGATCTTCCAACAGGTTCTGGTATGTTCGATTTGGTGGAGGCGCGACACAAATCGATCGGCTTCCGAACGACACGCCCGAACCCCGCAATCGCAGCACCACGTCTCCTCAGGTTATCAACCGTGCGCAGCGGTTGACCTCGCCAAGAAGGCTAATCCTCGCCTGCGAATCAAGAACACAAGCAAGAACAAGGAAGAACACAACTGAATTGCGGATGTATTGATGTAGCACTCGAAAGTTGGGGTCTTACAAACCGATGAACGGCGAAACTGTTCAAAGACAGAATTAATCTAAGCAAAACCCAACCCTAATGGTGGGGGTGGCGGCTGGATATAAAGGAGTTAGGGGCGTGCAAAACCCCTGGACGCACCCCTAATGGGCTCCAACACGATACAAAGCCGATCGGCCCAAAAGACGGTGGCGCAGCACCCTGACAGATTCTGAACGCCCACTTGTTTCGACGATTCCCGTTGACTCAGAAGGAATTTTGACATGGGACCAAAGCCATTGGAAAGGTGGTCTTCTCAGCTTTCCATACATATGTGGAACGTCCAAAACGGAGTCCGGATGCGATCTGGGCGTCCGTTTTAGTGCGGTCTGGTCCTGGACTCCGAATTGGATTCGAAGTCGGTTTGAGTTGGGCCTCCAACATGAATCGACCGCCCTTGCTGGACTTGTGCGCCTTGTAGCCCTTCTCCAAATACTTCCAGGTCCTCTCCATGGTTCCTAATCATAATTAAATCATTAGGTAGCAATCTATTCTCGAATGAACAAAAGGAAGTACTTAGGAACGAGCTCACCTGTAAATTCAATTGTCGGGCGCGAGCTCTAGTGATTGGTCCTTGAATGTCAAGTGGAGGAGTGTTGTATGTATCCGAAGAAGTGATGTCCTCATCAAAGCACCACTCACGTTTTTTGCCCAACCTCTGAGATATTGGCGTAGCCTTCTGATTTTAGCCTGCCACCTCTCTAAGGGAGTGCCTTCAGCATGTACGCTCTGCCACACATCTCTTACTTTGTCACAGAAACCATCTCTCATCAACCAACCCAATTCAAATTTAAATTGGGGATGATAAGATGAGGATGCACTGTTTGTGCAACATAACAACGGAGTGTGGTCAGAAATCTCTCTAGACAGTGCAATTACAGCGGTATGTGGATATTTGGACTCAAAATCCGTACAGACCAGAATCCTATCCAACTTTTCGAAGGTTTGGTTTCGCAAACGATTAGCCCAAGTAAATTTTCTTCCCGACAATTTTAATTCTCTAAGATTTAAAGTATCAATCACTGCATTAAACATGAAAGGCCATCTGTCATTATAGTTGTCATTACTTTTCTCATCAGGGCTACGAATAATGTTAAAATCGCCACCTATAATAATAGGTAAAGCTTCTTTTGAGCATACTCGCACTACTTCTGATAAGAAATTTGATTTCTGATCTACCTGAGCCGGCCCATAAACTGAAATCAAATTAAACTTAAACTCATCTTCCTTATGACGAACTTTAAAACGAATAAAAAAATCCCCTTCTTCAATCTCACCAATGTCAAAAGTTGACAAGTTTATACCTAGGATCATGCCACCAGACCGCCCCCGTGGAGCCATGCAATGCCAAAGAAAATCTCTGCCAGCGCAGATATTATTCAAAGTCGATTGCGGAAAATTGGCTCTACCCGTCTCTGATAAGGCAATAAAATCTAGGTTCTGTTCTTTTGTTAGGTCAGATAGGAATCTATATTTTTTAGGGTCAGCAAACCCATTGCAATTCCAAAAAATACCTTTCATGTAGACCGACTTTCTTTATTTTTCTTGTTCCTAGAACGTGACCTTTTGCTTTGTGATAAAGGAGACTGTAGACACAAAGGGTCACAACCCCCATCCCCAAGGCCTTCTGAGATTTCTGAACAGATAAGATTCAAAGCTTCTAAATCTATATTATCTTCTATTGAACAAACAGTAGATGCATCATCTAACTTGTCCTCTTCTACCCTAACAATTTCATTCACCTTGTGAGCTTCTATAGCTTTTAAAGAAAGCGACACTGTTTGTTCATTATTCCCAAGAATAACCCCTATAGAATTAGTTGTAGCTAACAAAAAGGAATCATGTAAAGTATGAAATGAGCTTGGATGAGTTCCAATACCTTTGTCTGAAGAGGAGTCAAGATTTTTGCGAGCTTTCAATTTCGACGCCTTCTCCAAAGAGTCCTGAACTGAAATCGCCGCATGTCTTTTACTGGATCTTATAGGAGACACTGTCCCACCATTATGCACGCTCATTTTATTGGATAAGCCAGAGTCATTTTGGGAAGCCATCAAACTGGCCTTCCATTGGCCAGTTCCATCTGCTGTTAACCCTTGAGTAAGCACTACCACTGGTTTGTTGTTCGCTTTAACACCTACTGGTGTAGGCTTCGCACCAGCCTCCTTGTTCTGTTGAATCCCAGGATCAGCACCCATATCCTCCTGCTGGACTGCACCACCATTGTGCTTTCCGGAACCGGGTATGTGGACACCATTTGCATTATCCTTTGCTAACTCCTCTTCTTTTTTACCATCCTCATGCATAGGATCACCCTTTTTTCCCCATTTTTTTTATCTTCATCTATGGTAGAGTCCATATCAATGACCTGAGGCTCACCATCAGATATATCATGCTCAACACAGAACTGTAGCTCATAAACAAAATCCCCAATCACTATATCCACCAGGTCCGGGATAAGATTGGGATCTAGCACGGCTACCTTCATCCTGGCACGACCAAAATTTTTTGTGAACTTTGTGTCTACAGCTCTGGGAACACCCAAAATGGAACCAATCGCCCAAATAATAGGAAATTCCCGAAACTCCTTTGGTAGACCACGGAACTGAACCCAAACTTTATCAATCTCATACTTATATACCTCATTCTCAACCCCTTTCTCAAAACGTATTTTACCTTTCACTGACTTTGTGTCCATAGGACCCCAGTTCACCACCCAATCCAGGAGCTCAGAGGATGGGAAATTAGTGATAAAGGCATCTGTACCTTTCTCCTCAATCACCCACTTGTTTTTCCCAGGTAGTAGTTTGTCAAGTTCCACTGCTAACTGATCAGCAGTAAGAGAACCCTCCAAAACACGTACCACAGCTGATTTTTCCTCTAAATTCACCTTGGGATTTTCAGCTACTGGAATAAAATAAATGCCCAAGCCTTCTACCACATAACCACAAGGAATAGCAGTAATATTCATTTTTTTTATATTTGGGCAAATTTTTGTCACATGATCTCCATAACAAATTTCACAACACAAAATCACAGTGCACTCTTCCATAGTATGACCTTTAGTGTGACAGCGATAACAAAATGGTTTACCCTTGCTTTTCGGCTTTCCTTGGTGAGATGACTCTGGCGTTGCATTTGTCACAATTGAGGCATTGGTGTTTGGTAGGACAGCGCTCTTGGGGGCCTCGGATGCTGCCGGTGCTGCCATCAAAGTCGTAGATGCCTGCGGACCAGCCAAGACCTCCATTTCCCCACGCCCTGCTTCACCACCGCCAGCAGTTGCGTACGCGCCGTCACTGCCAGCGGCTGCGAGCGCGCCACCGATACCAGCCGCTTGTGACCCACCGACATGAGTTGACGGGATCGCGGCCATCTCAGCCCCGGCCATCTCAGCCCCGAACGTGCCACTCGCCTCTCCTTGTCCCGGAGCCGAGGACGGCTGGTAGTACGGCCGGCCATGGTTTTGCCAGTTACCACGGCCACACCCTCCTCCATATGCCCCGCCATAGGGTCGACCACCACGGCCACCGCCGTTGTATCCGTTGTTGTAGCCATTGAAGCCCGGACCGCCGTATCCTCTTTGGCCGCGACCGCGACCACGGGAAGGGAGTAAGTTGCGGCCCCTGCCCCGTCCCCCGTGTCCCAGATTGAATCCCGGGTGGAAGCCAGGGTCGTAGCCCGCCGCCCTTCCCCCTCCTCCGCGGCCAAAGTTCCCGCCCGAGCCCTGAGACGCCATGGTCGCCCTAACCCGCACCACGTCCGCGTATGAACGCGATGGCGCAATGGAAGACGACGATGAGGCGATTGATGGCTTGGACGGCGGCTTGGATAGGGTTTTTGTGATTGTCCTGGTTCCTGTCCTTGTGAATAGAGCACAAAGGCCTTTGGTGGGCCGGAAAAATTTACCAGGCCCAATGATCTTCAGAGAAGCTCGAACCGAACTCCTCGTGTGAACGCACGCGGTCAAGACGACCGGTAGCTTCGCGGGTGACAACGGAGGAAATTCCGGATTGCAGCACTGAAATTGAGATTTTCAATTTTTTTTTAATTCTGTTCGACACTTGCCGTTAGTGACCTCGCCGGCGATGGTCGGGATCCGCGAACAGCGGTACCGACTCCTTCGTGCCGTTCCGCCGGCGATCTTGGCCGTCCAGACGACGCCAAGGAGCCACGAGAGCCGGCACTGATATTTCTTGCCTTTGCAACACAATCGCCTAGAGTCCTCGGAGGAGAAACTCTAGGAGATGGCAAGGGCCCTTGCCATGGCGCCCCGGCCAATTTTCCTTGAACCAACTTAGCGACAATTGAAAAAGGAAGGAGACGATCTGCGGAGGATTGAACTTTACCTGGCGCTAGAGCTTTCTCGGCTCTAGCCAATTGATCCACCGTGAACCCTGCGTCCAAGGCCTCCACGATGAACTCCGACGTCGATGGGCTCTTCATCTCCACCAGTGCTTCATCGTCAGAGTCATCATCCGCACCTTGTGCCCAGAATTTCATGGGCATGCCTCCTGAACAATCGCTAGAGCAAATGCTTCATGAACTCGCCGATCCACCTGGGTGGCGCGGACGCCGGTGGCGGTGGCGCGGACGGCCGCGCTTGCGCCTAAAAGATTCACCTCGCTCCTCCCCTTCCTCCCCGGAGAGCGAATCTCCGTATCCCCCCTGTTTCTCCGTATCCCCCCACACAGCACTGTCACACGCTCCCGCGTTCTCAGAGTCCTTGCAATTGCCAATGTCACTCTCCCCTTCTCCTACATAGCTATTCTTCATAGCTATTGAAGGAGATTATCTCGTGGGTATTTGTAGGGGACGAATTTTTTAATTGATCAACATTCACCCCCCCTCTGTCGCCATTTCGGTCCAACACGACTTCGACTCGAAAGTCGTAAGTTGACTTCAACTCGGTAATCGTAAGCGACTTGGTAGTCGTTCGACTGTGTGGGTGCCTGCTACAAACTGTCACGATGGAGGTCAGCAGCGAGGCCTCGTGCGTTCCTGGGTGCCTGATGATGGATGATGGCGAGACGAAGCTCGGAGCAGATGTTCGGTGGCCTCAACGAAGAGCAGCTCCCTTGATCAGGTTACAGCGCGTTGGGGCTGTGTGCATCCTCCGATTACACTTGATCGGATGGAAGCTAAGCATTGAAAATGGGGCCCATGAAACCAGACATGAAAGGATGGCATGTTCTATATATGGCAAATGCATTGAGTTTGACCTTCAGGTTTTGCATGGCATGGCTGTAGAAATATAATACACCCTCCCCTAATCAGGTAACTTTTCGAGACCTTAGCTTTCACAAGTATTCAATGTTTGGAGTACCATAATTTCATAGAAATTTTATAGGAAATTAATATAAATCAATATTATTGCGACAAGATTCCCTATATTAGGCCCGAATGAATAGCATTTACATGACTTTTCTGTTGGAGTTTTCTAGAGGTAAACACCTGTAGTAAATATTGTGTACTTCATCAATTTTTTAGATTTGGAAAAAAGTTAATCAATTTGGTAGTTTACAATAGGGTTGTACAGAATGGATTTAATTGGTATGAAACCTAGAAGGTTACGAGACCTAGAATGTTATGTTGTGGGCAAATACCGAATCAACCCCTGAGGGGATTTTACTATAAATAGACAAGCCCACGTACAAGAAATCAATCCATAGATTAATAAAGACTTCGTTTATTGGCATCGTCTCCAATTGTTCTCTGTTGATTGATTGCATGGATTAAATCGGCATTTGTTATTTCTTAACATGTTATCAGCATGAATCGCTCTATAAAGCGCAAGTTATGTAAGTCACAAACCAATCTATTACACATTACAAGCTTGTAGATTAATCTAGATAAATTCAATTGTTTGCAATGCCAAGTTTAAATCTATTGCTCTCTAGTCAGGTAGATTAAATACCGATGATCTAGATAGGTAGGCACAGAAAGATTGAAATCGGGCGTTTGATTCATACAATCATATGATGCAATGCAATGCTTTGCCACAGAGACCGCTGCTGTTTTGTCTGCCAGTCGCCCAGCCACTGCCACTTGGCCTTCACGCCTGACCCGCTCGGTCACCTCATTTTCCCCTCACACCGCTTGTGCCGCGGCAAGCCAATGAGCCCAAAATCCTAGCTATCGGCCGTAATGGGCCACGAGGCCATGGGCCGCATGGGCAAAAATGCGGCCCAAATAAAAGAGGAACCGGTCGGGCCCTTGTTGCAATTAAGCCCTTTAAGTTTTGGTAAATTAAGAAAATTTACTGAAATATGATAATAATAAATATTTGACCCCGGAGTTTGTCAAAATAACAAATAAGTCTAGCGAACCGAATTTCTCTCCAAAGAAATTAATTTTTAGATTATATGAGCTTCATTATAATCTTTTAGCACCTTTGTCGTTATTATGTTTTCTGGTTTTATTTTCTTCAGTACTTTATTTTTGCTTATTAGTAATTCTGAAAATTGCTTATTAATTAGCAAAAATCATTAAAATTACCATAAAATTCTAAATAATGTCTACAAATAGATAAAATCCAAACCTTACTGATTAGCAGTATTCATGCATTTTTACCCATTGTAAATTTAGAAGATTGCGCGAATAATGTAGGAAAAGTCTGACATCAGTAAGAACAAGTTTACTGAGCTCGCCCTGTACAGTACCAACTACCCTACATGTGCAATGAATGTTAAGATCAACTTGACAGCTCGGTCGTTAAGCACTGCCATTACCCCACCAGTAGCTTGGGCTCACGCCATTCATGAGGCCGCCAAATACGTGGCACCACACTTCTTGAGGCACCACATCCATCAAGACCTGAAATCTGAGTACCTGCTAGAAGATGACCCGTTGGCAATGTGAAATTCCTTGAATGAAAGGCATGACCAACAAAGGTCCATCATGCTACCTGAAGCACAGTGTGTCCAACAAAGGTTCATCATGCCATTCATAAGCTTGTCGCCAAGCTCAAGTTTTGCAACTAGAATGTTACAGATGCTAAGATGATAGATAAGACTTTGAGCACTTTCCACCCCACCCATAGGACACTCCAGCAGCAGTATTGCCAGGCCAAGTACAAGACGTACTCGGAATTGATTACCACTACTACAAAAAGGGTCGTCACAGACGGTTCGGAACTGTCATCATAGACGATCTTCTAAACCGCTTATATTTATGTGTCAGTGATAATCGGAGGTTATCACAGACGGTTTGTGAGCTGTCTATGATAAAGACAACACAGACGGTTTGTAACTAGAATCATCTGTGAAGAAAACTATTACAGACGGCTTGAAACGAAAACTGTTTGTGATACTCACACATCAAGACGGTTCTAGTTACCAACCATCTGTGATTGACGAGTATCACAGACGGTTGGTATATAGAACTTTTTGTGATAGTCCTTCATAGACGTTTTATATCACAAACCATTGTGATAGTTCATTTTATACCTAAAAGTGTTTTTTTCACTAGCCTCAAGAAATAATATTACCTATGCTGTTTGAAAATAAGCAAATACAGTGGCAAAAACAGTACCACATTCCATTTCCATTAAGACTAGAATCCACCATTACAGCATAACAAGATAACAAACCCAACTCTTTAACACGGCAAGAATATATAAAAAGCAGAGATCCTAGCATACAGTAGAAGCTGGAGAGGCTGCGGTAGTGTCACCTTTGTGTCATGATGGTGAGACTGCATAAGTCACTCTTACGACACTTAGGACAAAAGTGTGTTATGTAGTCGACCGTGGTGTCACAACGGAGTCGCTAGCTCACGGCGGTTGTCGGCGTCATCGAGGAACAAGCTAGATGCGCTAGAGAGGCAATTGTAATGCCACCTTTGTGGTACGACGGTGAGACTGCACAAGAAACTCTTATGACACTTACAACAACAATGTGTTGTGCAGTCAACCGTGGTGTCACAACGGAGGGGCTAGTTCATGGTGGTAGTTAGCATCGTCGAGGGGAGGATGCTGGAAGCTAGCTAGCTAACGGATGAACTCACACGTTACTGCCAGCGGAAAGGTAGAGGGGGTAATTAATAAGGGCCGAGAGGTGGGAGGAACTGGTGTCTGCCATTCGATGTGGAGAGAATGGACGGGTGAGATCGAAATCCTAGGTGATACGCCATGAATCGGTGACATGTTATTATCAGAGATGGTTTGTTATATGATAACAAACCGTCTGTGATAATACGCATATCAGACACGGTTTGTTATATGAACCGTCTGTGATAAGGGACATATCAGAGATGGTTTGGCATATGAACCATCCGTGATAACGCTTAAATATGTGCACCCTAATCCAGCTCTTCTAAACTGTCCTCTCCCTCATCTTCTTCACTAGATTTCTCACTAATGGCATTTAATATTCTTTTGATCTCCTTCCTCTCATCTATCCATCATGAGTTGTTTGGCCACAACCTTACACAGACGGCCAACAATTTACATCTAGAGCAGTTGCTCCGCTCACGCCCTGCTCTCCTTCCTCGACTTGCTTCCATCTGTCAGCTGAAACTCATCATCCACCATCGATAGAGGTGTCTCGTTGCTGCTTAGGAAAGGAAAACCGCCCTCAGCCTCGTTCTTCTCTACAATGTGCACAAAGTGGAAGAAGCTCTTACGACAGTGGAGAGAAACATGGATAACATTGCTGATCAAGTAGAAGTAGCTGATTCTGAGGAAGTTTATCATGGCATCCTCTTTAAGATTATGGGCCATGCTAATGATTTGCCCAGGCTAGAGAAGGAACTAGAGAGAGCAAGGATAATCTTCACGGCATTCGAGAAATCAATGGCTTATCCTCCAACTCCAAAAGTCAAAGAAGAAGCATATGAAGCCCAGAGGATTAAGATCTGGGAATCTTTCTTTGGTACTTTTCTAATAAATTTGCCTTGAATTTGTCTCTCGTCTCAGTGTTTTCTGTAGTTCATACAACAAAGGACAAAACACAGACGGTTGTAAATAAAAACCATTTGTGATAGTTTCATAGACGGTTCTAATTAAAAATCGTCTGTGATAATGCGCATATCACAGACGGCTTTTAAACCTAACCATCTATGATAGTTTCAGAGATAGTTTTAGCCATGAACCATCTGTAATAATCAAAACACAGATGGCTCCACATGAATCGTTAGTGGTGAGCGTCCAGTATATCTTGTTTTGTAGTAGTGTACCACTCTTCTTGAGGCAGAGAAGAACAATGAGTTACTGATGAAGAACTATTAGACTCACCGCACTTGATTATTGCCATTGCCAGAAGCTCATGCTAGTTCCTAGAAGATCAGTGGTGGCCAGGGCTATGGAAAGGGATCCAAGTAAAAGTGATGTGGATCGAACCTCGAGGTGAGATTGAACCCAAGGGTTGCCCAATTTTCTACAGTGGTAGGATAGCTAGATATAAGTGGAGTATGAATTATAGGATGCAACTCATACTAAAATAGATGATTTCACTCCCATGCACACCATAATGCACGATCGATAAATAGAGATCAAAGATTAGCGAGCAAATACCTACACAATAGTAGGAACCAACACGTCAAGATGAAATCCTAGATTGAAATTCATAAGAACACAGTAGCACAGAGATAAACCCTAATGCCCGAAGGCCAACACCACACATGTTTTATTTCATAATCCTCTCCTTTCTACATAGCATGCTCAGGCTTTATTTATAGCCATGCATGCACACGTACTTGGCCTTTTGACCGACTTGGACTCCCAGCACATCTTACTTACCTAATTTAATCAACTAGTACTTAGACAACAATACTAGAACACAGATTTTTTATCTCAGAACTATGATGTTAATTAAAAGTGACAAATAAAAATGATCGACTGAGAACTTAATTGACTCCAGCATATAGTTCTGGACTTTTGAGGTGCGATATCATTTCCTGGTTGGATCGGACTGCATGCTGGTGGCCCCCATCCTATTGCTCGGAGAGAATGAAACAAATGCAGAGAAAATACAAAGAAAATTCTATCTTCCCATGTGCCAGCAGTTCGGCCAAAGATAAAATATACTCCTTGATTTCCTGCATGTTTTAACCGACTAGATCTCCTTTCATCTCAAGCGCGATCTCTAGATGCTTCCTTTAATTTGGTAGCAGTCAAAACTGAAAGGATGCTCTTCATGGTCTCCGATTTCTTGTGTGTCACTTGAATAAAGTTAGATACCAATTCTTTTATTTTTCTCTGCCACTTGGATTCTTTCCATCCTGGCACATCTTCTAGTTGCACATGTTCCTAGTCCATGCACTAACATGCACCACATACCAACACATCACATCAAATACACACGTTCTGGCTCACGCACACATATAGCTTCCATACAAATGCTCGATAGCCCGTGTGCCTCACTCGCCAAGTTTGCATGCTCCTCATGCACATGTACTGTGACTCGGATCCATGCACATCCTCCTTAGCGTACGCTGTAGTAACTTCTCCATTCTTTGTAGCAATTTTTGTAATTAAATTGTGCGATACAATCTACTCATGGGAATTAATTTTAGAAGCATGGTTAGTAATCATGGCCGCATCACTTCCCCTCCTTCAAGCGAATCTGTCCTCGGTTTCGAGTTGGTCTTCTAATCGTCATCAACAAATTGAATAGGGAAAAAATTCAGCAGCTTCGACAATATTCTTTGTCTTCTTCCTCGTCGGCTTACGTGGTGCCGGCGTGACTTGACAGCGCGACAACACCTTCATCTCCTCCCACATAGAACACAATGGCTCTTCTCACCAGTCTCGATCTTCTTGCACGTTGTCCCACCATCTTCGAACACGATCAGAAAATGTTCTTTTTCACAATTCTCATCTTTGTGATAGAAGAGAGTATACGATTCTTGAAGAATTGCTCCATAGCTTCCTTCCACACAAAGCAATCTTCAGGAGTTGTCCTCGTCTTTAGCTTCGGCATGGTTGGTGGTAGCATCTCCAAGAACTTCGCATTGGCCAAGGCTAGCTGGTGCCACTACTACAGAAATCTACATTACAGACGGTTCAGAAACGTCATCACAGACGGTTTTCTGAACCGTCTGAAATTATGGGTCAGTGACAATCCAAGTTATCACAGATGGTTTTTGAACCGTCTGTGATTATCCGATATCACAGACAGTTTTTCATTAAAACCGTGCAGGATTGCAGATATCACGACGGTTTTCATTAAAACCGCTCAGTGATATCTGTAATCCTGCACGGTTTTAATGAAAAACCGTCTGTGATATCGATAATCACGACGGTTTTAATGAAAACCGTCAGGATACATATCACGCGGTTTTTTACTTAAAACCGCTCGTGATATTCCTTCCCCTATAACAGAATCTACTTCTGTTTATTGGCTAGCCTCAGGAAATGCTAGCCATACCCTCTGAAACAAGCAGATAAACAAGTATATGTATACATACAATTCACATCTCAATTCATTTGACAAACATCCAATTCACATCACATTTCATTCACAGACATAAGGCATCCATTTCGCAAATGAATTACTTGAAATGAAATAAAATATCCATTTACAAATTCACAATTACAGAGTGATAAGAGCAATAAAAAATCAATCTGCGCAGTGGAACTCTCCATCTGATCTTACGACTTTAGCCCACGAAAACCAAATTAACTCTCCTCGAATGTTTGCTAAGTCCACCTGTTCCAATGCAGATTTAGAGATGGGCACATCCTGTAGATAGGAATATCAACGCGCGCACATATAAAACCTGACATGTATGAAATAAATGTGGGAAGATTGACAAACCTTAGAATTAGTGATCTTGGTGGAATCGAGGAGTAGTCTCATATGGTGGCACACGTAGTATCCACACGTGTTGCCCGGCTGCTGCTGGTGGCACTGCAAAAAATAGAATGTGTTAAATCAAGTGGCATTACTACTAAGTGTTGTGTATGATTAATTAATGTGTAGCTAGCCAATACCGGAAATTTCCGATCATGTTTCAAAGGCTTGGCCCATGTCGTCGAGCCACATGTTTGTTGAACGTATGTGGCGAACGACCTCCGTTATTCAAAAAAGTTAGATTAGTCATTCAGAAGGAAAGAAAGAGTGCAATGTACAATGTACTTACCTATCGAGTATTTCGGCGATAGCTGTGTACTTGGATTTGTTCTTACTTAGAGAATCAAGGTATATAGCCTTGTTCCATTTTGGTATAAGTACAATTAAAATCCAATGGAAGTGCTCATTGTATGGCATAAGAACAAATTCCTTATCTTGGTGAGCCAGCAGTGCTTTTGTAATATAGCTCTCGACGAAGGATGCATCCTCGTCGATGGTATCAATGGCGACCAAGCGTGGGTCTAGGAAACCAATTGGTGATTTCGATGATCTAGCTTCGATCAGCATGAATCTATATATATACACAGAAAAGAAACAAATTGTGACATATATCGGTATTACGTGAACAGAGACTGTGATTGTACAGACTTACAGCGTCCAGCATCGAACGAGTGAGGCGTCGAGAGCGTTGAGCATGAAAAGACTAAATATATCGTCAAAGGTCACCGGGAAGACACATTCCTGAAGTTCGTGCAAGAAATGCTCCGGCTTGAATTTGACAGTGATACCTGAGCGCCGTTCTGCCTCTGGCTTATTGGACTGTTCCATATACCACTTGTGGAATCTTTGGCAACCAAGTCCTAGCTTTTCGAGGTGCTCTTGCGGGACTATCATCGGCTCGCCTAGCACGAATTGGCGGGCCAATGGCATGTACGGGATATCATCATCCTTCGTCTTTGATTTGCCATGGCCACTGCCTCGACTGTAGGTCGACTTCATGGTAGTCGACTGTAATGGTACAGACGGTGCAAGTTGTTGTTGTGAGAATAGCACCGGTGCAGATAGCTCTACTTCGCACTACTCGTGTGGAGATGGCACCAATGCATGTTGTTGTGGTTCACACTGCACTTCTGGTCCTGCCACCGGTGAAGAAACCTCTAGGGAGATGTCGCTTTTGGGCCACTGGATGAATGTTCCAATGGCGTGTCCTAGAGTGACGATCTCGTTGTTGGGGGGCTTCGGTAGCGGGACCACCTCAAAATTGACATACACACCATCCACATTAACTTTTGCGAAGCCTGGCGCTAAAGCTTGACCGTGCACCGTGGCTCCAATACCAGACGAATATGCCTGGCCCCAAGCAGCGTACAAAGGAATGTCGCCATATCTCACTTGGAGCACGCGCCGTGGCTCCTACATAACGATACAAAATTAGCTACTCGAATAGGCCTACCAATGGAGCAAGCATTCGAGAGGTAATAATTATTACCAGTGTGTCGTCCACGGAAATTTGGACTGGTTTGCGTCGGATTGGGCGCGCAGCCTACTCGAGCGGTTGTGCGGGCTAGCTAGCACAGGAGCGGCGGTTGTGGCCTGCTGACTTTCTATCTGTTTTCGCACCTCATCTCTGATTACATCAGCCAGCGAATCCAGTAGCTCCTCTTTAAGAGATGCCTTGATCTCTTCTCGTAGCTGTGCGTCACGCTCGGCTTTGTTTCTCTTCCTGCGCCGATACATGTTGGAGTCATCTTGGAAACCATGTTTCCAAGGAACGTAAATCCCAAGGCCTCTCGTACGACCTGGGTGCTCCTTGTTTCCCAGGGCCACGGAGAGCATATCATTCTCCCTTGTTCCCTGGAATGATCCCAGGGTAGATTCAAAACTCAGCTCTTCCTGCAAGAGCACGACATGTCATTTCAATTCGTACGAAGTTGTGGAGTAATTACAAGCTACGTAGTTTGATCGATACCTTACCAGGCGCTGGGACACTTGCTGGTCTGCAGAGTTTCGAAAGGAAACGTCCCCCGATGTCGTTGTAGATGACCTTGCTCTAAGCCAATTTCGAGCGCGGTCATCCGGGATATTGGAAAACGGCGGGCGATGTCTGTGCGATTGCGTGTCATCCTCCAACCTCCACTGCGGGATTTTACCCGCATACCCAGCTGTGCCAAGTCTGTGGGTGTGTGTGTTTTTTGCCTGGAGGGCCTTGTGCGCCACACTTGTACTTTTGAAATCTTCGATCGTTTTCATCGCCTTGAACTCTTCCCATTGTGGTTCCAGGAATGGGTATTTATGAACAGGCGTTTCGTCCGTCTCTACATATTTCTTGACAAGCGTGCTCTTGAAGTTCTTCCATGCTTTGCACGCCGCTTTGTAGGTTTGTTGTTGCACAGCATGTAGGTGTTCTTCTGGGAACTCGAACGATGCCAAAATTTCGGTCCACAGCTCATGTTTCCGAGTGTCAGGCACGTTCTTCCACGAATTGTAGGTGATCTCAATTCGTTCTCGTGCAACTATTCCGACCGTGGTTCGGAATGCGTTTACCGCTTTTTTAGGAAGGATAGGGACCCCAGATGCGTTTACCGCTGTGATGGTCTGTCGGCTCTCAGGCTTCTTTGATAGCCCTCTTCCTTGGTGTGTTGATGTTGGAGCGAACGCCTCCGGCGATGATGTTGAAGAATGCGCGGGTGACATGTTGCTCATTTTGTGGGTCTATTAAGATAAGATGAGAAAGTGATCATATTGAATTGGAAGAGAGGAGTAGAGGGGAGGGGGAGAAGGGAGGGGGAGAATGACACAAATCAAATAGCAAAGTTCTATGAACCAAATATCTTAGCACCTACTTTAGTTGCTAATACTATAAACCAAATAGCAAAGTCCCTAAACAAAGTTCTATGAAGCAAATGACACAAACCAATGTATCAAGTCCTTTTCCCGCAAAATTCAAGGCACTTTTATTACAAAAGTGCAAAAAAAAAGACATTCAGATTCTTCGGTGAGCAGCCGACATAGCCGACTTCTTCGGTGAGCGACTATCCTTCGGCTTCTTCCCACTTCTCCTCTTCACTCTGGTCTCTGGATCACGTATGCCAGTAGCAATGATTCATCTAACTGAATCATCGCTACTGGCGTACGTGATCCAGAGACCAGAGATGAAGAGGAGAAGTGGGAAGAAGCCGAAGGATAGTCGCTCACCGAAGAAGTCGGCTGCTCACCGAAGAATCTGGGAATGTCTTTTTTTTGAACTTTTATAATAAAATTGCCTGGAGTGTGTCACTTGCTTCATGCCCCTTGAAGGCCTATGTGGCATATACTATTACTACAAGGTCTCTAAACAAAGGTCTATGAAGCAAATGACACAAACTAGTGTATCCGATTCATTGAACGGGAACACTAGAGTATGTCACTTGCTTCATTTGCTATTTTTTGGCTAGATACATGGAGCATTTGGGTGGAAAGATGAACTGTTTCGTCAGGCGCATGACTGCCGATTCGAAGCATAGCATAGCATAGCATCCGAGGCACATCCGAGGCCTGCTGCTGTGTCTTGAGGAATGCCAGAGCTGGTCTTGGATGTGGCTCGGATGCCACATCCAAGACCGTTCTGGCATTCCTCAAGACACAGCAGCAGGCCTCGGATGTGCCTCCGATGCTATGCTATGCTTCGAATCGGCAGTCATGCGCCTGACGAAACAGTTCATCTTTCCATCCATATGGTCAATGTATCTTTTGCAACAATCGCAAGATTTCTTTATGTGCAGGTGGCATGTTGCTCATTTTGTGGGTCTATTAAGATAAGATGAGAAAGTGATCATATTGAATTGGAATAGAGGAGAGGAGTAGAGGGGAGGGGGAGAAGGGAGGGGGTGATATGGACATAGAGAGGGGGTGATGTCTATGTGGCATATATTATTACTACAAGGTCTCTAAACAAAGTTCTATGAAGCAAATGGCACAAACCAGTGTATCAAGTTCATTGAACCGGATACACTTGAGTGTCCCACTTGCTTCATGCCCTTTGAATGTCTATGTGGCATATACTATTACTACAAGGTCTCTAAACAAAGTTCTATGAAGCAAATGACACAAACTAGTGTATCAGGTTCATTGAACAGGATACACTAGAGTGTGTCACTTGCTTCATGCCCTTTGATCATATACTAGCTCTTCGTTGATTGGTTAATTTGTGCTCTCAAATTGTAGGGTTGCACAAGATTAATCTTGGCCGTCCCGCTACTAAATCATATACTCTTCCTTGATTGGTTATGCCAAATAATGAATTCAGTATTTTGAGCTCTAGATACAAACTCTAAAATCTCAAGATCAAGATATATTCAGCATGCATATATTCATACAGCAGTACATTCATACAGATCAAGACCATACAAGTTAACTTTGCCCAATAATTCAGTCTTTTAACTTGTCAAGATTAAATCCTAACAGATCAATTTAATAACATGCTATAACTTGAAAACTGCATGAACCGACAGCTATTAGAGCTCAAACACTGAATGAACCAATCTTATTATTTTATCATCATCGAGCAACTGTAAATCCCACAACTGTAAATCCCACAGGCAATCTCAGTAAGCATAACAAACTTGAATATACAGTATGAAGCATCAACCATAACCCTAAGTATGAAGCATCAAGCATCAACCCTAAACCCTAACAGTAAGCATAACAAACTTGAATATACAGTATGAAGCATCAACCATAACCCTAAGTATGAAGCATCAAGCATCAACCCTAAACCCTAACAGTAAGCATAACAAACTTGAATATACAGTAAGCATCAAGCATAACAGTAAGCATCAAGCATCAACCATAACCCTAAGTATGAAGCATGAAACATCAACCCTAAACCCTAACAGTAAGCATAACAAACTTGAATATACAGTAAGCATCAAGCATAACAGTAAGCATCAAGCATCAACCATAACCCTAAGTATGAAGCAAGAAACATCAACCCTAAACCCTAACAGTTAGCATAACAACCATGAATATACAGTAAGCATATACCATAACAGTAAGCATCAAGCATCAACCATAACCCTAAGTATGAAGCATCAAGCATCAACCCTAAACCCTAACAGTAAGCATGAAGCTCGGGGAGGGATTTGATGACCTTAGGGTTTTGGTAACGGAGGAGGAGGCGGGGACGGAGGAGGAGGAGGCGGCGACGAAGGAGGAGGCGGTGGCGGCGACGCAGGAGGCGGTGGCGGCGACGCAGGAGGAGGAGGCGACGGGCTCGGGGAGGCGGCGACGGAGGAGGAGGAGGCGACGGGCTCGGGGAGTTGGCGACGGAGGAGGAGGAGGCGACGAGCTTGGGGAGGCGGCGACAGAGGAGGAGGAGGAGGCGACGGGCTCGGGGAGGCGGCGACGGAGGAGGCGACGAGCTCGGGGAGGCGGCGACGGAGGAGGAGGAGGCTGCGGCGACGTCTTCGTCCGGGGAGGCGGCCGGTGAGGGCTCGGGGAGGCGGCGGCGACGACGGGCTCGGGATTTAGATCTAGATCGAATAACTGCAGCGCACACAGGAAACCCTAGCGAGAGGGTATATATAGGGAGATTATCACGAGCGGTTACGAGCTTAGAACCGCTCAGGATATCATTCCACGAGCGGTTGAAACTTAGAACCGTCTGTGATAGTTGACTATCACAGACGGTTTTAAACGTAGAACCGTCTGTGATAGTTGACTATCACAGACGGTTTTAAACTTAGAACCGTCTGTGATATGATATCACAGACGGCTCTAAGTTTAGAACCGTCTGTGATAAGCCTTTGCCGGCTGTTGTCATTACGACAACACCAATAACTACACAGCTGCATTCATATCTCAACCACCAAACAGCTGCATTCATATCAACCACCAAACAGCTGCATTCATATACAACACCAACCAGCTGCATTCACACAGTGTATTTCTTGGTACATTTTGTCATTCTCAAATACATCACACTGCAGCATTGTTCTATACATAAATGCATGCCAATTCAATGTACATCACACATATACATCACATATACATAAATGCCAATATACATATACATTTTCACATATACATTTTGTCACACATTTTCAAACATACATCTCAAAATTGACTACATCAGACATTTTCACATATACATCTCAAAATTGACATCACACATTTTCACATATACATCTCAAAATTGTCACACATTTTCACATATACATTCTTATTGTACTTGCTTATTTCCTTTAAAAATTAGCCCTTCATCATGATCAATGCGTACGTAACTAGTTTCGTCACGTTGTTCATCGTCGACCCTTATGCCATTTCCAAAAGGAGGTAACTCGTCAAATTGATTATATTCCTCCTCGTCCACTACATTCTCCACTCCAACAATTCTCCTTTTTCCATGAAGAACTACATGGCATTTCTTATTTGCCGGGTCGGTTACATAGAAAACTTGAACAACTTGATTGGCGAGTACGAATGGTTCGTCTTTGTACCCGACACGTTGGAGGTCCATGGTCGTCACACCGTACTTGTCAACCTTCACCTGTGGGAGATGCATCCAACGGCAGCGAAATAAGGGGATCTTGAAAACCACATAGTCGAGCTCCCAAATCTCTTCTATGAAGCCATAATACGAGTTTCTCGACCCATCGGTCATCGAATGCATCTATGCGGACACCGCTGTTCGTTAGTGCTCTTGACATCCCGAGATCACGATAGAATGTGTACCCATTTATGTCATATCCTTGCCATGTCACAACTGTAAATGCCGGCCCTTTTGCCAACCATGTCGTTGCCTCACTCGGCGAGCTCCTTGCGATTTGCTCCTTCAACCATTGGTTGAACCAACGGTTGTGTTGCCTCATGATCCAAACATCCGCCGCTCTGGATTACGTTGTCGAAGCACATCCTTGTGCTGGTCCACATAAGGCGCCACTTCACCATGTGTTGCAACACCGTGAAATGGGCTTGAGTATACGTATCCATATCCGGAGTGATTGCTTTCCTTCCGATAGTTCGAGACCCTTCACCTCCCCTCATGACAAGATTGAGGACACCTATCGGTTGAATCGAGCCATATAATCGACACAAAACTCAATAACCTCTTCGCTTGCATAACCTTCGACGATGCTGCCCTCCGGCCGAGAACGATTCCGTACGTAGGACTTGAGAATTCCCATGAACCTCTCAAATGGGTACATGCTACGTAGGAATATGGGACCGCACATTTTTATTGTAACATCCGGATTTTCTAGAGTTTACAAAGCCCTATTTTCAAAAAAATAATTTTCTAGAATTTTCTGAAATTAATTAAAGCTTAAATAGAATTTTTATGAATTAAAAGGATTTAATATGATTAAATTAAACATTAACATTTGCCAAAAATATTTTATTTGAGCTCGCTGTGTTAAGCGGCAGTGGGGACCACTGTCGAGCCGTCTTCGGCCGGGACTCGCGTCCGTGCCACGTCGACCCTTGCCGCCGTGTATTTATTGCGCGCGCCGTCTCGGTTCGCGTGTCTCGTCGCGCGCGCCGCTGCCGCTCCGCGCCGCTGCCGCCGCCGTCGCCGCGCCGCCGCGGTCGGCCGTCTGCGCCGTCGCCGGTGAGCCCGCCATCTCCGCCGCCGTCGCCTCGCCGTCTGCCGCGCCGCCGTCGTGTTCGCCGCCGGTCGGCCGCGCCGCCACCGCTGCTACCGCTGCCGCCGGTGAGCCCGCTGTCTCGCCGCCGTCCCCGGTGAGCCCGCCGACCTAACCCAGCCGCCGCGCTGCCGCGCACTCCGTCGCCGGCCGGCCGCCGCCGCCGCCGACCGCCGCCACGCTCAAGCGCCGCCGGGACACCGCGCCGTCGCCTCGGTCCCCACGCCCGAAGCGCGTCGGCGACGCCGCCACCCGCCGTTCGCCTCCCGTGGACGCCGCCCACCGTGCACCCGCGCCGTCATGTGGGCCCCGCATGACGCGGAACCTCAGAGACCGTGAGCCGATCGCCACGCCGCCACCGAAGTCGCCGAGCCACGTCGCCCTAGGCCGACGTGTCATGCCACGCCGGCAGCCGAGCCGCCCAGTGCCACGTCGGTACGCCACGCCAAGATGCCACGCCACCGCCACGCCAAGATGCCACGCCGCCTCTACCTACGCGCGTGTCGGTAGTCGGTCACCAAGACGTCACCTAACCGCTGGCGCCAAAGAGATCGGCCACCGCATCGTTCCGTGCGCCGAGTCCACCGTAGACCCTGTCTCCGTGCGCCCGGTCCACAACACGCTGTACTTTTCCAATTTCCGATTTTACGAGATTTATTTTTTTCCGAGCCCCGCTTCTCCTCGTCCTAGCTCCGATTGACCCGATTCTTTTTCCTAAATTCATCTAAAACTGAGCTCAATCTTTTGGTTCAGGTTTGAGAATTTTTGGAGTTCATTTGAATTTTATTTGAATTTAGTTTTGTCTTTTCGTCTGTTTTCTCTCCCGTTAGATCGCGCGTTCGAGGGAGCCGCCGTTGGATTTGAAGATCAAGAGCCATCAACTGAGCAAGGCCAAGGCAAGTCGTGTCCTTTGATCATGTTGAACCGAGTTTGTTATTTAATTATTTTGTTTTAAATTATCTTGCATCGCTATTTTTATTCAAACCCTTGTATTGGTAGTTATCGTCCCAATTGGTTATTTCCCTCCTTGATATTTTGGAATACCTTGATGCCATTGTCACCTTAGGTTGGGAATTTTATTAGTGATGCTATGTTATTTGTCACATTGGGTTGGTACGATTAGAATGCTTAGCCTTGCTTTTTGCGAAAGGGTTCATCATCACATGTGATTAAGTAATTTGACTTAATGAGATATTGAATTGAGGTTGGTACCATAGTGAATCGTGGTTGGTGCCACTGTTATAAAATTTGTGTCGTGACGTGGGTGTGTCATTGGCGGGGGTTATACAAAATTGGTTTTCACTCGAGCGAATGTTCGTGCAGTAAAGGGGGTGCAGGTTGCACATTGGGATGTGGATGCTTCGCCTGGGTAATATTTAAGGACTGAACTTTGTGCGCCATTGATCTGAGCCTTACCGTACAACCACATGTCCAGTATGGGATGGACCTGGCTGATTAATTTGTGATGTTTCAATTTCGGTTCCGTCATTGGGATGATTGTGGTGTGGTCGGAGCCATGGATCCACATTGGCGCAAGAGGGGGCAATTATCGACTAGGTTGTAGCCTACTCGACGGCGAAACCTTAGCGAGGCGGAACTGGGTTGAGATTGAACATTGTAAAGGCCTTGTTGTGATCTTCTTGGTCGGCATGCCAAAGGAAGCATGTTATACCGGTGACATTACAAGATGATCATATCGTGTGGGTAAAGTTGTACAACCTCTGCAGAGTGTAAAACTATTCGAATAGCCGCGTCCTCGGTCATGGACAATGCTCGGTGATTTCACACGAGGTATAGTTATTTCTAAAAAGTTTTGGACAGTGGATGGTTAATTCATTGTTGGTTTAGCTTATGGATGGGAGGTCCATAAGCGATTGGTTTAACTTGTGGATGGGAGATCCATAAGTGGTTACTTCAATTCCTTTGATTATTGTTTATTATTGTTTTACTTCAAATGCGCTTCAATCTATTTATTGTATTTGCAAATGCCGTTTTATGCAAATTAACCTTTAGCCTTCCATTGGTAAGCCTTGCATATTATATTGCATTCATTTGTTACAAATACTTGCCGAGTACCAATGTACTCACAGCTTTATGCCCCTGTTGCTCAGAGGAGGAGGAGTATCACCAGCAGGAGGTTCCAGAAGGAGAGTACTTCGACGTCTTCGCGGATTAGGCTTCGTTCTCCACTCGATAGCCTGTGGGCGTGTCGATTGGCTGCTGCGTTTTCTTTTGGTTTTCCGCTGCTAGTTTTTGTTAAGCCCTTCGGGCTAGTCTATTGTAAGCTTGGCCATAAGGTCGTACTCTGATAATTATTAATAATATTTGTGTCTTTTCCTAGTAAATTGTGATATGTTCGATATTTCATCTTTGTTTATACTGTGTGCGCTAGCGTGATCCTGGACTAGTGCAAAATACACAGGAGAGTCCGGATTTGCATATTCGGGTCTCGACAGAGATGGTATCAGAGCCAAATCGACTGCAGGACGAAGCCCTAGTTAGAATGGTCAAATTAGTAAAGTTTTCAAATTTTATTTTCTAAATCAAATCAACCAAATGACTATCTAGTAACTCTTTATTCTTACCTCATTCTTAGGATTCTTACTCCTTGCCTCCTCTTAAATTTTGTTTTCAAAACTCAATTTGATTTCTTATTCCCATAATGTCCATAGATGTCTCGAGTGTCCCTCGATCAAAGTGAAAGTTGGCATGGAATTCTTCAAGCTGTGTTGTGAAGTTTGGATCAAGGAAGTGCCCAATATGTCAAGACAAGATTGGAGATTTCCGTGAAGATTAGGAGCCGTTAGATTTGAACCCTGTTATAGTTTTAGTATCGTGTAGATCGTCTTGCTTCTTATTTGCCGTTGGGTGTGATGTGAGCTGCAGTTTTGCTTCTAGCATTATGATGCAGTCATGTCAAAAGTCTTTTTGTGGAGTTTATTGCTTCTTTTGTTAGCCTTTTTGGCTAAGTGTCTGCTTAGTTTAGGATGCCATTAGAAATCCCCCTTGAACGAGTTTACCTCTTCCCTTTGCTGTTCCCTCTTACCTATTGAGCCTTCAAGAGTCTTGTCATGAGATGGAAGAGTCTCGCGAATGGAGGATAATTCACCAAGGAGTTCAGCTGTAGCAGTCACAGAGAGCCAGATTCAACACATACTAGCCAGCACGTGTACTGCAACAGTCAGAACTCAGGACTCCAGCTCCAATGCCTCCGTGTGATATGTCGGGACCACGCCCTATCAACGTCAGCAATCAGCCTCAGAGGGAAAGAAGCTCTGCAACTCCATTTAGATGTTACAAATGCCATGAACAAGGTCACTACGCTGCAAAGTGTCCGCAGAAGCGTCAAGCAATCACACCAATTCCGTTCAACCTTGGAAGTACCCCTACCAAGACTTAAGGAGCAAGCCATGGAAAATCAAGCAGTGTTAGATTGTGGAAGCCGAGCCGTCACCTTGGTCAATTCCGATGGAAGTAAAGTTAGATTTGAAGCCAACATAAGGAAACCAGGAAAAGTGATGGTATGCCAAAGTAAAGGGATTATGCTGAAGGATGTGCCGATTGTCAGGGAGTACCCCGATGTGTTTCCAGATGACCTTCCAGGGATGCCACTAGAGCGAGAAGTTGAGTTTCTGATCGAGTTGGTACCCGGTACCGCTCCTATTTCCAAAAGACCCTACCGGATGGCCGCAAATGAGTTAGCAGAACTCAAGAAGCAGATTCAGGAGCTTTTGGACAAAGGTTATGTAAGGCCCAGTTCGTCCCCGTGGGGAGCGCCAGTCTTGTTGGTGAAGAAGAAGGATGGCAGCCAGCGCATGTGTGTGGACTACCGAGCACTTAATGAGGTCACCATCAAGAACAAGTACCCGTTGCCCAAGATTGATGACTTGTTGGATCAGCTCAGGGGAGCAGGAGTTTTCTCCAAGATTGACTTGAGGTCGGGTTACCACCAGATGAGGATTCGACAGGAGGACATACCTAAGACAGCATTTTCGACTTGTTACGGATTGTACGAGTTCACAGTGATGTCTTTTGGTTTGACCAATGCTCCAGCCTATTTTATGTACCTGATGAATAAGGTGTTCATGGAATATTTGGATAAGTTTGTCGTTGTGTTCATTGACGACATCCTGATTTACTCCAAGGATGAGAGAGAGCATGAGGAACACCTGAGGATGGCATTGCAGAAATTAAGGGACCATCAGTTGTATGCCAAGTTTAGCAAGTGTGAGTTTTGGATGAAGGAAGTCGCCTTCCTAGGCCATGTGATGTCTGCAGCGGGAGTTGCTGTTGACCCCGGAAAGGTCAAGGATGTTTTGGATTGGCAGTCACCTTCTTCGGTGACCCAGGTCAGGAGTTTTCTGGGTATGGCTGATTATTACCGTCGTTTCATTGAGGGATTCTCCAGTGTAGCCAAGCCACTTACCCAATTGCTCGAAAAGGAAAGGAAATTTGTTTGGACGCCCGAGTGCGAGAAAAGCTTTCAGAAGTTGAAGGAGAGTTTCACCACAGCCCCAGTGCTAGTATTGCCAGATTTAAACAAGGATTTTGAGATTTATTGCGATGCCTCATGCAAGGGTTTGGGTTGTGTACTGATGCAGGAAAAGAGAGTGGTAGCGTATGCCTCGCGCCAGTTGAGACCGCATGAGGAGAATTACCCTACCCACGACTTAGAGCTAGCAGCCGTGGTGCATGCTTTGAAAATTTGGAGGCATTATCTTTTGGGTAACAGATGTGAGATTTATACGGATCACAAGAGTTTGAAATACATCTTTACCCAGTCCGAGCTTAACCTCAGGCAGAGGAGGTGGTTGGAGTTGATAAAGGATTACGATGTTGGAATCCATTATCACCCAGGGAAGGCCAATGTGGTCGCAGATGCTCTGAGCAGGAAGGTTTATTGTAATTCCGTGATGGTCAAGGAGAGTCAGCCAGCTTTGCATGAGGAATTCCAAAGGCTCGGTTGGAATTGGTTGAGGAAGGATTTTGGCAAAGAATGGAGTTGCAGCCCACTTTGGATGGTCGATTCACAAGCTCTGCATGCATGATGAGGCATTTCAGCGTGTCGCATGCAGTATGAGTGAAGGAAAAGAGTCAGGATTTTCAAAGGATGCCCAAGGAACCCTGTGGTTCAAGCAACGTTTGTGTGTGCCCAATAAGAAGGAGCTAAAGGATCTGTTGTTAAAAGAAGCTCATGAGTCGTTATACTCGATACACCCCGGCAGTACCAAGACGTACCAGGACATTAAAGAAAAATATTGGTGGCCTAGCATGAAGCGTGAGATCGCTGAGTATGTAGCACTTTGCGATGTCTGTCAGAGAGTTAAGGCAGAGCATCAGAGGCCAGCAGGTTTGCTCCAGCCGTTGAAAATGCCTGAGTGGAAATGGGAAGAGATTGGTATGGACTTCATAGTCGGTCTGCCTAAGACCAAAGAGGGCTATGATTCGATTTGGGTCATTGTGGACCGATTGACCAAGGTTGCTCACTTCATTCCAGTGAAGACAACCTACACCGGTGACAGATTGGCAGAGCTGTATATGTCGAGGATCGTTAGTTTGCATGGAGTGCCCAAGAAAATAGTGTCAGATCGAGGGTCCCAGTTCACTTCTCGGTTTTGGGGTACTTTCCATGAGGCTATGGGAACGCACCTGAATTTCAGACGCATACCATCCCTGACATGATGGTCGACAGAGCGAGTCAATCGATTCTAGAGGATATGTTGAGAGCATGTGCTAGATCATGGACCTAAGTGGGACAAATTGCTTGCCTTTTGCGAGTTTTCCTACAACAATAGTTATCGCAAGTTTGCGAGATGTCACCATTTGAAGCACTCTATGGCAGAAATGCAGGACCCTCTCAATTGGAAAGAGACAGGGAAGGTCGGTGTTTGGTCCAGATTGTTTAAAAGAGGCCGAGGACAAGGTCCGTTTGATTCAGAGAGTTTGAGGACCGCCTGGGCCGGGCAAAAGAGCTATGCGGATACAGGCACGCCGTGAGTGAGTTTTGAGCCCGATGATTTTGTGTATCTCGTGATCACACCATTCAAAGGTGTGAAGAGGTTTCAGCAAAAGGAAGCTTGCACCAAGGTATGTCGGTCCGTTCAGAATTCTGAACCGCAGGGGAGAGGTTGCTTATCAATTGGAGCTACCTGCGTCTTTCGGTGGGGTACACGATGTTTTCCATGTGTCTCAGCTGAAGAAGTGTTTGAGAGTGCCAGAGGAGGCTGTACCAGTTGAGGCAATTGATCTCCAGGAGGATCTGTCCTACAAAGAGCGTCCTATCAAAATCTTGGATGTGTCAGAGCGAGTCACCCGGAATAAAGTTGTTCGCTTTTGCAAAGTTCAGTGGAGCAACCACTCCGAAGAGGAAGCCACCTGGGAGCGCGAAGAAGATCTCAAGGCAGAGTTTCCAAACCTATTCTAGTAGTGAGCTCGAATCTCGGGGTCGAGATCCCGTTTAAGGGGGTAAGGTTTGTAACATCCTGATTTTCTGGAGTTTATAAAGCCCTATTTTCAAAAAAATAATTTTCTAGAATTTTCTGAAATTAATTAAAGCTTAAATGGAATTTTTATGAATTAAAAGGATTTAATATGATTAAATTAAACATTAACATTTGCCAAAAATATTTTATTTGAGTTCCCTGAGCTTCAAGGAATTTTCTGGAATTTTCGGGGATTTTTCTGGATTTATTTGCGATTTTCTAGAGCTCAAAAAGCATTTTGTGAATTTCTGAAAAAAGAAAAGAAAAAGAAAACCCTAAACCGGCCGGTGGGCCGAAACCCACCGAACCGGACCGGCCCAACCCGCTCACCACTCACCCAGTGCGCCTCGCTGCTGCGCCACGCGGCGCATCATCGCATGCGCGCCGCGCCGCCTCCTCCGCTCGATGGGCGACGCGTGTCGCCATCTCGGCCGCCGCTTCGCTTCGCGCGCATCGCCGCCGCCGCCGTCACGGCGATCGGCAGTGGGGCCCACTGTCGAGCCGTGAATCGCCAGACTCGGCATCCGTGCCACGTCGCCTCTACCGCGGGTATTTATTGCGCGCGCCGCCTCGATTCGCGTGTCTCGCCGCGCGCCGCCGTGCCGCCTCGCCATGCGCCGCCGCCGCCGTCGTCGCGTCGTCTCCACCGCCGCCGCCGGTGAGCCGCCGTCTCGCCGCCGCCGCCGCCGCCGCCGCGCGCCGCCGCCGCCGCCGCGCCGCTCGCCGCCGCTGCCGCCGCCGCCCATGCGCCGCCGCCGTCACCGCCGCCGCCGGTGAGCCTCGCCGTCTCCCGCCGTCGCGGTGAGCCTGCCGACCTAACCCAGCCGCCGCAGCCGCCGCGCTCCGTGCCGCCGGCCAGCCGCCGCGCGCCGCCGCGCCGCCGGCCGAACACCGCGCCGCCCCTCGTCCCCGCGCCCCGGCGCGTCGGCGATGCCGCCCGCCGTTCGCCTCCGTGGGCGCAGCGTCCACCGTGCACCCGCCGCTGTCATGTGGGCCCGCGATGACGCGGAACCGTGAACCGTGAGCTGATCTCGCCACGTCGGGCCGAAGTCACCGAGCCACGTCGCCCTAGGCCGACGTGTCATGCCACGCCGGCAGCCGAGCCGTCCCAGTGCCACGTCGGCGCCACGTCGGCATGCCATGTCACCGCCACGCCAAAGATGCCACGTCGACCCTACCGCGCGTGTCGGCCCGATCGGCCGCCACGTCACCCTAGCGCTTGCGCCAAGAAATCGGCCACCAGACTGCTCCGTGCGCCGAGTCCACCGTGAGACCCGGTCTCCGTGCGCCGGTCCACAAAGACGATGTTGTACTTTTCCAATTTCCCGATTTTCGTAGATTTATTTTTTCCGAGCCCGTTCTCCCTCATCCTAGCTCCGATTGACCCGATTCTTTTTCCTAAATTCATCTAAAATTGAGCTCTATCTTTTGCTTCAGGTTTGAGAATTTTTGGAGTTCATTTGAATTTTATTCGAATTTATTTTTGTCTTTTCGTCTGTTTTCTCTCCCGTTAGATCGCGCGTTCGAGGGAGCCGCCGTTGGATTTGAAGATCAAGAGCCATCAACTGAGCAAGGCCAAGGCAAGTCATGTCCTTTGATCATGTTGAACCCAGTTTGCAATCTATTATTTAATTATTTTGTGTTAAATTATCTTGCATCGCTATTTTTATTCAAACCCTTGTATTGGTAGTTATCGTCCCAATTGGTTATTTCCCTCCTTGATATTTTGGAATACCTTGATGCCATTGTCACCTTAGGTTGGGAATTTTATTAGTGATGCTATGTTATTTGTCACATTAGGTTGGTACGATTAGAATGCTTAGCCTTGCTTTTTGCGAAAGGGTTCATCATCACATGTGATTAAGTAATTTGACTTAACTAGATATTGAATTGAGGTTGGTGCCATAGTGAATCGTGGTTGGTGCCACTGTTATAAAATTTGTGTCGTGACGTGGGTGCGTCATTGGTGGGGGTTATACAAAATTGGTTTTCACTTGGGCGAATGTTCGTGCAGTAAAGGGGGTGCAGGTTGCACATTGGGATGTGGATGCTTCGCCTGGGTAATATTTAAGGACTGAACTTTGTGCGCCATTGATCTGAGCCTTACCGTACAACCACATGTCCAGTATGGGATGGACCTGGCTGATTAATTTGTGATGTTTCAATTTCGATTCCGTCATTGGGATGATTGTGGTGTGGTTGGAGCCATGGATCCACATTGGCGCAAGAGGGGGCAATTATCGACTAGGTTGTAGCCTACTCGACGGCGAAACCTTAGCGAGGCGGAACTGGGTTGAGATTGAACATTGTAAAGGCCTTGTTGTGATCTTCTTGGTCGGCATGCCAAAGGAAGCATGTTATACCGGTGACATTACAAGATGATCATATCGTGTGGGTAAAGTTGTACAACCTCTGCAGAGTGTAAAACTATTCGAATAGCCACGTCCTCGGTCATGGACAATGCTCGGTGATTTCACACGAGGTATAGTTATTTCTAAAAAGTTTTGGACAGTGGATGGTTAATTCATTGTTGGTTTAGCTTATGGATGGGAGGTCCATAAGCGATTGGTTTAACTTGTGGATGGGAGATCCATAAGTGGTTACTTCAATTCCTTTGATTATTGTTTATTATTGTTTTACTTCAAATGCGCCTTCAATCTATTTATTGTATTTGCAAATGCCGTTTTATGCAAATTAACCTTTTAGCCTTCCATTGGTAAGCCTTGCATATTATATTGCATTCATTTGTTACAAACGGCTTGCTGAGTACCAATGTACTCACAGCTTTATGCCCCTGTTGCTCAGAGGAGGAGGAGTATCACCAGCAGGAGGTTCCAGAAGGAGAGTACTTCGACGTCTTCGCGGATTAGGCTTCGTTCTCCACTCGATAGCCTGTGGGCGTGTCGATTGGCTGCTGCGTTTTCTTTTGGTTTTCCGCTGCTAGTTTTTGTTAAGCCCTTCGGGCTAGTCTATTGTAAGCTTGGCCATAAGGTCGTACTCTGATAATTATTAATAATATTTGTGTCTTTTCCTAGTAAATTGTGATATGTTCGATATTTCATCTTTGTTTATACTGTGTGCGCTAGTGTGATCCTGGACTAGTGCAGAATACACAGGAGAGTCCGGATTTGCATATTCGGATCTCGACAGAGATGGCATCAGAGCCAAATCGACTGCAGGACGAAGCCCTAGTTAGAATGGTCGAATTAGTGAAGTTTTCAAATTTTATTTTCTAAATCAAATCAACCAAATGACTATCTAGTAACTCTTGCCGGAGTAACCAGACGGAACTTTGACACCATGCAAGCACTGGCACAGTTCTGTTTTCTCAACCTTGGACAGAGTGTAACACGTAGGGGGAAGGTACGTTCGTCCATTATCAGTGCATGTCGATGCTAACTCAGGCCTGATGTCCATGTCAGCCAAGTCAAGCCGTGCGTTGACGTCGTCCTTTGTTTTATCACGGATGTTCAGTAAGAGACCAATCAAGCTGTCGCACACATTCTTTTCTACATGCATGACGTCGATGCGATGGTTTAACATCTAGGTACTCCCAATAAGGTAAGTCCCAAAATATTGATCTCTTCTTCCGTGTGTTCTTCTCATGAGCCCTCAATTTACGTCCCTTCCGAGGACAACATCTAAATCCTTAACCATATCATAAACCTCGTGTCCCCTTAAATGCCTTGGAGCTGAACCGTCTTCCTTCTCTCCAGTCAAATTGTTTCTTCATCTTGTGGTATGGGTGAGCCCTCCAAGGAACCAGCGGTGACGCATGTAGACGGTTTTGCATGAGTGTCTCACCACACACTCTCGGTACCATCTAAACAGTGAGTACAAGCTTTGGCACCTTTTGTACTATGGCCCGATAGGTTACCAAGGGCGGGATAATCATTTATGGTGCGAGAACAATAAGGAGCGCAGAGTGAAGTTCTCTCGTTTGTATGCATCCCATACTTGTACCCTTCGCTCCACAAGATTTTTAGATCTTCCACCAACGGTGCTAGGAACACATCGATATCATTCCCGTGTTGTTTTGGCCCTTAGATAAGTATCGACAACAAAATGTACTTTCGCTTCATACACAACCAAGGAGGAAGGTTATAGATGCAGAGAGTCACGGGCCATGTGCTATGTCACGCTCATGCTCTTGAAAGGATTCATTTCATCCGTACTCACCCAAACCTTATATTCCTTGGTTCTGCAAGAACTCTCGCAAAACTCCTATCGATGTTTCTCCACTTCGCGAAATCAGCAAGGTGTCTTATCATTCCATCCTTCTTGCGCTCCTCCGAGTGCCAACGCAGCAGTTTTGCCTCCTTTGGATTTGCAAAAAACCTTTTCAAACGGGGAATTATAGGAAAATACTATGCCACCTTAGCAGGATGTCCTTTCTTCGCATCTGTTCCCTCGCCATCATCTGATTGATCGTTACGTTTGTATCGGGATGCGTTGCACACCGGACATACATGCATGTTTGCATACTCTTTACGGTAGAGGATGCAGTCGTTCGGGCATGCATATATTCTTTCTACTTCCATTCCCAACGGACAAAGAACCTTCTTGGCTTTATACGTGGTTTTAGGCAACTCATTTGCCTCCGGAAGCATGTCCGCTAAAAGACCTAGCAGCACCGTGAAACTCTTGTCGGACCAACCGTTGCTTGCCTTCAATTTCAACAGTTCAAGCACGGCCGACAACCTCGTGTACTTGCAGCCCGTGTACAAAGGTTTCTCTGAGTCCTCCATCAAGCCACGGAATTTAACATACTCTCTCATCATAGTTCTCTTCTACATCGCGAGCATCTGATCCAGATTATCATCGTGCAACCTATCCGAATCCGAGCCACAATCGACATCAACCGGCGGCATGTCATTCACTTCACCGGCGATGTCATCCGGGGTATATCATTCACTTCACCGGCGATGTCATCCGGGGGCATATCATTCACTTCACCGGCGATGTCATCCGACGGCATATGATCATTCACTTCGCCATGACTGGTCCAACACGTATAATCCTTTTTGAAACCCCTCCGAATCAAGTGCGCTACAATTTGCCCTCGGTTCTTAAACATCTTCAAATTCTCGCAGTCAGTGCATGGACATCACATATATTCCACCCCCTTATTCAACATATTCTCCTCGGCGGCTCTTATAAAAGCAGAAACGCCATTAATGTACTCTTCACTCACACGGCTCGTGGCATACATCTTGCTTCGGTCCTACGTTACGTACATATATAACAACTTAGTATTAATTAAAATCTAGATTAACTACTTATAACTACATATATACCGGCCACATTTATTATATTGAGACTTAATTTCCTAGCTCAATTCATATTATAAACACAATAGCTATTATATAACCAACAATTTTGCAAATTAACCATCTTCAATAACACTCATGGATTATTTAGACCTAAATTGTAATGCAATTAAAGAAAAAATAAATTTCATTACTAACCATATCTAGATCAGCAACCAGGAAACTCTGAATCTTCAAAGCTCAATCTCTTGCCTCTTCCCACCAAATTAACTGTCGTGAAATCGCCTGGCTTCCTCCCAAGTGAAAAAGTGCGCAGTAGTGGCTAGATCTTGATCGTAATGAAGACAGATGCGGTCTGAGCAGCGCAATAAATGCCTTGGCCATTATCACAGACGGTTTTTAATACAGACCATCTGTGATACTTCGGTAATAACCGTCTGTGATAATCCATTTTCCCACCAAAAATACCACAGACAGCCTCCAAATTACAACCGTCTGTAATAGTGTTCATCAGAGACGGTTTCACAAAACCGTCTGTGATGAGGCGTCTACTATGAGGCTTTCTGTAGTAGTGTGCGAATCCACCATGAGCAACCATCACTCTGGTACAAATGATGTGGATTGAACCTCGAGATGAGATTGAATCCAAGGGTTTCCTGGTCTTTCATGGTTGTAGAATAGTTAGATATAAGTGGAGCACGAATTACAGAATGCAACTCGCACTAAGATAGATGATTTCACTGCCATGCACACCACAGCACACGATCAATAAATGGAGGTTAAAGATCAGTAGGCAAATACCTATACCATAGTAGAAACCAACACGCCAAGATGAAATTCTAGATTGGCATTCAGAAGAACGCAGCAGAACAAGGATAAACCTAACGTCCTAAGGCCAACACACATGCGTTTTATTTCATAATCTAAACTCTCCTTTCTATATAGCATGCTCAGGCTTTATTTATAGACATGCGTGCACATGTATTTGGCCTTTTGGCCGACTTGGACACTCAGCACATCTTACTTACCTAATTTAATCAACTAGTACTTAGACAAAAATACTAGAACACTGATTTTTTTTATCTCGGAACTACGATGCTAATTAAAAAATGACAAATAAAAATGATCAACTGAGAACTTGACTTATAGTTTTGGACTTTTGGGGTGCGATATCTTTTCCTAGTTGGCTCGGACTGCATTGAGGTGGCCCCCATCGCATTGCTCGGAGAGAAAGAAACAAATGCAGAGAAAATACAAAGAAAATTCCATCCTCCCATGCGCCAGCAGTTTGGCCAAAGATAGCATATACTCCTTGATTTCCTGCATGTTTAAACCGACTATATCTTCTCTCATCTCCAACGTGATCTCTATATGTGTTCCTTTAATTTGGTAGTAGTCAAAACTGAAAGGATGCTCTTCATTGTCTCCGCCTCTCCGGTTTCTTGTGTGCCACTTGAAAAAGAGTTAGACATGGACTCTTTTATTTTTCTTTGCCACATGAATTCTTTCCATCCTGGCACATCTTCTAGTTGCACACGTTCCTATTCCATGCGCGAACATGCGCCACATACCAACACATCACATGAATGCACATAACATTTTCTCCAATTGTTCTTCATTGATTGGTTGGTTGCGTGGATTGTATTGGCATTTATTATTTCTCAACATAAGGGCACTCCCAACCCATAGTTTCCATGGGTAGTTTCTAGAGGAGAGAGAGTGCAATCAATGTTCAGTAGAAACTACCCCTCCCAACCCACAGTTTCTATAGTAGTTTCCATACAGAGAAAAATTTAATGACAGTACAAGAGAGACCTTGATTGATTGTGGCAAGCCACTACGTAACCACATCTCATGCTCCACTGTACACTGTATATGCAGTCCATAAATATGATAGTCCATAAATAAAATAGGTATCATAGTCTGAGAGCAGAATAAATAAAGTTCAATTCAAATAGATGATGTTAGCATTGACATTAGAAAAGAGAAAACCTGTAAATAAATTTGTCTCCGAACAAGAATTAGATTGTGGATAATTGCAGACCGTTGTTGGTACATAATCTGCTTCAGCTAATCGGTCCAAATTTTCCATGAAGTATCGTGCACATCAGAAGTTGCGAATACTTCCCCGTGAGTAAGTTTCCTACAGATGCATTTCTCCATAATTAAGCTGGCTGTGCAACAGTATATACATTTAAAAAGAAATTGAAATAGCAACTTCTTTTCACCTGAATGGCTGGATCTTGCCATAATTTTCCCACATCCTGTACAAGTTCTTTGCTAAAATATGGGTAATCCAACCTGTCACCGATTTCTGATAGTTTTTCTCCAATCTCCTGAAGTTAGGATAACATGATATTATAAATAAACAAAAGTTGATAATATTAATGGTTTTGTAAGGTATAAAATTTGAAAGTGCTAACAAATATCTTGTAATGCCTAAGAAGGCAATATTTAGTTCCAGAACCATCAAACATGGTAAATGCTCAAGACCTGAAAATGCTTTAATCTAAACACTCAACATTTGAAATGACTATTATTTGAGCGTATCAAGAATAAGTCTTCTTCTCTTGAAGCAGTCAAATGTAATAGCAAGGTAGAGTACATATTTTCCAGTTATCGAAAGACAATTGGTTTCTGGAAAATCAAAGGAGCAACACATAAAGGACAAGGTACAGATCATTTTTTCCTATTTCATATGGTTGAATCATCAGCAGTTCAATAGATATCCTTTCACTAGTCTATTGAACTGCTCATGATTCAACCAATGAAGTGCTGCTTCAGCTGTAACAGACTACAGTTATAATGTTGCAAGATATGGATGTTTTAATGCTCAGATGTAACTCTAATTACTGAATAAAAGAGGAGGTACAAACCTGATTATCAGGGGATATAACGTCATAGCTCATAGAACTCAAAACAACAGAACAAGATAACATATCTAGCCGTGGTGTTCCAAGTTCTAATTGTGTTTCCCCATTGTTGTACTTATAGAAAAAAGGTTGATTATTAGTCATAAGTTTCTAGTGTTGCAAATACTATGAAGCCTTGGCATGGATACAAATCAGATATAATCAGATTTCCATGTAAGACACCACCCATCACTAGTCACATGGTAAATCAAAAGGGAGGATGAAGATCACCATGCAATGAAGAAGATCTTGCTCTTCTGGCAGTTCTCCTCAGTCACAAAGTCAAAATCATAAATTGCATATCTGCACTCCTCTGCAGGGAGGCAGGCAGTGAAGTCCTCGTAGCTCATTGTGGGCTCGCCAAGCTTATCCACAACGATCTGCTTCTGCTTCTCCTCGATCTTGAAGGTGATGTAGCGGTAGGTCCGCTTAGCCTTCAGCTCTAAGAACCTCAGTTTACAGTCGTCATTCACACCTAGTAAATCTAGGGTGCCAAATTAGTAGTTGCAGCTATATGGAAGCCCTCATTTACAAAATTGTTCAATTGATAATTTAGTCATTAAGTAGAACTTCTTGTAAGACACTTATGATGCTTCTAATAAAGGGCCAATGTGGTCTTTGGTCCAAAAAATGATCAACTAGAATTCATGCTTGTAGATGCCAACCACCACACTACTACACTAGTATAATTTCAGTCCACTTTCAGTTCACTAGTATACACTAGTATGATCAACTAGTATAATTTCAGTCCACTTTTTGCGAGGACAATTTCAGTTCACTGATTACAAAGAAAGCCAAACAAGTTCAGTAAACATCCCACCGAAACAAAGACCACTGACCGATCCGTCTACATGCTCCTAGCGGGCTCGATGATTTACACCAGGTGTTGGCAAGGTATTATTCTTTTCTCAGCGTTTAACACTTAGCCTCAGTGTTCCCCTGTAAATATTGCAGTCTTGCGGTAATTGGGCTACCTAGCACCTACCACCTGATTCATTTTCCCCCCAGAATCACCTCCTAGTCAGTGCCGCAACCCAAAATCGCAGCCTAGTTCAGATCTAACCAGCATTTCTTCCACATTTGAGTAGATCAAGCAAGCAGAGACTGGACAAGCAGTGGGATGAGACGGGGGGCGGCCGTGAGATCTCACCATGGCGTCCTGTGCGGCGACGAAGAGGCGGGGTGGCGGCGCAGTTGAGCTTGTTGTATATTTCCGGGAACGCCTTGCCTGGTGGGGGTGTGCACTGTGCTTCCACCGGGGTCCGGGGGCGGCGCCGCCCGGGGTTCCGGCCGGAGGGGAGCTCGGGCGGCCGCCCAGGCTCGCCCGAAGGGCAGGTCCGCCCCTGCTTGGAGTGGAGATGAGCTGGTCTGCCCTGGGGAAGCTGATGGGAGGGAAGCAGCGCGCGGGAAGGGATGGATGGGCGCGCGGGAGGGAACGCAGCAGAGAGGAGAGGTGAGCGCGGGATCGGAGGAAAGGCGTGAGGCGTACGGGATCGGAGGGGAGACGCGCGGGATCGGAGGGAGGCGCGTCGGAAGGAAGCGCGCCGGCGCGCGGGAACGGAGGACGCGCGCACGCGCAGGATCGGAGGGGGAGGCGGCGGCGCCACACGAGATCCAGCAGCATGCGATGGAAACGACGCTGGAGTCCCCAACGCGAAAAGAACGATTTCCTCCCGCATTGGACGTTGAGCCGAAACGATTTCTCACCTGAGAAACGATTTCCTCTCTCTCCACTTTAATTCACCTTCCACATCAGCAAAAAAGCTGAGGTGGCACCCTATTTAATGCCATGGAAACCATAATGGTTTCAGGGTTAGGAGTGCCCTAACCAACCCATTCAAAACCGGTTTGAATAGCCTTGCAAGGTGACGAGGCCGCGGCGTGCCTCAACGATGGTTTAGCTGCATGTAAGGTTGAGAAGACTGACTAGGGAAGGATTTTTTAAATTCTCTTTTGGCCAAAACCGGTTTTATGTGCAAAAATGTAAATTAAAATGGTTTTGTATAATTAAGACCTAAATCAACTAGTCTCACTAAATGCACCAAAAATCTAAGTCTTGATCAAGGTTTGTAACCCTCAGTGTAACAAGCAAACAATTCAATTCTAGGAATGTAAATTGGAAGAATGTAAATATGCACAAGTAAACCACATAGACATGTAGGTCTCCCCTAGTTCACGTTAAGGTAAGCCCAAATAAATTGGACCAGCTTCATGAATTAAACCAACACCTTGAATCCACTAGGGTTGCATTTCCTTTACTCTGGAGATAACGAGTACAAAGCCACTCACAAACACATCAGGTGATGCGGATCAAACCTCAAGATGAGATTAAATCCAAGGATCATCTGATGTTTCACAGTGTTAGAATAGCTAGATATAAGTGAAGTATGAATTATAGGATGTAATTCGCATTATGATAGATGATTTCACAGGATGTAATTCATACTATCACAGGATGTAAATACACATCACAACACATGATCAAGAAATAGAGATCAAAGATCAATGGGCAAATACCTGAACTATAGTAAAAACCAACAGACCCAGCGGTGGTTGAAGCAGGCCTAGCGAGGTCTTGGTTGGTGATGTCAGTTGGGGCAATGAATGATTACAGTGGCGTGGCCCTATCAAGGTAGTGTGGCAAGTTGTGTTCCTATATATGTAGGTGGTGCATGGTGTTGTCCAGTGGCAGGGAGCATGCGTGGTGCTCTGGTCGACGGTGGGCCCCTCGGTAGATGGCCGTGGTGGTGTGGGTGTGCGCTATGATGGTGCAACGGTGGTGTGTCGTGGCAGGTGGTTCTCATGGTGCTCTATCTAGTAGCAGCCTCCTCGACTGAGGATCACAGCAACACGTCATGGTGTCATGGGTGTGCATCACGAGCATGGCGGTGGTGCGTGTCAGACTGATGACTCCAGATCCTCTGTGTAAATCACACTAGTCTAGGATTAGTTAGTGCACATAGCGGTAACAGGGATATATATCAAGCACAAATGACAAACTTTATTAAATAAAAGAGTACGACTTATGGCCAAAGTTTACATCAATGTTCATTATATAGCAGCAATAATTAAGGAAAAATAGCTGTAGAAGCACACTAATAAAAGCGAAGCCCAAAGTTTGCTCACAGGCAAACGACAGTAAGACATGGCCTACTCATCCTAGTCCTCACCGTAATCGAACTCGTTCTCCTCCGAGATGATAAAGCAATGCTGAGTACAAACTTGTACTTCGCAAGTCACACATGAAAATACAATATAATGATAAAGGCAACAAAGGAAGGTTTATATAGTTATTTGAGCATAAATTAGCATTTAATGAAATACAATAAAGAGCTTGAACCTACTAAATTTAATACTGTAAGTAAAGACTATTGTTGTGGTTACGGACCAAACAGAGAGAGAGATGGTAGTGGAGAGTCGGAGTGTCCTGGCCCCTCCTCCCCTATACAAGCGTATATATATTCATATGGGGAGTGCTTTTACAGTTATGCCCTTACATCAGTTTATTCCCATTAGGGGTATCCTAGTCATTACACATCCTCCACTCTGGTCTTTATAAGCTTCCAACAGGCCTGCTGGGCTTAGGTGGGGGCCACCCCTACAACAACTATAATTTAACAAAGTAATATCATTAGTGTAGGCACTGACCTAGCACTAACGTAACATGGGTATTCCACCCACACCATCTTTCTCCCAAAAGATTCCACAATTCCTTCTAAAACCATTTTATGAAAACCAAAGTCTAATCCATGATAAACTTTACTCAGCATGCCCATGACCATGGGCATGTCTATTCAGGATAGTTTATACACTCTGCAGAGGTTGTACAACTTTACCCATAAGATATGATTAACTTGTTATGTCGGCCACTACATGCTTCCTTGGGCATGTGATTGAGTAATCATAACAAGGCCTTTACAAAGCTAAGCCTTCAACCCAGCCACGCCTCCACTAAGGTTTCACCCAAATGAGGAGTCCACCAAATCGGAGACCCCTCTTATGCCATGTGAGACTTCCAATGGCCTATGCCATGCTCCCATTCAGCATGTAGCGAGATTTAGGTTGGGGCCTGCTAATTAGTCAGCTAGGACTATCGCATAGTAGTATGATAGAGCTTTGTAGCAGTAGCTCACAGACCAGTCCTTAATTTACTTAGGCTCTAACCACATTCCCCTCATGCCACGTATTCATGTTGAGCCACCGAGCTACAATGTATACTACTAAGCACCCGCCACCTATCCATGGCCTAGGTCTAAACCAAGTTTTATATTTTGTTTTGAAATATTTCATAGACTTTCTTGACCCCCCAAAGTGAAGAATACATTTTAAAAGCTTATCATTTTATGTGAAAAGGTATCCCAACCTAAAGTTATATCTATGAAGGTCTAAGAATTTTCTACAAAATTTCTCTAGCCATACTAGTGTACTCACTAGAGTTTTTATTCTAAGGTGACAAGGTACAGGCATTCACAAGGCCAAAGGTGTCATAACAACTTGGTATTAAGTAAAGTAAAATTGGAATTGAAATATAGGGAATAGAAATTAAAAATGCAATATAATTTAAAAATAACATAATTTTATTTGTAAACTGGGATCAATATGATCAAAGGTGTGTGAATTGCCTTGCTCTGCAGTTTGATGCGAATCATTGAAGCAGAACTCTCCGGAATCATCGCAGTCTACACATGAAAATAACTCTCCAAATTCAAATAAAATTCAAATGAACTCCAAAATTTGAAAATGTTGTGGCTACTGGCCAAACAGTAAACTAGGAGAGTAGTGGAGTAGTTGTGATGGATGAACTATGCTCGCCCCCTCTCCATATTCAGGGCGCATGTATATATATCTCCATAAAGCATGATTACAATATTACCGTTACAGTCGTGTATCCCCTAAAGGGGCATACATGTTATTACATATATCACACTGGCCCTTATAACCCCCAAACAGGCCAGATGGGCTCAGGTGGGGGCCATCCCTACTACAGCTTCTCATGGTAAAGAGCTTCTCACGGGCCAAAACCATGTCGCTGAGCCCTTTGGCCCCCTCCATCCCTACGGCCCATGGTGCCATTCTTTGTGGGTTGTATGGTCTATAGACATGTTGAAACATGATCGGAGTCATACCACCATTTTGCGCATAGTGGGACACATGGCCGTATGCTATTGGCTTGTTGTGCGGTGCCGGTTGAACTCTGACCTTGGTCATGTAGTCATTTCAGCGTCATGGAACATGTGTACGCTCGCTGTTGGTGCATTGCGCGCTACCAATTTTCGCCGGTTGTGCTTTCCAATCATGGAAGAGTTGAACAGGCTTTAAAGGCATAATGGCCATCGCGCCACTGTTCCCTGCGCTTGACCCATCATCACAGCATTGCTTTTTCACCACCACTCTAGTACGCACTGCTGCCATATACACCGCTCGTTGCCGCCTTCCACCGTCCCCATATGTCTCCCTTTCATCGGCGCCATTTGTTAGACGGTCTCATGACCAGGCCAGCCGGAAGCACCTCTGTTGGATCGGAAATGGCAACAGAGGGGGGGGGGTGAATGGTGCATTTTAAAATCGCCCCCAAAAATATTCACACACTCAATTCTCCGATAGCAATAAAAACTATGAAGAAGAGAAAACAAAAATCACAAAATTCAACAAAGATCAAAGGACTTGATCGGGAGTCGTGGCACAAAAACAGCAGAGATCGGGAGTCACGGCACGAAAACAGCAGAGAAAGACTGCCACGACAAAGAAACGAAGGAAGCTGTCACGACAATAAAACTGAGAAAGAAGCTGCCACGGCAATAAAACTTGAGAAAGCAGCTGCCATGGCAATAAAACTGGACTGCTTTGCTGGCCGATCTTTGCTGGCCGAGAGAAGCAAACTGAAATAAAGAACTATAGCCCCCAGGACTGGTTTCAATTCTTGCCGACAAGAGCTCACAACACAAGCTATAGCCAAACTGAAAGCTTAAAAGATTAAAGAGCTTCTGTAGGCACAAAATGAACTCCAGAAAGCCAACGTGTAGTAAATAAGGAGACAGCACCCGAGCACAACAATCAGCTCACCTACCCACTGACAACAGCACAAACTTGAGAGCAATGCTTTCATCTTTTGGCCGCAAGAATTAGTTCTTCTTGGGACTGCTTTTGGCCGCAAGAAACGGACACTACAAGCTGGAGACAAACATCCGAAAGCAGTGAAGGAAATCAGATCCACTGCAGGGGAGCCGAAAACAAGAAACTGAGAAATGCAGACAGGAAGAGCTGCTCGGCAGAGATAAATAATGGTCTTTGCCAAGAAATGAGCTGCCGAGAAACCACTACAGAGCTAGCCTAAAGCACAAAAATCAGAAAACCAATACAAGTCATAGAGCACATGTCCTTCTCGGGTGAACTTCTGGCCGCAAGGATCATTGCTCCTTGAGATTACTTTGGGCCGCAAGAAATAGTCAATGCAAGGAGAAATGAAAAAGCTAGTGCTTCTTGGGAGATCTCTGGAGAGATAAGTGCAGATCAAACAAAGACAAAAGAAAGAATCAACTCTAAAGAGTAAGATTACTCAACAAAGAAAGACAAGAAAAATATAACCAAAAGACAGAGTAGAACACACTCTTAAGACTGAAAGCTTACTGCCAAATACACAACCCATAACAGCTCAAAGAATAGAAGAAGAGACATGAATGATTAGATGATGAAATTGTTTACACCCATCTCTCCTCTCTCAGATTTTAGAGCAAAGACTCACATACATGAAACAAACATAAAAATCTGAAACTCACTCTCTCAATTTCAGCACTAGAGAGCACCTCTCTATTTATAGCCTCCACTAATGGGTTTGCAACACACTTTACCCATTAGCTCTCAACAACTCTTGGCGCTTTATCCACAATCCACTTCCTTTAGTGCAGCTTTGCATATTCACCAAAACGCCCCTCGCACACCTTCCAGGAAGCTTCCTCATTCCTTGCCTTCCAAGCCACGCAGCTACCTCGAGCCCTCGTCGTCTTCGGCACACCCCGACCGCTCCGACCTCAGCACCACCTGCGCCTAGTCCGGTCCTTCCGTACCTCGCCACGACTCCACCTCGATGTCCTGCAGCCATCACAGACAAGAAACAAATCACATAGCACCGCTTGAAAATATTGTAACCATACAATAACATCAGAAGAAATACTCAAAGCCCAAACCGATCGAACCAAAAAATAAATGACTTAAGCATGTTCGACCTAGTTTGACAAGGTCCAACCAAAAACGATTGCACCATGCAACGACATGGCCCAAACCACACAAACCAAACTCGACTTTCCTAAAACAGATGTCAATTACTCATCACACACACGGGGCACCTCCACATGGTCTATCAACCTCGTCATTTGCCACCAGCTGTCCTCCCAAGAACTATAGCAGAATTGCCCGTGGCGATGAATATTATCGCCAGTCGAGCTGCGGCACATCATCAAACTGTGGCCGCTCTTCTAGCCGCCGTGGGTGGTTGACGACCGAGGTGGAGTACGAGTTGGTTGGGTGTGACCCATCAATGGCAAACATACAGTGGAGTGCGGCGAGAAAGCCAAATGGCGTGTGCACAAGTCTGCTCAGGCAGAGCCTTGCAACCGAGGAGACCATCCGGTCACTGGTCCATGAAGGGAATATCTCAGATCATGACGTGGTTCGGCTGCCCCTGCTGACAAGACGAAGCCCCACCCCACGAAGTCGGAGGTGGTAGTCTTTGTCACCTACATGGAAGCTAGGCTTCGATTCCCCTATGCAATTTTGTTGATGAGGTGCTGAGGTTGTACAGGCTCGAGCTGCTGCAGCTGACTCTGAACACCATCGTTCGGTTGGCTGTATACTTCTGGGCTTCGCAAATAGAGACAGTCTAGCCTAGCCTATCTTTTTTCACGTTTCTTCATGACGCGCGGTGCCAGCCGAAGAAGCTGGATGGACAGGAGTACTCCAACTTTGGGAGTGTGAACTTCGTGCTGCGTCCCGCATGCACGAAGTTATTTTCGGCGAATGCAACTGATGAGGACATCCCTTCCATGGATACAACTCAGCCACAGCAAGGGTTGCAAGGACCACTCACTCGAGCTCGTGCTCGTCAACTTAATTACCAGGTGAATTCATTCCTAGGTTCATATATTACTGAGAATAGACCGCTACCTAATGCAAGTGATTTAATTGTGCTTAGGAACCTGGGAAAGGATGAAGGAGAAGGACGTGGAGTCATGGACATGCTGGATGGAATAATGGAGTTCACCACGTCACTTTGGGGCCAAGCCAAACAAGAATTCGAGTTGGACACGTTCTGGAATCAGATTCGGACTGCTGTGTTGGTACCAAGTTCAAACGGGCATAACTTCCTCATACGGACTCCGATTGGGACGTTCTTGTACTTCATGGAAAGCTTAGGAAGTCTATTTTCCAACGGATCCGACCTCAACTTCAAATTCCATCTGAGACGGCCGTAATCATCAAATTACTCCACGTTGTTTTCTGAGTCCGAGTCAAAAAGGGTGCTGCGCCACCTCCACTTGGGCCCATGGGCCTTGTAACCCTAGGGCGTACCCTTGGACGCCCCCCCTGGTCGTTCTCCCTATAAAGGAGCCGCCGCCTCTGTTGCTAAGACTTGGATTTCGTTAAATTTAGGTTTAGCCATTGTGCAAACTTTTGTTCTTCAGTTGTGTTGGATGACCACCTGTCAAGACATCTTCGGAATCCCACCTTTGTGTTTCGTAATATAATTTGTGCTTCATTCATATTCGCAATGTCAGATTGCCTATATCTTATTCTTGCTAGTTCTTCGATTGCTCGCAGGGTTTGAACTTCGTGTTCAGGTTGATCGCGCCTCCAGCGAGATCAATAACACTTCGGAGTTGGTTCAGCGATTGCTAAGGCGCAAGCGTCGTCGTACGGTTGTTGTCGGATCGTGAGGGTCACCTCCACCAAAATCGAAAGTTATCCATCTCATCGAAAGATCGGGCACCTCGTCTACAGCAGCAACCCAAATGAGTGGGAGTCCAATTGGATGCGGTGGTGGTTCTACCACCACATGGAGGGCTGTAGTAGCTTGAAGTGGTCAGGACGCCTGATGGACTTCAACACCTCCCCGTTAGTGGACCTCGACTGCGATGATGAACACCGGGCACAAAGGCTAGTTGGTGTCGCCCTCTTGTTCAACATGCATGACCTTGTGGACGAATACTAGATGTATGCCATGGCTCCACTGTCATGCCCATGGCACATGTAGTCTAGTCCTACCCGAGACGATGACATTCGTCCGACAGTCGCATCGTTAGCAAGGCCCGCCGAGCCAAGTAAGTATTCGACCACATTTGTTGCATGTACAAGTGGCTATGCCGTAGGCCATAAGCGTGATTTGTTTTATTGGTAGGGCTCACCCTCAAAGACATGGAATGCGCAGCGACGGTGTTCCTTGGGCCATATGTTTCTTCAAGAAGCGATCACGGTGAACGTCGGGCGGGTAAACCGCGTGTGCGAAGCTCTCGGTATTCCTATGCTGAAGTGTGCTATGCCTAGTGTCAGCCAGCTTTGTACCTGTGACGGTGACAGCAAAGGGGAGACCTCCCCTCCTCAGTGAAGGGTCCATTCTCCCGTAGCACGACCATCGAGCTCGGCGCCTGTTCTCCTCGACGAACCCGCCCAACTTGAGAAGGGCACTGTGGGTACCTACTCTGACCTGGCTGAGTATGCGAACTCAGACTTGGAGGCAGAGCCAGACTGCGGCATTATCGGCGGGCCACGTGTGGGTGATGCGAGGCCCGTAGGCGATGCGGGTGATGGAGGCGACAACAGTTGCGGGCTTGATGTGGATGCAGGAGGTGAATGCGAAGCCTCTTCACCTACGCCTGCTACAGGGGTCGACAAGGTGCCTTCTGAGGCACCCGCTGTGAAGCGTGCTCATGTGAGTCTGCTAGCGGGGACAAGCGAGTGTTTTCAAGTGGCAGTGACCACGCTCTCAAGGGAATCTGACTCCCAGGCAGAAGTCGTTGGCCCCGAAGCGGACTCCATAGCGAGGGCTACCGATGATGCCCCCACGGTCATCCATCCAGCACCTATAGGTGCCACTGCAACCTGACCATCTTCTCTTATCCATGATGTAGGTATAAATAATTATTTCTCCTCTGACGACTTCACAAGGCTTTCCTCGATTTGCTCGCTAACACCGTCGCTAGTGTTAGCGGGCCCATGGTTTTTGGGGTGTGCGCAGGGCTCTAGCGATGGACGTGTTGTCGATGTCTGTCCCTACGGAAGCTACCTGCTCGGAGACTCGGTGTTTGATCATGGCAAACTTTGTCCCTTGCCCAGAGGCGTTGCAAGCTTTCCAATGAGCCGTAGATTGTGTGGACGCTGGTCTAGGTGCCAAACTCAGTCGTCATGCAGACCAGAGCTCTTGGAAAGTGCTCTGGAAGCAGTAGAGATGAAGGCACTTACACTAACGTTCCGTGTTTGTATTTGTGTTTGTAGTGCAGCTCTAACCGTGCTGTGCCATGCAGGTTCTTGCCCTCGCCCATGCCTTACAGGCAACCGGGGCCCATGAATGAATTGGCTTGTAGGACCAACTCAACGCCTTCACTACAAGAAATCCTTCTTTTTATGACAAAATACCTTATGACCGTGCTTGTTTTCGTCATATAATGTATAATAATATGACGAAATATTTTGCGTCATCATAATCTTATGAGCCAGAAACAAATTTATGACGGCATAATTTATTGTGTCACCGAATGCTACCAAATGTCGTCACAAATTGTCTGGCGACAGGATCCGGTTGACGCCTTGGGTTTTATGACGCTTTGAGCTGTCTTTATGTGATGGTTTGTCGGCGTCACTTTATGTTATTTCAAAAAATGACCGACCGCAACGTCAATATACCCCTGCAGGTGGACCCCGTCTCCTTCTGTTGACCAAATTCATTTTCCCCATCTCCCCGACCCAACAGAAGACGGCGGCGAGCGGTTAGCGGCCTCTGGCGGTGCGGCGGGCGGCGAGCGGTGGGCGGCCTCTGGGCGAGCGTCGGTCGGGCGAGCACGGCGCCGTCGTGCTACCTCAGGCGAGCTAGCTCACCCTCTCCCGGTGGCCGCGGCACGATGGGCGGCGGCGCGAGATCTGCCGCCGAAGCCAATCGGCGGCACGGATCACCGGTGACCGCAACTGCATCAGGTTGGTAGGCGGTGGCGCATGGTGGGCAGTGGCGCCGTCAATCCCCTCCCCGTCCCCCTCCATTTGGTCGGCAGTGGCGCCCTCATCCCCCTCCCTGTTCCTTTTTATTGGCATGGCAATTCGTAATCAATCCAATGTGCATCAATCAGGGGTCATCGGCGGGCGGGCTCAGTGGCGGCGGCGTCGTCTCGGTGGTGGCAGCTCCCCATCGCCCTAGGTGTGCCATTTTTGCAGTGCCCCGTCCCTGTTCCTCCTCTGTTGCCATTTCTGCTCACCTTCCCTCTCCAGTTCTCATGTCGCAGGCGTCGTCCTCAACTTCTCTGACTCGGCGGTCAAGCACGGCTAGGTTGCCCGCAACCCCGAGCCCTTGCTTATCGTTGCTTGCAGAGCTGCGCCACCGATGTCGATGTGCGAGGACCCGATCGATGATGTGACCGGGTTGCCATTGATCATGTGCCCGGATTGCAGGGCGTGAGGGTGTTTGCGCCACTACCACGAAGTCTGAGTATAACGTTGGAAAGAGGTTTTCAAGTGCCCCGGAAGACCTATCGAAATGTCGGTCTGATGGTTCAGTTTACATTGCACAAATTTCAGTCATGTTTGAATAGGTCTCCCGAGAATATGGTAGTGTTTGTAGCATTCGATTGCTCGCACCGTTGGTGTTAAATTGCATGTGGTTGTCATTTGGATGCAGGGAAATGTTCCGTATTGGTTCGAGGAAGAATATGTGGTGTACCTTGAAGATCATGGTTTTCTACTTCCAAAGAAGCTCGACCGTTGCAGCAGCTTCCGACAATAGAAATTCCTGAGCTTGTGGGAAAAATTGATACCTTAGAGCAAAATCTGAACAAGGTGAAGGAAATGGTTGGCAAGAAGAGGAAGGCATGGGAAGTCGCATTTGTCTTGTGTGTGGATGTGTGAATGTAGCAATGTTCCTGGTGTTGTCCATCTTGTTGGTTGTAGCTGTAGTGTTCAAGAAGTAGGCAATGCTTTTGTCTTTTATGATGAAGTAGTCTGGGACATGTTCAAGAAGTAGGCAATGCTTTTGGCTTTTATCATGAAGTAGTCCGGGACATGTTGTATTGAACTCATGTCTTTGGTATGAAATATGGGCCTTTGTGCTACTGGACATATGTTGTGTGTATGGAAATGTAACATGTGCATTTCTAATGTATGTTGGAAATAAATATCACTTGTGCTTTGATGTGGAACCTGTGTAGGATATTTTGGCAGGATGTATGTTACTTCAGCATATACATATTATGACGGATTTTGTACTTTTCATGACATTGTCATGTGGTCATAAAAACCCCCAAAATATATTTAGGACAGATTCTGGGCATTCCATGACATTGTCATGTGGTCATAAAAACCTGCAGACAATAGCATAATTCAAATACAACAGAATCACTAATAGAAGTTCATGGTTCACAAATAGCTCTAGAAATGCAAAGGTTAGTCATCATCATTGTCTTCCTCTGATGTGTTGCCTTCATCTGGACTATGGTACTCAAGGAAGGTTTCATCTTCGTATTCAGCATCTATTTCATCACCTTGAGCTGTATGTTGATGTCGACGGATGCTCTCGACAAGGTCTCTACTAACAGTGCTGCCTGGTTCATTCTCTATGTGCATGAAATCCATATCGGGATAAATGTCTCCCATGTACCATCTATGGTGAAGTACTCTCCTCTTGGTAAGCCTCCGACATCTCATCCGTACTTGTTCATGGATTGGTTGGTTTGTGTTGGACTCTTCAACATCAAATATATGTCGGTGGCCAAATTCTTGTACCACTCGCCAACATGGACCTAACTTTGTATCTTCCAAGAAAAATACTTGTGAAGCTTCCGTGGCTAGAATGAAAGGATCATTCTTATACTATCGTCCTTGGATGTTAATGCTCTTGAAGTAACCATCATCTTTCATTTCGTATGTCCTTCCCTCAAGATTGTACCATTCACACCGCAATAAGATAACAGTTCTATCTCCTTTGCTGTTCTTTGCGTAAGTCAACTCAATAATGTCTGTGATTGTCCCATAGAAGTCAATAGTGTCATCATTGTGAGTACCTATAGTTTTGATGGTGGAGTTTTGTGTCTTCCTGTCTACCTCACGAGCCACAGTGTGGTACCGTACCCCGTTGACTATACAGGCTGTGTATGAACGCACACGCCTAATCGGCCGACATGCGAGTGAGTATAGGTCTTCATCAACATCTGTTGAGCCTTCGCATTTCAATCTGTAACTGCAGGTTGGAAAGAAAGAGAGTTAGTAAGTTTGAAAATGTATTGAATCATAAATTATGCAGTCATGTTGTTGAAGTTGCACACACATGATTCTCGAACCATGCAAATAAGTGTGTTGGCATCATTTTTTCAATATCGTTCACCTTGTTGTTCTAATTCTTCCCTATACTTTCTGCAATAAAGGAAGAAGTTAATCAGTTTATTGTGACACTAATACTAAATATAGTTGTCTGAAATGACATGAGAACAAATACTCACTCTTTGTATTCATCAACCTCTTCGCAGCTTGTTTAGAACAAACCAAACCATGGAGTCATAGTCTTTATCTTCATAATGAAGTTTGGAAGCACCCAGCAGTTAATACCATGACCAAAAATACAGTAACCATTGGGGAGATGTTCTGCTCACCATCTAAGTTTCTTTCGTGCCTAGTGAACCTAGTAATAATGTCACCAAATATGTTGAGCACTGGGTCATGCACTCATAGGCGGTGTATGCCTCTGCAATGAGCCTTCAGTCTTGCTTTATTGCGGATGAAACGCTTAAAGGTGCCCAATCTTCTCTCAATGGGATACATCCATCCATATTGAACCGGTCCCTAAAGAGTGCCTCATCGAGCAAGTGTACTGCTAGGTGGACCATAACATCAAAGAATGCGGAGGATAAATTTTCTCCAGCTTGCAAAGGATAAGTACAATATCTTTCTTCATCTGGTGTAGTGCATCAACCTTTAGAGTTTTTGAGCAAAGTTGTCTAAAAAACGTACCCAATTCACAAATTACTTCATATACGTCTTTGCGCACTAAACCACGAAGGCGGTGGTAAAATACGCTGCAACAGATATGACAAATCATGTGTTTTCAGCCCATGCATTGATCCTGCTCCCTCCATATTGACACATCTTGATATATTGGAGGCATAGCCATCTGGAAACTTAACATTGCTCACAAACTGCAAAAACTTCTTCTTTGCTTCTGGTGTTAGAACGTAACAAGCTCTTGGCTTTGAGGAGGAATTACCACTGTCATCTAGCAAATGAAGCTCTTTTTTTATACCTCTGTCTTCCAAATCTAGCCTAGCAATGATGGTGTCCTTTGTCTTGTTCGAATATTAAGTAGAGTTGACAAAATGTTTTCACATATATTTTTCTATGTGCATAACATCAAGGTTGTACTGTAGCTTCAATTTTGACCAGTATGGCAAATCGTAGAAGCTAACCTTTAGATGCCATACTGGTTCTCCATTACGGCGTCGTTTTCTTGATTTCTGCTTATCTGGATTCTTCCCTGGAACATAGCAAACTTCATCCAACCTTGCCATAATCTCATCTGCACTAAATTTCCTTGGCGGCTCTCTGTTTTCATGCTGGCCATCGAAAGATCTGTTTTTCCTCCACGGATGGTCGCTTGGGAGGAAACGTCATGGCCTATGAAACCAATTTTGTTTCTCGGACATTCGAGCATGGATTCTCATCACAATGCACACATGCGAAGTAACCATGAGTGGTTACGCGACATGGTGCCTAATGCGGGGTAGTCATTGATTCCCCACGAGAATCGCCGCATGCGGACTGAATTCTTTGCCTTCATATGCATCATAAGTAGAGACACCGTTCCAAAGTTTAAGCATGTCTTCTATCAAAGGCTGCATGAACACATGGAAATCTTTGCTCGTGATTTTTTCCGGAATTAGTAAAGCAAGCATGTAATTAGATTGGTCCATACACATCCATGGTGGAAAATTATATGGAACCACTACCATCGGCCGATGCTATATGAATTGGTTATCTGACCAAATGGGTTAAATCCATCTGTAGCAATGGCTAGCCTCAAACTGCGGGGATCATCTGCAAAAGACTCGAAAGTCTCATCAAATTCTTTCCAAGCTTCCCCATCAGCGGGATGTCTCATTTCATTCTCAATTGGTACCCTCTTTTCCTTGTGCCATCTTGCATCTTGTGCCGTTGCTTTGACATAAAAAGCCTTTGAAGGCGTGGAATTATTGGAAAGTAACGGAGGACCTTGTGAGGAACTTTCTTTCTGCCCTCCTTGTTCACTTTCCATCTTGTGAAGCCACAAACTGGGCAATGATCATCGTGTTCATGGCCGTTCCAAAATAAGGCACAATCATACTTGCACACATCAATACAAACATAACCAAAACCAAGCTTCAAGCGAGCTTTCATTTCCTTATAGGACTTAGGAAGGCCGGGCACATTCTTCAGAGATGACGAAAACAACTCAAGGAAAGCATCGAACCCAGATGTTGTTATCCGATTGTACACTTTGATATGCAACAGTTTAATAATGAAAGTTAGCCTAGTCTCCTCGGTGCAACCTGGATAAAGTTCACGCTTTTCCTCTTCCATGATTTCTTTATATAGGTTGCCACCAAAGCCATGGCTTGCTGCGGCGTGCAAATCTTGAATCAACCCCTATATTCCCCGTGCACTATCATCTATGGCATCTTCAGCTTGTCCTTCCTCATCAAGTGGTGCCTGGTCATTTCCATCCCATGACATATCTCCATCATCATCTTGTCCAACATCATCCTGTCCAACATCATTTTCTTCCTCTCCATGGTGAATCCACCTAGTATAGCACCTCGACATACCATTGAGTTCGATATCCTCGTGCACATCATCTTGGCTTTTCTCTTTCTGGTTAAGGCATTTTCGGCGGGGGCACTTGATCTTCTCATCTACACCAAATGTACTTCGGACATGTTCCATGAATTGTGCAACACCAGACATAAAGGCCGGCGTAAATGGGGCACTGTTATGAACCCAGCTTCTATCCATCTCCACCTGCATAAATTTAGGTGCCAAAAAATTAACAATCGGCATGGAGAAGCAGTTGGTAACCCCAAATTTAGGTGCTAGAATTTTGAAAACTCTGCTCACCTTGAACAGTGGCCGGCGAGGCAGGTGTTGCCAGGTGGGTTGGCCGGCGAGGCTGCAGCTGCCAGCTTGGTGGCGAGGGAGCAGGTGGCGAGGTTGCTGCTGGAGGTGGGGGGAGGCCGGCGAGGGAGCAGGTTGAGAGGGAGGAGGTGGCGAGGGAGCAGGTCGCCGGCGGCCTCGTTGCTCGAGCTGGAGGGGGTCGCTGTGACCCAAGGAGCAGCTAGCGAGGGAGCAGGTGGAGAGGAGCAGGTCGCCGGTGTGGAGAGGAGCAGGTCGCCGGTGTGGAGAGGAGCAGGTGGGGTGGCTAGCGAGCTGGTGGAGTCGTTGTTTGAGCTGGTCATGTGTTGCATTGATTTTGGTCATGTGTTCATGAGACAAATTTTGAAGAACTCAAAATTTACTTTTTAAAAATATGGCAAATTCACACCACAATTTCAAACTCAAAATGAATTCAGGCAAAAATGGGGCATTGTGCAGACCCATATCTGTATATTTACTCATGAGGCGCGTAAATTCTTTTGGGATGACCCATATCTGTATAGGCATTGTGCAGATGGGGTTATTCGACGTTGTCTTCCTCGTGAGGAGGTTCAAAGTGTTATTTTTCACTGTCATTCTGCTCCCTGTGGTGGTCATGCAAGCACTGCAAAGACTCAAGCTAAGGTTCTCCAAGCTGGATTCTATTGGGCTACCATGTTTAAGGATATTCATGCTTTCATTCAGTCTTGTGACCCTTGTCAACGTGCAGTGAACATGTCAAGACGACATGAGATGCCTCAGCATGGTATCCTTGAAGTGGAAATCTTTGATGTTTGGGGAATATATTACATAGGACCTTTACCCTCTTCTCAAGGGTACAAGCACATTCTCGTAGCGATGGATAGTCGATGGGTCGACCCTTTCATAAACTATAAGAGAGATAAGTAAAATTTGAGAACAAAGTTTCCATCACTTTCTCGGATGACAAAATGACCTAAATAAGAAATGTAGATATCAATGAGTTGTGCAACTTTGGTATTAATGATTTTTCCATTTGAAATTACTTAGTACCCCAAATTTTGGTTTCAAGTTTACGACTTTGAAAATTCAAAATTTCAACTCTCCAAACAAACTCAATTGAAAAAATGACTAAAATATAGATGATAGATCTCGATGTGTTGAACAACTTTGTTTCTTACCTTTTTTCCATTTGAATTCATTTAGTCCCCCAAATTTGTATTTCAATTAGTAATAAGACTAATTCTCTCAATGACATAGGGCCCCACCGCGCCAGACCAAAATTGGGCACGTATTTCTCCCGCTCTCCCGCGCAGGCTCTCTACCACCGACACATGGGCCCCACACAGCTCCCGCCCATGTAGAGGCAAAAAAAATCCCCTTCCTGCCTTATCCTCTTGCCTGAGTCGCGCCCACCACTCCCGTTTCCTCCTTCCCCCAAGGCCCTAACCCTAGCGCCGCCCTGCCTCCGCCGCCCCTCCGCCACTCGCGCCCACACAGCTCCCGCCCATGTAGAGGCAAAAAAATCCCCTTCCTGCCTTATCCTCTTGCCTGAGTCGCGCCCACCACTCCCGTTTCCTCCTTCCCCCAAGGCCCTAACCCTAGCGCCGCCCTGCCTCCGCCGCCCCGCCTCCACTCGCGCCCACCACGCCGCCGCCACTCGTGCCCACCACGCCGCCGTCACTCATCTCCACCACGCCGCCCCGAACTCCCTCAGCGCCGCCCTGACGGAGGAGGCCGGAGCCGGATTTGGTGAACCGGCGATAGGGCGCCCATCCAACACAGGGCGCCGGCTTACCGCTGTGGCTCCGCGCCACGTCGTTTGCCTCACCGGCTACCCACTGACACTTGGTGAGCCCGCTACGTACCTTCCATCTTGGCTAACATCTTCACACAACTTTGTAGCATCATTGGTTTCATTAGAAATAGCAAAAGAGAGAATCCAGTTATTCAGTATTGGCTATGTACCTTCCATCTTGTACTGACTAATAAATAGCTATGCAATATAGTTATTCAGTATTCTTGTTCTCTGTCAATCTTGTTCACTATTAGCCTTGTTCCCTAGTAGTTCTTTCTTGTACAATTTTGATGTTATTTTGCCTTCTGTCTACCATTTAACAGAATACTGATTTGTTAGTTTTTTTCAACTCCTTTCTGAAAATCCGGTTTACTGCTCTTTCGCGTTTGACCGTTTAAGTAATAGAAGAAATGACAAAAACCCAGATCTGAGTAGGACAGAATGACAATGTAAGGACAATTCAGGACGTTTTAGCTCCTGGGTATTCCACTATTAGCTCGGGAAGTTAGAGAGTTCTTTCAAAAAGGAAAAGGGCAAAGGAAAGACGATGAGTGTCGACAAAGCGATTCGACAATGATTATGATCCATCATCGACATTGATAACCACTCGATAGTGATGATGACTACGATGATGACCTCAATAATGAGGTCAATCTCGAGGTGAGATGCATTACTTGACCAATTAATCGGTTTCGGTCTCCTGTGACAAACATGTACTTCAGTTTAGTCATTTAATCTACTTGACACTTCTTTCTTATTTAATAATATGCATGTCTCTCTTGTCAGGTAGAAGGGATGGTTCCAGGAACTCGCCCTCGGCAGAAGAAGCAAAAGGCGGCAACAATGGCACCTGCCAACCAGCAGCCACCGCGCACGCCTATAAGATTCACTAGGCAAAGTGCAGCCATGCCTTCGCCTGGAGGCCATCCACCACCTAGGCAAAGATTGCCCTTGCCTCCTAAGAACAATTCCAAAGCCAAACCTAAACCTAATGCCATTTCTAGTGCCAGCCAACAGCAAGGCCACCTCAATACAAGCGGCAGCCAGACCACACAAACTACGAACACAGTGCCTACTACTCCAATAATCACCATGACCAGTCCAGCCATATCAGCGCCTGTTCCAATCACCATGTTGTTGCCTGGTGCAAACACTGCGCGTAGTACTCCTAGACCCACTCTTGGCCTGTCTCAGCAACCTACTCCCACAAGTAGTGTTAATAAAACTGTTGGTGTGGACACCTCGCCAGGTGGACAGAGCTCTAGGCAAAGCAATGACATCAGTGACTCAGGTGGGCAATCTGAAGCTGCTATTTCAGAGGGTCATACAGATGAAGGAGAACCAGATGGCGACTCAGTTCCAGGTAAACAATACGTGTTCACAAGCATTATTTTCTCCATGCAGTATATAGATTTGTTAATCCTATAATAACACATTTTGATTATTATTTGCCAATGCAGTGCCCCCAAAGAATGTCCGCAAGAAAACCATGGGTCATGGCTTAGAGAAGATTAACAATAGAGGAAAGAAGCTGGCTATCCATGTGGTGAAGGGAAGAAAAGACACGAGGTCCCACTACAGTGCAAATGGCGGCATCGAAACCGGTGTCGCCGTTAGAGACAACCTACCTATCTACACCTCTTGGAAGCTTTATGAAAAGATGCGGGCGGACAGAAGTTGCAAAGTGCTTGACAAAGTGGCGGTAAGACAGCTATTTCACTCCAAATAGTTTCTTGCATTACTCTAGTCCCATGTACAAATTGTGTTTTGTGTCCGATAAATCATATGTGTGGCTGCGATCAAGGTTGGATGTGGATGTTAAGAACGAGGACCAAGCAAAGCTGCATGCACCGATATCATTAAGAAGGAGTAAGGCGTAAGAGGTATCACCTAAAAGGAAGTACTTGACGAGTCCCGACAAGAGAACAGATGATGGTCAAAGAACCTCCACCAAAAATGAAGAAAGAGGAATGGATCAAACTTGTAGACTCTTTGGTGTGACCGAAGAATCAGTCCATGCCTCGAATTGCCTTCTTTTGTTAATATGCAATGCAACTTTGTGCATGTGAATGAAAACTCTATTGCATTTGTGGTGCAGAAACGAGTTCTAAGAATAAAGTGAACCGTGGCCAAGTGCAGCTTCACCAAAGGATGGATCTAGGTCCTCGTTTCCCATCGATCTGACTGGTATGGATACTATGTATTTTGTGTAATTAGATTGAAAGATGGGACATTAGTAGCGTATAGTCATTACCATGTTCCTTTGAACCGCCAAGTCGACACGTGATCCAATTATTTCGAGATGACCTCAGATTTTTAAGCTAATTCTGAGTTTGGCCCTCGATTTCGAGATGAGCTCCCATGTTGCTATGTCATCGAGATTTCAATGCGCTATGTCATCGAGATGCTCATCAACGATAGTAGGTGTTGTTTAGGCAAAGTTGTTATTATTGATCCGGTGTCCGTGTTTCATAGATGCATGTTCTGTGTTGTTTTTCTTAAACTCAGTAATTAATTGAGTATGCCGGTGATTGCATTTGTTGTTTGCATAAAAATCTGGAGGCAAATACTTGTATGATCTGTAGTGCATACATATTTTGGCATCTTCTTGTTGGCAAATACAAAAATCCCATGTTTGTCTACCCTCTCTTTACCTTCATTGATGTCATTGTAAATAATTTTTACATGCTGCAGAGGCCTAAGTACAACAACATGGATCTGATCCTGTTGATTTCTTTGGGGAATGTATGACTAGTCCGCAAAATGGTCGAACTCCTCTTGCGGATGACATATATGTAAGTTATATAAATATTGCGATGATTTACTATACTCAACTACATGCCTGATTGAACATTGTTGTATGGCCTTGTTATTAATTAGATTCATTCTATGTAGGAACAAATGGTGGCGAGAGAGGAAAGAGAGCGAAAGAAGGACAAGAACAAAAGTCTCCCACCAAGATTGTTCTTGTGATGCAGAGCGGATAAGTCGTTCGTCCACCTTCCTACCAAACATTGGTGTCCCTAGAGCATCGAATCTGCTCGGTCCACGACGATCGCAGTAGCACGCTGCGAGCTCGGTTTGAGGCAACACTTCAAGCGAGAAGAGAGGAAGCTGCTAGGAACCAGCAAGAGTTGCAAGCACAAATTCAAGCTCAGCAGGCATCACTTGAAGAAAACAAAAATTTGTTGCGCCAGACTCAAGAAGACATGAAGGGGATGCATAACAAGTTTGAAGAGACTAATGCGCTGCTGCGAGCTGTGTTGAAACTTCAGAGAGATTGAGGTAGGTCCAAATGCGCTCTATGTTGGCACAACACCAAACTTTCTCTGTTGGAACTTTGTACACTTTGTTGTTAGAACTATGTGGTATGTTTGAACCTGTGTGGTGGAACAGTTTGAACTTGTCTGTTGGAACCTGGACCTCTTTATGATGTTTGAACTTTGAGCTGTGATGAGAATGTTGTGGATGATGGCTTCTGATATATATTTGCATGCTTGTATGTGCCGTCATGAAATAACTGTGTCACATTCGTCATTGAATATGGCTACCACGTTCGTCATGTATTCGCAAGCAAGGTTTGTGACGGTGTACAAGATGTCTCAAACAACCATATAAAACAAGACACAACTGAAATGTCACAAAGTCCTGTATGACGATAAAGGTCGTCACAATAAGTTATATCAGTCAGGTCTCCCAAATATCAATTTGTGACGGCTCATGTATTAGGTGACGCGTTGACCCACCAATATGTGACAGCAGAAGTCGTCATTAAATGTTGACAATATGTGACAAGGAAGGAAACCGTCACAAAGGTTGCCACCTTTGTGACGGTTGTACATAGTATCGTCACGAGGCACATTATGTGACGGTCATTATATGACGACCGCGTGACGCGCTTTTTAAATCATAAGATACTTTTTATGACACCTTCTTTACTTTACATGACATTTTCGCTTTGTCATACAATCCCAGATTTTTTGTAGTGCTTAGAGTCAGAGGCTACTGCCACGCGGTACTCCACTGAGGATGTCCTTGCGGCTTGCGCATCCAAGGATGAGCATATTTTCTTCCTCAAATTTGAGGGTGCGAAGGCTATTGCTGACGCTCATGCCCTAGTGGAGCGGACCCGGCGTATTGCCTCCGAAGAAGGTGAGGGCTTGCTGTAGCAAATTGTCGGGCTTGAGGAGGAGAAAGCTCGGTTGATGACGTCGATTGGCAAGAAGGACCGCGTACTGGGTGACGCCTCGTTAATAGCCTGGAGTTTGATGGAGGCTCTGGGAAGACCCACTTTGAGTTTGTCATTGTGGTGCCTCCCCGGACCTTTGGGCCCGAGAATCTGTCGAGCAGTCTCTAGAGGTTCGGAGAGGCCTCTGCGCTCACGCTGAGTGCCGTGTGATCCTATGGCAACCACTTCTTGCTTATGGCGATGCACATCTTCCTCGGCGTCCTCCACCATCGAGGTTGCTTGCATGTCAGCGAGCTGGCTAATCCGCACATGGAGCTGCTTACGGGGAGCGGGTCATGTCCGACGGCGTGCACGTGATACGCTGCTCTGCACATGCATTCCATCGGCAGATATGGGACTATGATGTGACCACGCCACCAACACGTACAACCATAGCGGCCAATATCAAGAATGAACTAAAGGTGAATTCGTTTCTTCAACTTCAACATATTTTAAATGAGAATATGATGCTACCTAATGATGAAAATATATCTATTTGTAGCATCACATCACTTTGGAACCAATTGAAGCAAGGGTTCAAGTTGGACAGGTTTTGGAATCCAATTCGGCCTCCAGATCAATTCGGATTCAGCCTGACAGGTCAATTTCAAATGGCCATAACTTTTGATCCAGAAGGCTTCTCAGGGCCCGTGAGTACTCGTTGAAAAGCTCTTGGAGTCTACTTTCAGATGGATCTGGTCTCACCTCCAAACTCCATCCGAGCAGATCCGAAACTGCGAAACAAGTCACATCACTTTTCCAGTCCGAGTTAAAGTGGGCCGAGAGCCTTGTAATTTGGGCTATTTGGGCCGGTACTGTTCACATGAACAGTACCACGGCCGTGTGAACAGTAACCACGTATAGTACCATATCCCTTGTCATTAGATAAGTGCGGCTTTCCCCTCCCCTATTTAAGGAGGCTGCACCCCTTTAGTTTTCCTGGGGTTTTGCTTAGATTAATTCTGTCTTTGAACAGTTTCGCCGTTCATCGGTTTGTGAGACCCCACTTGTGAACTTAATATTTATTCGCAATTTCAGATTGCATCTTCTACTCTCTTGCTTGTGTTCTCGATTCGCTTACAGGAGATAGCCTTCTTGGCGAGGTCAATCGTGTTCGGCACGGTTGATAACCAACGGAGCAGTGGTGTAGTGATTGCGAGGGGTTCGATCTGTTTTGGTCGGAGCCTTTGGATCATCAACGTCGAGATCTCCACAATCGACTTATCAGTACCTCTCGGAAGATCGGGCCATCGCCACATCAGTTGGTGTCAGAGCAACGGTTGCCCGTGAGGTAATTCTTGTATCCCTAGTTAGTAGATTGATTTTTATTTCCTATAGTCCAGAAAAAAATTGCCCCACAAAAAGAATTAATTCCGCTGTCCAAACCCCGTTGTGCCTTTCAATCTGTTAGTTTTGGTTTGCTAAATTGAATTTGTGTTCATATTAGCATTGTCTAGTTGCTGGTCATATCCTTGTTCCATTAAAAATCCAAACAAAAGAAAAATTCCCCACCCCAAACCCTAATTTCCAAATTCGGCTGCTTCTTCCTTTCTCTGCAGCCGCCACCAAAAACGCCATATCTTTTGATTCCGAGATTATTTTTGAGTGGGACCACCGCCATTAGATTCAAAAATCTCTTATCCATCTATCTGTAAAATTTCACGTCATTCCAGCAAGCCAGTTAAGAGATATATGCGGTGAAAGTTGGCCCAATTATCTGTTCTGAATCTGCAACAGTCTGCAATTGTGATTTTTGTGCGAATTTCTGTGTCGGGTTTCTGAAGTTGGCCCCAAAAGAAAATATGTAGAAAAAGCCGTCAGAAAACAGAGAAAAAAAGAATCAGTGAAAAAGAGGCATCTGACAAAAAGTTACGGCCAAAATACCGACATACTATCCAGTGGACAGAAATCTTCAGTTTTCAGTTTTGGGTCAATCCTTGTGTTCCTCAATTCCAGATTGCATTGGATTGAATTATCTTGTATTTACCACTCCCACACATTGCCATACACTTGTTTTTAGCCTTTTTCCACTCTTGGTTGATCAGCAATATAGGCTAAGTGCTAGATACGGACTATAATTCAATTCTATGCAATTCTGAAATTAACTGGTTGTTCTCCATTGCTACCATATTGTGCCTTCCAAGCTACACCTACTCTTGATCGAACAGGTTCCCTCTTGCAATCGTACCCACGCTCGACACGGTGTCACGAACCAGCCATCGGTTGTACCACCTGCTGCATTGGTAAGAACACTTGTAAGAGTGTGGTAAGACAGCTTGAGAATGTGTGATTCCACCTTCCACCACCTAGTAGTGGATAGGGATAATACCTTTGTGTTGTCTTTTGTTTTCTACTAACCATGACAGTGGGTCGTCGATGATCAAGTGTGTGTTTTAAAGGGAGATGATAATGAGAGACAAAACCCCAACGCCAGTGCTTCATTTGCTGTCCAAGATGCACGCCCACGACACCGCCTACATCAAAACCGTCACGGTATGGGAGGTAATAATTTTCAGCACCACAATGATCGTTCTAATCATGACCCATTTGCTAAAGTCAAGTTTACCATTCCATCTTTTTCTGGTCTTTATGATGCTGAAATATATCTTGATTGGGAGATGACGGTAGAGCAGAAGTTTAATTCTCACTTGGTTCCTGAGCAACATAGAGTTAGACAAGCTACTAGTGAGTTTAATGACTTTGCTATTATCTGGTGGAATGACCTGGGTACCATGCGCTTACAACCTGATACATGGGAGCGGTTAAAAGAAGATATGCGTGCTAGATTTGTTCCTCCTGCTTTTAAACATGAAATGCATAAGAAATTGCAGTGCTTAGACCAAGGTAATAAATCACGAGGAATATTATCAAGAACTACAAATAGGCATGTTGCGTTGTAATGTTGTAGAAGATGAGGTGGATAAGATTTGTCGTTTTCACGGGGGGTTACAGCGTGAAATTCAGGACATTGTTTATTATAAAGATTTTACTACTATCAACCAGTTGTTCCAGCTTGCTTGTTTGGCAGAAAAAGAATTACAGGGTAGGCAACAAAGGACAAGGAGCAACTTTGAAGGTACGTCTACATCGAGAACAATGCCTGGGCAAGCCAAGATAGCCCCACCTCCTATTTGTCGAGCTGCTGCCGCCTGCGTGAGTAGGGCGCGTTCAGCAGCACCGCCGCCACCATCACGCGCACCGAGCCGGCGAATCTACTAGTGTGCAAGCACCAGCCTGAGCTCTTCATCGGTTGCTTCCACGGGCCGTCTGACGGGCATTGTGTGCCACCGTTGTAAAGGGATGGGCCATGTCATGAGAGATTGCACAAGTCAGCGGGCGTACATTGCGACAGAAGATGGTGGTTATGTAAGTGCTAGTGATGTTGAGGATGAATATGCTCTTGCAGCTAACCTTGCAAGTAATGGTGATGATCATGAGAACAAATCTGTGTTTGTGCCCTTTTCTGTGACTAACAACTTGCAGGTAATTGAGAACCATGCCAAAGAGGAGCATAAGTTGATTGAATCACTGACCCCATTGGTTGAGAATGAAGATAAGGAGATGGATGCACTTACATCATCTGAGGAGAGCCAAAAAGGTAATGAACATGGTGCTATCATCGCTCACGGTACTGATTTGGTGCTACAACAAGACATAGAGCAACCTTGTGAGTATATACCTACTATAGTGCAATCTTTTGATGTTCCTTGTGTTGACTTAAACGAACCATGTGCTGATCTAAATTCTCATAATTTTGCACATGTCGAATTAATAACACATAAGGAAGTTTTGACTAGAATTTCTCCTGCTAATTCATTGTGTTACATCATGTTGGATCTACCTATGAAATTGTCACATGCTATGGAGAAAGTTTCTGAACTTGCATGTTCGAAATTCTTATTTAGTACCTACACCCCTGGATATAAGTTTAATTTGATTGGAGATTATGGTGTGGAAAATCAATTTCTTGTATATCGAATATGCATAACTTGCGATCACATGGATGAATTGAAACTTGTTGTTTGGGACAACAATTCTTGTATGCTGAATCATGTTGAATGTGTGAGGGAAGTAAAATTTAGTACTCATTCAATGCCTATGTGTTCATCTCTTTTTGCACCATCTAGTATAGACAATCTGAATAAAGATGATGAATTATGGCCAAACATACAAAGCTCTTCACTCTTACTAGATGAATTTGCTATTGTTCGATTGAGATATGATTATATAGATGAACTTTGCTTGATTCCAAAAGTTGTAGTTTTGCCCATATGTGCCACCACTACAAGTTTAGAAATTCAAAGATTTGAATTGCATAAATGCTTCACTTACATTTGCAAAACAAGTTGCAATAATTATTGTGTGAGAAATTTTGAATTGCTCATTAACATATATGATTACTCTTGGGTTAATAATACAATGAGCTTTTATGATCGCTGCTGTTTTATAACATTAATTGTGCAACAACGAAGAAGCTGTTAAAACGGATGACATATACATATACCATGCATACACCTTGGCTTCTTTGTTACCATATTTTCAGCTTATTAAAAGCCGAGGGCGGCTTTGTTTGAAAGAAGGGAGGATGATAAGAACATGAACCCTATGGATACAACCATATTTACTCTACTTGTTGTTACAATTACAAGAGCTCCTACACATCACTTAAATTATGAGGTGAGCTCGTTTCAAAGAGATTTTACTTTATTTGATAAAGAACTTATGATATTACATAATGAGAGTTTGTTGCGTTTGTTATCATACACCAAGATTTATGATCAAGATCATGCAATACGTGACACTACACATATGTTAAAACCGAGGACGGTTTTCCATCAAGAAGGGAGGATGATGTGACCACGCCACCAACACGTACAACCATAGCGGCCAATATCAAGAATGAACTAAAGGTGAATTCGTTTCTTCAACTTCAACATATTTTAAATGAGAATATGATGCTACCTAATGATGAAAATATATCTATTTGTAGCATCACATCACTTTGGAACCAATTGAAGCAAGGGTTCAAGTTGGACAGGTTTTGGAATCCAATTCGGCCTCCAGATCAATTCGGATTCAGCCTGACAGGTCAATTTCAAATGGCCATAACATTTGATCCAGAAGGCTTCTCAGGGCCCGTGAGTACTCGTTGGAAAGCTCTTGGAGTCTACTTTCAGATGGATCTGGTCTCACCTCCAAACTCCATCCGAGCAGATCAGAAACTGCGAAACAAGTCACATCACTTTTCCAGTCCGAGTTAAAGTGGGTCGAGAGCCTTGTAATTTGGGCTATTTGGGCTGGTACTGTTCACGTGAACAGTACCACGGCCGTGTGAACAGTAACCGCGTATAGTACCATATCCCTTGTCATTAGATAAGTGCGACTTTCCCCTCCCCTATTTAAGGAGGCTGCACCCCTTTAGTTTTCCTGGAGTTTTGCTTAGATTAATTCTGTCTTTGAACAGTTTCGCCGTTCATCGGTTTGTGAGACCCCACTTGTGAACTTAATATTTATTCGCAATTTCAGATTGCATCTTCTACTCTCTTGCTTGTGTTCTCGATTAAACTACAGGAGATAGCCTTCTTGGCGAGGTCAATCGTGTTCGCACGGTTGATAACCAACGGAGCGATGGTGTAGTGATTGCGAGGGTTCGATCTGTTTTGGTCGGAGCCTTTGGATCATCAACGTCGAGATCTCCACAATCGACTTATCAGTACCTCTCGGAAGATCGGGCCATCGTCACATTAGACTACATCGGCGAGGTCATGGCAAAGGTTGCTATGAGACGGAGCCTGCAGGGTGGTAGCGACCTCGACACTTGGCTTAACAAGGTGCCCTAGCGGGATGAAGGCGGTGTGGCTGGCTTCAAGCATGGCATCGATCCATAGGTGTGGTGCCGAATCCCAATGCTCACGCACGTAGCCTGCTTTGTACACCTTGTCGGTCTTATGTAAAATGGCGCTACATGGCTACGCCCTTTTGGCCATGTATCTTCAATGAAAATTTGCCACAAGCTGTGCCCTCACGTTTGATGTTTATGACAAGCAGGTGCTTGACAGGGGCCATTTGCTAGTTTTGGACCTTATGGTCTGGTGGCACCTTCGACACCGGGGCTGGGTGGAGGATTCTCTGCATTTTTGGGAGGAGCGACGTTCGATAGGAGAGGCCTTCGTGCAAAAGTATATAAAAGTAGAAGATGAATTGGACGAATAACATATCCGACTAAGTCTAAATGACTATACATGTAAACGTTATCCCTTGTAGACACTGTGTGCAATATTACTAAAGTACCACCTAAGGTGAGGATTTCTCCCACGTATCCACTTCGTAACCATGTCCGCCTTTGGATAACACCTTTGGCATGGCGAGAAATGGTTGGAAAAGTCAGTGGTAGGTAGGATTTGAGATGAGCGAGATGAGAACACCGTGGCCTCCACCCTCTGACACTAAGATGCAATATCTATGAAGTAGGCTGGGGATGAAGGGTCGACACGGGCCCCTTGTCTCCTGATGAAGTAGATGCGTGCGCTCTGTCCCCTGCCCTTTGAACTGGCATCAGTGAAGCTGGCAGCAGGATGAAGTAGATACGCGCGCTCTGTCTCCCACCCTTCGAACTGGCGTCAGCGAAGCTGGCGGCGGGACAAAGTAAACGTGCATGCTCTGTCCCTAACCCTTCAAACTTGCATCAATGAAGCTAATGGCGGGATGATGTAAATGCGTGCGCTCCGCCTCCCACCCTTCAAACTGGCATCAGAGAAGCTAGCGGCGGGATGAAGTAGACGTGCGCGCTCTGTCCCCCACCCTTCAAACTGGCATCAGTGAAGTTGGTGGCAGGATGAAGTAGATGCGCACATTCCGACCCCACCCTTCGAGCTGGTGTTAGCAAAGCTGGCAGCAGGACGAAGTAGATGTGTGCACTCTATCCCCCACCCTTCAAGCTGGTGTTAGTGAAGCTGGCGGCGAGATGAAGTAGACATGCGTGCTTTGTCCCCACCCTTCAAATTGGTGTCAGTGAACCTAGGAACAGGACGAAGTAGACGTGCACGCTCCGTCCCCCACCCTTTGAACTAGCGTCAGCGAAGCTGGTGGTAGGATTTATTTATACTCCATAGAAGAGTGCGCGTGAAGGTAGCCCTCTGCGCTTCTCATTTATACTCCGAAGAGTGTACGTGGAGGTAGCCCTTCACATGTCTCATTTATAATCCAAAGAGTGCACATAGAGGTAGCCCTCCACGCATCTCATTTATACTCTGAAGAGTGCGCATGGAGGTAGCCCTCCACGTGTCTTATTTATACTCTGAAGAGTGCGCACGAAGGTAGCCCTCCATGTGTCTCATTTATACTCTAAAGAGTGCACGTGGAGGTAGCCCTCTGCGTGTCTTATTTATACTCCGACGAGTGCGCGCGGAGATAGCCCTCTGCGCATCTTATTTATAATCTGAAGAGTGTGCACAGAGGGCTATCTCCATGCATCTTATTTATACTCGGAAGGGTGTGCATGGAGTTAGCCCTCTGCATGTCTTATTTATACTCCGAAGAGTGCACATGGAGGTAGCGCTCTGTGCATCTTATTTATACTCCGAAGAGTGGGCACGGAGGTAGCCCTTTGCGCATCTTATTTATAATTTGAAGAGTGTGCACGGAGGGCTATCTCCATGCATCTTATTTATACTCGGAAGGGTGTGCATGGAGTTAGCCCTCTGCATGTCTTATTTATACTCCGAAGAGTGCACATGGAGGTAGCGCTCCGCGCATCTTATTTATACTCCGAAGAGTGGGCACGGAGGTAGCCCTTTGCGCGTCTTCTTTATACTGCGAAGAGTGCATGCGAAGGTAGCTCTCCGTTTGTCTTATTTATACTCCGAAGAGTGCGAGCGGAGGTATCCCTCCGCGCATCTCATTTATAATTCGAAGAGTGCCCGCGGAGGTAGGTGTCTTCATGAACAGTGTGCTTTATTTATTTTCTCATTTGCATGGGCGAGCTATTACACATGGTATGATGCCAGCAGTAAGCTGGGTGTTCATCCGCCTCTACGCATAATATCACCACAGGCGGTCCGCATTCCATGTGTGGCAGAGACTTCATCCCTCTAGAGTTGCGAGATGATACGCTCCATGCTATAGAGCCACTGTGATGATGTAGGGGCCCTCCCACTTAGATTCTAGCTTGCCCACCATCACCGCGTGCAATGCCATCTTGGGGACAAGGTCTCCCACCTAGAATTCCTGTGATTAGATGGTGCGATCGTGTGTGCGCACTGTTCGGCATGCATATTTTGCAATGTGCTCAGTGGCGCTAACTCGCGCGCCATTGAGGAGGTCTAGAGACAGCACTCGCTCTTCAGCTGGAGCCTAACTGAGGTCTCTCCTTGAACTAGCTTTGATTTCCTTAGGCATGTCTGCCTCATCAACAAAGAGAAGCTTAAATGGTGTAAACCCTGTCGGACGCGTGACCATTGTGCGGAGAGACCAGAGTACGCTGGGAAGCTCTTCTGGCCATTTGCCTTTCGGGAGACCTACGAGGTGTTTCTTTACCCCAGCGGAGATTGCACCATTTGCCCACTCGATCGCCCTGTTGGACTGTGGGTGTCCAACGAGGCTATCAGAGCTTGATGCCAATGTGGTCGTAAAATGCCTTGAAGGGCACAGAGTTGAACTACAAGCCATTGTTGACAGTGCTCTCCCTGGGCACTTCGAAGCAGCAAATGATGTTCTGCTAGAGGAATCGATGCACCGTTGCGGAGGTTACCTTGGTGAGCGTGGCCACCTCAGGCCACCTGGAAAAATATTCGAGGGTGACTACGATGAATAGTAGGTCCCCTAGGCCATGTGGGAGTGGTCTAACAACATCGATGCCCCACTGTGCCAGCGGCTATACTGGTGGGATAGGCTGCAAATTAGTGGGAGGTTTGTGAATGACCTTTCCCATCCACTACCACCCCTAGCACCGACGCACGAGATCATGCGTGTCTGCGATGGCCATTGGCCAACTGAAACCCTACCTGAACGCCTTGCCGATGATGGATCTTGGGCAATATGCAAGCCACAGAGCCCTACATGAATTTTGACGAGGAGCCACTACCCCTCGCTGTGCGAAAGGCATCACAGTAGCAGGGCGGAAACCCCTCACTTTTAGAGAATGCCGTCCATGACCTTGAAGGACCTGGTGCGATGTTGTAGCTGCCGCAGCTCGAGAGGATCATTTGCTTCAGTTATACCCTGCAGAAGACCAAAGATGGGCTCCTACCAGTCGCCTTGCTGGGCGATTTGGTGGATGAGGGCTGTATCATGCTTGTCATGCTCAATAGCTACGGTGGCTAGAACTTCAGTGAACGCCCCTGTGGCAGAGGGATCTATTGACTGGCAGCCTTGGCGAGCGTATCAGCGTGCTCATTGTCTGCCCACGGAATAGCTCTCACCATGATGCCCAAGAAATGGCACTCCTTCACCCTTACCGTAGCTAGATATTTGGCTAGGTGAGAGTCCTTGGCTTGTTAAGACTTGTTGACGTGCCCCGCAATCAAGTGTGAGTCAGTGTGCACAAGCACCCTCCACGCGCAAAGGGCCCTGAGCTTGGCAAGACCGAAGAACAGCATTTTGTACTCAGCTGTGTTATTTGTCGCCAGGAACCCAAGGTGTGCTGAGTATAGCAGGTGATGGCGCCCCTCCTGCGTAGTGATCACTGCACCCACCCCAGTGCTGGAGGCACCGGAGGCTCCGTTGGTGTGGAGGCTCCACACCAGGTCTATTGGCAGCTGGGCTTGTGGCTGAGCCAATGGGGTCCATTCAGCTAGGATGTCCGCTAGGACCTGAGACTTAATGGCCGTGCACAAAGCTTATGCCAAGGAGAATGGCATGAGCTCAGCCACCCATTTACCTATGCTGCTTGTGGACTCCTTATTGTGCAGCATCTCTGCCAAAGGGAATGAAGAGGGCACGATGATGTGATGAGCCAAGAAGTAATAGCGGAGCTTCCGTGAGGCCATGAGAAGGGCATAGGCCAATTTATCCAATTTAGTGTACCATATCTTGGCGCCCTAAAGGGCTTCAGAGATGAAGTAGACCGGTCGCTGAAGGGACCCCTCCTCCAGGACAAGGACTGCACCGACTGCTATCGCTATAGCCACAAGGTACATCAACAATGGAGCCTCTGATGTCGAGGCCACGAGGGTGGGAAGGCTTGCAAGATGCTTTTTGAGTTCATCAAAGGCCTTCACTCACCCCTCATCCCAGTGAAACCCATCGCATCCACAAAGGGTTCTGAAAAACAAAAGGCCTCTCTCGGCTGCCTTGGATAGGAAACGGCTCAGCGCGGCCATGCGGCCGGTGAGCCGTTTCCTATCCAAGGCGCCTCTAGACCTCTCTTGTCATCTTGAGCGACTCCATGGAGTTGATTGCATCGACCTTATCAAGGTTCGCCTGTATCCCTCGCCCTGACACCAAGAAGCTGAGTAGCTTTCTAGCCTGCATGCCGAAGACACATTTGTGTACATTCAGCTTGATGCCCGCCTACCAGAGGTTGTCGAAGGTTTCCTGGAGGTCTTGACCGTGGGAGGCAAGTTGTCTGGTCTTGATGACCACATTGTCAACGTAAGCTTCAATGTTCCCTCCTAGCTGGGAGGCAAGGGCAAGGGCCACCAGGCATGTGAACGTGGCTCCCGCATTCTTGAGGCCAAAGGGCATTTTGACGAAGCAGTATGTTCCTACTTGGGTTATGAAGCTTGTCTTGACTTCATCATCCGTAGCCATATGGATCTGGTAATAGCCAGAGTATGCGTCCAAGAAGCTCATTAGCTCACATCCTACCATGGCATCCACCAGTTGGTCTATGCGAGGAAGCGGGTAGTTGTCCTTTGGACATGCCTTTTTGAGCATGGTGAAATCGACACACATGTGCCATGCGCCACTGGCCTTTTTGACCAGCACTAGATTCGCGAGCCACTTTGGGTAGTGCACCTCGCGGATGACTCTGGACTGGAGTAACTTTGTGATCTCCACTTTGGCCGCCTACTAGCACTCAAGGGACATACACTGAAGCCTTTGTTTGACTAGCTTAGCATCAAGGCAAACCGCGAGGCTATGCTTAATGATGGTGTAGTCCACCCCCTTTATGTCGGCTAGCGACCAGGCGAAGACATCCACGTTGTCATGAAGAATGCAGAGTAGGTCCTGCTCAACCTCTAAAGGGAGGCCCTCACTGATGGAGATTTGTTGGTCGATGGTATTCAGGGAGACTCTCTTGAGTCCGCTGTCCGGCCTGGGCTTGGGCGTCCACCCCAAGATAGAGGGCGTGCCTGCACTGAGGGTATCTCTAACGGCGTGTACCTTTTGAAGGGGGCTTCATGCATCGAGTTCTATCTGGCAGGTGATATCTTGATCTCCGAACACGGTAACAGTGCCCTGTGGACTTGAAAGTTTCATGCAAAGGAAGTTGTGGTGCAGGACCGCCCCAAAGGCATTGAGGGTTAGGCGTCCTAGGATAGCGTTGTACGGGTAGGGAAGATCAATGGCATCGAAGGTGACGTGCTCACTTCTCGCATGATCACCTTGCCTGAAGGACACTTGCAATTGTATTTGGCCCAGGGCTTTCAGCGGTTGGCCCCCGAAACCCTAGAGTGGGATCCCCGGAGGCCCTAGCCTGTTTCGGGGGATTCCCATTTGGCCAAATGCTCCCATGAATAAAATGTCAGTGGGGCTACCCCCGTCGACCAGAATGTTCTTAACATCACACCCCACGATGGTGGCCTGGATCACCAAAGGATCCTAGTGAGGAAAGTCAACTCCGTCTGCATCGGCGATTGTGAAGGTGATGTTGTTTTGTGCTTAGGTCAGTGGCACCTGGGCAGGGTACACTACCACATGATGCAATCGATAAGCATAAGCCTTCTGCTGGCGTGCAAATGAAAATTCTAGCGATGAGCCTCCGGATATGATGTTTATGATGCGGCGCTGCCCTCCCTCGATGGACTGTATCTGTAGAAGGTCCTACGAGGACTGTGGCACGTGAGCCACCACTGGGGTCCTCGCTTCCAAGGCTCTGTCCCTGGTGACGCTCTGGCATAGCGTCATGATGGTGGGGCATGTTCGAGTGAGATGGTTGCCGTGGCTATGCACTTCGCACCAAAGCCCATGCTGTTGGTGCTCCCCTTCACCGCATGCTTCATCTTCACAACCCCGGCCTCGTCTGTGCCCCCGACCTCTATGACCCCGTCCCCGGCCAACGGGGGTGCTATCGTCGGACACGCCTTCGATGTCGAAGACATATCTAGCCCTTTGGGCTTTGCATTGCTTGCGACTGGAGGTGTCCTTCGGTGGGTCCTGTGCTTGTTGGTGTCAGAGGTGTCACCCCTGTGTCACTTTGAGTCTTCTTCTGCTCTTGCATGCTCCTTCATCTTGTCGAAGAGCTTGACAACATCTTTATCAGTTTGCATGCATTGTACTCGGCCAACAGCCCCAAGCAGAGGCCTCGGATCGTCGCGTTGATGATCGTGGTCTCGTTGACGTCTTTGACTTGGCAACGAACCTTGGGGAAGCGTTTGAAGTATTCTTAGAGCTTTTCCGAGGGCTTCTGTTTGACGACGAAGAGTTGGTCTGCATCGACCTGCTCAACGTAGCTACCCTAGAATTTGTTGTATAAATGGTCGTGGATTTGCTCCCACGCGTATATGGAGTTTGGCTCTATGGTAAAGAACCAAGAGAGTGCTACTCCCTATAGGGCGAGTGGTAGTCCCTTTGCTTCAGTAGAGTCATCCCTGCCAGTGGCCTTGATGGTTGTCTTGTACACCCGAATGAACTCCCTAGGGTCTGTATCGCCCTTGTATGGCTCGACGGTTGGGAACTTGAAGTCTTTTGGCCGTGCCGACAGCTACAGGCCGGCGGAGAGTGGGGACTCCAGATATACATATCAGAGCGTGCCGTGACAAGAGGTAGGGATGTCGTAGCTATCCGCTTGGTTGGGTGTGACCTCCACCACTGCTGCCGATGGCATTTGCTGACTCTGAGCCTCTTGCATCTCCTGTATGGCCCCTCGGAGGTGTGCTAGCTTGTGCTGCAATGTTATGAGGGCCGCCATCAGATTGCTCTCTATCGTCGGGGTGGTTGCACCTACGTGAGCGGAGGCATGCGCGGTGAGGTTGCTGGCAATAACGGCCTGCTCGTTGGAGCTGTTCGGTGCATCGATGAGATTGGTTCCATGGTCGATTATGAGCCCGACATGAGCATCAGGACCACATGTCGCCTTGCACCAGATCCAGGGTCACTGGCCATGTCAGCGCGGGTGTCGGCGCTGATGATCCCACTAACATGGACGCCACTGATGGGGTCGGCCGTCACACTATCAACAGGGCCGACCACCACGCTCGGGCGATCCTCATGGTGGCTAACCGTACCCACGTGGATGTTGATGCTGGCGTTCACCACACCGATGTCGCCCTCAAGGCCAGCACCAAGGGTTGGTGCGGACGACCTACCACTTGAAGCCCTACCATTCGTGACCACTGCCATCATGCTCTACATTCTTGTCACTACCGATGATGCTTTCTTGGGTGCCATCACCTCTCAAAGTCCACAGCTTGCTCTCTGTGTTGGACCGAAATGGCAACAGAGGGGGGTGAATGTCGCTTTCTAAAATTAAATTCGCCCCTCAAGAATCCACACTTATGCTTCTTCTCCAATAGCTATGGAAGCTATGAAGAAAGAAGATAGGCACTACTGCAAGTCACAGCAACAAGGATAAACCAGATCCAGAAAGAGACAGTCAAGAAAAATAAATTCAGAACAGGTCTGACTACGAGCGGTAGTACTACTAGGTGGTAGTACCGCTGAGCCGAGTGGTAGTACCGCTGAGCGGTAGTACCTCTCGAGGAGCGGTAGTACCTCTCGAGAAAATCAGCAAACATGATTTTCTGAAATCTGAGAAATTTGCAAATATTCTTGGATTTTTTGGCTTGGGAAACTTTGAGGATAGCTAGGGAACACTCCCAGAAGAATAATCCAAGAGCCAATTTTGAGAATCCACTGGAAAATCAAAAGAACAAGGAATCCTCTATCTCAAAACCTAGAAAATGCATGTCTGCGCCAAAAATCAAATTACTCCCCAAGCTTTGATCCTTTGCCCATGAAACTTTTAGGATAGCTACTCAATAGCCTCTGGACTCTCCATGCCAAATTTCAAGCCATCTCGCGAAGGGAATCAAGATTTGCATTAAACCCTAGGAGGAAATGAAGAACAGAGAGGCTCAAAAACCCAAATCTGAAATTAAACGAAGTTTACTCTTGGGAAACTTGATCAAATGATCTTGAGGCATCATCCCAACATAGAGCAACCCATTTTGGGCCTTCCCAGCAAGAAAGAACTTCAAAACTCAAAAAGCTCAGAAATCTAACAAAAGAAGAATGAAGAACAGAACAGGAGCACGAGAGGCAAAATCCAGATTTTCATTCATTGAAGCTAAAAGATTACAGATGAAGCACGATACCACTGGACTTTGGAACAAAAGTTGGTTACAAGACTCTCAATACATCCTCTCCCTCTCAATCCTCAAGATCACCAAGAGCTACACATGCTTCTTGGGAGGAACATGCACATAGAGAGGCTACGGAGGAGACAACAGAACAGCCTCTGTCTCTCCTGCTCTCAACAACTCTTACCAACTAAAGCCTAAAGCCAAAACCACCTCTCCAAAGGCCATTTTGACTAAAGCAAACCCTAACAACCCACTCTTTCACATGGAATTCATGCATGGGCATGCAGCCCCTCACATCTATTTATAGCCCTTGGCTAACGGGTCTCCAACCTGTTACGCCGGCTAAACCCGAACGGAGCCGTCTCCAGCTTGTGCAGCCTCGCGAAATTCTCGATTCGCCCGTCCTGCACCTTCCGAGAAGCTTCCGCGCTCCTTGTCGCTCACGACTCGCAACCACATCGAATCTCCGCCGTCTTCGACACATCCAACCGTTCTGACCTCAACGCCACCTGTGTCTAGTCCGGTTACCCCGTGTCTCACCATGACTCCGTTTCGACATCCTGCAGTCATCACAAACAAGAAACATATCAAATAGCACTGCTCGATACATCAAAACACAATAACATTAACAAATCATACTTACTCATGATGAAGCTTGTCGGAACCCGGAGCGGCAACCCCAGGATCCTCTGTGTAAATCGCACTAGTCCAGGATCAGCTAGTGCACACAGCGGATAAAAAAGATAAATATCGAGCAATATGACAATATTATTCCACTTAAAGAGTACGGCCTTATGGCCAGCGTTTACATCATCGCTCATTGGCAAAATTTATTAATAGCAAAAGAAACTGCGGAAGCAAGCTGGAAAAGCGAAGCCCAAGTCTGCCCACAGGCAAACGACGGCAAGACGTGTCCTACTCATCCTGGTCCTCACCGTAGTCGTCGCAGTCCTCCTTTGTGATGAGATAGCAAGAGTGAGTACAAACTTGTACTCCGCAAGCCACAAGGGAAAATGCAATATAATGATTAAGGCCACAAGGGAAGGCATATAGGGTTAGTTGTGCAAAAACAGCATTTAAAAGAATACAATAAATAGATTGAAACTACTGAATTTAATACAATAAGTAAAACATTACTTGTATTTGAAAATAATATCGTCAGTGCAGGCTCCGACCAGACACTAACCTATTCTCGGGCATCCCACCCGGTCCATCTTTCCCAAAAGATTTCACGTGGCTCTGACCACAAGGTTTTATAAATCATTTTAAAACCAAAGTCTAATCCATGAAAAACTTTACTCGGCATGCCCGTGACCGTGGGTACGGCTATCCAGGATAGGTTATACACTCTGCAGAGGTTGTACAGCTTTACCCACAAGACACGATCATCCCGTTTTACCACTAGATTACACACTTTCCTTAGGTGTGCGGTTAGGAGTCGTGACAAAGCCTTTACAATGCAAAGCCATCAACCTGGCCAAGCCAACTCTAACGTTTCACCCCAGTAAGGACTCCACCAGACCGGGACCCCCTCTTGAGCCGAGTGAGACTTCTCATGGCCTACGCCATGCTCACTTTCAACCTACGACATGACCTAGGTTAGGACCCGCAAATTATTCAGCCAAGGCTGTCCCTTACCAATCTTGTGGTAGTACGTTAGGGCTTTGCAACAGTAGCTCACAGATCGGTCCTTAATTGACTTAGGCTCAACCACATACCCCTTGTGCCCGACAATCAACACTGTGTCTCCAAACAATAGTGCATGCCTGCACCCACCACCTAACCATTAGCCTAAGTCTAAGCCAGGTTTTATATTTTATTTTGAAAACATTTCATAATCCTTCTTGGCTCTCCAAAGTCAAGAATACAGTTCAGAAGCTTATCATTTTATGTGGAAAGGTATCCCAAAATCAAAACTATGCCTAAGCAGGTCTAAGCATTTGATTTAGAAATTCTCCAGCCAATACTAGTGTACTAACTAGAGTTTGATCCTAAGGTGACAAGGTATAAAGATTTGCAATGTCAAAGGAGGTAATAACAAACATGTATTAACTAAAGTTAAAATTGAATTGAAATACGTTGAATAAAATTATGCATGCAATATAATTTAAATCAACATAATTTTATATGCAATCTGGGATCAACATGGTGAAGGTGTGTGACTTTCCTTGCTCCTCAAGTGGGTGTGAATCGTCGTCGAAGAATTCTCCGGAATCGTCGTAGTCTACACGTGAAAATAACTCAAATAAAACCCAAATAAATTCAAATTGACTTCAAAAATTTGAATTAAGGCCAGAAATGGATAGAGGGGAATTTTTTATGAATTTAGAAATTTGAATGGGCTAAATCGGAGTTAGGATGAAGAAGAACGAGCTCCGGGAAGTTTAAATTCAGGGAAAAAGAAAAACAGAAATTTCTGGAATTATTTTCCTAAAGGAAAATCTGAATTATTGCGTCAGCAGGGAATTTAATTTCTGCTGAATTATTTTTCAACGGGAAAATAGGGATTTATTGCGCCAGCTGACGTCTGCCCTGGGGAGATTCTCGGACAGCCCACTGACGTGTGGGCCCGCGTCTATGGACCGGGTCCACGGTCCGCAGGAGGCGCTGAGGTGGCACGGGACATGCGGTGGCGCTGACTGGGCCGGGGGTGGCCGAGTTGGCAGGGGTGTGGCACCACGTGGCTGCCACGTGAGCACGAGGAAGCCGACGTGGGAGGCCGGCCGGTGGTGGCGCTCGGGCACGGCGTGCTCGCGCGCGCCCGGCGAGCGGCGGCGTGGCGAGTGGCGCGAGAAAGAGGGCATGCGGGGACTCGGGGTGGTGCGCGGCTCACCGTGGCGGCGGAGGCACGTCGGCGGCGAGGAGAAGCGGTAGCGCGCGCTCGCTACGGCGGCAGCGAGGCTCCGTGGCGAGGCGCGCCGAGGCGGCCGGGAGTGCGCCGCGGCGGCGGCGGCGGCGGTGGGGTCGGCGAGGCGCGGCGAGGCCCAAGGCGACGGCGATTCCTCGCCGGATCCCGAGATGGCGGTGGAGGCGAGTGCGCACGGCGCAGGGGTGGTGGAGCGCACGGGAGAGAGGGAGGAGTGGCGGGGGAGGATGGGCGAGGAGAGGTGTAGCCGGTGGGGGGTTTATATAGGGGCGGAGGGGAGCGGGGGCGTGAGGATTTTTCGCCGGAGATGACGGGCAGCGGAAAGGAAAGAAAGGGGGAAGAAGGAAGGGGGGCGCGTGTAGTACCCAGATTTTATAATCCGGATTCTACTGTGTTTAGCTGCACTATTTATTGGATCAGTAGATAGTGCACACAGTTACAGTTATGGACATCAAAATACATATCATGCGGAAGCGTAAATATAATAGTAAACTTACTCATGGGCCGATGAGGCCGAAATCATTGAATTGTAGCAGCGGGAGAACGAAGCACACAGGTGGGACCTTCAGGACATGCCCACAGGCAGCCAACTGGAGGTTCGCGACCTAGCCCTTGACATCTTCATCTTCTCTGCCAGCTTGTCCAATCGTGTTGTTGAGGCGAGGTGATTTGATTCCTGATTCTGAATTTTGTCACAAAAGCGAGCGTGAGCACTCCAACCCCGTGCTCCGCGAGCCAATACACAGAATGCAATTAAATAGTATGCATGGCTTATCAAAGGAGAGGCTCGGGTTATTTTATTTGCAAAAATCGCTGTTGGTAGCATTATTATTATTCAATCATAGTGTTATTATTACTACCTAAAACTCCACACGGCGATTGCCATAATTGACTTAATCCACCAAAATACCCTTTAATTATTGACTGCTGTCTAAGACTCCAAACAGCGAGTAACATCCTTTAACTAATCCACCGATCATACAATCTCCATATGGTTTGCTGTCTAAAACTCTAAACACGCAGTGTCATCCTTTATCTAATATCACTTAATTAATCCACCAATATTGATTGTATTCCAATCCCTAACAATCCAATCCTTTTTATTACTGATCCACAACCATAATTTGCTCTTCCAATTATCAACCTTATTATCCATTATCCACCTCTAACTACTTCACTATTGTACCTCCACCAAAAATATCATTGATCAAGTCTACGAATCGCTAGTGTACATCCACCAAAGTATCATTGATCAGATCTAGGATTCTCTATTAAATATCCATCAAGAATATCATTGATCAAGTCTATGATTCACTAGCTAGTATATCTCCACCAAGAATATCATTGATCAAGATTAATCTCCTATAGTTATTTTCATACCTCCAATTTCCAGAAAAATCAATTCATCCATCTAGAAATTGTTTAAATCCTATTGAGAGACCATGTGGTCTAAATCCCATGTTGGTGATGAGTAATTGACTCGTGACTTGGTTTATGTGAGTTTGGTTTGAGTGATTCGTGCCAGGTTGGCATTTGGCGAGGTCGGGTTGTGACTAGACAGATTTGACACGTGGGCATCGTCCCGGTTGGCCACGTGGGCCATTTCTCGCTTGAGTAGGATTTGTAGGTGCTAACCATGTTTACATGTTTTGTACCGTGCTATGCGATGTGTTTGTTTGTCTGTGTGGCTGCAGGACGTCGAGCGGAGTCGTGGCGAGACACGGTGGACCGGACTAGGCGCAGGTGGCGCTGAGGTCAGAACGGTCGGGATGTGTCGAAGACGACGTGGACTCGAGGTGGTTGCGAGGCGTGCGAGACAAGCAATGCGGAAGCTTCCCGGAAGGTGCAGCAGGGGCGTTTCGGTAAAAACGCAAGGCTGCAAAAGGAAGCGGGCATTAGCGGGTAAAGCATGAGGGTTAGAGGGTAAAGCAAAAGCAAAACCCACTTTGGAGAGGCTATAAAAGGAGGGTGTCTCCTGCATGGTCAAGGTGGCTTCGAGGGTAGGTTTGCTTTGTGCTTTAGAAGTGGAGAGTTGGTGAGGAGAGACAGAGTGTGTCCCCTTCTCAATCATGTATCAGGGAGTTGAGTTCTTGTGTTCTTGATTGAGCCAAGCATGTATGGGGCAGTAGATTTGGTGTGAGTTGTAGTGTAATCATTTCTCTGCTGTAATCGCGTATCGTGACTCAATGGAATGAATCAATTTGGTTGAAATTACTCTCTGTCGGCTCTCTGCAGTTTTTCCTTCGATGCCCTCTTAGCTCAATTTCTTGGTTTTTGATTCTTGGTGTTTCTTGTGTTGGAGAGTGCTAAAATGGGTTGTTTTATGTTGGGATGTGGCCCAAAGATCATTTGATCAGTAGAAATCCCAACAACCCATCTTTGATTTCAGTTTTACACTTTGGATCTCCTCTGTTCTTGTTTTCAGTTTCTAGGGTTTAAGGTATCTTGTGATTTCCTTTGAGAGTTGAGTTGATTTTTGGTCTGAGTAATCCCTTGAGTATTGCTAACTTATTTGCAAAATCTCATGACCAAAGATCCCAAGAATGGAGAGGAATTTGAGTTTTGGTTGAACCCTCTGTACTTTTTCAGTTTATGGGCAATTTCTGAAATTCTTGTTTTTTGTTGTTTTCTTATGTTGTTTGGAGCCTCTATGATGTTTAGTTTATGGTCTTGATGTCCCCCTCTGAAAAGAACAGAAGCTTGCCCTTCATTTCTAGTTTCTACTGCTATTTTCGGTGTTGTCTGAATTTTTGTTGTTCGGTCTGAAGAACATCCTCTGTTGTCTCCGCCATTTCTGTTTGTTTGCTTCCAGCGGCGGCTCTCTGTTCTCATTTCCTTTGTGCGTTGGTCTTCTCGGCTCATGAGTAGCAATCAGTGATGATCATTCCCAGTTGGCCGAGTGAAGCCTTCCTGTTTATTTCTTGATTCGGCAGTAGGTGCTCTTGGACGAGATCTTTAAAAGTTGTCTACAGTTAAAGCTTCATTCTATCAAAAATACATTCGGCCAAGCACAAAAAGTCTGTACTGCAGTTCATTCATTTCTTTTATTCCTTTTGCTGATTTTCAACCATTTTGCATGCATATCAAACAGCGTTATTTTCAGCTGAAATTTTTACTGTTAATCTCTGATTTATGCTGAATTTTTTAGTGTCGCATGCGTTCCGGGTTTCAGTAAAATTTATTTTCTAAGTTGCTTTGAAAAATTTGTGTACAAATTCTCGGGGGCGATTTTGAAGCGAACGACATTCACCCCCCCTCTGTCACCATTTCGGTCCTACACCTATTAATCCCAATATTGTCAACATCTCCCAAGAATTTATATCAAATATCCGTGTTGTAATCCAACCATTACCTTCGCATTTCCTAATACTCCAAAAATCATATAATTCATCTATCTAATCTATAAGTCCATTTGGGCTCCACCCTTTTATTTCTCCTAGACTCCACACTATCATTATCCCTCCTATGACACCAACTTCTTCATGTGATTACCATAAATAGTCCTCTTCCTTTCTTACGACTCTATTTATTCTTCCTGACATTTTATTTGTGAGAAGTGTTACCAACATTTAAAAATATAATACATAGAAATTTCCTGAGACCTAGCAGTTTTGAACAAAAGCATAATGTTCAAGAGTATGCAATAATAATAGCGATCCAGATTCCATCCACCGTTACATGGCATCCGCACCATATAGCATTTTTCAGCGTTATAGCCGCTTATCTTACCACTGGGACGACACCCAGGACAATTCAAATCAGGGCTTTCCACTGCCCTTCCACTTTTCTATTTCTACCCACAAAGTTTTTGAAATAGAACTATATCTGGTTAAGTTCCCATGTCCGCCCTTGACCGTGGGCACGGCTATTCGAATAGTTTTCATTCTGCAGAGTTTGTACACTTTCACCACAAGAGATGATCAACTCGTTGCCCCACATGATTCCATAGACATGTGGTTGAGCAGACCCTCACAGTGACTTTTCTAAATATCTAGTCCCTTTTATCATCTCACTTTATGGGCTTCTCCCACTTGTGGTGGGTCCCATCTATGCGCGGGATGTTCCCCACAGTTACTAACATAGCCGGGCTTCTCAACTCCCCGCAACGATTAGAACAGCTGGGCGAACTTCACCCCCACTGGTGTCCCTTAGGGCCCCCGTGCCCGTGCGTATCCACTTCACTCCACTACCGGTGAGATGAGTCCGGGGATTTCGATAAATGTACTTAGCCAAGTTGTATTTTACAGACTTGTGGTTGTACTGTTTTACACAGGAGGTCATGACAAGATTCAGTCCTTATTGGTATCTGGGCGGTCTACCACTAACCCACTTTGTGCTTCCACTGCACCACACATTCACACCCTCGAACCAATCCGCCCAGATATTTAAGCATGTTGGGGTTTTTGGGAACATAAAGTAATCATACCAACATATACCAGTCATTCCGTCATGACTGCCCGAATCAATTTCTCATGAATAAAAGTGATGCTTGGGGCAATTTCTTGCCCCGGGTTCCTAATCAATGCTAAGCATGGCATACAATTAAGGACTTATTTTCGCAATGTTACTATTATATTTTTGCTAGGGCGATAAGGTTCCCACATTCAAATATTCCAAAGGAGGGGTAATATTATTCAAGGTAAACAATAGGCACATAACTAGAATATTAAACTAAGCATGTATTTGCATATAAATTAACAGCATGCAATTTGATAATTTAAAACAAAGTAATTTGCAGAAAACATACGATCAACATGATCAAAGTATTGACTCGCCTGGAGCGGTTTACCGCCGTCTTGAGCTCACTCGTAGCTTTCTCTTGAGCTTCTGATCTTTTATCTTCCCTTCGCTCTTGATCACGCTTGATCCCTTGATTCTTCAGTGTTCCCATTTCTAATTACGTGCTAAATGACTGAATACAAATAAAGACGAATAACTCAAAAGGACCACATAGATCCAAATAAACTAAATTTTAGTTTTATTATGAGTTAATGGGTGGTTTGGGTGATTTGAGGCAAGACCCGTGGTAGAAAATGATGACTCGATCTTTTCTCCACAGTTTATTTTATTATTCTTATATTTATCAAGGAAATTCCATGAGTGGGGATGGACTTATGAGTATGTATTATTTTTAAACTCCCCAAAATCATTTCTTATTATTTTTTCCTTCATATATCTTATTTGTACTTGGAGTTTATTCCCTGTTACTATTTTGCTCAGCACAAAATTCGAAAAACTCAAATGAGATTTCTTGAGCCAAAAATTCAAATCTCAGTAAGATGCGGATACAAATTTTAATTTGCTCCAAACTTCAGACATCCTAATTTTGGGATGTTACAGAGCGGAAGGAAAGAAGGAGGTGCGGGATTGGGGGAATTGGTTGCGGCGGTGATCGGATACCAAAACCGGAGAGGTGGCAGAGAAGGAAAGGGGTGCGGCGAGGATTCGGGCGGCGGCCGAGAAAGGAAAGGGAAAGAAAGGAAGGAGGCGCGTCGGGGAAGAAAGGCCTGACAGGCGGGCTCCGCGCGCAGAGAGAGGGGAGTGGGGGAAGGCGCGGGCGGTGCGGATGAAGCCCGCGTGTCCGAAGGCGGGATCGAGCGGCCAGGGGGTTAGGTGGGGCGGACGGGAGGCTAACGGGCCGGGCCCGCTTGGCGGTGGAGGAGGGAAGAGAGCGTCCGGGATGGGCCGGCGGGCGGCGTGGCCGAGATCGGGCCGCACACGTGGCGAGCGGGGAGGGAAGGAAGGCGAAGCCCGGGTGGCTGGCGTGGGTGGAATCCGGCCGTCCACGTGGCGGCCGGAGGAGGGAGGAGGGGGTTTTAAATGTTAAAATTGTTTTTGGTTTTCAGAAAAGCTCAAATAATTCAATAAAGCTCAGAAAAATACGAAATAAATCCCAAAAATTCCAGAAAAATTCACAGAAGCTTCTGAATAAATTTTGAGACCCAAATAAAATACTTCAACACAATCCCTGCTTTAAATTTTAATTTTTGACTTTCTTTTAAAATACTTTTTAATCTTTAAATAATTTTTTTTAAATTCCAAAGAAAATTTTGAGATGTTACAAAGCCCAAACCTGTCAAATCAGCATAATATCCATCCTAAGCACATTGACCAGGTTTGACCAATTCCGACCGAGCCCATTGCACCACGCAACGACATGGTCCAAACCACTCAAACCAAACTCAACTCTCCTAAACCAATGTCAATTACTCATCACTCACATGTGGTCACCTCCACATGTTCCATCACTCTGTCATCCCCACAAATGGCGCAACTGGTTTGGCTACTAGCCAAACTGTAAACTAGCAGAGTAGTGGAGTGGTTGTGATGGATAAACTTTGCTTGCCCCTCTCCATATTCAGGGCGCATGTATATATACCTCCATAAAACATATTACAATATTACCCTTATAGTCGTGCATCCCCTAAAGGGGCATACATGTCATTGCACATATCACATTGGGCCCTATAACCCCCAAACAGGACAGATGGGCTCAGGTGGGGGCCATCCCTACTATAGAAAACATTATAGATTTACATAGATCTTCATTTTAGATGAATTTAGAAATATGAATGAGCTCAATCGGAGTTAGGATGAAGGAAAATGGGCTTCTGGGAGTTCAAAATCTAAAGAAAAAGAAAAACTGAAGTTTCTGGAATTATTTTTCTAAAGGAAAAGACAATAATGACATTAGTAAGGGATTTTCTAATTTTTGTGAAATTATTTTTCTAAAGGAAATTTTAAATTTTTGGCCAAATTAAATTTATAAAGGAAAACCTAATTTATGACATCATGTTGACTTTAGCTCTACACGTGGTAGGTGACCTGGCAAGATCTGCTGACATGGCTGCCAGATGGCTGATATGTGGCACTAACATGGCTCGGGGGTCTCAGTGTTGACATGGAATGCCACGTGGACCTGTGCCATTAGGTGGCATGCCACGGGGCAACCATGTGGGTGTGTGGTTTGACTTGGTATGGAGGGTGTGGCATGGTAGCTGTGTGGTGGTCTGGCACTACGGTGGAGCACCCTATGCCACCACATGGCGGCCACATGTGCTTAGGCACTGATGTGGCTGCGCCGGTAGTGAGCGGTGCTCTAGGTCCGATCGTCGCCAGCGTTGTGGGGCTTAGTGGCAGCTGGCGGGGAGTGCAAAAGTAAGAGGGGAATACGGGGAATGTGTTGGTGCACGTGTGCATTGCCGAAAGTGGCTAGCAGCATGGAGGAGGCAATGGTGAGGTCAGGATCCAGCGGGTGCAGTGCTCTGGTGGTGAACTCAGGTGTTAGAGATGCGTGCGTGGTTGGCATCGGCACAGGAAAGCTTCTAGTGGTTGTGACCTTGAAGTCAGAGGCGGCTCGGCTCGCCTGGGATTTCTCATTTGTGGGAGTCGCCAGCATGGAAGGAGCAAACAGTGCAGGGAGACTTGAGGCATGGGGAGGGAGGAGAGAAGGTGGAGTGGGTGGGGTGAGAGGAGGCGGTGTTGAGGAGGCCTATTTATAGGGTCATGGGGGAGGGGACACGGCGAAATTGCTTGTCGGTGATGGCGGTCAGTGGATGAAAAGACAGAGGGATAAGGAAAGGGGTGAGGTGAGGAAGGAAGGGGTGCGAGCATTAGGGGATTTGTCCCCATATCGCGCATGGTTTTCAAAACCATAGAGGGGTGGGAAGGAAGGAGATCGGCAGGGATTCGGGTGGCGGCCAGAAAAGGAAAGGGGAGGGGGAGAAAGGGGAGGGGTAGCGTGGTGTAGATGGTGCTGATAGATGGGGCCTACCCATCACGCGAGAGAGAGGAGAGGGAAGGAAGGGGCAACGGGATGGGCCGGCCGGGACATGGCTCAATCTAAGCCATCTACGTGTCAGTCCAGGAGGAGGGCTGGATGTGAGCGGTAGGGATGGCCTTGGGCAGTGATGTGGGCACATCCTGGCTACCCACATCGCCCGAGGAAGGAAGGCAGGAATTTAAAGTTTTAAATTGTGTTTTTGATTTTCAAAAACAAGAAAATCAAATAAAGGCTAGAAAATAGTAGAAAAATCCAAATAAATCATAGAAAATTCCAAAAAAATGCATGGAACTGAAATAAAATAAAATTAACTTGTTTTGAGCATAATTACACAAATATAATAATAACTTACTCTCTAAGCTTATTTAAAGAATTTAAGAAAAAGGGAAATACAATAAAATAAATAAAAAACAAAATTTTAGGGTAGCATGTTAGGGCGATGGTGTGTCGCGGTAGTAGTCCGTGCATGGGTGGCGTGGTGTAGTGATGTCCCAGTGGCACATGGAAATGGTACAGTGTGCATCATGGCGGTGAAGGTGTTGGAAGTCGCGTAAGTCGTAACAGCGAGCTCTGTGCCCTCTGCTGGTTGGCACGTTGCATCGAGGACGTCCATGGCGTCTTTGGCTTGCAGCGTTGTTGTTGTTGAGCACGAGTGCACGTGACCAGTTGGCCACTACGGTGTTGTGCTAGATGGTGTCTTACCTATATCTTCCTTGTAAGTGTTTCTTAGTTGAGGTTCTAGACGGGGTTCTTCTTCTTTGTGGTGTGTTGTTGTAATCTATCTTAAACAGTGTTGTAATTCTTCTTCTTCAATGAAATTAAATGTAGTTCTCCTATATCTAGTTCAAAAAAAGATTGCTCAGAAGAAATAACACAAGCCTCTTTAGTTGATTCAATTGATGTGGTATTAGTGTTTTGGGCCGCATCATCTGTTCACACACCTTGAAGAGATCACAGGCCAATGACACCTCCAAGCCATTTAGGTAGTAGCAACCACCAAGAGTAACAATTCAAATATGATCACTTGAACTAATCAAGTGCTAGAAGCACCAACGCGTCATGCACGTATATGATGGATGCCACCCCAAAGATCTTCCGGTTCATGGGAGCATGGGGGGCCTTCACAACAAGGATTGTCAATATCTCCTTCAGGTATTGCATGGCCTCCCATGCTGCCACAATAGATTGGTCACAGAGGCCCTTCTCCTCCTTGAGAGCGACGACCTGTTAGATGAAGTTCCACCATTGAGAGTGGGGCGACTGTTAGCCTTGGCAACAGTGGCATTTGCAGTGTCGATGGCCTTTGTGCCCTTTGACTCGAGGAAGTGGATGTGGGCCTCGCGCCCACCAGCAAAGACCACAGCCACCTCCTCAGCTTGGCAGGTGGCAACAAGCACCGTCTGAGCATCCTTTGTGGCTTTATGAAGTGAGGAGGCTTCGGACTGCGCCTCTTGTGACTACTACTACAAGAGCACCGCCTTCCGATGCATCGCGGCTTGGAGCGCCCGTGCCACAGCCACTGTCTACATAGTAAAACAGCGGTGCTAACTCAAGAACAAGAAAGCAAATTGAGAGCAAGGGGTGACAAAGGGCAACAAGCGGACATACCCTCACCTCACTAGCCTCTAATGCCCTAAATAGGAGTTCCATACCACATGAGTGGACGGTCCTTCGGTCAAGGGCTAGGTCCACACACTCAGCGGCACAGTGCAGAGTGCGAAGCACCTCTAGTCGGGGGACAAAGTCCTCCAGAGAATGTCGCTGCAACTCCACGCCTATTGCTTACATCGCATGGCGACGTGAGCCTTCCTCTGCACCATGGGCCTACGTGGTTCCAGTTCTTGACACGTCTCCAATGCCAAGAGCATCTTTGAGCCTATGATCGAGCTCCTATCTAGAAGAGTGCGGCTCTAATGCCAGAGAGGGGGGCCACTGATGAGGGCAATAGCGTAAGAGAGCATAGTAGGGACAACCATGCGATGTCTTGGGAACAAAAGGAGGAACTCAAACTTGGAATGTGTCGGGAGGGCTTGGGCATCAGTGCGCTCCCCTCACCTCACGCAAGGTCTTCCCTAGGGTGCCATTATGGCAGTGGCTGCATAGGTCACCCCAGCTATAGGCGTGCTGCCCTTAGGGCTGAAATCATCATCTAGCATGCCCATGGCAATTCGAAACCCAGTCGTAGGGGCTGGGGTGGGCAATTCTAGCCGTGCGTGCTTTGTAGGATGATTGGGTGATGCTGGGGAAGGGTCCATCGCTGCCCCCACACTCGGATGCCTCTGATGTGTCGGGGGCCCAATCCTTCTCCAAGCATGGGGTAGTGTTGACATTGCAGGCCATTTTGCCTCTCTCTGCATCTGAATCCAGTGCGATGAAATCACAAGGATTACTTTCACCTTTGCTGGTGGCATTGTCCTTGCTAGCACCATCGTCTTTGCTGCAGAATCATCTTTGGTACTTTGGTATGTGTTCTCACTCCATGTACCTTTCTATGCTTTGTATGATTACTTTAATAATCATCATCAATAAACTGATCACTTTTGTGTAATGTGCTATTGTCTTGTGATAATTGTTTCATCCCTTGATAATACATATTGCTCTACTTGATCTACAAATATTTGGGTAGAGTAGTAATTCCTAAAATTACACGAGGTGTATAGGTCTTCGAATTACCTTGAGATGCTAGCTATTATGAGTCATTTGCAGGCACGGTGTATGATGATAGGGTGAATAGTCAGGCCGCTCATAATAGTTTGTTAGTGGTAAAACCCTGGATTGCCGATATCACTTGATAATAATCTCTCTGAACCATATAACTACTAAGATCACTAAATAGGAACCACAATACTCACTCCTACACCTCTTACTAGTTGCTTAGACTCTGGCTACCTACATAAGTTTGGTTGTACAATGTGTGGATGGATTGGTGCGTGTGTGGTCAACATCCACCATCTTAATCGAACTTCTTCTTAGAAAGTCAGGTAATATCTATATAATTGTTAATTTGGTATCCCTAGTTCATTAAGGCTTCCCTGTGGAAATTACGATATCCTGGAATACTCTAAGGTGAAATGTTACAACGAATCCATGTGCTTACGGATAAATTATTTGTATGGTGTAACGACCATCAACATTGGACATGTCAGTGTTTTTGCCGTCAATCCTAAAAAATTAAGCAATAAATTATGACTATTAGTACCAATATCAAATTGTCAAACTTTGCTGGATATCTATGGATTTACCGCGGCTCTTCAGAACGCCAATGGCAACGTGCGGCGGTTTTACCTAGCTAGACATAACCGGGGGAGGGGGGAGGGGGTGTATTGATGGTAAGATTGTTCCCCCTTTCACCGAGGATATAACCCGAGGTGCACGAACGTTTCAAGCTCGTCTGTCTTTCCTTAAGACATTGGCTCATGTGCATAGCATGCACCACGTATACAAGGTACTTATATACTTTTGTTCGGTACTTCTAGTTCTCTAGACTTAGTGCATTGAGAACAAATACTTGTATGTAGCTCCATACACGGAAATTGACCCAAGTTGCTCGTGAGACTGCACACCCACATGAATCCACTTCAATTACTATCTCCATTCTAAAGTAGTACTTATGTTTTGAACATCGACTTAATATGCTTCTAAAAAATATAAAAATATGTTATTATAAAAGTATTTTTACAATGAATAATCTAACATTAATTTCCTTTTATGAAAATATACTAATATTACTTTCATATTACAAATCTAGATACTTTATCTGTATAAGCAGTCAAAATTAAAAAAAGATTGGCCGTGTGATATCTAATGTGACAGCATCCATTTGAGAACAAAGTTACTACATATGAACATTTCCACTCTCCGAAGGAACCAAACTCTAGCAATGATGATTTCCACGAATTCAGCGAGTCAAGGTCTTCCCATGTTCTCCAAGTCAACAAGGTCTTCCCATTTTCGCATTCTTTTGCGCAACAAAACTCCAAGCATTAGGTAGAACTGCAGAACCCCACCACATAAATCTAGGGGTGCAAACAAAGTAGATAATTTTTTCCGATCGACTAATTAATAGCTCATGGAACGAATACAGAAGAGGTAAATAGGTAGCCGACAGTATTCATATCTGACTCCGAATTTAAGGGGAAAATATGGAATATGATACGGGATGAGTGATATCTGTTCGTATATATCTATATGTCAAGTGATATGAGAAAGTTTGTTGTGACTCCACTTAGAAACAAGATAACATATATATGGATTACCACATCTAAACAGACAAAAAATACTAAATGCTCTTCTTTTGACATTTCGGCGATTAGTTTTTCCATGTTTGCTCTAATTGCACACTGCTGTCCAATATCCTGTGTAAAGCAACGGATAATTTCTATCCGACCAACCGTTCAAAGGCTTATGGAACGAATACGGAATGGAGAAATGAGTTTTCGACATTATTCATGTCCAATTCTGACTCTGAGAAAAATATATAAAATAGGATATAAGATGAGTAATGTCTATTGTATCTACTCTGATTGCACCTCTACATAAATCAGCTTAATTACTAGCCTTCCTTCTCGCGCAACTACACTGGTCAGTTCTCACATGCTGGCAGCAGTAATCCAAGCTCATATTGTTCTTGGCATGGCTGCACACCCACATGAATACACTTCAATTACTATCTCCATTTTAAATTAGTACTTATGTTTTGAACATCTTAATATGCTTGTAGAAAATATAAAAATATATTATTATGAAAGTATTTTTACAATGAATAAACTAATATTAAGTTTTTGCAAAAATATACTAATATTACTTTCTATTACCAATCTAGATACTTTATTTATATAAGTAGTCAAAGTTAAAAAAGATCACCTGTGATATCTAAAGTGACAACATCTATTTGAGAACAAAGTTACTGACATTTCCACACTCAGAAGGAATCAAACTCCAGCGATGATGATTTCCACGAATTCAGCAAGTCAAGGTATTGTCCTAAATTCAGATAGGGGTCAACGGGGGAAACTATCTTACCCGTTCCCTGCGAACGGGGGAAACAGTCTTACCCGGGTTATCTGCTCGGCGAAAGGCGAACCCCCAGTAGAACCGCCGCACGTTGCCATTGGCGTCGTGAAGAGCCGACATAAATCCATAGATATCCAGAAAAGTTTGATTGAAATTTTTCATAATGGTACTAATAGGCATGATTTATTGGTTAATTTTTTAGGATTGACGGCCAAAACATTAACTTGTACTAGTGTTACTATTGTGGTTATATACGAAATAGTAAATAAGGGGTTACAGAGAAGCCACACAAAGGGACTGTCCGAAACCTTATAAAATGTGAAGACAGGGATAGAAATATATTTTACCTAGATTTATCTGAAAAAAGAGCTCTACTCTTTATGGTAAGAATGTTTCCCCCTTTCGCCAAGGAGATAACCCGAGGTGCATGAACATTTAAAGGTCGTCTTAAGATATTGGCTCATGTGCTTATATATTTGTGTTCGGTACTTCTAGTTCTCCCAGACCTTGGTGCATTGAGAACAAATACTTGGTGGTGATCACTTGAGCTTTTTTTTGTGGCTTATGGCTGAAAAGTACTGTAGCTGGCTGAAAAAACACTGTAGCTGACAAAGGCTTATTTAGCATAATTAAATTTAAAAAATATAAAAAATATGTTAGCCCATTACGTATAATACAAACACATATGGGAAAAAAAGAACCGGCAAAAAAGCTCAACAAAAAGCCAAAAGTTCAGAAAAAGACGATATTTTATGAATAGTGAAAAATAAGCCAAAAGCCAGAAGCTGAAGCCATTTTGATCATAGCCGTGCTCCACGCACGGAAAACAAGCCCAAGTTGCTCGTGAGGCTGCCCACCCACATGAATCCACTTCAATTACTATCCCTGTTCTGGCTAATATAAGGCAGTGTTTCTGCTCGTTCAAAAAAGATTTAGGCCCTGTTTGTTTCGGATTCTAGGCAAGCTAGCTATTTCTAGTAGCCAAAAGCTCTCCCAAACAGTCCAGCTTTTGGGCCAGCTACTGAGAATCTGAAAATCTGGGGAAGCCACAATTGTACTGGGTCTGAGTAGCTACAATAGCCCAGCTTCTCACAGATTTTGAGGGCTAATGCCACTTAAAGTTGGTATAATTTACCCGCAAATGCCACTGGATAAAAACCCCCGCCCCCCGGGCGCCTCCTCCCAGATCCCCCGCGCCCCTTCCCACATCCGCAACCAGCGCCCCGCCGCCTCCTCCCGCACACCTCCCTCCTCCCCCTCCCCGCCGCCGCCAACCCCGGCGCCCCCTCCCCAGACCCCCCTACCCCGGCGCATCCCTCCGCCCCCGCCGCCCCGTCGCCCCCTCCCCCGCCGCCGGCCCCCTCGTACCCCTCCTCCCCGCGCCGCCCCCTCCCCAGATCCACCGCCGCCTCCCTACTCCTCCTCCCCTGGCGCATCCCTCGCGCTCGCCCGTCACCCCCTCCCCAACGCCGCCCCTCGTACCCTTCATCCCGGCGCCGCCTATCCCCCTCCCGGACCCCGCGCTGCCCCCTCCTACCCCTCCCGCCCCGCCGCCCCTCCCAGATCCCCGCCGCCTCCTACCCCTCCTCCCCCGGCGCATCCCTCCGCCGCCCAGCGAGCATCTGACGAGCGTTGTCCGAGTCGGGGTATGTGAGACCGACCGCTCGGAGGTTGCTCAAGATTTTGTGAAAACGCACAAAACACTCATCGAAAGATTCACCAGCAAGCATCTCAAATTTGTTGTAGTCCCGCTTGAACTGGTCCTGTCGCACCGTCTTAATTTGGGTGGTGCCCTCATGGTATGCATCGAGGGTCTCCCAGATATCGAAGGCGGACGAAAGATGAGATATGCGGTCAAACTCGCTATGACTCAGGCTCTGGATAATGATGTTACTTGCCTTAGCGTTTGCCTCAACATCATGCATATTTCCAGCATTGATGTTCTCATCGGCAGGAACCTCAAACCGGACCTTGACCTTGCGCCAGATGGCGTACCCCTGAGCCTGGATATAAGTTTCCATCCGGCTCTTCCAGAAGGGGTAATCAACCCCATCGAAAATCGGGGGCTTGGTCGAGTACTTGTCTGTCGCCATGGCTCTTGAGACTGGTTAAGATCTATTGAAAAGAGCTAACCGGCTTTGATACCAATTGTTGGACCGAAATGGCGACAGAGGGGGTGAATGTCGCTTCTTTTAAAAACAGCCCCCAAGGATAACCACGATTGAACTCGCTTTCCTCTGATAGATATGAGATCTATGAAGAAAAGATAGCTTTAAATTCTCTGGAGAAACAACTGAAACCCAAATAAAAGAAGCAGAGTAGAAACAAGATTTAGACAAGAAGGACTACTGCCAAAAATACAAGGGTGGTCAGACCGCAAGCCACTGGGCGGTCAGACCGCAGTGGCCAGGCCGGTTTGACCGGTCACTTGCCGCCGGTCGGACCGCCGGCTATATGCCGGTCTGACCGCTCTCAGGTAGCCGGTCTGGCCAGTTTACCTGACAGACAGCAGGGACAAAGGATCCTGAAAATAGCAGAAATCCTAGACTTCAAGCAACGATGAAATTGATAATTCTCAGAGGCTCTCCTTGGGCCTGAAGATAAAGGAAATGCTCTAAATAGCCAGGAGAGACAAAAGAACCACATACAACCAACTAAAAACTAAGAAATCAAGAAACGGGATAAAATCTGAAAATGGCATGGGAGCAACACAAGAATCTTAATTCCTCTTCAATCCTTGATCCTTTGCACATGAAACTTGGAGGATAGCACCTTAATAGCCACAGGACTCTGCATGCCAAATCACAAAAAGGGGGAAATCATCCAAAAGAAGAACGTAGAACAGAAAGGAGCTCGTGAAATAAACTTCTGGGATTTCATTCCTGGAAACAAGAAATACAAAGAACTACGTCCCCATACGCATGGACATTATAACAGGGATGATTACATGGGGTTTCCACTCAATCCTCTCCCACTCTCAAGCTCAAGAACACCAACCCTCTACATGCTTAGAGAGGAACAATGTAGGATAGATAGGAAGAGCACCTCTGGCACCTGCCAATTCATTGGCACTTCGGTGTAATGTGCTACTCTAAGCATGTAGAGGGTTGGTGTTCTTGAGCTTGAGAGTGGGAGAGAATGGAGTGGAAACCCCATGTAATCATCCCTGTTCTAATGTCCATGCGTATGGGGACATAGTTCTTTGTATTTCTTGTTTCCAGGAATGAAATCCCAGAAGTTTATTTCACGAGCTCCTCTCTGTTCTACGTTCTTCTTTTGGATGATTTCCCCTTTTTGTGATTTCGAGTTGTTTCTTGTGGGGAAGGCCCAAAATGGGTTGCTCTATGATGGGATGATGCCTCAAGATCATTTGATCGATTTCCCCAAGAGCTAACTTCGTTTAATTTTAGATTTAGTTTTTGAGCCTCCTCTGTTCTTCACTTTGCTTTCTAGGGTTTTGGTGCCTTTTGTGATTCCCTTCATGAGAGAGAACGAAACTTGGCATGCAGAGTCCTGTGGCTATTAAGGTGCTATCCTCCAAGTTTCATGTGCAAAACCCGTTACGCCCGCTGAACCCGAACGGAACCGTCTCCCGCTTGTGCAGCCTCGCGAAATTACCGATTCGCCCCTCCTGCACCTTCCAGAAAGCTTCCGCACTCCTTGTCATCCACGACTCGCAACCACATCGAATCTCCGCCGTCTTCGACGCATCCGACCGTTCTAACCTCAACGCCACCTGCGTCTAGTCCGGTCACCTCATGTCTCGCCACGACTCCGCCTCGATGTCCTGCAGCCATCACAGACAAGAAACACATCAAATAGCACCGCTCGATACATTAAAGCATAAATGAACCTCATTAAGCATGAAATAGCCCAAACCTGTCAAATCAACATAATCTGCAATCTAACCATTTTGACTAAGTTTGACCAAGTCCGACCGAGCCTATTGCACCATGCAACGATATGGTCCGACCACACAAACCAAACTCGACTCTCCTATACCACTGTCAATTACTCATTACTCACATGTGGTCACCTCCACATGGTTCGTCACTAGGTTTTACTTGATTTTAGCGAGTGTTCAACCGAGTGCTGCAGCGCCGCTCGAGAATCCAAGCTGGTGGTTCCTTGTCGATGGTCCATGTCTGCTCCATGCTGTGAGTGTAACTGTGTGAAATAGAAGGGAAAAAGTAGAGAGTATGCATTATCCAACACCAGAAATGCTGTCGCTGTTGGTGGTGAATTAGTGATGCTTTCCCATTTTACAAAATCCAATGGACTAAGGGCTATCATGTTTGTAAATGGTGTCCGGGTAATTATGCGCATAACTCTTAGCAACATTAGAAAATGATTGTAATCACATCTTGTATGTACGTACGTATGTATGTATGTATGTACTGAGTTGCAGTCATGTTTGTAAATGTTGTCCGGGTAAGTTAATTCTCACAAGTATCTAAACATCTTGTATGTATGTATGAAACTAGATAGACAAAGGGAAGACACCGAAAGCAAGTTGGGATGCCTGGGCAACCAAAATATTTTGTGAAATATGTAGAGATGAAGTACTAGCTGGAAATAGGCCAACTGCAGCCTTGAATGCAACTGGTTACAAAATTCTACAAGAAAAATTCAATGCAAAGACAAATAGAAATTATGACCGAATCAAGCTAAAGAATCATTGGGATACTTTGAAGAGGGAATACAACTTATGGATTGAGCTAAAAAAGAATGCAACCGGTCTTGGTTGGGATGTCCAAAATGGAACAATTGTTGCAGATGACGAATGGTTGACAGAAAAAAATAGCGGTATGCCATTGACATTTGTAAAATTATTTTCCATTCAATGCTTTGTGGCACCATTTTGTAAATAATTCTGCATACCTTTTGTACGTTCCTTTTGTATGGAGACATGGTAGTTATCCATATTAATATTTAAAATTATGATTTGGAGTCAAATTTATTGTCATGAAATTTTAATATTAGTTTTTCAATGTTTGAACTAAGTACTACAAATTTACAGCATGGATATCTCTTCTATCAATACATAATCAGGACATCAACTCACCTAAGGGCATTTCAGTCAATACATCTATCAGGATACCAGCTGCACAGCTAGAATCCAGGATGCCAAACATGCTAGCTACTCAGACCAGCTGCTACTCAGACTAGCCAGCTACTCAGAATCTCCAGCTAGCTACTCAGAATCTCCAGCTAGCTATTCAGAATCTACAGCTCCTCCAAACAGGCTCTTACTACCTCCGTTCTAAAATGGTTCTTATGATTTGAAAATTGACTTAATATGCTTGCAGAAAATATAAAATTATGTCTCAATGTGCTTGCAGAAAATATAAAATTATGTTATTATGAATAAACTAATACTAATTTTTATGGGAAAATATACTAATATTACTTTTATATTACCAATCTAGATACCTTTTCTGTATTAGTAGTCATAGTAAAAAAGATTGACCGTGTGTATCTAAATTGACAACACCTATTTGAGAATAAAGTTCCTAACATATAAACATGTCCACTCTCCGAAGGAATCAACCTGTAGCAATGATGATTTCCACGAATTCAGTAGTCAAAGTCAGCAAGGTCGTCCCATTATCGCATTCTTTTGGGAAACAAAGCAACAAAGCATTCGGTAGAACCGCACTACGTACCCCACCACATAAATCAGCTTACTAGCTTTCCTTCTCGCGCAACACGCATACTTAATTACTAGCAGTAATCCAGGCTGCTCCACGAGCATGGCAATGGTACATAAAAAAAAACATTTGTCAATTTGTGGGCGCCATTACAAACTATATACAAAACAGGTATCAAAGTAGACAGAATTTGGCTGCATAGGAATCGAGATATCTTTGATGGTTCCCCCCAAATAAGTTTCATTGGAGGAGGTCTATTTGTATTGATATAGATTTGGTGAGAATTAGAGTTTCTAAGAAAGTTAGTTTTGATATTTCCCTGGGATAGTTTGTTTTCTTTTCCCTTTTGTAAATTTCTGTACATCATTGTCATATTTAATATAATTTAGCAATAGGGCTCTCTGCCTCTCCCCTACTGTTTTTCCTCAAAAAAAAAAGTAGACAGAATTTACAATATGAACAATCCGCTTGAATGTTCATGATAGCCAACTGAGAACCTTAAGAGAATTATGTAAATGGTTCAAATGAAGAAAAACAAACATAAGTTAGCAAAAACAACTGAACATAAAACAAGAATGGTTTATAAAATGGAAAGGCGTACCATTAGCAATTTTGTTCGAGAGCAAACCTCAAAATATAGCAAGAGTTGTTTTACTAAATTATGATACCATGAGATGGAAATTTCAGTTTCAATCAAAATGGAGGAAAATACCATTATGATTAGACACAGTAATTGATGGCCTAATCCAATCGGAGCATCTATGAAGGCGAAATTCCCTAAGCATGCACGTGTAAAGTATAATTACATTCTTAATTACTAAAGTACACGATACATGCAGATCATACTGAAACTATGGTGGAAATAATATGAAGACCTGCGCGGAGGCTGATTTTCAGCATTGAAGTATGTTAAGATGCGCTCAAAATACTTCACATATCTTTGTAATTTTTGTAACACGTTCAGAACAATATACCGAATAAGTTGTATAAATAAATTTTCATAATTTTGAGGGTTACTCACAATCTGAATTGGGAGAATAAGCCCTTTTCCATCTACACATCTTTTCTGATTGTAGTATTCAAAGGATTCCTCCGTGATAGGAAAGAACTGTTCATTACATATGAACTCTTGGAAAAATGTCATAACTTTTTGACACTGATAGAAGAATTGAGTGATCTTAGACTCTATAAATAGCTTATTCAGAGAGAAACACAATCCACCTAATTTTATGATCTTAAACGTATTAGATCAATGTGGAAAGCATACGAATTTCAAAGAGTTATCAGCGTGGTCTAAGTTCAAGGATAAGACAAAAAGTAAATATTAAGCCCATAGCAAGAAAAGATGCATGAACTTCAACATTTTACGAAACACATTTGCAAACTTGGTGTCATGCCAAAAAGAGTAAGATTATGGACTTCAACCATTTACAAAATATAGTCATATGCTACAAAGATTAATGCATAAAACTTAACTATTTGTAAAACATATTCGCAAACAACAGTAGCATTATGCCTAGGAGAGCTAGATCAAGCAGAATTGAGCTATGAACATATGATGAGGCTCAAGTTACTAGACAAGACCTATCTTAATAGTATGAAAATCTACAATAGCAATCCGGTTTTTCAACCGAATACCGAGACTGGTAAAAGGCTAGAAACTCATCCTTAGCTATACTAGTTATGTCATTACCTTGTATATCCACTTAGAGCTTTTACTTGATGATGATTATTTTCTCTCTAAGTCTAGGTCCTTATCCCATTCATCAACACATGATGATCTCCCTTCATATTGGGATCTTGACTTACTCACCATCAACACATGATGTCATCTACTATCCTAGATCTTGACTTGATGATCATCACACTACTACAAAAAGCCTAATACAGACGGTTTTAATTTGGACATCGTCTGTGTTGGTGGCATCGGAGAAAACGAGTATCACAGACGGTTCTTACCAATGAACTGTCTGTGATACTTTAGTATCAGAGACGGTTTGTGTTAAAAACCGTCTGTGTTAATCTGGAATTATCACAGATGGTTTTTTATTCAAAACCGTCTGTGATAAGCAATTATCACAAACAGTTTTTAATAAAAAACCGTCTGTGATAATTCCAGATTAACACAGATTGTTATTTATTAAAAATCATCTGTGATAATGACGCTGGATATTTATTGCGCTGCTCAGAAGCATCTGCCTTCATTTCGATCTAGATCTAGCCGGTGCTTCACTCTTTCGCTCAGGAGGCAAGCTAGGTGATTTCAGGCCAATTAATTTGGTGGGAAGAGGCAGAGATTGAGCTTTGAAGATTCATACTTTCCTGGTTACTCTAGATATGGTTAGTAATGAAATTTATTTTTCTTTGCATTACATAACGTATGACCGAAGCTGGATGTATGCCGTGAGCCGTGTGAGTGAAGACTATATTAATAGCGTGTCTGCTTTTGCAAGAGCTGCCGAGGAGGATATGTTGAATAAGGGGGTGGAATATATGTACTGTCCATGCACTTACTGCGAGAATTTAAAGATGTTTGAGAACCGAGGGCAAATTGAAGCGCACTTGATTCGGAGGGGTTTCAAAAAGGGTTATACGTGTTGGACCAGTCATGGTGAAGTCAATGATCATACGCCGCCGCCCAGTGAAGTGAATGATATGCCGCCGAATGAAATCGCCGGTGAAGTGAATGACATGCCGCCGGATGATGTCGATTATTGTTCGGATTCGGATAGATTGCACGATGACAATCTGGATCAGATGCTTCGCGATGTAGAAGAGAATTATGATGAAAGAGAGTATGTTAAATTCTGGGGCTTGATGGAGGACTCGGAGAAACCTTTGTTCACGTGCTGCAGGTCAAAGTATAGGAGGTTGTCGGCCGTGCTTGAACTGTTGAAATTGAAGGCAAGCAACGGTTGGTCCGACAAGAGTTTCGTGGCGCTGCTAGGTCTTTTAGCGGACATGCTTCCGGAGAGGGAATGAGATGCCTAAAACCACGTATAAAGCCAAGAAGGTTATTTGTCCATTGGGAATGGAAGTAGAAAGAATACATGCATGTCCAAACGACTATATCCTGTACCGTAAAGAGTATGCAAACATGCATGTATGTCCGGTGTGCAACGCATCCCGATACAAACGTAACAATCAATCAGATGACGGCTAGGGAACAGAGGCGAAGAAAGGACCTCCTGCTAAGGTGGCATGGTATTTTCCTATAATTCCCCGTTTGAAAAGGTTTTTTGCAAATCCAAAATAGGCAAAACTGCTGCGTTGGCACTTGGAGGAGCGCAAGAAGGATGGAATGCTAAGACACCTTGCTGATTCCGCCCAGTGGAGAAACATCGATAGGAGTTTTGCAGACTTCAGTGCAGAACCAAGGAATATAAGGTTTGGACTAAGTACAGATGGAACAAATCCTTTCAGTAGCATGAGCAGCCGACATAGCACATGGTCTGTGACTCTCTGCATCTATAACCTTCCTCCTTGGTTATGTATGAAGCGAAAGTATATTTTGCTGTCGATACTTATCCAAGGGCCAAAGCAACCTGGGAATGATATCGATGTGTACCTAGCACCGTTGGTGGAAGATCTAAAAGTACTATGGAACGAAGGGGTACAGGTATGGGATGCATACAAACGAGAGAACTTCACTTTGCACTCCTTATTGTTCTGTACCATAAACAATTATCCTGCCCTTGCTAACCTATCGGGCCAGAGTACAAAAGGTGCCAAAGCTTGTACCCACTGTTTAGATGGTACTGAGAGTGTGTGGCTGAAACACTCACGTAAAATTGTCAACATGCGTCACCACCGATTCCTTCGGAGGGCTCACCTGTACCGCAAGATGAAGAAACAATTTGACAGAGAGAAGGAAGATGGTTTAGCTCCAAGGTAGTTAAGGGGAAAAGAGGTTTATGATATGGTTAAGGATTTAGATGTTGTCCTCGGAAAGGGACGTAAATGGAGGGCTCATGAGAAGAACACCTGGAAGAAGAGATCAATATTTTGGGACTTACCTTATTGGGAGTACCTAGATGTTTGACAAAGCATCGATGTCATGCACGTAGAAAAGAATGTATGTGACAGCTTGATTGGTCTCTTACTGAACATTCATGATAAAACAAAGGACGGCGTCAACGCACGGCTTGACTTAGCTGATATGGACGTCAGGCCTAAGTTAGCACCAACAATAACAGATAATGGACAAACTTACCTTCCCCCTGCGTGTTACACTCTGTCCAAGGCTGAGAAAACAGAACTGTGCCAGTGCTTGCATGGTGTCAAAGTTTCGTCTGGTTACTCCGGCAACGTGAAGAAACTTGTTTCTATGCAAGATTTGAAGTTAAATGGCATGAAGTCTCATGATTGTCATGTGCTGATGACACAGATGCTCCCTATTGCAATTAGAAATATTTTGCCGATCAAAGTCTGAGAGACAATCATGAGGCTATGTTATTTCTTTAACTCAATTGCTCAGAAGGTCATCGATCCCGAAAGACTAGATGCTCTGCAGGACGAGGTGGTGATGACTCTATGTCATTTTGAAATGTATCTCCCTCCTTCGTTTTTCGATATCATGGTCCATCTCATTATTCACGTTGTGTGGAAGATAAAAATGTGTGGGCCCGTATTCCTGCATAGCATGTACCCATTTGAGAGGTTCATGGGAATTCTCAAGTCCTACATACGGAATCGATCTCGGCCGGAGGGCAGCATCGTCGAAGGTTATGCAAGCGAAGAGGTTATTGAGTTTTGTGTCGATTATATGGTTCAGACTCTAGTTTTCTATGTAACCAACCTGGCAAATAAGAAATGCCATGTAGTTCTTCATGGAAAAAGGAGAATTGTCGGAGTAGAGAATGTAGTGGACGAGGAAGAATACAATCAATTTGATGAGTTACCTCCTTTTGGAAATGGCATAAGGGTCGACGACGAACAACGTGATGAAACTAGTTACGTACGCATTGATCATCATGAAGGGCTAATTTTTAAAGGAAATAAGCAAGTGGAATGAGAATGTGTGACATATATGTGATGTATATGTGAACTGGCATTTATGTATACAACAATGCATGTGAGTGATGTATTTGTGAATTTGCATTTACTTATATGTGAAAATGTGTGATATATAGGTGAATTTTGAATGCTGTTGTGAAGAAATACACCCAGCTATTGTCTTATTGAATGTTGGTTGGTATTATTGAATGCGGGTTGGTGGGTGTAGGCTTATTACAGATGGTTCTAAACTTAGAAACGTCTGTGATATCAATATCACAGACGGTTCTCCATTTATAACTGCCTGTGATAATAAATATCATAGACGGTTCTAAGTTTAGAACCGTCTGTGATAGTATAACTATCACAGACGGTTCTTTGTTTATAACCGTCTATGATATGTATTATCACAGATGGTTCTCAACTTAGAACCTTCTGTGATATTGATATCACAGATGGTTCTTAAATAGAACTGTCTGTAATAAGCCTTTATATATAACCCCCGCTAGGGTTTTGCGCGTACATAGTTATTACTAGTCTAGATCTCTCGCCTCTTGTCGCCATCGACCTGAGCCCCTCGCCGGCCTTGTCGACCGCCTCCCCGAGCCCCTCGCCGGCCGCCTCCCCAAGCCCCTCGTTGGCCTCGTCGGCCGCCTCCCTGAGCCCCTCGCCGGCCGCCTCCCCAAGCCCCTCGCTCGCCATCCCCTATCGCCGTCGCCGCCGCCTCCTCGCATCTGTGAGTTTCGCTGTCGCCTCCTCTGTTGATGTTTTCTTACGCTAGTGACATGCTAGATCTGTGAATCGAGTGGTACTTTGTTGTGATTTGATGAAATTGCTCCTTGGCACAGAGGGATGAAACATGTAGAGAAGTGTGGAAATATTCATTGTAACTCTGGTATAACAATCATTGTGTCATTCCAAACATACTACTGATTACATTGATTTCACATGTACCCAGCTGTTTGTGCTTTGCACATATTACATTGATTTCAATTGATCGAAGTTGTTACGAGTGTGTTGTGAATAGAGATCTTGTTTACTGCAGTAGCATAGTTTGCTATTTGGTTTATTTTGTAATGTTCATTTCTTATAGTAAATTGTCTTTTGCTTGTTGTGAGTGTTAGTATATAGTATTAGCAACTAAAGTAAGTGCTAAGATAGGCACATCACCCTCTCTCTCTGTCCACATCACCCCCTCCCTTCTCCCCCTACCCTCTACTGTCTACTCTCCTCTCTTCCTAACATTGAGCATCATGTTTCACTTTTTTTCTTCCTCATCTTCCAATTCAATATGATCACTTTCTTATCGTATGGTATAGCACTTTCTTATCTTATCCTAATAGACCCACAAATTGAGCAACATGTCATCCGCGAATTCTTCAACATCATCGCCGGATGTGTCCGCTCCAAATTCAAAACGCCGAGGAAGAGATCGAAGAAGCCTGAGGGCCGATTTACCATCACAGAGGTCGATGGATCTGGGACCCCTCTCCTTCCTACCAAAGCAGTAAGCGCATTCTGAAGAATGGTCAGAATAGTTGCACGAGAACGAATTGAGATCACATTCAATTCGTGGAAGAGCGTGCCTGAGACTCGGAAACGTGAGCTGTGGACCAAAATTTCGGCATCGTTCGAGATCCCAGAAGAACACCAAGACACCGTGCAACGACAAACCTTGCTAGCAGCATGCAAAGCATGGGAGAACTTCAAGAGCACGCTTGTCAAGAAATCTGTGGAGACGGATGAAACACCTTTTCATAAATACCCATCCTGGAACCACAATGGGAAGAGTTCAAGGCGATGAAGACGACCGAAGATTTCAAAAGTACAAGTGCAACACACAAGGCCCTCCAGGTAAAAAACACACACCCCCACAGACTTGGCACAACTGGGTATGTGGGTAAAATCCCGCAGTGGAGGCGGGAGGATGAACTGGCAGCCCTGAAGGACATCGCCCCGCCATTTGCCAATATCCCGGATGACCGTGCTCGAAATTGGATTAGAGCAAGGTCATCTACAACGACATCGAGGGACGTCTCCTTTCCAAACCCTGCAAACCAGCAAGTGTCCCAACGCCTGGTAAGATATCGATCGAACTATGTAGCTTGTAATTACTCCACAACTTTGTACGAAGTGAAATGACATGCCGTGCTCTTGCAGGAAGAGCTGAGTTTTGAATCTACCCTGGGATCATTCCAGGGAACAAGGGAGAATGATATGCTCTCCACGGCCCTGGGAAACAAGGAGCACCCGGGTCGTACGACAGGCCTTGGGCTTTACGTTCTTTGGAAACATGGTTTCCAAGATGACTCCGAGCAGTATCGGCGTAGGAAGAGAACCAAAGCCGAGCGTGAGGCACAACTACGAGAAGAGATCAAGGCATCTCTTAGAGAGGAGCTAAGAGATGAGCTGGCTGATTATGTCCGAGATGAGGTGCGGAAACATACAGAAAATCAGTAGGCCGCCACCGCCGCTCCTGTGCTAGCTAGCCCGCACAACCGTCCGAGTAGTTGCGCATCCAATCCGATGGAAAGCGAGGCCAGATTTCCTGTGGACGACATCCTGGTAATAATTATTATCTCTCGAATGCTTGCTCCATTGATAGGCCTGTTAATTGGAGTAGCTAATTTTGTATCGTTATGTAGGAGCCTACGAAGTGCAAGCTCCATGTGAGATATGCCTCTGTTGCCTTGTGCGCTTCTTGGGGCATGGCATATCCGTCTGCTCAAGGGGTCATGTTGCACCATCAAGCTTTAGCGACAGGCTTCGCAAAAGTGTCAGTAGATGGTCTACACGCCAATTTCGAGGTTGTCCCGCTATCGAAGCCCAACAACGACGACCTCTTGACTCTAGGGCAAGCCATTGGATCCTTCATCTAGTGGCCCAAAAGCGATATCTGCCTTGAGGCTTCTTCACCGATGGCAGATCAGCTACGTGCACTGGTGCCATCCCCACAAGGGCAACCTGAACCAGATCAGCTACATGCACTGGTGCCATCTCCACCACCGCTACCTGAACCGGTGTCACGGGCGCTATTCCCAGTGCAGCAACTTCCACCAGTGCAACTTCTACCACCGGTGCTACTTGTAAAGTCGACCTACAGCCGAGGTAGCAAGGGCAGCAAGGGTAAAGCAAAGAAGACCAATGATGATATCCTGTACCTACCATTGGCCCGCAAATTCATGCTTGGCGAGCCGTTGCTCAAGCAAAAGGCCCTCAACCCCTATCGTATAGTTGCCAGCAATTGCACAAGTGGTATATGGAACAGTCCAATAAACCAGAGCGAGAACGGAGCTCAAGTATCTCTGTCAAATTCAAGTAGGATGATTTACACCACAGTATTTATCAAGGTGTCTTCGTGGTCACCTTTGATGATTTATTCGATCTTTACACGCTCAATGCTCTTGACATCTCACTCATCCAATGCTGGACGCTGTAAGTGTGTACAATCACAGTCTCCGTTCATGTCATACCGATAAATGTCATATATAATTTGTTGCTTTCCTATGTATATATATAGGCACATGCTGACTAAAGCTAGATCATCCAAATCATCATCGGTTGGTTTATTGGACCCACACTTGGTCGCCAAGTATACCATCGACGAGGATACAGCCTTCGTCGAGAGGTACATGCAGCAGGACTGCTGGCTTGTCGCAATAAGGAATATGTACTCATGCCCTACAACCAGAACTATCATTGGATTTTAATAGTAATTGTACCAAAATGGAACAAGGTATATTACCTTGATTCCCTAAGTAAGAATAAAATGGACTTCACAGTTGTCAGCCAAGTAAAATGGACGTTATATATATACGCACATTGATATTTCTATCGACAGGCTGCGTCCATCCCATCAACTGCATTGAAACAGCCTGATCTTTCACGAATTTGAGGAGAGATGGCGTACTTTTTGGTGGCTCAAGTCATAAAGTCAGAAAGAGAGTTTCACTGCGCACCATGATTTTTTATTGCTCTATCACTCCGGAATCGAGGTCTCATGAAAGGAAGATATCCATAATCAACGAACTTGTCAGCTGCACAAGCAATGATTGGATGACAATCATGCGCCATCTAAGTATAGCTTGTGTAGCCGGATAAGTTCGTTGATTATGGATCCGTTACTTTCATGAGATCTCGCTTCCGGAGTGATAGAGCAATAAAAAATGCAATGTTACCATCTGACTGCAAATGCAACGTACATCTTTTGTAATTGTATATTTGTTAATGAATATTTTATTTAATTTCAATTAATTGATTTGCGAAATGGATGTTTTATGTTTGTGAAATGAAATGCGATGTGAATTGGATGTTTTATGTTTGTGAAATGAATTGAGATGTGAATTGTATGTATACATGTACTTGTTTATCTGCTTATTTCAGAGGGCATGGCTAGCATTTCCTGAGGCTAGCCAATAAACAGAAATAGATTTAGGGGTACAAAAGAATATCACAGATGGTTTTTAGCTAAAAACCGTCTGTGATAGGTAATCATAGACGGTTTGTAACTAAAAACCATCTGTGATATATCAATATCACAGAAACCGTCTGTGATTATCAGATATCACAGACGGTTTTAGTTAAAAACCGTCTCTGATAATCTTCGATTATCACTGACCCATAAATTCAGACGGTTCAGAAAACCGTCTGTGATGACGTTATTGAACCGTCTGTAATACGGTTTTTTGTAGTAGTGTGAATACATGATGTCATCCAAAGTCTTCACAATCGTGGGACTTAACCTATTTCACTAACACATAGAAAATATTAGTCCAACAAATCGGTTGTCATTAATCACCAAAACACACCATTAACGTATAATGGAGAGACTTGATTCTTCATCCAGCTCAACCAAAGACCAAGCAAGGGAGGTTATCCGCGCACATCTAGTCTGGCCGAGCCACACACCATCCATCCGGCTAGACAAGTGTCCATGGTCTAGCCAAGCTTCACCATGTCTGGCCGAAGCAAAGCGAAAGCCAAACTTTCACACCACCACTCCACAAGCTGAGATGCTCTCTGGATCAAAACATCCTCTCCAGCTAAGCTACTCTCTTGGACACTATATGTACCACCGTACACTCCTCTCAACACACAAAATTCATTCCACCACTCTACCATCCATTTCATTACTTGTACATACACCATTGTTTAGTGTAGGCCACATAGGTCAGTAGCCATGTAGTGAGGAAAGGAGAAGAATCAGCTTTACGAAGCCAAGGTTCTGGATAATCATCTTCGGTACTTCGGTATGTGTTCTAGCTCCATGTACCTTTCTAAGCTTTGTATGAGTACTTTAATAACAATCATTAATAAAGTTATCACTTTTGTGTACTGTGTTATTGACTTGTGATCATTATTCCATCCCTCAATAATTCATATTGCTCTACTTGGTCAACAAATATTTGGGTATAGTAGTAATTCCTAGAAAGAGTTGGAGAAGGCTTTGACTAGTCTTGATGTGCAGGTCGTCTTCCCTTTGGGTGGACCCCAACCACAAATGCGTAGTGTTGATGCAATTCTCTTTCTATATCTACACAAATATATGAAGTGTCTAGGTCATTGAATTACCATAAGATGCTAGCTATAATGGCTAGGCCGCTTATAATAGTTTGTTAGTGGTAGAACCCCCAGAATACTGGTATCACTTGATAATAATCTCTTTGAGTCATATAACGACCAAGATCATTAAATAGGAACTACAGTACTCACTCCAACACCTCTTACGGGTTGCTTACACTACTACAGAAAAGGTCATCACAGACGGTTCGAAAACGTCATCACAGACGGTTTTGTGAACCGTTTGTATTTATGGGTCAGTGATAATCGAAGGTCATCACATTGTCAGCTATCACAGACAGTTTTTGAGTAAAAACCGTCTGTGATAGGTGATAATCACAGACGGTTTTTAGTTACAAACCGTCTGTGATACTGATCATCACAGACGGTTTTTGAGTAAAAACCGTTTGTGATATTCCCTTCAACCCCTACATATATTTCTGTTTATTGGCTAGCCTCAGGAAATGCTAGCCATGCCCTCTGAAACAAGCAGATAAACAAGTATATGTACACATACAATTCACATCTCAATTCATTTGACAAACATCCAATTCACATCACATTTCATTCACAGACATAAGGCATCCATTTCGCAAATGAATTAATTGAAATGAAATAAAATATCCATTTACAAATTCACAATTACAGAGTGATAAGAGCAATAAAAAATCAATCTGCGCAGTGGAACTCTCCATCTGATTTTATGACTTTAGTCCACAAAAACCAAATGAACTCTCCTCGAATTTTTGCTAAGTCTGCCTGTTCCAATGCAGATTTAGAGATGGGCGCAACCTGTAGATAGGAATAGCAACGCGTGCACATATAAAACCTGACATGTATGAAATAAATGTGGGAAGATTGACAAACCTTAGAATTAGTGATCTTGGTGGAATCGAGGAGTAGTCTCATATGGTGGCACACGTAGTATCCACACGTGTTGCCCGGCTGCTGCTGGTGGCACTGCAAAAAATAGAATGTGTCAAATCAAGTGGCATTACTACTAAGTGTTGTATATGATTAATTAATGTGTAGCTAGCCAATACCTAAAAATTGCGATCATGTTTCAAGGGCTTGGCAGCTGTCGTCGAGCCACTTGTTTGTTGAACGTATGTGACGAACGACCTTCGTTATTCAAAACAGTTAGATTAGTCATTCGGAAGGAAAGAAAGAGTACAATGTACAATGTACTTACCTATCGAGTATTTCGGCGATAGCTGTGCACTTGGATTTGTTCTTACTTAGAGAATCAAGGTATATAGCCTTGTTCCATTTTGGTATAATTACAATTAAAATCCAATGGAAGTGCTCATTGTATGGCATAAGAACAAATTCCTTATCGCGGTGAGCCAGCAGTGCTTTTGTAATATAGTTCTCAACGAAGGATGCATCCTCGTTGATGGTATCAATGGCGACCTAGCGTGGGTCCAGGAAACCAATTGGTGATTTCGATGATCTAGCTTCGGTCAGCATGAATCTATATATATACACAGAAAAGCAACAAATTGTGACATATATCGGTATTACGTGAACAGAGACTGTGATTGTACAGACTTACAACGTCCAGCATCGAACGAGTGAGGTGTCGAGAGCGTTGAGCGTGAAAAGACCAAATATATCGTCAAAGGTCACCGGGAAGACACATTCCTAAACTTCGTGCAAGAAATGTTCCGGCTTGAATTTGACAATGATACCTGAGCGCCGTTCTGCCTCTAGTCTATTGGACTGTTCCATATACCAAGCGTGGAATCTTTGGCAACCAAGTCCTAGCTTTGTGAGGTGCTCTTGCGGGAATATCATCGGCTCGCCTAGCACGAATTTGCGGGCCAATGGCAGGTACGGGATATCATCATCATCCTTCGTCTTTGATTTGCCATGGCCACTGCTCGACTGTAGGTCGACTTCATGGTAGTCGACTGTAATGGTACAGACGGTGCAAGTTGCTTTGGCGAGAATAGCACACGTGGAGATAGCACCGGTGCATGTAGCTCTGCTTCGCACTGCCCGTGTGGAGATGGCACCAGTGCATGTTGCTGTGGTTCGCACTGTGCACTTCGGTCCTGCCACCGGTGAAGAAGCCTCAAGGAGATGTCGCTTTTGGGCCACTGGATGAATGTTCCAATGGCCTGTCCTAGAGTCACGATCTCGTCGTTGGGGGGCTTCGGTAGCGGGACCACCTCAAAATTGACATACACACCATCCACATTAACTTTTGCGAAGCCTGGCGCTAAAGCTTGACCGTGCACCATGGCCCCGATACCAGACGAATATGCCTGGCCCCAAGCAGCGTACAAGGGAATGGAGCCATATCTCACTTGGAGCCTGCACTTCATAGGCTCCTACATAACGATACAAAATTGGCTACTCGAATAGGCCTACCAATGGAGCAAGCATTCGAGATGTAATAATTATTACCAGGATGTCGTCCATAGGAAATTTGGACTGGGTTTGCGTCGGATTGGACACGCAGCTACTCGGATCACAGTGCGGGCTAGCTAGCACAGAGCGCGGTAGCAGCTGCGACTTTCAGTTTGTTTCCGCACTTCATCTCTGATTACACCAGCCAGTCACCCATTAGCTCCTCTCTAAGAGATTCCTTGATCTCTTCTCGTAGCTGTGCGTCACGCTCGGCTTTGTTTCTCTTCCTACGCCGATACATTCCGGAGTCATCTTGGAAACCATGTTTCCAAGGAACGTAAAGCCCAAGGCCTCTCATACGACCCGGGTGCTCCTTGTTTCCCAGGGCCACGGAGAGCATATCATTCTCCCTTGTTCCCTGGAATGATCCCAGGGTAGATTCAAAACTCAGCTCTTCCTGCACGAGCACAACATGTCATTTCAATTCGTACGAAGTTGTGGAGTAATTACATGCTACGTAGTTCGATCGATATCTTACCAGGCGCTGGGACACTTGCTGGTCTGCAGGGTTTCGAAAGGAGACATCCCCCGATGTTGTTGTAGATGACGTTACTCTAATCCAACTTCGAGCGCGCTCATCCGGGATATTGGAAAACGGCGGGGCGATGTCCTGTGCAGCTGCCAGGTCATCCTCCTTCCTCTGTGGGGGTGTGTGTTTTTTTCCTCGAGGGCCTTGTGCGCCACACTTGTACTTTTGAAATCTTCGGTCGTTTTCATCGCCTTGAACTCTTCCCATTGTGGTTCCAGGAATGGGTATTTATGAACAGGCGTTTCGTCCGTCTCCACGTATTTCCTGACAAGCGTGCTCTTGAAGTTCTTCCATGCTTTGCACGCCGCTTGGTAGGTTTGTCGTTGCACAGCGTGTAGGTGTTCTTTTGGGAACTCGAACGATGCCAAAATTTCGGTCCACAGCTCACGTTTCTGAGTGTCAGGCATGTTCTTCCACGAATTGTATGTGATCTCAATTCATTCTCGTGCAACTATTCCGACCATGGTTCGGAATGCGTTTACCGATTTTTTAGGAAGGATAGGGACCCCAGATGCGTTTACCGCTGTGATGGTCTGTCGGCCCTCAGGCTTCTTTGATAGCCCTCTTCCTTGGCGTCTTGATGTTGGAGCGGACACCTCCGGCGATGATGTTGAAGAATGCGCGGGTGACATGTTGCTCATTTTGTGGGTCTATTAAGATAAGACAAGAAAGTGATCATATTGAATTAGAAGAGAGGAGAGGAGTAGAGGGGAGGGGGAGAAGGGAGGGGGTGATATGGACATAGAGAGGGGGTGATGTGCCTATCTTAGCACCTACTTTAGTTGCTAATACTATAAACCAAATAGCAAAGTCCCTAAACAAAGTTCTATGAAGCAAATGACACAAATCAATGTATCAAGTCCTTCTTTTTCCCACAAAATTCAAGGCAATTTTATTACAAAAGTGCAAAACGATGAATCATCGCTACTGGCGTACGTGATCCAGAGACCAGAGATGAAGAAAAGAAGTGGGAAGAAGTAGATGGATAGTCGCTCAGCGAAGAAGTTGGCTATGTCGGCTGCTCACCGAAGAATCTGGGAATGTCTTTTTTTTGCACTTTTGTAATAAAATTGCCTTGAATTTTGTAATACTATTACTACAAGGTCTCTAAACAAAGTTCTATGAAGCAAATCACACAAACTAGTGTATCAGGTTCATTGAACCGGATACATTAGAGTGTGTAACTTGCTTCATGCCCCTTGAAGGTCTATGTGGCATATACTATTACTACAAGGTCTCTAAACAAAGTTCTATGAAGCAAATCACACAAACTAGTGTATCAGGTTCATTGAACCGGATACACTAGAGTGTGTAACTTGCTTCATGCCCCTTGAAGGTCTATGTGGCATATACTATTACTACAAGGTCTCTAAACAAAGTTCTATGAAGCAAATCACACAAACTAGTGTTTTAAGGTCATTGAACCGGATACACTAGAATGCGTTACTTGCTTCATGCCCTTTGATCATATACTCTTCCTTGATTGGTTAATTTGTGCTCTCAAATTGTAGGGTTGCACAAGATTAATCTAGGCCGTCCCGCTACTAAATCATATACTCTTCCTTGATTGGTTATGCCAAATAATGAATTCAGTATTTTGAGCTCTAGATACAAACTCTACAATCTCAAGATCAAGATATATTCAGCATGCATATATTCCGACCGCAGTATTCATACAGATCAAGACCATACAAGTTAACTTTGCCCAATAATTTAGTCTTTTAACTTGTCAAGATTAAATCCTAACAGATCAATTTAATAACATGCTATAACCTGAAAACTGCATGAATCGACAGCTATTAGAGCTCAAAGACCGAATGAACCAATCTCAGTATATGAATTTATCATCATCGAGAAACTGTAAATCCCACAGGCAATCTCAGTATATGGAAGATTAAAAAACTTGAATATACATGAATGCAACTAAGCAACTAACCATAACAGTAAGCATAACAAACTTGAATATACAATAAGCATATACCATAACAGTAAGCATATACATGAATGCAACTAACCATATACATAACAGTAAGCAACTAACAGTAAGCCCTAAACCCTAACACTAAGTATGAAGCATCAAGCATCAATCCTAAACCCTAACAGTAAGCATGAAGCTAGGGGAGGGATTTGATGACCTTAGGGTTTTGGTGACGGAGGAGGAGGCGGCGACGACGGAGGAGGAGGCGGGAACGGAGGAGGAGGAGGAGGCGGCAGCGGCGACGGAGGAGGAGGAGGAGGAGGAGGAGGAGGCGACGGGCTCGGGGAGGCGGCGACGGAGGAGGAGGAGGCGATGGGCTCGGGGAGGCGGCGACGGAGGAGGAGGAGGCTGCGGCGACGTCTTCGTCCGGGGAGGCGGCCGGCGAGGGCTCGGGGAGGCAGCCGGTGAGGGCTTGGGGAGGTGGCGGCGACGACGGGCTCGGGATTTAGATCTAGATCGAATAACTGCAGCGCACACGGGAAACCCTAGCGAGAGGGTATATATAGGGAGATTATCACAGACGGTTCTGAACTTAGAACCATCTGTGATATCATATTGATATCACAGATGGTTCTAAGTTTAGAACCGTCTGTGATAAGCCTTTGCCGGCTGTTGTTATTAAGACAACACCAATAACTACACAGCTGCATTCATATCAACCACCAAACAGCTGCATTCATATACAACACCAACCAGCTGCATTCACACAGTGTATTTCTTGATACATTTTGTCATTCTCAAATACATCACACATATACATCACATATACATAAATGCCAATACACATATACATTTTCACATATACATTTTGTCACACATTTTCACACATACATCTCAAAATTGACTACATCACACATTTTCACATATACATCTCAAAATTGACTACATCACACATTTTCACATATACATCTCAAAATTGACTACATCACACATTTTCACATATACATCTCAAAATTGTCACACATTTTCACATATACATTCTTATTGTACTTGCTTATTTCCTTTAAAAATTAGCCCTTCATCATGATCAATGCGTACGTAACTAGTTTCGTCACGTTGTTCATCGTCGATCCTTATGCCATTTTCAAAAGGAGGTAACTCGTCAAATTGATTGTATTCCTTCTCGTCCACTACATTCTCCACTCCGACAATTCCCCTTTTTCCATGAAGAACTACATGGCGTTTCTTATTTGCCGGGTCGGTTACATAGAAAACTTGAACAACTTGATTGGCGAGTACGAATGGTTCGTCTTTGTACCCGACACGTTGGAGGTCCACGGTCGTGACACCGTACTTGTCAACCTTCACTTGTGGGAGATGCACCCAATGGCAGCAAAATAAGGGGATCTTGAAAACCACATAGTCGAGCTCCCAAATCTCTTCTATGAAGCCATAGTACGAGTTTCTCGACCCATCGGTACTGAATGCGTCTATGCGGACACCGCTGTTCTGATTAGTGCTCTTGACATCCTGAGACTGCTATAGAATGTGTACTTGTTTATGTCATATCCTTGCCATGTCACAACTGTAAATGTCGGCCCTTTTTCCAACCATGTCAGCGTCTCACTCGGTGAGCTCCTAGCGATTTGCTCCTTCAACCATTGGTTGAACCAACGGTTGTGTTGCCTCATGATCGAAACATCCGGCCGCTCTGGATTACATTGCGAAGCACATCCTTGTGCTGGTCCACATAAGCGCCACTTCACTCATGTGTTGCAACACCGTGAAATGGGCTTGAGTATACGTGTCCATATCCGGAGTGATTGCTTTCCTTCCGATAGTTCGAGACCCTTCACCTCCTCATGACGAGATTGAGGACACCTATCGGTTGAATCTGAGCCATATAATCGACACAAAACTCAATGACCTCTTCGCTTGCATAACCTTCGACGATGCTACCCTCCGGCCGAGAACGATTCCGTACGTAGGACTTGAGAATTCCCATGAACCTCTCAAATGGGTACATGCTACCTAGGAATACGGGCCCGCACATTTTTATCTCCCACACAACGTGAACAATGAGATGGACCGTGATATCGAAAAACAAAGGAGGGAAATACATTTCAAGGTGACATAGAGTCATCACCACCTCGTCCTGTAGAGCATCTAGTCTTTCGGGATCGATGACCTTCTGAGCAATTGTGTTAAAGAAATAACATAGCCTCATGATTGTCTCTCGGACTTTGATCGGCAAAATATTTCTAATTGCAATAGGGAGCATCTGTGTCATCAGCACATGACAATCATGAGACTTCATGCCATTTAACTTCAAATCTTGCATCGAAACAAGTTTCTTCACGTTGCCGGAGTAACCAGACGGAACTTTGACACCATGCAAGCACTGGCACAGTTCTATTTTCTTAGCCTTGGATAGAGTGTAACACGCAGGGGGAAGGTACGTTCGTCCATTATCAGTGCATGTCGGTGCTAACTCAGGCCTGATGTCCATGTCAGCCAAGTCAAGCCGTGTGTTGACACCGTCCTTTGTTTTATCACGGATGTTCAGTAAGAGACCAATCAAGCTGTCGCACATATTCTTTTCTACGTGCATGACGTCGATGCAGTGCCGAACATCTAGGTAGTCCCAATAAGGTAAGTCCCAAAATATCGATCTCTTCTTCCAGGTGTTCTTCTCATGATCCCTCAATTTACGTCCCTTTCCGAGGACAACATCTAAATCCTTAACCATATCATAAACCTCGTGTCCCCTTAAATGCCTTGGAGCTGAACCGTCTTCCTTCTCTCCGTCAAATTGTTTCTTCATCTTGCGGTATGGGTGAGCCCTCCGAAGGAACCGGCGGTGACGCATGTAGACGGTTTTGCGTGTCTCAGCCACACACTCTCGGTACCATCTAAACAGTGAGTACAAGCTTTGGCACCTTTTGTACTATGGCCTGATAGGTTACCAAGGGCAAGATAATCATTTATGGTGCAGAACAATAAGGAGCGCAGAGTGATGTTCTCTCCTTTGTATGCATCCCATACCTGTACCCCTTCGTTCCAGAGTACTTTTAGATCTTCCACCAACGGTGCTAGGAACACATCGATATCATTCCCAGGTTGTTTTGGCCCTTGGATAAGTATCGACAGCAAAATGTACTTTCGCTTCATACACAACCAAGGAGGAAGGTTATAGATGCAGAGAGTCATGGGCCATGTGCTATGTCGGCTGCTCATGCTATTGAAAGGATTCATTCCATCTGTACTCAGTCTAAACCTTATATTCCTTGGTTCTGCACCGAACTCTGCAAAACTCCTATCGATGTTTCTCCACTGCACGGAATCAGCAAGGTGTCTTATCATTCCATCCTTCTTACGCTCCTCCGAGTGCCAACGCAGCAGTTTTGCCTCCTTTGGATTTGCAAAAAACCTTTTCAAACGGGGAATTATAGGAAAATACCATGCCACCTTAGCATGAGGTCCTTTCTTCGCCTCTGTTCCCTCACCATCATCTGATTGATTGTTACGTTTGTATTGGGATGTGTTGCACACTGGACATACATGCATGTTTGCATACTCTTTACGGTAGAGGATACAGTCGTTCGGGCATGCATGTATTCTTTCTACTTCCATTCCCAACGGACAAAGAACCTTCTTGGCTTTATACGTGGTTTTAGGCAACTCATTTCCCTCCGGAAGCATGTCCGCTAAAAGACCTAGCAGCGCCGTGAAACTCTTGTCGGACCAACCGTTGCTTGCCTTCAATTTCAACAGTTCAAGCACGGCCGACAACCTCGTGTACTTGCAGCCCGTGTACAAAGGTTTCTCTGAGTCCTCCATCAAGCCACGGAATTTAACATACTCTCTCTCATCATAGTTCTCTTCTACATCGCGAAGCATCTGATCCAGATTATCATCGTGCAACCTATCTGAATCCGAGCCACAATCGACATCAGTCGGCGGCATGTCATTCACTTTCACCGGCGATGTCATCCGGGGGCATATCATTCACTTCACCGGTGTTGTCATCCGGTGGCATATGATCATTCACTTCGCCATGACTGGTCCAACACGTATAATCTTTTTTGAAACCCCTCCGAATCAAGTGCGCTTCAATTTGCCCTCGGTTCTTAAACATCTTCAAATTCTCGCAGTCAGTGCATGGACAGCACATATATTCCACCCCCTTATTCAACATATCCTCCTCGGCGGCTCTTATAAAAGCAGAAACGCTATTAATGTACTCTTCACTCACACAGCTCGCGGCATACATCCAGCTTCGGTCCTACGTTACGTACATATATAACAACTTAGTATTAAAATCTAGATTAACTAATTATAACTACATATATACCAGCCACATTTATTATATTGAGACTTAATTTGCTAGCTCAATTCATATTACAAACACAACAACTATTATATAACCAACAATTTTGCAAATTAACCATCTTCAATAACCACTCATGGATTACTTAGACCTAAATTGTAATGCAATTAAAGAAAAAATAAATTTCATTACTAACCATATATAGAGCACCCAGGAAAGTCTGAATCTTCAAAGCTCAATCTCTGCCTCTTCCCACCAAATTAACTGGCCTGAAATCGCCTAGCTTCCTCCCGAGTGAAAAAGTGCGCAGCAGTGGTTAGATCTGGATCGAAATGAAGATAGATGCAGTCTGAGCAGCACAATAAATGCTTTAGCCATTATCACAGACGATTTTTAACTAAAAACCATCTATGAATTATCACAGACGGTTTTTAATTAAAAACCGTCTGTGATAACTAGCTTATCACATACGGTTTTTTTATTAAAAACCGTCTGTGATAATCTGGGATTATCACAGACGGTTTTTAATACAGACCGTCTGTTGTACAAAAGTATCACAGACGGTTCATCGGTAATAACCGTCTGTGATAATCCATTTTCCCGCCACAAATACCACAGACGGCCCCCAAATTACAACCGTCTGTAATAGTGTTTGTTGTAGGGGTGGCCCCCACCTAAACCCAGCAGGCCTGTTAGAAGGTTATAAAGACTAGAGTGGAACACATGTAATGACTTAAATACCCTTAAGGGGGATATACAGTTGTAAGGGCATAATTGTAAAAGCACTCCCCATATGAATATATATATATGTTTGTATGGAGGAGGAGGAGGCAGAACACTCCCACTCTCCACTACCATCTCTCTCTCTATTTGGTCTGTAACCACAACAGTGTTCATCAGAGACGGTTTCACAAAACTGTCTGTGATGAGGCGTTTACTATGAGGCTTTCTGTAGTAGTGTTAGACTTTGGCTACCTACCTAACTTTGGTTGTACAATGTGTAGATGTATCGGTGCGTGTGTGGTCAACATCCACCATGTATAATCGAACTTCTACTTAGAAAGTCAAGTAATATCTAGATACTTATTAATTTGGTATCCCTAGTTCACTAAGGCTTCTTCATGGAAATTACGACACTCTAGAATACTCCAAGGTGAAATGCTATGACAAATCCATGCACATGGATAAATTATTTATATGGTGTTACGACCGTCAATATTGGCACAGGTTAGTGTTTTGGTCATCAATCTAAAAAAAATTAAGCAATAAATTATGACTATTAGTGCCATTATCAAATTTTTCTGTCAAACTTTACTGGATATCTATGGATTTATCTCGACTCTTCACAGTGCCAATGGCAATGTGCAGGGGTTCTACCTAGTTAGATGTGACAGTGAGGGGTAGGGGGATTGATGTGACTATGCCACAAATGCATACAAGCATAGCTTCTAAGATTGAATAAAAGGTGAATTTGTTTCTTCAGCTTCAATTTATTTTAAATGATGCTACCTAATAATGAAAATGTATATTTATGCAGATATAGAAAGTGGATTGCATCAACACTACGCATTTGTGGTTGGGGTCCACCCAAAGGGAAGACGACCTGCACATCAAGACTAAGTCAAAGCCTTCTTCAACTCTATCTCAAGTTCATCACATCACTTTTGTCCAAGTCAAAGCTAGAGTTCAAGTTGGACGCATTCTGGAATCTAAGTTGGCCTTCAGAAATTCTATGTACTGACTTTAAAAGTACATAGAATTTGCATATAGACTCTGTTTGAGGTGTATGAGTATAGAATAGAAAGCTTATCTCGTTCTCTTTCCAATGGATCCAACCTCACCTCCAAATTTCTTCTGAGCGTGCCACAATCATGAAAATAGGTCAAGGCTGATTCTGAATCCGAGTCAAAAGGTGCTACACCACCTCCACTTAGGCCCATGGGCCTTGTACCACCTAGGGTTGCATGCCCACCCCCTTGGCTGCCACTCTTTGCCCTCTTTCTCTTATAAATAGGCCTATGCACCTTCTTCTTCCTCATGTTTTTTTTAGATCAATTTAGCCCTTATGTGCAAACTCCACGTTATCTCTTGTGTCGATTAGACCAACAGATTTGTGTTACGGAGCCTCAACTATCCTTGTGCGACTTTTATGTCTAGCAATTTTCAATACTCTTTACTTGAATTCTTTCTTGTTCTTCGATTGCTTGCAGAAATTGATTTTCATGATCAGGTCAACTATCGTTCTTGGTGAGGTTAATAACGACAAGGATGTGGTGTAGCGATTGCAGTATGGACTTGATCGTTTCGGTTAAGTAGCTTTATCGTCAACGTCATATCAATCAATCAAGTTATCATTCTCATCGGAAGATCGAGACCAATCCTACATCAGTGATGGTAAGATTGTTTCTCCCTTTCACAGAGGAGATAACCCAAGATGCATGAACGTTTCAAGCTCATCTATATTTCCTTACGATATTGGCTCATATGCGTAGCATGCACCACGTATACAAGGTGCTTATATATTTGTGTTCGGTACTTCTAATTCTCTAGACTTAGTGCATTGAGAACAAATACTTGTATGTAGCTCCATGCATGGAAAACAGGCCCAGGTTGCTCGTGAGGCTGCACACCCGCAAGAATCCACTTCAATTACTATCTCCATTCTAAAATAGAACATATGTTTTGAACATCGACTTAATATGCTTGTACAAAATATAAAATTATGTTATTATAAAGGTATTTTTACTATGAGAAAACTAATATTACTTTTTTGCAAAAATGAACTAATATTACTTTCGTATTACAAAGCTAGATACTTTATTGTATAAGTAGTCAAAGTTAAAAAAAAAGTCCATCCGTGTGATATCTAAAGTGACAACATCTATTTGAGAACAAAGTTACTAACGTATGAACATTTCCACTCTCCGATGGAATCAAACTCTAGCAATGGTTATTTCCACGAATTCAGCAAGTCAAGGTCTTCCCATGTTCTCTAAGTCAACAAGGTCTTCTCATTTAGGTATAAATCAGCATAATTACTAGCTTTCCTTCTCGCGCAACTGCTCTGGTCAGTTCTTGGCACCACTCCACGAGCATGGCCACCCCCAGCCCCATCGTCACTCTAGTACTACTGCTGGCGGCGTCTGTTGCTATTGTCGTCGCTCCTTCGCCGAGCACCGGCAATGGTACTGATACTGACGTCGCCGCGCTGCTCGCTTTCAAAGCCCAGCTCTCCGACCCCCTCGGCGTTCTTCTCACTAACTGGACGACCACCGCCTCCTTGTGCCACTACTGGGTCTGTTGGGAATAATCCCACATTGGTTGTGGAAGAGGAGAAAGCACAACTTATAAGTGTGGGGGAGCCCCCACCCATTAGACTAGTCTTTTGGGGGGAGAAGGCCCAGTACCACTTATAAGGTTGTTGCTCCGTTGCTCCGTGGGCTTGGTTGTGTTCCGCCCATGTGGACTGTGGCCGGGAGTAAAAACCCACTGGACCTAGGTATGCGGCCAGGTCCAGATCTCACATTTGGTATCAGAGCCTAGGTGCCTAACACCTCCTTGGACCTCATGGTTGTAGATGTGTCCAACCAATGTGTGAGGGGGAGATTGTTGGGAATAATCCCACATTGGTTGTGGAAGAGGAGAAAGCACAACTTATAAGTGTGGGAGCCCCACCCATTGGACTAGTCTTTTGGGGAGAAGGCCCAGTACCACTTATAAGGTTGTTGCTCAGTTGCTCGTGGGCTTGGTTGTGTTCCGCCCATGTGGACTGTGGCCGGGAGTAAAACCCTACTGGACCTAGGTATGCGGCCAGTCCAGATCTCACATTTGGTATCAGAGCCTAGGTGCCTAACACCTCCTTGGACCTCATGGTTGTAGATGTGTCCAACCAATGTGTGAGGGGGAGATTGTTGGGAATAATCCCACATTGGTTGTGGAAGAGGAGAAAGCACAACTTATAAGTGTGGGGGAGCCCCCACCCATTGGACTAGTCTTTTGGGGGGAGAAGGCCCAGTACCACTTATAAGGTTGTTGCTCCGTTGCTCCGTGGGCTTGGTTGTGTTCCGCCCATGTGGACCTGTGGCCCGGGGAGTAAAAATCCGGCTGGACCTAGGTCTGCGGCCAGGTCCAGATCTCACAGGGTCGGCGTCTCGTGCAGTCGCCGCCGGCCGCGCGTCACGGCTCTCGTGCTGCACGACGTGCCACTCCGAGGGAACATCTCCCCTCATCTTGGTAACCTCTCCTTCCTCACTATCCTAAACCTTAACAGCACAGAGCTCACGCGCGCCATCCCACTGGATCTTGGAAGGTTGCGTCGTCTGAGATCTCTTGTTCTTGGAAATAACAGCTTGTCTGGCCTCATTCCTTCTACAATAGGAGACCTGACAAGGCTTGAGCACATTGATATGCGGCACAACAACCTCTCAGGGCAAATCCCTCGCGACCTGAGGAATTTGCACAATCTTAGACACCTAGATCTGATAACGAACTACTTAACCGGGCCAGTATCAAATGATTTGTTCAATAACACTTCTCTGCTAACGTATCTGAACTTTGGGAACAACAGCTTGTCAGGAGCAATTCCACATGCCATTGGCTCCTTGCCCATGCTCGAAATCCTGATCTTGCAAGCAAACCACTTCTCTGGTCCGGTACCTCCAACCATTTTCAACATGTCCCGGCTGCAATCCATCTGTCTTATAGGCAACCATGACCTGAATGGGACTATCCCTAGTAGCAACGCAAGCTTCAGCCTACCCATGCTACTAATATTCTCCCTCGATGAGAATAGTTTCACTGGTCAGATTCCATTGGGGCTTTCAAATTGCCAATACCTCCAAATATTGACCCTGCAAGAGAATTTCTTCGTGGGTACAGTGCCAGCATGGTTGGGCAAACTGCCAGACCTCGCTATCATCTATCTAGGTGGCAATAACCTTGTTGGCTCTATCCCTACTGCGCTTGGCAATCTCACCAAGCTTACCTCACTTGGACTTCAAATGTGCAAGCTAACAGGACAGGTTCCTCCGGAGCTTGGACAGCTGAGCCAAATCAATCGATTGGCTCTCGACCATAATCAATTTACAGGATCCTTCCCTAGTTTCTTTGCTAACTTATCTCAACTATCCTTCCTCGACTTGGGCGAAAACATTTTGAGTGGGTTAGTACCAACGTCACTCGGTACTGCCGGATCATTTGAGATTCTTGTGATCGGAGGGAACCGCCTACAAGGGAACCTCAAATTTTTGGACACCCTTTCAAATTGTAGAAAGCTCTGGTTCCTTGACCTTCACGGTAACTATTTCACTGGGGGTCTTCCAGCAGACTATGTAGGAAACCTCTCTCGTCAGCTGGAAATTTTCGCTGCTTACAGAAACAAGTTAACCGGTGAACTTCCGGCTGCACTATCAAATTTAAGCAGCCTCGCATGGTTAGACATTTCGGAAAACCAATTGAGTAGCACAATTCCAGAATCAATCATGATGATGGACAATCTTCTAATTCTTGCCCTCACTAGTAATACCATGTTCGGTCCCATCCCAAAACAGATCGGTATGCTCAGGAGCATACAAGAACTACACTTCGACAACAACTACTTCTCTGGTGGCATACCACAGGATCTTGGGAACCTCACCCAAGTAGTGCGCCTCTTTCTATATAATAACCAGATATCTTCAACCATTCCAGCAAGCCTCTTTCATCTTGATAGCTTGATAGCCCTTGATCTGTCTCAAAACTCCCTGCAAGGTGCATTACCAGTAGATATTGGGCAATTGAAACAGATCGTCTTGATAGATCTCTCGAACAACCGCTTGCTTGGTAGCCTCCCAGAATCCTTTGGGCAGCTACAAACGACATCCTATTTGAACCTATCACACAACTCATTTAATGATTCATTTCCAGACTCTTTTGACAAGTTAAAAAGCTTGGAATCACTGGACCTATCCTATAATGATCTTTCTGGTACCATCCCACAGTACTTGGCCAATTTTAGCTATCTCACTAGCTTGAACCTTTCTTTCAACAAACTACATGGTCGGATACCGGAAGGAGGTGTCTTCGCAAACATCACCCAACAATCTTTGGTGGGGAACTCTGGTCTCTGTGGAGGTGTTTCACGTTTAGGATTTTCACCATGCCAAACCAAGCATCACTCAAATAAAGGGCACATCCTAAAATTCTTGCTCCCTGCCTGGCTATACATGATGATCAGAAAGATAGCCAGGAAGAAGGATGAGAGGGTGGTTCCCCCTCATATGGTTGATATGCTCAACCATAGGTTAGTCTCTTACCATGAGATTGTTCGTGCGACAGATAATTTTAGCGAGAGTAACCTGCTGGGTGCTGGAAGCTTTGGAAAAGGTTTTAAGGGCCAGCTGAGCGATGGTGTGGTAGTTGCAGTAAAAGTTCTACACATGCAGCTGGAACAAGCTGTCCGAAGCTTTGATGCCGAGTGTAATGTGCTGCGCATGGCTCGACACCGCAACTTGATAAGGATAATAAGCACCTGTTCAAACCTGGACTTCAAAGGTTTGGTGCTTCAGTATATGCCCAACGGAAGCTTAGAAGCACACCTACACTCTGAAGGTAGAGGGCAACTAGGATACCTTCAGAGGTTGGACATTATGTTGGATGTGTCGATGGCAATGGAGTATCTACACTATCATCATTGCGAGGTAGTGCTGCACTGTGACATAAAGCCCAGCAACATTCTATTCGACGAAGACATGGTAGCGCATGTCGCAGACTTCAGCATTGCAAAATTGTTATTTGGTAATGACAACTCCGCCGTTTCTGCGAGCATGCCAGGAACAATTTGGTATATGGCACCAGGTATTTCTACTGTACTCTACTTGATCTAGATCAAGCTAGACCATTTAATTAATTGCCATGACAATTTTTTTCTTCTGTTTGGAAATGTTTGGCTAGAGTACGGATCTGTTGGAAAAGCATCAAGAAAAAGTGACGCTTTCAGCTACGGGATCATGCTTCTTGAAGTATTCACTGGAAAGAAGCCTACAGATCCCATGTTTGTTGGAGGACTAACCCTTAGGATGTGGGTTAATCAATCATTTCCATCAAATACTATGGATGTTGTGGATGATCAGCTACTACTGCAAGATTCTTCTAGTTGCATGAATAACTTTCTAGTGCCAATGTTTGAGTTGGGTTTACTGGTTTACTGTGCTCAAATGACTTGCCGGACCAAAGAATGGCAATGTGTGATGTGGTGGTGAGACTGAAGAAAATCAAAAAGGATTACATGGCTTCTATAGCAAGAATGCACAGTGCCCAGTGATACATTTGGTTATATGTACATCAACACAGTTTCATAATGTCTTCTTGATTTTGCAAGATCATATATGTAAAATAATCCTGATGTTGGTCTCCGGTTGTCGTTTGAGTCATTTGAGTCATAGAGTCTATCTCTAGTCGTGAGAGTTCCGGTTGAAGTAGAGTTCGTTTCTGAGTTTATTTTCTGAGTTTTAGTTTCTATCTCTAGTTGAGTTTGTGTTGAATTTAGGCAGTATTGTAATCTATCTCTAAGATGTAAAGTTGCGTATAAATAAAGAAGAAAACCCAGAAAAGGGTGCGCAGTTTTGGCACCGCAAGTCCTTCCCAATTCTGATTTTGTCGCTACTGTTCATCATAGGCAATGTCGTCAAATCTGCGCAGGCACTGGTGGTCGTGGTTGAAGGTGATGGTGACCATGGTCAAAGGCATTAGTGATTGTAGTAGAAGTCTTGAGTACTTGCAAACCAGTCGAAGCCCTTGAGTACGTGCATACCAGTCGAAGTCCTGAGTTCATGCAAACCAGTCAAAGGTTACGAGTACATGCAAAATGGTCGAAGGAGCGGTCGAAACTCTCATCTTTTGGAGTGGTCAAAACTCTCATCTGGTATCAGAGCCTCATATATGTAAAATAAGCTCTGGCCTAATTTACTTGAAATGGAGGTGAAGGTACAACTTCTTTCGTTCTTCGTTTGTCATGCATCTGTATTCTTCATGTTCCCATGTTGCTTTTGAATTGGAGGGACTGGGGCACCGTGGCTACTGAAGGGGCTATTGGTCTAGCAAGTGAGCTAGAGACGATAATCCAGGAGGAAGTATAAAAAATTTAAACCGATCAGGTCAATTAGATTTTTCAGAGGCTCGGTATGCTCCATTAGATCAAAAAGATTGGATAGTTCAGTCTATCTACTGTGAAATTATATTTCTCTTTAATTTATTCAAGAAAGGGCCTAATTAAAGTTGGAAAAAGAATTACTGTAGGAGTATTTGTGGGATAATGAAGAGGTTCATAAGCACTAATCCAGTAATCTATTTACGAAAAGTAAGAAATGGTAAGTCCAATAGAAAGAACAGGCCAACGGCCGTAATACTCCACGTGATGCTCTAAAATGATGGGAGCGATGCTGTAAATTAATAGGAGTGAGCTTCAAAGATAGGAGGACATCAGGGGTAGCATAAACCAGTAATCCAAACCATGAACCCTTATCTGATGTAGAATTCGATATGAAAACGATTACAAAACTCACACCATAAACCATGCATTGCAAATTACTAGACCAAACATATATGAGCTAGCTACATATTACATCCCATGTGATGCGGACATCCCGATTGGTCCGATTACACGATCACAAGCTAAAAAGATTAATCAACAGGTGAAATCGCTCCCAATTAAATTTGGCTTTAATTTACATGAGAATTGGCTACTACCTAATACTAGTATTTTAATTGGTCTCAGGGTTTTACATGAGGAGATGTTGGGATGCCGAAGCCAGAAGAAATCAGCCGAGCAAGAAAATCAAGCAAGTGCATGTGGACCGAGACAAAAGATAAAATGAAAGAATACATGCAAGTATCTATGTGCTACATGTGTGTGTTATATGCTGTAAGGATTGAGTGTCACTGCCTTTTGGAAAGTAATGGAGGAGAGAGAGGAGTTAATGTGGATTAATTTTGGCTATGTGCCATGTTTTTGGGCCAGACTTCTTTGAAGTAGCCATGTAATCAGAACCCAGGTCTAGTCAGTTGTATCACGTGCCATGTTTAAGTCCAAATAGTAGTATCACATGGATTCGGATCCATAGGAGTCGTATCACTTGGATTCGGATCCATAGGTTGAGTCGGCCAAGCTAGGGCCTTTAAATTCTGTAGTTGCGAACATTGTAGACAGACCACAAAAATCAATCTATTATTTTCAGAGAGCTATATGCTTGTTCTTTCTAGGGTTTGGTATACGATTGCAACCTAGAGGGGAATTGGACGTTCTCTACCTGTCGTTCTTGTGTTTCCTTGTCATTGGCCAGAGCGACGACACGTCTACTTGGTGGTCAGGTAGACGAGATCACGAGCGTGTGGTTGGATGAATTCTTTTGTCGCATGTTGCTATTCTAATAGTGGTTGGCGCCATTGATTCATCAGGTTGCACTGATCCAAATTATCTCCATCGATCCTATACCATGAAGATCGGGCAATTACCTTTATACCACTACCTTCCACAAAAAGTTTGTGACAGATATATCTCAATAGACTAAGAAAGTGGTTTAAAGAGATTTGGGTCAGTGGCCGGGTAGCAAAAAAAGGAGGCGAGCAAAAAAAAAGAAAAAAAGTGGAGAAGGCTGATTTGGGTGAGCGGTTCTAATCCATAAATTCAGTTTGAGTAACTAAAATTCTTGAGCAATCTTGTGCCCTCTATACTTATTATTGCAATTGGCTAGCATCTCTCCTAGTACTTGGTGCAAAATGAGATATTTAATTCTCAATTTTCAGGTCGTTTCTATTTAGCTCACTCCTTTGTTTGCATTGAGTCATATTGATCTTTGCGTGTGCGTTCATATACTTCACTTAAACATTTTGGATCAGCATTTAGGCAAAGTTAATCCATATTGGACTATTACTTAACTTAACAACATCAAGAATTTCAGATTGCATAGGTTGATATTTTCCTTCCAAGCTCCACATATAAGCCATTGTTATAACAGTGCTTGTGCAATGAATTCGCTTAATCTACCACCTTGTGTTGTCTACCATCACCAAAGTGCGTGCAACTCTTCAATTCCATCAAGGATGCATAAGAACTTCGGTTGGTAAGAGAAGGTGAGGTTGAGTGAATTTCACAAATAAAACTTTCCATATCCACATACATAGCTTGTCTTGTTATTTGCACTAACCATGGCAGGGAAAGAAGCAGAACAAACATATGTGACCTAGGCGGACCTTGAGAACTTCACGAATGATTTGAACACTCAGTTGAATGGCAACATGAGCATCTTGATGAGAGGGATACTAGAGGAGCTTCACAAAGAACGGGGCCCAATTGGTGTCCATGAAGGAGGTGTTGAGCTTGACGAGACCGACGAGGAGAGGGCTGCACGGTTTACTAGAGAAGCTCAAGCAGATCGAGCCACTACCAATGCGGTTAGACCACCCTTTCCCGGGTGTGGGAGAGGAGTTTTGGGTACTGACCATGTCCAATAGAGAGGCCGTGGCCGTGGATGTGGTTGTGGGCGCGGCGGTGCCACCCACATTGAGGACTTCGACGATGATTTTTGGCTACACCGCAACGACAACTACCAACACCATGGCCGTCGTCATGATGACCCACGCGTGGAGGAGAAATTTAGGAAACTCAAATTCACTATTCCCAAATTTTAAGGTGCTTTCGATCTAGATGCCTATCTCACATGGGAGCTCAAGGTAGATAAAATCTTCCGGATGCACAATTATTCGGAGGAGAAGAAGCTACACATGGGATCACTTGAGTTTGATTAGTATGCGTTGATTTGGTGGTTGCAAGTATTGAACAAAAGAGAAGATAATGGGGAACATCCAATTGCATTGTGGGCTAAAATTGTCGGGACCCCGGATTTCCGAACCCGGACCCTCTGTGTATTACTGCACTAGTCCCAGATCAAAGCTAGTGCACATAGTTTAACAGAAATGAATACATTACTAGCATCGTTTTATTACAATAATTGAGAGTACTGACCGAAAGGTCTCATTATTACAATTGAGGTTTCAAGACCTCGCACACACGAAATAAAACGGAAGCAAATGATAAACTCGATGAAGACCCATCAATACGCCACAGGTAATTGACTGGGGAAGCGCGACCTAGTACTCCGGAAATCCTTCGTCGAATCCGCAAGCGAAGTAGTCGTAGTCACCTTCTTGAGCTTCGTATTCCTCTGGGTATTATTTTTGAGTGCAGCGTGTGAGTACATAAAGTACTCCACAAGTCTTGGGAAAAATGCAATAGATGCAAAGCTTGACAAAGGAAGGCTATATGGTTCTTTTGCACAAAGCAATATTTTAAATTCAATTACTACTAATTATTTTCAAAGGCATCAATTTAACAAAGTAATTGTTTTAACAGAACTATCATTAATTTTATAGTGAAGGTTCCATCCACCAACACCAACTATAATTGATCAAGTTTAAAACTGCGGGTTCCATCCAGTCTCTCTAGCTCCAACTGCTAGGATACCCTTCCGAGAGTTCCCTCCGCTCTCGGAATACCAAAACTTTGATTTTAAAATAAAACCAGAAATCTACCATGTGAATGCATTCCTTTCCCGCCCTTGACCGTGGGCACGGCTATTCGAATAGTTTTACACTCTGCAGAGGTTGTACAACTTTACCCACAAGAGATAAATTATCCTAAAAGTCAACACGCTTCCTTTGGCATGAGACCCAGATAAAATATCACAGAGCCTTTACCTTACTCTAATCTAGCTAGATACCACCCGCTGAGGTTTCACCGCAGGTAGGCTAACCGCCGAACCAAGCCCCTCTTGCGCCATATGAGTACAGTAAATCCCTGTCCCTCATTGTGAATAACCAGTCCATCCCTGGCACCCACTTTCCACTGGTGGCACCTAAACTGGACTATCATAAGTTAGTTAGCTAGGTCGTACCCATATAGACTTGTGGTTGTACGGTTAATGCTCAGTCTGGACAAACACAAGCGTCGGTCCTTAATTGACTAGGGTGGAACATACACTTTACAAGATCTCGTGCTTACTGCACCAAACCAAACTAACCATCCACCCTAATCTAAACCAATTTCCACATTTTATTTTATTTTAAAGGAACAGTGGCAACTCTAATTACCACTACATTTCTAAACACAAGGGTATTTCAATAAATCATAATTTCCCAATTTTCAAAAATGTCCAAGGTATTAATTAGCAAGGCTAAGCATTATACTACCAATCTACTATTCATAAAGAGTAATAATAATCTCATTATTGAGACAAAGGAATTCTAGGGTGACAAGGGTACATGGCATTCAATTTCAACTGAGGGTATAACAAAATTGGAATAACTAATTACTTAAGTTTGAACTAAAGTTTTATGTAAATAGCAATGCACATAATTTAAAATAATTAAAACATTTCAAAATCATGGGTTCAAGATGATCAAAGGAGACTTGCCTTCTTGCACGCTCTCTGAGTCTTCCTGCTGCGGAGTGGAGAGATCTTCGACAACGTTGGATTCTATGCGCGAAAAGACAGGGCAACAAAACAAATAAATACAAACAAAATTCAAATAAAATTCAAAAATTCAAAAAGATGCCATATTTAGATAGATTATGATTTTAGGTGAATTTAGAAATTTGAACGGCTCAATTTGGAGTTACGATGAAGGAGAACGGGCTCCGGGAAGTTTAAATTCAGATAAAATGGAAAAAAGGGAATTTCTAGAATTATTTTCCTAAAGGAAAATCTGGATTTATGACGTCAGCAAGAATTTGATTTTCGGTCGATTTATTTTTCAACTGGAAAATAGGCTTTATGGCGTCAGCAGGCGTCATCCTAGGGGTGGGCCGACACTGACATGCGGGCCCAGGTCCATGGACCGAGTCCACGGGTGGAAGAAGGCGCTGAGGTGGCGGGGGTTTGAGGTGGCGCTGACGGGGGCGGGACGCGCCGAGGTGGCCAGGGACATGGCACCACGTGGCTGCCACGTGGGCATTGAGGCAGCGCCGGCCGGAGGGCACACGGAACGCGGCGGCGCGGCGCGCTCCGGCACGGGGCGGCGGCGGCGCGCGGATCGGGAGAGGAGATCACGGCGGTCTCGCTTTACTTGGCGCGGAGCTCAGCGGGCGCGGAGAAGGCCGCGGCGAGGCAGCGGCGGCGCGCTCGGGTTCAACGGCACGGCGGAGCTCCGGTGGCGCTCGAGCCGAGCGGAGGCGGGAGCTGCGCACGGGCACAGGGAGGCCGAGGGAGGTGGCGGCGGGGCGCGAGGATGCCGGAGGCGGCCGCAATTCCTCGCCGGAGGAGCTCCGACGCTCGGAAGCTCGGGCGCACGGCGCGAGGGCGAGGAAGAGCTCGGGAGGGAGAGAGGAGCGGAGGGGGAGGTGGAGCGAGGAGAGGGGAGGCCGAGGGCGGTATTTATAGAGGTCGGGGAGGGGCACAGCGCCGGGGATTTCTCGCCGGTGGTCTCGGTGGCTGGCGGCGATTGTGGGGACGAAAAGGGGAAAGCGGCGCGGGGAAGGGGGGATTCGGGCGCGGGGATGGCGGGGCCGGGTCGGGGGAGAAAGGAAGGGGATCCGGTCGACCGAAAGGGCGGCGGGAATGGCGGCGGCGAAGGCGCGGCCGAGCGGGAGGAGGAAGAAGGGGCGCGGGGAAGAGGAGCGGGAGGGCTGACAGGCGGGCCCGGGCGGTCAGAGAGAGCGGGGGCGCGGGCGGCTGACGGGCGGGGTCCAGCGGTAGAGAGAGAGCGGGGGAGAGAGGGCGTGGGCGGCCGGATGGGGATCGGGCGGTCCGGGAGCAAAGAGGGGCGGACGGGGAGGATGAACCGAGCGCGTGGGGGCGGGAGGATCCCGGCCACCCACGTGGCGAGCGGGGAGGCGGGGTAGGCGGGATCCGGGTGGCGGCGTGGGCGGATCTGGGTCGTCCATGTGTCGTCCGGAGGGAGGGGGTTGGATTTTTATTTTTAATTTTTGATTTTGATTTTCAGAAAAGGCTAGAAAATTCAATAAAGCTCAGAAAAATATGAAATAAATTCCAACAATTCCAGAAAAATACACAGAAGTTCCTGGAGACATTTTGGACTCAATAAAAATACTTCCAACTAATGTTGGTATTTAACTTTCATATTTGAAATACTTTTTAATTTCAAACATACATTTTTAAATTCCAGAAAATCCAGGAAACCAGATAAGAGCCAAATAAATCCAAATAATTAATTTGAACTAGGATTTTTATAGAAACTCAAAATATTATTTTATTTAATAATATTTTTAGAATTTACTTAAAATACGTTTCAAATCTAACTTTTTCAAAAACAGAAATTCAGGGCAAATCCAATTAAACTCAAATAATTTAAAATAATTAATTTGAAATTAAATTTTTCAGAAAGCGAATTTTTGGGATGTTACAAAAATGAGGTAGAGCACGTTTTATTCCTAATACTTATAAACATGATCTTTTTGATAAACTGCAGAATTTGAGATAGGGAGGTCGCTCGGTGGAGGAATACTACAAGGATATGGAGCAAGCAATGAATAGGGCACATGTGCACGAAGATAAAGAGCAAACACTTGTGTGTTTTCTATTTGGTCTAAACAAAAACGCTAAACGCATTGTGTAATATGAGCTTTACAATACTGTTGCTGATTTGATGCATCAAGCGACCAAGGCGAAGAATTAGCTATTAGAAGATTTAAAACTAGCACCAAGGATAGCATATTTTAATTTGAAAGATCCATCATCATCCTCTAATGCCACCAAAGCACGTTTCAATTTGGGATGAGGTATATTTTCAGCTAGTACTAATTCAAATACTAATGCTTGTTCTTCCTCAATTGCAAAAACAGCACCACACCAAGTGAGAAGAATGCTACTCCACCCCCTACATCTTCAATTGGGGCTACAACAAAGAGTAGAGAAATTCAATGCTTCAAGTGTTTGGGCGTGGATATATTTCTAGAGAGTGTCCCAACAACCGAGTTATGCTTGTGATGGAAGATGGAGAGTATGAATCTGGAAGTGAAGATGAGGTTGACCATAGTCATGAAATGGAGAGATATGAGGATGCATCGGATGACAATGAAGAGGTTGATGTGTTGAATTATGAAACAGGAGAGGCATTAGTTGTCACCAAAAATTTGTGCATGCTTGCACAAGAAGGAGATGCATATCCATAGCGATTCAATTTGTTTCAAACACAAGTCAAGGTAATTAACAAGATAATCAAACTTATTATTGATGGTGGTAGTTGTCATAACTTGGCTAGTGTTGAATTATGTGAGAAGCTTGGCTTAAAGATGCTGAAACATTCATATCCATATCATGTGCAATGGTTTAGCGAATGTAGGGATGTGAAGGTTCAATTTGTGGTGCATGTTACTTTCAAGATTGGTGATTATAAGGACACCGTTGAGTATGATATGGTGCCTATGACAGTGTGCCATTTGCTATTGGGAAGCCCATGGCAATATGATAGAAGTATGCAACATGATGGCCGTTCCAATAGATATGCTTTTAAGTGGAAGGGAAGACAAAGGAGCTTAATCTAATGACTCCTAGCCAAATACATGCTGAATTTCAGCAAAGGAAGCTTGATGAAAATGAGGGTAAAAAAAAGAAAAGAGAGACTTCTACACATTGGTGAGTGAGAATTACAAGCCAAATATGAGAGGAAAATGTAATAGTGAGAGAGGGATGGTTATGTTAGCCACAAAATCAGATTTTAGAGATGTGAGCAATGACCTATCAAGGATGCACTTTGTGCTTGTGTACAAAGATGCAACTGCATTGATTTCAACTCATGACTTAACCTCTCTTTCTAGTGGTGTTTTCTTTCTTTTGCAGGCATTTGATGACTTGTTTCCGGAGGAGATACCAGTGGGACTTCCACCATTGCACGGAATAGAGCATCAAATTGATCTAGTTCCCAGTACGTCACTTCCAAACCGTCCACCATACTGCACCAATCTGGAGGAAACCAAAGAAATTCAGTGCCAAGTACAAGAGCTATTTGAGAAAAGGTACGTACACAAAAGTCTTAATCCTTGTACTATCCCTGTAATTTTTGTTCCTAAGATAGTTGGTACATGAAGAATGTGTGCCGATTGTCATGCCATTAACAACATCACTATTAGATATTGTCATCCTATTCCTAGGTTAGATGATATGCTAGATGAACTTAGTGTTGCTGTTATATTCACTAAAATTGATTTGAGAAGTGGATACCATCAAATTAGGATAAAACTTGGTGATGAATGGAAGACTGCTTTCAAAACAAAATTTGAATTATATGAGTGGTTAGTAATGCCTTTTGGTTTAACTAATGCACCTAGTACATTCATGCGATTGATGAATCATGTTTTAAGAGCATTCATTGGCAAATTTGTTATGGTATACTTTGACGATATATTAATTTATAGCAAAATGATGGATGAACACATTGATCATATTAGATAAGTGCTAGAAGTGCTTAGAAGTGAGAAATTATATGCTAATTTGGACAAATGCACTTTTTGCACTGATAAAGTTGTGTTCTTAGGCTATGTTGTTTCTGGACAAGGCATTGAGGTAGATGAATCTAAAACTGAAGCAATTAAGAATTGGCCTACACCTATGAATGTTAGTCAAATTAGAAGTTTTCATGCTCTTGTTAGCTTTTATCGTTGTTTTGTTAAAAATTTCAGCACCATTGCTGCCACATTAAATGAGTTAACTAAAAAGGGCGTTGTGTTTGAATGGGGTGCATCATAGGAAATCGCTTTTCAAGAACTAAAGAAACGATTAATTAAAGCACCATTACTCGCTTTGCCTGATTTCACTAAGACTTTTGAAATTGAATGTGATGCTAGTGGAATAGGTATTGGTGGTGTTTTAATGCAAGAAGGGAAACCGGTAGTATACTTTAGTGAGAAACTTTGAAGTGCACAATTGAACTATCCTGTGTGATAAAGAATTGTATGCTTTGGTGCGTGTGCTTGAAACTTGGCCTAAAAAATTTGTTATTCACTCTAATCATGAAGCTTTGAAATATTTGAAAAGCCAAGCTAAACTAAATCATAGACATGCTAAGTGGGTAGAATTCATTGAAACTTTTCCATATGTTGTTAAATATAAGAAAGAAAAAGAGAATGTGGTAGCTGATGCTTTATCTAGAAAGAATGTGTTTTTAACTCAATTGGAAGTAAAGGTACCCGGATTAGAGGGCTTGAAAGATTTATATGCTTCTAACCATGAATTTTTAGAACCATATTCTAAATGCAAAGATGGGAGAGGGTGGGATAACTTCCATGTTCATGATGGGTTCTTATTTCGTGCTAACAAATTGTGTGTTCAAGATTCGTCCATGCATTTGCTTTTGTTGCAGGAATCTCATGCAGGAGGATTGATGGGACACTTCGGGAGAGAAAAGACCTTCATGATGTTGAGCGATCACTTTTACTGGCCTAAGATGAGGTCTGATGTCGAAAGGTTTGTACAACATATGTGATATGCCATAAAGCGAAACTAAACTTAATCCACATCGTTTGTGTACTCCACTTCCTGTTCCTAGCGCACTTTGGGAGGATAATAGTATAGACTTTGTGTTAGGATTGCCTAGGACTAAGAGGGGGAGGGATTCAGTTTTTGTCGTTGTGGGTAGATGAGAGACCATGTGGTTGTGACCCCATGTGTATGATGAGTAATTGACATAGGTTTAGGTCAGTCGAGTTTGGTTTGAGTGGTTCGGACCATGTCGTTGCACGGTGCAATCGGCCTCGGTTGGACTTGGTCAAACTTGGTCAAATTGGTTAGAATGCTTATTATGATAATTTGACAGGTTTGGGCTCCAACATGAGTAAGTATGATTTGTGATGCTATTATGTTTTAATGTATCGAGCGGTGCTATTTGATGTGTTTCTTGTTTATGATGACTGCAGGATGTCGAAGCGGAGTCGTGGTGAGACACAAGGTGACCGGACAAGACACAGGCGGTGTCGAGGTCAGAACGGCCGGATGTGTTGAAGATGGCAAAGACTCGATGTGGTTGCGAGTCTTGGACGACAAGGAGCGCGGAAGCTTCCCGGAAGGTGCAGGAGGGGCGTTTCGGGAAAAACGCAAGGCTACACAAGCGGGAGTCGGTTCCGTTCGGGTCTAGCGGGCGTAACGGGGTGAAGACCCATTAGCCAAGGGCTATAAATAGACATGAGGGGCTACATGCCCTCTCAATGCTTCCAAGGGGTTTATAAGGTTTGCTTTAGTCAAAATGGTCTTTAGAGAGTTGCTTTGGCTTTAGGCTTTAGTTCGTGAGGCTTTAGTGGTTAAGAGCAGGAGGGACAGAGGGTTCTGTTGGCCTCTTCGTAGCTTTCTCTGGTTGTGTCTTCTCTCCAAGCAAGCATGTAGTGTGGGTGTTCTTGTGATTGGGAGAGGGAGAGGATGGATTGAGAGTCTTGTAATCATTCCTCTTGTTCTAATGTCCATGCATATCGGGACTCCTATGTAATCCTTGCTTGATTGAAATGAAATTTCTAAAGTTTTCTCTCGTGCAGCCTCTCTGTTCTTCATTCTTCATCTGGGTGATTTTCCTCTTTTTGTGATTTGGAGTTGTTTCTTGGTGGGAAGGCCCAAAATGGGTTGCTCTATGTTGGGATGATGCCTCAAGATCATTTGATCGACTTTTCCCAAGAGCAAATCGCATTTAATCTCAGATTTGGTTTTTGGGCTATCTCTGTTCATCCCTTCGTTTCTAGGGTTTTCTTGGTCCCCTTTTATTTTCCTCATGAGATGACCTGAGATTTGGTCTGGAGAGTCCTGTGACCTTTGCTAATCTAGCTACAAAAGCTCATGATCAATGATTCAATGATTTGGGAGAAACTTGGATTTTGGTGTTGCCTCTGTAAGTTTTCCAAGTTTTTCTAGGGTTTGGTTCAAATCTTGTTTCCTTCTTTGAGATGGCTTGAAACTTGACTTGTAGAGTCCAGTAGCTATTGCTAGTATATCTGCAAAGTCTCTTGGCCAAAGGATCAAAGTTGGAATGGCAATTTGAAATTTTGTTGTGGCTCTCTTTAATTTTCAGTTTTGGGGACAAATCTGAATTTCTTGAGCTATTGTTGATTCTTCTTGTTGAGTGTTGTCCCTCAGCTATTTAGAATAGGTTTATTCGCTGTTGGCAAAGGGAAATTGTCTACAAGTCTTTTAATTGGTCAAAATCTCAATTCTTGAGTCCTTCAGCGCAGAAGTTTCAGGGAATCCGGTCTGACCGGGCTTTACTTGGCGGTCAGACCGGTCGGAAGCACCGGTCAGACCGGCAACATTCAAGCGGTCAGACCGGCGGCTAAATAGCGGTCAGACCGCCCAGTCACTTGCGGTTTGACCACCCCTGCTGCCTTTTGGTCTAGTTGGTCACTGCCTTTTTAGTCTTTGGTCTTCGTTCTTGATCCTTCTTTCCTTGATGAGTTGAAGTTTTCCAGAGTCCTAGTTTCCATGAGTTTCTAGTGGGTTTGATCATTTTCTTCATAGCTCCTCATAGCTATCGAAGAGAATAGTCTTTTGGTAGATACTGTTGGGGGTAAGTTTTAAAAGTTGACATTCACCCCCCTCTGTCGCCATTTCGGTCCAACAATTGGTATCAGAGCCGGTTAGCTCTTTTCAATAGATCTTAACCGGTCTCAAGAGCCATGGCGACGGACAAGTACTCGACCAAGCCCCTGATTTTCGATGGGGTTGATTACCCCTTCTGGAAGAGCCAGATGGAAACTTATATCTAGGCTCAGGGGTACGCTATCTGGCGCAAGGTCAAGGTCTGGTTTGAGGTTCCTGCCGATGAGAACATCAATGCTGGAAATATACATGATGTTGAGGCAAACGCTAAGGCAAGGAACATCATTATCCAGGGCCTAACTCTTGAGCATATAGCACTCTAATTTGACTCAATATTAGCTTCTTGGTTCCGCTTAGCTTATTGACATGGTTTGCATCATCCTTGGATATCTCTTGTTAGAGTTTGATCATGGATGACTTGACATGTTTGGAAACTGCACTAAATTTCAGATTGTCATTTATCTTGCTTAGCTGGTTTATATATATCTTGTCATGATCTAGATAGTCTTTTATTGAGTTATGGCTTGATGTAATACATTATGGTCAAATTGGATAATTCTCATGGCTCTAAATGCTTAGAATAAACAAACTTCAGCCATATTCATCCATTGGCATGTCATATTCTCTCTTTTGCATTCTTAATGCGTTTATTGCCAAAAGGGGGAGAATAGGGAAGAAAAAGCTAGTTGGGATCATTTTAGAGCTTTGGAGAACAATTTGCTCTTTCAGTTGTTGCTATAGTGTTCCTTCCATCGACATGGTCATTAGCTTCACTTCTTTCTTTGGACCATGTTGGATTCTTCAAACTCAAACTCAACTTTGCGCTTTTTTGGAGTTTGTCAATATACTCATCAAGGGGGAGGTTGATGGACCATGTGGAGGTGACCACATGTGAATGATGAGTAATTGACATTGGTTTAGGTTAGTCGAGTTTGGTTTGAGTGGTTCGGAGTCGAGTCGTTGCGTGGCGCAATCGGGCTCGGTCGGATTTGGTCAAACTTGGTCGTATGGGATTAGGAAGCATATACTGATAATTTGATAAGTTTGGACTTCGGCATGGTAAGTGATGTTATTTACGCTTTCATGTATCGAGCGGTGCTATTTGACGTGTTTCTTGTCTGTGTGGCTACAGGACGTCGAGGCGGAGTCATGGCGAGACACGGTAGACACGGTGGCGCTGAGGTCAGAACGGCCGGGATGTGTCGAAGACGACGTGGACTCGAGGTGGTTGCGAGGCGTGCGAGGCAAGGAGCGCGGAAGCTTCCCGGAAGGTGTAGGAGGGGCGAAACGGGAATTTCGCGAGGCTGCACAAGCGGGAGCGGGCACCGTTGGACTTAGTGGGCGTAACGGGGCGGAGACCTGTAACATCCCAAAATTTGGCTTTCTGGAAAAATTTAAATTCAAATTAACTATTTTAAAGTAATTGGATTTTACTTGGCTTTTATTGATTTTCTGGATTTTATTTCAAAATTTAAAGAAAGAAAATGCATTTTAAATATTTTATTAAAGCCAAAAAGGAAAATATTATTTTTCCTAGCCTTTCCTAAATTTTTAATTATTATTTGAGAATTTTCTAGAATTTAAAATCAATTTTCAAAGTTAAAAAGTATTTTATAAAATTATTAAATTCCAATCTGAAATTAAAATTATTTTTAATAAGTCTAAAATGCTTCCAGGAATATTTTAGGATTTTTCTGGAATTTTTAGACATTAAATATTATTTTTCCAAGCTTTTATAAAGTTTCTAGTAATTGCTGAAATTTATTCCGAAAATAAAAATCTAATTAATCCTATTCCGCCACGTGTCGCTCTCAGATTAAATCCATCTCTCTCCACGTTTTAATCCTAGCCATCCACCACAACTTACCCCTTCATAAAATCTAAAGGCCATCATCAACTCACTGCCACGTGTCGCGAATCCGACGGCCCGTACCCCTTCACTAACTCTCACTCTCTATGACACATGGGACCCATATGTCATAGCCTTCTTCAACCTCACCTTCTTCCTCCTCCCGCCCTCTCTCTCCACCTCCATTAAACCGAAAATCAAGCTTTGATTCCGGCCGTTTTACTCGCTTTAATTCCCGAATAAAGAGTGGAAACGGATGCCCTATTACTCCCCTCCATTCATCCGGCCGTTTCCCCTCTTTTATTTCCTTTAATCACGGTTTGCATTAACTCCGGCAAAGCTCCAAAAATCCGGCCACCCCTCCTCCCCTTGCCTATAAATACCGCCCTCCCCTCGCCCTCCCTCACCACCGCCTCCCACCGCCTCCCACCGCCCCTCTCCTCCTCTTTTCGGCCGCCTCCCGGTGCCCCACCGCCGGCCACCCAAACCCCGCCGCCACCACCTCCAAGCTCCACCACCGCCGCCTCCTAGCGCGCCGCCGCCCCGCCTCCTCATCCGCCGCGGTGCGCCGCGCGCTTCCTCACCCGCGCCGCCGTTCGCGCCCTCCGCCGATCGCCGGTCACCGGCAAGCCGCGGCCGGCCACCTCCGTCGCGGCTACGCGTGCGCCGCGTGGCTGCGGTTGTGCCGCGTGGGCGGCCACGTGGCCGCCACCTCGCGCCAGCATGGCGCCATGTGGCCGGTGTGCCACGTCGGCGAATCCCGTGGTCAGTGGATCCGGTTCACGGTAGACCGGACCCACCGGTCATTCAAATATGTTTTCCCGCTCAGAAAATTCGAAAATTGATGACGTCATAAATAGCATTTTTCAGTGCAAAAATAATTCCCGAAAGCCGGCTTTTTCCTTTTTCCCTCCTTTTAATCTTTCGGAAGCCATAACTTTCTCGTTTTAACTCCGTTTGAGCCCATTCAAATTTCTAAATTCATCAAAAATTTCAAACTATCCATTTCTTCCATCCTTTCAAATATTTGAAATTTATTTGATATTTCAAATATTTAAATTTCAAATTCCAATACCTAGTTTAAATTCAAAGCCTTAGTTCCATTCCAAATTCTCTGTGCACTTTCAAAATTCAAATTCAAATCTTGCAAACTCTCCATAAAATTCATTCTATTTTCCTTGGTCCCAATATTGTCTTAGTAATTTCTTTTCCCAACCGATCTTCCAGATATTCGTTCTCCCTCGTGTGAACCCCAAATCCGCTGAATCTTTCTCCTAAATTCGTAAGAAATCATAAACTTCCTTCCAGTATATATATTATATTTGAGATTTTATTTGTGTTTATTTGTTCGTTTGTTTTGCCGTTTCGCACGTAGAACCCGACATTGCCGAAGATTTCGTCGAGTCGCAGCAAGAAGAACCAGTCAGCACTCAAGAAGGCAAGTCTCCTTTGATCATCTTGAACCTATGATTTCGAAATGTTTTAATTATTTTAAATTATGTGCATTGCTATTTATATAAAATATTAGTTCAAATCTTAAGGGTTAGTTAAACCAACCTTGTTATTAGGGGTGGAAAAAAAGCTCGTTAGTGGGCTCGTTGGCTCGGTTCAAAATTGCTTCAATTATACTTGTTAATTGGTTAAACATTAAAATGAGTTGATTTCAAATGAATTTGAATTTTGCTCAAGCTCGGCTCGGCTCGGCTCGTTAGCTCGTTTCTAAAAATACTTTTAAATTATCCGTAAAATGATATTAAATCAAAATATGCCAATTTTAGAAAAAGCTCGATAAGACGAGCAGTTGGCTCGATATCCACCCCTACTTGTTATACCCTCTATTGAAATTGAATGCCATGTACCTTTGTCACCCTAGAATTTCATTTGTCTCAATAATGAGATTATTACTGAATCTTTGTGAATAGTGGAATGGTAGTATAATGCTTAGTCTCGCTATTTAATACCTTTGAAATCTTGAAAATGGGAAATTATGAATTATTGTAATACCCTTGTTTTTATAAAGTTAGTGGTAATTGGAGTTGCCACTGTTCTTTTAAAATAAACTAAAAAGTGAAAATTGGTTTAGATTAGGGTGGATGGTTAGTTTGGATTGCTGCAGGAAGCACGAGAACTTGTAATGTGTATGTTCCACCCTAGTCAATTAAGGACCGACGCTTGTGTTTGTCCAGACTGAGCATTAACCGTACAACCACAAGTCTATATGGGTACGACCTAGCTGACTAACTTACGATAGTCTAGTTTAGGTGCCACCAGTGGAAAGTGGATGCCAGGGATGGACTGGTTATCCACAGTGAGGGACAGGATTTCTTCAGACTCATATGGCGCAAGAGGGGCTTGGTTCGGGCGGTTAGCCTACTGCGGTGAAACCTCGGCGGTGGTATCTAGCTAGATTAGAGTAAGGTAAAAGCTTTGTGATATTTTATCTGGGTCTCATGCCAAAGGAAGCGTGTTGACTTTTAGGATAATTTATCTCTTGTGGGTAAAGTTGTACAACCTCTGCAGAGTGTAAAACTATTCGAATAGCCGTGCCCACGGTCAAGGGCGGGCAAGGAATGCATTCACATGGTAGATTTCTGGTTTTGGTTTTAAAATCAAAAGTTTTGTATTCCGAGAGTGGAGGGAACTCTCGGAAGGGTATCCTGGCAGTTGGAGCCAGAGAGGGTGGATGGAACCCGCAGTTTTAAACTTGACCAATTGTAATTGGTTGGCTAGTGTTGGTAGATGGAACCTTCACTAGAAAGTTAATGATAGTTTCTGCTAAAACATTTACTTTATTAACTTGATGCCTTTGAAAATAATTAGTAGTAATTGAATTTTAAAATGTTGCTTTGTGCAAAAGAACCATATAGCCTTCCTTTGTTAAGCCTTGCATCTATGCATTTTTCCCAAGACTTGCGGAGTACTTTATGTACTCACATGCTACACTTAAAAATAAACCCCAGAAGAACATGAAGCTCAAGAAGGTGATTACGACTACTGCTTCGCTTGTGGCTGTGATGGATTCTTCCCGGAGGACTAGGTCGCGCTTCCCCAGTCAACTGCCTGTGGCATATTGATGGGTCTACTTTGAGTTTACTTTGCTTCCGCTGTGTTTTGATTGTGCGAGGTCTTGAAACCTCCAATGTAATAATGAGACCTGGTGGTCAGTACTCTTTATATTTGTAATAAATACGTTGTTGGTCATGAATCATTTCTGTTTAACTGTGTGCACTAGCTTTGATCTGGGACTAGTGCAGAAATACACAGAGGGTCCGGGTTTGGAAATCCGGGGTCCCGTCAAGACCCGTTAGCCAAGGCTATATAAAGGATTGGAGGGGCTGCATGCCCACTTGAGCACTTCAAGGGTTTTTAGGGTTTCCTTTAGTCAAAATGAGCTTTAGGGTTTGCTTTGGCTTTAGGCTTTAGTGGTTGGAGGAGGCAGAGTGTGCTCCCTGTGTGTCTCCTTCGATGCTTTCTTGAGTGTGTCCCCTCTTCTCCAATCATGTAGTGTGGAGTTCTTGAGATGGAGAGGGAGATGAGTGATTGAGAGTCTTCTAATCACTTTCTTGTCCTAATGTCGAGTGGTATCGGGACATATCTGTATTCCATTTGCTTCAATGAATGAAATCCCAAAAGTTTGATTACCGTGCTCCTCTCTGTTCTTCGTTCTCTATTTTGACTGATTTCTGGATTTTCTGAGTTTTGAGTTGTTTCTTGTTGGGAAGGCCGAAAATGGGTTGCTCTAGGTTGGGATGTTACTCCAAGATCATTTGATCGAATTCCCATGAGCTAACCCCACTTTAATCTCAGATTTTCTCTCTTGCCCTCCTCTGTTCTTCATTTGTGATTTCTAGGGTTTGAGATAGATTTCGATTCCTCTTGAGAGAAGGCCTGATTTCTGGTCTGAGTAATCCTCTTGCTATTGCTAACATATTTGCAAAATCTTATTAGCAAAGGATTTGAGACCATGGAGTAATTTGTGTTTTTGGCTCTCTCTCTGAAGCTTGCAGTCATTACTAGGGTTTGGAGTAATCCTTTGATTTCCTTCTTGGCTTGAGTTGATTTCTGGTCTGGAAGGTCCCTTTGCTATTGCTAATATTCTCCCAAAGTTTCATGTGCAAGGGATAAAGGGTTTGGAAAAATTTTGATCTTTTAGGGGAGTCTCTGTACTTTTCAAGTCCCTGGGGATTTTTTGAATTTCTTGTAATTTTGTGTTGCCTTCCAGTTGTTTGGGGACTCTATTATGTTGAGAATAGCTCCTTGGTGTTTGGGTCTGAAGAGGATTGAAGGAATTTTCTTTTTCACTTGAGTTAAGCTTTTCTCTGAAAATTCAGGCTCTGAGTCGAGCTGCCGGCCTCTATTTCAGGCATAACCGGTCTGACCGGTTAGTGACCTACGATCAGACCACAACACACCAGGCGGTCAAACCGCCATTCTTGAACCAGTCAGACCGGCCGAGCAGCGGTCAGACCGCCCCATGACCAGCGGTCTGACCGCCCTTACCTCTTTTTGCTGGTATGCCCCTTGGTGTTTTTTTCTTTAGTTCTCTAGGTGGCTCTCCCTGGTTTTTAGGTGTAGGTTTCTCCTGTTCCTCCTGTTAGGGCTTGCTCAAGTATGTGAATCTTTTTTTATAGCACATCATTGCTATTGGAAAAAATTTTGATGAGAGAGCTCCTCGTTGCTTGGTTGGAGTTATTTTTGAGTTCTTGTTGCCCTCTGCATAGCTCTGTAGCTACTGGGGAGATATTCCTGTTGTGAGTACTATTAGGGGGTCAAGATTTGAATCGATTGACATTCACCCCCCCTCTGTCACCTTTTCGGTTCAACAATTGGTATAAGAGCTGGTTAGCTCTAATCAATAGATCTTAACCGGTCTCAAGAGCCATGGCGACGGACAAGTACTCGACCAAGCCGCTTGTTTTCGATGGCATCGATTACCCCTTCTGGAAGAGCCGAATGGAGACATACATCCAGGCCCAGGGGTACGCCATCTGGCGCAAGGTCAAGGTCCGGTTTGTTGTTCCTGCCGATGAGAACATCAATGCCGGGAACATAGCTGATGTTGAGGCGAATGCTAAGGCAAGGAACATCATCATTCAGGGCCTGAGTCGCAGTGAGTTTGACCGCATATCTCATCTTTCGTCCGCCTTCGATATCTGGGAGACCCTCGATGCATACCATGAGGGCACCACCTAGATTAAGACGATGCGACAGGACCAATTCAAGCGGGAGTATAACAAGTTTGAGATGCTTGCTGGTGAGTCTTTAGATGAGTGCTTTGCGCGTTTTCACAAAATCTTGAGCAACCTCCGGGCCGTCGGTCTCACATACTCCGACTCGGATAATGCTCGACAGATGCTCACTGCACTTGATCTGCGGGTTTGGGAGATGAAAGTGACCACCATCAAAGACACGATAGACCTCTCGACCTTGACTCTTGACGCGCTGTACTCGCACCTCAAGACTCACGAGATTGACATTGTCTCTCGTAGGTCGAAGTCACAGTCGATGGCCTTGGTCACCGATCCCGTTTCTTCTTCTGTGTAACATCCCGAAAATTTGAAAATTAAAATATGAATTTCTTGAATTATTTTTGCAGTAAATTTTATTGGAATTTGGATTTTTGTAGTAATTTCTGAACTTGGAGGAGGTTTCAAGTTTCTACGAATTCATGAAGGACAAATACAAACATTAGTAATGCCAAAAAGAAATGTGCAAATAAATATATAAATAAAATAAATAAATAAATATATATATATATATATACATACATAAACTATACAACTAAAATCAATATTAACATTAGAGCTACAAACTAACAAAAGGGGATTTTGGACATCAAGCTCAAGTAATTAAAAATTTGAAATGCTAACATTTTCCTATTTCTCCTCTCCCTTCCATGTGGGCCCACTCCTATTTTTCTCTCCCTCCCTAATTTCTCCTCTTCTCTTTTCCTCTGCGCATGGGCCCAGCCTACCCGCGCCCCCTTTTCTTCTTCCTTCGCAGCCTCACGGTGGCTCTTCCTCCTCCATTCATTTCTCCTTTCTTTACTCACTCCCCCGTGCTGTTTCTTCCTGTGCTCCCGCCGCGCTCGCGTCAGCGACGCCTACCGCCGCCCTGCCTCCCTCTGCGCCGAACTGCCCCCGTCGCGGACCACTGTGCGCGCACGTCGCGCCCTACCATGCCTCCCGTCGCCTCATGCCCACGCCGCCGTCCCGTCCCGTGCACTGCTCCCAGGTCTCCGGCAACAGCCTCGTCACAGTGGCCTCCCTCTGACGCTATAAGTAGCAGCCCGGCCGTCTCCATTGCGTCTGCACCCCTCTTCTTCCTCCCCCACCTCCTTTTTCCTTTGCCGCCGTGAGCCGCCATTGTCACTCCTCGCCGATTCCGCCGCTCCGGCCATCCACTCCACGAACCAACAGCATTACGGTGTGTCTGTACCTCTTCTCTTCACCCTCTTCAAGTCAATTGAGAATTGGTTCATCAGAGCTTGCGCAACGGCCATCTTCCCCGTCGCCGGCCGAAATCGCCGCCGCCCGCGCCATCTCCTCCTCGGTTGGTCTCTCCTCGATTCCTCGCTTGGGGAGCAACCTCTCGACGCCACGAACCTCCTCCGACAGTCGCTGGAGCTTCTCCCCCGCTCCAGCCCGCTGGCACCGTGGGCTCCCCTTGCGCCACCACCGGCCATAGCCGCCGGCCCACCTCGGCTCCCCTCCGGCCACACCCGCAACATAGAAATTGGAGTCCGGAAGAATCAAGGAGCAAGCGAGGCCGAGGTTAAAGTAAAGATAAAGACCCGAACCTCAAGATCGACAAATGATAAAGCTTTGAGTGAGCTCAAGACCGCGGTGAACCGCGCCAGGCGAGTCAATACTTTGATCATGTTGATCCTATGTTTTTGCAAATTACTTTGTTTTAAATTATCAAATTGCATGCTGTTAATTTATATGCAAATACATGCTTATTTTAATATTCTAGTTATGTGCCAATTGTTTACCTTGAATAATATTACTCCTCCTTGGAATATTTGAATATGTGAACTTTGTCGCCCTAGTAAATATATAATAGTAACATTTCGTGAATAAGTCTCTAAATATATGCTATGCTTAGTATTGTCTAGGTATTCATGGGCGTGAAAGCGCCCAAGCATCACTTTTACTCATGAGAAATTGATTTGGGCAGTCATGGTGGGAATGACTGATATATGTTGGTATGATTACTTTATGTTCCCAAAAACCCCAACATGCTTAAATATCTGGGCGGACTAGTTCGAGTGTGTGAATATGTGGTGCAGTGGAAGCACAAAGTGTATTATTGGTAGACCGCCCAGATAACCCTAAGGACCGAATCTTGTCATGTCACCCGTGTAAAACAGTACAACCACAAGTCTGTAAAGTACAACTTGGCTAAGTAGATTTATCGAAAACTCTGGACTCATCTCACTAATAGGGGGAAAGAAGTAATTATGCAGGGGCATGGGAAGGCCTAAAGGGACACCGAGTGGAGGGTGAAGTTTTCCAGCTGTCCTAACGTTGCGGGAAGTGGAGCCCGGCTGCGTTAGTGGCTGTGGAAAACATCCCGTGCAACATATGGGACCCACCGCAAGTGGGCAGTCTCCCATAGGGGTGAGATGATAAAAGAGTCTAGATACTTTGAAAAGTCACTGTGATGGTCTGCTCAACCACATGACTAAGGAATCGTGTGGGGCAATGAGTTGATTGTCTCTTGTGGTGAAAGTGTACAAACTCTGCAGAGTCAAAACTATTCGAATAGCCGTGCCCACGGTCAAGGGCGGACATGGGAACTTAACCAGATATAGTTCTAATTCAAAATGTTTTGTGGGTGGGATGGAAAAGTGGAAGGGCGATGGACTGCCCTGGTTTGGAATTGTCCTGGGTGTCGTCCCAGTGGTAAGTTAAGCGGCTATAACGCTGAAGAAAATGCTATATGGTGCGGATGCCATGTAACGGTGGATGGAATCTGGATCGCTACTATTATTGCATTCTCTTGAACATTATGTTTTTGTTCAAAACTGCTAGGTCTCAGGGAATTTTTATGTATCATATTTCGAAAGTAAAATGTTTTCTCTTCTCACAAAATAAAATATAGGGGAAAATAAATAGAGTCGGGAATAATGGAGATGGAAGTTTGTGGTAAAAACATAAATATATTGGTGGACTCATGTCGATTATAAAGAGAAAACGATAGTGTGGATTCTGGGAAAAATGAGCTCAAATGGATTTCTAGACTAGGTAGATGATTTATATGATCTTTGGAGTATTAGGAAATGCAAAGATAATGGTTGGATTACAACACTAATAATTTAAATTTCTTGGGAGATATTGGCGATAATGGAATTAATCAGATTGGATTATATACTAGACGGATGAATAGGATTTCTGAGAATATTGGAGGAATCATAACAAGTAGTGGATTATAATCTTGATAATTGTATTCTCGGTGGATGTATACTAGTGAATCGTAGATTTGATCATTAGTGTATTTGGTAGAGGTATACTAGTGAATTAGTTAGTGATGGATAATGGAAAATGAGATTGATTATTAGAAGAATGAATTATGGTTTTGGATCAATAACGAAAAGGATTGAATAGGAATGATTTTGGTGGATATAAAATCAATGGTGTTAGTTAATCATTGGAATTCAGAGATGAAGAGTTGATGAAAAGAAATTTCAAGATTTGATTATTAGGAATTTAGAGCACAGAAGATATTGGTGGTTTCAAAATGATTAATGACCCTAGCTGTTTGGGGTTTTAGACAGCGATTGATCGGTGGATTATATAATTTATGATACTCGTTGTTTGGGGATTTAGGCGGTAATTGATTAGAGGATTGTATAATTGATGATATTCGCTGTTTGGAGTTTTAGACAGCACTCAGTATAGAAAGAGTATGTTCGGTGGATTAATTAAATGATGTCACTCGCTGTTTGGAGTCTTAGACAGCAATCATTAAAGTAAATGTGTCTTTGGTGGATTAAGTCAATTATGGCAATCGCCGTGTGGAGTTTTAGGTAGTAATAATAACACTATGATTTAATAATAATAATGTTACCAAAAGCGAGTTTTGGCAAATAAAATAACCCGAGCCTCTCCTTTGTTAAGCCATGCATACTATTTATTTGCATTCTGTGTATTGGCTCGCGGAGCACGGGGTCGGAGTGCTCACGCTCGCTTTTGCGACAAAATTCAGGATCAGGAATCAAATCACCTCGCCTTAGCAACAAGATTGGACAAGCTGGCAGAGAAGATGAAGATATCAAGGGCTAGGTCGCGAACCTCCAGTTGGCTGCCTGTGGGCATGTCCTGAAGGTCACACCTGTGTGCTTCGTTCTTCCGCTGCTGCAATTTATTGGTTTCGGCCTAATCGGCCCATGAAGTAAGTCTACTATTATATTTACGCTTCCGCATGATATGTATTTTGATATTCATTGCTGTAACTGTGAGCACTATCTACTGATCCAGGGAATAGTGCAGCTAACACAGAGGTATCCAGAATGTAAAATCTGGGTCCCTACATTCTGGTCCTTCTTCTGATTCGCTGTGTGGGTTCTCCCTTGCTGCTCTCTATGACGTAACTGATGATCAGTTAGAGCAGCTCGAGGATGAGCAACTGGCCCTTCTAGCTCGGAAGTTCTCCCATGCTTACAAGAGGAGGAGGGACAGAAAGAGGGGAGGATCCGTGATTTGCTTCGAGTGTGGTGGCCCCAACCACATTCGGGCAAACTGCCCCAAACTGGAGAAGGGCAAAGCTGACTATGGCGGTTCGGGCAAGAATGACTACACCGACAAGAACCGCAACAAGAAGCCTCCAGTACATCCACAAGGCAAGAAGAAGCTCCGCGACTTCGGGAAGGCCAAGAAGCTCTTTCACCGTGTCCTCACCGCGTTCGATGACCTCGACCTCAGCGAGGTGGAGGGATGGAGCGACGACGACGGGACGGGTGACCAAGATCCCAGGAGCGGCGACGACTTCTCCGGCATGTGCTTCATGGCCCTTGAGGGCGAACTGAGTGACAGTGAGCTGTACTCCGACTCGGACGAGGTATGCCCCACATACGACCAGCTCAATCATGCTTTTATTAAGCTAGGTGGTTTTCCTGCTAGAGCTAGGGCTAGGTGTACTGAGTTAGAGAAGGAAGTAGATAGATTATCACTAGAGATTATTGCTCTTACATATGCTCCTTCTAGTGATGATTATGATACACGCTCTGCTTTGTTGGGTGATTTGGAGAAGTTAAGGACCTCGCATGATAGTTTGTCCTCTGAGCTTGATATGGTTAAGGTGGAGAATATTAGTCTTCTCACTGAGCTTGAGATGAGTAGAGTAGCGCCTATTTCATCTACTACTGTTGACACTATTGCATGCACCTCATGTGAGGATAAGGACAATGCTTTTAGAGGTCTTTATACCATGCTGTTAGATCTGCCCAAGTCTTGTGAAAATTGTAATAATTTGAAGATGAACCTAAAACGGGCAGATCATAAGATATCTGAGTTGTATTCTTGGTTGCTTGAGTCAGCTGCTTCATGTTCAAACTGTCCTAAATTAACTACTGAACTTGAATATGTTTCCAAGCAGTTTCAAGAAATGATTGATCACAATAAGAAACTGGCTAATTATGCTTCTAAGGACCCTGTTAGCTCACCATGCAAAAATTGTGAAAAACTAAAAATTGACTTGATTGCATTGGATGAGAAATGTGTGAAGCTAACTAAGGACTTACTAGAGAAGCAACCATCAGATTGTAATGTGATTGCTGAGAAGGGGAAGGAGCCCAAGGGTAAGGTAGAGACGCCTAGCGACGTAAGCCAACCTGCTAGTAGTAGGACTGTCCCATTGGAGTCGGCTGTGCGTGCACAAGCCATTCTTTCCTCTACTGTTGGTTCTTCTTCTGCTCCCTTACCCTCTGCTGTTCCCTCTTCTCCCTGCTCTTCTTGCACCTCTCTCTTTCGGGAGTATCAGTATCTTATGAACACTCTCGATAGATTTGTAAGCGGCAAGAAGAAGCTTAATCTTATTCTAGACCAGTCCAAGATTTGCAGATTTAATCAGGGTCCAGGATATGATTATTATGAGGACATGAGGAAGCATCCACCTGCCGTGCTCAGACCCATAGCACCAGGTGTGATCGAGACCGAGCCCAGGAGTGAGAAAGTCCAATTTAAGTCAGCGGGCTATGTCACGGGATTTCGACGACAAGGTGATTGCACCGCCGCTTGCCTCTCGGCGCGGCTTCGACCGTGCTACTTCTACCTCTTAGAGGATGAAGTATCACTGCACCTTCTGTCAGAAGGATGGACACACGGTTGATCGATGCTTCAGGCGCGCCAGGATTGCGCGTAGAGACCGTGCTGAGGCACTTAGGCGTATTCAGGGTCAGCCCTAGACCCTGAGTGCACCTAGGACCAGCACGAAGTCTAGGTTTACTGCTGTTGATGGGTTTGGGCAGCATCGAGGACTTGGTTTTACTGAGTCTTCTGTTTTTCATCCTCATGCTGCTCCTGGTCATGACTTTCGCTGTTCTGAGGGTACATCTCGTTCCCCCGTCGAGACAGCTACCCGCGGCGTGTTCAGCCTATTGCCAGTGCTCCGACTCGCTTCCCAGAGCGATCGGACCAAAGAACGGCCGGTCCGCACGAGATCTTACGGTGTGTTGAGTGACAGAGAGCGTAGGGTAGCTAGAGGTCAGTCGTGTGTGGCTACTTCTACTACTCGACGTGTTGTTCAGTATTGGGTGCCAAAATCACTCTTGATTTACCCCAGTACTGAGACTTTACTCTCTATTTGACTCGAGCTCGCGGTAGGAAGGAGAGGTTTGGCTTGCAGACTCCGGGTGTTCACGACACATGACCGGAGACTCCCGTTGGTTCTCTTCCCTAGCCCGTGCTCCAGGTGATGAGACGATCACCTTCGGATATGCTTCATCAGGGCGCGTCATCGCCAAAGGTACTGTGCGCGTTAATGATTCGTTTCTTTTGAGAGTTGTTGTCTTGGTTAGTAAGCTGCGTTATAATTTGCTTCCAGTTTCTCAGCTTACCGATGACAGTTATGAGGTGAGCTTCAAGAAAAATGCTTGCAAAATTCTTGATTCTTCGGGTAGTCTAGTTTGCGGGATTTCATGTTATGGGAGGATCTTTTGTGCTGATTTTTCTGAGTCTTCTTGTGATCCTCTCCGGTGTTTGGTTGCTTCAGAGTCCCGCGATCTGACTTTCTGGCATAGGAGACTTGGTCCTGGACCTCCTCGGCATATCCAGAAAGATCATCCTTCTGAGCAGATTATTGGAGACCTCTTTGAGCGAGTCACTCGTTCAAAGTCTGGCATGTCACATTTCTATCTCCATTCTGCTTTCGTTGCCACCTTTGAGCCCAAAGATATCAATCATGCTCTTTCCGACGAGTCTTGGGTCAATGCCATGCATGAGGAGCTAGAGAATTTGAGAGAAACAAGGTCTGGTCGCTTGTTGAGCCCCCACGAGGTCACAATATCATTGGGACTAAGTGGGTGTTCAAGAACAAGCAGAGCGAGGATGGGGTGGTTATTCGGAACAAGGCTAGACTGGTAGCTCAGGGCTTCTCCCAGGTTGAGGGTCTAGATTTCGAGGAGACCTTTGCCCCTGTAGCTAGACTTGAGGCCATTAGAATCCTGCTTGCCTTTGCAACTTTTAAGGGTTTTAAGCTTTACCAGATGGACGTCAAGAGTGCCTTCCTTAATGGATTCATTGAGGAAGAAGTCTATGTGAGACAGCCTCCTGGTTTTGAGAACCCCAAATACCCTAACCATGTCTTCAAGCTTTTTAAAGCTTTGTATGGACTTAAGCAGGCCCCTAGACCTTGGTATGAGAGGCTTAAGTCCTACTTGTTGAGTCATGGTTTTGAGATGGGTAAAGTTGACAAGACCTTGTTCATTCGCCGGCATGGCACTGATCTTCTGCTCGTCCAGATCTATGTGGGCGACATCATCTTTGGCGGCTCTTCCCATGCTCTCGTTTCACAGTTTTCGGATGTCATGAGCACCGAATTTGAGATGAGCATGATGGGTGAGTTGACCTTCTTCCTTGGATTCCAGATCAAGCAGACTCGGGAGGGTACTTTCTTGCATCAGGGCAAAACACTCGTGACCTCCTGAGGCACTTTGACATGACTGATGGTAAGCCAGTATCGACTCCCATGGCGTCTTCTGCGACTCTTGACCCAGACGAGGATGGCGAGCCAGTTGATCAGAAGGAGTATCGGAGTATGATCAGCTCCCTCTTATACCTCACTGCCTCGAGACCGGACATACACTTCTCCGTGTGTCTTTGTACTCGGTTTTAGGCTTCTCCTCGCGTGTCTCACCGTCAGGCGGTGAAGCACTTCCTTCGGTACCTTCGAGCTACCATTGACTATGGTATCTGGTACTCTTCCTCATCCTGTCTTTCCTTGAGAGCCTTCTCGGACGCAGACTTTGCCGGCTGTAGGATAGATAGGAAGAGTACATCTGGCACCTGCCAATTCATTGGCACTTCTCTTGTTTCTTGGTCCTCTAGGAAGCAGTCCGGAGTTGCACAGTCCACCGCAGAGGCCGAGTATGTTGCTGCAGCCGATTCTTTGTAGCTGTGTGCTTTGGATGGTCTCGACCCTGCGGGACTTTGGGTTAGTTATCGACAGTATTCCACTCTTTTGTGATAACACTTCTGCGATTAACATTGCTAAGAACCCAGTGCAGCATTCCCAGACAAAGCACATTGATATTCGCTATCACTTCCTTAGAGACCATGTTGAGAAGGGTGACATAGTGGTCCAGTTTGTGGATAGTGACCACCAGTTGGCTGATATCTTTACCAAGCCATTGGATAGCTCTAGGTTTTCAGCTCTGCGGGGAGAGCTTGGGGTGGTTTGTCCTTATGGGCTGTTGTGAGGGGGAGCTTTGTGCTTTACTGCTTCATTATATTGATTATGCTCTTGTTTCCTTTTATTGCATTGCTTTCGGGGTGCATTGGGTTAGTCCTTCTAGCATAGGTTAGAGTGTTTCTCTGGTCTAGTTGCTTAGATGTTTTCCTCTCATCTTGTGACCTAGGGTGCTGCTCTATTAGCTGCTTCTCTCTTTTCACTAGGTTGAGTTCACTCACTACTTTTAGGTTCTAGCAAGGGTCGGGCCACCCTTGGGTAGACAAGGTACGTGTTTGCTCCTTAGTGTGCTAGATTACCGACTAATAGTCCTAGAGTCATATGGGGTAGATAAGAGTCAGTCTGAGCCATAGTATCCTCTACATTTTATCTATGCTTTAAGGACTGCCTTCTCTGTTTCCTTTGCTAGCTTCTCGATTTATTGCTTTGGTTCAGGGGGAGTTCATTTGGGAGCTTCTGAAGCTTAATATTGACATAACTCAACTTGAACTAAAAGTTGCATCACATGTTGAGGGGGAGCTGGATTTTATGCATTTCAGCATATTGCATTGTAATATAACTACATGAAGCCTTGATTATTATCCTTTATGACATGGTTACAATGCTCTACATCTTGCCATGACTTGTGCTTAAGTTGCTAGATTTATTATGACTTCATATGTGTAGACTAGCTTTTGCAATGATAAGTTAATTAAAATTGCTCAACCTTGAATTAAAACTTGTCATGCTAGCTCTTGAGATTAGTCTTCCTCTAGTTATCCTTTTATGATTCATGCCATGTCAAATAGGCTGAGTTGAGACTTGAATCTTTAATTGAGCGTTAGATTGAGCTATGCTAGTTCTTGATGATGCATGAGTTAGTACAATCTTTTATGAATGCAAAAAGATCTCTTTTGTGCGAAAAAACTGATCTCACCAATTCTTTCTCATGAGACTGCTTGCCATTGCACTTGGCATGAACTCAGGGGGAGTTTCGGTTGACCAAAATCATCTCCTTAAGCTGTTTGCTTGGAATGGTCGCATAAGGCTTGAGATCTAGCACATGATTAAAATTTTGGTTGGAAACGACCATAAGCTTCAAAAGAAAATATGTCATTTGTGCTAAATTTGCTTACGCTACAAAAAGAACCAAGTACTTGAACCCTTGTTTCACTCTTGAGCGTATAGCACTCTAAATTGCTCAATGTTAGCTTCTTGGTTCCGCTTAGCTTATTGACATGGTTTGCATCATCCTTGGATATCTCTTGTAAGACTTTGCTCATGGATGACTTGACATGTTCACAAAATTGCACTACATTTCAGATTGTCATCTATTTGGTCTAGCTAGCTTATATATATCTTGTCATGATCTAGCTAGCATTCTCTTGAGTTATGGCTTGATGTAACACTTAATGGTCATTTTGGATAATTCTCATGGCTCTAAATGCTTAGAATAAACAAACTTCAGCCATTTCATCTAATATCATGTCATATTCTCTCTTTTGCATCCTTGATGTGTTTATTGCCAAAAGGGGGAGAATACTTGAGAAAAAGCCATTTGGGAGCATTTTAGAGTTTTGGAAAACAATTTGCTATTTCTATTGTTGCTCTAGTGTTCCTTCTGTCGACATGGTCATTACTTCATTCTCTTTCTTTGGACCATGTTAGGCTTTTCAAATCAAACTCAACTTCATGCTTTTTCTGGGTTTGTCAATATACTCATCAAGGGGGAGATTGAGAGACCATGTGGTTGTGACCCCATGTGTGTGATGAGTAATTGACATAGGTTTAGGTCAATCGAGTTTGGTTTGAGTGGTTCGGACCATGTCATTGCGCGGTGCAATCGGCCTCGGTCGGACTTGGTCAAATTGGTTAGAATTCTTATTATGATAATTTGACAGGTTTGGGCTCCAACATGAGTAAGTATGATTTGTGATGCTATTATGATGACTGCAGGATGTCGAAGCGGAGTCGTGGTGAGACACGAGGTGACCGGACTAGACATAGGCGGTGTCGAGGTCAGAACGGTCGGATGTGTTGAAGACGGCGGAGACTCGTTGTGGTTGCGAGTCTTGGATGACAAGGAGCGCGGAAGCTTCCCGGAAGGTGCAGGAGAGGCGTTTCGGGAAAAACGCAAGGTTGCACAGGTGGGAGTCTGTTTCGTTCGGGTCTAGCGGGCATAACAGGGTGGAGACCCGTTAGCCTAGGGCTATAAATAGACGTGAGGGGCTGCATTTCCTCTCAATGCTTCCAAGGGGTTTCTAGGGTTTGCTTTAGTCAAAATGGGCTTTAGAGAGTTGCTTTGGCTTTAGGCTTTAGTTGGTGAGGCTTTAGTGGTTAAGAGCAGGAGGGACAGAGGGTTCTATTGGCCTCCTTATAGCTTTCTCTGTGTGTGTCTTCTCTCCAAGCAAGCATGTAGTGTGGGTGTTCTTGTGATTGGGAGAGGGAGAGGATGGATTGAGAGTCTTGTAATCATTCCTCTTGTTCTAATGTCCATGCGTATCGGGACTCATGTAATCCTTGCTTGATTGAAATGAAATTTTTGAAGTTCTCTCGTGCCGCCTCTCTGTTCTTCGTTCTTCATCTGGGTGATTTTCCTCTTTTTGTGATTTGGAGTTGTTTCTTGCTGGGAAGGCCCAAAATGGGTTGCTCTATGTTGGGATAATGCCTCAAGATCATTTGATCGACTTTTCCCAAGAGCAAATCGCATTTAATCTCAGATTTGTTTTTTTGGGCTGCCTCTGTTCATCCCTTCGTTTCTAGGGTTTTCTCGGTCCCCTTTTATTTTCCTTATGAGATGGCCTGAGATTTGGTCTGGAGAGTCCTGTGACCTTTGCTAATCTAGCTACAAAAGCTCATGATCAAAGATTCAATGATTGGGGAGAAACTTGGATTTTGGTGTTGCCTATGTAAGTTTTCCAAGTTTTTCTAGGGTTTGGTTCAAATCTTGTTTCCTTCTTTGAGATGGCTTGAAACTTGACTTGTAGAGTCCAGTAGCTATTGCTAATATATCTGCAAAGTCTCTTGGCCAAAGGGTCAATTTGAAATTTTGTTGTGCCTCTCTGTAATTTTCAGTTTTGGGGACAAATCTGAATTTCTTGAGCTATTGTTGATTCTTCTTGTTGAGTGTTGTCCCTCAGCTATTTAAAATAGGTTTATTCACTGTTGGCAAAGGGAAATTGTCTACAAGTCTTTTAATTGGTCGAAATCTCAATTCTTGAGTCCTTCAGCGCAGAAGTTTCAGGCTGTCGGGCTGGAAATTCAGGGAGTCCCGTCTGACCGGGCTTTACTTGGCGGTCAGACCGGTCGGGAAGCACCGGTCAGACCGGCGACTAAATAGCGGTCAGACCGCCTAGTCACTTGCGGTCTGACCGCCACTGCTGCTTTTTGGTCTAGTTGGTCTCTGCCTTTTTAGTCTTTGGTCTTCGTTCTTGATCCTTCTTTCCTTGATGAGTTGAAGTTTTCCAAAGTCCCAGTTTCCATGAGTTTCCAGTGGGTTAATATGGAGGCATCAAAACGTGCCAAATATGTGAAAAAGATTCATGTCAAGACTAAAGAAGAGATCGAAAAGAAGGCATGTTACTATGCTGAGAAGGCGAACAAGTCAAAAAAGATGTTATTTGAACCAGGTGATTTGGTTTGGGTGCATCTACACAAAGAACACTTTCCAGATAAGCGCAAATCCAAGTTAATGCCTCAGGGAGATGGTTCATTCAAAGTACTTGAGAAGATCAATGATAATGTATACAAGATAGAGCTTCCAGGTGATGATTATACTGTGAGTTCTACATTCAATGTTGTTGATTTATCACCAATTTTTGGATCGAAAGAATCAAAGTTGAGGATGACTCCTTCTCAAGAGGGGGAGGATGATGAGGACATGCTGATTGGTTCAATTACACGATCATGAGCTAAAAAGATTAATCAATAGGTGAACTCGCTCCTAATTAAATTTGGTTATAATTTACATGAGAATTGGCTACTACCTAATGCTAGTATTTTAATTGGTCTCAAGTTTTTGCATGAGGAGATGTTGGGATGCCGAAGCTAGAAGAAATCAGCTGAGCAAGAAAATCAAGCAAGTGCATGTGGATCGAGACAAAAGATAAACTGAAAGAATAAATGCAAGCAAATATGTGCTGCGTGTGTGTGTTATATGCCATAAGGATTGAGTGTTGCTGCCTTTTGGAAAGTAATGGAGGAGAGAGGAGTTAATGCGGATTAATTTTGGCTATATGCCATGTTTTTGGGCCAGACTTCTTTAAAGCGGCCATGTAATCGGAACCCAGGTCCAGTCGGTTGTATCACGTGCCATATTTAAGTCCAAATAGTATTATCACTTGGATTTGGATCCATAGGAGTAGTATCACTTGGATTCGGATCCATAGGTCGAGTTAGCCAAGCCAAGGCCTTTAAATTCTGTAGTTGCCGAACATTGTAGATAGACCACAGAAATCAATCTATTATTTTTAGAGAGCTATACGCTTGTTCTTCCTAGGGTTTGGCATACGATTGCAACCTAGAGAGGAATTGGGCGTTCTCTACCCATCGTTCTTATGTTTCCTTGTGATTGGCCGGAGCGATGATACGTCTACTTAGTGGTCGGGTAGACGGGATCACGAGCGTGTTGTTGGGTGAATTCTTTTGTCGTAGGTTGTTGTTCTAACAGTGGTTGGTGCCATCGATTCGTCAGATTGCACGGATCCAAATTATCTTCATCGATCCTACATTGTGAAGATCGGGCAATCCACCACATCTCCATGCATTTGGCTAGCTAGCCCCTTATGTTCCTCTTGCTAATGACCATGAACCATTACTAATCCAAACCAAGAACCATTTCAATTTTTTCTGAAAAGGAGTATGTGAGCTACATGTTGTCAGGGTAGATGGACAAGGAAGAAGATGAGTAATGAGCAGCTTGACACAGAAGATATATACCCTAACACCCTCCCTCAATCTTAACTGGGCATAGCCATGTCAAGATTGTGCCAAAGAAGACTAAATTGCTAAACAGGACGATAGATGGAGATAATTGAATTAACGATTGCAATTTTGAATTGGACTAGCGCATTTCTATTTTTCATCCAAAAATTGTTGAAAATCACAGTAACTGGATTTCTGTCTAGATTCCACTTCCAAGATTTCGTTTTCACCAAGAATGTTAACCTTGGTGTGGACACAAGGAATGTTTAGTATTTGATCTCAACATGATAAAATGCTAAAAAAATAATTTGCCTAAAATGCCTATCATTACTGGGACAATTCACAATTCCATGTTTTAACACATGTCTCCTCTCATCTATTAATTGGGTGTGTCCCAATTATGCAATGTTGTTCCCACTAGAAAAAAGTTCATTGAAATCATCCTATTCTCCACAAAGGATTAAGACTCGTTAGAAGAGAACAACTGACTTAGGATATTTAAGAAATTTCGTGGGCAATTGGTTAGATACATGGCGCAAGAACAGGTGGGAAAGTTAGCTCTTGGAGTTTGTATTAATCCAACTAACTATCATCATACTAGCACTCAATGCAAAATTTCTGGTTGCTATCATTTTTTATTATTGTATTCCTACTCAATGTAATATCCCGCCCATTCTCTAGGCCTGGAATGATACCACAATAGCATATTTTTACCATTTTCAACTAATACTCATAGTTTTAAACAGCCACCACTTTATTTATATTGCAGTGACTAGATAAACATCATACCCTTTAAGCAACTACTCTAGGATATCAATAGGGTCTAAACATATTAACAAAGGTTGATATATAAAGTATTGCTGGTATGTAAAATTATTCATGTGCTACTGCTGTCCGTACATGAAATCTTCAGTGATCACCTAAAAATACAAACAAAGCAAAGGTGAGTTCAGATACTCAACAAGCACATAATAGGATGATAAACACTACCAAACATGTAAGCAATTAACCAGCCATGTCATACTCCGCATATACTATCGTGTTCATATCATCATTCTCATGTTTTAACATTGTCATACCATTAGTGCAATGCAGCTCTACTCTAAATGCTCATTTTCTTATCTAATTGCATATACCAGTATAGCCTAAGTGAACACCCATCAATGTTCACCGTATCGTGGGCCCATCCTCATCGGCACGGGGTCTCTCTACTCCCATGGAGCCCTACCGAAGTAGGTCTTATGGAATCCACCCACTATAGATCCCAGTTTTCATCCCATGAATGCACATGATGCAAATACATATATCCATTGTCATAACCATACTCATTATTATCATCATTAGCAGGTATGTATGATTGCTCACCCTACCCCCATCATCATTGTCATCATTTATTATGCAATATTATAAAGCGCAAGCATCACATATTACACAACAATTATCATTTACCGCATTACCATGCACTTGCCTGTTTAGCCCCAAGGACGATGCGTGGACGACTTCCCACTAGGACCTTCACCTGTACAAGCGTCAACCCGACTCAATATATTATACTGACACATGCACTTATACATACGTCACGGATTCTACGCGCAAAACTCGACATTAACATAAAAACGTGCATGTCGCAACCCCCCATTTTTTCCTTTCCTTTTCTTCTCTTCTCTTCTCTTTTCTTTCTTTCTATTGTCTTTTCTTTTCTTTCTCTCTTCCTTTCCCTTCCTTTTCTTCCTTTTCTTCTCTCTCTTCTTTCTTCCCCACCCGACTCTCTCTTTTCTCTCTCTCCCTTTCATTCAGTTTGGCTAAATGGCCTTATCCCTTCCTCATCTCTTCTCCCTCTCTCTCACCCATATGGTCTTCCCCAAATCCCCTCCAAGATTGAATATGGGGTGCAACCGCCATTGGGCCATCGGCAACTAGCTGCCGGCCACCACCCCTCCGCCGTTGATAGCCCATCCAATATCTCACTTCTCCTCACCACACCTCGTCTCCCTAATCCCCTCTCCCTCACTCCCATGATGCCGCTGCTCCCTCCGGGCTCAGCGGCCAAAGCGCGGTAGCCTGGATCTCACCATTGGCTCGAGACCCTTCTCGGTTACCCTCTCCTCTCCTCTCATCTCCTCCCCTAGTCCTACTCGCTCTTTCTCAAATCTGGCCACCCCTCACACTGCCAGCCACTGGAGGCAGCACCTGGCCCCTCAAGGGCCAGTTCTACAAATCAGACAGTCCTAGCTGCAGTTGAGGGCATAGGGAGGTCAACAAACGACATGGGACCGACAGAGGGTGGCGAGACACCGAGCCCTCCGCGGTGGCCATGGCATGTAGACAGAGAGAGAGAGAGGTGACACTTGGGGAGTTGCAAGAGGGCGTAGTGCCGTGGAGCTGAGTGAAGGGAGGATGGCACCTGATCGAGGAGACCCAAGGAGGAGGAGGGGAAGATCGGGAAGAAGGTGAGGTAGGGGAAGTAAGGGGGGGAATAGATAAGGAAGAGGAGCAGAGAGAGAGAAAAAGAAGGGGTGACTTGGCTGTGTCGGCTGGGTAGAGAAAAAAGAAGAAACAAAAAGGAAAGTGGAAAGAAAAAGGGAAAAGGGCTAAGCAAGTATGACAGAATTTTATTCTTGTAGACCTTTTACCCTGAGCATTCCCATGCTTGTTCTGGGTTTGCGTGTAGGAATGATGTCATACATCTATGTGCGCATATTGCTATAATGTCTTGAGGCTGGGTGATGCTTGTATAGGTGGCGATTCAGGTTTAGCTCTATCCAGGCATCGTCCGCCAGGTTAACAGGCAAATATATGGTAGAATAGTAGATTGTGACAAATGTTTGGTACTCATGTTTCTATGCCACAATTTACAATATTTATGAGATGATATACAAGATTACATGCTAATCATACCTCAATGAGTGCTGCTTATGATTAAATACCAACATTAAAAGAATATTGCATCATGCATTGCACTCATACACAAGACCAACCGCAAGTAGGCATCCCACGAGTGTGGGAAGATAAAGATCTAATTTGGTAAGCACTCCATAGGAGTGGAGCTTGAGACCCCTTATGAAAAAGGACGGGGCGATTGAGTGGTTCATCGATGGGTGAATACTCCACTATACTGGTATGAGCTACAATTACAAACTCATTGTATGCATAGCATAAAAATGATAGAGAAAGAGGTACAGTTACAAATGTATTGCATTGCATGAAAGTGACCGAAGAAAGTGATACAATTATAGAGATTATGATTTACAGTTCACAACCATGAAATTGATTGAATTTCTATATAGATACTACTGTTTTATCATGTGCTTGCTGAATCTTTGGACTCACCCTTGTTTAATTATTTTTAGGTGAACCATGAAGTCGACAGGTGCGGGCGGGAGTAGCACATTTATTCCATTTGCAAATAGTAATTCATATATCACATTTAGTTGATATATTTAGACTTTAATGGTATGCTAAGGTAGTAGTGTGTACTGTATGTCTTAATGGAAATAGTTGGTCATGTGTGGCTCTTGCATTTTCAGTTCATTAGCTGGAAAACTTGTGCATTTACTTTAATGCGTAGTGTAACTGTGTGTTGCTTATCATATTGTTGAACCTTAAATGGAGGATCTGCTTCCAAGGTCTAGCAGCATTGGATGCAAATAGTAGTGTTACAGAGTGGTTGTAGCATTCTGGGTCATGAGTTGGGCCATGGTGTTACAATTGGTATCAGAGCAGACGTTAGGTCCATGAAAAAGAAAAATCAATAACTTATCTTAATTATTCAACTAAATCTTTACCTAGGTTGATTGATTATTAAAACTTGAATTAGGCCAAATAAATAAAATTAAACACGACACACTCTAGTGTACAATAGGATGAGGTTTGGGTTAAGCATTGTGTAAACATTTCCGCTAGTCATATTGTTGATTTGTAATGCTTTGAGGTAGATGCTTGTGAGTTGATTGTGTGAATGCTTATTTGACATGATTAGTGATGCCGAGATGTACAGGTCGCAGTTGTGGTCATGGCTATGTCCAAGCAAAGCCACTGCTTGAGGTTTAGTAGGAAGCAGGCCATTTTCGCTGAGCAGTCCATAGCTGGGAATCTGACAAGGTCTTTGGACTTGCTGCGAGAGTTTGTGAAAGAGGTCTGTGAGCTTCATCGACATGCACTGGCAGCCGCTACTGTGGTTGTACCCATTGCTGCCCCTACTACCATTCCGGTCGCACCAGAGGCAAGGATGGGTCTTCATCCTTCGATGGGTCAGGTACACTAGTCCATATTACAGATTGGTTGTGCTACATAGGGAGGCAATTTGAAGCCCTAGAGATGAGCTCACATATGAGAGCTCACTATGTGGCCTTCTAGTTGAAGAGGTAGGTGGTATTTGGTGGGAAGGGGTTCTTTTAGCCAGCAACCCTGCCCATGCTCTAGCTACCTAGGAGATCTTCATTGAGCTGTTCAAGGCAAAGTATAACCCATATTCTTTTGTGGAGAGTATGGAAGTCACCTTGTTGACCTTCATATAGGGAAAGATTGCTGTGGCAGGATTCAACAACCTAATTCATTTCGTACCATCGATCATAAGCAATGATCTTTAGAAGGCCAAAATATTCTGTCAAGGGCTCAACTCTGATTTCAGGCATGTTGTGGGAGCTATCGCACCACGTGACTTTGTGTCGGGACCCGGAGCAGCAACTCCGAACCCCTCTGTGTTAATCGCACTATCCCAGGAAAAGCTAGTGCACACAGTTATAACAAAGACAAATATCATGCGTAATGACAAAACTTTATTTAACTAATATGAGCCTGATGGCCGAAGTTTACAATAATAGCAAAAGAAGACAGCGGAAGAAATACATAAAGCAGCAGCCCATCCAGCCTTCCCACAAGGCGAATGACTGTAAGACGTGGCCTAGTCGCAATCCTCACTGAAGTCGTCGAAACCTTCCTCTAGAAAGAGTTAGATAAAGCAACATGAGTACAAAAAGTACTCCACAAGTTACACCAGGAGATTAACAGAATTGATGCATGCATATGGAGTATCAAAGGAAGGCATAATATGGTTAATTTGCATAAAAGGCAACATTGAAGTAAATATCATAAGTAAGTGCAAAAGCTGAATTTGATAGATTAAGTAAAACAATGTTGTAAGCAAAATAGATACCGTTAGTGCAGGTCCATCCCCCACACTAACCTAACAACGGGCATCCCACCCGGACCATCTTTCCAAAAGATACCATATGGATTCCATCCATCCATACACTTTTAAAATCCCTCATGGATTCCATCCATCCACAAGGCTTTCGCAAACCATTTTGAAAACCAAAGTCTAATCCGTGAAAAACTTCACTCAGCTTGCCCATGACCGTGGGCACGGCTATCCAGGATAGGTTATACACTCTGCAGAGGTTGTACAGCTTTACCCACAATACATGATCATCCCGGTTTGCCACGCGAGTTACACACTTCCTTAGGTGTGCGGCGGGGAGATCATGACAAGGCCTTTACAATGATCCATTGTCAACATAATCACGCCGCCACTAAGGTTTCACCACAACATGAATCCACATGTTGGAGCCCCCTCTTGTGCCGTGTGAGACTTCTCACGGCCTACGCCGCGCTCACATTCAGCCTATAGCGAGATCATGTTGGAACTTCACAAATTATTCGGCCAGGTCTGTCCCATACCAGACTTGTGATAGTACGAAAGGGCTTTGCAATAGTAGCTCACAGACCGGTCCTTAATCTGACTTAGGCCCAACCACATACCCTCGTGCCCGACAATCAACCACTGCGGCTCCGACCAACAGGGCATGCCTGCACCCACCACTCTAACCAATTGCCTAAGTCTAAACCAGTTTTATATTTTATTTTGAAATAATTTCATAAACATTCTTGACTCACCAAAGTCAATGATACATTTCAAAAGCTTATCATTTTATGTGAAAAAGGTATCCCAACCTAAATCATTCTAAGCATGGCTAAGCATTTCTATAAAATTCCCAGTTAATACTAATGTACTAACTAGGTTTTCATCTAGGGTGACAAGGCATAGAAAGTTCAATGTCAAATTTGGCCATAACAAAGAAATTGGGTATAACTAGAATTTAAATCAGATTCAAACTAGGTTTGAATAAAAATACGCATGCATAATAATTTTAAAAACAACATAAATAATTTAAATTACTTGGAGCAACATGATCAAAGGTGTAACTTGCCTTGCTCGAAGACCTGGTGCGAATCGTCGGCGTCGTTCTCTCCGAATTCGTCGAAATCTACGCGCGAAGAACCAATCAAATAAATTCAAATAAAAACGAGATAAAAATCCAAAAATTATAAAATATATACTGGGAGATATATTATGATTTTACACGAATTTAGAAATTTGAATCACTGGATTCGGAGTTCGGACGACGGAGAACGAGCAATTGGAAGTTTGAATGGATTGGAAATTCCAGAAAATGCAAAACCGAGGGAATATTCTCTGGAATCTTATTTTTGGCTGATTTTTGGGTATATTTGAGTGTACGACGTGTGGGGCCCGGTTGTCATTGGGTGCAGATTTTTATTTTAATATTTTATGACAAGTGGGTCCCGCTTGTCATTGACTAGAGGTGAACAAAAATTTGGCCAAAGCCAAACCGAAAATTGATTTGCCCAGGAATTGAACTCACAACCTCATGCATACATACATGCCTTAACTTGTCTCCCCTAGCCCAGTGGGCACTTGCTCTTCCCTGACAAGGAAGCATCAACAAAGCAAGGAGGAAAATTATTAGAGAGGAAAATCACAGAGGAGACACACGGGGCGCGCGCGGCGAGCTCACCGGCGGCCGCGGCGGCGGCGGGTGGACGGGCGGCGGCGCTGCTACGGCGGTGGCGGCGGGCACGGGTGGCGGCGGCGCAAGGAGGAGGCGGCGGCGGAGGATCGCGGCGGCCGAGGAGGCGGCGGCGGCGGGGGCGAACGGTTGGCGGCGCACGGCGGCGGGAGAGGTGGGAGGCGGGAGCTGGCCGAATAGGAGGAGGGGAAAGGAAGGAGAATGGTGGGGGAAAAGCCAATTTATAGAAAGAGAAGGGAGGGGAGGGGATTTCGGTTTTTAGGAGATTAAAGGATGGGAAACGGCCGGGAGATTGATGAGGGTGATTAGGGCGTCCGTTTTCATGCTTTAATCGGGAGTTAAGTTGAAGAAACGGCGGAGTTTCGAAGCTTTTATTTGTCATCCATGGTGGAGGAGAGAGAGAGTGGGAGGAGGAAGAAGGAGAGGTTGAAGAAACATATGACATGTGAGGTCCATATGTCATAGGGAGAGAGAAGAAGTGAAGGGGTACGGGCCGTCAGATTTGCGACACGTGGTAAGTGGATGTTTCATGGCTCTTGGATGGTTATGAAGGGGTAAGTGACTTTGTGTGGCTAGGATTAAAACGTGGAGAGAGAGTGATTCAATCTGAGAGCGACACGTGGCAAGCTAGGATTAAATTGATTTTTATTTTCGAATAATTTTCAGAAAATACTAGAAAACTTATAAACACTTGGAAAAATAATATTTAACATCTAAAAAATTCCAGCAAAATCATAAAATATTCCTGGAAGCATTTTAGACTTAGGAAAAATATTTTTAATTTCATATTTGCTTTTAATAATTTTATAAAATACTTTTTAACTTTTAAAATTGATTTTTTAATTCCAAAAAATTCTCAAAAGCTAATTAAAATTTTAGGGACGGCTGTAAAAGTAAAATAAACTCTTTTTGGCTTTAATAAAATATTTAAAATACATTTTATTGCTTAAGACTTTGAAATAAAATTCAGATAATTCCAATTAAACTCCAGAAAAACACAGAAAAACCAAATAAAAGCCAAATGCTTTTAAATACTTAATTTGAAATTATATTTTTACATAAATTTACAATATCCTTTTATTTAATAATGATTTTATATTTTTAGTTAAATTACTTTTAACAAAAGCCTTTTTCCAAAGCTGAGAACTGACAAATAAAATCTTCAAAATTTAAGCAACCAAAGAACACTTTATTTTATTTTAAATTAAATTTATTTTAATTTCTTTTTTTGAAATTTTGAAATAACAGCTGGGCTGTTACACTTTGGGTCCATGGTAGAACAGGCTTGAAGGATGGAGATAGAGATGCAGCTCACTAAAGGGTTGCAACTCTCTAGTGGTCTGAGTGCTTCTGGTGGTGACCAAAAGGAGTTTTAGTGAGAGGGGTGGTTCGTCTGAGTGGCTCGCTCCTAAGAAGTCCAAGTGGAGCTAGTATCCCTCATAGTTATGCAAGTCTAAGTTGTTAGAATCATCTTCTTCTGTACCACTAGCATTGCATCCTGTCCCAAGGCCAGGCATGATCTACTTCAAGTGTGGTGGTGGGCATTGTGCTGTCAAATGTTCTTGGATGGGGAGTGTTGACACTATGGCAGGTCAGGCCATATGCAATGAGTTTGAAATTAGTATCCCTCCAGTATCATTAAGTGGGGGCTGGTATCTACGTCATTATCAAATGCTTCACCTCAAGGGTCAGTCCAGATGTTGGTGGCTGCTCCTGCATCGCAGCCTCCTCTTTCCTGAGCACTACCTGCTTGGTGTTACTAGCCTCCTGCACCGACTGTTACATTTTAGCAAGACTGTTTCATTTTAGCACGCTGCACTGCCTTCATTTTTCTATACCACCACAAGAAAGGGTGGTGCTCTTGCTGGCATGAACCACCTGGAGTCTGCACATTGCTTGCCACTGAGTCTGTTGGTTACTAAACGTGGTAACAGGTACCTTCTTAGTAGATTCATACGATTCCTTGTTCTTTTTGACTCTAATGCTACTTACTCTTTTGTGTCCCGTGAGTTTGCTAGAAAGGTACAGTTGAGTATGTAGCAGATTTTGTAGTTAGTTCTCTAGGGGGTATGATTGCTAGCTCCAAAGTGTGTAGATAGTGAGGATTTCGTTGCCAACCTCGTGGTTATTCGGTTAGAGCCTTTTGATGTTGTCCTTGGTATGGACTGGTTGCATCACTACTTAGACGTGATTTCCTACTTTTGGAGGACAGTTACTTTGCAGGTTCCTTTTGGAGAGGAGATAATCTTTCAGGGCAATGCACCTCCATGTTCTCTATTTGTGTTGGCCAGCCTGTTCCCTGGCTGATGAACATTGAAGTCTGGGTTGATACTAGAACTTGTGGAAAAGCCAAGTGTGTATTTGCGCATTGAGGATATTCCAATGGTGTGCGAGTATCCTGACGTATTCCCCAAAGGGCTTCCGGGAATGCCACCTGAAAAAGATGTGGTGTATAGGATTAACCTTGTTCCAAGCACACGACCTATTTCTATATCTTTGTACAGTTTGGCATGACCTTTCCAAGAGGAATTGAAAAAGAAATTAGATGAGTTGTTGTCCAAGGTATGGATTCATCATAGTGTTATCACTTTGGGAGCCCCTCTCCTATTCATTGAGAAGAAGGATAGGAGTTGGTGCATGTGCATAGACTATCGTGCTCTTAATCAGGTGACCATCAAGAATAAATACATGTTGCCTCGCATCGAAGACTTATTTGATTAATTGAAGAGAGCCAAGGTGTTGTCCAAGATTGATCTACAATCTAGGTATAATCAGATTCAAGTGCGGGAGCAAGATATTGAAAAGACAGATTTCTCCATGAGGTATGGACACTATGAGTATAAAGTCATGTCCTTTGGACTGATGAATGCCCCTGTTGTCTTCATGGAGACGATGAGCAGTATGCTACACAAGTATCTTGATGACTTTGTAAGGGAAAATTAGTTCTTTACCAAGTTAAAGAAGTGCAAGTTCTGGATCTCTGAAGTGGGCTTCCTAGGTCATGTAATTAACTAGAAAGGAATTTCGGTAGATCTAGTCAAGATTTCTACTATTGTAGACTGGAAGAGGCCAATCTAGTGTTAACGAAATGAGAAGTTTTCTGGACTTAGTTGGTTATTACTGGCATTTTGTGGAAGACTTTTCTATTATTGCCAAGCCAATGTCTCAACTTACGAAGAAGGGCATGAAATTCTAGTGGAACGATGAATGTGAGCGCAGTTTTAGTTCTTTAAAAGAGAAGTTAGTGATTGCTCTTATCTCATCCTTCCTAAGCCAGGAAAGAACTTCACGGTCTACTCAGATGCTTCCTGAGTGGGTCTGGGTTGCGTACTCATGTAATACAGCAAAGCGATTGTGCATGCATCACGATAATAAAAGAAACATGAGCAGAATTACCCTACTCACGATTTAGAGCTAGCTGTAGTGGTTTTTGTTCTAAAGATTTGGAGAAATTACTTGTATGAAGAGTTATGTGATATTTTCACTAACCACAAGAGCCTCAAGTATATTTTCACTCAAAAGGAGTTGAATTTGAGGCAAAGAAGGTGGTTAGAGCTGATCATGGACTATGATCTCACTATCCAGTACCATTTGGGCAAAGAAAATGTGGTTGTTGATGCCCTTATTCGCAAGATGACACCCTCCAACCTAGGTTGTCTTATTGCTGACTTTGATTAGATGGAAATTTCCTATTGTTATGCTGGTACAACATAGGCTGAGATGTAGTTGTTGTTGAAATCAGCAATTCTAGAGCGAGTGAGAGAAGTGCAATAGCATGACCGGTTACTTCAACAAGTGTGGAAGCGCCTCGATGAAGGAAACACGGGAGATTTCAACCATGATGAGTCAGGCACACTGCGGTTTAAGGACCGCCTTTGTGTGCCACAAAAGGCTCAAGTCAAGGATAATATATCGAGAGATGCTCATCGTACCCTATACACGGTACATCCTGACGAGGCTAAGATGTATTGGGATGTAAAAAGGAGCTTTTGGTGGAAAAGAATAAAAGTGGATGCCATTGGTATGTGGCAGCTTGTGGGATTTATTAGCAAGTGAAGGGTGAGTATAAGCATCCTACTAGGCTATTGCAGCCTTTGGATGTTTCTCAGTAGCCATGGTATGACATTACCATGAATTTCGTAGTTGGCTTGCCTCGTACCTAACAAGGTAAGGATATGATTTGGATAGTGGTAGACCTATTTAGTAAGTCCACGCTCTTCATTCCTATTCGTACGACGAACTCGGCAAGTGATTTGGCACCCATCTGTATGCGTGATATAGTGAGGTTGCACAATGTGCCCAAGAAGATAGTTTCGAATAGAGATGCTAAGTTCGTCTCTAAGTTTTGGAAGAGCTCGCAAGACACTCTGGGCATGAAACATTAGTTTAGTACTATGTTCCACCTACAGACGAATGGGTAGTCCGAACGCACCATTCGAACACTCGAGGATATGTTGAGGTCATGTGTTCTCTCTTAGAAAGGTAGCCGGGAGGATCATTTGTCACTCACGAAGTTTGCCTATAACAATAGATACCACTCCAGTGTTCGGACAGAACCATTCAAGGTTCTGTATGAGTGAAAATGTAGATCTCTAATTTGTTGGGATGTCGCGGGTGAGAAGGTAGTTCTGGGTCCGGATTGGGTCCAGCGTACAGTGGAACAAGTGGCAGAGATTATACAAAATTTGCTAGATACCAGAGTAAATAGAAGAGCTATGTGGATGGCAGGAGGCGAGAATTAGAACTTGAAGTGGGTGATCAGGTATTTTTGAGAGTGTCCCCTACTAAAAGCATCATGCGATTTGGTACCAAAGAGAAGTTTAGATTGAGGTACATATATTTGGCCATTTTCAATTCTAGCACGAATTGGAAAACTGACATATCACTTGGACCTTCCTAAGTCCATGTGAAAAGTGCACAAGGTATTCCATGTTTCCATGTTGAGAAAATTCTTAGGGGACTCAGAGCATGAGATGTGCTAGAACTGGTGTTCATTAAGCAAGACATTACTTTTGAGTCCGTCTAGTTTGGATTCTGGAGGAATCAGAGAAGGTGTTGAGGCACAAAATGATAAAGTATTTCAAAGTGCTTTGGACGCATTAGTCTGAGCGAGAAGCGATGTGGGAATTAGAGTCCCACATGCGCAAGAAGTACCTGAAGTTGTTCTCTATGGGTACGAATTAGAGTTATTTTATGTACAATTCATTTCGTTTTGCACTTCTATGAGGATTATTGAGCATCAGAATTAAGGACAAATTCTATTAAGAGGGGTAGAATGTAATTCTAGTAGAAAGAAAAATGAAGAATGAAAATGATCCAAGTGAGAATAAAAAGAAACAAAAGATTTAGCCATCAGAACCCTTCAACTTTAGAATGCCAAATTGAATAGTGCTCATTGAGGTTCCCACATCGTCCGAGGTTGGTCGGCAACTCTCGCTTATGTGGGCATTATCATTTAGCAGAAAAATTTAGCCAACACCCACATTTTTACCGACTTACCTGCAACAGTAGAAAAGCCATTAAATAGTGTAGAAACCACCCTTTGGACCAATGGTCCAAGAGTTTTATCTAGCAAAACAGCCAGCCTAAGAGGGAGGAGTTAATAAGTCGAGGGCAGCCAAGTCATCGCACAATCAAGAGAGAGAGAGAGGCCAGCCAAAGCCTCTGCACTCTTAAGCAAGCTAGCCACACCAAGCTTCACTCTCATTCTCATTTCTTCCCTCAACCGAGAGCTTACCCAGACAGCATGCCAAGCAAAAGCCAAGAACCACATTGCAACTCCATTTTCCAGGCAAGATAGAGACCAAAGTCAAGCAAGGCCACACCATCACCGATGTCCCATGCGATCATAGAGAGACAACGAGGAAGTGGAAACTTGGAGAAGGGGATCTAAGGGAGTAGGGGAAGACAACATTTAAAGAAATACAATAAATAGATTGAAACTGCAGAATTTAATACAATATGTAAAACAATAACTATACCTAAAATTAATACCGTTAGTGTAGGGTCCGACCAAACACTAACCTAACCACGGGTATACCACCCGGACCATCTTTTCCAAAAGTCACCATATGGATTCCATCCATACTGCCTACACAAATCATTTTAAAAAACAAAATCTAATCCATGAAAAACTTTACTCATCATACCCATGACCGTGGGCACGGCTATCCAGGATAGATTATACACTCTGCAGAGGTTGTACAACTTTACCCACAAGACATGATCATTTCTCATATTGCCATACGATTAACACACTTCCTTAGGTGTGCGGTGAAGAGATCATGACAAGGCCTTTACAATGCAAAGCCTTCAACCTGACCAAGCCAACACTAAGATTTCACCCTAGTAAGGAATCCACCAGACCGGGACCCCCTCTTGAGCCGAGTGAGACTTCTTATGGCCTACGCCATGCTCACTTTCAACCTTTGACGAGACTCGGGTTGGGACCCACAAATTAATCAGCCAGAACTGTCCCATACCAGCCTTGTGGTAGTACGATAGGGCTTTGCAACAGTAGCTCATAGACTAGTCCTTAATTGACATAGGCTCGACCACATACCCCCTGTGCCCGACAATCAACACTGTGTCTCCGAACAACAGTGCATGCCTGTACCCACCACCTAACCATTAGCCTAAGTCTAAACTAGATTTTATATTTTATTTCAAAATATTTTATCAACCTTCTTGACTCTCCAAAGCCAAGAATACATTTCAAAAGCTTATCATTTTATGTGAAAATGTTTCCCAAAACCAAGATTATATCTAAGCAGGTATAAGCATTTGATGTAAAATTCTCTAGTCAACACTAGCATACTAACTAGAGTTTGATTCTAGGGTGACGAGGTATAAGGATTTGCAATGTCAAAGGAGATAATAACAAACAGGTATTAACTAAATTTAAAACTGAATTGAAATAAAGTGAATAAAAATATGCATACAGAATTAATTTAAAACAACATAATTTTATTTCACAAACTAGGATCAACATGATCAAGGTGTGTGACTTGCTTGCTTCTCGAGTGGGTGTGATTTGTCGTCGAAGAAATCTCTGGAATCGTTGCAATCTACATGTGAAAATAACCCACCAAACTCAAATAAAAATCAAATAAATTCAAATGAACTCCAAATATTTGAATTCAGGCCAGAAATGGATAGAGGAGAATTTTTGATGAATTTAGAAATTTGAATGGGCTAAATCGGAGTTAGGATGGGCTCTCGGAAGTTTAATTTCAGAGAAAAAGGAAAAACTGGATTTTTAGAATTATTTTTGTATTGGAAATTGATTTATGGCGTTAGCAAGCATTAATAGAATTATTTTCCTAAAGAAAAACTAGGTTTATGACATCAGCACTGGCTTGGATGACTGACAGGTGGGCCCTGGTCTACATGGACCATGTCCATGGACCAGAGGAATTGCTGAGGTGGTAGAGGGCTAAGGTGGTGCTGACATGGCAGGTGACTGGGATGTTTTTGCTGACATGGCAGCTAGGTGGCGCTGACATGGCTGCCACATGGGTCGGGGGTTATCGGGTGCTGATGTGGCATGACACTTGTCTGCCACGTAGACTAATGCCCTTTGGTGGCATGCCGCGTGTGCGCCACGTAGACCGTGCTATCTGACGTGGCCAGACGTGCGTGCGTGGTGCCTATGCAACCGATCTGGCGCTGAGGTATGCACCAGATGGCTACCACCTCAGCTGAGGCATCTGACGTGGCTTGCTCGATAGCGGTCATGCACAGGACCCTATGGTCATCGGCGCTCCCACGGGCGGTGGCGGCCGGTGAAAGGTGCGCGCGAGAGAGAAGGGCACGAGGAACCCAACGGTGCATGTGGACAATATCGAGAGTGGCCGATGCTTGGTCAGCAACGGGGTTGGCGGTGACGAGATCTCGGGTCTTCAGTGCGGCGGCGCTCCAATAGTGAACACAGGCAACAGAGGGGTCGACGAGCTTCGCCGAGACTCGGGGATGTGAACGGAGGTGGTGGCGCTCCTCGGGGATGGACGGAACGGCTGGGATTGCTCGCCGAAGTTCCTCCGAAGCTCAGCAAAGGAGACGCTCGGGGCTGGGGACTTGGGCTGCTCTTCGGGGTGAATTGGAAGAGTGGGGAGCTGATGTGAGGAGAGGTGAGGCCGAGGGGGCTATTAATAGGTGGGGTGGGGGAGCAGGGCCACGGGGATTGCTCGCCAGAAAAAGGAAGGCGAGGGGGAAGAAGGAAATACGGGATGACAAAGGAAAGGAGGAGCGCGAGATCAAGGGGATTCGGTCTTGGTGTCGGGCGGTTTCCAAAACCGGGCAGGGCGAGTAAGGAAAGCGGTGGCAGCAGGGGATTTGGTCGTCGGCCGAGAGAAGGGAAAGGTAAGAAGAAAGGAAGGAAGAAGACGACTCGGGGACGACGGTTCTGATAGGCGGGTCCCACTGGTAGAGAGAGAAGGAAGGGGTGAAGCACGGGTGACAGATAAGGATCGGACGGCCAAGAAAGAAAAGAGGCAGCAGACGGAAGTGATGGGGCCTAGTGGCGGCGTGGCACGATCGGGACTGAACACACGTCGCTCAGCGAGATGGGGAAGGCAGGATGAACCGGGGCGGTTGGATGAGGCTAGAAGCGACGTGGGCGCATCCTAGGCATCCACGTGTCAGCTGGAGAGAAGGATGAAGGTTTTAAAATTTTATTTAAGGATTTTGGATTTCCAGGAAACTGAAGAAAATAATTAAAGCTTGGAAAATACCCAATAAAGTCCAAAATTTCCAGAAAAATTCACAGAAACTCCTGGAATTATTTTGGACTTAGGAAAAATATTTTCAACAACATTTTCTGCATTAAATTTTAAGTTTTGATTTCCTTTAAAATACTTTTTAATTTTTAAATTAACTTTTAAAATCCAAAAAATTTTGAGATGTCACACCCTGTATGAAAGAGGACAAGGTGATTGAGTACTACACTTTGGTATACTAGTATGAGCTACAATTATAGACGCATCACATTGCATTGCATAAAAAATGACAAAAAAATACAAGCAGACGCATTCCATTGTATGAAAGTGATGGACCATGTGGAGGTGACCACATGTGAGTGATGAGTAATTGACAGTGGTTTAGGTGAGTCGAGTTTGGTTTGAGTGGTTCGGACCATGTCGTTGCATGGTGCAATGGACTCAGTCGGGCTTGGTCAAACCTGATGAAAGTGTTTAGGTTGCATATTCTGATGATTTGACAGGTTTGGACTTCATCATGCGTAAGTATGATTCGATGGTGATATTTATGCTTACATGTATCGAACGATGCTATTTGATGTGTTTCTTGTTTGTGATGACTGCAGGACGTCGAGGCGGAGTCGTGGTGAGACACGAGGTGACCGGACTAGGCGCAGGTGGCGTTGAGGTTAGAACGGTTGGATGTGTCGAAGACGGCGGAAACTCGAGGTGGTTGCGAGGCTTGGACGACAAGGAACGCGGGAGCTTCCCGGAAGGTGCAGGAGGGGCGAATGGGTAATTTCGCGAGGCTGCACAGGTGGGAGCCGGTTTCGTTTGGGTTTAGCCGGCGTAACAGGTAGGAGACCCGTTAGCCAAGGGCTATAAATAGGAGGGAGTGGCTGCATGCCCCCTTATGAATTTGGGAGAGAGTTAGGGTTTGTATTGGTCAAAAGAGTCTTTAGGAGGTGGTTTTGTCTTTGCTCTTTAGTGGTTGAGAAGGGTAGAAGGTGTCTCCCTCGTTCATCCTCCCTGTGTGTTGTGTCTCATCCAAGCATGTAGAGGGTAGATGAGTTCTTGGCTTGGGGAGAGGGAGAGATTGGAGTGATGTGCATGTAATCTTCCTTGTTCTAATGTCCATGCATATTAGGATTCCTATGTATTCCTTTTGGTTCAATGAATGAAAATCTGAAGTTTGATTCTCTCTGTTCATGCTCTCTGTTCTTCGTTTCTCCTCATTTGGGTCCTGGGGTAATGTGGGTCCTGGGTGTTACATTCGTTTCTTCTATTGTAGAGCAGTTTTAGTAGCATCCCAGGGTAATGTGGGTCCTGGGGTGTTACATCAAGGTCGGCGACGACTTCTCCGGGATGTGCTTCATGACCCTTGAGGGCGAACTGAGCGACAGCGAGCTGTACTCCGACTGCGATGAGGTATTCCCTTCCTACGACCAGCTCAATCAAGCTTTTCTTAAGCTAGGTGGATTTCATGCTAGAGCTAGGGCTACGTGTACCGAGTTAGAGAAGGAAGTAGATAGACTATCACGGGAGCTTACTTCACTTACATCTGCTCCCTCCCGTGATGATTGTGATACATGTTGTGCTCTGTTGGGTGACATGGAGAAACTAAGGACCTCGCATGATAGTTTGTCCTCTGAACTTGATATGCTTAAGGTGGAGAATGTTAGTCTTTTGGCTAAGCTAGAGATGAGTAGGATTATTACTCCTGCATCTACTGTTGTTGTTGAGACTACATCTTGCACCTCATGTGAGGATAAGGACAATGTGTTTAGAGGTCTTTATACCATGTTGCTCGATCTGCCCGAGACTTGTGAAAATTGCAATAATCTGAAGATGAATCTAAAATGGGCAGATCATAAAATTGCTAAACTACAAGCTTTTCTTCTTGAGCCTATTGCTTCATGTGTTAATTGTCCTAAATTGACTGCTGAGCTTGAATCTGTTTCCAAATAGTTTCAAGAAATGATTGACAATAATAACAAATTGGCTCAACATGCTTCTAAGGACCCTGTTAGCTCACCATGCATTAAATGTAACAAACTAAAATCTGATTTGATTGCTTTGGATGAGAAATGAGTGAAGCTGACTAAGGACCTACTAGAGAAGCAACCATCTGCTTGTAATGTGTGTGCTGCTGAGGGGGAGAAGCTCGAGGGTAAGGTAGAGACCCCTAGCGATGTGAACCAATTGGCTAGCAGTAGGACTATCCATTCTGAGTCAGCTGTGCGTGCACAAGCCATTCGTTCCTCTGCTCCCTTACCTTCTGCTGTTCCCTCTTCCCCCTGCTCTTCTTGCACCTCTCTCTTTCGGGAGTGTCAGTACCTTATGAACACTCTCAAGAGGTTTGTAGGAGGCAAGAAGAAGCTGAATCTTATTCTAGACCAGTCCAAGATTTGCAGATTTAATCAAGGTCTAGGATACAACTTCTATGAGGACATGAGGAAGCATCCAACTGTCGTGCTCAGACCCATAGCACCAGATGTGATCGAGGTTGAGGCCAGGACCGAGAAAGTCCAATTTAAGTTAGCGGGCTATGTCCAAGGGATTTCTGACAGCAAGGTGAGTCCTCCTGCTGCTTCGGCCTCTCAGAAGGCGAAGCCTCACCGTGCTATTTCTACCTCTCAGAAGGTGAAGTACCACTGCACCTTCTGTCGAAAGGATGGACACCTAATCGATCGATGCTTCAGGCGTGCCAAGATTGCGCGTAAAGACCGTGCTGAGGCACTTAGGCGTATTCAAGGTCAGGCCAGACCCTGAGTGCACCTAAGACCAGCACGAGGTCTAGAGCTGTTTTTCTTGATGGGTTTGGGCAGCATCAAGGACTTGGTTTTTCTAAGTCTTCTAGTTTTCATCCTCGTGCTGCTCTTGGTTTTTCTTGATGGGTTTGCTGCTCTTGTTGACTCAGGTTCGCCGGGCTGGGAAAGGAGAGGTTTGGCTTGTAGACTCCGGTTGTTCCCGCCATATGACCGGAGACTCCCATTGGTTCTCTTCCCTAGCCCGCGCACCAGGTGATGAGACGATCACCTTCGAAGACGCTTCGTCTGGGCGCGTCATCGCCAAAGGTACAGTGCGCGTTAATGATTCATTTCTTTTGATAGATGTTGCCTTGGTTAGTAAGCTGCGTTACAATTTGCTTTCAGTCTCTCAGCTTACCGATGACGGTTATGAGGTGAGCTTTAAGAAAAACACTTGCAAAATTCTTGATTCTTTGGGTAGTCTGGTTTGCGGGATTTCTCGTTATGGGAGGATCTTTCGTGCTGATTTTTCTGAGTCTTCTGGTGATCCTCTCCGGTGTTTGGTTGCTTCAGAGTCCCGTGACTTGACTTTCTGGCATAGGAGACACAATCTCATTCGTGGTCTGCCGAAACTCAAGAAGGTCAAAGATCTTGTTTGCGCTCCATGCCAGCACGGCAAGATGCTTGCCGCTTCTCACCCTCTGGTCACAGTTACTATGACCGATGCACCGGGAAAGCTACTCCACATGGACACTATTGGACCAGCTCGAGTGCAGTCAGCAGGAGGGAAGTGGTATGTTCTTGTCCTCGAAGGATGAGACGTTTACCCATTTCTGAGGTCTTTTCAGTAGGCTTTCTGTTGAGCTCCCGGGTGCCTTACGAGCGATCCGCAGTGACAATGGCACGGAGTTCAAGAATTCCTACTTTGAGAGGTTTTGTGATGAGACAGGTTTAGAGCACCAGTTCTTTTCTCCGCACATTCCACAGCAAAATGGCGTCGTGGAGAGGAAGAACCGTACCTTGGTCAAGATGGCCAGGACGATGCTCGACGAGTATTCTACACCTAGGAAGTTTTGGGCTGAGGCTATTGCGACCGCGTGCCATGTTTCCAATCGAGTTTTTCTTCGGGCACACTTGCATCGCACTTCTTATGAGTTGAGATACGGGCGAAAGCCCAGTGTCTCGCATTTTCGTGTGTTCGGTTGCAAGTGTTTCATTTTGAAGTCGGGAACCTAAACAAGTTCGAGTCACATTCTTGAGATGGTATCTTTCTAGGTTACTCGACTTCTTCATGGGCTTATCGGGTTTGGAACTACGAGTCTAGTAAGTTGGTAGAGACCTGTGAGGTGACCTTCGATGAGGCCAGTCTGGGGACTAGGCCCGATATCTCAGGTTCTTTAGAGCAGTCCGAGCCCATCTTTTTGGATGATGAGGACAATGGAGATGAGGGTTGTCTACCCGATCCAGTCGCTCATTCACCCCTCGAGGTGCCTTCCTCCACTGCACCTCCAGGCGATCAGCCCATGCCTTCGGCTTCCTCTGGAGCTAGTGGCTCTGTTCCTACCTCATCAGCTCACGAGGTAGAGGCCACTTCTTCATCTCATCCTGATCCTCCATGACATATTTAGAAAGACCATCCTTCTGAGCAGATTATTGGAGACTTCTTTAAGCGTGTCACACGCTCTAAATCTGGCATGTCACATTTCTGTCTCCATTCTGCCTTTGTTGCCACCTTTGAGCCCAAGGATGTTAGTCATGCTCTTTCAGACGAGTCTTGGGTCAATGCCATGCATGAGGAGCTGGAAAATTTCGAGAGAAACAAGGTCTGGTCGCTTGTTGAGCCCCCGCGAGATCACAATGTCATTGGGACTAAGTGGGCGTTCAAGAACAAGCAGAGTGAGGATGGAGTGGCCATTCGAAACAAGGCTAGACTGGTAGCTCAGGGCTTCTCCTAGGTTGAGGGTCTAGATTTTGAGGAGTCCTTTGCCCCTGTAGCTAGACTTGAGGCCATTAGAATTCTGCTTGCCTTTGTAGCTTCTAAAGGTTTCAAGCTTTACCAGATGGACGTCAAGAGTGCCTTCCTTAATTGATTCATTGAGGAAGAAGTCTATGTGAGACAGTCTCCTGGTTTCGAGAACCCCAAATACCCAAACCATGTCTTCAAGCTTTCTAAAGCTTTGTATGGACTTAAGCAGGCCCCTAGAGCTTGGTATGAGAGGCTTAAGTCCTACTTGTTGAGTCATGGTTTTGAGATGGGTAAGGTGGATAAGACCTTGTTCATTCAGCAGCATGGCACAGACCTTCTGCTCGTCCAGATTTATGTGGACGACATCATCTTTGGCGGCTCTTCCCATGCTCTCGTTTCACAGTTCTCGGATGTCATGAGCACCGAGTTTGAGATGAGCATGATGGGTGAGTTGACCTTCTTCCTTGGCTTCTAGATCAAGCAGACTCGGCAGGGTACCTTCTTGCATCAGGGCAAGTACACTCGTGACCTCCTAAGACACTTCGACATGACTGATGGTAAGCCCGTGTCAATTCCCATGGCATCTTCTGCCACTCTTGACCCAGATGAGGATGGCGAGCCAGTTGATCAGAAAGAGTATCGGAGTATGATCGGCTCCCTCTTATACCTCACTGCCTCGAGACCGGACATACACTTCTCCGTGTGTCTTTGTGCTCGGTTTCAGGCTTCTCCTCGCGTGTCTCATCGCCAGGCGGTGAAGCGCATCCTTCGGTATGTTCGAGCTACCATTGACTACGGTATCTGGTACTCTTCCTCATCCTGTCTTTCCTTGAGAGCCTTTTCAGACGCAGACTTTGCCGGCTGTACGATAGATAGGAAGAGCACTTCTGGCACATGGCAATTCATTGTCACTTCTCTCATTTACTGGTCCTCGAGGAAGCAGTCCGGTGTTGCACAGTCCACCGCAGAGGCCGAGTAGGTTGCTGCCGCTAGTTGCTGTAGCCAGGTGCTTTGGATGGTCTCAACCCTGCGGGACTTTGGGTTAGTTATCGACAGTGTTCCACTCTTTTGTGATAACACTTCTGCGATTAACATTGCTAAAAACCCAGTGCAGCATTCCCAGACCAAGCATATTGATATTCACTATCACTTCCTCAGAGACTATGTAGAGAAGGGTGATATAGTGCTCCAGTTTGTGGAGAGTGACCACTAGTTGGCCGACATCTTTACCAAGCCATTGGATAGCTCTAGGTTTTCAACTCTGCGGGGAGAGCTTGGGGTAGTCTGTCCTAATGGGCTGTTGTGAGGGGGAGCTTTGTGCTTTACTGCTTTATTATATTGATTATGCTCTTGCTTCTTTCTGTTGCATTGCTTTCGGGGTGCTTTGGGGTTAGTCCTTCTAGCATAGGTTAGAGTGGTTCTCTTACCTAGCTACTTAGACTTCTTGCTCTTATCTTGTGATTTTAGGATGCTGCTTGTTAACTATTTCTCTTCTCACTAGGTTGAGCTCACTCACTGCTTATAGGTTCTAGCGAGGGTCGGGCCACCCTCGGGTAGACAGGGTACGTGTTTGCTCCTTAGCGTGTTAGATGATCAGTTGATAGTCCTAGAGTCATATGGGGTAGATGAGAGTCAGTCTGAGCCATAGTTGTCTCTATATCTTGTCTATGCTTTAAGGACTGCCCTCTTTGATTTCTTTCCCAGCTTCTCGATTTGTTGCTTTGGTTCAGGGGGAGTTCATTTGGGAGCTTCTGGAGCTTAATATTGACATAACTCAACTTGAACTATAAGTTGCACCACATGTTGAGGGGGAGCTGGATTTTCTTGCATTTTCAACATTTCTGCATTGTAATATAACTACATGGAGCCTTGTCTATTATCCTTTATGACATGTTTACAATGCATTACTCTTGCCATAACTTGTGCTTATTTGCTAGAATTATCATGACTTCATATGTGTAGACTAGCTTTTGCCATGATAAGATCATTAAAATTGCTCAACTTGAATTAAAACTTGTCATGATAGTTCTCGAAATTAGTCTTTCTGATAGGAATGGGGTCCCGACCTTTCAACAGGTTCTAGATAAGTTCGATTTGGAGGAGGCGCGACACAAATCGATCCGGCTTCCGAACAACACGTTCCGAACCCCGCAATCGCAGCACCACATCTCCTCAGGTTATCAACCGTGCGCAGCCCGGTTGACCTCGCCAAGAAGGCTAATCCTCGCCTGCGAATCGAAGAACACAAGCAAGAACAAGGAAGAATACAACTGAATTGCAGATGTATTGATTTAGCACTCGAAAGTTGGGGTCTCACAAACCGATGAACGGCGAAACTGTTCAAAGACAGATTAATCTAAGCAAAACCTAAACCCTAATGGTGGGGGTGGCAGATGGATATAGAGGAGTGAGGGGCGTGCAAAACCCCTGGACACGCCCTAATGGACTCCAACACGATACAAAGCCGAAAGGCCCAAAAGACGGTGGCGCAGCACCCTGATAGATTCTGAATGCCCACTTGTTTCGATGATTCCTGTTGACTCAGAAGGAATTTTGACATGGGACTAGAGCCATTGGATTCGATACATATGTAGAACGTCTAAAACGGAGCCCGGATGCGATCTGGGCATCTGTTTTAGTGCGGCCTGGTCCTGGACTCCGAATTGGATTCGAAGTCGGCTTGAGTTGGACCTCCAACATGATTCGACCGCCCTTGCTGGACTTGTGCGCCTCGTAACCCTTCTCCAAGTACTTCTAGGTCCTCTCCATGGTTTCTAATCATAATTAAATCATTAGGTAGCAATCGATTCTCAAATGAACAAAAGGAAGTACTTAGGAATGAGCTCACCTGTAAATTCAATTGTCGGGTGCGAGCTCTAGTGATTGGTCCTTGAATGTCAAGTGGAGGAGTGTTGTATGTATCCGAAGAAGTGATGTCCTCATCATCCTCCCCCTCTTGAAGCGGAGTTGTCCTCAACTCAGCCTCATCTTCTTCTCCCAAGTATGGCTTCAAATCTGAAATGTTAAAGGTGGGACTAACCCCAAACTCGGGAGGGAACTCAAGTTTATATGCATTATCATTTATCTTCTCAACTATCTTAAAAGGACCAGCAGCTCTAGGCATCAATTTTGACTTTCTTAACTCAGGAAATCTATCCTTTCTCAAGTGCAACCAAACAAAATCACCAAGTTCAAGTTTAACTTCCTTTCTACCTTTACTACCAGTAATCCTATATTTTTCATTCATATTTTCAATGTTTGCCTTAGTAGTCTCATGCATTTTGACAATAAAATCAGCACGCTCCTTAGCATCATTATGAACTCTCTCACTAGTAGGCAAAAGTAAAATATCAATAGGGGCACGAGGATTGAATCCATACACTACCTGAAAAGGACTTACCTTGGTAGTGGAGTGTTCCGCTTGATTATATGCGAACTCAACATGCGGCAAACACTCTTCCCATAGCTTCAAATTGTTCTTCAAAATAGCTCTCAACATGGTAGACAATGTGCGGTTCACCACCTCGGTTTGGCCATCAGTTTGTGGGTGACATGTTGTAGAGAACAACAACTTTGTACCCAACTTGTTCCATAGAGTACACCAAAAGTGACTCAAGAACTTGGCATCATGATCTGAAACAATAGTAGAAGGCATACCATGCAAACGAACTATCTCTTTGAAAAAGAGGTCAGCAATATGAACGGCATCATCGGTTTTATGACATGGTATAAAGTGAGCCATCTTAGAAAAGCGATCCACAACAACAAAAATGCTATCCCTCCCCCCTCTTAGTCCTGGGAAATCCTAAAACAAAGTCCATAGAAATATCTGCCCACAGAATAGAAGGAACAGGAAGAGGCATATATAAACCATGTGGATTCAAGCGAGACTTAGCTTTTTGACATGTAATGCAGCGAGCCACAAACCGCTTAACATCTCGCCTCATCTTTGGCCAAAAGAAGAGTGTGGCCAGAACGTCCTCCGTCTTCTTAGCACCAAAATGTCCCATCAAACCGTGTTCATGCGCCTCTTACAACAATAAAAGACGAACGGATCCAACTGGAATGCATAGGCGGTTAGCTCTAAACAAAAACCCATCATTGATCACGAATTTATTCCATGTTTGTCCCTTTTTTCAATGCAACAACACATCCTTAAAATCAGCATCAAGAGCATATTGTTCTTTAATAGTTTCAAGACCAAGAATGCGACAATCAAGTTGAGACAACATGGTATAGCGTCGAGACAAAGCATCATCAATCACATTATCCTTCCCTTTCTTGTGTTTAATGACATAAGGAAAAGATTCAATAAATTCAACCCACATAGCATGTCTACGATTCAAATTGTTTTGACTACGAATAGGCTTAAGTAATTCATGATCGGAATGAATGACAAATTCTTTAGACCATAAATAGTGTTGCCACGTCTCCAAAGAACGAACAAGAGCATACAATTCTTTATCATACGTGGAATAATTAAGAGCAGGACTATTCAATTTTTCACTAAAGTAGGCAACAGGTTTGCCTTCTTGCATCAAAACACCACCAATACCAATTCCGCTAGCATCACATTCCAGCTCAAAAGTCTTACCAAAATCCGGAAGTTGGAGCAACGGTGCGTGTGTAAGCTTGTCCTTCAAAAGATTAAAGGACTCCGCTTGTGATGGCACCCAATAGAACACGACACCCTTCTTTGTCAACTCAATCAACGGTGTCGCAATGGTGCTGAATTCCTTGACAAAGCGGCGATAAAATCCTGTAAGGCCAAGAAAACTCCGCACTTGGGAGACCGTCGTGGGCGTGGGCCAACTCCATATCACCTCCACCTTAGCTCTATCAACCTCAATTTCCTGTGGAGTCACAACATAGCCAAGAAAAGAGACTCGATCTGTGCAAAAGGTGCACTTCTCAAGGTTACCAAACAAACGTGCATCTCTCAAAGCATTGAAAACAGCACGTACGTGATTCAAATGTTCATCCATGGACTTGCTATAAATCAAGATATCCATAAAATAAACGACCACAAATTTGCCAATGAAAGGACGTAAAACATCGTTCATTAATCTCATGAAAGTGCTAGGTGCATTAGTTAAACCAAAAGGCATGACTAACCACTCATACAAGCCGAACTTAGTTTTAAAAGCAGTTTTCCATTCATCGCCAAGTTTCATTCTTATTTGGTGGTATCCACTACGCAAGTTAATCTTTGTGAAAATTATAGCACCACACAATTCATCAAGCATGTCGTCTAGCCTGGGAATAGGATGACAATACCTTATAGTAATGTTGTTAATGGCTCTACAATCTACACACATACGCCAAGACCCATCTTTTTTGGGAACCAAAAGAACAGGAACAGCACAAGGACGAAGGCTCTCACATACGTACCCACGGTCCAAAAGGTCTTGGAGTTGTCGCTGAATCTCCTTAGTCTCTTCGGGATTGGTCCTGTACGCCGCACGGTTTGGCAAACTCACTCCAGGTGTCAAGTCAATCTGGTGTTCAATCCCTCGAATGGGTGGAAGTCCTGGAGGTATCTCATCAAGGAAAACATCTTGAAACTCCTGCAAAAGGTTAGTGACAGGAGCAGGCAAAGTGCAAGGCATATTATCAAGAGAAAATAAAGCATCTTTGCACACAAAAGCATAGCATGTATCATGAACATCATCAATTGCAGCAAGGTCTGATTTTCTGGCAAGCATAACAGAATTTTTCAAATGGATTACTTGCTGTTTTTCAGATTTATCATGTTCCTTTGGATCATTACCAGCAGCAGCTCTCTCCCTATCGGCCGCTATAATCTCAGCTGGGGTCAAAGGCAGTAAAGTAACTTTCTTTCCCTTATGCATAAAAGTGTATTTGTTACTGCTACCATGGTGTAAAGCATCATTATCAAATTCCCAAGGTCGACCCAATAAAAGAGAGCATGCTTTGCATGGGAACCACATCACAATCAACATGATCAGCATAACCACCAATGGAAAAATGGACTCGGCATGTTTGTGTTACAATGCTTTTCCAGAGTCATTTAACCACTGAATATGGTATGGGTGTGGATGCGGTCGCGTGGTCAAGCCAAGCTTCTTGACCAGATCAGAACTCACCAAGTTGTTGCAACTTCCTCCAACAATGATGACACGTGCACGCCGGTTCTTGATTGCGAAGAAAGTCTGAAACAAATTATGGCGTTGAAGTTTATCGGGTTGTTGTACCTGTGTGCTGAGTACTCGCTACACAATGATGCTCCGTAGCGTCACTGTGGATGCCCCACCAAGGACCAAGTCGTCATCACCACCGCCATTGTCGTCCGAGGCAGCAGCAACATCATCATCCTTCTCGACATCCGAAGTGCTGATGTAGCCTCCATCTTCTGTGGTGATGTATGCCCGTTGGCTAGGGCAATTCTTCTGCACATGACCAAGCCCATGGCAGCGGTGGCAGTGAATGTCGGAGGAGCGGCCCGTTGAAGCCACGGAAGAAGAACTCTTGACTGGACTCTGCAAAGAATTTTTTGTAGAATCTGCAAGGCGTGTCGTGGAAGGTGGCTTCGGTGGCACTGCTGCAATCTTGTTCACAGGTGGTGGAGGAGAACGAAAACTCGAAGAAGACTTGGGCAGTCCCGTCGATGTAGTCGTTCGCGGTGTGTAGAAGGGTCGGCCTGTGCGTGCCTTCGCTGATTCCTTGCGGCCCTGCAATTCTTTTTCGGCAAGCATAGCAAGATGGAACAACTGGTTGACAGTAGTAAATTCTTTATAATCAACAATGTCCTGAATTTCACGCCGTAACCCCCCGTAGAAACGACAAATCTTATCCTCCGTGTCCTCAACAACCTCACAACGCACCATACCCTTTTGAAGCTCAGTATAATAGTCCTGAACAGAACTATCACCTTGCTCTAAGCGCTGCAATTTTTCCTCAAATCAAGTTTATATGAGGGAGGAACAAAACGATTACGCATAGCTTCTTTTAACCGCTCCCATGTATCAGGTTGTAAGCGCATGGTACTTAGTTCATTCCACCAGATAATAGCAAAGTCCTTAAACTCACTAGTAGCTTGTCTAACTCTATGTTGTTCAGGAACCAAGTGAGAATTAAACTTCTGCTCTACCGTCATCTCCCAATCAAGATATATTTCAGCATCATAAAGACCATAAAAAGTTGGAATGGTAAACTTGACTTTAGCAAAAGGGTCGTCGTTACCATGACGGTTCTGGTTATTACCTCCCATACCATGTCGATTTTGCTGAAGACGCCGACGTAGTCGTGCATCTTGTGTCGCCCGCCGATCAATGTTGCCATCTCCATCATACACTGTGTCATCATCATGATAATGGCCATCATTGACAGGTGGCAGGCATGCCTCCAATGTGTCCATCCGACCAGTGAGGTCAGCCAACCGCCGCTCCACCCGCTCAATGCCTTCCGTGGTGTTCAACTGGGCAATGGCGGCGATGATGGTGTCCATTATTGCGCCGAGATCAGCGAGTGATGCATTTTGTTTGTCGAGCGTAGCTTGTAGCTGGCCGCGACTAACACAGTCGTTGAAATTGCCCGGTGTCCCGTCCCCTTCGTCTCCTGCCATGGTTAGTGGAAACACAGGGAAAATAGAAGGGTTATCCCTATCAACTACAAATTAAGGACAGTGGGAACCCGCAAAGGAAGTGACTTACCAAGCTCTTACAAGTGTTCTTACCAAAGCAAGGCAAAGGATACCTGTAGAGTGTGATCCGGCGATTGCAAGGGTCAAAACTATGCTATCCGAAAGTAGGTATATGGAGCTTGGCAGACCAAATATGTTAGTGGAACACAAATCAATAACAGATAGTAATGCTGAACAAACGTCCAAAGCAATGGTCCTGGTTGCTGGTCTAAACATGTCCTATATCAGGGATGATACGATGAACAAGGAGTCAAGGACAGAATAGGAAAGCAAAGACAGCAACAAAGATGGCCAGGCACTGAGAAACTTAATTCAGCATAAGCACAAAACAAATGAAGTTCTGTCACCTAAAACTGTGCTCTGTCACGTTTTTTTAGGCACGGAGGGCACTCTCAGCACTATATCCCAGGTGCCGAAATTTTTTGTAACACCCCAGCCAATCAATGACATGGAATGCTACCAAACTAATAACATAGCAAAGATAAGCTAAACACATCTTACAAAATTTCGGCAGAACCTCCTTTGTTTATTGACTAAATCAGAGGTTCCAACAAGCATAATCAATTGATATGAATAACAGTAAGCAATATGACCTTTTATAAGCAAACTGGATTGTGTTCATCATCGCATTCGAAACAATACTACTTAATTAAAGAACGGGAAACAATGTGAAAGAGTTCTAGTCTTTTATTACATTTTAACAGGATTGAAATTATTCAAATATCACTTAAATTATTCAGCAAATTGTGTCTAATGTTCTTTCTTTCTTCCATGGTGAATAGACCATGCAGGTGCAACAAAACTATCCCTTCTTTATTCCCATGCATGCCGATCCCATGTAGGTACCTAAAACAAACATAACCACAACAACAACAACAGCAAGAGTGAGTTCAACGACTCAGCAAATATAAGTAATAGTAACAAGAACAAAAGTGAACATCATGACTCAAGTTCATCCATCATTCATATAAATAAACCATGCCATGCAATATGATCAAAAATCTCTTTATCTCTTCTCTTTCGCATTTTTTTACCGGTAATGCGGAGTGTGCATCCGTCAATGCACACCCATGCCTGTACCATCTGGTACAGGGACCAATTGCCCATATTCCTCAAATATGGGGACCTTAAGCCTGACATGCCATCAACATGACGGGGACCTCGGCGCTTGGTCATCTTGTGACCAAGACTTAAACAAATCAGCATGATGCATGAACGTGAATATCTCAATAAATAAACTTGCATTCACGAAAGCCATGCACCAGAAATCCTCACATTCATTTGCAATTCAACCATAATCAATATCAATATATCATTAACAAAATCAAGATCACATATTCTCACAACATAGAACAAAATATCCACAAGCCAACAATCATCAACAATTCACACTATGAAATTTAGACCATCATTATACTTGCCTTAACCACGAGAAAACGGGGGATGAGCAGAAGGTGCGGCCCCTGGGATCCGTCTTCCTCCTGAATAATAATTATAATTATTTCCAAGACAACAATAGCGAGTCTTTAGATTAAATAAAAACACCCCCAAACTAACCCAACATGAGTAGCTTGACTCAAAACCCCAAATCCTTTCGGCCATCCTGTCCCCCTCTACGGCAGTCAGATTCAAAAATTCGTATCTATTGGTACAGAAGTCCGAACAGGGCGTTCTCAGACTTTCTGGAAATATAACTAAATTATCTAATTAAACCTAGTTGGTGAGTCTTTCTGATTCGGCCATCTTCTACCCACACCATCCAATTTTCTAAAACATCAGTTTCATAACGGGCTCTCTGGACAGCGCACTAAAATTATCATAACTTTCACCCCGAGAGTCGGAATCAGGATTTATTGACCTTTCTGGAAAGCTGAGGAAATTATATGAAACTTTCATAATATGTAGATCCTTTAATTCCTCCGGTTTCTAATCGCCCAAACCAATCTACCAAAACCTGACAGGAATTCCCCCGATCTGCAGGACAGTCCTACTAGAAAAATCATAACTTGCGCTAAAAAGGTTCGAATGATGCGTTCTAGCACTTGATAGAAAGATAATTGCGTCCTCTACAACTCTCTAGGAGAAGTCCAAACCTGAATCCCCACGGATCTATCCCAAAACAGCCGTCTAATCCGATCTGTTCTAGCAGCCCAGAAAACCGACATTGCTACCACAACAAAAATATACATCTAGTTGAGGAAAAACAGGGATTACCCTTGATGAATTGTTGTAGAACACGAAGAACTCTCCATGAAACTCCTCCTCTTTTCTTTTCCCTTTTTTCCCTTTTCTCTTCCCTTCCTCCGGATCCAATCGCCTTGCTGCAATAGATCTTCTTCCTCCGCTCGATCGGCAGCAAATGGGGACCTTCTTCACCGGCAATGGAGGAGAGGGGAGGGGGGAGTAACTGCTGGAGGCGTGCAAGGGAGGAGAGGGGGGCGCAATGGGGGAGAGGGGAGGGGCGGCTAGGGGGAGAGGGGGAGGGGCGGCTAGGGTTTGGAGGGGGGTGGGCGCCTCCCTCCTCTTGGCTGAATTTCCACCTGGGCCAAGGCCCAGGCCCAGGTTGGCGGGAAAACTCAGAAAACCCCCTCAAAACTTGTTATTTTATTCTTTCTTTTAAGGTCTTTCTCTCCAATTAAACAATTATTTCTCGATAGATTTTGGGATATTACATTTTTCTTTTTTTCTATATTTTTTCAAAAAGCAAAGCACAGAAATAGGAACCACACAAAGTTTCACCTCAATCTGATGTAAGGTGTGGCCTACAGAAAATAATGAATGTGCTGTAAATTCGGTGATGAAATTTCGGAGCTCCAGTACTGGACTTTCCAGGATGAATTTGGGCAAAATAAATTCGCCGAACCCAACAAAGTTTGGGACATTCGGATGCAAAATTTAATTTCACCCAATTTGAAAAAAAATTCGCCTGATTTCGAGTCCGTATGAGAAAGTTATGGCCGTTTGAAGGAGGGCCTCCGAGTTATGGTTGCTGTGGAGGTCAAAACGAAAATCGGGTGGAGGAAATTGGTGGAAATTGGGGGCGGAAGCTCGGGAAAAGGTGGGGGATGGTGCTGGGAGATCACAAGATGCGATGGATGACTCAAACAGAGGGTGGGATATGGGTGGGAAAACAAAAATTGACGGCTAGGGTTTGTATGAGAGGTAGCGGAAGCAAGACAACCCGAAACAAAACATGATCTAAACCAGCAACACAACTCGACGAAGGACACAAATTCAACACTACGGACTCTGGAATCAAATTGTGCAAAAGGCTAAATGAGATCTAGGACAGGAAACAACCTATGACTACAATTTTTTTGTAGGGCTTTCTCTTGGACTCTAGGATGAAACCGAAAACACAAAGGTGGGGTAAACTCGAGCCTGAAGGAACACCTGAAGCTCTGATTACCACTTGATAGGAATGGGGTCCCGACCTTCCAACAGGTTTTGGATGTGTTCGATTTGGTGGAGGCGCGACACAAATTGATCCGGCTTCCGAACAACACATTCCAAACCCCGCAATCGCAGCACCACGTTTCCTCAGGTTATCAACCGTGCGTAGCCCGGTTGACCTCGCCAAGAAGGCTAATCCTCACCTGCGAATCGAAGAACACAAGCAAGAACAAGGAAGAACATAACTGAATTGCAGATGTATTGATTTAGCACTCGAAATTTGGGTCTCACAAACCGTTGAACGGCAAAACTGTTCAAAGATAGATTAATCTAAGAAAAACCCAAACCCTAATGGTGGGGGTGGCAGCTGGATATATAGGAGTGAGGGGCGTGCAAAACCCCTGGACATGCCCTAATGGGCTCCAACACGATACAAAGCCGAAAGGCCCAAAAGACGGTGGCGCAGCACCCTGACAGATTCTGAATGCCTAATTGTTTTGACGATTCCTGTTGACTCAGAAGGAATTTTGACATGGGACCAGAGCCATTGGAAAGGTCGTCTTCTCAGCTTTCCATACATATGTAGAACGTCCAAAACGGAGCCCGGATGCGATCTGGGCGTCCATTTTAGTGCGGCCTGGTCCTGGACTCCGAATTGGATTCGAAGTCGGCTTGAGTTGCACCTCCAACATGATTTGACCGCCCTTGCTGGACTTGTGTGCCTCGTAGCCCTTCTCCAAGTACTTCCAGGTCCTCTCCATAGTTCCTAATCATACTTAGTCGGGCGCGAGCTCTAGTGATTGGTCTTTGAATGTCAAGTGGATGAGTGTTGTATGTATCCGAAGAAGTGATGTCCTCATCAACATCGCTGGTGAAGTGAATGACATGCCGCCGGATGATGTCGATTGTGGTTCGAATTCGGATAGGTTGCATGATGACAATCTGGATCAGATGCTTCACAATGTAGAAGAGAACTATGATGAGAGAGAGTATGTTAAATTCCGGGCTTGATAGAGGACTCAGGGAAACCTTTGTTCGCGTGCTGCAGGTCAAAGTACACGAGGTTGTCGGCCATGCTTGAACTGTTGAAATTGAAGGCAAGCAACGGTTGGTCCAACAAGAGTTTCACGGCGCTGCTAGGTCTTTTAACGGACATGCTTCCGGAGGGAAATGAGTTGCCTAAAACCACGTATAAAGCCAAGAAGGTTCTTTGTCCGTTGGGAATGGAAGTACAAAGAATACATGCATGTCCGAATGACTGTATCCTGTACCATAAAGAGTATGCAAACATGCATGTATGTCCGGTGTGCAACGTATCCCGATACAAACGTAACAATCAATTAGATGACAGCGAGGGAACAGAGGCGAAGAAAGGACCTCCTGCTAAGGTGGCATAGTATTTTCCTATAATTCCCCGTTTGAAAAGCTTTTTTGCAAATCCAAAGGAGGCAAAACTGCTGCATTGGCACTCGAAAGAGTGCAAGAAGGATGGAATGCTAAGACACCTTGCTGATTCCGCGCAGTGGAGAAACATCGATAGGAGTTTTGCAGACTTCGGTGTAGACCAAGGAATATAAGGTTTGGACTGAGTACAGAGGGAATGAATCCTTTTAGTAGCATGAGCAGCCGACATAGCACATGGCCCGTGACTCTCTGCATCTATAACCTTCCTCCTTGGTTGTGTATGAAGCGAAAGTATATTTTGCTGTCGATACTTATCCAAGGGCCAAAGCAACATGAGAATGATATCGATGTGTACGTGGCACCGTTGGTGGAAGATCTAAAAGTACTGTGGAACGAAGGGGTACAAGTATGGGATGCATACAAACGAGAGAACTTCACTTTGCGCTCCTTATTGTTATGCACCATAAATGATTATCCTGCCCTTGCTAACCTATCGGGCCAGAGTACAAAAGGTGCCAAAGCTTGTACCCACTGTGTAGTTGGTACCGAGAGTGTGTGGCAGAAACACTCACAGAAAACTGTCTACATGCGTCACCGCCGGTTCCTTCGGAGGGCTCACCCATACCGCAAGATGAAGAAACAATTTGACGGAGAGAAGGAAGACGGTTCAGCTCCAAGGCATTTAAGGGGACACGAGGTTTATGATATGGTTAAGGATTTAGATTTTTTTTCTCGGAAAGGGACGTAAATTGAGGGCTCATGAGAAGAACACTTGGAAGAAGAGATCAATATTTTGGGACTTACCTTATTGGGAGTACCTAGATGTTCGACACTGCATCGACATCATGCACATAAAAAAGAATGTATGTGACAGCTTGATTGGTCTCTTACTGAACATTCGTGATAAAACAAAGGACGGCCTCAATGCACGGCTTGACTTGGCTGATATGGACATCAGGCCTGAGTTAGCACCGACAATAACTGATAATGGATGAACGTACCTTCCCCCTGTGTGTTACACTCTGTCCAAGGTATTGACACGTATACTCAAGCCCATTTCACGGTCTTGCAACACATGACTGAAGTGGCGCCTTATGTCAACCAGCACAAGGATGTACTTTGGCAACAGAATCCGGAGCGGCCGGATGTTTGGATTATGAGGCAACACAACAGTCGGTTCAACCAATGGTTGAAGGAGCAAATTTCTAGGAGCTCGCCAAGTGAGACGCTGACATGGTTAGCAAAAGGGCCAACATTTACAGTTATAACATGGCAAGGATATGACATAAATGGGTACACATTCTATACACAGTCTCAGGATGTAAAGAGCATTAACCAGAACAGCGGTGTCCGCATAGATACGTCCAGTACCGATGGGTCGAGAAACTCATACTATGGGTTTATAGAAGAGATTTGGGAGCTCGACTACGTGGTTTTCAAGATCCCCTTATTTCGCTGCTGTTGGGTGCATCTCCCACAGGTGAAGGTTGACAAGTACGGTGTCACTACCGTGGACCTCCAACGTGTCGGGTACAAAGACGAACCATTCATACTCGCCAACCAAGTTATTCAAGTTTTCTATGTAACCGACCCAGTAAATAAAAAACGCCATGTAGTTCTTCATGGAAAAAGGAGAATTGTTGGAGTAGAGATGTAGTGGACAAGGAAGAATACAATCAATTTGACGAGTTACCTCCTTTTGGAAATGGCATAAGGGTCGACAACGAACAACGTGACGAAACTAGTTACGTACGCATTGATCATGATGAAGGGCTAATTTTTAAAGGAAATAAGCAAGTAGAATGAGAATGTGCGACATATATGTGGGCATTTGCATATATGTATATAACAGTGCATGTGTATGATGTATATATGAATTGGCATTTATGTATAGAACAATGTATGTGTGTGATGTATTTGTGAATTTGCATTTATGTATATATGAAAATGTGTGAAGAAATACATTGTGTGAGGTTGGTGAATGTAGTGAATTTTGAGAATGAGAAAATGTGTAAAGAAATACACTGTGTGAATCCAGCTGGATGGTGTTGTATATGAATGCAGCTAGTTGGTGGTTGATCATAAATGCAGCTGGTTGGTGTTTGTCTTAATAACTACAGTCGGAAATGGCTTATCACAGATGGTTCTAAACTTAGAACCGTCTGTGATATCAATATCACAGATGGTTCTAAGTTTAGAACTGTCTGTGATATTTATTATCATAGACAGTTCTGTGTTTAGAACCGTCTATGATAGTATAACTATCAAAGATGGTTCTAAACTTAGAACTGTCTATGATATTGATATCACAGACAGTTCTAAGTGTACAACCATCTATAATAAGCCTCCCTATATACACCCTCTTGCTAGGGTTTTTCGCGTATGCTGCAGTTATAGATCTAAATCTTGCTGCTCTCCTGATCTGTGTCCTCGAACCTCCATCGCCGCTGCCTCCTCGCACCTCCGTCGCCGCCATCGGCCTCCTCCTCCCTCAGGCCCGTCGCTGCTGCCTCCTCGCTCCTCCGTCGCCGCCGTCGGCCTCCTCCTCCCTCGGGCCCGTCGCGGCTGCCTCCTCGCTCCTCCGTCGCCACCGTCGCCCTCCTCCTCCCTCGGCCCCGTCGCCGCTGCCTCCTCGCACCTCCGTCCCCCCGAGCCTCAGGTACACTAATCTATGTGTTAGTACTTTGTGAAATAGTGTTAGTACTTTGCCGTAGTTAGATATGTGCATGCTTGATATCAAGAAAATCTGGTGTTTACACTGATCTATGCACTGCAATGGTAGCATCCAGTGGACATTGTTTATAATCATTAGTGTGTCTTGATGAAGATTTTTTATTACTGTCAATCATCTTACGTGGACATGTTTTATGTATATGTATATGTATATGTATATGTATATGTATATGTATATGTATATGTATATGTATATGTATATGTATATGTATATGTATATGTATATGTATATGTATATGTATATGTATATGTATATGTATATGTATATGTATATGTATATGTATATGTATATGTATATGTATATGTATGTTGTTAATGAACATAGATATGTATATGTATACTTGAATATGTTTTAGGCATTCATACATGAATTATCCATATAAGCTAAGGTTCCTTTGCTAACTCCATGTATTCATGTATATGTTAATGTACAATGAGCTACTAAAGTATAATATAAATGGGTTGGGCTTATCTTATGGTATGGAACTTTCTTACCTTATCCTAATAGACCCACAAATTGAGCAACATGTCACCCGCGCATTCTTCAACATCATCGCCGAATGCGTCCGCTCCAAAATCACAACGTCGAGAAAGAGGGCTATCGAAGAAGCCTGAGGGCCGATTTACCATCACAGAGGTCGATGGATCTGAGACCCCTCTCCTTCCTCCCAAAGCAGTAAGCGCATTCCGAAGAATGGTCAGAATAGTTGCACGAGAACAAATTGAGATCACATTCAATGCGTGGAAGAGCGTGCCTGAGACTCGGAAACATGAGCTGCTGACCGAAATTTTGGCATCGTTCGAGATCCCAGAAGAACACCAAGACGCCGTGCAACGACAAACCTTGCTAGCGGTGTGCAAAGCATGGAAGAACTTCAAGAGCACGCTTGTCAAGAAATACGTGAAGACGGATGAAACGCCTTTTCATAAATACCCATTCCTGGAACCACAATGGGAAGAGTTCAAGGTGATGAAGATGACCGAAGATTTCAAAAGTACAAGTGCAGCGCACAAGGCCCTCCAGGCAAAAAACACACACCCCCACAGACTTGGCACAGCTGGGTATGCGGGTAAAATCCCGCAGTGGAGGAGGGAGGAAGAACTGGCAGCCCTGAAGGACATCGCCCCGCCATTTGCCAATATCTCGGATGACCGTGCTCGAAATTGAATTAGAGCAAGGTCATCTAAAACGACATCGGGGGACGTCTCCTTTCGAAACCCTGCAGACCAGCAAGTGTCCCAGCGCCTGGTAAGATAACGATCGAACTATGTAGCTTGTAATTACTCCATAACTTCGTACGAAGTGAAATGACATGTCATGCTCTTGCAGGAAGAGCTGAGTTTTGAATCTACCCTTGGGATCATTCCAGGGAACAATGGAGAATGATATGCTCTCCGCGGCCCTGGGAAACAAGGAGCACCCGGGTCATACGAGAGGCCTTGGGCTTTACGTTCCTTGGAAACATGGTTTCCAAGATGACCCCGAAATGTATCAGCATAGGAAGAGAACCAAAGCCGAGAGTGAGGCACGGCTACGAGAAGAGATCAAGGCATCTCTTAGAGAGGAGCTAAGAGATGAGCTGGCTGACTATGTTCGAGATGAGGTGCGGAAACATATAGAAAATCAGCAGGCCGCCGCCGCTCCTGTGCTAGCTAGCCCGCACAACCGTCCGAGTAGTTGCGCATCCAATCCGATGGAAAGCGAGGCCAGATTTTTTGTGGATGATATTCTGGTAATAATTATTATCTCTTGAATGCATGCTCCACTGATAGGCCTATTAATTGGAGTAGCTAATTTTGTATCATTATGTAGGAGCCTATGAAGTGCAAGCTCCAAGTGAGATATGCCTCTGTTGCCTTGTGCGCTGCTTGGGGCATGGCATATCCGTCTGCTCAAGGGGTCATGCTGCACCATCAAGCTTTAGCGACGGGCTTCGCAAAAGTGTCAGTAGATGGTGTACACGCTAATTTCGAGGTCGTCCTGCTACCGAAGCCCACCAACGACGAGCTTGTGACTCTAGAGCAAGCCATTGGATCCTTCATCCAGTGGCCCAAAAGTGATATCTGCCTCGAGGCTTCTTCACCAGTGGCAGATCAGCTACGTGCACTGGTGCCATCTCCACAAAGGCAACCTAAACCAGATCAGCTACATGCACTGGTGCCATCTCCATCACCGCTACCTGAACCGGTGTCATGTTCACGGGCGCTATTCCCGGTGCAGCAACTTCCACCAGTGCAACTTCCACCACCTGTAAAGTTGACCTATAGCCGAGGCAGCAAGGGCAAAGCAAAGAAGAGCAATGATGATATCTCGTACCTACCATTGACCCGCAAATTCGTGCTTGGCGAGCCGTTGCTCAAGCAAAAGGGCCTCCAACCCCAAGCATATAGTTGCCAGCAATTACGCAAGTGGTATATGGAACAGTCCAATAAACCAGAGCAAGAACAGAGCTCAAGTATCTCTGTCAAATTCACGCCAGATGATTTACACCACAATATTCATCAATGTGTCTTCATGGTTACCTTTGATGATTTATTCGATCTTTCCATGCTCAACGCTCTCGACGTCTCACTCATCCGATGCTGGACGCTGTAAGTGTGTACAATCACAGTCTCCGTTCATGTCATACCGATAAATGTCATATATAATTTGTTGCTTTCCTGTGTATATATATAGACACATGCTGACTAAAGTTAGATCATCCAAATCATCATCGGTTGGTTTATTGGACCCACACTTGGTCGCCAAGTATACCATTGACGAGGATACAGCCTTCGTTGAGAGGTACATTGCAACATGACTGCTGGCTTGTCGCAATAAGGAATATGTACTTATGCCCTACAACCAGAATTATCATTGGATTTTAATAGTAATTGTACCAAAATGAACAAGGTATATTACCTTGATTGCCTAAGTAAGAATAAAATGGACTTCACAGTTGTCAGCCAAATAATCGATAGGTAAGTACATTTGCTCCATACATACTATATTGTACTCTTTCTTTCCTTCCGAATGACTAATGTTAACTCTTTCGATTCACGTAGGGCGTTCGCGATGTATGTTGCAAAGAGAGGTGCCTCGATGCAAGGGGCTAAAGGCCTAACACATGCTCGAGATTTTAAGGTGTTCGCTATTACACATTAATTAATCCTATGCAACAGTTAGTAGTAATGCCTCTTGAATTAACACATTCCATTTTTTGCAGTGCCACCAGCAGCCGCCGGGCAACACATGTGGCTTCTACGTTTGCCACCATATGGAACTACTCCTCGATTCCTCGAGGATCATCAATTCCAAGGTTTGTCAATCTTCCCATAATTACTTCATACTTATCACGTTATATATATATGCACATTGATATTCCTATCGACAGGCTGTGTCCATCCCATCAACTGCATTGAAACAGCCCGATCTTTCATGAATTCGAGGAGAGATGGCGTACTTTTTGGTGGCTCAAGTCATAAAGTCAGAAGGAGAGTTCCACTGCGCACCATGATTTTTTATTGCTCCATCACTCTGGAATTGAGGTCTCACGAAAGGAAGACATCCGTAATCAATGAACTTGTCAGCTGAACAAGTAATGTTTGGATAACAATCATGTGCCATCTAAGTATTGCTTGTTTAGCCTAACAAGTTGGTTGATTATGGATCTGTTCCTTTCGTGAGACCTCGCTTCCGGAGTGATAGATCAATAAAAAATGCAATATTACCATCTGACTGCAAATGCAACGTACATCTTTTGTAATTGTATATTTGTTAATGGATCTTTTGTAAACTCAACTGGAGAGTTCCACTGCGCACCATGATTTTTTATTGATCTTATCACTTCGGAATCGAGGTCTCGCGAAAGGAACAGTCAATAATCAACGAACTTTGTCAGGCTGCACAAGCAATACTTGGATGGATTGCCATCCAAGTATTGCTTGTGCAGCCTGACAAAGTTTGTTGATTATTGTTCTGTTTCTTTCACGAGACCTCGATTCCGGAGTGATAAAAGCAATAAAAACTTATTTTTACCATCTAAGTGCAAATGCAACGTACATCTTTTGTAATTGTATATTTGTTAATGGATATTTTATATCATTTCAATTAATTGATTTGCGAAATGGATGTTTTATGTTTGTGAAATGAAGTGCGATGTGAATTGGATGTTTTATGTTTGTGAAATGAATTGAAATGTGAATTGTATGTATACATGTACTTGTTTATCTGCTTGTTTCAGAGGGCATGGCTAGCATTTCCTGAGGCTAGCCAATAAACAGAAATAGATTTAGGGGTACAAAAGAATATCACAGACGGTTTGTAAGTAAAAACCGTCTGTGATATATCAATATCACGACGGTTTATAACTAAAACCGCTCGTGATTATCGATATCACGACGGTTTTAATTAAAACTGCTCGTGATATTTACACCATAGACGGTTCGAAAACCGTCTGTGATAACCTTCGATTATCACTGACTCATAAATTCAGACGGTTCAAAAAACCGTCTGTGATGACGTTTTTGAACCATCTGTAATACGATTTTCTGTAGTAATGACTCATCATTGGTGTAATATCTTTTTTCATCACCTACTTGTAATGAATTGTTTCCATTCGAATTGACAGGAAAAAAACATTTATCATGTTTGCCACAACTTAACTAGAGCCCTTGCAAATACATAAAATTCAGCATGGCAATAGATGGAGCAAAAATTGGCAAGGATGAAGCAAACTCCAAATAGGACCACTCACAATCACGAAGTGTGGACCAGGGTTTTCGTTCTCAACCGGGTTTTCTCATGGGGGTCCCAAGAAATCACGAAACCGGCAAAAAAAAATCTGTTTGATTTGTATCCAACACAGTTCAACATGTTTCCTTCTGCATTATCCTTTTTTACCCACGTGTCAGCATTGAAGTCAGACTCATCACCCATTCATGCTATCCTTATTCCTAGCTAGTGTGGCTGCTGCCCTCAGGAGTGCCATCACATAGGCCCTAATGGGCGGCACGTGACATAACAGAGCTTGAAATATTTTTTGACAGAGCTTCAAATATTTTTTTCATGTTTTCGGTACTTTGTTTTAGGGGGAACAGAAAGGAGAACCCCACTAGACTATATTAAAGAAAACCTGAAACAAAGAAAAAGAAAATTAAAGAGAAAACAAAGTAGGCTGCTCAAACAGCAACATTCACAAATTCCAAACGGAATCTTTCTTTCTAGCATTGCTATTGTATTTAGTTTCCACGAAGCAAAACCCAGAGAAAGGAACAATCTTTCACCATGCATCAATTTTTCCAGACAGATCTAAAAGTGGAAGTTAGCATATCTCCTGAAAGAAACACCATACACTTTTCGTGTAATATTCACAGGATTTCAACAGTATGTCCATTTGTCATCCGGAGATATGTCTTGGGGGGAAAAACATGGACAATCATGATGTGTAAATCCTGAAACTCTTGTGACGCAATTTCTGGTAGTAGTTGGACAATAGCCTCAAGATAGATATGCTAACTTGGTAATCCTAAGTGTTTGGCCTGGGTTCAAAGCTCGGGTCAAACAGGGGTAAAAACCTTTTTTCGGCAAAGAAAAAAAACCTCAAGAAAGCTCCTGCATAGTTAAGATTCCATGTTCCCTCAAAAAATAAAAAAGGTCAAGATCTAATGCACTGAAGCTATCCTATTTAGCGAATGAGGAGGAGGATAATCGATTGGCAATATACCACATAGCCATGAGTCTGACTAGAACACAACCTGCCTCTTCAAAATCATCCTTTTCAATGCCTTTTGTAAGTACTTATCTGCTTAAGGGCAGACTGCCACCAAAACAATCCCTTTGTACTAATCGCATTACAGAATTGGAATAACAATAGTGCCATAAAAACTGCACCTACAGAGTGGCTTCTTTGTTACTTATATCTATAGAGGAAAATGGGAAGCAATGCAATGTTTTTCCTTTTTTTAAAGCAAACAATATGCCATGCTACTAGACATATCCACATGAATACAACAATGTATTGGCCCTGAATAAGTTGGCCCCCTGGGACTGCTTCAGGCTATAGACTAAGCTACTATTTGAAGAGGATACCCGGCAGGCCGGAGGGAAAATTTGTTTATTTAGCATTGAATCATGAATACATCAAAAAAACCATATGACAATATGTGCGCGCCATTCGAAACTATACAAAGCAGGCATCAAAGTAGACAGAATTTGGCTGCATAGGAATTGAGATATCTTTGATTGGGTGCCCTAAAATTAGTTGGCCCCCCGGGACTGCTTCAAGCTATAGACTAAACTGCTAATTGAAGAGGATAGCCTGCCAGCCAGAGGGGATATTTGTTTACTTAGCATTGAATCATGCATGAATACATAAAAAAACATTTGTCAATATGTGGGCTCTCCCCTACTGTTTTCCCTCGAAAAAAAGTAGACAGAATTTTCAATATGAACAATCCGCTTGAATGTACATGATAGCCAACTGACAACCTTAAGAGAATTATGCAAATGAAGAAAAACGAACATAAGTTAGCAAAAGCAACTGAACATAAAACAAGAATGGTTTATAAAATGGAAAGGCGTACCTTTAGCTCTTTTGTTCTTGGATGCTTCTTTGTACAAAAAACAATATACCTGCACAATAGATTTATTACTCGATGCAAGAGAGAACCTCAAAATATAGCAAGAGTTATTTTACTAAATACCAAGATTTGGTACCTGCGCGACGGGTCCTTAATCCCGAGCGTTTTGTGCTAGAGTCGGGTTATGCACGTAGAGTCGTCGCTGCTCGCTTAAGTTCTAGTTTTGATATGATATATTGAGTCTGGTAGATGTTTGTATAGGTGGAGGTCCCGGCCGGAGCTGTCTAGCATCGTCCCCAAAACTAACCAGGCAAGTGCATGGTAAAGCGGTAAATTCAGGTAGTGTTTGCTATTAGATGAATGATGGTGCATTGCTTACCATGTTGTGGTAAGATAACTAATTATGGATGCATGATGAGGAATGATGATTGACGATTGTTGAGACATGACATGTTGATATGCATAAATGGAGAACTTGCATCACATGCATATCATAAAAAGAGATAGTATTGTGGTATCATTGGTCCACTTTGTGTGAACGCTCCACAGGAATAGAGATTGAGGTCCCCGTATGAAAATTACGGGCTACTGTGATCCCCGTATGAAAAAGAACGGGCTTGTGATCCCCGCATGTGAACAGGGCAGACCTGGGTGAGCATCGACGGGTGCTCACTCTGCTATACTGGTATAAGCTAAAGAGATAATGATTGGTTGATGAGAACTTAAAAGGGATTAAATGAAAACAAGTGGTTAATGAAACTGTGATGGTTATAGACTGATTCGTGAACCTGTTATTTACTGTTTTGCTTTGTATTTGCTGAATCTTTAAACACACCCTTGCTTTGTTGTATTTTTAGATGACTGTTGAGGACGTCATGCATGGGTGAGACACTGCTACAGACAGCCCTATCACAGACGGTTCGGAACCGTCATCACAGATGGTTCCTGAACCGTCAGTGTTTAGGTGTCAGTGATAGTTGGTGGTTATCACAGACGGTTCCTGAGCCGTCTGTGATAACTAACATTACAGACGGTCTTGACTACTAACCATCTGTGATAGTCTCGTATCACAGACGGTTGTTTATAAAAAACCATCTGTGATAGTCTGTAATAAATACCCGCAGCTAGCTAGGTTCCTATGTCATTTTACAATTACAATATGGAACATAGATACATTTATGAAAAACGCAAGCATAACCATAGATATAACTATTTCTTAGTTCCTTAGTCATTTTACAATTACAATGGAACATACATACATTTATAAAAAACACAAGCATAACCAATATCATTTATTACACTTTGGCTATATCATTTTAAATAAAGCCCTTCACGATGATCGACACGCATATAGCTTGGTTCATCGCCTTGTTCTTCCTCGAGCCTGATGCCGTGTCCGAATGGAGGCAAATCATCAAATTGATTGTACTCTTCCTCATCCACAACATTCTCAACCCCGACAATCCTTCTTTTTCCCTGAAGAACTACATGGCGCTTCTTATTTGCCGGGTCGGTTACATAAAATACTTGAACAACTTGCCTCGCGAGTACGAATGGTTCGTCTTTGTATCCTACACATTCGAGGTCCACGGTAGTGAGGCCGTGCTTGTCAACCTTACACCCGTGGAAGTTGGACCCAACGGCACCGAAATAGAGGAATTTTGAAAATTACGTAGTCAAGCTCCCAAATCTCCTCTACAAGCCCGTAGTACGAGCTTGGGCCAGCGGTACTGCTGTGCGCATCATAGGCATCTATGCGGACACCTGAGTTCTGCACTGTGCTCTTTCTATCTTGATCTGTTGTATAAAATGTGTAGCCATTAATGTCGTATGCTTGCCATGTCACAATTGTAAATTTTGGCCCTTTTGCCAACCATTGTAGTGTTTCACTTGACGACCTCCTAGTCAATTGCGCCTTGAACCATTCGTTGAACTGACGGTTGTGTTGTCTCGTGATCCAAACTTCTGACTGGCCTGCATTCTCCTGACGTAGCATGTCCTTGTGCTCTTCAATATATGGGGTCACTTCAGTCATGTGTTGTAAAACCATGAAATGGGCTTGAGCATATGTATTTTGATCCGAGTTATTGCTTTCCTCCCGATAGTCCCGATACCCTCTAGCCTCCTCGTGACGAGATAGAGGTACACCTATCGGCTCTACTCGAGCCATGTAGCCGATGCAGAATTCAATGACCTCTTCGTTGTATAACCTTCGATGATGCTACCCTCGGTCAAGATCGATTGCGTACATAGGACTTCAGAATTCCCATGTACCTCTCGAAAGGGTACATATGACGAGAAATACGGGGCCACATATTTTTATCTCTTTCACAAGGTGGACAATGAGATGGACCATGATATCAAAAATGATGGAGGGAAATACATCTCTAGATGACATAGAGTTGTCACCACCTCGGTTTGCAGAGCATCTAGTCCATCCGATCAATGACCTTCGAGCAATTGCGTTGAAGAAATAAATAGCCTTATGATTGTCACTCGAACCTTGTTCGCAAAATACTTCTAATTGCAACAGTAGCATTTGAGTCATTAGCACATGACACCGTGAGACTTCATGCCAATTAATTTCAAATGTTCCATGGAAACAAGTTTCTTCATGCTTGTCGAGTGACCGGATGGAACTTTCACACCATTTAAGGACTGGCACAATTCAATTCTCTCGGACTTAGGCAGAGTGTAACATGCTGGGGGAAGGTACGTCCGGCCTTTATCGGTCTCTATCGATGCTAACTCGGTCCTGATGTTCATAGCGACCAAGTCACGCCTTGCGTTAACATCATCCTTTGTTTTATCAGGAATGTTCAGTAAGAGATCAATCAAACTGTCACATACATTCTTATCTACGTGCATGACATCGATGCAATTGCAAACTTCTAAGTGCTCCCAATAAGGCAAGTCCCAAAATATTGACCTCTTTTTCCACATGTTCTTCCTCAATTTACGTCCCTTTCCAAACACAACATTTATATCCTTGACCATATCATACACCTCTTTCCCACTAAAAGGTCTTGGTACTGAGTCATCCTCTTTTTTTCCGTCAAATTGTTTCTTCATCTTGCGGTATGGGTGATACTTTGGAAGGAACCTACGGTGACGCATGTACACGCTTTTTCGGGAGTTGTTCAACCGACACTCTCGGTATAATCTAAGCAAGGGACACGCTTTGGCTCCTTTTATACTCAACCCGACACAGTTACCAAGGGCAGGAAAATCATTAATGGTGCGAACAACATGGCCCGTATAGTGAAGTTCTCTCGCTTGTCCGCATCCCATACATGCACCCCTTCATTCCACAAAGTTGCAAGATCTTCCACCAATGGGGCTAGGAACACATCAATATCGTTGCAGTGTTGCTTCAGCCCTTGGATAAGTAGTGACATCAAAATATATTTCCGCTTCATACACGCCAAGGAGGAAGGTTGTACATGCACAGAGTCACAGGCCAGGTGCTATGTCGACTGCTCATGTTACCAAAAGGATTCATTCCATCTCAGACTCAACCCAAACCTTATATTTCTCGATTCTACACCGAAATCTACAAACATCCTATCGATGTTCCTCTCTGGCGAGAATCAGCAACATGTCTTATCATTCCGTCTTTCTTACGCGCTCACAAAGCTAACGCATCAATCTTGCATCCTTGCGGTTTGCAAATAAACGCTTCAAACGGGGGATTACAGGAAGATACCACATCACCTTAGCAGGAGGTCCTTGCTTCACCTCGATGCCCTTCCCATCATCAGAGTCATTTTTACGTTTGTATTGGGATGCTTTGCACACCGGACAAACATGTAAGCTAGCATACTCTTTCAAGACAGATACAATCATTCCGACATGCATGTATTCTTTCTACTTCCATTCCTAATGGACAAAGAATCTTCTTGGCTTAGTAGGTGGTTCTCGGCAACACATTTCCCATTGGAAGCATGTCCACTAGGAGACCTAATAATGCCGTGAAACTCTTGTCGGACCAACCATTGCTTGCCTTCAATTTTAGCAGTTCTAGAACTGATGACAACCTCGTGTATTGCGGCTTGCAGCCCGGGAACAAAGGTTTCTCGGAGTCCTCCATCAAACCCTTGAATTTACCAAACTCTCTCTCACTATAGTTCCCTTCTACATCACGTAACATCTGATCCAGATTGTCATCCTGCGACCTATCCTCATGATCGAAAGAACAGTCCACAACTGGCATATCGTTGTCTCCCACGGCTATGTCATAACTACCTTCTTGTGTACTCTTCTCTTCACCGTGACTGGTCCAACATTTGTACCCTTTTTTGAAACCCCTTCGAATCAAGTGAGCTTCAATTTGCGCTGAGTTGCTTAACATCTTGAGATTATCACAATCAATACATGGGCAATACATATATTTCATCCCCTTCTTCAACATATCCAGCTCGGCCGCCCTTCTAAAGGCAGACACGCCAGTAATGTACTCTTCACTCACACGGTTCTCAATATACATCCACCTTCGGTCCATCTATGCTACACAAGTGACAGATCGGTGTCAAAAATGATTATTACCCCTACTACTAACCTCTGATCAGATCACTAAGAATGTTAAGTAATTGAATACTAATCTCTGATCAGATCACTAAGATTGTTAAGTAATTGAGTATACTAACCTCTGATCAGATCAATAAGAAGACGGTGATATTTTTTCACCCCCAACTCCCTAAAGCCGGCCGCCTTGCTCCACCGATGCAGCGCAATGAAGACAGATCGGTGTCGACATCCTTCAAGCAAGTACGCCAAGTAATTAATACTACGCAGAATATCACAGACGGTTCCAACTACAAACGGTCTGTGAAAATTATATATCACAGACGGTTTGTATTAATAACCGTCTGTAAATTATCACCGACGGTTATTAATATTAACCGTCTGTGATTGCTGCATATCATAGACGGTTCGCATAAATAACCGTCTGTGATAGTCTCATTATCACAGACGGTTCTTAACACGAACCGCCTCGTGATGTACATAATATCGCGCACGCGGTTGAAATACCAACCGCTGCGTGATTTATGCGTATCACGCATTTGGTTGCGTGTATAGAACCGTCGTGATAGTCCTTCACGCACGGTTTACAATACAAACCGCCTCGTGATAGTTACACGGATGAACTGTTGTCGGTGCATGATCGCCAACTCAAGCATAGCATATGCTTCAATTGGCGATCATGCCCGACAAACAGCTCATCTTTCGACAAAATTCAAGGCAATTTTATTACAATAGTGCAAAAAAAGACATTCCTAGATTCTTCATTGAGCAGCCGACATAGTCGACTTCTTTGGTGGCGTCTATCTTCGGCTTCTTCCGCCTTTTCACATCTCGGTCTCAGATCACGACGCCAAGAGCGATGATTCATCTACTACTGAATCATCGCTACTGGCATACGTGATCCAGAGACCAGAGATGAAGAAAAGGACTGGGAAGAAACCGAAGGATAGACGCTCACCAAAGAAGTCGGCTATGTCGGCTGCTCACCGAAGAATCTGGGAATGTCTTTTTTTAACTTAATTTTGTAATAAAATTGCCTTGAATTTTGCAGGAAAAAGAAGGATTGTTGGAGTGGACATCACATCTCGGTAGTAGTCGGCATCGTCGAGGAACATGCAAATACAGAGGCAAGCAAGCAAATAAAATAATGTTACCCATATCCTCTGAAAACAATCAAATACAGAGGCAAGCACAACAACACATTCAAATCTATTACAGCTAACGAACCCTTCATGGCACGACGGTGCAGCGGAACAAAGACACACTTACGACACTTACGGCAAGAGTGTGTTGTCCAGCCGCCCGCCGTGCTGCGACGGAGGCGCTAGCTCATAGCGGAGGGGAGATGCATGAAGGAAGCTAGCTAGTGGATGAACTCACGCGTGACTAGTACCGCTGGAAAGGTAGATGGGGTTATTAATAAGGGCTGAGTAGTGGGAGGAACTGCTACCTGCCATTCCACGTGGAGAGAATGGACAGTCGAGATCGAAATCCTGGGTATACACCAATTATTGGTCACCAATTATTGGTTGCCTGTGATTATCACAGACGGTTTGTTAAACGAACCGTCTGTGATGTATCACTTATCACGAGCGGTTCGATAAGAACCGCTCACAAAATATCACGCATATTACCCGTATAAACCGCTCAGGATAAGTAATCACAGACGGTTCCGTATGAACCGTCTGTGGTTTAGCCGTCTAGTGCAGCTGAACAAGACACACTTACGACACTTACAGAAATTAAAGAGTGTGTTGTCCAGCCACCCGCCGTGCCGTGACGGAGGCGCTAGCTCACAGCAGTAGTCTGCGTTGTCGACGAATAAGAAAATACAGAGGCACTAACTCACGGCAGTAGTCGGCGTTGTGGAGGAACAAGCAAATACAGAGGCAAGCACAACAAGTCAACAACACATTCAGATCGATCTATTACAGGATAACAAGCTAACAAACAATTCGTGGCATGATGGTCACACTAAACAAGACACACTTACGACACTTACGGCAAGAGTGTGTTGTCTAGTATGCCGCCGTGCTGCGATGGAGGTGCTAGCTCATAGCGGAGGGGAGATGCATGCAGGAAGCTAGCTAGTGGATGAACTCACGCGTGACTAGTACCGGTGGAAAGGTTGATGGGGAGTTATTAATAAGGGCCTGGCCGTGGGAGGAACTGGTGCCAGCCATTTGATGTGGAGAGAATAGATGGGTGAGATCGAAATCCTGTGTATACGCCAATTATTGGTGACATGTGATTATTACAAACCAATTATTAGTGACATGGGATTATTACAGACGGTTCTTAATAGGAACCGTCTGTGTTGTGTCGCTTTTCACAGACGGTTTGTGTTAATAACCGTCTGTGGAATTTCACAGACGGTTATTAACAGGACCCGTCTGTGTTATCTCGATTGGTATAGACGGTTCGTATTAAGAACCATCTGTGAAAGTTCACAGACGGTTATTAACACAAACCGTTTGTGATGTCTCAATTATCACAGACGGTTCATGTTAATAACCGTCTATGAAAATATCACAGACGGTTGCCAGTAAAACCGTCTGTGATGTACCCTTCCAGTATAGCCTCTTTTGTAGTAGTGAGAGTAGCACGTGAATAATTTTCACGAACCACCAACACTCCTTGTACCACTTTTTGTCAGTATATTTTAGACTCTACTAGCATACTAGAGTAAACGCTAAAAATGCTATGACGTAGCTGGTCATTGCCACATAAATAAATTAGTATTGGCTTAAGATCTTCTAGTAGTTGATGGAATGATGAAAGTATGTAATGGTGGTAGCATTCTGGATTCAGAGGATGGGCGAGGTGTTATACATGTAAAGTGTAATTACAAGCTTAATTACTAAAGTACACGATACATGCAGATCATACCGAAACTATGGTGGAAATAGCATGAAGACCTGCACGGACGCTGATTTTCAGCATTGAAGTATGTTAAGATGCGCTCAAAAACTTCACATATCAATCAATTGTCCTCCGGAGCTTGGACAGCTGAGGCAAATCAATCAATTATCTCTCGACTATAATCAATTTACAGGATAGTTCTGTACTTTCATTGCTAACTTATCTCAACTATCCGCCCTCGAATTGGGCCATAACATTTTGAATGGGTTAGTACCAACGTCACTCGGTACTGCCGGATCATTTTAGAGTCTTGGGATCGGAGGGAACCGCCTACAAGGGAACCTCAATTTCTTGGACACCCTTTCAAATTGTACAAAGCTCAGGTACTACCTTGACAATAACTATTTCACTGGGGGCCTTCCAGCAGACTATGTAGGAAACCTCTCTAGTCAGCTGGAAACTTTCCTTGCTGCGGGAAACAATCTAACCGGTGAACTTCCTGCTGCACTATCAAATTTAAGCAGCCTCACAGTGTTAGACATTTCGGAAAACCAATTGAGTAGCACAATTCCAGAATCAATCATGATGATGGACAATGTTGTATTTCTTTGCCTCATTAGTAATACCATGTTAATTTGGTCCCATCCCAAAACAGATCGGTATGCTCAGGAGCATACAAAAACTATACCTCGACAACAACAACTTCTCTGGTGGCATACCATGTACAAGATATTGGGAACCTCACCCAAGTAGTACACCTCTTGCTATGTAATAACCAGATATCTTCAACCATACCAGCAAGCCTCTTTCATCTTGATAGCCTGATAACACTTGATCTGTCTCAAAACTCCCTGCAATATTGGGCAATTGAAACAAATCGACGTGATAGATCTCTCTAACAACCGCTTGCTTGGTAGCCTCTCAGAATCCTTTGGGCAGCTACAAACGACATCCCATTTGAACCTGTCACACAACTCATTTAATGATTCATTTCCAGACTCTTTCGACCAGTTAAAAAGCTTCTTTGGAAAAGTTTTTAAGGGCCAGATGAGTGATGATGTGGTAGTTGCAGTACAAGCTCTAGACATGCAGCTCGAACAAGCTGTCCGAAGCTTCGATGCCGAGTGTAATGTGCTGCGCATGGCTCGACACCGTAACTTGATAAGTACAATTAGCACCTGTTCAAACCTCGACTTCAAAGATTTGGTGCTTCAGTATATGCCCAACGGAAGCTTAGAAGCACACCTACACTCTGAAGGTAGAGGGCAATTGGGATACCTTCAGAGGTTGGACATTATGTTGGATGTGTCGATGGCAATGGAGTATCTACACTATCATCATTGCGAGGTAATGCTGCACTGTGACATAAAGCCCAGCTACATTCTATTCGACAAAGACATGGTAGCGCATGTCGCAGACTTCGCATTGCAAATTTGTTATTTGGTAATGACAACTCCGCCGTTTCTGCGAGCATGCCAGGAACAATTGCGTATATGTTACCAGGTATTTCTACTGCGCTCGATCTAGATCAAGCTACACCATTTAACTAAGGGAATTGCAAAACAATATTCGAGTGTTTTTTTTACTCAGAGCACTAAGATCTTTTTCTCACATATACAACATATTTCGTCCATATTTGCATCACTTTTTGCCCATGTATGCAATATTTTCCCATATATACAACATTTCTTGGCTATAAAATGTTGTATATATAGGAAAAATATTGCATATATGGGGAAAATATTACATACATAGACAAATAATGTTGCAAATACAAACGAAAAATGTTGCATATATAGGAAAAAAACCTGAGTACTCGAACCACAAAAAACACTCGAATCCCCCCAAAACACCTCCTTTAATTAATTGCCATGACTAATTTTTTCTTCTGTTTGTAAATGTTTTGGCTAGAGTACGGATCTGTTGGAAAAGCATCAAGAAAAAGTGATGCTTTCAGCTATGGGGTCATGCTTCAATGCTTCTTGAAGTATTCACTGGAAAGAAAGCCCACAGATCCCATGTTTGTTGGAGAACTAACCCTTAGGATGTGGGTTAATCAAGCAGTGCCATCAAATGCTATGGATGTTGTGGATGACCAGCTATTACTGCAAGATTCTTCTAGTTGCATGAATAACTTTCTAGTGCCAATGTTTGAGTTGGGTTTACTGTGCTCAAATGACTTGCCGGACCAAAGAACGACGATGTGTGATGTGGTCATGAGACTGATCCAAAAAGATCAAAAAGGATTGCATGGCTTCTATAGCAAGAATGCATAGTGCCCGGTGATACGTTTGGTTGTATGTATGTCACTACTACAGAAAGCCTCATAGTAGACGCCTCATCACAGACGGTTTTGTGAAACCGCTCGATGAATACTATTACATTTCAGTTGTAATTTGGAGGCCGTCTGTGGTATTTGTGGTGGGAAAATGGATTATCACAGACGGTCAGTCTATATTAAGAACCGTCTGTGATAATCCCAGATTATCACAGACGGTTTTTAATAAAAAAACCGTCTGTGATAACCAGCTTATCACAGACGGTTTTTAATTAAAAACCGTCTGTGATAATTCACAGACGGTTTTTAGTTAAAAACCATCTGTGATAATGCCTCTTAGGCATTTATTGCGCTGCTCAGACCACATCTGTCTTCATTTTGATCCAGATCTAGCCACTGCTGCACACTTTTTCACTCGGGAGGAAGCTAGGCGATTTCAGGCCAGTTAATTTGGTGGGAAGAGGCAGAGATTGAGCTTTGAAGATTCAGACTTTCCTGATTGCTCTAGATATGGTTAGTAATGAAATTTATTTTTTCTTTAATTGCATTACAATTTAGGTCTAAGTAATCCATGAGTGGTTATTGAAGATGGTTAATTTGCAAAATTGTTGGTTATATAATAACTATTGTGTTTGTAATATGAATTGAGTTAGCAAATTAAGTCTCAATATAATAAATGTGACCGGTATATATGTAGTTATAATTAGTTAATCTAGATTTTAATACTAAGTTGTTATATATGTACGTAACGTAGGACCGAAGCTGGATGTATGCCGCGAGCTGAGTGAGTGAAGAGTACATTAATGGTGTTTCTGCTTTTATAAGAGCCGCTGAGGAGGATATGTTGAATAAGGGGGTGGAATATATGTGCTGTCCATGCACTGACTGCGAGAATTTGAAGATGTTTAAGAACCGAGGGCAAATTAAAGCGCACTTGATTCGGAGGGGTTTCAAAAAGGATTATACGTGTTGGACTAGTCATGGCGAAGTGAATGATCATATGCCGCCGGATGACATCGCCGGTGAAGTGAATGATATGCCCCCGGATGACATCGCCGGTGAAGTGAATGACATGCCGCCGGCTGATGTCGATTGTGGTTCGGATTCGGATAGGTTGCACGATGATAATCTGGATCACATGCTACGCGATGTAGAAGAGAACTATGAAACACCCCAAGATGAACACCTATATGATAAAGCACTAGACTAGAGAAACACTCTAACCTATGCTAGAAGGACTAACCCAATGCATCCCAAATGCAATGCAACAGCAAGAAGTAAGAGCATAATCAATATGATAAAGCAGTAAAGCACAAACTCCCCCTCACAATAGCCCATAAGGACAAACCACCCCAAGCTCTCCCCGCAGAGCTGAAAACCTTGAACTATCCAATGGCTTGGTAAAGATATCAGCCAACTGGTGGTCACTCTCCACAAACTGGAGGGCCTTGTGCGCTGTACTTGTACTTTTGAAATCTTCGGACGTCTTCATCGCCTTGAACTCTTCCCATTGTGGTTCCAGGAATGGGTATTTATGAAAAGGTGTTTCGTCCGTCTCCACGTATTTCCTGACAAGTGTGCTCTTGAAGTTCTTCCATGCTTTGCACACCGCTAGGTAGGTTTGTCGTTGCACAGCGTATAGGTGTTCTTCTGGGAACTCGAACGATGCCAAAATTTTGGTCCACAGCTCACGAGTGTCAGGCACGTTCTTCCACGAATTGTATGTGATCTCAATTCGTTCTCGTGCAACTATTCCGACCATGGTTCAGAATGCGTTTACTGCTTTTTGTGGAAGGATAGGGACCCCAGATGCGTTTACCACTGTGATGGTTTGTCGGCCCTCAGGCTTCTTCGATAGCCCTCTTCCTTGGCGTCTTGATGTTGGAGCGGACGTCTCCGGCGATGATGTTGAAGAATGCGTGGGTGACATGTTGCTCATTTTGTGGGTCTATTAGGATAAGATGAGAAAGTGATCATATTGAATTGGAAGAGAGGAGAGGAGTAGAGGGGAGGGGGAGAAGGGAGGGGGTGATATGGACATAGAGAGGGGGTGATGTGCCTATCTTAGCACCTACTTTAGTTGCTAATACTATAAACCAAATAGCAAAGTCCCTAAACAAAGTTCTATGAAGCAAATGACACAAACTAGAGTATCCCGTTCATTGAACGGGAATTCTAGAGTGTGTCACTTGCTTCATGTCCCTTGAAGGTCTATGTGGCATATACTATTACTACAAGGTCTCTAAAGAAAGTTCTATGAAGCAAATGACACAAACCAATGTATCAAGTTCGTTGAACAGGACACATTGGAGTGTGTCACTTACTTCATGCCCCTTGAAGGTCTATGCGGCATATACTATTACTACAAGGTCTCTAAACAAAGTTCTATGAAGCAAATGACACAAACTAGTGTATCAGGTTCATTGAACCGGATACACTAGAGTGTGTCACTTGCTTCATGCCCTTTGATCATATATTCTTCCTTGATTGGTTAATTTGTGCTCTCAAATTGTAGGGTTGCACAAGATTAATCTTGGCCGTCCCGCTACTAAATCATATACTCTTCCTTGATTGGTTATGCCAAATAATGAATTCAGTATTTTGAGCTCTAGATACAAACTCTACAATCTCAAAATCAAGATATATTCAGCATGCATATATTCAGACAGCAGTATTCATACAAATCAAGACCATACAAGTTAACTTTGCCCAATAATTCAATCTTTTAACTTGTCAAGATTAAATCCTAACAGATCAATTTAATATCATGCTATAACCTGAAAACTGCATGAATCGACAGCTATTAGAGCTCAAAGACTGAATGAACCAATCTCAGTATATGAATTTATCATCATCGAGCAATCAGAATCCCACAGCAATCTCAGATATGGAAGATTAACAAACTTGAATATACATGAATGCAACTAAGCAACTAACCATAACAAGAGGCATAACAAACTTGAATATACAAGAAGCATATACCATAACAAGAAGTATATACATGAATGCAACTAACCATATACATAACAGTAAGCAACTAACAGTAAGCCCTAAACCCTAACACTAAGTATGAAGCATCAAGCATCAACCCTAAACCCTAACAGTAAGCATGAAGCTCTGGGAGGGTTTTGATGACCTTAGGGTTTTGGTGACGGAGGAGGAGGCGACGACGACGGAGGAGGAGGAGGCGGGGACAGAGGAGGAGGAGGAGGCGGCGACGCAGGTGGAGGAGGCGGCGGCGACGAAGGAGGAGGAGGAGGCAGCGGCGACGGAGGAGGAGGTGACTGGCTCGGGGAGGCGGCAACGGAGGAGCAGGAGGCGGCGACGACGGAGGAGGAGGAGGCGACGGGCTCAGGGAGGCGGCGACAGAGGAGGAGGAGGCTGCGGCGACGTCTTCGTCCGGGGAGGCGGCCGGCGAGGGCTCAGGGAGGCAGCTGGCGAGGGCTCGGGGAGGCGGCGGCGACGACGGGCTCGGGATTTAGATCTAGATCGAATAACTGCAGCGCACACGGAAAACCCTAGCGAGAGAGTATATATAGGGAGATTATCACAGACGGTTCTGAACTTAGAACCGTCTGTGATAAGCCTTTGCCGGCTGTTGTTATTAAGACAACACCAATAACTACACAGCTGCATTCATATCAACCACCAAACAGCTGCATTCATATACAACACCAACCAGCTGCATTCACACAGTGTATTTCTTGATACATTTTGTCATTCTCAAATACATCACACATATACATCACATATACATAAATGCCAATACACATATACATTTTCACATATACATTTTGTCACATATTTTCACATATACATCTCAAAATTGACTACATCACACATTTTCACATATACATCTTAAAATTGTCACACATTTTCACATATACATTCTTATTGTACTTGCTTATTTCCTTTAAAAATTAGCCCTTCATCATGATCAATGCGTACGTAACTAGTTTCGTCACGTTGTTCATCGTCGACCCTTATGCCATTCCCAAAAGGAGGTAACTCATCAAATTGATTGTATTCCTCCTCGTCCACTACATTCTCCACTCCGACCATTCTCCTTTTTCCATGAAGAACTACATGGCGTTTCTTATTTGCCGGGTCGGTTACATAGAAAACTTGAACAACTTGATTGGCGAGTACGAATGGTTCGTCTTTGTACCCGACACGTTGGAGGTCCACGGTCGTGACACCATACTTGTCAACCTTCACCTGTGGGAGATGCACCCAACGGCAGCGAAATAAGGGGATCTTGAAAACCACATAGTCGAGCTCCCGAATCTCTTCTATGAAGCCATAGTACGAGTTTCTCGACCTATCAGTACTGAATGCATCTATGCGGACACCGCTGTTTTGGTTAGTGCTCTTGACATCCTGAGACTGCGTATAGAATGTGTACCCATTTATGTCATATCCTTGCCATGTCACAACTGTAAATGTTGGCCCTTTTGCCAACCATGTCAACGTCTCACTCGGTGAGCTCCTACCAATTTGCTCCTTCAACCATTGGTTGAACCAACGGTTGTGTTGCCTCATGATCCAAACATCCGGCCGCTCCGGATTCTGTTGCTGAAGCACATCCTTGTGCTGGTCCACATAAGGCGTCATTTCAGTCATGTATTGCAACACCGTGAAATGGGCTTGAGTATACGTGTCCATATCTGGAGTGATTGCTTTCCTTCCGATAGTTCCGAGACCCTTCAGCCTCCCCTCATGACGAGATTGAGGGACACCTATCGGTTGAATCGAGCCATATAATCGACACAAAACTCAATGACCTCTTCGCTTGCATAACCTTCGACGATGCTGCCCTCCGGCCGAGAACAATTCCGTACGTAGGACTTGAGAATTCCCATGAACCTCTCAAATGGGTACATGCTACGTAGGAATACGGGCCCGCACATTTTTATCTCCCACACAACGTGAACAATGAGATGGACCATGATATCAAAAAACGAAGGAGGGAAATACATTTTAAGGTGACATAGAGTCATCACCACCTCGTCCTGCAGAGCATCTAGTCCTTCGGGATCGATGACCTTCTGAGCAATTCTGTTGAAGAAATAACATAGCCTCATGATTGTCTCTCGAACTTTGATCGGAAAAATATATCTAATTGCAATAGGGAGCATCTGTGTCATCAGCACATGACAATCACGAGACTTCATACCATTTAACTTCAAATCTTGCATCGAAACAAGTTTCTTCACGTTGCCGGAGTAACGAGACGGAACTTTGACACCATGCAAGCACTGGCACAATTCTGTTTTCTCAGCCTTGGATAGAGTGTAACACATAGGGGGAAGGTACGTTCGTCCATTATCAGTGCATGTCGGTGCTAAGTCAGGCCTGATGTCCATGTCAGCCAAGTCAAGCCGTGCGTTGACGTCGTCCTTTGTTTTATCACAGATGTTTAGTAAGAGACCAATCAAGCTGTCGCACACATTCTTTTCTATGTGCATGACGTCGATGCAGTGCCGAACATCTAGGTACTCCCAATAAGGTAAGTCCCAAAATATTGATCTCTTCTTCCAGGTGTTCTTCTCATGAGCCCTCAATTTTTGTCCCTTTCCGAGGACAACATCTAAATCCTTAACCATATCATAAACCTCGTGTGCCCTTAAATGCCTTGGAGCTGAACCATCTTCTTTCTCTCCGTCAAATTGTTTCTTCATCTTGCGGTATGGGTGAGCCCTCCGACGGAACCGGCGGTGACGCATGTAGACGGTTTTGCGTGAGTGTCTCAGCCACACACTCTCGGTACCATCTAAACAGTGAGTACAAGCTTTGGCACCTTTTGTACTATGGCCCGATAGGTTACCAAGGGCAGGATAATCATTTATGGTGCAGAACAATAAGAAGTGCAGAGTGAAGTTCTCTCGTTTGTATGCATCCCATACTTGTACCCCTTCGTTCCACAGTACTTTGAGATCTTCCACCAACGGTGCTAGGAACACATCGATATCATTCCCACGTTGTTTTGGCCCTTGGATAAGTATCGACAGCAAAATGTACTTTCGCTTCATACACAACCAAGGAGGAAGGTTATAGATGCAGAGAGTCACAGCCATGTGCTATGTCGGCCGCTCATGCTCTTGAAAGGATTCATTCCATCTGTACTCACTCCAAACCTTATATTCCTTGGTTCTACACCGAACTCTGCAAAACTCCTATCGATGTTTCTCCACTGCACGGAATTAGCAAGGTGTCCTATCATTCCATCCTTCTTGCGCTCCTCCGAGTGCCAACGCAGCAGTTTTGCCTCCTTTGAATTTGGAAAAAACCTTTTCAAATGGGGAATTATAGGAAAATACCATGCCACCTTAGCAGGAGGTCCTTTTTTCGCCTCTGTTCCCTCGCCATCATCTGATTGATTGTTACGTTTGTATCGGGATGCGTTGCACACCAGACATACATGCATGTTTGCATACTCTTTATGGTAGAGGATACAGTCGTTCGGGCATGCATGTATTCTTTCTACTTCCATTCCCAACGGACAAAGAACCTTCTTGGCTTTATACGTGGTTTTACGCAACTCATTTCCCTCCGGAAGCATGTCCGCTAAAAGACCTAGCAGCGCCGTGAAACTCTTGTCGGACCAACCGTTGCTTGCCTTCAATTTCAACAGTTCAAGCACGGCCGACAACCTCGTGTACTTGCAGCCCGTGTACAAAGGTTTCTCCGAGTCCTCCATCAAGCCTTGGAATTTAACATACTCTTTATCATCATAGTTCTCTTCTACATCGCGAAGCATCTGATCCAGATTATCATCGTGCAACCTATCCGAATCCGAGCCACAATCGACATCAGCCGGCGACATGTCATTCACTTCACCGGCGATGTCATCCGGCGGCATATCATTCACTTCACCGGCGATGTCATCCGCCGGCATATGATCATTCACTTCGCCATGACTGGTCCAACACGTATAATCCTTTTGAAACCCTCCGAATCAAGTGCGCCTAATTTGCCCTCGGTTCTTAAACATCTTCAAATTCTCGCAGTCAGTGCATGGACAGCACATATATTCCACCCCCTTATTCAACATATCCTCCTCGGCGGCTCTTATAAAAGCAGACACGCCATTAATGTACTCTTCACTCACTCGGCTCGCGGCATACATCCAGCTTCGGTCCTACGTTACGTACATATATAACAACTTAGTATTAAAATCTAGATTAACTAATTATAACTACATATATACCGGCCACATTTATTCTATTGAGACTTAATTTGCTAGCTCAATTCATATAATACACACAACAGCTACTATATAACCAACAATTTTGCAAATTAACCATCTTCAATAACACTCATGGATTACTTAGACCTAAATTGTAATGCAATTAAAGAAAAAACAAATTTCATTACAAACCATATCTAGAGCAACCAGGAAAGTCTAAATTTTCAAAGCTCAATCTCTGCCTCTTCCCACCAAATTAACTGGCCTGAAATCGCCTAGCTTCCTCCCGAGTGAAAAAGTGCGCAGCAGTGGCTAGATCTGGATCGAAATGAAGACAGATGCGGTCCGAGCAGCGCAATAAATGCCTTAGAGCCATTATCACAGACGGTTTTTTATTAAAAACCGTCTGTGATAATGTGGGATTATCACAAACGGTTCTTAATATAGACCGACCGTCTATGATAATCCTTTTTCCCGCCACAAATGCCATAGACGGCCTCCAAATTACAACCGTCTGTAATAGTGTTCATCAGAGACGGTTTCACAAAACCGTCTCTGATGAGGCGTCTACTATGAGGCTTTCTGTAGTAGTGCATCTTGCGATCAAGTTGCACTGTGCTACCCAGGGGTGTCAATACAAATCCACATAATCTAACGTCCATATCAAGATGGTAGCATAAGCAAAATTGCATTCATATTTGTATAACAAATATGGATATTGGCTCATTCCTTTTAGTTTATGGCTTATAGTTTTCTCAAACAAACAAACAAGGTAGCGTTTTCACTGCCCTTTTGAACCGACTTATCGTGGTAGCTTTTTTGAAGTGGCTTATCAGTATTCAGTTCACTCGCACAAACCATTCACGATAGGGTCAAAAGCCATAAGCTGTAGCCGAAAAGAAAAGTCTAAAACTACTGAGAGAGAATTGAAGGACAATTTTTGGATTTTTTATACCCTACTACGAGTTTGGAATATTTTGGATCTGCCATTGAAATTCGCTTAAATTTTGTATTCGCCATCCAAAACATCTAGCAGTTGTTTCATGCCAATATAGGCAGGCTAAGCTAGTGGCCTTAAACAAATGCAAGCTGAAACTATAGGTTGTGCTTGCATCTGGGCATTCACATTGCTGCAAAGTACTGTATCCATGTTCTTCCTCAGTTTGATGTTGCTTCTGGCCTTCTTCTGCCTCAGCTACGCCTCGGTGGCGCCAAGATCTACATCCTCACTTTGAACCTTCCTGCTCGCCTGCTCGGGGTGCAAGTTCTTGGTTGGTTTGGTTCTTGGGTTTCTTGTGCTTCCTTGGGCCCATTCTTAGCTTGGTTGCTGTGCTCTAGCCCCATGTATCTTTGTTGGTCTAACAAAGTAGATGATGGCATTGATCATTTTCAGACATGGCAAGAAGGAAATAAAGAAAAGGAAAAAAGTGATATGTTACTGGTGTAGTTTGTCATAGTGACATGGAGCAGTAAGGTTTATTGTAGTGCGAGTACAAAAATACGCAAATTCCGATGTTAGATCCAAAATATTCCAAACTTACAGTGGCATATACAAATATTTCCCAAATATATTTTTGGCTTTTAGGATATCATAATTATCAATTTGTCGTTAAGTACTTAAGTTCCTTCAGAATTTATGTTAAAATATTGGTTAAGCTTGCTACATCTCCAGATGTTTCGAGTACATTGAGGAGATGATACATAAGCAGGAATCTATTGAAAATGTGCTTCCCCTTCTAGTCTTGCTTTCTCTTACAAATGCTGGGCTGCCAAAGAAGAATTTCGATTACTCGAGGTATGCTTATTTTGCTTTATAAAGCCACTGTGTTTGTGGGATTTTCCTCCATTGCTTTTGTTATAAATTCATGTTCGTTGTTAGTTCATTTAGCCTGGAACACATTTTTCTAGATATCCTGTTCAGAGCTTCCCCCCCCCCACCTATATATGAACTACTCGAAATGTTGATATGTGAATTATTAGTCTTAAATTTCTTGTTTGCATAATCGAAAGCTATATAGTTTTTCCATAATACCAGTACCAATTGTTGAAGTATAAGTGAATTGCTCGTTTTTCCTTCTCAGCTTAAGCTTTTGGTTGAACTGGCTGGTGTATGCAACTCAATATAATATCACAGCCAAAAGGTCTTGAGTTCGAGTCCCAGTTGGCACAATTAAAAAAGTAATGGCAGCTCACTTCTATTCCACATCTTAGGCCTGAAAGAGCCTACACATGAGGAAAAGTGTTGAAGTATAAGTGAATTGCCCATCTTTCCTCATCAGCTTAAGCTTTTGGGTAAATTGATTAGTGCATATAACTCAATACTAATGACCAAGATGATTTTTATACTACTAGAAGACTTAAGTACGTAGAGCAATTATTTTGAATACATTATCTTAGTTGACTTTGTGCCCATGTCTGTAACATATTTTAGTTACATTTGATGATTTGAATAAGATAATTCAGACCAGAGGCTATTGTTTGAGTTAGTGTAATGTGTCATGCCGAAATTCAGAAATTCACTAGTATGTTGCGCGTTTTGCTGGGTAAAAAGGAGTAAAGATTGTGCTGATAAGTTAATCTCCATAGCTTATTGAAGGTTGCAAATGAGAATATGGTCTACAACTCTGTCTCTCTATCTCGGCTGCAAATGGATAGTCAGATTATATCCAAAACATCTGGAATCCATATCGTTTTAGGATATAAATATCTTGACAGATTTAGCATCCAGGAAGCATTTGATTAGCATGCCAAGTTTTTAAAATGTCAATTACATGCATATAATATTAAGTACTATTTGGAAATATGATTGGACTCAGATGCCATGAAGATCCACATAAAATTTATGGAATGCTTTACAATAAGTATCTTGTAACATGTCTGGAGCCATACTGCCATTAGGTCAATTTATCTGTACCGCACAAAGGTTGTCTATTTTATGCATATAAAACGCGAAGGGTTGTTGCTACTTTATGATAACCAGTAGGCAGGTGCAGACATACTTCACCGCATTTCTGCTTGCTTAAACTGAGTATTTCCTGCACCATTCTAGTCGCTGATTTTCTGTTATAGATGTAATTTGGATAAATGTGTTTGAGGACTTGTATTGTGCATTTCTTGAATTTTTTTGGGTCCCCTGCAGGCATTGTTGTTGATTTTACACCTTATCTTTATCCTTGTCTTATCTGTTTTCTTGTGCTACTGACTAGGCGGGAAATACTGCTAGTTATGGCTTTGTGCACATGCCCTTTTTAAACAATCTGGAAAAAGCAGGCCTTTTTAAGAGGCAGGTTTGCCAGATTAGCTCCTTGATGAACTTTTTTTTCAGTGTCCTGTGCCACTCCTTAAATGGTGTTTTATCATATTATTTGTTTTAGTTTCTTCTTTTCATGTCTAAAATTCTATAACATACTGTCATGCTACACAGGAATCAAGAAGTAATTGGGTTGGTATTACAAGAGCTCTGCACCTTATAGTTGATGTAAGTGATACGGCGAAGTATTTACTGCTGAAGCTCTACATTTACTTTGTATTTATTTCCTTAGGTTCCATTTGCTAATGCTGCAACCATTTGGTTTCACATGCATGGTCACAGAAATATTTTTCAATGCATGTAAGAACAAATAGAACATTGTCAACCATGTCCATAAGCTTTTAGTGCCATGACAACATTGTGAAGCATAATTCCTGCGACAGGGTTCACTATGTTAGATATGTATATACCCTCTGGGTGCTATTTGTAAATGTGCATGTCATATATGACCTTTGGCCCATTAGTATAATACAAGGCCTCATTTCAACACACTATTCCAGTGGGAACCTAAGGAAATGCATAATTACACTACTACAGAAAGCCTCATAGTAGACGTCTCATCACAGACGGTTTTGTGAAACCGTCTCTGATGAACACTATCACAGACGGTTGTAATTTGGAGGCCGTCTGTGGTATTTGTGGCGGGAAAATGGATGATCACAGACGGTTATTACCGAAGTATCACAGACGGTCTGTATTAAAAACCGTCTGTGATAATCCCAGATTATCACAGACGGTTATTAATAAAAACCGTCGTGATAAGTCGGTTATCACGCACGGTTTTAATTAATAACCGTCAGGATATTCGCTGACGGTTTTAGTTAAAACCGTCTGTGATAATGCCTAAGGCATTTATTGCGCTGATCAGGCCGCATCTGTCTTCATTTCGATCCAGATCTAGCCACTGCTGCGCACTTTTTCACTCGGGAGGAAGCTAGGCGATTTCAGGCCAGTTAATTTGGTGGGAAGAGGCATAGATTGAGCTTTGAAGATTCAGACTTTCCTGGTTACTGTAGATATGGTTAGTAATGAAATTTATTTTTTTCTTTAATTGCATTACAATTTAGGTCTAAGTAATCCATGAGTGGTTATTAATTGCAAAATTGTTGGTTATATAATAGCTGTTGTGTTTGTAATATGAATTGAGCTAGCAAATCAAGTCTCAATATAATAAATGTGGCCGTTATGTATGTAGTTATAATTAGTTAATCTAGATTTTAATACTAAGTTGTTATATATGTACGTAACGTAGGACCGAAGCTGGATGTATGCCGCGAGCCGTGTGAGTGAAGAGTACATTAATGGCGTTTCTGCTTTTATAAGAGCCGCCGAGGAGGATATGTTGAATAAGGGGGTGGAATATATGTGCTGTCCATGCACCGATCGCGAATTTGAAGATGTTTAAGAACCGAGGCAAATTGTAGCGCACTTGATTCGGAGGGGTTTCAAAAAGGATTATACGTGTTGGACCAGTCATGGCGAAGTGAATGATCATATGCTGCCGGATGACATCGCCGGTGAAGTGAATGATATGCCCCCGGATGACATCGCCGGTGAAGTGAATGATATGCCCCCGGATTACATCGCCGGTGAAGTGAATGACATGCCGCCGGTTGTTACAGATTGTGGCTCGGATTCGGATCGGTTGCACGATGATAATCTGGATCAGATGCTTCGCGATGTAGAAGAGAACTATGATGAGAGAGAGTATGTTAAATTCCGTGGCTTGATGGAGGACTCAGAGAAACCTTTGTACACGGGCTGCAAGTACACGAGGTTGTCGGCCGTGCTTGAACTGTTGAAATTGAAGGCAAACAACGGTTGGTCCAACAAGAGTTTCACGGCGCTGCTAGGTCTTTTAGCGGACATGCTTCCGGAGGGGAATGAGTTGCCTAAAACCACGTATAAAGCCAAGAAGGTTCTTTGTCCGTTGGGAATGGTACATGCATGCCCGAACGACTGTATCCTCTACCGTAAAGAGTATGCAAACATGCATGTTTGTCCGGTGTGCAACGCATCCCGATACAAACGTAACAATCAATCAGATGGTGGCGAGGGAATAGAGGCGAAGAAAGGACCTCCTGCTAAGGTGGCATGGTATTTTCCTATAATTCCCCGTTTGAAAAGGTTTTTTGCAAATCCAAAGGAGGCAAAACTGCTGCGTTGGCACTCGGAGGAGCGCAAGAAGGATGGAATGATAAGACACCTTGCTGATTCCGCGCAGTGGAGAAACATCGATAGGAGTTTTGCGGAGTTCGGTGCAGAACCAAGGAATATAAGGTTTGGACTGAGTACAGATGGAATGAATCCTTTCAGAGAGCATGAGCAAACCGACACAAAGACATGGTCGTGACTCTCTGCATCTATAACCTTCCTCCTTGGTTGTGTATGAAGCGAAAGTACATTTTGCTGTCGATACTTATCCAAGGGCCAAAACAACCGGGAATGATATCCATGTGTTCCTAGCACCGTTGGTGGAAGATCTAAAAGTACTGTGGAACGAAGGGGTACAGGTATGGGATGCATACAAACGAGAGAACTTCACTCTGTGCTCCTTATTGTTCTGCACCATAAATGATTATCCTGCCCTTGGTAACCTATCGGGCCATAGTACAAAAGGTGCCAAAGCTTGTACTCACTGTTTAGATGGTACCGAGAGTGTGTGGCTGAGACACTCACGCAAAACCGTCTACATGCGTCACCGCCGGTTCCTTCGGAGGGCTCACCCATACCGCAAGATGAAGAAACAATTTGACGGAGAGAAGGAAGACGGTTCAGCTCCAAGGCATTTAAGGGGACACGAGGTTTATGATATGGTTAAGGATTTAGATGTTGTCCTCGGAAAGGGACGTAAATTGAGGGCTCATGAGAGAACACCTGGAAGAAGAGATCAATATTTTAGGACTTACCTTATTGGGAGTACCTAGATGTTCGGCACTGCATTGACGTCATGCACGTAGAAAAGAATGTGTGCGACAGCTTGATTGGTCTCTTACTAAACATCCGTGATAAAACAAAGGACGACGTCAACGCACGGCTTGACTTGGCTAACATGGACATCAGGCCTGAGTTAGCACCGACATGCACTGATAATGGACGAACGTACCTTCCCCCTGCGTGTTACACTCTGTCCAAGGCTGAAAAAACAGAACTGTGTCAGTGCTTGCATGGTGTCAAAGTTCCATCTGGTTCCTCCGGCAACGTGAAGAAACTTGTTTCGATGCAAGATTTGAAGTTAAATGGCATGAAGTCTCATGATTGTCATGTGCTGATGACACAGATGCTCCCTATTGCAATTAGAAATATTTTGCCGATCAAAGTCCGAGAGACAATCATGAGGCTATGTTATTTCTTTAACACAATTGCTCAGAAGGTCATCGATCCTGAAGGACTAGATGCTCTGCAGGACGAGGTGGTGATGACTCTATGTCACCTTGAAATGTATTTCCCTCCTTCGTTTTTCGATATCATGGTCCATCTCATTGTTCACGTTGTGTGGGAGATAAAAATGTGCGGGCCCGTATTCCTACGTAGCATGTACCCATTTGAGAGGTTCATGGGAATTCTCAAGTCCTACGTACGGAATCGTTCTCGGCTGGAGGGCAGCATTTAATGAAAAACCGTCTGTGATATCGGATAATCACAGACGGTTCGAAAACCGTCTGTGATAACTTGGATTATCACTGACCCATAATTTCAGACGGTTCAGAAAACCGTCTGTGATGACGTTTCTGAACCGTCTGTAATGTGGATTTCTGTAGTAGTGTTAGCCAGTTTGTTAAAAAAGTTATTCATTTGCCCTCACCACATCACATCGTGGATTTTATTATTCAACACACAACTCGGATTATACCTTCTTCTGCTTGTTGGGCACATAAATTTGTCATTCATTATTTGTAGTCCCTAGTCATCATGGTCATGATAACAACTACTACTTACCTGTTCTTATTTTTCAATCTCAGCCCTAGTGATATATCATACATCTTTTCTGGATAAGCGCCTCTTAGTATTCGCCTTGTTCAGCATGCAGTGAGATCTGGATGGTAAGTTTATCACGTCAGTTTACATTCGATCTCTTACTTTTGAGTGAAAATGCTTTTTTCATGTTGCTTTGAATGTAGCTTTCAGAGAATGGCATGTTTAATTTTCTTTGGGAAAAGTTTTCCTATGAACCCTCTGTACACATGTAAGATGATATAAAATCAAACTGAGAATAAATGAAAAGCTCTAGCTTGGTTACTGAACAATGTAAAGTTATTATTACATTTTTTATTCATTTCCCTTTTTCTCCACTTTGATGGGGGACAAATTTGAAAAATTATGTCCCTTCTCCTTTCCACCTGTCTTATTGTTGAACGAGATTCCAATATTCCATATAACAGGGATATGGCTTCCAATTTTCTTTGTTTACTGTCCTACTCCCTATCACTATCAGACCAAAAGCTGCTATTGCTGTCTATTGATACATCTGCTTATGATTTCTCCCTCATAACTCTGAAAGTAATGGTGCACTATCTTATCTAAGAGTGTTGTAACTGTTATGTGGAGCAAGTGGTTTGCTTGAATGACATTAATTAAAAGGGTAGAAGGTTTGCCACATGTTCTTTCTGCTATTAAAACTTTATTTGCCATCTTGCAGGCGATCTATTGAATTGTTGAAACTGTTTCCGGGTCCTCATCTGGATTTCAAAAAGAGTGAGTGGATATTGTTTACGTCGAAAGATTTATCTCACTCACTCATATAGGGTGGCTCGACCATTAATTCTTCGTTGGAAGCACTCCCAGGTACGGGGGCTCAACAGAGTATTGACAGGTAAATTTCAGTAGAAGTTATCTAGAACTGTTGTTTCCTCATTTAAAAAATGATAGAAGTGGAGAAGTGGCGAGGGAGTGAGGGTTACCACAATCGTGTTGCCTTTGTTTAGAAGTTTGGGGAAAAGTTAATTGCAATGTTTGCATTTGTGATTTGAATAAGCTAATTCGACGTGCTATTTGATTATCCTATTTTTACTATTTAGTAATGATAGTTTATACAATGCAAATACTCATGTTGAGTTGAGCACTTAGCGTACAGGCTATCAATTTTTGTTGTTCTCCACCCAGTGTGCCCCTTAAGATTGTTGATTGTTCACTTTAGAGAGAAGTGAGTCGCAACTCACAACTATACGTCTTATTCATTATGGAAGCTCGTGATATATGTACAAGTCTTACATGGGCGACATGGGCCAACCTAGGCTAATGGGTCTATACATATCTACACCTTTTATATGCCTGCAATGCATGAACTTAGTTCAATATTCTGGACCATCAAAGATCAAACCATGTGAGCTATTATTGAATGTGTATGACCGGATGTATCATAAGTTCTAGGAATGAGATAATATGTACAAGGGAAGAACGCTAAAAGAAAACTACTGAAGATATGAAAGCCATGGAAAAAAAGGTAAACAAGACAAGTGTTTATTTTATCACTCGACATCACATCATCACAACCCTGGAGAAGCAATTGCGCTAGTTTTTTAAAATTGTGAAACTTTTTCCAGAACAGTACACAATCTCTCGCTTGATATCTTTTTTCTTTTTGTACTAATAAGAGAAGAATTTTCACTAATTACATTTCTAATATTTTGTAACACCCCATATACCAATATGAGATACTACTATGAAACGTCATTGCCAAAGGTAAGAATAAATAATAAAAGTGACAATAGAAATCATAAGAAAATTTAAACTTCTTATTAGAAAGCTAACGAAAGCTGAAAGTAATGTTTGAAATATAGGACCGGTCCACTTCTAACTAAATGAAAGATAAATAAAATGACAAAAATAGTGGCAAGCCACGGTGCTAAAAATTCGAGTGCTTCCACCCATGTATGTTACTATCACTCCATTGGCCATTTACCTGAGAATGGAAAGAGCAAGCGTGAGATTTGGAAATCTCAGTAAGTGCCCAACAACGGTCACAACACGGTGAGTAAATGACAAGTAATACAAGCAAGATGTGTAAAGAACAAACAATATAAGCAAGTAATTGACACAGGTTAATTACAATAAAACCAGGTTATCAGAAACACTGATAAATGTCAGAGATAGAGGTGGCAGGACAATGGAATTAAAGATAATTGTTATTTAGCAAGTTATGACAATGGCACCAGCGATCACTTCCCACATACCCGATTATACGAGAATAGTCAGTCACAACATTATCTTCGATTGTATAACTGCAAACGGGGTGTAATATCCTGAGTAACGAGAGTGTACGGCCCCCGTACATTACTAGATGGGTGAAAATCTCCCCTATATGTGGATAACCCCAGGCCAGGTAATAAATATATTATTAACATGTTATATGATGTGAATTTAAGGGAACTGAGAAAAGGCTAAGATAATGTTATGATAAGTGACAGGATTTGGTAAGGTTGGGAATGAAAGGGCCTAATACCCGATGGGGGCGATGTGAAATGATAACGTGGTGATAAGGTAACTGTTACATCATGGCAGATTATGTAATATGAATTTAAGGCAACTAAGAGATGGTAGAGATAAGGCTATGATAAGTGAAAGGATTCGCTAAAGGTTTGAAATGGAGAAGCGCTAGATCTTGATAGATGGTGATGTGAAATGATAACATGACAATAACGGTCTAGGAATTATTCCAAAAGAGATATTATAACATATCTCACACAAGGGTTGACAATCAACTAAGTTTTATTACATGATAAGTGATTATTAGTTAGATTAACAAGTTTAATACATACATCCTTCATGGCTCAAAACAATATCATACAATTAATAGATCACAATATTAAGAAACTAAAACATAGCAACCCTAATGTCAAAAGAGTGCTAATAATTTAAACCTAAGTTAAAACATGTTCATATGCTACCCCCATTAATAATTTAAGCATGGATTCTATAACACTAATTAAAAGCATGAATGCTAGAACATTTTAACTGAGCATTCTAATAAGTATAAAAGCATGTGAAACAAGATAACCTAGAACATCATGGTATGAATATAGTATTAAAAGTCTATAACCAGGCGAACATGAGCGATGTGAGAATAACCAGACAAGCATTAGTGATACGATAATGACCTGATAACCTTTAGTGATATGATAATAGCCAGATAACCTTAGTGATATGGTATTATCCAGGTAACTTTATTGATATGGTATTAGCCAGGTAACTTCAGTGGTATGATATTAGCCAGGTAACTTTAATAGTATGATATCAGTTAGATAACTTTAATGATATGATATTAGACAGGTAATTTTAATAGTATGATATTAGACATGTAACTTTAAAGATATGATAATAGACATGTAACTTTAGTGATATGATAATTGTACTCAATGACAATGGTAACAAGTAATCATGGATAGGATGGTATGCAGAATGGAGAGGTTACAACCGCGAGATACTTGCCTTGAGCACGTTTGGTAGATTCGCTGCACGAGGGATTAGAGGTGTGCAACTGTCTGAATGCTTACTCAGCAACTGCGTGCGAACCTACAAAATAGAATGGAGATGGATCGGATCAAAGCTGAGATAAACTTGTGGAAAGATGAACGAAAGTGTAATCGGCTAGAAAAATTTCTGCTAGCTAAGCCTTAATTACATGAATTGCCGTTCAGCTGATCGAATATCCATTCAGCCACACGAACGACGTTCCACTACAAGGGCTAGCCAAACCCCATGCGAACTCCTATTTGGCCATGCCCCAGCTAGTCGAACTGTGACGGCACCGTATAATGGCTGTCTGCCTTCAATGCGCTGCATCACAGACGGTTATTAATATGAACGGTCTATGATATATTGGTATCATAGACCGTTTGTGGTTAGAACCATCTAGGATAATCTGTGCTATTAAATATTGGGCGTACGTGGTCTCGACACAGATCAATTTGTCTTCATTGCACTGCATTGGTGGAGCGAGGCGGCCGGCTTTAGGGAGTTTGGTGAAAACATATCACTTGTAGATCTATATACGTCTTCTTAGTGATCAGAGATTAGTACTCAATTGCTTCTAATAACTTATATGAATTGTAATTGACATAATATAAATGTCTTGTGTAAGTATAGCGAGTCTAATTTGCTGTATAGTAGCGCTAATAATCATTTTTGACACCCATTTGTTACATGTGTAACGTAGATGGACCAAAGCTGGATGTACATTGAGAACCATGCGAGTGAAGAGTACATTAATGGCGTGTCTACTTTTAGAAGAGCGGCCGAGCTAGATATGTTGAAGAAGGGGATGGAATATATGTACTATCGATGCATTGATTGTAATAATCTAAGATGTTTAGCAACTCAACGTAGATCGAAACTCACTTGATTCGAAGGGGTTTCAGAAAGGGGTACAAATATTGGACCAGTCATAGTGAAGAGAAGAGTACATAAGAAAATAGTTATGACATCAACGAGGGAGACAACGATATGCCGGTTGTGGACTGTGCTTTCGATCATGAGGATAGGTTGCAGGATGACAATTCGGATTAGATGATACATGATGCAGAAGGGAACTATAGTGAGAGAGAGTTTGGTAAATTTGGGAGCTTGATAGAGGACTTGGAAAAACCTTTGCTCCCAGGCTGCAAGCTGCAATACACGATGTTGTTATCAATTGTAAAACTGTTGAAATTGAAGGCAAGCAACGGTTGGTCCGACAAGAATTTCACGTCATTGTTAGGTCTCCTAGTGGACATGCTTCCAAAGGGAAATGTGTTGCTGAGAACCACCTACCAAGCCAAAAAGATTCTTTGTCCATTGGGAATGGAAGTAGAAAGAATACATGCATGTTCGAATGATTGTATCCTGAACCGTAAAGAGTATGCTAGCTTACATGTTTGGCTGGTGTGCAAAGCATCCCGATACAAGCATATCGAGGTGAAGCAAGGACCTCCTGTTAAGGTGTTGTGGTATCTTCCTGTAATTCACTGTTTGAAGCATTTATTTGCAAACTGCAAGGATGCAAGATTGATGCGTTAGCACTAGGAGCAGCGTAAGAAAGACGAAATGATAAGATGCGTTGCTAATTCTGCCCAGTGGAGGAACATCGATTGGATATTTGTAGATTTCGGTGTGGAACCAGGAGTATAAGGTTTGGGTTGAGTACAGATGGAATGAATCTTTTTGGTAACATGAGCAGCCGGGATCGCAAATAACATGATTGCCTCTTGAAGCAATCATTGACTACCAAATCTTCTCGAGGCTCCTTTCGAGAATACAGGGAGAGAAATGTACTATCATAGGCCCTGGGAAACAAGGAGCACCCAGGTCGCACACGACGCTTGGGGGTTTACGCATCTTGGAGGCACGGATTTCCAAATGACTCCAAGACACATAGGAGTAGGAAGAGATCCAAGGCCTACCGCAACGAACAAATAATGTCGAGACCCTGGATTTTCGAACCCGGACCTTCTGTGTATTACAGCACTAGTCCCAGATCAAAGCTAGTGCACACAGTCAAACAGAAATGATTACATCACCAAGAACGCTTTATTACAATAATAGAGTACTGACCGAAAGGTCTCATTATTACAAATGAGGTTTCAAGACCTCGCACACACGAAACACAGCGGAAGCAAAAGATAAATCCAGCGAAGACCCATCAATACGCCACAGGCAATTGACTGGGAAAGCGCGACCTAGTACTCCGGGAATCCTTCATCAAATCCACTCGCGAAGTAGTAGTAGTCTCCCTCTTGAGCTTCGTATTCCTCTGAGTATCATTTTTGAGTGCAGCGTGTGAGTACATAAAGTACTCCGCAAGTCTTGGGAAAAATGCAATAGATGCAAGGCTTGACAAAGGAAGGCTATATGGTTCTTTTGCACAAAGCAATACTTTAAATTCCATTACTACTAATTATTTTTGAAGGCATCAATTTAACAAAGTAAATGTTTAACAGAACTATCATTAATTCTATAGTGAAGGTTCTAACTACCAACACTAGTTAACCCAGTCTATCTGACCAAGTTTAAAACTGCGGGTTCCACCCACCCTCTCTGGCTCCAACTGCCAGGATACCCTTCCAAGAGTTCCCTCCACTCTCGGAATACAAAACTTTGATTTTAAAACCAAAACCAGAAATCTACCATGTGAATGCATTCCTTGCCCGCCCTTGACCGTGGGCACGGCTATTCTAATAGTTTTACACTCTGCAGAGGTTGTACAACTTTACACACAAGAGATAAATTATCCTAAAAGTCAACACGCTTCCTTTGGCATGAGACCCAGATAAAATATCACAAAGCCTTTACCTTACTCTAATCTAGCTAGATACCACCCGCTGAGGTTTCACCGCAGGTAGGCTAACTGCTCGAACCGAAGCCCCCTCTTGCGCCATATGAGTACAGTAAATCCCTGTCCCTCACTGTGAATAACCAGTCCATCCCTGGCACCCACTTTCCACTGGTGGCACCTAAACTAGACTATCATAAGTTAGTCAGCTAGGTCGTACCCATACAGACTTGTGGTTGTACGGTAGTGCTCAGTCTGGACAAACACAAGCGTCGGTCCTTAATTGACTAGGGTGGAACATACACTTAACAATATCTCGTGCTAACTGCACCAAGCCAGACCAACCATCCACCCTAATCTAAATCAACTTTCACATTTTATTTTATTTTAAAAGTTCAGTGGCAACTCCAATTACCACTACATTTATAAACACAAGGGTATTTCCATAAATCATAAGTTCCCACTTTCAAGACTTCAAAGTTATTAAATAGCCTGACTAAGCATTACGCTACCATTCTACTATTCACAAAGATTTATAATAATCTCATTATTGAGACAAAGGAAGTTCTAGGGTGACAAAGGTACATGGCATTCAATTTCAATTGAGGGTATAACAAAATTGGTATAACTAATTCCTAAAGATTTGAACTAAGGTTTTATGTAAATAGCAATGCACATAATTTAAAATAATTAAAACATTTCAAAATCATAGGTTCAAGATGATCAAAGGAGACTTGCCTTCTTGAGCACTGGTTGGTCCTTCTTGCTGCGGCTCGACAAACTCTTCGGCGACGTCGGATTCTATGCGCAAAAGACAAACGAACAAATAAATAAAATCACAAAAATATAATATATATACTGGAAGGAAGTTTATGATTTCATATGAATTTAGGAGAAAGATTCATCGGATTTGGGGTTCGCACGAGGGAGAACAAATATCTGGAAGATTGGTTGGGAAAAGAAATTACTGAGACAATATTTGGACCAACAAATATAGGATGGATTTTTATGGAGATTTTGCAAGATTTAAATTTAAATTTTGAAAGTGCACAGAAAATTTGGAATGGAACTAAGGCTATGAAATTAAACTAGGTATTGGAATTTGAAATTTAAATTTTGAAATTTCAAATAAATTTCAAATATTTGAAAGGATAGAAGAAATGGATAGTTTGGAATTTTTGATGAATTTAGAAATTTGAATGGGCTCAAACGGAGTTAAAATGAAGGAGAACGGGCTCCGGGAAGTTTAAATTCAGAGAAAAAGAAAAACTGGATTTTTGGGAATTATTTTCCTAAAGGAAAATCTGAATTATTGCGTCAGCAGGGATTTTAATTTCGGCCGATTTATTTTTCCATTGGAAAATACGCTTTATGGCGTCAACACGACCTCAGCCCTGAGGTGGGCCGGCTGACAGGTGGGCCACGGTCCATGTGGACCGAGTCCACGGGTGAGGGGAGTGGTCGACGTGGCACGGGAGGCAGCCGGCGCGGGCGTGGCACTGACGAGGCGGACGGTGCTGAGGTGGCAGGGGACGTGGCACCACGTGGGTGCCACGTGGGCCAGGCTGGCTGAGATGGCGAGGTCACCGGCGAGAGCGCACGGGCCCCTAGGGTTGCCGGTGGCAAAGACCACGGCGGAGGGCGGCGAGGGCGTTAACGGGAGAGGGGTGACGGGGTCTCGGGGAGGGGCGCGGGCTCACCGAGGGTGACCGGAGACGGGCCGGCGACGAGGGAGGCGACGGCGGCTCGGGTCTTCTCGCGGCGGCGGTGCTCCGGTGGCAGAGAGGCGTGGCCGAGGTGCGGAGGGTCTTCGCACGGGCGCGGGCAGGCCGAGGGAGGTGGCGGCGGGGCGCGAGGACGTCGGAGGCGGCCGCAATTCTTCGCCGGAGGAACTCCGACGCTCGGAAGCTCAGGCGCACGGTGCGAGATCGCTCCGATGCTCGGGAGAGGGAGAAGGGAGCGGAGGGAGGTGGGGCGGGGAGAAACGAAGCTGGGGAGGGCCTTTTATAGGGGTCGGGGAGGGGGAGAGAGGAGAGCGGGAGCACGCCGACAGGTGGGGTCGGGCGTTCGGAGAGAGACGGAGGGAGCGGGGTGCGGACGGCAGGGATGGTGACGCGCGGCATGGAGCGGATCGGGCGGTCGAGGGAGGAGCGCGGGGCGGACGGGAGGATTGGGCCGACATGGGGGATGTGGCCGATCTGGGCCGTCGGCTTGCGGGCGGTGGGGATGGGCCAAGGCGGGGGCACAGGCGAGATCCCGGCCGGACGCGTGCCTGGCAGGGGAGAGGTGGAGGCGGGATAAGGGAGGCGACGTGGAGAGGATCCGACCGTCCACGTGGCGGCCGGAGGGGAGGGGAGGGGATTTTATTTTTGGAATTTGATTTTGATTTTCAGAAAAGGCTAGGAAATTCAAATAAGCTCATAAAAATATGAAAATACTTCCAAAAATTCCAGGAAAATTCACAGAAGCTCCTGGTGACATTTTGGACTTAATAAAAATATTTTCAACTAATGTTGGTATTTAATTTTCATACTTGAAATACTTTTTAATTTCAAACATACATTTTTAAACTCCAGAAAATCCAAGAAACCAGATAAAAGCCAAATAACTCCAAATAATTATTTTGAACTAGGATTTTCATATAAAATAAAATATCATTTTATTTAATAATAATTTTAGGTTTTACTTAAAATACTTTCAAACCTAGCTTTTCAAAAACAAAAATTCAGGGCAAATCCAAATAAAACTCAAATAATTTAAAATAATTAATTTAAAATTAAATTTTTCAGAAAGCGAATTTTTGGGATGTTACAAATAAAACATGTGCTTCATGCACAACTTGAGGAACAACTATCTGCCTCACTTCAAGAGCAGACTGCTTCACTTCAAGGAGAGATAGATTCATTGAGGGAAGAACTGAGACAAGTTCGCAACCAATTGCAACTCACCCCCATTACTGCAGTACCCAGTCCCCCTCAACGTCACAGTAACTGCACGTCCACGTCAATTACTGAACATAGTGACACCGACATACCTATCGACGACATCCAAGTAATGTACCTCTTTAGAATGCTACATAGATCTCTCTAGTGGACCACCTTAGCTTTTTTGTATCATTATGTAGGAGCCCACGCCTTGCATCCTTGGAGTAAGACTTGTTGGCTCATTCCCACTGACGCTGGGCGGGGGATGGTGTATCCATGGCTATCAGGGACGCTAGTGCATGGTGTACAAGTAGAGACCGGTTTCATAAAGGTTTAGGTGGACATGATTAATGATGTTTTCAAGACTGTCCCTCTTGAGAACTCCCCAAACGAAGAGATTACGACATTAGGGGATGCCATCCACACATTCATCTAGTGGCCTAAGAGGAACGTTGCTCTCGACTCGTCCGTGCCACGATCTCCACATCCAGTGGCCCAAGATGGACATTGCCCTAGACCTGTCACATCGGCTCCGGTGGCTACACCTCTATCTCTGGTTCTGAAGCCTGTTGCATTGGCTCCCATCGAGACGCCGCCGAAAATGTATCATAAGCGAGGGTCTAAGACTCAAGCAAAGAAAATTTAGGTGCATCTCGAGCCATGGAAGTTCATTCTAGGAGTGTTGTTGGTCCCCGAGTCACAATTACTCCGGCTTGGTCTGGTTTGCAATACATTACATACCTAGTATATGCAGAGGTCCAACATGAAGCCAAACCGGCACAGTAGATTCATTGTGAGATACACAAAGGCATATTTCCTCCATGACTCGGGCTACTTCGTCGTGACATTCGAAGACTTATTCTTACTATTCAATCTCGACGAACTCGACGCCTCACTTCTACGATGCTGAACACTGTAAGTGTATTGTACAATGAAGTTCTACATTCACATCATACCAATAAATGTCATTACTCTTTCCTTATGTACAGATACATGATCCAACAAGTCCGGCGACGGTGACAACCGGTGAGTGTCCTCAACCCACACTTGGTCTCTGAGCAATCTATCAATGAAAATGCATCCTTCGTCCAAGATTACATAACGAGGGAATTGATTGCTCACAGTGACAAGGATTACATCATGGTACCCTTCAACCAAGGGTAAGTGCTTCACTAGTCACCATACAAGTTTCATTTGTACTTTATATGCAACTTGAACTTAGGATTAATCACTATGGCGACACACATGACTAGGTCTCACTAGATTTTGATTGCGATTGTAGCAAAGTGGAGCAAGGTAATATACCTTGATTCCCTACTTAGGAGAAACCATAACTTCACTCGTGTGCAAGAAGCAATTAATAGGTAAACTCATTTCCTCCATACTAACTCTATTGTAATCTTACCTTCATTTGCAATGGCCAAGGCTAAAAATGTATTGTAAGCGAGGCACTAAGACCCAACCGAAGAAGATTAAGGCACCTCTCGGGTAATGGAAGTTTATTCTCGGAGTGTCGTTGGTCCCTGAGTCACAATTACCTAGGCTTGGACTGGTTTGCAATACATTGGATAAGTGGTACATGCAGAGGTCCAACATGAAGCCAAACTGACATAGTGGATTCACTTTGAGATACATGGAGGCACATTTCCTCCATGACTCAGGCTACTTCGCTGTGACCTTTGAAGACTTATTCTTACTATTCAACCTCAACAAACTCGACACCTAGCTTCTACAATGCTGGACACTGTAAGCGTACTGCACAATCAAGTTCTACATTCAGGTCATACCGATAAATGTCATTCCTCTTTGCTTATGTATAGATACATGATCCCACAAGTCCGGCGATGGTGACAACCGGTGGGTTTCCTCGACCCACACTTAGTCTTTGAGCCATCTATCAACGATAATGTATCCTTCGTCCAAGATTACATAATGAGCGAATTGATTGCTCACAGTGACAAGGAGTACGCCATGGTACCCTTCAACCAAGGGTAAGTGCTTCACTAGTTACCACACAAGTTTCATTTGTACTTTGTATGCAACTTGAACTTAGGATTAATCACTATGGCGACACACATGACTAGGTCTCACTAGATTTTGATTGTGATTGTAGCAAAGTAGAGCAATGTAATATACCTTGATTCCCTACTTAGGAGCAACCATAACTTCACTTGTGTGCAAGAAGCAATTAACAGGTAAACTCATTTCCTCCATACATAATTCTATTGTAATATTTTCTTCATTTGCAATGGCCAAGGCTAACTTTTTTTGGAATTACGTAGGTCGTTTACCGCTTATGTTGCCTTAGGAGGGAGACACAACGAATCCAGTGATGCGCTACGACACAGGAGACGATTTCCGGTACGCTCTACAACACAATAATCATATATCACACTTTGTTATAATGCTTCTAGAATTGACAATACCTATGTATGTAATTCTATTTTTGCAGTGCCACCAGCAGCTACAGGGCAACGTATGTGGATTCTACGTTTGTCGCCATATGAAGGAAATCACAGACACTAAGATGAATGATCCAGAGGTTTGTCAACCATCCAATAATTATTATTTTTTTATTATATATATGTATATATACGCACAACATGCTAATTAATGGTTAACATTGGTCCTAGCGACTGTCGGTGGACTTCGATGAAAGTGCATATGATCTTGACAAACTCATCGAAATTCATGGTAACCTCTCCCAATTCTTGCTAGCAGAGGTCATAAACAAGACTGGAGAGTTCCACCCTAGTAATGGTGATAATTAGATGTTGAAACATTGGATTCAATTGTAATCACTCAATTGTGTTTAATCAAACAATTCATTTAATTTAATTCATTTTGAGATCTATGTAACAATTGTCATGCTATATATATGTGATCTGCTGGTGTAGTTTTCATTCATTTGTGTGATTTATTTAATAATTGTCCTATACTATACACGTGATCTTGCCTGTTTTCGGAGGGCATGGCTAGCATATCCTGAGGCTAGCCAAAAAAAAGCAAATAAAATCGTAGTTGAAATAGCTATCATGGATGGTTCGGTGTTCCAAACCATCTGTGATATATATCCCAGACGGTTTCAAACACTGAACCGTCTATGATATGAACAATATCACAGACGGTTTTTGTTGTTAACCGTTTGTAATATGGTGAATATCACAGATGGTTCGAAACATTGAACCGTCTGTGATATGAACCATATCACAGACGGTTAATAACAAAAACTGTCTATGATAGTCGAATATCACAAATAGTTTTTATATTAAACCGTCTATGATAGTCGAGTATCACAAACGGTTTTTCTGAAAAAACTATCTATATTGTAAGTTATCACAGATGGCGTGGGGGTCGTCTATGATAACTACCTATTATCACTGACACATAAACGCAGACGATTCAGAAACCGTCTGTGATGACACTATTTGTAGTAGTGGACTGCCACCGTGGCCTACCGTGGCAAGGCTGCTGCCTACCGTGGCCTATCGTGGCAGGGCCGCCGCCTGCCGTAGCGGCATGGACTGCCACCGCCGCCTGCCGTGGTGACCCGGACTGCCACCACGACCTACCACGGCAAAGCCGTCGCCTGCCATGGCCAGCTGCGGTGACACGGTCTGCCACCGCCGCCTGCTGCGGCAAAGCTGCCGCCTACCGTGGTTGTGCGTACTACCGCCGCCTACCGTGGCAGTGCAGACTGCCACCGCCGCCTACCGTGGCAGCGTAGACTGCCACCGCCACCTGCCGTGGCAGGGCCGCCTCCTGCCGTGGTGGCACAGACTGCCACCGCCGCCTGCCGTGGCAGGGCCGCCAACCGCCAGGGCGGCACGGACTGCCAATGCCGTCTGCCGTGGCAGGGCCGCCGACCACCGTGACGGTATGGAGTGCCACCGTCACCTGCGACGGCAAAGCCGCTGCCTGCCGTGGCAAGGCCACCGTCTGCCGTGGCGTCGCGGACTACCACCACCACCTACCTCACAGGGAGAGAGAGAGGAGATGGGCTTTGAGGGAGAGGAATAGATGGAGAGAGGTAAAGATAGAGATGGAAGAGAGATTAGAGATAAGGATAGGAGAGATTAGATATAAGAGAAGTGCTATAGAACATTCGACTATTTTTAAAGATAAAAATAGTCATATTTTAAAGCGTTGGATTGAGATCCAACGGATCTCCATACAACCCCCTCCAAAAAGAAAATAATCTGAGACGTTGGATCTACATCCAACTTATCCACCCATACAAGCCCCCATCCAAAAAAAATGATCTGGGGTGTTGGATCTCTATCCAACGGATCCACTCATATAAGCTCCCCTATAAAAAAGATCTAGAGTGTTGGATCACCATCCAATGTCCTAAAGTTTGACTAATTTTGCCTTGAAAAATAGTCGAATGTTGTATAGACACTCCCGTTCGAACATGTTTGTTTGTTCTAGGGTTGGTCATCGCACTCTGGTTTTGGTTGTCTTTATTGGTGGTGTATCATTTGCTGAGATTGCTGCCCTTCGTTATCTTAGTGTGCAGGTACATATTTGCTAATTTATTTCTATTTTTTATGATGTTTAAAACAAATTGATTCCGTGGTATTATAAAGTAAGAATTTTTTTGAGTTCAGAAATTCACTTCAATGTCGCACGTGCATATGTACTTTCCTGATTTTAGTTTTTATGCTATGTCATAATGAACTCACTAAGTAGGATTTGGTTCAACCATTTTATATGGATTTTGAACATAGCCAACATGATTAGTTATGTCCGGTGTTATGAGAAACTGGTTTTGGTCCAGTTACCACTGGAGTCTTGTTGTGAGGACGACCCAAATGAGCGAAGGTGGTAACTGTGTGATTTCGATGGTCTACTGCCAGGGCCCCTGATGCAGCCTGGGGGAGCCATGCCAGAAGGTAGACATATAGGAAGGCGTAGGAGGGAGGGCGCCAAAGGTAGATCAGAGAAGGGAAGAACTAGAGAAGAACCTGACGTGAACAGCTGCACTTGCTACTGAGCTGGCATTGGATCCACATGGCAGAGAAGGGCGAGAAACATTTCCTGGTACTCCTCAACCGACCCGATAGCTTAAAGTTTGGCCAATTCACCCAAGAAATTATTTTAAATTGGAGGCCCGAAGCAAAGATTGCAATATTCCTTGAATTCGCGCCAGGACACTTCGCCCTCATCTCGTTCTAGCTGGAAATACCACTGATGTGCCGAACCCTCCAGATGAAAAGAAGCCAACCAAATTTTGTTGTGTTTCGGCATCTGCTGTCCTCTGAAGAATTGCTCACAGCGATTGAGCCAATTCAAAAGGTGTAAGATCGAGGAGGCCGATTAGAGGAGGTGAATAGTCATTTCTAAATTTTCCAATGTATTCTATTTAAGCTATTTAGCTAAAACTAAGTATATAAAGCGGAAGTTTAAAACAATTTGGTTTAGCACAAACAAGACTTAAATCAACTAGGTTCACCTAAGTGCACCAACACTCTAAGTCTATGTCAAAGGTTTGCAATTCTAGATAGACAAGCAATCAATTTAATTCTATGAATGTAAATTGCTTGAATGTAAATTGAGCACAAGAAAACAAACCATAATTGGATCGGTAACTTCTATGCTGAACCATAATTGACATGATTCCTTTTTTCTATGGTGTTCGGAGACTTCCCAGTCTCCCTTAGTCCACGTTGAGATTAGCCCAAACGAATTGGATCGGCTCTACGAATTAAGCAAAAACACCACAATCTACTAGTGGTATCTCTTTCACCCTCCGGGTAGGTGAGCTCTGACCTTCACACTTTGCCGGGACTTCTCATAATCTTCTTTGAGAAGCTCACTACGCACAATGCCTCATGCAACAAATGTACAAGCTCAAATAGATACAAAGTCTAACTCTAGATGCAACACATGCAATCTAGATACCACTCTTCTTGCTCACATGGTGCAACACATGCTCAATTGAGAGAAGAGGCTCGCACTAGCTTAAGAGAGTTCAGCAACCTCCTCTCCAACTGGCAACAAGGGAGTATTTATACCCTACACAAGAAAAGTAGCCGTTGGAGCTAAACCCCTGAAAAATTAGGATTATCGGAAGTACCACAAGCAAAAAGTCGGTACTTCCGCTCTCCTCGCAACTGTCAGAAAACTAAAAATTACTCAGCAAAATTGGAAGTATCGCCACACAAAGTCTAGTACTACTGATCATCGGAAGTACTGCTGTTCAAATCTCGGAACTTCCGATTTCCATGAGATGAAGAGTTTTCAGCGGGTGCTCTCTCGAAAAACGTACCGCTGGAAAATCTAGAACTTCCAAATTTTGAAAGAACCGTGCAACACATGGTGGTAGTTCTGATCTTAGGGTAGTACCGCTCACATAGAGCCGATACTTCTGCCAACCGTCCGATAGTACCGGACAATAGACAACGGTAGTTCCGATTTTCTTAACAAGTGTAGATACTTCAATAGATTTTGCAAAACATATTTGCAAACTACAGTATCATGCACACAAGAATCATCCATGACTCCCAACAAGTTGCAAAACACATTTGCACACTTTTGGAATCATGACACTAAGAATAGATACATGGACTTATTGTGTTTGCAAAACACATTCGCAAAACTAAGTCACATGCTACAAGGATTATATATAAGCTTGAACCACTTGCAAAACACATTCACGATGTATAGTCCCATGTTACAAAGATTTAACACATGAACTTCAACTATTTGCAAATATAGGTATCATGCTAAAAAGAGCTAGAGCAAGTGAGATTGAGCTATCAACACATTATCAGACTCAAGCTACTAGACATAACACCTCTTAATAGTATAACAACCTATATTAGCAATTCGGTCTTCCAACCAAAAACTAAGACTGGATTGCATACTCTTGTATACTCTAAGATAACTTTTCAAAACAAAGCTTATTTATCCGGTTGTAATTAATCATCTTAACCATTAACACATAATGATGAAGCTAAATGACAGCCCAATTGCAAATGAGTATATATAAACTACACAAGCTTTATATTCTCAAGTGATATGTTTTAAAGTAAAGATCCTAATATGTGTATTGAAGGAAACATGTATCAATACTTATGAAACCTCAAAACATAGAGTGAAATACCCCTAAATGTATGCATACAAGTATGTGTAATGAAACATATGCACATATTTAAGTTTATTTTTTGGTGGAGTCTAGCCTATATTTTGAATCTGATGAATGCAATAGAATATAAGAATGTGATTTCGAATGCATATCTCTTTGATTTCATCTTTTCATCCAAAAGAGACTAAGAAATAATATACTCAAACAAGCATGTTAGTCTCACTATAGATTTATCATTTAGTCGTATATTTGGATGTGAGGAATGCAACAAGATTATAAGAAAGATATCAAATGCATACCTCAATAATTTCACTTTTTCATCCATATGAGATTAAGTGATATCATAATCAATAAATAAACTTAGTCTTATAAATGTATTTGTCGTTATCACCAAAACCTCATAATTGTATTTGTCACTGTTGTAGGGGTGGCCCCCACCTAAACCCAGCAGGCCTGTTAGAATATTATAGGGCCCAGAATGGGGCATGTGTAATGACTCAAATACCCCTAATGGGGGTGAGATAATGTAAGGGCATGATTGTAAAAGCACATTCCATATGCATATATATATGAAAAGGCTATGGAGGAGGGGGCAGGACTCTTCCCACTCTCCACTACCATCTCTCTCTCTGATTGGTCTGTAACCACAACAGTTGGCGCCGTCCGTGGGGAGGACGAAGACAAGCCTGAAGATTGAAGAAGATGGCACCGAAAAAAGCTTCATCGGCGGCGGCGAAGGGAAAGGAGACGGTCGGGCCGGAGCGGCGCATGAGCACAAGGGCCTCGGCGTCGGCCGTGGCGGGCGCAAGCGTCGGCATTCGCGCAGTCACGACGAACAACCCCGCCGCTGGAGTCACGACGAACAACCCCGCCGCTGGAATCGCGACGAACAACCCCGCCGCTGGAGCTACGATGACCTACCCCACCACCGGAGCTGCGACGACCTACACAACCACCGGAGCTGCGACGACCGATCCCGCCGCTGGAGCCACGACGATCTGCCCCGCCACCGCTACCGCGATCGATGACCCGGGAGTTGGCGCCGCCCGCCCAGCGGAAGGATCTGCGGGGGCACGCGCCTCGCCAACAGTCACTATTTTTGGGTTGATCTCAGCAAACCGTTCCCGAGATTTCAGGGAGTTACACCTCCACTCGTGCCCTGATTGAGGGCGCAACCAACTGATTTGGTTTCGGTCCCGGTCACCTAGCGCTTTACAAATACAGAAGGGACTCGGCAGGACTAGGGTTCACGTTTTTGCTCTAGGCCACGACAATCCCGACACACCCGATCTCTCAGAGCGCTCAGGTGGACGAAGATCGGGACTTCCTCTGTTCCCGTCCACGGCGACAACCGCAGCCCCGGCAACCTCGGCTTCACCGACGCCGGCCACCTCTGCATCACCGCGCCGCCGACCACTTCCCCATGGCCTCACCCAATTCGGGTATATTTTTGATGTTTCCGCTCTAAGTATTTTGGCTAGATCTGTTAGTTAAGTCTTGCGCACTGGATTAGTTCATTAGTTAGTTGTTTATTCCTTGCTTGCTGTTGCCGTTCTTTTCTCTTTACTCTACATAGTTTTAGTCAGCGGAGTGGCGCAGAACTTGTGGACAAAGACGTGGGGATGCACACGTTCTGAGTCAAGGCACTAGAAGCGCTCAAGCTCCAGGTTTTTGGTATTTACTGTTGTTCATCACTTTGCATAATAAGAGTAAGAGAAGTAACAGAAAACGTTGCGCCCTGTTGGCAGCACAAAACCTATCTGTGTTCCAGTTCTTCGTGTTCGCGTGTGTTTGCTTGAGCTCAGATCATTGCAGGAGATCCTCACCGGAGACCTAACAATTGGTATCAGAGCGTCAGGAGCTCAAACCCGAGTTCGTCGCTTAAGCAGCCATGCCTCGAGGGCGCACGCACTTGCCGCGCCGGCGCTCAGCATCACCAGTGCACACCTCTCCTTCCAGCGGCCGTGCCTCGGGCAGCGGCGGGAGCAACAACCGTGGCTACCAAGTGTACCACCGTGTTGTCAAGGAGACGGGCGGGTCGGCGAATTATCCATTGCTGACAAAGACCAATTACAACGATTGGTCATTGCTGATGAAGATCAAACTTCAAGCTCAATGCCTCTAGAATGCCATCGAGTCAGGCGACGTCGAGTTCCACGAAGACCAAATGGCGTTGGACGCCATCTGCAGTGCAGTCCCTTCTGAGATGATTTCCACGCTCGCGACCAAGCCGTCGGCGAAGGAGGCGTGGGAATGCATCAAGACGATGAGAATCGGTGATGACCGAATTCAGAAGACCTCTGCGCAAAAGCTTCGACGGGAGTACGAGCTACTCGCGTTCTGCGACGACGAGGCGGTGGAAGATTTCACCATGCGCCTCACCAACATCGTCCAACAACTGGCCATTCTCGGCGACCCCGAACTCGACCAGAAAGTGGTGGAGAAGTATCTACGCATCGCTCGCCCCAGGTTCAAACAGCTTGTACTTTCTATCGAAACTCTGCTCGATGTCTCTGCTTTGTCAGTAGAGGATATCACCGGGAGGCTGAAGGTGGCCGAAGACGACCATGAGCCTCCCTCTTCACAAAGCAGCAGCGGAGCCATGGCGGAGGAGGAAGCTCGGAAGGAGGAGGTCCTGCGCCGAATCGCAACAGCGATAAATGCCAGTCTTGCGGAAAGGTCGGCCATTGGGCTAGGGAGTGCCGATCCAAGCACAAAAGTGAAGGGCAAGCCCACCACGTGGCCCAAGATGATGAGCCGACACTCCTCTTTCTTGAGACCAGTGCAACCGTGTCGACCGCATCACTCTGCCATTCCCCACCCAGTGAGAGGTGCGATGACTTGGCGACTTCGGCAATTCCGCCGGAGAGTTCGGCTCCATCCTCGGCGATCTCAGTCCCACGGCCGGCGATCTCGCCCTCATCATCGGCGTTGCCGGCCCTGCCACCACCCCGACGACCAGCGTCTGTGCCGCCATCGTCAGCCACTTCCAGCGGCACGGCCAGCTCGGAGGAGCAAGAAGACGTCGGGGCGCCCCGTGGCCCGGAGAAGAAAGGGGCCTTCGCGGGGGCCTATGCGGCGCTAGGAAGCCCGGAGGAGCAGGATCCCAGCCGTTGGATCCTGGACACCGGGGCCACCAACCATATGACGGGGTCCCGGGCGGCATTCTCCAACCTCGACACGGGCATCACTGGCTCTGTGTGGTTCGGCGATGGCTCCGTCATCCAGATCGAGGGCTGCGGTACGGTGTTGTTTGCGTGCAAGAATGGCGAACACCGAGCCCTTGTCAACACCTTCTTCATCCCGCGTCTCACCGCTAACATAATCAGTGTCACCTAACTTGACAAGAGTGGCTACCAAGTCCTGATTGAAGCCGGGGTGATGCGCATCCGTGACGAACAGCGGCACCTTCTTGCCAAGATTCACTGAAGTGCAGGCCGGCTCTACGTGCTCAACATCACCATCGCACGGCTGGTCTGCCTGACTGCACGCGCTAGTGAAGACGCATGGCACTGGCATGCCCGCTTTGGCCATATCAATTTTGGGGCGCTATGCAAGATGGCGAGGGAAGAACTTGTGCGTGGCTTACCAGTGGTGACACAAGTCGACCAAGTGTGCGATGCCTGTCTGGCCGGAAAGCATCGGCGGATGCCCTTTCCACAACGAGCACTGAGCCGCTGCACCGAGCCTTTGGAGCTGCTGCACGGTGACCTCTGCGGCCAGATTTCACCACCGACACCCAGTGGCAACCATTTCTTCCTCTTGCTGGTCGACGACTACAGTCGATACATGTGGATCTCCCTGTTGCCGACCAAGGATGCTGCTCCGACTGCCATCAAGCGCATTCAAGCAGCAGCTGAGCACAAGAGCGGGAAGAAACTTCGTGCGCTACGCACGGACAGAGGGGGAGAATTTATGGCGGCAAGCTTCAATGAATACTGCGCCGAGCTGGGTGTGCGAAATGGAGTCGTCGAGCGGCGCAACCAGTCGGTGGTGGGCACAGCTCGTAGCATGCTTAAGGCAAAGGGCCTGCCTGGTATGTTCTGGGGAGAAGCAGTCAGTACAGCTGTATACCTCCTGAATCGCTCATCGTCCAAAAGCATCGGTGGCAAGACCCCCTACGAGCTTTGGACTGGAAGCACGCCGGCAGTGCACCACCTCCGCACGTTTGGGTACATGGCGCATGTGAAGGTCAACGCGCCCAACGCCAAAAAGCTGGATGATCCCAGTTGGCCCATGATCTTCGTCGGCTACGAACCGGGATCCAAGGTGTATCGCACCTACGATCCACGGACACGGCGTGTACACATCAGCCGTGATGTGGTCTTCGACGAGCGGGCACAATGGGAATGGAGCAACGACCAGGCGGTGAACGTCGATGATGATTTCATCATTGAGTACACCACTGTGGTGCAGCCTGGTGTGGTCACCATGGCAGAGCCAGGGCCAGCAGATGGAGCAGTGATGCCTCCAGTGACAAACTCATCTACAGCAGGCACATCCACTCCAAGCCCGATGGTGTCCATGAGTGTGCCGCCGATAGAATTTGTGACACCTCTGCCGGATGCTGAAGAAGTGCTCGACGAAGACCATGATGACGCCCCACTTCGATTCCACAGAATCGATAACGTGTTGGGTCCAGCGACACCGCCGGGACTGGCAGCACGTGAGCTGGAAGAAGATCTCTTGCTGGTAACCGCTGAGGAGCCGACGTCTTTCCAAGAAGCGCAGCAGCACGAGTGTTGGCGGCAGGCAATGCTTGCAGAGCTGGCATCAATCGAGTCCAACGGCACCTGGTAGCTTGTCGACCCACCTCACCAGCGCCCAATCGGACTCAAATGGGTCTATAAGACCAAGAAAGATGCAGCTGGTAATATCACCAACTATAAAGCTCGACTTGTGGTGAAAGGATACATGCAGCGGTAGGGCATCGATTTTGACGAGGTGTTCACGCCGGTGGCGCGATTTGAGTCTGTGCGCCTGCTGCTAGCACACGCGGCGAGTGAAGGCTAGGCTGTCCACCACATGGACGTTAAGTCCGCCTTTCTCAACGGCGAGCTGCAAGAAGAGGTGTTTGTCACGCAGTCGCTAGGGTTCGAGGTGGCTGGAGAAGAACACAAGGTGCTGCGGTTGATCAAAGCTCTGTACGGCCTTCGGCAAGCTCCGCGCGCCTGGTATGCCAAACTGGACACCTCTCTGATGTCATTAGGTTTCCAACGCTGATGTGACGATGGCCCGATCTTCTGAGAGGTACTGATAAGTCGATTGTGGAGATCTTGACGTTGATGATCCAAAGGCTCCGACCAAAACAGATCGAACCCCTCGCAATCACTACATCACTGCTCTGTTGGTTATCAACCGTGCCGAACACGGTTGACCTCGCCAAGAAGGCTATCTCCTGCAAGCGAATCGAGAACACAAGCAAGAGAGTACAAGATGCAATCTATATTGCGGATAAAGATTAAGTTCACAAGTTGGAGTTTCTCAAACCGAACATGCAGCGAAACTGCTAAGCAGAATAAACTCTTAAGAAAAACCCGAGGAAAACTAAAGGGGTGCGGCCTCCTTAAATAGGGGAGGGGAAAGCCGCACTTATCTAATGACAAGGGATATGGTACTATTCACGATTACTGTTCATGCGCCCGTGCTACTGTTCACGTGAACAGTACCAGCCCAAATAGCCCAAGTTACAGGGCCCTCGGCCCACTTTGACTCGGACTGGAAAAGTGATGTGACTTGTTTTGCAGTTTCTGATCTTCTCGGATGGAGTTTGGAGGTGAGACCAGATCCATCTGAAAGTAGACTCCAATAGCTTTCCAACGAGTACTCACGGGCCCTGAGAAGCCTTCTGGATCAAAAGTTATGGCCGTTTGAAATTGGCTTGTCAGGCTGAATCCGAATTGATCTGGAGGCCGAATTGGATTCCAAAACCTGTTCAACTTGAACCCTTGCTTCAATTGGTTCCAAAGTGATGTGGTGCTACAAATATATATATTTGCATCATTAGGTAGCATCATATTCTCATTTAAAATATGTTGAAGTTGAAGAAACGAATTCACCTTTAGTTCAATCTTGATATTGACCGCTATGGTTGTATGTGTTGGTGGCGTGGTCACATCAAATGCAGTGCCTTCGAGTATGCAGTTTATACTCGTGGGGCAGGTGGGAACCGCCTGGTGGTGGGAGTATATGTTGATGACCTCGTCATCACTGGAGGAAATTCTGATGAGCTGGAGTACTTCAAGAAGGAGATGAAGAGCACATTTCAAATGAGTGACCTCGGCTTGCTGCGTTACTATTTGGGGCTGGAGGTGAATCAAACCAATGGTGGTATCACTGTGAGTCAAGGAGCTTATGCAGTGAAGATACTTGAAGCAGCGGACATGGCTGGGTGCAACGCCAGCCACACTCCCATGGAGACTCGCCTCAAACTCAGCTAGATGAGTGCTGCTCCTACTGTTGATCGTACTGAATACAGAAGGTTGGTTGGCGCATTGCGGTATCTGGTGAACACAAGACCAGATTTGGCCTTTTCAGTGGGCTATGTCAGCAGATTTATGGATCAACCCACCACAGAGCACTTGGCTGCAATAAGACGAGTGCTGAGGTATGTTGCAGGGACAGTTAATTTTGGCTGCTACTACCGCAAGAAGAGGGGTGATGCAAACCTTGTCAGCTACAGCGACAGCGACTTCGCAGGTGATGTTGACACTCGGAAGAGCACATCGGGAGTTCTCTTCTTCCACAGTGACAGTGTGGTTACTTGGCAATCACAAAAACAGAGGACTATGGCGTTATCTTCCTGTGAAGCGGAGTACGTCGCTGCGACAACGGCTGCCTGCCAAGGCGTGTGGTTGGCACGGCTTCTAGCTGAATTCATAGGTGAGAAAGCTGGTGCCATCACAATGAGAATAGATAATCAGTCTGCAATTCAGCTCAGCAAGAACCCGGTCTTTCATGATCGCAGCAAGCATATTGATACAAAGTACCACTACATTAGAGAATGCATTGAGGAAGGCAGGGTGAAAGTCGAATCAGTTGGGACAAATGAGCAATTGGCGGATATTCTGACGAAGGCTCTTGGACGTGAACGGTTCGTTGAACTTCGGTCCAAGATCGGTCTCATTGACATCAAGCAGGTGTGCAAGACTTAGGGGGAGAATTGTTAGTTAAGTCTTGCGCACTGGATTAGTTCATTAGTCAGTTGTTTATTCCTTGCTTGTTGTTGCCGTTCTTTCCTCTTTACTCTGCATAGTTTTAGTCAGCGGAGTGGCGCAGATCTTGCGGACGAAGACGTGGGGATGCACACGTTCTGAGTCAAGGCACTAGAAGCGCTCAAGCTCTAGGTTTTTGGTATTTACTGTTGTTCATCACTTTGCATAATAAGAGTAAGAGAAGTAACAGAAAACGTTGCGCCCTGTTGGCGGCACAAAATCTATCTGTGTTCCAGTTCTTTGTGTTCGTGTGTGTTTGCTTGAGCTCGGGTCATTGCAGGAGATCCTCACCGGAGACCTGACAAGATCTTCATGTTTGATCTAGGGTTAAAGCTTTTGATTCATGTTTAGACTTAGATCAATTTAGCATGAAGCTTGATCTTTCAAAGGGTCTTCCATACCATCAAAGGTGAGGAAGGTCAGCTTGTGGAATCACAGGGTGCTATGGCCGTTGTTGGAGCCGTTCCCCTAGTTTGCACCGGGGGGGGGGGGCACCATGGTGGGCGCCAAGCCCGGCGGGAGTTGCAGCAGTCCTTCCCCTGTTCGTTTCTCCAATGCATGTGATCCTCGATGAGCCCAAGCTCCGTAGAGAGACCGGCCTTGATCTCGTTGAGCTTCTGAGTGAGAGACACCGTGAATTCTACAAATTGATCTGTTAAGCCGGTTATCTCAGACTTCTCCGTCGTTGGCTCTGATACCAAACTGTCGTGAGCACGACCCAACGAGCGAAGGTGGTAATTGTGAGATATCGGTGGTCAGCTGCCAGGGCCCCTCATGCAGCCTGAGGGAGCCATGGCAGAAAATAGACGACATAGGAAGACACAGGAGGGAGGGCGCCGAAGGTTGATCAGAGAAGAGAAGAACTAGAGATGAGGTAATAGATTGTTTATTTCCTGCCGTCCAGCCGATTGTTTATTTCCTGCCATCCAGCCGCAGCCAAACGTCTCATATATAAGGATATTACAATCCGAGATTTACTCTATTATCATATCTAACCGGACTGGCTAATTCAATCCGGACTTTACACTCATATCTTCTAATATCTAATCAAAACCCTTCCCAATTAAGTATCTTTCCTAATCCGTATGACTGCCTACTGGCGTTTACTTCCGCGTGCGCTGTAGCTTATCACGCCGTTGCCGGCGCTGCTATCGGTTGGTCACCCTGAGCCGATGTATCCATCTGTTGCCGACGGCGTCTGGAATAGGTGAGGCTCCACATGACAATTCGCCACTGGTTATTACAATTGGTGATTGGTCCACTGGCAGATTGTGCATTTTGTTTTATCTTCCACTGGAGGCGGCAACTGTCATAGTGGTGGGTGATGGGTGATCTCGGCCCTGGGCCTCATCATTCAGGTGCTGTGGTGATGGTGGCGACTGGAAGAAGAAGGGAATATAGGGGGATGCGGCGGGGGAGGTGCTGGAGCATGGGAAAGGATCATGCGAATGATGGGATAGTTCCTCACTGGAATTATTTTAATTATAGATTTTGTTAGCTAGAACAAATAAATAGGCATTTTTTACTCAAGGGGAGAACAAGGCTGGAAAGAGGTGGCGCTGTTAGAGAAAGACATAACAAACCATAGAAATAAGTAGCCTTGCAGGATAGGCCCACATGTACATGATGTACAGCTTCTGCAAATTTCACAGTGATACTTTTCTGAAAATGAAGAAACATTACAAAATTCAAACAGATGAATAGGTCCCCCTCCTCCCCAAAACCGTTCCCATCCCTACTGCGACGTCAGCATCGCTCGCACTTGCCACTGCTTGCACGGCGTCATTGAGAAAAGGTGGACGTCTACCAGCTAATTGTTTGCAATATGTTACTCTCTCTAGTCACAAATGACATTTTTGACTTTTCAAAGTTAACAAGATGCTCCATTGACCACAAAATTCTCTTATCATATAATCGAAAAAAGTTGTAAAAGTACAATATTATGAAAGCATTTTTCATGACATTCACTCGTCTACCATTTTTCATATATCCAAAACATACGTTTTAAATAATACCTTTGGTCAAAATTAATAGGCTTTGATTGCACTCCTTCTAGAGCGTCACACTTTTGTGACTGGAGGGAGTAGTTGATATGCTTGAAAGCTATGCCACATCTCAAGAATTTCCCTCACAGAGAACAGAGTATGTCAGCAGGCGGCAACAAAAATTTACTAGCATTTTTATTAAGTTAAATGGTAAGTTTTATAGGACGGCGATTAGACCCGCGATACTACATGGAGCAAAATGTTGGACGACTAAAAGACAACATATACAGAAAATAAGTGTAGCAGAGATGGGGATACTATGGTGGATCTGTGGTCATACAAGACAGGATCGCATCCACAATGATGATATATGTGATAGAGTGGGGGTAACACCAATTGAAGAGAAACTTGTCCAACATCGCTTAAGATAGTTTGGACATCTCCAACGGAGGCCTCTTGAGGCACCGGTACGTAGTAGAATTTTAAGACGTACTGCAAACATAAGAAGGGGCAGAGGTCAACTAAGACTGACGTGGGAAGAAGCAGTTAAAAGAGACTTGAGGGATTGGAATGTATCTAAAGAATAACTTTGGATAGGAGCGCATGGAAGTTACCGATCCATGTACTAGAACCATAAGAAAGTTAAGGACAGTATTTTAGGCTCTCGGCTCAGATAGCAGGATGTACAGCTTAGGGTTTTAGTATTGTAAGTTTTATTTCAAGGCTCTCATCTCTTTGACCTTGAGAAAGTTTTATTCCTAGCCTACCCTAATTTGTTTGGGATAAAAAACTTTGTTATTATTGTTTTGACTAAATTTATTGGTCAGACTTTGCGTTCTAGGCAGCAATTGCATTTCAGCTGTTATGTACTTATGTTTCTCTCAATTGGCCTATCGTTTGCTATATACGAAGCGTCATAGAAGGGAAGCTCGTAAGTCCTAATGAATAAACATTTTATCTTACGAAAGGTTGGTTAAAAAACATTAACCAATTTTGGATGAGAAATTTTCAGTAAGATTGTTTAATTCGTACTTCAAATATCTCAAAATTTGCCAAGAATTAGACACCAGATTTTTGGCCGTTTGACTGATTTCTGCTCAGTTATTGGTGCATGGTTTTATAATTTGCGGAGATTATTGGCGTGTGGTTTTTATAATTGTCATCATTAGCTTATCTCTGAATCTCCCTTCTTGAAAGAAGAACTAGCACTTACCATAACATAATTCAGATTGGAATTAGGTGATAAACATTTTTTCCAACCATACTATGATGCTTCTTCTAGTGGTGTTCACAATTTTCTTGTGCAGCTTTTTTTTATTGTGCTTCTTTTTAAAGTGATTTGAGGAAACTGAGTTTGACTGTATTGATCAGTTTAGACCTTAGTTTCTTTTTTTTTCATATTCTGTATCTTGTCTATTGCAGGAAGGAATGGGCTATGACTTCCTGGTTGCAACAACAAAGGTTGTGAATGGCAACACAATACTCAGACCAATTATAGCCAATAGCAAAGAGGGAGTGATGTAATTTTTTTGCTGTGCATACGTCTTTATGATAATTCACACCCCCAAGCTCCAGGGGGGGTCCCTTGTTTCGTTTTGGGTCATGGTTTTTTCTGCAACTGGAAATGTAGGCTTGTGCGCCTGTATTTATCAAAAGATTTCTTTTCTCAGCTGGAGTGCATATAGTTCCGCTCTTATCTCCTGTACAAATACAAATAGACAAGTGCTGGTCGGTGGAAATTGAAACACCCCAAAATTTCAAACTCTTTGAAATTTCTTGTGAAGTTTGTTTGAATGCATTTGGTTTCCCAATTTGGCAAGCCCCAGTGAAATTACGCTTTCTCTTTTTGGCGAATATGCCTCCTCCTACCTCCTGGCGCCACTGCGCGCGCTTCTCCCTCTCCTTCCTGAAGAAGCTGCCGCACGCGTCGTTCTCTCCCCGCGCAGGATTGCGACGCCACTCCTCCCCTCACCCGACATCATGCCTGTACACCTGGTCCCACTGGCTAGTGACCCCTCCCTCTGCTCCTCCTCTCGCTCAGCGCGCCGACGACCGTGCGCGCTCTCGCCGCTGCAACACTTCACGCCTTCTCGCGGTTTCCACGTCACACGAAGTCAAACCTTGGGTAGAGAGTAGCAGAGCAGCAGCGCCACCTCCCCCTCACATCCCTGCAGTGCGCCAGAGCCCTCCCTCTCTCTCTCTCTGCTCGCGTGAGAAGAACGCGGCCGAAAATATCTCACCGTGGCAACCGTCATACGCTGCCTATAAGAGCCCAATTTTGCTACCTAGCACTCTCTAGCGTCCTCACAAACCTCCTCACCCAGTTAATTGAACTCCCGTTGCTTGAGCCACCGGCAATCATCACCCTGAGCCCGGTGATTCCAAAACCCTAACTTCCGATCCTCCCGATTATTTTTCGATTCCATGCTGCAGTGAGATCCTTGTTGCATGCAGATCACGATGGTGCATTCACTTGGGCAGTAGCATTAGCCTAGCGCGCTGGCGACGGAAGCCACCATCGGCCGAAGGACCCCTCCGTGATCGGCCTGCTCAAGCTGTCCCCGAGCTAAACCGCCACCTCTAGTGTGCTCCCTAGGGTCTGTAGATGGTGAAAACACAGCCGCTTTGGTCTAAATCCCACCGGAGCTCCTTAGTGCCACCGTGGAGGCCGCTGCCTTCCCGGCCGCCGCTAGCTACCGTCGCCCTTTCCCCCACCCTCCAAAGTACTAAAATGGGTTGTCGAGTTCAAGACCTACCCTTTGTGAAAATCACTCCCCTTCCGGTGCAATGTCGCCGCCGTATTGCCGAGATCAGCGAGCTCTGTTTCCCGCCGGGAGGAACCGTCTGGAGGTTGAAGACAACCTCCCGGGGGCAACGTGGCTCTATCTCGGCCGCTGGCGTCGATCCATCCAAAGCGTCCACGCGTGTTTGAATCCAAGCAATAGATGCCTCACGGTCTCTCCATCTGAGCGCTCGAGTTCGCGAGATCCCCACCGCTCGCGCCGTGCGCGTGTCACCCATCGGGCGGGCTGGTGCGCGTGCACGCTGGGCTGCGCCTACGCTCACATGGGCTGCAGGCCAGGTGGCCTGTTCGGCCGTGAACGCGGTTCGGCCGTGGGCCCGCCCATTGGGTCGCGCAAGAAACCCGGGCGGGCTGCACTGTGCATCCCAGGGCAGCCTGTTACTGTTCATGCATTTTAGAAAAATCCAAAAAAATTCATAAAAATTATAGAAAAATCCAAAAAATTCCCCAAAACCCTAAAAATACCAAAATACACCATTTTGACAAGTTTAGTACCCCAAATTCAAATTTGGCATCCATTCTTCCAAATTCAAATTCTAAAAATTCAAGTCTCACCATTTCACAAATTTAGCTTATTAAATTTAAATTCCACAAGTCCAAATGTCTCCTATCCACCAAAAATCAAATCTTGATGTCCTCCAAATGTTTATTTGAGATTTTATGCAATTTGCTCCTTTTTATTTAGATTATTTTCCCTAACTTGATAAGAATCAAGTTTGGACTTATGTTGTTATTTTATGTGTTTACGCTAGCTTCCGAGATCACCGAGGTCGCAGTCGCCCAGATTAGCATGGCAAGTTACATGTTTTTGATCATATTGACTCCCATGACATTTATATTATTTAATTAATGTATTTTCATTATGGATAATTGTGAAATGTTAATTGCTTAAAATGAAATGTTTAGAATGGCATGCTATTTAGATAAATCCTACCACTGAAAAATGCCCTGTCTTGTTTGATGGCCACATTCACCTTGACAACCATAGCAAGAATTAAAATATTGTATAAATATTTACATGATCATATCATTCAACATTTTACACTATTAAGTTATTTTGGCCATGGGCCTGTAGAATTTGAAAAGAGTTGGACCAAAGGTAAAGAGGTTGGTGGGAATCCGAGTGCCGGACTTAGCCCATCGCTTTACCCTAGGGTTGGACTTCGGGTAGAGAGGTTGGTGGGAATCCGAGTGGTGGACTTAGCCCATCACTTTACCCTGGGATGGAGGCTGGTTTGGGTTGGTGGTGGTGAGTGCTGTTGAGCACAGTGGAAGGTGGTGATTGAATGCCTCAGGTGAAAAATATAAGGACAAGAACCTTGTGCCAAGTAAAGAACATAGTGATCGCTCAAACCACAGAAGTTGACATGTCAACACTGGTTTTGTAGCTTCTCAGTTCGGTTGAAACTCTATAGGATGAGATGACAGGATGCCAGGGAGTTAGGTATGCTACGGGTACCTAACAACGGTAGTGTTCACTTAAAACAGTAGAGGAAGTTTATGTTTAGTGTTTGGCCATGACTGAGTGATGCTACCGGGTAGAGCCTATAAAGAATTGAGCAGTGAAATGACCTGGCTTTCTTAACTCTATCGCGAGAGTTAAGGGATCGTGTGGGTAAAGTTGAGCAACTCTGCAGAGTGAAATAATGGTATTCGAATACGTCGTGCATCCGGTTAATGAAGCTGTGTTAAATTGGTGATTCCAACAACGAGGCATAAGTAGGATTTGTGACGATGTTAATCTGGTTAATGATGAACTTTATCTGTTAACAAAACCCCTGATCTTAAGAAGCAAATGTTTTAAATTTTATTTGTTTGCAAATAAAACTGCATCCACTCAATGTAGTAAACCCCATATATTCCCATCTTTGAATATCCTTGCAAGTAGTAAATTATGGTTTACCCTTGTAACTTGTTGTGTACGGTTGTACTTATTACTTGCTAAACACAATTATCAGAAGGTCAAGGTTATCAGGAAGAGCCTACAGAGGATGAAGCTCCCGAGGAACCAATCTATTCTGAGAAGGATTGGTCTTAGGTTTTAGCCTCGCTCAGGCCGTTTTGGATCCTTTTGTAATATATTATGGTTTGTGGGCTTACGCGCCCGCTGTGTAAAATAGAGTTAACCTTATATTGTAATAAAGCTGAATCTTTTATTGTAAGCTTGTACTGTTGTGATGATCGCTCATTTTCAAGAACGTCATAACTGTTCATCTTGTACGGTTACGAGGTTCTGTACCGTTCCCAGAAATGGGGGCGTTATAGAGTGGTATCAGAGCAGGCTTGCTTGACTATAGGATAAAACCTAAGGGAAAATAGGAGAGCTGTTTTGTAACAAAACCTAATTGAAAAAGGTAAAAAGAATTTACATAAAATATAAGTAATATTGTTGTCTTTATCTTCCTTAATACTGTCTTTCCTGTCTTAGTTTAATTATGGCTTAAGTTTCTCTTTTGCAAACATTTTTTGTTAGCTTTTGTCTAATATCAAAAATTTCGTTGTTAAGCAGATGGTTCACTTTATCCACTCAACACCAGAAAGGATGATAGGGTAGCCTTATCAATTATGGGAGATGCAGCAGTTTTTGGGAGCTACCAACTGGCACAAACCTGTCTTCCATTCCATGTCACGTCACGGGAATGAGGGCAGTATTGCATGGAAAGCTTGGGTTGATCTCATCCCACTACCTATCCGTCCGGACAGGGAAAGGCGATTTATTGGTAGGAGAATTCAAGAGTGGGATGCAGTACAAGACGCTGCCAGAAATGCAGTGCTGTACCTGAGGCACTATTATGACCCAGAGTTTAATGAGACAGAGTATGATGTAGTGCCTCAGAGGATTCCTAGGGATGGGGCATACTTGACCCCAGAATCTGGGGAGGAGGATGACTCATGTTTGGGAGTTGCCTCTAAATATATTGTGCATCAAGAGGTAATGTACTCCCGGGTGATCCAGGAGTCATTTGAACTGCGTGATCAGCTGCAGTAGGCTCAAGGAGAACTTCAGGAGTTGAGACAGGAGCTTTATAGGAGAAACCTGGTAGAAGGAGAGATGTTCGCTTGTGATGAATCTCTAGCGGTTCTTGAAGGTCCAGGTCCATTCCAACCTCTAGTTGCCCTTGATGAACCAGGTCCATCTCATCCTCCAGCTGACCCAGATGAACCCGGTCCATCCCGGCCTCGTCGACGCCTCACCGCCCGAGAGTATCGCTCTTTCTTTCAGCCGGCTCATTCCCCGGAGCCACCGGCTAGGAATGACGATGAGGCAGGAGGACATGCGCAGAATGCAGAAGATGAGGATGAAGAGGAGGAAGATCCCGAGGAGGTCATTCGCTACACGTCAAGCAACCCACCAACCGAGGGATGGTGAATGGTTGAGGATTTCGTCGCTTGACAAGACTTTTGCAAGAATGTAGTCTGACTTTTGGAAGTAGCAGCAGGAGTAGTTAATCGTGGTACAGTAGTGAAGTGCCAGCAGTTAGTGCTTGTAGCCAGACTTTTGGTAATGTAATACAAGTTGTGTCAGAAACTCTAAGTAGGTTATTTCCAGCTTGTAAATTATGTAATGTATGTTTAGTTATCTCGGTTACTTTGTTTGTTAATAGTATCTTTTATCTTTCTGCCTTCAAAGTATTCTGCTTCTTATTCATTCTAGATCTTGTCTCAATCGCCCTAAACTTATCCTAAAATTCAACTTCTTACTTATGTAACTGCAATTTGTAAAAGCCGCTGTAAAGTTAACTCCAACTTCTTCAATGCAGAAGCAAAATGTCAGGAATGGAACCAAATCCCAATAGTCAGCCAGCAGGACAAGATAATTCTGTAGCAATCCAGAATACTATTGCCAACATCTTAGCAATGATTGAACAGAATCGACATCAAGCAGAGATGAATCAAGCAAGATTATTAGAACAACACTCTAAAATGTTAGAACAAATCATGATGCAAACCACTTCTTCAAGTGGTTCAACAGGAATGATTTCAGGAGGAACACAAACTACCTCAAGGTGGGCTGATTTTCAGAAGACCAGACCTCCTATATTTTCCACTTCGTCGGATCCTATGGCTGTAGAAGATTGGCTAAAAGATATTGAAAGGAAACTAAAAATAGTACAATGTGATGAGAAAGAAAACGTGCTATATGCTTCACATCAACTCCAAGGGCAAGCTGCCACTTGGTGGATCAATTATCAGACCATGCATGCGGACTAAGAAATATCATGGAAGGAGTTTGATGAAGCCTTTCGCAAAGCTCATATCCCTGATGGCATGATTCAAGCAAAGCATAGAGAGTTTTTAGCACTGAAGTAAGGCGGAAAAACTGTTATGGACTATCTACATCAGTTCAATGAATTATGAAGGTATGCAGCTGATGATGTCAAAACTGAAGAAAAGAAAATGGAAAGGTTTAGAGCAGGTTTACAGAAATCTTTAAAGTATCATATCTTAGCTATATGCTTTAAAGATTTGTCAGACATGGTAGACTGTCTGATCACATCAGAAGAAGCAAGAGGAGAAATGGAAGAATCCAGAAAAAGAAAAGCTGTACAAAAGCCATTGCACCCTCATGCAGTGCTCAAAAGATGAAAACATGGATACCATCCCAGAGCAGACAGCCAACTACTCGCCAACTGATGCTTGTACCAAGACGACAATCCAATACCCCTCAACAAACTGGTAAATTTCAGCAGCAGACAGTCAGATACTACACATGTGGAGGAAACCACTATCAAACTAATTGTCCTCGAAAGAAAAATGCCTGTTTTCATTGTGGTCAAACTGGGCACTTCAGAGATCAATGTCCTAAAAAGAACTTACCTTCTAAAGTAGCAAGAATCCAAGCAGGAACACAACAACAGGACGTGAAGCCTATAATCCTACAGACAAGATCTACAACACCCAGAGGAAATGCTTCTTCTTCAGGAAATCAAGCTGGCAAGGGCAAAAGTGCAGGAAACCTTATTCTTCAAGCTAGAGTGAATCATATTTCAGTAGAAGATGCCGCTGGGGAAAACGACATTATTGTAGGTATGTTCCCAGTTAATTCAATACCAGCATTAATTCTGTTTGACCCTAGTGCAACGCATTCATACATATCCATGGAATTTGTTACAAAACATCAGTTGTCAGTTGTTCCCTTGCAAAAACTTTATGCCATTCAAACACCTGGAATTAAAATGGAATCTTGTTTTGGGTGTGGTGATCTCAAACTAGAAATTCAGGGATTAAAGTTTAAAGCAAATTTGCTGTTATTAGATATGAAAGGATTAGAAGTTATACTGGGAATGAACTGGCTCACTAAAAATAAAGCCATAGTAAGGTGTGAGACCAAAACAGTGACCCTGACCAGTTCTAAAGGTCACGAAATAGTGGTACATACTGACCGTGAGTTGATTCAAAAGATGAAGGGTTGTGTACCTAGTGCATTGGCAAATGAAGAAGTACAAGTACCAGTAGTGCAGGAATACCCAGATGTATTCCTGAAGAGCTACCTGGCAAACCCCCTGACTGGCAAATAGAGCTAGCAATAGAACTGATTCCAGGAACACAACCAATTACAAAGCATCCATACAGAATGTCAGCAACTGAATTGAAAGAATTGAAAAGACAACTAGATGAACTAAAAGAGAAGGAATTTATACACCCAAGTGTGTCACCATGGGCAGCTCCAGTTTTATTTGTCAAGAAGAAAGATGGAAGCCAAAGGATGTGTGTTGATTATAGAGGATTGAATGCAGTGACGATTAAAAACAAATATGCACTGCCAAGAATAGATGATTTGTTTGATCAACTCAGAGGAGCAAAAGTATTCTCTAAAATCGATCTGCGATCGGGTTATCATCAATTAAAAATCTAAGAGCAGGATCGAGAGAAGACTGCATTCACAACCAGATATGGACTCTATGAATTTACAGTAGTACCTTTTGTGTTGACCAATGCACCACCATACTTTATGAATCTCATGAATTTGGCATTTATGGAGTAGCTGGATAAGTTTGAGATAGTGTTTATTGATGATATACTCATCTATTCAAAAAGTGAAGAAGAACACAAAGAGCATTTGCATGTTGCTTTGACCAAACTCAAAGAACATCAATTATATGCAAAGTTCAGTAAGTGCGACTTCTGGATGAAAGAAGTTGCATTTTTGGGTCATATAATTTCCGAAGAAGGAGTTAAGGTAGACCCAGAGAAAATCAAGTCTGTTATGGAGTGGAAGCAACCAACAACTATGACAGAAGTGAGAAGCTTTCTTGGATTGGCTGGTTACTATCGTCGATTCATAGAAGGGTTCTCAAAGATTACTCGCCCACTCACTCAGTTACTCAAGAAGGACAAACCATATGAGTGGACCAATAACTGCGAAGAAAGTTTCCAAGAATTGAAAACCAAATTAACAACTACACCAGTTTTAACACTTCCAGATCCAGAGAAAGACTTTCAAATCTACTGTGATGCTTCCAAGCAGGGATTGGGTTGTGTCCTAATGCAAGAAAGAAAGGTTGTAGCTTATGCTTCAAGACAACTACGACCCTATGAAGAGAATTACCCTACACATGATCTGAAACTAGCTACTGTGGTTCATTCACTGAAGATCTGGAGACATTATCTACTTGGTAATCATTTTGAGATATTTTCAGACCATAAAAGCCTGAAATATATCTTTACCCAGCCTGAATTGAATTTGAGACTGCGAAGATGGTTGGAACTAATTAAAGATTTTGATATAGATCTGCAATATCATCCAGGCAAGGCAAATGTTGTGGCAGATGAACTGAGTAGAAAAGTTTATCATAGTATGGCCAGTGAAGTTGATCAGCATTAAATCTATTAGTAGAAATGCAGAAACTGAATTTGACAATAGTCGAGCAAGGGATGTTAGCGACACTGGAGATCCAACCATTATTGACAGATCAAATTAAATCAGCCCAAATTGAAGACGAAGAAACACAGAAGCTCAAGAAGAGTAGTCAGGAAAAGAATTCAACAGAGTTTGTCAAAAATGAACAAGGATCTTAACATTTCGAGGTTGATATTGCATACCGGATAAAAAGGAGTTGAAAGATTTGATTCTAACAGAAGCTCATTCTTCACAATTTTCAATACATCCCGGAGGAACCAAAATGTACAAAGATCTAAAGAAAAGATTTTGGTGGAACAATATGAAAAGGGAAATAGCAGAATATGTGGCCAAATGTGACGTCTGTCAGCAAGTAAAAATAGATCATCAAAAGCCTTCTAGTCTATTACATCCATTGCCAATCCCAGAGTGGAAATGGGAAAGTATTGGGATGGATTTATCACAGGACTGCCCAAGACAAAAGTAGGATATGATGCTATTTGGGTTATTGTTGATCGGTTAACCAAAGTAGCACAATTCCTTCCTATCAAATAGACTTATGGGAAAGATAAACTGGAAGAGCTGTATTTAACAAAGATTGTAGTGTTCCATGTAGTCCCAAAGAGAATTGTGTCAGATAGAGGTGCCCAATTCACCTCCATGTTTCGGGAGAAACTGCATGAAGCCATGGGCACAGATCTAGCTTTCAGTACAGCTTACCAGCCTCAAACAGGAGGACAGACAGAGATAACAAATCAAATTCTAGGAGATATGTTGAGGGCCTGTGCAATAGTATATGGAGTAGCTTGGAATACTTGTTTACCATTTGCACAGTTTTCAAACAACAGTTATCAAGCCAGTATTCAAATGGCTCCATTTGAAGCACTATATGGTCAAGAGTGTAGAACTCCTTTGACTGGACAGAAGCAGGAGAACGTCAATATCTTGGACCTCAAATTGTTCAAGATGCCGAAGCTCATGTGAGAATTATCAGAGAGAAAATGAAAATTGCCCAAGACCGTCAAAAGAGTTATGCTGATACAACAAGAAAATATTTGAGTTTTGAAGTCGGAGACTTTGTGTACTTAAAGGTCACTCCATTTAAGATTGTTAAGAGATTTCAAGTCAAAGGGAAATTGACACCCAGATATGTAGGTCCCTTTCAAATTACAAAAAGAATAGGAGAGGTGGCGTACGAAGTGCAGTTAGCATCCAACTTGACAAGAGTACACAAAAGTCTCAATGGAAGAGATTGAACTACAAGAAGACCTGACATACCCAGAAGAACCTTTGCAAATACTTGAGACAACAGAGAGAACTCAAAAACAAAAATATCAGATTTTATTGAGTTCAATGGAAGAACCATACAGCTGCAGACTCTACATGGGAGAAGGAGTCAGATTTACAGTGGGATTTTCCCAACTTACTCCCTGGACCAGATGAATCTCGGGGTCGAGATTCTTTTTAAGGGGGGTAGGTTGAAACACCCCAAAATTTCAAACTCTTTGAAATTTCTTGTGAAGTTTGTTTGAATGCATTTGGTTTCCCAATTTGGCAAGTCCTAGTGAAATTACGCTTTCTCTTTTTGGCGAATACACCTCCTCCTCCCTCCTGGCACCACTGCGCTCGCGCTTCTCCCTCTCCTACCAGAAGAAGCTGCCGCACGCGTCATTCTCTCCCTACGTAGGATTGCGGCGCCACTCCTCCCTCACCAGACTGACGCCTGTAGACCCGGTCCCACTGGCTAGTGACCCCTCCCTCTGCTCCTCCTCTCACTTAGCGCGCCAACGACCGCGCGCGCTCTCACCGCTGCAACACCTCGCGCCTTCTCGCGGTTTACAGGCATGAGAAGAACATGGCCAAAAATATCTCGCCGTGGCAACCGTCATACGCTGCCTATAAGAGCCCAATTTTGCTACCTAGCACTCTCTAGCATCCTCACAAACTCTCTAGCTGCCTATAAGAGCCAGAGCCAGTCGCCCAAATATACGACATAGTTGAAATTTCAGATCAGCAAGGCAAGTTACATGTTTTTGATCATATTAACTCCCATGACATTTATATTATTTAATTAATGTATTTTCATTATGGATAATTGTGAAATATTAATTGCTTAAAATGAAATGTTTAGAATGGCATGCTATTTAGATAAATCCTACCACTGAAAAATGCCCTATCTTGTTTGATGGCCACATTCACCTTGACAACCATAGTAAGAATTAAAATATTGTATAAATATTTACAGGATCATATCATTCACCATTTTACACTATTAAGTTACTTTGGCCATGGGCCTGTAGAATTTGAAAAGAGTTGGACCTAAGGTAAAGAGGTTGGTGGGAATCCGAGTGCCGGACTTAGCCCATCGCTTTACCCTAGGGTTGGACTTCGGGTAGAGAGGTTGGTGGGAATCCGAGTGGCGGACTTAGCCCATCGCTTTACCCTGGGATGGAGGCTGGTTTGGGTTGGTGGTGGTGAGTGCTGTTGAGCAGAGTGGAAGGTGGTGATTGAATGCCTCAGGTGAAAAATATAAGGACAAGAACCTTGTGCCAAGTAAAGAACATAGTGATCGCTCAAACCACAGGAGTTGACATCTCAACACTGGTTTTGTAGCTACTCCGTTCGATTGAAACTCTACAGGATGAGATGACAGGATGCCAGGGAGTTAGGTATGCTACGGGTACCTAACAACGGTAGTGTTCACTTAAAACAGCAGAGGAAGTTTATGTTGAGTGTTTGGCCGTGACTGAGTGATGCTACCGGGTAGAGCCTATAAAGAATTGAGCAGTGAAATGACCTAGCTTTCTTAACTCTATCGCGAGAGTTAAGGGATCGTGTGGGTAAAGTTGAGCAACTCTGTAGTGTGAAATTATGGTATTCGAATATGCCATGCTTCTGGTTAATGAAGCTGTGTTAATTGGGTGATTCCAACAACGAGGAATAAGTAGGATTTATGATGATGTTATCTGGTTAATGATGAACTTTATCTGTTAACAAAACCCTGATCTTAAGAAGCAAATGTTTTAAATTTTATTTGTTAGCAAATAAAACTGCATCCACTCAATGTAGTAAACCCAATATATTCCCATCTTTGAATATCCTTGCAAGTAGTAAATTAGGGTTTACCCTTGTAACTAGCTGTGTACGGTTGTACTCATTACTTGCTAAACACAATTATAAGAAGGTCAAGGTTATCAGGAAGAGCCTACAGAGGATGAAGCTCCCGAGTAACCAATCTATTCTGAGGAGGATTGGTCTTAGGTTTTAGCTCGTTTCGGATTCTTTTGTAATGTATTATGGTTTGTGGGCTTATGCGCCCGCTGTGTAAAACAGAGTTAACCTTATATTGTAATAAAGCTGAATCTTTTATTGTAAGCTTGTACTGTTGTGATGATCGCTCATATTCAAGAACGTTGTAATTGTTCATCTTGTACGGTTACGAGGTTCCGTACCGTTCCCAGAAATAGGGGCGTTACAGAAATGCGGCATTGTCATTTCAATTTTCAATTCTATTGCTTAATACTTTGTGTGTCTAGTTGGCAATGCCCCAATTTGCTGAATGAGCTACCCACAAGTGCAGATCTCTGCTAGGCCCACGTGTAATTTAATTTAGTAATCTACACCGAAGCAGCCAGGGGCTGGTCACTGGAGTACTGAGAAAATTGAGAATATGCCCTCCAACTAGATGGAAATCTAGGATATACCCTCCTTTAGATCCTAATTGATAATATACCCTCCTTTAGAGTGTTTTGTTGTGAAAATGCCCTTTTATACCTTTCATTAGTTTCTATTGTATTTCTCTGTATTCCTTCACTTAAAATGACCTATTTACCCCTGAGTACTTCTTGTGCATCATTTTATCAATTGCTCTTTGACAACCCGCCCATACAGTATCATATTGCCCAAAAATTTATCATGTCCAATTTGTTGCACTGTACGTAAGGTGTTGTACTGTTAGTACGGCCAAATCATCCTGGGAAGGCTAATGGGTGCTCAAATGATGCACAAGAAGTACTCAGGGGTAAATAGGTCATTTTAAGTGAAGGAATACAGAGAAATACAATAGAAACTAATGAAAAGGTATAAAAAGGGCATTTTCTCAACAAAACACTCTAAAGGAGGGTATATTATCAATTAGGATCTAAAGGAGGGTATATCCTAAATTTCCATCTAGTTGGAGGGCATATTCTCAATTTTCTCGCAATGCAATCGTTTTTTATCATCCAGTCTCACGACTGGAAACATATCGTATACATGGTATATATCGAATAGTTCTAAATACGACTACGAATCTATATTTTTAAAATAAATATAAGTACGAATTAAAATATTTTTAAATACAAATCGAATATCGTAACAGATACGAGTTTAAATTGAATGTATACTTAATTCGATCGAATATGAATATCCTTCCATAACTTCTATAATAAATCTCGATAGAACAAATTTCTAATGATTTTGCCAATCTTTCACTGTTACTAGTGTTACTAGAACGTTTACCGGTTTCAAACTGCCTAAATTCAAATTTTTAATCACAAAATTCCAAATTGCATAAGAAATGGATCAAATACGAATCGAATAGTCTCAAATACGAATACAAATATTCTCAAATATGAATGTGAATACGAATACGAATATTCTAAAATGTGGATACGAATATTCTTGAATACGAATATGAATATTTTTTTAATATGAGTTTCGTTTGCTATATTTGTATTTTCTTGAATACAAGTATCGGATAAAACTGATTATCCGTTACCATTTCCCACTCCTACTCATGACCAGCCAAGGATAGAACGAGGCCTCAGGCTAAATGGACTATAGCCCGAGGCCTGGAAACTAAAGCTCATAGAGAATAGTAACTTAGGTGTGAAAGTCAAAAAATGAAAGCCTAAGTCAATTTAAAACCAGCTGGTCCAGCCCAAGATTTGAACTGAGCCTAGATCCGCTCCTGCGACCAGCCTTACACATGGTCATTCTCAAAATCAAGCACAGCCATGCACACGTCTTCGCGGGCAATATGCTAGTGACGTGGATAGAACACGGCTGGGAGACTTATCAGCCAGACCCTTGGCACCTTGTTTGGTCCCATCTAAATTAATGCAAGCTGATGATATGCTAGTTAGGGCATCTCCAATGGGTCTATAGCAGCTATCTACAAGAGAGTCCATGTCATCAACTGTCCTACGTGGAAGATATTAAATGAAGAAAGAGAACGCAGCTCTCTACAGCTCTAGAGATAATCTATAGCGCCAAACGAGGCAGCCTCCATAAATTCTGTGTGTGCATGTAAGCATCAAATAGCTATCCTTATAGATAGTTCTTTAGAATGCTAACTTTAGTGTGTACTATATAAGATGATGTGGAAGTCTTATAGTTAGTTGCTAGCTATAATCATTGGAGATGCCCTTAGAGATGGAGTCCCGAAGGGTGCTATAGGATCGTTCATAGTAATTAAATAGGTGAATAATTATAATTCATAATAGAAAGTTTTTTTCAAATCTGCTGTATTCTGATTATCTAACCTACTAATATTATAAGAATAAAAACAAAAACCTAAAAGAAAAGGGAAATTTTTTTCTCGGTACTATAACAAATACTATAGCTACAGTATTGATACTGTAGCAAAGTATTGTAGCAGATAAAAAACAAAAGCGCCACTTTCAGATGACTGCGTGTGCTGTAGCAAAATAATAAACGAAGATGTCGCTTTTGTTAGTACTGTAGCTGATAAAGAATTCAACATTTTTCTTTGTCTCGCTCTGAGGCATCGCTTTACAATCTCCGAATTTTTGATGTATCTAGCACTGTGGAGTCCCGAAAATCCGTTTTTGGCCCCCGAAGCGCAGTTTTTCCAATTCTAGCCCCCCCTGACTGCGTGTTTGCCTGGCGCCGACATCTGGCCGGTCGTGCGGTCCGGCACCGCACGATCAAGATCAGAGCTGGGTCGTGCGGTCCTAGACCGCACGACTCCACTGTGCAGTGAGTCCGGGCGAAACTTTTCTCCGCCGACCGCATAACCGAGCTCCCGACCGCACGATTCCTCTGCCGACCGCACGACAGCCCTCCCGACCGCACGTTCACACTGTAGCGATCGGTCATGCGGCGCCCGAGCGCACGACTCTATTTTTTTAAGGTTTGGCCTGTGTTTAGGGTTCGGTCTATGTATCTAAGGTATTAGAATTTATATGCATTGTGAAGTTATTTAGAATAGAAATAATTTTGCATACATGAAATGGTGTTTGAAAAAAATGAATTTGATGTATAGTCCAGTTTACTGCTTGTGTAATTTTTTTGCAATTATGAAAATTAACAAATAAGTTTGGCAGAGTTCGAACGAAATTTGTGTGAAGTAATGATTGATGTATTTGTGATTTTCGTACATTGCTAACCGTGAAAATATGTTGAACTGGCAATAACAATTTTTCATCATGTTATGTTGTTTTATTGGAAGAAATTTAATGAAAACTTTTTTGAGGACAACTGTGATAGGAACAATTGGATGAAAGGAAGGAAAGTGATATTGAACACATGGGAAAAATGAATACGAAAAGATGAGGAGATTTTATGTTGATAATTAAAATAGACTTCATAATAAACATGGGAATGACACGGCGCACAGGATTTGGGTCTCCTCCTTGTGGGTCTCCTCCTGATTCTTCTTGAATATCTCCAATAGCTTGTTATGGAATTTCTGGAATTCCTTTAGCTGCTTGTTGTCCATCCCGACGTGGAGAAGGAAGGTATGATGTAGTGTTAGATTGTCTAGTGTTCTCTTGCAAATGCATTGCACCTCATTTTATAACCCAAAGGGTAGGCATGTGATTTATTTTTGGTCGCTGCGCAAAGCTTCCCTCTTTTGTCATGTCACTTGGCAAAGGTACTTTCTTTTGTCTTGTCTCTGCATAAAGTTGTCCTCTTTTATCATGTCACTGCACAAAGCTGCCCTCTTTTTTCATGTCACTGTGCAAAGCTGCCCACTTTTGTCATGTCTCTAGACAAAGTTGGCCTCTTTTGTTATGTCACTGCGCAAAGCTGACCGCTTTTGTCATGCCACTACGCAAAGCTGACCGCTTTTGTCATGTCTCTGTGTAAAGCTGGCCTCTTTTGTCATGTCACTGTGCAAAGCTAACCTCTTTTGTCATGTCTCTGGGCAACATTGACCTCTTTTGTGATGTCACTGTGCAAAGTTGCACGCTTTTGTCAGTTTGCTGCGGAAAGCTGCCCTCTTTTATCATGTCTCTGCGCAAAGCTGCCCTCTTTTGTCGTGTCTCTGTGCAAAGCTGCTCTCTTTTGTCATGTCACTGCACAAGGCTACCATCTTTTGTCATGTCACTGCGCAAAGCTGTGCCCCTTTTGTCATGTCGCTACGCAAAGCTGCCCTCTTTCGTCATGTGGTCACTGCAGTAAGTTATCTCGTTTGATATAAATAGCACGGTTGGGATCCCATGACATTGTAGCCAGAGAACCCTATAAATCGAACAAAGAAGTACCTTCTCCGTCGTGGTGAAACATACCATGTCGGAAGCTGAGGGGCCAATCGGATATGAGTCACCGAAGGAAGACCTTCCCTTGGAAAGGAGGGAGATCTTCGGTCAACGGTATCGCTTGATACCAAGCTGGTGTGCTCAATCAGCGTGGCCGAAATGCAGACACAATAAGGACTGGTTGTGTAGGTCCTGGAAGGCCAGTTCGATGGCGGGAAACGTGAGAGACCATGTGGTGGTCATCCCGTATGTGTGATGAGTAATTGACATCGGTTTTTAGGTAAGTCAAGTTTGGTTTGTGTGGTCGGACCTTGACGTTGTAAGGTGCAATCGGACTTGGTCGAACTTGGTCGTATGGGATTAGGGTGCATATTCTTTGATTCGGCAGGTTTGGACTTCATCATGGGTAAGTATGATGTTTTTATGCTATTTATGCTTTCATGTGTCGAGCGGTGCTATTTGATGTGTTTCTTGTCTGTGTTGGCTGCAGGACATCGAGGCGGAGTCGTGGTGAGACACGAGGCGATCAGACTAGGCGCAGGTGGCGTTGAGGTCAGAACGGTCGGGATGTGTTGAAGACGGCAGAGACTCGAGGTGGTTGCGAGGCTTGGCCGATAAGGAGCGCGGAAGCTTCCCGGAAGGTGCAGGAGGGGCGAATCGGTAATTTCGCCAGGCTGCACAAGCGGGAGCGGGCTCCGTTGGATTTAACCTGCGTAACGGGTTGGAGACCCGTTAGCAAAGGGCTATAAATAGGTTGGAGGGGCTGCATGCCTCCTCATGGATTTTGGAGGGAATTAGGGTTAGCTCTAGTCAAAAGAGGCTTTGGGAGGTAGGTTTGCTTTGCTCTTTAGTGGTTGAGGGCAGCAGCATATGTCCCCTTTGATGCCTCTCTGAGTGTCTGAGTGTTCATCCCCTACTCCAAGTATGTAGGGTGTTCTTGTGATTGGGAGAGGGAGATAAGGGATTGAGAGTCCTGTAATCAATCTTCTTGTTCTAATGTCCAGTGGTATCGGGACTCCTTGTAATCCCTGTTTGATTGGAATGAAGAATCTGAAGTTTATTTCTCCTGTTTGTGCTCTCTGTTCTTCGTTCATCCCTTTGGCTTGATTTTGAGATTCTGAGTTTTGACTTGTTTCTTGCTGTAGAGTGGCAAAATGGGTTGCTCCATGATGGGATAGTGCCTCAAGGTCATTTGATCGATTTTCCCAAAAGGAAACTTTGTTTGATTTCAGCTTTTGCCTTTTGAGTCTCCTTTGTCCTTCTTTTGCATTTTCTAGGGTTTTGGAGTGTTTCTTGATTTCCTTGAGAAAAGGTCCTGAGATTCTTGCTAGAATGCTCATAGATTGTTGCTAACTCAATTGCAAAATCTCAAGTGCAAAGGACTTGTGAATCTTGAGTATTTTGGATTTTTGAGTTGTCCCCATTCTTCATTCTCCATTTCTAGGGTTGTAGTGTAGTTCTTGATTCCCTTTGTGAGATGGCATGAAATTGGGTCTGGAGAGTCCCTTGGCTATTATTAATATGTCTGCAAGGTTTCATGTCCAAAGGATCAACGATGGAGGAATAAATTTGATTTTTGGTGAAGTCTCTGAATATTTTCAGTTTCTGGATCATTTCTCTAATTCTTCCTCTTGAGTTGGTTATTCTTGGGTCTCTTGGTCCCTTCTGCTATTTAATAGGTGATCTTATTCTTCTGGGTAGAGAAGACCAGAAGAAAACCTCAATTGCTCTGCTGTGACAAAACCTCATTTTTACAGTCTGAAATTTGCCTCTGCTGCTGCCTGCTCCCGAGGGGTGGTCAGACCGGCCCATAGTTGGCGGTTTGACCGGCCCAGGGCGGTCTGACCGGCTGTGTCTCACCGGTCTGACCTGGCCTCTGCAATCTTTGCAGTTTTCTTGTTTCTAGTCCCTTTTATGTCATTTTGAGCAGTGCTCTTTATTTACCCCTCTGGTTTTTAGGCCTCCAGCTTCTCTTCTGGTGATTTTAGGTTTTAAGTAATCTAGGTCGTTGATGAGGACATCACTTCTTCGGATACACACAACACTCCTCCACTTGACATTGAATGACCAATCACTAGAGCTCGCGCCCGACAATTGAATTTACAGGTGAGCTCGTTCCTAAGTACTTCTTTTTGTTCATTTGAGAATAGATTGCTACCTAATGATTTAATTATGATTAGGAACCATGGAGAGGACTTGGAAGTACTTGGAGAAGGGCTACGGGACGCACAAGTCCAGCAAGGGCGGTCGAATCATGTTGGAGGCCCAACTCAAACCGACTTCGAATCCAATTCGGAGTCCAGGACCAGACCGCACTAAAACGGACGCCCAGATCGCATCCGGACTCCGTTTTGGACGTTCTACATATGTATGGAAATCTGAGAAGACGACCTTTCCAATGGCTTTGGTCCCATGTCAAAATGCCTTCTGAGTCAACAGGAATCGTTGAAACAAGTGGGCGTTCAGAATCTGTCAGGGTGCTGCGCCACCGTCTTTTGGGCCGATCGGCTTTGTATCGTGTTGGAGCCCATTAGGGGCGCGTCAAGGGGTTTTGCACGCCCCTCACCCCTTTATATCCAGCCGCCACCCCCACCATTAGGGTTTGGGTTTTGCTTAGATTAATTTGTCTTTGAACAGATTCGCCGTTCATCGGTTTGTGAAACCCCAACTTTTGAGTGCTAAATCAATCCATCTGCAATTCAGTTGTGTTCTTCCTTGTTATTGCTTGTGTTCTTTGATTCGCAGGCGAGGATTAGCCTTCTTGGCGAGGTCAACCGGGCTACGCACGGTTGATAACCTGAGGAGACGTGGTGCTGCAATTGCGGGGTTCGGAACGTGTCGTTTGGAAGCCGGATCGATTTGTGTCGTGCCTCCACCAAATTGAATTTACCCAGAACCTGTTGGAAGATCGGGACCCCCATCCCCATCATGTGGTAATCAGAGCTTTAGGTGTTCCTTCAGGTTCGCGTTACCCTCCTTTGTTGTTTTCGGTTTCGTCCTAGAGTCCATGAAAAAGCCCTACAAAAAAATTGTAGTCATAGGTTGTTTCCTGTCCTAGATCTCATTTAGCCTTCGCACAATTTGATTCCAGTGTCCGTAGTGTTGAGTTTGTGTCCTTAGTCGAGTTGTGTTGCTGGTTTAGATTGTGTTTTATTTCGGGTTGCTTTGCTTTCGCTTCATCCGATACTCCCCAACTTTGTTGGGTTCGGCGATTTTATTTTTCCGAAATTCGGCCTGGAAAGTGCAGTACTCGAGCTCCGAAATTGAATCACCGAATTTACAGCACATTCATTATTTTCTGTAGGCCACACCTTACATCCGATTGAGGTGAAACTTTGTGTAGTTCCTATTTATGTGCTCTGCTCTGTGAAAAAAATATAAAAAAAATACAAAAAAAAAGAAAAATTTCGGCTATAGTAGAGAGGAGAGAGAGTGCTATCCGTGGAGGCAAAAAAAAAGAGGCAAAAAAGTGACAGAGCACAGTTTTAGGTGACAAAAATTCATTTGTTTTGTGCTTATGCTGAATTGAGCTTCTCAGTGCCTGGCCATCTTTGTTGCTGTCCTTGCTTTACTATTCTGTTCTTACTCCTTGTTCATCATCTCATACCTATTATAGGACACATTTAGGCCAGCAACTAGGATCAGTGCTTTGGACATTTATTCAGCATTACTATCTGTTATAGATTTGTGTTCCACTGACATATTTGGCCTTCCAAGCTCCATATATCTACTTCTGGATAGCACAGTTTTGACCCTTGCAATCGTACCCACGCTCGACATGATATCACGAACCAACCACCCGTTGTACCACCTGCTGCTGTGGTAAGAACACTTGTAAGAGCTTGGTAAGACACTTCCTTTGCGGTTTTTCCACTACCCTTCCTTTCTAGTTGATAGGGATAATCCTTTTTGTTTTCCCTGTGTTTCCACTAACCATGTCAGGAGACGAAGGGGACGGAACACCGGGCGATTTCAATGAGTGTGTTAGTCGCGGCCAGCTACAAGCTGCGCTCGACAAACAAAATGCTAATCTCGGCGCAAGAATGGACACCATCGTTGCCGCCATTGCCAAGTTGAACACCACGGAAGGCATTGAGCGGGTGGAGCAACGGTTGGCTGACCTCACTGGTCGGATGGACACATTGGAGGCACGCCTTCCACCTGTCAATGACGGCCATCGTCCTGATGATGACACAATGTATGATGCGGATGGCAACATTGATCAGCGGGCGACACAAGATGCACGACTACGTCGGCATCTTCAGCAAAACCGACAAGGTATGGGAGGTAATAACCAGAACCGACATGGTATGGAAGGTAATAACCAGAACCGTCATGGTACCGACGACCCTTTTGCTAAAGTTAAGTTTACCATTCCATCTTTTTCTGGTCTTTATGATGCTGAAATATATCTTGATTGGGAGATGACGGTAGAGCAGAAGTTTAATTCTCACTTGGTTCCTGAACAACATAGAGTTAGACAAGCTACTAGTGAGTTTAAGGACTTTGCTATTATCTGGTGGAATGAACTAAGTAACATGTGCTTACAACCTGATACATGGGAGGGGTTAAAAGAAGATATGCGTAATCATTTTGTTCCTCCCACATATAAACTTGAATTGAGAAAAAAATTGCAGCGCTTAGAACAAGGTGATCGTTCTGTTCAGGACTATTATGCTGAGCTTCAAAAGGGTATGATGTGTTGTGGGGTTGTTGAGGACACGGAGGATAAGATTTGTCGTTTCTACGGGGAGTTACGGCGTGAAATTCAGGACATTGTTGATTATAAAGAATTTACTACTGTCAACCAGTTGTTCCACCTTGCTATGCTTGCAGAAAAAGAATTGCAGGGACGCAAGGAATCAGCGAAGGCACACACTGAACGACCCTTCTACACGCCGCGAACGACTACATCGGCGGGACTGCCCAAGTCTTCTTCGAGTTTTCGTTCTCCTCCACCACCTGCGCACAGGATTGCAGCAGCACCACCGAAGCCACCTTCAAAAAATTCTTTGCAGGTTCCAGCCAAGAGTTCTTCTTCTGTGGCTTTAACGGGCCGCTCCTCCGACATTCAATGCCATCGCTGCCATGGGCTTGGTCATGTGCAGAAGAATTGCCCTAGCCAACGGGCATACATCGCCATAGAAGATGGAGGCTACATCAGCACTTCGGATGTCGAGGAGGATGATGATGTTGCTGCTGCCTCGGACGACAATGGCAGTGGTGATGATGACTTGGTCCTTGGTGGGGCGTCCACAGTGACGCTACGGAGCATCATTGTGCAGCGAGTCCTCAGCACACAGGTACAACAACCCGATAAACTTCAACGCCATAATTTGTTTCAGACTTTCTTCGCAATCAAGAACCGGCGTGCACGTGTCATCATTGATGGAGGAAGCTGCAACAACTTGGTGAGTTCTGATTTGGTCAAGAAGCTTGGCTTGACCACGCGACCGCATCCACATCCATACCATATTCAGTGGTTAAATGATTCTGGAAAAGCTAAGGTAACGCAAACATGCCGAGTCTATTTTTCCATTGGTGGTTATGCTGATCATGTTGATTGTGATGTGGTTCCCATGCAAGCATGCTCTCTTTTATTGGGTCGACCTTGGGAATTTGATAATGATGCTTTACACCATGGTAGTAGTAACAAATACACTTTTATGCATAAGGGAAAGAAAGTTACTTTACTGCCTTTGACCCCAGCTGAGATTATAGAGGCCGATAGAGAGAGAGTTGTTGCTGCAAATGATCAAAAGGAACATGACAAATCTGAAAAACAGCAAGTAATTCATTTGAAAAATTCTGTTATGCTTGCCACAAAATCAGACCTTGCTGAAATTGATGATGTTAATGATATATGCTATGCTTTTGTGTGCAAAGATACTTTATTTTCTCTTGATAATATGCCTTGCACTTTGCCTGCTCCTGTCACTAACCTTTTGCAGGAGTTTCGAGATGTTTTCCCTGATGAGATACCCCCAGGACTTCCACCCATTCGAGGGATTGAGCACCAGATTGACTTGATTCCTGGAGCGAGTTTGCCAAACCGTGCGCCCTACCGGACCAATCCTGAAGAAACTAAGGAGATTCAGCGACAAGTCCAAGACCTTTTGAACCGTGGGTACGTACGTGAGAGCCTTAGTCCTTGTGCTGTTCCTGTTCTTTTGGTTCCCAAAAAAGATGGTTCTTGGCGTATGTGTGTAGATTGTAGAGCCATTAACAACATTACTATAAGATATCGTCATCCTATTCCTAGGCTAGACGACATGCTTGATGAGTTGTGTGGTGCTATAATTTTCACAAAGATTGACTTGCGTAGTGGATACCACCAAATAAGAATGAAACTTGGCGATGAATGGAAAACTGCTTTTAAAACTAAGTTCGGCTTTTATGAGTGGTTAGTCATGCCTTTTGGCTTAACTAATGCACCTAGCACTTTAATGAGATTAATGAACGAGGTTTTACGTCCTTTCATTGCCAAATTTGTGGTCGTTTACTTTGATGATATCTTGATTTATAGCAAGTCCATGGATGAACATTTGACTCAGTTACGTGCTGTTTTTAATGCTTTGAGAGATGCACGTTTGTTTGGTAACCTTGATAAGTGCACTTTTTGCACGGATCGAGTCTCTTTTCTTGGCTATGTTGTGACTCCACAGGGAATTGAGGTTGATAGAGCCAAGGTGGAGGCAATATGGAGTTGGCCCACACCCACGACGGTCTCCCAAGTGCGGAGTTTTCTTGGTCTTGCAGGATTTTATCGCCGCTTTGTCAAAGAATTCAGCACCATTGCGACACCGTTGATTGAGTTGACAAAGAAGGGCGTCGTGTTCCATTGGGGGCTTTCACAAGAGGAGTCCTTTAATCTTTTGAAGGACAAGCTTACACATGCACCATTGCTCCAACTTCCGGATTTTGATAAGACTTTTGAGCTGGAATGTGATGCTAGCGGAATTGGTATTGGTGGTGTTTTGATGCAAGAAGGCAAACCTGTTGCCTACTTTAGTGAAAAATTGAATGGTCCTGCTCTTAATTATTCCACGTATGATAAAGAATTGTATGCTCTTGTTCGTTCTTTAGAGACGTGGCAACACTATTTATGGCCTAAAGAATTTGTCATTCATTCTGATCATGAATCACTTAAGCATATTCGTAGTCAAACCAATTTGAATCGTAGACATGCTAAGTGGGTTGAATTTATTGAATCTTTTCCTTATGTCATTAAACACAGAAGGGAAGGATAATGTGATTGCTGATGCTTTGTCTCGACGCTATACCATGTTGTCTCAACATGATTGCCGCATCTTTGGTCTTGAAACTATTAAAGGACAATATGCTTTTGATGCTGATTTTAAGGATGTGTTGTTGCATTGTAAAGACGGACAAGCATGGAATAAATTTGTGATCAATGATGGGTATTTGTTTAGAGCTAACCGCCTATGCATTCCAGTTGGATCCGTTTGTCTTTTGTTGTTGCAGGAGGCGCATGGAGGCAGTTTGATGGGACATTTTGGTGCTAAGAAGACAGAGGACGTTCTGGCCACACACTTCTTTTGGCCAAAGATGAGGCGAGATGTTGAGCGGTTTGTTGCTCACTGCACTACATGTCAAAAAGCTAAGTCTCGCATGAATCCACATGGTTTATATATGCCTCTTCCTGTTCCTTCTATTCCGTGGGCAGATATTTCTATGGACTTTGTTTTAGGATTGCCCAGGACTAAGAAGGGGAGGGATAGCATTTTTGTTGTTGTGGATCGCTTTTCTAAGATGGCTCACTTTATACCATGTCATAAAACCGATGATGCCGTTCATATTGCTGACCTCTTTTTCAAAGAGATAGTTCGTTTGCATGGTATGCCTTCTACTATTGTTTCAGATCGTGATGTCAAGTTCTTGAGTCACTTTTGGCGTACTCTATGGAACAAGTTGGGTACAAAGTTGTTGTTCTCTACAACATGTCACCCACAAACTGATGGCCAAACTGAGGTGGTGAACCGCACATTGTCTACCATGTTGAGAGCTATTTTGAAGAACAATTTAAAGCTATGGGAAGAGTGTTTGCCGCATGTTGAGTTCGCATATAATCGAGCGGAACACTCCACCACCAAGGTAAGTCCTTTTCAGATAGTGTATGGATTCAATCCCCGTGCCCCTATTGATATTTTACCTTTGCCTACTAGTGAGAGAGTTCATAATGATGCTAAGGAGCGTGCTGATTTTATTGTCAAAATGCATGAGACTACTAAGGCCAACATTGAAAAGATGAATGAAAAATATAGGATTGCTGGTAGTAAAGGTAGAAAGGAAGTTAAACTTCAACCGGGTGATTTTGTTTGGTTGCCCTTGAGAAAGGATAGATTTCCTGAGTTACGAAAATCAAAATTGATGCCTAGAGCTGCTGGTCCTTTTAAGATAGTTGAGAAGATAAATGATAATGCATATAAACTTGAGTTGCCTCCCGAGTTTGGGGTTAGTCACACCTTTAACATTTCAGATTTGAAGCCATACATGGGAGATGAAGATGAGACTGAGTTGAGGACAACTCCGCTTCAAGAGGGGGAGGATGATGAGGACATCACTTCTTCGGATACACACAACACTCCTCCACTTGACATTCAAGGACCAATCACTAGAGGTCGCGCCCGACAATTGAATTTACAGGTGAGCTCGTTCCTAAGTACTTCTTTTTGTTCATTTGAGAATAGATTGCTACCTAATGATTTAATTATGATTAGGAACCATGGAGAGGACTTGGAAGTACTTGGAGAAGGGCTACGGGACGCACAAGTCCAGCAAGGGCGGTCGAATCATGTTGGAGGCCCAACTCAAACCGACTTCGAATCCAATTCGGAGTCCAGGACCAGACCGCACTAAAACGGACGCCCAGATCGCATCCGGACTCCGTTTTGGACGTTCTACATATGTATGGAAAGATGAGAAGACGACCTTTCCAATGGCTTTGGTCCCATGTCAAAATTCCTTCTGAATCAACAGGAATCGTTGAAACAAGTGGGTGTTCAGAATCTGTCAGGGTGCTGCGCCACCGTCTTTTGGGCCGATCGGCTTTGTATCGTGTTGGAGCCCATTAGGGGCACGTCCAGGGGTTTTGCACGCCCCTCACCCCTTTATATCCAGCCACCACCCCCACCATTAGGGTTTGGGTTTTGCTTAGATTAATTTGTCTTTGAACAGATTCGCCGTTCATCGGTTTGTGAAACCCCAACTTTCGAGTGCTAAATCAATCCATCTGCAATTCAGTTGTGTTCTTCCTTGTTCTTGCTTGTGTTCTTCTATTCGCAGGCGAGGATTAGCCTTCTTGGTGAGGTCAACCGGGCTGCGCACGGTTGATAACCTGAGGAGACGTGGTGCTGCGATTGTGGGGTTCGGAACGTGTCGTTTGGAAGCCGGATCGATTTGTGTCGCGCCTCCACCAAATCGAATTTACCCAGAACCTGTTGGAAGATCGGGACCCCCGACCCCATCAGTCGCCTTCCCTTCATAGTTTCTTGTAGCTATTGGAGCGGAGGGAAAAAGATAGTACTTTGAGGGGGCAAGTTTTTAGAGTCGACATTCACCCCCCTCTGTCGCCATTTCGGTCCAACACAACGTTTCTTCCGATGCCCATGCTCCGGGGTATAAATTGCTAATAGTACATTTTTTGTTATTACTTATGGAGCCTCCATGTTTCCCGTCCTTTCGCGCAGATGGCGAAATGCAACTTCTCCCGCTGGATCGACCCTCCTCATGAACGGTATATTGTCAATTATGTGGATACATTATGGGACTGAATATTTGGGTTGGAGGATCGAATCGAGACTCTCAATGAGGAGAACAACGACCTCCGCGAACAGATACAAGGCGAGAGGGGCAACGAGGTCGTGAACATACGAAGCTCGTATGATCCTACATGTTGTTGCGCGAACCCTAGCTGCTATGTGCGTGCCACTACCACGATGGCCAGCCACGTCCGAGGCGGCCCTCTCAGCAACACTCCATGTGGGTGCCACGAGGCTCGTTTGGCATATAGGCAGCGAGGTGTATGGCTGTACCTTCTACCAGTACGCATGCTTTCTACGATATGGAGTAGAGAGAGTGATTAAGTTAGTAATGTGTCGTATTTTATTTCTTGTGTTCGTTGTTGTGCTGATGGTGTGGCGCTGGCACTGTTGTTTTGATTTATTTTGTTGCGTGTAGTACTTTCTATATTTCTGTACGTGCAATGTATGTGTTGTTTCGTGTTGTCATTGCGTGACGCCTTCTTATTCCGTGGTCTCTATGCGTGAGGCTGCCCCCCCCACAGAGCCTATAAGAGGGAGCCATTCCTCACCTAGTCATGTGCCTTGTTCTCCCTCACCTCTTGAATTAGTTGTTTCCAATCTAGGTTGCCTTTCTTTCGTGCTAACTCCCCAGGACGCCGATATGAGTCAGCTCAGCACCTCTTCATCGGCACCCACAGTGATTTGTCCAAAATGCAACACGGTTGTTAGACGTAAGACCTCACACACGGTCGTGAATCCTGGGCGGCAATACTACAAGTGCCCCTTTCACTCGGTGAGTATGATTGTTTCGGGTTTGTTCAAAATCGTGTGGGTATGTTTGAAATTCTTGTTCTCATGAAACGTAGGAAGCCCCCAGCGGTTGCCGATTCTAGGTGTGGGAGGATGAAATGGGCACTAGGATCGACATTGTTCATCATGAAAGAGTTGTCGTGGGGGGTAGCGACCCCGTCGAGATGCGCCATCATTTCGATAGACTGGAGTGGAAGATTAATTTAATGTTGTGGGCTTTTCTTGTGTTTATTGTTATCATCAAGTTGTAGTGCTGGAGGTTATTCTCGTCTATGTTGGTAATGTTTCATGCTTTGTTATATGTTGTGTTTGTTGTTATCGTGTGTTGTAGTGCTGGAGGGTTGATCTATGTACGTGTAAAGCAAGCTGTAAATAAATAATTTGCACAACATTGCATAACTATGTACGTGTTATAGAATCTGAATTACAAAAACTCATTATGAATCTCGTCGTCGCCTCCTCGGACGGCGTATGTGATCCTCCGAGAAGGTGAACCTGGTAGGCGAGTGTGGTGCATATCGAAGGTCATACTACGAGGCCTGTGCCCAAGGTGGTCCTGCGTACGGCTCCGTGGGGACTTGCGTTGGATGGCTAAAAATAGAGCTCAGCCATATGGTCGACGAGGGGTCTACGTCCTGCTGAGATGGTATAGCTGAATTAGGCCATGGGTAGCGATGTTAGTAATGAATAGTAATATCACAAGGCATTACCTGGGTACTCTGAAATGTGGATGACCCACCGAGAACTGCGTGGCCCTGTTGCTCTGTATAAACCTGTATTTTTTGGCAATGCGATGAGATGGCATTAAAATAGACATGTTTAGCTTACTACGTTAATGCATACCAGGGTATGCGGCTGTCCAAATGACGATGCCGTAGGGAAATCGCGCATGTACTCCTGCGTTGTGTATCCTGGATATGTCTGCCCAAACCACCTGTCCTGGTCTTGTAGGCTGGACTGCACGCCATGGGTGAATGCGGGTAACGCCACCTCTGGTTACTGCACCGAATCAAGGTTGATCTCTGGAGTGAGACCCCGTCGGCCTGGAGAGCACGCTCACTCCTCCGTTGCCCTCCGTGATGATGATGGCTATAGCAACGTGCTATGCTGTCGCAAATGCTGCGAGAAGAACATGTGGTTAGAGATAAATGGCAATCGAGTCGATGAACAAATAGTTGGCTATTGGCCAACCATCGGTCCGAAGTGCGTGGAGGACGAGCGAGCGTAGCTGGGCCGACTGGTGGACTGCGATGGATGTGACGATGATGGCCATGTTGATGGTGGTGCTGATGGCAGCGCGGAGGGGGGTGGTGGTGCTTGACGTACTCCGTGACTGCGTCATACAACAACGTCATCTCGGTGGCGACCACAACTCATGGTCCGTATCGCAGCCCTAGCGTCATCATAGATGCTACGCATCGAAGTGAGTAGATGATCAACCGAATTTGCCCTCCCATGGTGCAGAGACTGAGCAGCCTCGTCGTGGATACGATGCAACCAGTCGAGCTGCAGTGAAACAAAGAGTGAGTTAAAACGTAATCCTGCACAGGTTAATTACATAGTATTCTCTTACCATATCGTCGTGCCATGCCGCTCGATGATAGTCTGGACCTGCCTGTATAGCGGCCTTGTGTATGACCTCAACTGGACGCTGTGGCAGCTCCCCAGTAAGCCTACTGCGGGTGCGTGAAACGTACCACTCAAGGTATGTCCTATACGTGTCGAGGTCGTATGGCCATGTCTCCTCCACAACCATCGTGTCCGCCTGGTCACGCCACATGTCTGTCCACGACCGCTGTATGGCTCTCCAGTCTTCGTTCGCTAGCCGTCTCCTTGATTGCCTGCAAGTTAATTAAGACATTACACAATTAGTAGGGGCATAAACTAATGCATTAATTAAAGTTACCGTGTAATGGCAACTGGTGGGTGCTGGGTGCAGAGGGCGTCCTGCCAGGGGTGGGACATGCTGGTACAGGCCAAACTGCCTCATGACTCGTTGTGGGTTGTGTGGCTTGACGCAGTGCGAGAACACCAAGTGGCAGATCGTCAACTAGTACCTGTGATCCTGCCTGCACTGTGATGATAATTCGTGGGGGGCCGTGTATCACCTGATGGAAGGCCCAGAACACTCTGTCAAGAATGAAACAATTCGGGCCCTCTGTAGGATGAACCCTCTCCTGCCTGTTAATGTACGTGCCTGGGTTTGATTCTGCAATTTGCTGCAGCATTCTTGCAACCAGGTCGTACACCTCCTTGTACGTCCCAAACATACAGTGCAGCACCTTTCGTTTCGTCCACCATACTTCTTGTAGCTGACTTTAAACCCCACCATATTCGCTACATCTGCCATTAGAACCTTCGGAGAAATGGACACATATGCCATGATGAGGTGGCTCACCAGCTCCGTAACATACGATGATGTCATGTTGCGGTGCCTATGTATTGGCCCTACAAGCTCGCAAGTATGATCATGTAGCACCGTTATCTGGAACTCCGTGCCAACGCCCTTGAACCGCTGTGCACAAACTTTGCCAGGACAGGACCCGTCGACACACTTCACAATGTACGTGTCCGGGTTTGACTTGTGCACCTGATACGTCCGGCTTATGTTGACGGCATATCTAGCAATAGCTTGCTGGGCAGCAGTTTTATTACAGAAGGACTACCACAAATTGAGTGTGACCTCGCTGAACCCCCATTCTCCCTCCTCCGCCTGTGGCAGAACTAGGGATGCCGCTGCGTTGTCGTCCAGTCTGGATGACACGTACAGAACGTCAGTGCTCACAACACCACCTACCACCCCTCCAATTGTAGCTTCGCCATCCTCGTCCTCTCCAGAACTACCTATTTCCACATCCTCGTCCTCCTCACTGCCCACTTCTTCCACCTGGTCCCCAAGGTACTCATGACAGTCAATACGGGCGGCCCACTACCTCTCCTCCACACCTTCGTTGGCCTGGAAATTCCCCGCACGCCTCCTGAGGTCTTCATCACCCACTTCCTCGCCCACATGTTCTCCCGCAGAAGCATCTTCATGACCGCCAGAGAAGAACCCAGGCACTACATCTCCACCAGTGGCACCAGAACCAACCATGGCGGATGATTCTGTCCTCTCCACAAACTCAACATGCACCATTGGCCTAGCATATATCGCAGCATCAAGGTTGCACATGACCTCTGTGTAGTTGGCCCATGAGGTGTCATTGGTCACCTTCAGAAGTTGCCACATGCTCTCCCCTGCATCACCCACCATTGAGGCATAGACTGCCTCGATCCGTAACTTCTTCCTTGCGGTGTACCGATCGAACGCCGAACAGACACACCTCCGTAGCTCAGACAATCTCATGGCATTCAGACCGGGTGCCCAGATCACGGTCCGGTCACAATTTGACAGGTCTGCCCCATACAGCCCGTCGCATACGAGACCACTCCCATAAAACAGAAGAGGTCTTTAATGTCAGCTATAACGTACCTAACATAAGTGCATAATCAACCATTTTAGTACACAGCATGCAACAATCGTACCATCAAACACCCACTACCACACTTTAAGATTTACTTGTTAATTTCGCACCTCTTCCTATGACCTACAATATCGATTAGGAATATTTTTATTTATCAATCTATATTTTAGTTTTTATTTTCAGCACTACTTTGTATTGAATGTTTTCTCAAATTAATGCAAAAAATCCAATTATTAATAGTTTTACATTTCTTTTCTAACTTTTACTTAATGCGGGCTTTATTTAATTGTGCTATAACTTTGTATTACTATTATTGTAATTTAATTCTAATGTACTAAATTTATTTCCAATTTAGATTTACCACCTACCACACTGTATCCACTGCTTCCCTAAGCATACTAATTGTATGTTTCTAATCCTGCTACTATTGTTATCACCTACAAATGCTCTAACATAAATATGTACTTTCTCAACGTCTACACATCTGCAAGTTCATATTTTCACACAACATGAAACTACATTACTATATGTATGTTCACAAAAAATAGAGTACAACATTACATACACTACAATACATCATGCCTAACATATGGAAGATTTGCTACAAATACATAGCGTATCAAAGATTGACATAAAATAACATTAACAAAAGACGGTTTGCTTAATTATGGACTAATGACATACATAAAAATATAGTTGCACGGGCATAAGACTTACCTCTTCTTGAAGCTCACGAGGCGATCTACAACTTTTATACTTGCAAAATCCGCTGATTCCAAACGAAAACAACTTAAAACTACGTGTTTTCACTCATCACTTTCCTTCACTTCCTCCCTCGCTCTGTCTTCACTCCAGCTGCAAATGAGCTTCTTGGCTTGGACAGCAGTTCTCCTCCCTCCCTTGCGCTGTTGTTTGAGCTTTCAAGTGTGCATTCAGCACTCACGGAGAGGGGGCCGTTCCTGCGCTGAAGACGCGTGTGCGAGCGGGCGTGAGAAAGCCAGTGCACGGTGCTGCTTTCCTGCTTTTGGTGGACGATGGGACGCGAGCTGATACACGCGGTCGGGGGCTGAGTCATGCAGTCGGCAGAGGAATTGTGCGGTCAAGAGCTCGGTCATGCGATCGGCGGAGAAAAGGTGCGCCTGGACTCGCTGCACAGTGGAGTCGTGCGGTCTGGGACCGCGCGACCCAGCTACAGTGCGGTCATGCGGTGCCGGACCGCACGACCGGCCAGGTGTCAGCACCAGGCAAACGCGCGGTCAGCAAGGGGCTAGAATTGGAAAAACTGCACTCTGGAGGCCAAAAACGGAATTTCAGGACTCCACAGTGCTAGATACGCCAAAAATTCACAATCTCCTATGCATTCCTGTGACCATCCAATCAGCAGACAAAATAAATATGTAGACTTAAAGCAGCAGCAATCAAATTGGCTTCTCCGCTCGGGTAGGAGCAGTGGAAAAGGCCCGAACGTCATGTGGGCACGCATGAGACGATGTGATGGTCGTCAAGTTGACCGAGGATGCCACATGGAGTTTCTTCGCACGCGTTGGCTTGTGCGGATGATGACTCGCAGAACGTTGCCATCGGATGCACCAACGAGAACGAGACGTTGCCATCGGATGCACCGACGAGAACGAGACGTTGCCATTTTTTATCAGATCTATTTTTTATTATGAGATCATTATTTTTATGACTACAAAGTGTTCTTCTAACATCTATCAAAACTGTAACATCCCATTTCAGGTTTGTCCCTTTGCCTTGTATTTGTTGTGTTTTGCCAAATGTTTGTTTCAAAAATTCAAATTTTGAGTTTAATTTTTAGTTCAAAAACCACTTTTGTATTGCTCAATTCTTCTTTTTTCTCTTTTTCAGCCCAAAGAAAATCTTTGCCTCTTTTTTTTCCTTCCCGGGCGGGCCTTCTTTTCCCCTCTTTCTTTTCAGCCCGGCCAGCCTTTTTCCTTCCTGACCCTTTTCTTTTCCTTTCCCCACCTCCCGGTCTTTCGGACGGCCCAGCCCAACTTTTCCACCCCCCCGTCTTCTTCCTCGCTCTCTCTCTCGCTTCGCTCCTTCAATCCCCGACAGAAGCAGCTGACGCCACCCTCAGGTTTCCCTCCCTCGCATGTGCCTTCCCTCCGCGTGGCAACTCCGCTGCATCCCCGGGCCCCTCTACCAGAGCGAGACCTCCTCCCCACGCTGTAGCTTCGCCGTGCGTCCCCCTCCAATTCGCCGCCTCGGCCAGCTGCCGAACCCACCCCTGGTTTTGCCATCACCTCCGAGCCATTACTCGTCGGACGCAGCATGGGCTTCTCTCCGCCTTCAATGGCCGCTTTGAACTCACGTCCCGTCCCACCTAACCCGATGACATCGTCACGTGCAAGCACCGCCCCGTGGCCTCGCCGCCTCATCGCCGTACCAGAGCTGTAAATGCCAGCATTGTGTCACTCCTTCCCCGTGCGCCTTCACTCCTCTGAAGCCACTGTGGCACCCCATCCTCTCCCTCCGCCCTAGCTCTGCGCTAGTCCTGCCATGTCCGCCTCTCTTGAGTCTGCTACTTGAGGGAGTACTGCCCTACCATACCTCGCCTCCTCCCCTTCTTGCTCTTCCCCCGTGGCTATAAAAGGCTTGGCTTGAACTGCCAATAACCTCCACCCACTCACTACTCAAGCATCGCACAAAAATCGCCGCCGTTGGAAGCTCCTTCAGTTGCCGCCGTCGCTAGCACACCCCGAAGAATCCTGCTCGCCATTACCCTTCTTCCTAAACTCTCTATGTCCCCAGGAAGCTTCCATTGAGCCTAATCGGCTTCTCTTCTTTTGCAAGTCGCCAGCGGCCCTTTCTTCCCCATCTCCGGCCACCTCCCGCTGCCGTCGGTCCCAAAGGTCTCCGAGCAATTCCTTGCAGCCGAAGCATCCTTGCCACTACAGGAAGCTTTCCGTGCCAACAATTTGCAGCTTCGCGTCTCATCTTCCCCGACGCCAACCGACCCCCACCGCCGTTTGAGCCCCTCGACGCCAGCCTCCCCAAGCCCTACTCTTCGCACTGGTGAGCTTTGGGTAACCCATAGAGGTTTCTCTGTTGTCTAATTGGCCTCTCACAGCAGAAATCGCCACCACAAACAACACTTGTTTCTGCTTCCACTTGGCTCACTGCAGGCGACCTTCCGGTTCGCCTCAAACTATTCGGTCCGCCGTCGGTGCACACAGAGCTGAGATTTCTGTTTTGGGCATCTCTCCGCGCGACCGTGGTGTCCCACGCCATTGGCAGGCCTCGCCACTGCTCGGCCGAGAGGAGCTCTGCTCCCGCGTCATTAGGCAAGTTTCCCAGTTAACCGTTAACCACCGTGATTAGCTGGCGCTAATGAACCAGTGATCGGTGGGCCCAACAAGTTTAAACTCCCCATTAGACAAACAAGTGGGCCCCACTCCAATTAAAGAAACTGTTTAAAAGCTAATTAAGAATTTAAGTCACTGATAGGTGGGCCTTAGGCAAGAATTTCTGTTTGAGCACTGTTTTCAGAAAAAGAAAATAGTTTTTTTAAATAAATTACCTGTGGGCCCCACATGTCATACTTTGTGTTTTCTGAAATTAGAATTTATTTTGGAAATAAAATAAACCTAGTGGGACCCACATGTCAGAGAAAGAACTCTCTCCCTCCTCTTTCATTTTTGGGATTTTTCTGAAAATGAAATTCGGAGAGCTCGTTCTTCCTCATTGTAACTCCGATTTGAATGAAACTTATTTCTAAAATTTTCTAAATTGAAACTCTTTCTGTTGGTTCTAGTTTGGAGTAATTTTGAGTTTCTTTGCTCATTATTTTATGATTATTTGTTCTCTTTGCCTGATTCCTGTTACTTCGGTCTTCTTCGTCCGAGTAGATTTTGAAGTCGCCCCTGAGACACAAGACGACCCACCTCAGGACCAGTAGGACCCCCTGACCTTGGAACCAGGCAAGTCAACTCTTTGATCATTCTGCTCCTTTGTTTCGTGTAAAATTATTTTCATTTAAATTATTCCAACTACATACGTTATTTCATGTACAAATGTATGTTACCTATAAGGTAGTTACTACCCACTTAAAAAGCCAGAAATCTATATGTACCTATACCCTCCTTGAAATCTGATAGTCCATGTACCTTATTGCCATAGTTTAATGTTATTATTCAGAGTAGCTATACGTCTTAATTAAATGCCATGCTCGTCTAGTCAAGTCCAAGGCATTAGTTGCCCCGATCATAATTTCCAAAAATGTGAACATTGGTTTTGGGACAGTCACAGGATGTAAGTGGCCGAGTATTTGCGATAACTTAATCTATATCCCTCCAATTCTTAAAAACTGCTAAACCTTTTCCAGGCGGATGGTAAGAGCAGTTGGTGCCAATGTCGCATGAGAGATTTTGGTTTGTGGTATGAACCGCCTGGGCAAATTAAGGACCAAATCTTGTGAAGACCCCCCTTGTGTAAAATAGTACAACTACAAGTTGGCAAACTATAAGCTTGGTTGAATAATTTAGCAGACCCTTGAAGTCATCACATAGGTGGGGGAAAGGAGGGATTGTGCAGGAGGAATATAAATCTGGCTTGATCGGGACACCACGTACAGGTGATGTTCGCCAGCTGCACTAGACGTTGTGGAGGCAGAAGTCCAGCTGTGCTAGACGTTGTGGTGGAACTTCCCGCACAACTTATGTGACCCTTCGGTAAAAGGTAAGCCCATAAGGGTGAGAGGATGATAGGGTGAGGTATTGTAAAAGCCTTGTGACGATCTCTCGATCTACATGACAAAGGAATCATGTGGGCCCATCAAGATGATTATCTCTTGGGGGTAAAGTGTATAATCTTTGCAGAGCGTAAACTATTCAAATAGCCGTGCCCATGGTTACGGGCGGACATGAGAACTTCTTGGAGTAAGTTCTATTCCTAAAACATTGTTGGGGGGTTGAAAAGCTTATTGGAGGGAAGTACTCCAATTTTGAATTTTTCCTGGAGGGAAGCACTCCAGCACTAATATAAGTTAACCTAATAAAAAATTTAGCATCGGTGGATGGAGCCATATAACTGATGGATGGAACCAGTCCCATTATTTACATATTGCTTAATTTAAACTCGTAAAGGTATGATTTGTAATTATGATATTACAACTATTGCTTTGCGCAAACAAAAGAACCTAAAGTCACCCTTGTTTAAGCCTTGCATACAAGTATTTGCATCCTATGCGTTGGCTCGCAGAGCATGGTTGTGTGTGCTCACCCTCGCTCTTTACCCCCCTTTCTTGCAAATCAAGACCAGTACGAGTACTACCAGGACCAAGCCAGCGAGGGGAATGAAGATGGTGGCGATTAGGCATGGATGTACTGTCTCCTTACAGTTTTGCCGACCATGCTAACTTTTAGGTGTGCATGATATTAGCCAGATTTTTGGGTAATATAGCCACACCTAGGTTATCCCGGTCGCTTGCCTGTCATGAGAAGAGCCCTCCTTTTGCTTCCGCTAATGTGGTTTGATGGAATGGACTTATTTGGCCTGACGGCCCCTTTTATAAAACTTTCTCCCTATCAGGGTTATGTAACCCCTGGTATTGTAATATTATGGTCTGTATCGTGTATGAAATGAATCGGCAATGTATCTGTGAGCATTATCTACTAATGTAGAGAATAGTGCAGTGTTATCACAGAGATTTCTAGGTTGGTTAAACCCAGGGTCCGACAAAATCCTAGCACAAAAATTACATCTATCCAACCTATAAATGAGCACCTAACCACGTATCTATTTATAATCTAGGGCCTAAACCATGAGTTCTTATCCAATTGCAACAAATAAGGGATTCGAAACCCTTACGTAACATGGGTGTTGTGGTTACAGACCAAACAGAGAAAGAGGTGTGTAGTAGTGGGGAGTTAGGTGAATAATGGCTTAGGGGCCTTCCCCATGACCAGCATCAGATATATATATACACGGGGAGTGCTTTTACAGTCATATCCTTACATGCTTACATCTCCTTCGGGGGCATTTAGGTCATTACACATGTCCCATCTTGGGCCTTACAACCTACTAACAGGCCTGCTGGGCTTAGGTGGGGGCCATCCCTACAACAGGAGCCTCTCATGGTGAAGGGCTTCACGGGCCGAAACCATGTTGCCGAGTCCTTTGGCCCCCTTCGTCCCTGCGGCCTGTGAACATTCTCGACGCTTGGCGGAGCCTTATTGCTTTGTGTTGTGCTTGTCCCGCCGCAGGGGGATGCGCCGGGTGAGTTAGTGAGGTCCTCCTCGCCTACAGGGCCCCGTAGCGGCAGGGTCGAGTCCGCCCTCCGTGCCGAAGGTTGAAGTCGGATTGGGCGCCGAGGTCGGAGGCACGGTCGGCGTAGGAGTCTGAGTCGAAGTCGAGGTAGTCTCCAACTCGGAGACAGATGTCACATCCCCAACTCCGGCATAGGTAAGGTGGTTGTGACTCCGCGATCCGGTAGTGTGCTTTTAATGGCGCCCGAAATCGCACTGGCCCGTGGCTGGTCAGGGGCAGACGCAGCATCGGGCGGCCATTGGTGGTTGCGTTCCCTGACTGTGGCGACTGCACCGCTGTACTCCTGCTGGTTGGTCTTGTGCTTGCAGGTGAATCAAAGGGGCTTTATGATGCGTCATTGCGGGCACGGCGACGCTGTCCTTTTTCGCCTGCTTGCTGATGCTTCGCCTTCTTCTTCTTCGGCTTCTTGCGTACATCTGTCCTGCTTCTGTTCCCGATTTCACTCGTAAAATGGCAAGGCCTGACCCGTTCTCGTAGATAGATATGCTTGAGTCCATGCACATCCTCTGGCTGCGCTAATGGGACCCCCACCAGTTTGGTTTGTGTGGTCGTCGTGCGGACCTCGGTACCGAGGTAGCCGCCTGTAGTACCTTGCCTTCTTCGAAATGACTATCCCGAGGTGGGGTTGGCGTCAATGGGCCCTCCGGTGCCGGTGTCAGCAAATCGTGGTCGAACGAAAGACGGGGACGTGGACCGAGGTATGCGCCGAGCCATGCGGGGTTATGATGGTCGGGGGGTCTTCGGCTTCGCCATAGGGGCTGTAGTGGTATAGCGAGGTATTCGCTCGCGATGTGGCGGGGCGCCCTTACTCGGGGCCGCAGCGGCTTCTGGTGCCTCCGTGGTACCCCAACGAGGTGTACCTTCGTGTAGACACAGCCGAAGGCGAAGTCAAGGCCCTGCCGCCGGGGCGGGGATCCCATCTGATCCGCTGCAGTCGATTAGCCCCGGGAGTCACGCTGACACGCGCCGGCGACTGCACCGGGTCGTGCGACCCGCATTTACTCCCTGGTGGGGTCGACACGCGGTGGGGCGCTATTGGAACGTCGTGCGATGGCAGGCGCCTTGTACGACTGCGGTCGTGTCTAGCAAACGTGTGCCGCCGCGACGCTTCGGCTTCAGCCGTCGCGACGCTTCGGCTTCAGCCGTGGGGAAGTGTGCAGTTCATCGCGTGCCAGTTACGCTTACCGACTGTGGGAGACGAGGGGTCTTTAAATGCCCCCTGCGGTACCACGCGCATGATTCTTCTACGCACTTGCTCCTTGCTCGCGCCGCCTTCTGCCCTTCATTGCTTTTTTTGCCCGCGCGTTCTGCCGTGAACAACGATGGCGGCCGGTGACAAGCGCTCTCAGGTGGCCGGCGATTTCACCATTCGCCGACGATCCTCACCTCTGGAGGTAAAGTATGCAGTCGAAGAGCGCGATCTGGCAGTGGTAGAGAGGCGGTGGGTGGCGGCGGAGAGGAAGGAGGGTCCGTACTCCGGTGACCTGGGCCGCACGCTCGTGATGGAGGAGACAATCTAGACACTGCGGCCCGAGGGGAAGCTGGTGGATCGTGAGGCGGTGCGGCTACTTGCTGATGATGAGACGGAACCGCGCCCCGGGAAGTCGGAGGCACCCATCTTCGTCGCCTACTGCGAGGCCGGACTTTTCATCCCAGCTGTGGACCTTCCAGCTGGAGCTGGTGCAACTGACTCCGAACGCCATGGCTCACCTTGCGGTGTACAGCTGGGCCTTGCGCTCAGAAGCGTGCTGGCCCAGCGCCTCAATGTTTGCATACCTGCATGAGGCGCGGTGCCAACCGAAGGAACTGAAGGATGGGACGCTATCAACTTCGGCAGCGTCAACTTCCTTCTGCGGTCGTCATGCGGGAAGCTCTTCCCTGCGAACTCGACTCGAGGAAAGTGGGAGTCCTAGACGAGACGGTGGTTCTACCACCATGTGATGAGTGGTAGCGGCCTCGAGTGCACGGGCCGGCTGATTGCATTCAAGACCATGCCCGGCCTAATGCTCGATCACGAAGATAGGCCGCGGGCGCAAAGACTCGCGGGGGTCACCGCCCGCTTCAACATGCGCGACCTCGCCGAGGAGTACGTAATGTACAGCGTGGCGCCGCTTGCCTATGAGTGGCGTCTTGCCCCGGGACACCCCGGGACGACAACGTCCACCCGTCCGTTTGTTCATTACCAGCGCCCTCCGATCCTCGTAAGCTTCGACCATGCCCTCCCTTTCATATGCGCACATTGCGCCGTGTTTAACTGCGCTCCTGGCCTTGCGTAGGGATCCGGCTGGAGGACACGGAGCGGGCAGCGTGCATGTTCCTGGGGCCGTATACGACTAGGGAGCACGAGCAGCGCACGGCCACAACCGCGAAGGCGGGGCTGGGGCGGATAAACTGCGCATGCGAGGCCTTAGGCCTTCTCGTGCCGGGACGCGCCCCTCCAGCCCCGCACACCAAGACGGCGGCACTGCAGGAACGAAAGCGCCGTTACGCAAGAGGGGCCGGACCGTTTCGACCGCATCCGGTACGGCGGCTGCCACCGCCCCTGTCCACGCGGCAGGGGCGGAGCCGGGCTTAGCCAGGTGTGTCGACTTGGACATGGAGGGCGCGGTCGCCGGGGGCGAAGGGACTTCGGGCGATGCTAGGGACGGGGAGGGCACCAGGTGTTGCTGGCCGTTGAGGCGGAGCCAGCGTCGGTCGGCGGCGCCAGGACGGAGCCTTTGTCCGCCGCCACGACAATGCCGGGGCTGCCTTCCGCGGGTATAGGTGGAGCGGGATCTTCGGCGATGATGGCGGCCGAGGCTGAGGTACCCCCCGCGGAGGTGACAAGGGCGAAGTCTCCATCCGCAAGAGTTGCGGCTGCTGTGGCCCCTTCTGCAAGTGTTGCTGCTGTGGAGACTTCGCCACCTCCCCAGGCGAAGCAACCACGCCTGCGATCCCCCTTCAGCGAATCTCGAGGGGATTCGCCGTGGCGACCGGTGTCGGGAGCTTGTGGGACTCCGACTCGTACACCGAAGTTCCTCTGCACCGCGCCGTCCCGGCCCTTCAGACCACGACAACCGCGGTGCAGGAATGGCCGGCCTCGGGTCCCCACCCTGAGGATCCTCAGCTGCGTGAGCCGGCGCCACCTGTGGGGGCCGACGCTGTTATTACCCGGTCCTCTCTACGAAATCCCCCCTCTGCTACCGTAGGTAGGCTGGCGTGGCATACCCTGGCGCGATCTTGCCACATCTTACTGGTTTTTGACTGATACCTCCCTTTTTGTAGCGGCACTTATCCCGGAGGAAGAGCCATCGCAGGAGCGCGGGGGTCCTAGTGCTGGCGATACAAACGCCGCGCGCCCGAGCCCAGCAGACTTCGTCCCCCCATCGGAGGCGCTGAGGGCGTGGCGTGGGATTGCGGATGACGCGGCCGCCAGCATTAGCAAGCGTTGCTGACCTACGGGACGGGGCGTCTCGGGGACGCACTAGAGGTGTCGGGCGTGAGGGTAAGTGCCTTTCCTTAGGACCACAACTGGCTGTTTGGAACCTGCTAACCCCTCTACCACGCAGACGCTCGTGCTGGCTCAGGCCCTATAAGCGGGTTTCATCCGCGAGCGAGGGGTGCTGCAGGGCTAGCTGGAAACCGCCGAAAGGGAGTTGCGCAAAGCTGCGGGGATGCGCTCTGCCCAGGATGCCCGCATCCGCTGCTTAGAAGCAGAGTGCGCAGAGCTGAAGGCGCACGCCGAGGAGCTCGTTGCCGCGGCGCGAGAATCGGCCGCAGAGGCGGCGCGGCAGGAGGTTGCGACGGAGCGAGACGGCCTACTGCAGCAAGTCGCTACACTAGAGAAGGAGAAAGGCGAGCTCGCCTTGTCTCTAGCGGAGCGGGACCGGGCGCTGGGCGAGGCTTCAGTGATTGCGTGGGATGCCATGATGGCCCTAGAAAATACTCTCCAGGGGCTCATTACCAAAGTGCCAGACTGCTCCTTCGGGCCGGAGGAGTTGTCACGTACACTCCGAGCACGTCGCCGGGCTAGCCGACCCCCAACTGGAGATACCGGGTCGGGCAAGAGTTATGTCCAGTGCTGTGCGCACCGTTCGCCGCACCGTGAAGTTCTTCCACGAGCGGATCTGGGAGTATATCGGCGAGGCTACAGCGAGGGTCGAACTTCGGCGTTCCCTGCACGGCGAGGGGAACCTCAGCCAATTTTTGGACGAAGTCCCGCGGCGTGACGAGGGTGGCGCTGAGGCCCCGGACGTCGCTGCGAACCCACAGGTGTGACGCCGGGGCTGCCGCATGCTGGAGTGTGTTGTAACATGACTTTCCTTTTTGAATATAGTATGGGGTTGTCTCACCGATTTCTTGACTGTTGCCCCCGTGTTCCGAGCAGCTACCCCGCCGGGGCCGGCTGTTAACCTCCGACCTTGTGACTCGACGGTGCCTTCGGTGCTGGCGAAGAGCTGAGGAGTCGCTGCATTTTTGGACGGGCCGGGCTTCTTCGAGTGAGGCCCCGGCACGAGTGTGTGTTAAGGATGAACCTGCCGAGTAGCGACCTCGAGCGTCGAGGACGCAGGTGCACTCCTGTGGATTGCACTTGTATATATTTTTTTGTTGAATACAGACATGGTTTGAGCATGTGGGGTACGTCTCCGTCTTCCTGGGCTCGTACGCACACCATAATTGGCGCTTAGCGTAGGTAGGGCAGACGAGGTGGACACGCGAGCGCTCCGTCCCCTACCTGTTGAAGTAGACGAGCGAGCGCTCCGTCCCCTACCCCTCGAGGTGGTGGCAGTGGAGCTGGCGCCTAGTCGAAGTAGACGCGCAATTCACGTCTTGTTTATACTCCGTAGAGGGCGCAGGGACAACATCCGCGTCTTATTTATACTCCGAAGAGTGCGTGGGATCGACATCCACGTCTTTTTTATACTCCGGAGAGTACGCACAGGAACGATGTCCATGCGTACATGGGATTCGCGTCTTGTTTATACTCCGTAGAGTGCGCAGGGACAACATCTGCGTCTTATTTATACTTCGGAGAGTGCGTGGGATCGACATCCATGTCTTTTTTATACTCCGGAGAGTGCGTGTAGAGGCGTCCCCCCGCACGTCTTTGTTTATACTCATGCCCACGTCTTTGACGGAGAGTGCGCGCGCGAACGCGTGTCTTTGTTTATACTCTTGCCTGTGTCTTTGACGGAGAGTGCGCGCGCGAATGCGTGTCTTTGTTTATACTCATGCCCGTGTCTTTGACGGAGAGTGCGCGCGCGAACACGTGTCTTTGTTTATACTTATGCCCGTGTCTTTGACGGAGAGTGCGCGCGCGAACGCGTGTCTTTGTTTATGCTCATGCCCGTGTCTTTGATGGAGAGTGCGCGCACGAACGCGTGTCTTTGTTTATACTCATGCATGTGTCTTTGACAGAGAGTGCGCACGCGAACGCGTGTCTTTGTTTATACTCATGCCCGTGCCTTTGACGGAGAGTGCCCGCGTGAACGCGTGTCTTTGTTTATACTCCGGGAGCGCACGCGGAGGCGGGGCCTCCGCGCACCCTCACCGTGTGTATGTATATATATTTTTTTTCTCACAGCGGGGGGTGGGTGTACGGCAAACGGTGAACTTTATTAAATTCCCGTTTGCGCTGGCGAGCAATTACAAAAATCGGAGGTACTAACCTCTTGTCACTAGCGCAACCGGAGCCTCTAGTGGCCAGACGATCCACGCGTGGGCTCGCCAAGATGGTTCCTGGGGGCGTCGCGGATCCTCGCGCTGCGATGGCCATCCTAGGCGTTCTGTTGGGCCCCACTATGCGAACCCTTGGTGCCAAGCTCGATACGCCGAGCCATATCCTGGTCGCCGCGGATGGTGATGATGGCCCGCGGTCCGGGGAGCTTCATGCATAGGAAGCCGTGATGAGGCACCGCTCCAAAGGAGTTGAGGATTGGACGTCCCAGGATAGCATTGTAGGGATATAAGATATCAACGACGTCGAAGGTGGCGTCTTCGCTCCGTACATTGTCATCCTGGCCGAAGGAGACCCGCAGGCATATCTGACCTAGCACCCTCAGGGGCTGACCTCTGAAACCCTGCAGGGGGATTCCCGAGGGGCCCAGATGACTCCAGGGGATCCCCATCTGGTCGAAGGCTGTTGCAAACAAGATATTTGCGGAACTGCCGCCGCCCATTAGAACGCGCCTGAGCATCGGCCTGGACAACGAGGGGATCTTGATGGGGGAACTCCACACCCTGAGCATCGGCGAGCATGAAAGTGACCTCGTGTTGTGCCCAATCTGGGGGTGCTTGCGTCGGGTACGCCGCCACGTGGTGTAGCCTCCTTGCGTAGGCCTTCCGCTGCCGCGCGGAGGCAAATTCCAACGAGGAGTCCCCGGAGATGACATTGATGACTCTGCGCTAGGCTCCCTCGGGAGCTTGCAGCTGCAAGAGGCCTTCTCGGGGTTGTTGTACATGAGCCTGAATCCACAGGGAGCCCTCCTGAGGCTGCGTCCCCCGATCCTAGTGCTGCATGGGGGCTTCCCAGGGTTGCTGAACGTGGGCCACGATGGGTGGACGCGCCTCCAGGTTCCTGTCCCTGGTGACGCTTTGCCGGAGTGCCGCGATAGAGATGCATGCGCGCGTGTCATGGGTGCCATGGCCGTGGACCTCGCACCACTGCCCGTAGCGCTGGTCATCATATTCCCCGCAGCCTCTATCATCGCGACCCCGACCGCGGCCGCGCCCCCGGCCTCGGCGTTCCCTTCCGCCGCGACCAGCGGAGGCGTTGTCCTCGGAGCCGCCCTCGATGTCGAAGACATAACGGGCTTTCCTCGACCTTTGCTGGCCGCGTTTAGACTTGTCGGCTGGCGACTCCTCGTGCTGGGTATCCTTGGGCTCGGAGGCATCCTTCGATGGCTTTTGCTTGCGCTTACATTTCGAGTCGTCCTTCGGCGGGTCTTCGTTTTTTGCCGAACCATCGGCCCGATTGGTGCCGGAGTCGTCCCCTTGTCTCCGCCGTGCGTCCTCTTCTGCCCTGGCGTACTCCTCCAGCTTGTCGAAGAGCTTTGTTACTATCTTGATAGGCTTCCGTGCGTTGTATTCGGCCATGGGGCCCGGACGAAGGCCCTGTATGGCTGCGTTGATGACGGTTGTTTCATTAACATCCTTGACCTGGCAGCGTACCTTCGCGAAGCGTTTGAAGTAGTCCCGGAGTTTCTCCGAAGGTTTTTGCTTCACTACGAAGAGCTGGTCTGCGTCGACCCGCTCAACATAGTTCCCTTGGAAGTTGTTGTAGAGGCGGTCGCGGATCTGCTCCCACGCGTAGATAGAGTTTTGCTCTATGGTGAAAAACCAGGAAAGCGCCACTCCTTGCAACGCGAGGGGGAGTCCCTTCGCCTTCGTGGTGTCGTCTCCACCAGCGGCTTCGATGGCGGTCTCGTACACGCGCACGAACTCCCGAGGGTCTGTGTCGCCTTTGTACGGTTCAATGACGCTGGGGAACTTGAAATCTTCTGGCCATGTCGCTTGTTGCAGGCTCGCCGAGAGCGGGGACTCCGGATCGACACGCCGCAGCGGCACGCGGCTGGACGTAGGGGCGTCACGGCAATCCGCTCTTTTCGGCGTGGGCTCTGGCGCGACCGCCGGTATGGCCTGCTGGCTCCGAGCCTCTTGCATGTCTCTGACGGCCCCAAGGAGATCCCCTAGCTCCCACTAGAATGCGTTGAGGGCTGCCAACAAGGCACCCTCCACCGCGGACGTAGTTGGTCTCACCGGCGCGCCTGGCGGTCGGGCAGGAGCAGCGGCAACCACCTCCTGAGCTGCCAGGTTGCCGATGGCGGTAGTTGAGTTACCTTCGGCCAGATGATCGGTATTGCCAGCAGTCGTTGCGGTGCATGCGATCGTAGCGGTGGTGGTGGGGTCGGTCGTTGTGGCAGCGGCGAGGTCGATCGTCGCGGCAGCGGCGGGGTCGGTTGTCGTGGCAACGGCGGCGGGGTCTGTCATCGCCGCGATGGTGGCAGGGTCGGTCGGCGTGCCGCGGATGTCGATGTTCGCAGTCGCGGCGCCCACGTCATCATCCGTGCCCGCGACAGCCGGCACCGAAGCCCGGGTGCTGACACGACGCCCCACCGCGGCCGCTTTCTTCTCCTTTGCCGCCGTCCCTCTTCGGACCTTGGGGCTTGCTCCTGTCGTCCCCATCCCCACAGACGGCGCCACCTGTTGTGGTTACAGACCAAACAGAGAAAGAGGTGTGTAGTAGTGGGGAGTTAGGTGAATAATGGCTTAGGGGCCTTCCCTATGACCAGCATCAGATATATATATATATATACACACACACACATGGGGAGTGCTTTTACAGTCATATCCTTACGTGCTTACATCTCCTTTGGGGGCATTTAGGTCATTACACATGTCCCATCTTGGGCCTTACAACCTACTAACAGGCCTGCTGGGCTTAGGTGGGGGCCATCCCTACAACAATGGGTTTTTTTAACATTTGTCACGTATCATAGCCTCTGGCCGTACCTTAATAGCTGTAACACGCATCATCTATCTTTGATCTCCACGAACCCTAACTCGAGCACGACTATCTCCTTTAGCATCCTTGACACTCTGGACCATGACTTTGAACCAAGCCATCTCTCGGTCCTCGCCGTAGACCACGATTGCCTTCGAGTTATCTTACACATGAAAAGACCAAAGCAACATCTTTTTTCAGCATAAGTTCTTTCCAACTTAACCAACATGTGTCCACACATGCTATACACCTCAAATAACATCAATAAACAACATTGTCAATTATTCATCATCATAAATATTCTAGACCAAGCCACATGGTCTAACAATCTTCCCCTTGATAAATACATTGACAACACCTCAAGATAACATGACTTTAAATAGATCTAAGTGAAGAACTGAAGCCGAAAAAAGCAATTTAAGCCACAAACCAGAAATTTCTCACAAAGTACACCAAAACTCTTCCAAATCTCTCCCTTTGGTAATGTAATCATCAAGACACAAAAGAAAGAAATAGCAATGTGAGAACTCACACCCAATGTGAGAAAAACACACTACGAAAACTTAAAAGATTATTTAAACTAATTGAATTGATATGTACAACATCATGCTCTTATAAAACTTGATAAGCATACATATATAACAAAACAGGCTAAAAAAAAGCTTGTAATGTGATTAAGCAAATTAATGTACATGGCAGACTTTCACAAAATAACCAGTCTAAAGATCTTACTAAAGAAGATAGCTATCTAAAAGTACAAATTTAAATCTAGATGCTAGAATTAAGAGCTAAGTGAGCCACAAGTGTCAAACTAAAGCACAAAGCTTGATATAAATTTACATAACTCAACACATAGCACTTCATTATTGACACTTAATTATAACCTATCTTAGTAAAGTATGTCCTAGACTGGAAGCCATCTACAATGGCCTCCTGAGGTTCAGCCCAAATTAATTTCAATACATTTATAGTAACTTTTTTGAGCCAGTTTGAATCATATTTCATTAATTGTAGCATCTCAACTTTAATTTTTTTATCATGCCAAGCTAAAAAGCTTAAGGTTTCATGATCTTGTTCATACAACTCCCCTAAATTCATGCCTAATGCAATAACAAGCCATCTCATGGGAAAGAATTATTGAGATGCGTACATAATTAGCAATTTGACCTCAATTTATAACATGTATTTCTATAGATGCTAAAAGTGATTCAAAAAGAAACTAGAATGGCTCAAACTTACACTTGACCTAGAATCAAGATTTAACAAGATATTTAAACATGACACATCTCAAGAAGCAATTACTCTAGTTAAAACATACCAAAGAATTCAACATGCCATGTTGTTTGTTCAAGTTCACAAAATTTAATAAATAGCTAATTATAGCCTTGTTAAGCTACACACGTAAAATTATGATCAAGAAAGCTCAAAATACACATCATAACTTGTTTCATGATTATTGGCTTAAATAATAATTCAAGTTCTCAAAAAAATAAAAACCAACTTTTAAAATGATATACAAAAGAACTCCACATCAGAATAATCCCATTGGATGACATACACCCAACTCACCCGCAAATGAATAAACCGGGAAATATCAAATGTCTTGAGAATATCATCAATCTGAAAATCAGACTCAACAAAGTATAGAATCACTCTTTTCCACATGGTCACTTAGAAAGTGAAATCTAATATCAATATTTTTAGTCATAGAATATTGCATTGGGTTTTTATCAATATTAATAGCGTTAGTGTTATCACAATAAAGTGAAACACTACTCAATTCTAACCCATAATCGTTGAGAATGAATTTATCATTAACATGCACTGTATCTTTAGCCATCATAGTACCTATTGAGGCATCTCCAAAAGTGATCAACTCATCACTGGATGCCTTAATGAGGGAGAAAAACCATCTTGAATCACCAGTCATGTGTCTGAAACAACCTGAATTCACTAGCTACATGTTCCCCTTTCTTGTCAGTTGTACCTACATCACATAAAACATCAGTGTCATAGTACTGGAGTTAGTGGAATAAGATCTAAAAATCTAGTACTGAGACACATGACGTGGAGGAACAGCAACAAAACTAGAACAAAAATCATATGCGCGTGCATGATCAGAACGCCAAAAAGAATGTGAATTATTTGAATTATATCCCAGTCCATCATGTGAAACAGATTTAAAGCCATCATAAAAGTTTTTTAAAAATCTAGCTTTTGCATTAGTTCTAGGAACAAAAGAGGTTGCATGTTTTTGTATTAAAATATTCAATTTTTCCTTCTTCTCTTTCTTAGCATGTCTAAAACAAAATTTATACAAGTTCTCATCTCTTCCATAGTAGGTGCAATGAAATTTAATATAATTAGAATTCTTTTGAGATGATAAGCTAGCACTTATAGCATTATGAGTCTCACCTTTTGTTTCAATTAGCCCACTTTTAATAACCTTAGCAACCTTAGGTAGATTATTCTTGGTATAATTAGCAGTATTAAACCTTAGACTAGTGTTCTTGACATTCAATTTTTGACTTGTCTAGCATTATATTTAAATTTTTCTTCCAAAAAATTTCTCTAAAGTGTCTTTAAGGTATTCATTTTCTTTAGCTAAAGTGGGACAAATTGTGCATTTAACCGGTTCATTCATAAGGTTCTTAGAATCACTAGACAGAGCCAATATATCTTGTTCAGAAATATCATTAAGTTGTCTAGTCACTGTTTCTATTTCTGTGTAAAGCTTAGAACAATTTGTGCAAGAAAGTGTCATGATTACGGAGAGATCGATACTCAGTTGCGATTTTGGCTGGTACAGATGTTGGGCTTTTAACGTGTACTACGTTTAACATGTAGACCCCGTCTTGAGAAAATACTCCGTTTAAAAGTTAGGTACTGTAATAGCTGCCAAAAGCCAGCCAGTTTGTGCCCTGCCGAACACCCCCTCTATTTTGTTGCAACGTTTATAAATGCTCTTGGCTTTGTCTCACTAAAGAAAGATTGATAGGACTCTCCACTCTTTTTTCACACCATATCAATTTATCAATAAAGAGTTGTTAATTATTCTTATGTTCATTGTGATTTTCGTGACTAATCTCAAATTTGCGTTTTTGCAGTGTTGTTGATCATTTGTTCGACAACACAACAAGCTAATTTACATCTTAAACCGTGTTAGCTAGCCAAATTTTTGTTAGGTAGTAAAGTACAAGCCAAATGATGCGAGCAATCAATAGTCAAAAGAGGTGTGGGCATGCGAGCAGTTAAAAGAGGTGTTGGTAGGGATGTGGAATTCTTCTTCCAATTGCCCTAATACCAGGGTGCTTATTTCAGTTGAAATAAGTTGATTTATAGTTTTTTATTATAGTTGATTTATTTTGTATTTTAACTGCTGGTATTTTTTTGGTATAATTATGGAATTATGAAGTTAGAAGCTAGAAGATGAAATTATAGAATAGTGAACTAGAAGTTAGAAGTTAGAAGCTGAAGCCAACACGAGCAGGCTGGCATTGTTGTTCGGAATTGCAGCAGTGGCTTTATTGCTGCTGGGTGCAGCAAAGCGTATGTTGGCCCTGCTTATGCTCTTTGAGTGGAGACTGGCATTTCGAGGTGGTGTTCTCGCAAGAAGGATGTTGGTCATTTTCTTTTCAACTTATGATTTATGATTTTCTCCAAATAAATAAACGGATCAGTTTTTTATCATCTTTTTGAAGTGACTTATCGGGACAATATTTTTGAAATGGCTCATCGGCTTATTAGCATCTGGTTCATTCGCACAAGCGTTCGTATTAGGGCCAAACGCAATCAGCTGTAGCAAAAAAACGCACCCATTATAATCGAATCTGATTGAAAGGAGTTAGTTGATTTGTGGAGCAGGCGTGATGACAGGCCATCCATTGCCCGCTTCCTAAAGGAAGCACAAGAGCTGGCTGTTTATTTTTTTGATTTCAGTCTTAGCGTTCAAGCATAGGGAGTCATCAGATTGTTGTGTGAAGTTTTGCTTGAATATTTTTTTGCCGATCATCCGGAAGCATGGATAAGTAACCTCCCTTCGTCAGGACTCTATTTTGTTGCAACATTTATAAAAGCTCTTGGCTTTCTCTCAATAAAAAAAAGATTTATACGACTCTTCTCTCATTTTTCACACAATATCAATCTATCAATAAAGACTTGTTAATTATTCTTATGTTCATTGTGACGTGTGATTAATCTCGAATTTACGTGTGTTGCAGTGTTATTGATCATTTGTTCGGCCACCCAAGTAGCTATTTACATCTTAAACTGTAACACCCCCCCGGCGGTTTTTGGAAACAAGGTCATCGTATGTCCTACAACAGCTCAAGAGATAGAAAGAGTATCATGCCTACTCACGAACATTTGAAATGGATTAATTAGATTAAAATAAGATCTAATGTTCAACATTAGAAATTTGAATGGGTGTCTAAGTCCAAAACTTAACTTACATACAGAAGAACTGAAGAAAACTCAATAGTAACGCTTGAGTGTAGTCGTAACCCTAATACGAAATCTTGAAGTATCTTTTCTTCTTCTGATCTCTGTTTTGGTGAAAATGAAGCAAGACTGAGTACAACCAACCAGGCTCAATAAGTCACATGGAGAAATACTATATAACTACTTGCTAGGATTATCAAGAGGTGTGGATATATTGGTTTTATTAATATATGTGTGGATGCAATTTTATTTGTAAACGTTTTTAAACACAAAAGAATAATAACTTCTTAATGAATTAGGGTTTAAAACTTGATTGCTAGATTTCAATATTTCTAAATCATTTCCAAATCTACTTATGCCTCGCTATTGGAATCACAAACACAGCTTTATTTATCGGAAGCATGGCATATTTGAATACCATTTATAAATGACTGCATAGTTGCACAACTTTCTTCACGAGATTTCTTAACCCCCGAGTTAACAAAACAAGGTTGTTCACTACTCATCTCTTTATATAGTCTCTACCCAAAAGAATATGGAAACAAACGTTAGGAATATGATGGCCTGATAGCGAGTGGAGCCTACAGTTGTTAAAGTATGGTTTTACCATTTCCATAGCACACTTCCTCACGCCAGCTGTTCCATTTTCTGGAAAAGTATATTATATTCTCTTTGTAGATATTCAATTGATTTGAGCAGCTACTACACCAGGTTTGACAAGTCCACGCTTTTAGTTGAGTGATTACTATTCTTTTTATTTCAACATAAGATTATAGTCCTTACTTTTCACCAAGGAACTTTTAAAACTCTATCGGCAAAATACCATGTCTGTTAATAGTATAAAATAGTGATTTCCTAGTCTACCATGATTATTTAAGTAATATATTTAGTATTACTAAGTCTTGTCAAGGTGAATATGGCTATCAAATTAAATTGGGCTTCTTCAGGTGGTAGAACATAACTAAGTATCATGTTATTCTAAGTTTTTAATTCATTATCTCAGCAACAAGCTTAGCATCACGTGATTTAAAATTACCATGATTAGAATCAACATTAGAACTACATGGCATTGCAAGAAAGTCATTACATGAAGATGATATGCTAGTTTTAGCAATTCTTACACTAGGCATATCATTTGAAATATCATTTGTAATTCCAATACTAGTACAAGTTTTGCTAGAATTTTCTTGGAGAAGTAAGTCATGAGCTTTCTTTAGCTCCTCACAAGAGTCTTTAAGAGAGAGATACTCTTTCTTTAAGATCTTGAATTTTGACTTTTCTTTTCTAATGTATTCTGTTGTAGGGGTGGCCCCCACCTAAACCCAGCAGGCCTGTTGGAAGCTTATAAAGACCAGAGTGGAGCATGTGTAATGACTAGGATACCCCTAATGGGGATAAACTGATGTAAGGACATAACTGTAAAAGCACTCCCCATATGAATATATATACGTTTGTATGGAGGAGGGGGGGCAGAACACTCCCACTCTCCACTACCATCTCTCTCTCTGTTTGGTCTGTAACCACAACAGTTGGCGCCGTCCGTGGGGAGGACAGGAGCAAGCCTGAAGATCGGAAAAGGATGGCACCGAAAAAAGCTTCATCGGCGGCGGCGAAGGGGAAGAAGACGGCTAGGTCGGAGCGGCGCGTGAGTACCAGGGCTTCGGCATCGGCTGTCGAGGGCGCGGACGTCGACGCTCACGCAACAACGACCGGCCCCGCCATCGCCGCTACAACGACCGACCCCGCCACCGGAGCTACGACGACCGACCCACCACCGGAGCTACGACGACTAACCCCGCTGTCGCGATGACTTCAACGCTCGCAGGCAGCACGGATCGGGTGGTGGAAGGTAGCCACGGCGGAACAACCGATGGCTCGGGACCTCGCGAAGCAATAGTCCCAGCACCGGCCCGTCCGCTGGTCATACCGGAGGCCCCAACCACACCTGCGGTAGAAAATGCCCTGGTGGCGGCCCTCAACACATTCCAGCGGGAGCTAGGAGACCTTCGCGGGGCTCTCCGGGACATGCAGGAGGCTCGAAGCCAACAGACCGAGCCAACGGCTGCACCGGAGCCTACGCCGGGAAAAGCAGACAGCCGCGACGCCCCCACATTCAGCCGCGTGCCGTCGCGACGCGTCGACCCGAAGTCCTCGCTCTCGACAGCACTACAGCAGGCGGCGTGGCCCGAAGACTTTAACTTCCCCAGTGTCATCGAGCCATAGAAAGGCGAGATGGACCCCCGCGAGTTCGTGCGCGTGTACGAAACAGCGATTGAAGCCGCAGGCAGAGACGACACAACGAAGGCGAAGGGGCTCCCCCTCGCGTTGCAAGGAGTGGCGCTTTCCTGGTTCTTCACCATCGAGCCAAACTCCATCCACGCGTGGGAGCAGATCCGCGACCGCCTCCACAACAACTTTCAAGGGAACTACGTCAAGCGCGTCGATGCGAACCAACTCTTTGCAGTGACGCAGAAACCTTCCGAGGGGCTCTGGGACTACTCCAAGCGCTTCGCGAAGGTGCGATGCCAAGTCAAGGACGTTAGCGAGGCGACCATCATTAACGCAGCTGTGCAGGCCCTTCGCTCGGGCCCCATGGCCGAGTACAACGCGCGGAAGCCAATCAAGACAGTCGCCAAGCTTTTCGACAAGATGGACGAGTACGCTCGGGCAGAGGAAGATGCGCGAAGACGCAGCTCTCCCACCTTCGACCTCGCCCAAGAGGAGCACCCCCACGCGGGGTGGGGACGGACGGTCATTCCTCGAAGCAAGGCGGCGACCGAGAGCCCCGGGGAGACCCTCCCTGAGGCGATGATACCGGGGTGCAAGAAGGCTCTTCAGGGAGCAAGCACAAACCTCGGCGTCACCAGCACAGGCCACAAAGGGCCCACCATGTCCTCGGCACCAAGGGTGCCCCTCCAGCACCCGACCCCGCCTCGCGGAGGGGAGACCGGGAATCCAAAGGCGAACTGCTCCACGACGAGCAACCTCGTGCGGAGCAAGAACTCTTGCATCACGGCAAGTGCTGCGAGGTGCACGGCTACGGCGATCACTACACGAAGACATGCACCGCAGTCATGGAGTTGCGGCGGGTGGTGGTCAAATCTCGGGCTTCGCCCCCCCTCGCATGGCGTTCGAGGGGTAGCCCCCCGCGAGTCTCCACAGGGGAAGGCAAGCGGCATTGCGCCGTTAACGTCATCACCAGAGGTTCCCTATCCGGAACCCCCGTAGAGCAGCCGCAATTATGGATGCCGCCCTGCAACATCACCTTCGACCTGAATGATGCCAGGGGTGTGGAGTACCCTCACCAAGACCCTCTGGTCATCCAGGCCCACATAGCACGTTGTGATGTCAGGCGCGTCCTTGTCGACGGGGGAAGCTCCGCGAATATTCTGTTTGCAGGGGCCCTCGACCGTATGGGAATCCCCCGTAGTCGGCTAGAGCAGCCAGGAGCTCCACTTCAAGGATCAGAGGTCAACCGCTGCAGGCTTTGGGGCACGTGTCCCTCCCGGTCACATTCCGCCAGGAGGGTAACAAGGGCAACATCCGGACCGAGCATGTCATCTTCGACATCGTGGATATCCCGCACCCATACAACGCTATATTGGGGCGGCCTGCCATCAACTCTTTCGAGGCGATCCCACACCACGCCTTTTTGTGTATGAAGCTCCCGGGCCCGGAGGGCGTCATCACCATCTTCGGCGACCCGGACCTGGCCAGGCGCGCTAAGGTCGGCAGCCAAGTCCCGCATCGCCCGGTGCACGCCCTCCCTGACGTGCTCGGCGAGGGGCCCTCCGCTCCTGGGTGGACGCCCAAGCGTCGGCCTGACGGCGGAGTCAAGAAGGTGCTGCTCCAAGCGGAGGGACAATTTGTGTCCATCGGCGAGGGGCTCCCTCCGGAGGTCGAGCGGGACTTACTCCAAGTGCTTCGGAGCAACACCGACATCTTCGCATGCTCACCAGAGGATATCAAGGGTGTGGACCGCGCGGTAATCGAGCATCGTCTAGCGGTCCGCCCCGATGCCAAGCCAGTCAAGCAAAAGCTTCACCGTATGTCCATGGATCAGCAGCAAGCGGCTAAGGTGGAGGTGGCGAAGCTTCTTCAGGCCGGGGTCATTCGCGAAGTCCACCACCCGGAGTGGCTCGCCAACCCCGTCTTGGTCAAAAAGGCCAGCGGAGCCTGGAGCATGTGCATCGACTTTACGGCACTCAACAAAGCGTGCCCGAAGGACAACTACCCCTGCCGCGCATCGATCAACTGGTCGACGCCACAGCCGGGTGCGAGCTAATGAGTTTCTTGGACGCCTATTCTGGGTACCATCAGGTGTACATGGCCGAAGACGACGAGGAGAAGACCAGTTTCATCACGCCAATTGGGACTTTCTGCTTCGTCCGAATGCCCTTCGGCTTGAAGAACGCGGGCGCTACCTTTACCCGTCTCGTCGCACTCGCCCTGGCTGCCCAGCTCGAGAGGAACGTGGAGGCCTACGTCGACGACATGGTAGTAAAAACCCGGCAGCTTGCTCTGCATGGCCGGGACCTCCAGGAGACCTTTGACAACTTAAGGAAAGCTGGCATCGAGCTCAACCCCGACAAATGCGTTTTCGGCGTGCAGGCGGGCAAACTCTTGGGCTTCCTCGTATCCGGGCGGGGCATCCAGGCAAATCCCGACAAGGTCAAAGCCATCTTGGGGATGGAGCCACCCAAGAAGACGAGGGAGGTCCAGAGGCTGGCGGGCCACATGCCAGCCCTAAGCCGCTTCCTATCTAGGGCGGCGGAGCGGGGCCTGCCATTCTTCAAGACACTCCGCGGGTGCGACGGCTTTCGTTGGGATAACGATTGCGCGGAGGCCTTCAATGAGCTCAAGAAACATCTGGCTAGTCTCCCCACTCTAGTCGCCCCCGCACCAGAGGCTCCCCTCCTGCTCTATCTAGCCGCGTCGGCTACAGCGGTCAGTGCCGTCCTCGTCCTGGAGGAAGGCGTGACGCAGCGGCCCATATACTTCATCTCCGAAGCCCTCCAAGGCGCCAAGACGAGGTACACAGAGCTTCAGAAGCTTGCCTATGCATTGGTCATGGCCTCCAGAAAGCTCCGACATTATTTCCTGGCCCACCCGATCACCGTACCTTCCTCCTTTCCCCTGGAGGAGATGTTACACAATAAGGAGTCCACGGGGCGCATTGGCAAGTGGGCTGCCGAACTCGCCCCGTTCTCCCTGACATATGCATCGCGGACGGCAATCAAATCTCAGGTCCTCGCCGACTTCCTCGCAGAATGGACCCCGCCGGCTCAGCCAGCTCAGAAGCGTGATGACCCGATCTGGACGCTGACCATTGATGGAGCCTACGGCGTCGCGGGTGCAGGCGTAGGAGCGGTGATCGTCATGCCCGAAGGGCAGCGCCTACTGTATTTGGCGCGCCTCGCTTTCCCAGCTACTAACAATACAACCGAGTATGAGGCGCTGCTCTTCGGCCTGACAAAGCTTAAGGCAGTCGGGGCGCGGCGGGTGCTTGTCCGCACGGACTCACGCTTGGTGGCGGGTCATGTCGACAAGTCCTATCAAGTCAAGGACCCAGAGCTGGCCAAGTACCTCGCGGCTGTTAGAGCAAGGGAAAGGCATTTCCTGGGCATAACCGTCAGGGCCATCCCTCGTGCGGAGAATGAGCAGGCTGACGCCCTCGCGAAGGCGGCCAGCCAGCAACTGCCACCCCCCGATGGGCGTTCTACGAAGTGTTGCCACAGGCGGCCATCGCACAAGACAACCGGGACGCGGCCCTCGTACACCACATCGTCTCGCAGGGTGACTGGCGGGAACCCATCTTCAACTTCCTGCAGGGCATCGCCGAGCCAGACGACCCTATCGAGCTCCGGTGTCTTCAGCACCGCGCCAGGTCCTTCCAGGTGTTCGAAGAAATACTTTACAAGAAAGGGGTGTGCGCACCGCTCCTGCGCTGCCTTTCCGCGGAAGAAGGGAGAAAGCTTCTCGAGGAGATCCACGCGGGTGCCTGTGGATCCCACCTGGCACCAAGGTCATTGGTCGGCAAGGCGTTCAGGCAGGGCCTTTACTGGCCAACGGCCATTGCCGACGCCCAGGACCTCGTGCGTCGGTGTCAGGGGTACCAGTGGATGGGGCGCATCATCCGCAGGCCTCCGACGAGCCTCAACCCTATTCCCTCAGTATGGCCACTGGCACGCTGGGGCATCGACATAGTGGGACCACTCCCCCGAGCCCCAAGGGATTTGCTGTTCATAGTGGTCGCACTGGAATATTTTTCCAGATGGCCGGAGGCAGTCACTCTGGCCAAGATAACTTCGGCGGCCATGCGGTGCTTCCTCTGGCAGAACATCATCTGCCACTTCGGCGTACCCCGGGAGCTCACCGTCGACAACGGGCTACAATTCGACGCCACCATGTTCAAGGAATTTTGTGAGGACATGGGCATCACGCTTCGGTTCGCTTCAGTGGGGCACCCCCAGTCTAATGGAGCGGTCGAGAGGGCGAACGGCGCCATCTCTGCCGCCGTCAAAAAGCATCTCGTCGGGATGCCAAGGGGCACGTGGCTGGGCGAGCTTCACAACGTCCTCTGGTCCCTCCACACGACAGTAACACGCCCGACGGGGTTCACGCCCTTCAAGCTCCTCTATGGCGACGAAGCAGTGATGCCCGAAGAAATCAAAGCTGGCTCGCAGAGGGTCCTCGTTCAAGCACCCGACGATGAGCGCTGCGTGTCCTTGGATCTCCTTGATGGGTACGGGCAAGTGCAACCCAACACGTCGACAAGTACGCAAGGCAAACAGTGCGCACTCGGGACCGTTCCGTATATCCATGGACATTCAAGCTCGGGGACCTCGTCCTCAGAGTGGCGCTCCATGCGGAGACTGCGGGCAAGCTGGACTCCAAGTGGGAAGGCCCCTACATCGTGATGGAAGCACTACAAAAGGGGGCGTACCGCCTCACCACGCTCGACGGGCAAACTCTCTGCCACACATGGAACGCGGACAGGTTGCGGTGATATTACGCCTAGGGATGACAGCAGCTATAGAGGCATCAGCCCTTTGTTGTACGATGCTCGCCCGCGCAAACGGGAGTTCAATAAAGTCAGCCATTCCCACAACTGTACCGCTGTCTATCCCAAATCCCCCCTCTAGTCTACGGACTCTAAATAAGACGTAGCGTCGAGGTTCGCCTCCGCACGCGCGAGTCTGCGGACTGTAAAGAAAGTCGTAGCGTCGAGGTTCGCCTCCGCACGCGCCAGTCCACGGACTCTAAATAAGACGTAGCGTCGAGGTCCGCCTCCGCACGCGAGAGTCTACGGACTATAAAGAAAGTCGTAGCGTCAAGGTCCGCCTCCACACGCGCCAGTCCACGGACTCTAAATAAGACGTAGCGTCGAGTCCGCCTCGCGCGCGAGAGTCTACGGACTATAAAGAAAGTCGTGGCGTCGAGTCGCCTCGCGCGCCGATCCACGGACTCTAAATAAGGCGTGGCGTCGAGTCGCCTCCGCACGCGAGTCTACGGACTATAAAGAAAGTCGTAGCGTCGAGTCGCCTCGCGACGCGCCGATCCACGGACTCTAAATAAGGCGTGGCGTCGAGTCCGCCTCGCCGCGAGAGTCTACGGACTATAAAGAAAGTCGTAGCGTCGAGGTTCGCCTCGCACGCGCCCGATCCACGGACTCTAAATAAGACATAGCGTCGAGTCGCCTCGCGCGAGTCTCGGACTATAAAGAAAGTCGTAGCGTCGAGTCGCCTCGCACGCGAGTCTACGGACTATAAAGAAAGTCGTGGCGTCGAGTCGCCTCGCGCGCGCCGATCCACGGACTCTAAATAAGGCGTGGCGTCGAGTGCGCCTCGCGCGCGAGAGTCTCGGACTATAAAGAAAGTCGTAGCATCGAGGTTCGCCTCCGCACACGCCGATCCACGGACTCTAAATAAGGCGTGGCGTCGAGTCGCCTCGCGCGCGAGTCTACGGACTATAAAGAAAGTCGCACCGTCGAGGTTCGCCTCGCGCGCGCCGATCCACGGACTCTAAATAAGGCGTAGCGTCGAGTCGCCTCCGCACGTGAAGTCTCTGAACTATAAAGAAAGTCGTAGCGTCGAGGTTCGCCTCCGCACGCGCCAGTCCACGGACTCTAAATAAGACGTAGCGTCGAGGTCCGCCTCCGCAGGCGCGAGTCTACGGACTATAAAGAAAGTTGTAGCGTCAAGGTCCGCCTCCGCACGTGCCAGTCCACGGACTCTAAATAAGACGTAGCGTTGAGGTCCGCCCCCGCACGCACTCTACGGAGTATAAAGAAGACGCAGCGGGGGGACGCCCCCGTGCGCACCAGTCTACGGACTCTAAATAAGGCATAGCGTCGAGGTTCGTCTCCGGACTATAAAGGAGGTTGTAGACGTCGATCCCACGCACTCTCCGGAGTATAAATGAGGCGCGGAGGTCCTTCCCGTGCACCCTGCGGAGTTAAAACAGGAAGCGGGCCCCAGACAACACAACACAGCATACAAGCAAACAAGTGGCGCCTCGATTCATTACAAAATATGGGGTTCAACGATTACAACGGCGAGCACACAGGTGCGAACCCCCCCTCTCCATATGACCAGCAGCCACCTAGCCTTCGCGCAGCGCCGAGGGGTCGTGGCCCCGGGGAACTTCCTCGAGCCAACGAAGGAAGTCCCCCTCCCCGCACAGCGTCTGCCGTATTGCGACCCTGGCCGCATCCTCCCCGACACGGCACCAAATCCGTCGGTGGAAGTTCTGGACGCCAGGCTCGGTGGAGCGGATAGCGTCTGGCAGCGCCCCCTGCCAACTAGGAAGATCTAGCTGCGGATTTGCCAGCTCGCGGGTGTGCCTACACCCACGAGTGTGAAGCATGCCAACAGCGAGGCACGCGCCAAGATAGCCGCAGTGCTCGCCGAAGGTCCTGGCGCTGCGGAGAGCAACGCCCGCCCCCTCCTTGATCAACCCGAGCGTCTCCGTCAAGTCCTCTGGCCCGTGGGTCAGGTCTGGCATGTCGACGCATAGACCACGGAGGGCCTGGTTCAGAGACTCCATTGCCTCCCACGCAGATGTGGACGCCTCGTCCAAGGCACGGGTCTTCTTAGCAAGAGCCTCCGCCAGCTGGGCTTTCTCCTCCTCTAAGGTGGAGATCTGCTGCAGGAAGGAGGCGCGTTCCTCCGTAGCGGTGTCTTTGGCTTCTTCGGCCTCAAGTCGGGTGGCCTCCACGACATCCCCCAGCGCGCGAAGTTCCTCATCCCTCGCCACGAGAGCATCATCCGCGGCGCGAAGGCTGGCTTCCAGTACCCTTCGCTCTCGGATGCGAGCCTCCTCTAAGGCTTCGCTGATCATTATTGTCTGCAAGTAGCAACAAGTTAGCAGGTGCCAAACGACATCTTAGCAAGCACGCATACTCACCCTTATCTCCGAGGCTCGCAGCGAAAGTGGCAGGACATCTCCCTCATACGCCAACAGCAGCCGTCGGTCGAGACCGCTGCTGGCACGCTCCGCGGCTGCGGTGAGGACACAACGGGCTCTGGCCCCGCCGCATCGGGGGCTACGGAGACTTCGCCCGCTTCAACGACGGCGGATGCGGGCGGCATACCCCGCACGGGGTCTGGGACTTCGCGCACTCTCCCGTTGCTCGATCCTTCACCACGCACGGGAGACCTCGTCTCGCCTGATGTCGACGGAATGAGCGAGAAAATCGGAGAGAGTTTCGTGAAGTCGCGTGAAGAAAAGGAGCTGCGCCTACCTTCCACACCCTCCGGTACGATAGGAGGTGGTGCATGTTCGGCCGTCGCTCATGGCGAGAAGGCCTCGGTGGACGGTTGAGAAGACCCTCCGACCGCGCCGGGCGCCACAACTCCAAGCATAGGGCCGGCTATATTGTACCGACCTTTTGAAGGCGGAGGGGAGTGGACTCGAGGACGTTTAGCCTGCGGCGCCACAGGCGATTCATCCGCGGCGCTAGCAGCCGCAGCCACCGTCGCGCCTCCCGTCTCCGCCAGCTCGGGCGCGCCCTCGGTAGCGGGCGCGATTGGCGCAGCGCCGCCAGTCGCAACATCCTCGCCGGCGGTGCTATCCCTCCTCGGGCTGGCGGGCTCGGCCAAGACCGCGCTCACAGGCTCGGTAGCATCGGTGGATGGCGCCGCCACCTTGGCCGGCTCCACGACTGGACGCGCCGACCGCAGAACGAGAGCGGCATTGCGAAGGCAAGGCCCCCGCCCGGCTCCCGCCGCCACGGCTCGGGGTCCCCGCCGGAGTCTCCTCCGGCATCACGCGTTCGGGTACGGTAGTACCCAAAGCCTCGCATGTGCGGTTTATCCGCCCCAGCTTGGCCGTTTTGGTTGTGGCTTCGCGAAGTTTATGCTCCTTGAGCGTGTACGGGCCGAGAAGCGCCGCAACCGCCTGTTCCGTGTCCTCTAGCCGGGTCACTACGAAGAAAATAGCAAGTCAGGCAGGGACCAAGTAGACGCAAGGCCAGCACGTTGGGTCACTTACAAGGAGCGGACGGCGGAAGTAGATGAGATACCGATGGGCTGACCCCGTCCTCGCGGGTGTCACCCTGTCCAACGTACTTCCGCTGGGATGAGAGTGGCGCCACCCCGTACATCGTGAACTCCTCCGCTAGGTTGCGCATGCTCATCCAACGAGCGATGCCGGCAAGACTCCGTAGCCTCTCCGCATCATCAACCTCCGCCTTCAGACTCAGCGAGCAGTTGAACGCGATCGGCCCACCTCGGCATTACAGGCCGCTCTTGTCGATCACGGTATAGTAGAACCACTACCGAGTCCAGCCAGACTCCCATTTTTCCACGGAGGGTGGCGCGGGGAACGGCGTCGTGCACGATGCCCGTAGCACAAAGTCCACGCTGCCGAAGTTGGACACCGCCCCTTCAATTTTCCTGGGTCGGCAGCAGGCGTCGTGCAGGGTGGCGAATAGGCTTGCACTGGGACGCCGCCCTTCCGTCCGCATCGCCCACGCATAGACAGCCAGGCGGATTATTGCGTTCGGAGTCAGCTGGGCTAACTCCAACCCGTAAGCCCGCAGGACTTCGCCCACAAACAACGTGGAGGGCATTCGGAGGCCAGCATCGAAGAATGCGACAAAAACAATCGCTTCCAATGCCCAGGGCTTCGGCTCTGTCTCATCGCGACGGGGTAGGCAAGCCCCGTCACGATCCTCGATCTTCTTCTCCCGCACCAGTCGCTGCAGCGTCTCCTCGGTCACGCGGCTCCTCCCCAACACGCGGGAGCAGCGGCCCCCCGAGTGCTCCCTGGCATCCCACCACCGATCAGCGCGTGAGCCCCCCCGCAGCACCAGCTCATACTCCCCAGAAGGGCGAGGCACCTCATCCCGGCTAGCCAAGGAACCACCGCTGGGATGACGGGAGGCGTCGTCATGGCTGGCCATTACTCTTTGCAATCACGACGAAAGAAGGAAGGGGGGGCGCAACTGGCGCTATCGTCAACACAGGAAAAAGCAGAGCGCAGCGACAGGCGAGAAAGAACGTCTCCACCTCAACGATGGCACCTTATAAAGCCCGCTTGCCTCCCCTGGGACAGACAGATTAAACCTGTAGCGTTTCGGCTACTCGCGATTTGGAAAGACGAACCGCCGGGACCTAGAGGAGCGCGCCGGGTAGGTGGCCGGACAGCGCACAACGCCAGCACGCCCTCAACACGCATCCCACTTCCCTGGGGAAGAGGCGAACGGCCACGGTCATGCAACCGCTCACGTCCCACGACGCACCAGTTGCGAGCCACCGCGTGTCCCACCCAGGCCAGGCGTCGGCGTGATTCAAGCCGCCATTAAAAGCGCACTACCAGACCGCAGGGTCACAGCAGCATCGGGGCGCGTCGACAACGAGGGCACAAGGCCTGCGTGCGCGGGACAGCGCGCGCGCCTCTACTTCGGCTTGGGCGCCAGCTCCACTGCCACCCGTTCGAAGGGTAGGGGACGGAGCGCGCGCGCCTCTGCTTCGACTTGGGCGCCAACTCCGCTGCCACCCCTTCGAAGGGCAAGGGACGGAGCGCGCGCGCCTCTGCTTCGACTTGGGCGCTAGCTCCGCTGCCACCCGTTCGAAGGGTAGGGGATGGAGCATGCGCGCCTCGCCCGGCAGGAGCCAGCTCGCGCCACCCGTTCGAAGGGTAGGGGCGGAGCGCGCGTGCCTCTGCTGGCAGGCGCCAGCTCGCCGCCACCGGTTCGGCGGTAGGGGCGGAGCGCGCGCCTCTGCCGGCAGGCGCCAGGCTCGCGCCACCGTTCGAAGGTAGGGGCGGAGCGCGCGCCTGCTGCCCGGCAGGCGCGGCTCGCGCCACCTGTTGAGCGGTAGGGGCGGAGCGCGCGCCTGCCGACTTGGCGGCAGCTCGCGCCACCCGTTCGAAGGGTAGGGGCGGAGCGCGCGCCTCTGCCGGCAGGCGCCAGCTCGCTACCACCGTTCGAAGGGCAGGGGCGGAGCGCGCGCCTCTGCCGACTTGGGCGCTAACCGGCGCCACCCGTTCGAAGGGTAGGGGACGAAGCGCGTGCGCCTACGTTGGATGCGTCGCACATCAAGGCTCCGCAAGTTAGCAAGTGTTCACAGGCCGCAGGGACGGAGGGGGCCAAAGGACTCAACAACATGGCTTCGGCCCTGTGAAGTCCTTCACCATGAGAGGCTCCTATTGTAGGGGTGGCCCCCACCTAAACCCAGCAGGCCTGTTAGAAGCTTATAAAGACCAGAGTGGAGCATGTGTAATGACTATGATACCCCTAATGGGGATAAACTGATGTAAGGGCATAACTGTAAAAGCACTCCCCATATGAATATATATACGTTTGTATGGAGGAGGGGGGTAGAACACTCCCACTCTCCACTACCATCTCTCTCTCTCTCTGTTTGGTCTGTAACCACAACATATTCATTTAGTTCTTCTAACATTCCATAAGCTCATAATAAGAAGGTTCATCATCATCAAGGGTTTTTACCGTTTCTCCTTTTGCCATGAGGCATGTAAGAGTTGAGAAGAGGGATGGAGCCTCTTTCTTGGTGATTCCAACAAGTCCCTTCTTAGGGGACTCATCCTCATCATAATCGGAGTCGGAGTCGGTGTACTCCTCATCAGAGTCTCGCTCTTCAATATGGGCTTCATTCTTGCCATCCTTCTAAAGCTTCTTGAAAAGCTTTTTCTTGTCATTGAAGTCCTTCTTCTTAAATGAGTTGCCCTTGTCATCCTTCTTCGTTGGTCATTGAGAGGAAATGTGCCCCTTCTCATCACACTTATAGCAATGAATGTTGCTATAACGCATGTTGTCGTTGTAGGAGTGCCCTTTCTTACCCTTCTCGTGACTAGTGCTTCAAAATGAGCGCTTCTTCATGAACTTCTTCATTTTTCTCACAAGGAGGGCCAATTTCTCCTCGGAGTCCCCTTCATCATCCTCGGACTCATCGCTTGATACCACCTTGGCCTTGAAAGCGGTAATCTTCTTGCCCTTGGAAGAGGATTGCTCCAAAGCTCCTCTTTATCTTTTTTTACAACTCGTTGGTGATGAGGTTTTCCAGGAGTTGTGTTGGCATCATTCTTATCAACTCGGGAGAGTTGAGCTCACCAACATCTCGTACTTCTCTGGCAACACCCTAAGCATCTTTCTTATAATATCAACATCCGTTAGTGATGTGCCAAGTCCCTTGAGCTCATTCACAATGTTGTTGAGGCGAGAATACATTTCATTTATATCCTCATGAGGTAACATTGTGAATATCTCATATTTGATCCAAAGCCTATGTAATTTGACTTCTTTAACCGTGAATTTTCCCACATGGATTTTTGAGATGGTGGTCTAAATATTGTGAGCGGTTTTCAAATTGCTCATTCTATTGAACTCATCTCCATTTAAAGCACCAAAAAGACCATTCATAGCTTGAGCATCTAAATAAGCATTACATCCCTATTGTTCTGTGGGATGTAGTGGATCAAGAGGCATGACGTAACCCTCATTTACAATTTTTCATATGCTCGGACTCATAGCCTTAAGATATATAGACATTCTAATTTTTCAATAAGAATAATTTGAGCCATCAAAAAGTGGTGCATTTCCTATAGCAATCCAATCTCTAGCCATCCTTTTTATCTATAGATGGTTAAGTCTAATAAATGAAAGACCAAGCACTGATACCACTTGTACGATCAAGGATAACAGACTAGAAGGGGGTGAATAGGAGGTTCTAAAAATCCTTGCCATCTAAAACTAATTACCACAATTTATAGCTAGGCAAGATTTCAATGCAATTCAAACTTACACAATTCTTGTATAGTTAAGGCACCAAAAGTTCAAGTCTCTACAAATATATCTCTAGCATAAATAAATATGACAAACACAATGATCACAATATGCTAGAAATACAAGTGCAAGAAGGATAGACAAAGAAGTAACAAGTTGACACATGATGTTTTACCGTGGTGTTCGAAAACTTGCCGGTTCCCCTAATCCATATTGAGGAAAGCCCAAGCAAATTGGACTAGCTCCATGAATTAAGCCTCAACTCCTCAATCCACTAGTCAGCGCTGGGCCACTTCACAATCTTCTTGAAGTGGTCACCTCACAATCGCCCCCCAAGCCATCTAGGTGCTGGCAAGCACCAAAAGTAATAGACCAAAGCTTTGCTTGACAGCAATCAAGTGCCAAGGATCAATCTAAGAATGAATGCATTTGATTTTGGCTCAACAACCTCAAATGAATATTTAAAGTGTAAATGAGGTGTGGAGTGAATGCTCTATGCTCAAGGATGTTGAAATGAAATGTCTAGCCCTGTCCTTGAGAAGGTGGAGTAGTATTTATACCCCTACCAACCAAATCTAGCCATTAAAAGGCAATCCCTAAAATAATCTGGGAGAGTGAAAGTACCGCAGTACAATCTCTGGTACTACCGCAGCTGCTCTGATGCAACAGTAACAACTATTTTAGAGCTTCTGAACTAGCCGTTAAAATACGACACGGTACAACTGCCGTTGGAATTGCAGTAGTTCCGGTCGTCGGTGGTTCCAAAAATCGGCATGGTACTTTCATTTGTCTCAGAGGCCAAAGGTTGGCGCTCTCTGAAAAAATGTACCACCCGGTTTTTCGAAGCTTCCATGTTCAAGTAGTTCCGCTGAAGAGATGCAATCCTTCTGCTCTGCGGTAGTTCCACAGTTAAAACTTCGGTATTTCCATTTTTCGGAGAAACAAATTAATTCCAAGCATGCTCTCTAGAAAAAACATGCTGCTAATTTTATTTGAACTTCTGGGTTGTGGAAGTACAGCTGATTACATGCCAGTACTTTTGATATTCTTGACAGTGCATAGTTAGTTATCAATTTGAATTTAAGTGCTTGCATGATCCTAAATTGATCCAAATGGCACAAAAACATGCAGTCAAGCTATTAGCGTTGATGACACTTAATAGTATGGAATTTAACCTAGAATCCGATCTTCCATCCTTTCTCCTAAGATTGGTAAAATAAAAAAAAGGGATCCTAGACTATTTATAGCTTTGTCTAGAACCATCTTGATCATCATGTTGATCCTTTGCATGCATCTCACAATCGTCATTGGGACTAAACCTTTCAAACAGTAGGACCAAAATGGCAACAGAGGGGGTGAATGGTGCCTTCAAACCTCCCAAGTATTCACACAATCTTCTTCTCCAGTAGCTATAGAAGCTATGAAGTGAGAAGATGAATGCTCACTGGAAATTGTCAGTTGGACTGACAATCAGAGCACAAGAGAAAGTCTCGGTCGCAAAGAGAAGCACAGAGAGCACACGGCCGAGAAGAAGCACTGACGAGAACTCAAGCTTGACTAGCAGTCGATATCTCACTGTGGTCGGTTGACTCTCTGCTGTGGTCGGAATGACCGAACCTAGTTCTAGAGCAATCAAGATTCAGCAGCAAGAGTAGACCGACAAAAACGGTGAACAGAAAATACTGCATGATCGAGCAGAATAATGCGGTCGAACAAAGAATAGAGAGCCTGGAAAAGGTGCACGACCTCAAGCAGAGATTCCTCCGACCACTCGTTGCACTCGGGAATGACCTGGCCAATTGGCCTTGAGAAGGAATCCCAGTTTAGAGCACCTCAAAAACCCACACTAACAGAAGCAAAATAATCTCGACCAGTACTACAGTCTACCAAGAATCCATGATCGAAAGCTAAACAGAGGAATGTCTCAAGGCACACGACCACTTTTCTAAACTTGATCGAACCTTCTACTCTCGGAAAGAACCTGACCAAATGGTCTTGAGTATGATTTCCAATTCAGAGCAAGAGAGAATCGATGCTACTAGAGCCAAGACCACTACTCACTGCAAGAGAAGGCAGAGCCAACCAAAGAATAAGAAAAAACAAGCACAGGAGATAAATAGAGAAAGCACAGATAGAGCAATCAACACATCACACAAAGACAGAGCTTGAAACAAAGGCAGAGACATGTATGATTGATCATGGAGGTTTCTACAGCCACTCCAACTGGGAGATACACGAGCACACTTGCTCCATCCCGAGAACGCACACAAAAATAAACAGAGAAGAACAAGCAACTCGAGAACCGAATCTTGCCGAGCACCCGAGCTCTACCCTCACTATTTATAGCCTTCTGCTACCAGGGGGAGAACCCATTAACCCCAACTAACACCGGGTTTTACCACACACCTTTACCCATTAGCTCCAGTGCTTTGCCTGCTAACACCAATAGACTCAACACTTTTTCAGAATCAGCTTCCCTTTTTCAGGCTTTGCGCATTTTCACCAAAATACCATCCCACTGCCTTCCCGGAAGCTTCCTCATGCTACGCCTTGCTGTCCAAGGTTACAACCACCTCGCAAGACTAGGTCTCCTTCGGCCTCACCCTGTCGTTCTGGACCCCGACACCGCCCGTGTCTTGTCTCGACAATCCCAGCCTCGCTAGACCTACCTCAAGATCCTGCAACCATCACAAACAACAAAACTTCACATAGCACAGCACTAGACAAGGGTAACATCCATTTGCATCGAAAAAGATAACTCAAACCACACTCCACAAAGTCGTACACCCATTACGACCGGTCAAAATCACCTAAACATTAATGCACAAGACCTATGACCGCTCTCCAGGTCAAGAGGACCAGCCCAGGAGTTGATACGACCGATTCCCAGGAGAATCAACCGCCTCAAGAAGCCATACAACTAGTTTCCATGCGTTACGACCGCTTCGGAAGACTACCGACCGCTCCCGAGAACATCCGACCACAAACTGGCCAAGTCCGACCACAAACGACCGCAACCGACCGCGTTACGACAACGTCCGACCGAGCCACGACCTCGTTCGATCGCCTTGTAGCGTGGTCGTAGTCTGCCGACTTCCCACGTGGTCATAAGTGTCAGTGTTGACTACCGACTGCAGTGCTCGTGGCTTTGACTTACGACTTTCGACCACCCCAGTAAACGCCATAACGTGGTCGTAAACTGTCCTGATGGCCTTTGACCATGCCCAAAGTAGTCGTAAACCTCTCGGAGACCTACGATCACGGCCAAACATGGTCGTAAGCTTTGCTGTTGCCTTTCGACCACGGTCTAAGTGGTCGTAAACCACCCTAGTGACCTACGACCACGCCCAATGTGATTGTAAGGTCTTCCGACCGCTCAAACAGGGCTATGACTTCGCAGAAAACACCCAAAACAAACTCAATCTTTCCAAACCAAATGTCAATTACTCATCACAAATATGTGGTCACCTCCACTTGGTCTCTCAATCTCCCCCCTGATGAGTATATTGACAAACAATGAAAAAGCATAAAGTTGAGTTTGATTTTTTTTTGTTTTAGCCGTGAAAGTCACACATGATCTGAAACAAGATAACAGAGGGAATAATGACCATGTTGACAAAAAGAGCAATTAACAGAAAGAACAATTTTTCCTCAAAAGCTCCAAAAAAATCCCCTTTTTATGCCTTTTTCTCCATTATTCTCCCCCTTTTGGCAATAAAATCATCAAGATGCGAGGAAGAAAATGGAGCATGACTGGATTAAAATGACTGTAGTTTATTCATTTTGAGCATGATGAGCCATGAAGATTATCCAAAATGACCTTTAAGTATTACACCAAGCCATAATACAAAAGAATGCTATCTAGATCATGACTAAACATGTAAAGATAAGTCAAACCAAATAAGTCATAATCTGAAAATTAGTCGAATTGCTTAGCATGTCAAGTCAACCATGATTATAGTCTAGCTAAAGGTATCCAAAGATGATGCAGGCCATGTCAATAATCTAAGTGAAACCAAGAAGCTAGTATTGAATCAATTTAGAGTGCTACAAGTTCAAGAATGAATCACTTGTTCAAGTACTTGGTTGTTGTGAGTAATTAAGCAAATTGAGCACATTTGACATGAATTTTCTTTTAGAACTCATGGTTGTTTCCAACCAAACTTTTAGTCATGTGCTAGATCTCAAGCCTTATGCGACCACTCCAAGCAATAAGCTTAAGAAGATGATCTTGGTCATCCAAAACTCCCCCTGAGTTCATGCCTAGTTCAATGGCAAGCAGTCTCATGAGAAAGAATTGGTGAGATCAGTTTTTTCGCACATCATTGGATACCTTTAGCTACACTTTGATCTTGCATGGCCTGACATGTTAAGAAATTCATCTAAATTTCAGATTGTTACTTATGTGGCTTGGCTTGATTATGCATATTTCGTTATGATCTTGATAGCATTCATTTGAGTCATGGCTTGGTGTACTACTAAATGGTCAATTTGGATAATCTTCATGGCTCTAGTTGCTTAGCATTGAATAAAATTTCGTCTACATCATGATTCCTTTTCCTCCAAGTAACTTGATGACTTTATTGCCAAAAGGGGGAGAATAGTTGAGAAAAAGCCACATTTTGGGAGTTTTGGGAGCTTTGAGGAATACTTGCTCTTTCTTTTGCTCCTTGTGTCATCTTGGTCATTTGCATCACTTTCTTTGTTTGGACCAAGGTTGACTTGTAAACAAACTCAATTCTTATGCTTTTTCGGTGTTTGTCAATATACTCATCAAGGGGGAGATTGAGAGATCATGTGGAGGTATCCCCATGTTGGTGATGAGTAATTGACGGTGGTTTTAGTGAGGTTGAGTTTGTTTCGGGTATTCTAGGGTTGAGTACCTTTACTTGTGCTAATACGGTTTATGCTGTTTCGTGCGGTGCTATGTGACGGTTTGCTTGTCTGTGTGACTGCAGGACTTCGGAGCTAGGTCATGGTGAGGCGAGGAGGACCGGGACTAGACACAGGAGGTGTTGAGGTCCAGACGGTCGGTGATGCCGAAGATGATCGAGGCTGGTGAGGTGGTTGCGAGTCGGGAGACGAGGAACCGGAGCGGGAGCTACCGGTGACGGACACGACGGGCGACGACGGGAGAACCGGGACTAGGCTCAGGGAGGAGTCGGAGGTCCAGAACGGTTGGATGTCGGTTGCGGTCGTGCGTGGCCACGGACCGGACTAGGCTCAGGGAGGAGTCGAGGTCCAGGCGGTCAAGGTACCGGACGCGGGAAGCTTCCGGGAAGGTGCTTGAGGGGCAAATTGGACATTTGACCCAAGCAATGAGGTGGAGGGCTGGTTCTTTCCCTCCAAAAGAGTGTTTGACTTTTTTGCCTCATGGGGTTGTGAGGTGATGGAGTGGAGTGTGTATGCCACTTCTTGATTTGCTAATTTGGGGTGAGTCCTTGGCCTTCAAATGGAGAGGAGAGGGCAGTAGCAAATCATACACTCAGGCATTCAGGCATTCTTGTGAACTCATTGCTATAGAGAGTGTGGTCACGAGTGGAAACAAGAAATGGAGTGAGTCTGTAGCTTGCTTGAGTTTAAGCAGTAGGAGAGGACTGAACTACTGTGTGTGTTCTCAAGCATGTAGTGAAATCCCATGTAAACTTTCCTCTGTAAGCATCCATGGGGATGTGGAACACTACTTGTAATCATTCATCTCCATTCCAATGAATCCATTTGAGTTTTCTCCCGTTCCAGTTCATTCTCAGTGTTTCTGATACTCTCTGCATGATTTCTTCACTTGGTGTTTTGAGCTGATTTCTTGAGTAAGAGGAAGCAAGATGAATTACTCTGTGATGGGATGATATTTCTAGACCACTTGGTCAGCTTGTTCCCTAGAGTTAATTAAAGAAAAATCAAAGATTCCATTTTGCTTATTTGCTCTGTTTTGCAATTCTAGGGTTTCGTTGACAGGGGAGTTTGGAATCTTTTGATTGCCTTGAGGAAATAACTCAAGATTCTTGCTGGGATGCTCTTAGATTGTTGCTAACTCAATTGCAAAATCTCATATGCAAAGGACCTACGAATCTTGAGTATTCTGGATTTTTGAGTTATCTCTGTTCAAGTTCTTGAAGTTCTAGGGTTTTGGTGCAAATCCTGTTTCCCTTGTTGAGATGGCTTGATATTTGGCATGGAGGGTCCAGATGCTATCTTATAGCTATTCTCAAAGTTTCATGGCCAAAGGATCAACGGTTTGAAAGCAATTTGATTTTTGAGTTAGCTCTGGTAAAAGTTTCAGATTTTTCCATAATCTGAAATTCTTGTCGTTTGATTTGATTTCGTTGTTCCCTAGAGCCTCCTCTCTATTTGGAATATAGTCTTAGTTCTCAGGATCAAAAAGAATGGAGGAAATCGGCCCTATTTTGTGCTTTTCGAAGATCTGAATTTAGTGCTCAAAGTTCTGAAAATTCAGGTGCACTCGGGCTGCTGGGAACAGGGGGCGGTCTGATCGGCCCCCCTAGGCGGTCTGACCGGCGGCACCAGACCGGTCTGACCGGCCGAGCCATGGCGGTCAGACCGGCCAGGGGCGGTCAAACCGGCCTGACCATGGCGGTCTGACCGGCCCTAGGGTTTTGGAGGCTTTGCATTTTCTGGTTTTTAGGTCTTGTCCTCCAGGTGATTGTCTGTTAATTATCTTGGTCTCTTGCTCTTAGTGCTTCTTCTATAAGGACTTGGTCTCGCGTCAATTTCATCTTCATAGCTCTCATTAGCTATTGGAGAGAATCCTTTTGTGAGAGCCCTTGCGTGCTTGACTCAGTTTCTCTCAAGTTCTTTGCACTCTCTTTTAACTCTGTAGCTACTGGAGTATCTTCTCTTTCGTGAGTATTTGTGAGGGGTCGAGAATTTGAAATCGACATTCACCCCCCCCCCTCTGTCGCCATTTCGGTCCAACAATTGGTATCAGAGCCGGTTAGCTCTTCTCAATAGATCTTAACCGGTCTCAAGAGCCATGGCGACGGACAAGTATTCCACCAAGCCTCCGATCTTTGATGGCATGGATTATCCGTTCTGGAAAAGCCGGATGGAGACTTACATCCAGGCTCAAGGATATGCCATCTGGCGAAAGGTGAAGGTGCGATTTGTTGTTCCTGCCGATGAGAACATCAATGCCGGGAACATGGCTAATGTTGAGGCGAATGCAAAGGCAAGGAACATTATCATCCAGGGTTTGAGTCGTAGCGAGTTTGACCGCATATCTCATCTTTCGTCCGCCTTCGATATTTGGGAGACTCTCGATGCTTACCATGAGGGCACCTCCCAGATTAAGACGGTGCGACAGGACCAGTTCAAGCGGGACTATAACAAGTTCGAGATGCTTGCTGGTGAGTCTTTGGATGAGTGTTTTGCGCGTTTTCACAAGATCTTGAGCAATCTCCGAGCGGTCGGTCTCACATACCCCGACTCGGACAACGCTCGTCAGATGCTTGCTGCGCTCGACCTTCGTGTTTGGGAGATGAAAGTGACGACCATCAAGGACACCACGGACCTCTCAACTTTGACTCTTGATGCGCTGTACTCACGTCTCAAGACTAACGAGATTGACATTGTCTCTCGCAAGTCGAAGTCACAGTCGATGGCTCTAGTCACTGATCCCAGTTCAGCTTATGGGTCTTCTTCTGATTCGCTTTGTGGTTTCTCCCTCGCTGCTCTCTGTGACGTAACTGATGATCTGTTAGAGCAGCTTGAGGATGAGCAACTGGCCCTCCTAGCTCGGAAGTTTTCCCATGCTTACAAGAGGAGGAGGGACAGAAAGAGACAAGGACCCGTGATTTGCTTCGAGTGTGGTGGCCCCAACCACATTCGGGCAAAATGCCCCAAGTTGGAGGGCAAGAACGACTCCGGCGGTTCGAGCAAGAACGTCTACACTGACAAGAACCGCTTCAAGAAGCACCCGAGCAAAGAGAAGAAGTTCCGCAACCTTGGCAAAGCCAAGAAGCTCTTTCATCGCGTCCTCACCGCCTTCGACGACCTCGATCTCAGCGAGGTGGAGGGGTGGAGTGACGACGATGGGAAGGACGAGCAAGATCCCAAGGATGGCGAGGACTTCAGCGGCATGTGCTTCATGGCCCTTGAGGGCGAACTGAGCGACAGCGAGCTGTACTCCGACTCGGACGAGGTATGCCCTTCCTACGACCAGCTCAATCAAGCTTTCCTTAAGCTAGGTGGTTTTCATGCTAGAGCTAGGGCTAGGTGTACTGAGTTAGAGAAGGAAGTAGATAGATTATCACTAGAGATTATTGCTCTTACATCTGATCCTCCTAGTGATGATTGTGATACATGCTCTGCTTTGTTGGTTGATTTGGAGAAGCTAAGGACCTCGCATGATAGTGTGTCCTCTGAGCTTGATGCTGTTAAGGTGAAGAATGATAGTCTGCTTGCTGAGTTAGAGTTGAGTAGGATGGCTGTTACCCTACTTACTACTGATGAGACTACTTCTCCCACCTCATGTGAGGATAAGGACATTGTTGCTAGAGGACCTTATGCCATGCTTCTTGATCTGCCCGAGTCTTGTAAAAATTGCAATAATTTGAAAATGAACCTAAAACGGGCAGATCATAAGATATCTGAGTTGTATTCTTGGCTGCTTGAGCCAACTGCTTCATGTTCAAACTGTCCTAAATTAACTGCTGAACTTGAATCTGTTTCCAAGCAGTTTCAAGAAACGATTGACACTAATAAGAAAATGGCTCAGTTTGCGACTAAGGACCCTGTTAGCTCACCATGCATTAGTTGTGATAAACTAAAACTTGAACTCGTTGCTTTGAATGAAAAATGCGTGAAGCTAACTAAGGATCAACTAGTGAAGCCATCAACTGATTGTGATGTGATTGTTGGTGTGGGGGAGAAGCCCCAGGGTAAGGTAGAGACGCCTAGCGACGTGAGCCAACCTGCTAGTAGTAGGACTGTCCCATCAGAGTCGGCTGTGCGTGCACAAGCCATTCTTTCCTCTACTGTTGGTTCTTCTTCTGCTCCCTTACCCTCTGCTGTTCCTTCTTCTCCCTGCTCTTCTTGCACCTCTCTCTTTCGGGAGTGTCAGTACCTTATGAACACTCTCGAGAGATTTGTAGGCGGCAAGAAGAAGCTCAATCTTATTCTAGACCAATCTAAAATCTGCAGATTTAATCAGGGTCTAGGATATGATTTCTATGAGGACATAAGGAAGCATCCTCCTGCTATTCTCATACCCATAGTAGGAGGTGTGATCGAGGTTGAGCCCAGGTCTGATGAGGTCAAATTCAAATCAGCGGGCTTTGTCCAAGGGATATCTGACAGCAAGGTGATTCCACCTGCTGCTTCGGCCACTTAGAAGCCGAAGCCTTCTCGTGCTACTTCCACCTCTCAGAAGGTGAAGTATCACTGCACCTTCTGTCAGAAGGATGGACATACGGTCGATCGATGCTTCAGGCGCGCCAAGATTGCGCGTAGAGACCGTGCTGAGGCACTTAGGTGTATTCAGGGTCAGCCCCAGACCCTGAGTGCACCTAGGACTAGCACGAGGTCTAGGCTATCTGTTGTTGATGGGTTTGGGCAGCATCGAGGACTTGGTTTTTCGGAGTCTTCTGGTTTTCGTCCTCTTGCTGCTCTTGATCGTGACTTCCGCCGTCCTGAGGGTACATCTCGTTTCCCCCGTCGAGACAGCTACCCGCGGCATGATCAGCGTGTTGTTGGTTCTCCGACTTGCTTCCCCGTAGCAGTCGGACCCAACAACAGCTTCAGGTCTGCTCCTGGACCATCTGCTTCTTTGAGTCACAGAGAGAGTAGGGTAGATAGAGGTCAGTCGTGCTTGACTACTTCATCTGCTCGACGTGTTGTTCAGTATTGGGTGCCAAAATCACTCTTGATTTACCCAGTACTGAGACTTTACTCTCTGCTTGACTCAGGTTCGCCGGGCTAGGAAGGGAGAGGTTTGGCTTGTAGACTCCGGGTGTTCACGACACATGACCGGAGACTCCCGTTGGTTCTCTTCCCTAGCCCGTGCTCCAGGTGATGAGACGATCACCTTCGGAGATGCTTCATCTGGGCGCGTCATCGCCAAAGGTACTGTGAGGGTTAATGATTCATTTCTTTTGAGAGATGTTGCTTTGGTTAGTAAGCTGCAGTATAATTTGCTTCCGGTTTCTCAGCTTACCGATGACGGTTATGAGGTGAGCTTCAAGAAAAACTATTGCAAAATTCTTGATTCTTCGGGCAGTCTGGTTTGCAGGATTTCACGTTATGGGAGGATTTTTCGTTCTGATTTTGTTGAATCTTCTGGTGATCCTCTCAGGAGACTTGGTCATATTGGATTTGACCATTTGACCTGAGTTAGCAGCCACGATCTCATTCGTGGTCTACCGAAACTCAAGATGGTTAAAGATCTGGTTTGTGCTCCATGCCGGCACGGCAAGATGGTTGCTGCTTCACATCCTCCGGTCACTATAACCATGACCGATGCACCGGGACAGCTGCTCCATATGGACACTGTTGGACCAGCTCGAGTGCAGTCAGCCGGAGGGAAGTGGTATGTCCTCGTCGTAGTCGATGACTTCTCGAGGTATTCTTGGGTGTTTTTCTTGGCTTCGAAGGATGAGACGTATACCCATTTTCAGGGTTTGTTTAGTAGGCTTTCTGTTGAGCTCCCGGGTGCCTTACGAGCGATCCGCAGTGACAATGGCACAGAGTTCAAGAATTCCTACTTTGAGAGGTTTTGCGATGAGACCGGTGTAGAGCACCAGTTCTCTTCTCCATACGTCCCTCAGCAGAATGGCGTTGTGGAGAGGAAGAACCGTACCCTGGTTGAGATGGCCAGGACGATGCTTGATGAGTACTCTACACCGAGGAAGTTTTGGGCTGAGGCTATAGCCACCGCGTGCCATGTTTCAAATCGAGTTTTTCTCAGGGCACACTTGCATCGCACTTCTTATGAGTTGAGATATGGGCGAAAGCCCAGCGTCTCACATTTTCGTGTGTTTGGATGCAAGTGCTTTATCTTGAAGTCCGGGAACCTAGATAAGTTCGAGTCACGTTCTTGTGATGGGATCTTTCTAGGTTACTCGCCTTCTTCGCGGGCTTATAGGGTCTGGAACTGCGAGTCTAGCAAAATGGTAGAGACCTGTGAGGTGACTTTCGACGAGGCCAGTCCGGGGACTAGGCCTGATATCTCAGGTTCTTTAGAGCAGTCCGAGACCATCTTCGTGGATGATGAGGACGATGGAGATGAGGGTTGTCTACCCGATCCAGTTCCTCATCTTCCACCCCCTGAGGTGCCTTCTTCCACCGCACCTCGGGGAGATCAGCCCATGCCTTCTGTTTCCTCTGGAGCTAGTGGCTCTGTTCCTACCTCTTCAGCTCATGAGGTAGAGGCCACTTCTTCATCTCATCCTGGACCTCCCCGAATCATCCAAAAAGACCATCCTTCCGAGCAGATTATTGGAGACCTTTTTGAGCGCGTTACACGCTCAAAGTCTGGCTTGTCACAATTCTATCTCCATTCTGCCTTTATTGCCTCATTTGAGCCCAAAGACATTTGTCATGCCTTATCTGATGAGTCTTGGGTCAATGCCATGCATGAGGAATTAGAAAATTTCGAGAGAAACAAGGTCTGGTCGCTTGTTGAGCCCCCGCGAGGTCACAATATCATTGGGACTAAGTGGGTGTTCAAAAACAAGCAGAGTGAGGATGGGGTCGTTGTTCGTAACAAGGCTAGACTGGTAGCTCAGGGCTTTTCTCAGGTTGAGGGTCTTGACTTTGAGGAGACCTTTGCCCCTGTAGCTAGACTTGAGGCCATTAGAATCCTGCTTGCCTTTGCAGCTTCTAAGGGTTTCAAGCTTTACCAGATGGACGTCAAGAGTGCCTTCCTTAATGGTTTCATTGAGGAAGAAGTCTATGTGAGACAGCCTCCTGGTTTCGAGAACCCCAAATACCCAAACCATGTCTACAAGCTTTCCAAAGCCTTGTATGGACTTAAGCAGGCCCCTAGAGCTTGGTATGAGAGGCTTAAGTCCTATTTGCTTAGTCATGGTTTTGAGATGGGAAAAGTTGACAAGACCTTGTTCATTCGCCGGCATGGCACTGACCTCCTGCTCGTCCAGATCTATGTGGATGACATTATCTTTGGCGGCTCTTCTCATGCTCTTGTTTCACAGTTCTCGGATGTCATGAGCACCGAGTTTGAGATGAGCATGATGGGTGAGTTGACCTTCTTCCTTGGCTTCCAGATCAAGCAGACTCGGGAGGGTACTTTCTTGCATCAGGGCGAGTACACTCGTGACCTCCTGAGACGCTTTGACATGAGTGATGGTAAGCCTGTGTCAACACCCATGGCTTCTACAGCTTCACTTGACCCAGATGAGGATGGCAAGCCAGTTGATCAGAAAGAGTACAGAAGCATGATCGGCTCCCTCTTATACCTCATTGCCTCGAGACCGGACATACACTTTTCTGTGTGTCTCTGTGCTCGGTTTCAGGCTTCTCCTCGCGTATCTCACCGCCAGGCGGTGAAGCGCATTCTTCGGTACCTTCGAGCTACCATTGACTATGGTATCTGGTACTCTTCCTCTTCCTGTCTTTCCCTTAGAGCCTTCTCGGACGCAGACTTTGCCGGCTGTAGGATAGATAGGAAGAGCACTTCTGGCACCTGCCAATTCATTGGCACTTCTCTTGTCTCTTGGTCTTCTAGGAAGCAATCCGGTGTTGCACAGTCCACCGCAGAGGCCGAGTACGTTGCCGCAGCCAGTTGCTGCAGCCAAGTACTTTGGATGGCTTCGACCCTGCGGGACTTTGGGTTAGTTATAGACAGTGTTCCACTCTTTTGTGATAACACTAGTGCTATTAACATTGCTAAGAACCCAGTGCAGCATTCCCGAACCAAGCACATTGACATTCGATATCACTTCCTTAGAGACCATGTGGAGAAGGGTGACATAGTGCTCCAGTTTGTGGAGAGTGACCACCAGTTGGCTGATATCTTTACCAAGCCTTTGGATAGCTCTAGGTTTTCAGCCTTGCGGGGAGAGCTTGGGGTAGTTTGTCCTTATGGACTGTAGTGAGGGGGAGTTTCTGTGCTTTATTGCTCTATCATATATATTATGCTCCTGTTCTCATTTTGTTTGCATTGCATTCGGGGTGCATTTGGGTTAGTCCTCTCAGCATAGATTAGAGTGTTTCTCTCTTGTCTAGTGGCTTAGATGTCTTCCTCTTATCTTGTGAACTAGGTTTCTTCTCTGTTAGCCGCTTCTCCTGTTTCACTAGGTTGAGCTTACTCACTACTTTTAGGTTCTAGCAAGGGTCGGGCCACCCTTGGGTAGACAGGGTACGTGTTTGCTCCTTAGTGTGCTAGATTACCGGTCTGACAGTCCTAGAGTCATATGGGGTAGATAAGAGTCAGTCTGAGTCATAGCATCCTCTATATCTTATCTATGCTTTAAGGACTACCTTTTCTGATTTCTTTGCCAGCTTCTCAATTTATAGCTTTAGTTCAGGGGGAGTTCATTTGGGAGCTTCTGGAGCTTAACATTGACATAACCCAACTTGAACTAAAAGTGCATGTAATGTTGAGGAGGAGTTGGATTTTCTGCATTTCTAGCATTTTGCATAGTAATTGCATGGAGCCTTGATTATTATCCTTAGTTGATATAAGTACAATGCCTTACATCATGCCATGATTTATGCTTCATTTGCTAGATTTATCATGACTTTACATATGTCGTCAAGCCTTTGCCATGATGAGTTAATTAAAAATTGCACAACTTGAATTAAGACATGTCATGTTACTTCTTGAGATTAGTCTATCTTTAGTTATCCTCTTATGATTCATGCCATGTCAAATAGGCTAAGTTGAGCTTTGAATCTTTAAATTGAGCTTTAGATTGAGCTATGATAGTTTCTGGATAACTCATGAGTTAGTACAATTGTTTGAAAGCAAAAGATCTTTTTATGTGCGAAAAAAACTGATCTCACCAATTCTTTCTCATGAGACTGCTTGCCATTGTACTAGGCATGAACTCAGGGGGAGTTTTGGATGACCAAGATCATCTCCTTAAGCTTCTCGCTTGGAATGGTCGCATAAGGCTTGAGATCTAGCACATGACAAAAATTTTGGTTGGACACGACCATGTGTTTCAAAGGAAAATGTCAATTGGGCCACCTTTGCTTAACTTCCAAAAAAACCAAGTACTTGCACAAAAGATTAATTCCTGAACTTGTAGCACTTTTAATGGCTCAATTCTAGCTTCTTGGTTCCACTTAGATTATTGACATGGTTTGCATCATCTTTGGATACCTTTAGCTACACTTTGATCTTGCATGGCCTGACATGTTAAGAAATTCATCTAAATTTCAGATTGTTACTTATGTGGCTTGGCTTGATTATGCATATTTCGTTATGATCTTGATAGCATTCATTTGAGTCATGGCTTGGTGTACTACTAAATGGTCAATTTGGATAATCTTCATGGCTCTAGTTGCTTAGCATTGAATAAAATTTCGGCTACATCATGATTCCTTTTCCTCCAAGTAACTTGATGACTTTATTGCCAAAAGGGGGAGAATAGTTGAGAAAAAGCCACATTTTGGGAGTTTTGGGAGCTTTGAGGAATACTTGCTCTTTCTTTTGCTCCTTGTGTCATCTTGGTCATTTGCATCACTTTCTTTGTTTGGACCAAGGTTGACTTGTAAACAAACTCAATTCTTATGCTTTTGGTGTTTGTCAATATACTCATCAAGGGGAGATTGAGAGATCATGTGGAGGTATCCCCATGTTGGTGATGAGTAATTGACGGTGGTTTTAGTGAGGTTGAGTTTGTTTCGGTATTCTAGGTTGAGTACCTTTACTTGTGCTAATACGGTTTATGCTGTTTCGTGCGGTGCTATGTGACGGTTTGCTTGTCTGTGTGACTGCAGGACTTCGGAGCTAGGTCATGGTGAGGCGAGGAGGACCGGGACTAGACACAGGAGGTGTTGAGGTCCAGACGGTCGGTGATGCCGAAGATGATCGAGGCTGGTGAGGTGGTTGCGAGTCGGGAGACGAGGAACCGGAGCGGGAGCTACCGGTGACGGACACGACGGGCGACGACGGGAGAACCGGGACTAGGCTCAGGGAGGAGTTGGAGGTCCAGAACGGTTGGATGTCGGTTGCGGTCGTACGTGACGGAACGGACCGGACTAGGCTCAGGGAGGAGTCGAGGTCCAGGCGGTCAAGGTACCGGACGCGGGAAGCTTCCGGGAAGGTGCTTGAGGGGCAAATTGGACATTTGACCCAAGCAATGAGGTGGAGGGCTGGTTCTTTCCCTCCAAAAGAGTGTTTGACTTTTTTGCCTCATGGGGTTGTGAGGTGATGGAGTGGAGTGTGTATGCCACTTCTTGATTTGCTAATTTGGGGTGAGTCCTTGGCCTTCAAATGGAGAGGAGAGGGCAGTAGCAAATCATACACTCAGCATTCAGCATTCTTGTGAACTCATTGCTATAGAGAGTGTGGTCACGAGTGGAAACAAGAAATGGAGTGAGTCTCAGAGCTTGCTTGAGTTTAAGCGATAGGAGAGGAGTGAACTACTGTGTGTGTTCTCAAGCATGTAGTGAAATCCCATGTAAACTTTCCTCTGTAAGCATCCATGGGGATGTGGAACACTACTTGTAATCATTCATCTCCATTCCAATGAATCCATTTGAGTTTTCTCCCGTTCCAGTTCATTCTCAGTGTTTCTGATACTCTCTGCATGATTTCTTCACTTGGTGTTTTGAGCTGATTTCTTGAGTAAGAGGAAGCAAGATGAATTACTCTGTGATGGGATGATATTTCTAGACCACTTGGTCAGCTTGTTCCCTAGAGTTAATAGAGTTAATTAAAGAAAAATCAAATATTCCATTTTGCTTATTTGCTCTGTTTTGCAATTCTAGGGTTTCGTTGACAGGGGAGTTTGGAATCTTTTGATTGCCTTGAGGAAATAACTCAAGATTCTTGCTGGGATGCTCTTAGATTGTTGCTAACTCAATTGCAAAATCTCATATGCAAAGGACCTACGAATCTTGAGTATTCTGGATTTTTGAGTTATCTCTGTTCAAGTTCTTGAAGTTCTAGGGTTTTGGTGCAAATCCTGTTTCCCTTGTTGAGATGGCTTGATATTTGGCATGGAGGGTCCAGATGCTATCTTATAGCTATTCTCAAAGTTTCGTGGCCAAAGGATCAACGGTTTGAAAGCAATTTGATTTTTGAGTTAGCTCTGGTAAAAGTTTCAGATTTTTCCATAATCTGAAATTCTTGTCGTTTGATTTGATTTCGTTGTTCCCTAGAGCCTCCTCTCTATTTGGAATATAGTCTTAGTTCTCAGGATCAAAAAGAATGGAGGAAATCGGCCCTATTTTGTGCTTTTCGAAGATCTGAATTTAGTGCTCAAAGTTCTAAAAATTTAGGTGCACTCGGGCTGCTGGGAACAGGGGGCGGTCTAACCGGCCCCCCTAGGCGGTCTGACCGGCGGCACCAGACCGGTCTGACCGGCCGAGCCATGGCGGTCAGACCGGCCAGGGGCGGTCAAACCGGCCTGACCATGGCGGTCTGACCGGCCCTAGGGTTTTGGAGGCTTTTGCATTTTCTGGTTTTTAGGTCTTGTCCTCCAGGTGATTCTCTGTTAATTATCTTGGTTTCTTGCTCTTAGTGCTTCTTCTATAAGGACTTGGTCTCGCGTCAATTTCATCTTCATAGCTCTCATTAGCTATTGGAGAGAATCCTATTGTGAGAGCCCTTGCGTGCTTGACTCAGTTTCTCTCAAGTTCTTTGCACTCTCTTTTAACTCTGTAGCTACTGGAGTATCTTCTCTTTCGTGAGTATTTGTGAGGGGTCGAGAATTTGAAATCGACATTCACCCCCCCCCTCTGTCGCGCATTTCGGTCCAACAACATCGGAGAATTGGGAGACAAGAGCATGAGAAGAGCTGCCAAAGATGATGTCATCCACATAGATCTGAACAAGTAGAAGATCATTGCCATCCTGCGAATGAACAAGGTCTTGTCTACCTTACCCATCTCAAACCTACGACTCAACAGGTAGGACTTAAGCCTCTCATACCAAGCTCTAGGAGCTTGCTTAAGTCCATAAAAGGTTTTGAAAAGCTTATAGACATGGTTTGGGTATTTGGGGTTCTCAAAACCTGGAGGCTGCCTAACATAGACTTCTTCCTCAATAAACTCATTGAGGAAGGCACTCTTGACATCCATTTGGTACAGCTTAAAGCCGTTAGACACCGTGAATGCAAGCAAGATCCTAATGGCCTCTAGCCTAGCTACAGGGGCAAAGGTCTCCTAAAAATCTAGACCGTCAACCTAGGAGAAACCCTGAGCTACCAATCTAGCCTTGTTCCGAATGACAACCCCATCCTCACTCTGCTTGTTTTTGAATACCCACTTAGTATCTATGACATTATGACCTCTAGGGGGCTCAACAAGTGACCAGACCTTGTTTCTCTCAAAGTTTTCTAACTCCTCATGCATGGCATTGACCCAAGACTCGTCTGAAATAGCATGATAAACGTCCTTGGGCTCGAATGAGGTAACAAAGGTAGAGTGGAGACAGAAGGAGACATGCCGGATTTTGAGCGTCACTACAACAAAACATCCGTGGGGAGACATCATATTTGTAGGTTAGAGACGTTCTGTTTCGTCTCCCACAGACAACTGAGGCGCTTTTATAAAGCATCATAGAAACGTCTCTACATGAACCGTCTCAAAAATATAGAGACGCTCTCTAAGGCGTGCCTATATTATTTGAGACGTTCATTAGAGACATCTGCATTGTATCCCTATAAAGTTAGAGACGTTTTTTATAAAAACGGCTACACCACGTCTCAATTAATATAGGCACATGCGTTGAGACGTTATGTGCCATCTCAAGATGTCCTATGTAGTATGTATTTTTTATTTTGATTGGTATATATTTTCTTCTATACACACAAATACGTATCCATATGAGAATATTGTATTCCATATATTTATTATATATACATGTATATATAATAATTTTATAGGCAGCACCATAATATTGAGTACATATTTTATAAAATATAAGGAATGGACGTAGCACAACAGATATACTATTATAAGAAAAGCAAACCAACTACAACTGGAACCAAGCCACACCCCGGGCAAACCATTGGCAATTGACAAATTCGTCACCATTGCACCCTCCAAACCCCAAAGAAGTTTACATAAGAGAGGTTTACAAATAATTATCGCATCCATTTAAATCAACAGAGTTCACAACTAAATAAAAATCTAATATGCGATAAACACATGTCGGTAAAACATCCTCCAATTTGACACACATCTTTTTTTAAACTGTTATAATAAATCATCAGGTCTATTTCTTCAATCAGAACATTGTGCATCAGGTCTTCCACTCTGCATTTCTTTTCATAGTCCTCCATATCCTACAAACATAGCAATATATGAACAGTTGATTCACTTGAAAGAGCAGCACATATGTCAGTAGTGAAAAAAAATTCAACATTGTATATATGTATGATCGCGATACGAGATCTTCCAACTGTTCAGTATCCCGTTTACATTCCAGAAAGATCAGGATTTTTTAAGAAAAAAGAGGTGGTCCTAGCTTGTAAGGATTTGACAAAGGATTACACGTGAGAGACAATAACAACAGTTTGTTCTGTTGGGATATTTACTATTTTCCGTAATTAAAATGTGAATGCAAATGGGGAATAAAAAGTAAGAGAACTCTTTCTGACGATTCTTTCTAAGAATAAGGCATTTTTCTGAATAGAAGACTCTCCTATAAAAGGCATTCCAATATAGTAACGAGATTGATATGTCAAGGATAATAACCATGCAATATATCATTCTTTTACCATTTGTTGCCCTATGTAATCATCAAAGGGAATAAAAAGTAAGAGAACTCTTTCTGACCAAATGTATACTTCTTAGCCATAACAGTTTGAAAAGGTCACATGCAGCTCTTGCTACATGCATGCATACCTATATATTAACAACAAAATATCAGATATGAGCAATCATGAAAAATATTACGGTACAAGTTCAGTTAATTAAACTAGAAGTGGCATACCTAAAGAGTAGAACGTTTAGGCTTTTTTACCTGAAGCAATAGATATTATATGAGTAACAAGACACAAATATTTCTGGTAGGAAAATTATTCTTGTAGTTCAAAGAATTGATCTTACGTAGAACCGTGGCCAAGCAACAACACAACCAATTGCATCCTTTACCATACAGTATTTTTCAAATGGTCTAGGCAGCCTCTCATCACCAATATTTGTAACACCATGAATAGCCACCCCATAATATTCATCTCCAAGCATGTTTCCTCCAACCACATGTGTGCTATCTGAACTCACTAAATATCCTTTGGCCACAACTTTACCTTTGTATATTGGATTCAATGAAAATAGGTACACTACCCTTTGATCCTATCATTTTAAGAAAAATGTCATTGTCATTCACAAAAAATGAGCATTGTCATTCATTAACATATAAAATACTTGGTTTATTATTAAAAATGGTAACACATACTGCATTAGATGAACTGTCCTCTAGTACTCTCTTTGTTTGAGGCCCCTGTGTTAGATAGTTTAAATAATTAAAACAAGTGCATCTGCAAACATGATCAGCAATACTACTGCAAGTAACATGCAACTATAATAAATTTATTTTCTTGATCAATAGTTTTAATCTAACCTGAGTGGCTTTTTCATGTTGTAAAATTGGTTCCACATAACCTTGACTGCTTTTGGGCCTTTTCGTAGAGCTTCCAATGCTTGCTTGCTGCAATTCAAAATTAGTTTGTTATATAAATTGTGAGAATAAGGAAATTTTTAGTGCTAGAATAAGATGTGCATAACAAACGTTTACAATCATTGGTTGATTTGGTAAAGGTTTACTAGAACAACTCTCCTTATATGAGAGAGAGCAAGATGTAGACATGGAAACATACTATAGGTTAGCCAATGAAGCTAGCAAACAGTTGTACCCAAGTTGTCAGAGGTTTTCAAAGCTACAATTCATTGTTACACTTCTGATCATAAAAAATTCATTGAGCTGCAGGTCTGTAATCAGAATCGGGAGGTGGGTAGTATTTTGATTTGGGCTTAAGTTTTGACAATCCTAGTCACTATTGTAATATCTGTTTGCTGAGGAAGTCTGCTGAACTTGCAGATCAGAACAATGAGCTGCAAATCTGACTGCAATTAGCCGAGAAGATAGCAAGGATGAAAGATGCTTTGTTTGTTTCGTTGTTTTTCTGCAATTATGTAGGTTCAGTTCTTGTAGTAGCAAGTTGCAATACAAGTCAGCAAAACTGTATGTATGCTGTGAGTTGATATATGCATAATGCTACACAGTCCAGTTCCACGTATAGCAAGTATTCTTGGTTGTTAACTTGAATATCAACTTGCAATAATTAATTACAAAACCTGAAATTTTCCACAATGGATCTGCATGCAGCCATCAAATTTCATTCTCTCTTTACTAATATCTAGACCAAAATCCCCTAGAAATAATATGTATGTTTATTTCCATCTAGTAATTGAAGAACGTCATTACTTGTTTCGTAAAGATGTATGGACATTTGATGCATCTTGTTCAGAATGGACAAAGAAATAATGTCTGGCAACACACGTACATTAGTTGGTATATTGTTCCCATTGACATGTGAATCCTCAAGGTTGATAGCAACTCTGTTTGTCATATTATTATCAACTTGTTCAACGATATAACCCTGCAATAAAAAGTAAAGAACACAGTGTAGCCAAAGTAGTGCAGCAATGTTCACTAATAAATCTTTGCATTTTTAATTCGTAAATACCTCATTGGTTCCATGCTCACGTGGCAGCATTGATTCCACACTTCTGTGACTTGTTTCGGACCTTTTGGCAGAGCTTTCCACACTTAATTGCTACAATAAAAAAGGGCAAAATTATATACATGTTATTAAAGCCAAGTTGATTCATTGAAACAGTGATATTTTCATAATTCACCTTGGCAGTTGTCTGTTCATATGGTACAGATATATTGGCATGACGATCTTTTGCATTAGTACACTTACTAATATGTGATTGCTGCAGCTTACAATAAATGCCAATATTTAGATATTGCGAAAGCATCAATTAAAATTTATCAAGCACGCAAGCACTACATCACCTGCACATAATTTGGCGCGGCATGAACACCAGCATATGACCTCTCAAGGTTATTATCAAGTCCATTAGTATTGTCATTACCAATTTGATCAAAAATGTCAACCTATAATAAAATATAGGAGTCACAGAGTTACTAGATCAGTGTTCGCTACTCAATTTTTCCATACTTAGTTTGCACATACCTTATTAGTTCCAAGGTCATGTGCCGTAATTGATTCCTTGTACCCCTGAATAGCTTTAGACCTTTTGGCAGAGCTTTCAGTGCTTGATTGCTTCAATTGAAAGTAAATTAAGTTAATTTACATATTGCAAAAGCACATGGTTCAATAGCATAGTGCGATTTTCATAAGTTACCTTGGCAATCATGTGTTCATGTGGTACAGATGGATTGGCACGAATACGTTTAGTTGAAGTAAAACTGATAGAATGCACTTGCTGCAAATTATTAAAAAAATAACAACATAAAACTTTGGCAAAGCATCAGTTTAAAATTTTCCAAGTTAATACAACACCTGCACATTGTTTGGTGTAGAATGGACATTTTCAGACAATTCGTCAAGATTGTTTTCAAACTCAAATGGGATATCATTACCAACTTGTTCAGAAGTATCAACCTGAAAGGAAAACCAAAAACATATTGTTAGCACATAGTGTATTTGTTAATTGATCTTAAAAAAAGATGAGCCATAGGTGCTTACTTCATTATTTTCTTCTGCTAGCATCATGTTTCTCCAATCCTCTCCAGGGAATTTTCTCTCTATGAAGGCCTGCATGAGATTCATATTACCACTCATGTCCTCTATTTTATTGTTCATTGCTTTTACTGCTCCTTTAAGCATCTCTTGTTGCTCAGATTGCCCAATGTCATCTACTTCCTGAGAAACCTGTATTTGGCTCCAATTCTTCTGATCATAGTACCCTCGAAGTTTTGTCTCTTTTCCAACTACACTTCAACATACTTCATCATAATCTTTTGATGAAATAATGCCATAGTTATCAGATTTCCTTCTAGCTAACTCATCATAAGCTGTTTCCTACATAAGTACATATGTATTTAGTAAATCAAAATTTCAGGGATAAGAACCAGAATGAATGGAACTAAAAAAATTGGGTTGATTTTTCCCATATTCACGAGTAATAATCTCGTATGGGATTTGAGATGGCTTAACTAACAAATAATGGATCATAAGCATCCACTTTAGATATCTGCTTGAACTAGTATAGATGCATATTACTCTATCGCTTCAAAATTATTGCATTTGCTGCTATAGCTTTGTGATGTGGTGAGGATTCTCACTGTGATGTGGTGAGGATTCTCAGGATCTGTTATTATTTCTTCCTACTGCTATTAACAAGGTTCTGAAACCAGTGGAAACCAACTGCAGCTGGTTACATATCATACATCTAATGGGCTGTTTCTTCACTGGAAACTACCTGGAAAGTTGATATTGGAGATTGTTGAATGGTTAGGAAACACAAACATTTGATAAACTAGAAATAATGAGTTGGTTGGGAATCCTCTGGAAACTGGCCGATTTCTATCTAGGCTGCTATCAGAGGGGTCTTTAGTCTAAATGCAACTTACAAGAAAAGCAATATACCAGTACTTCCTTCATACGTGCATCCTTTTTCTTATGGGCTGCATCCCATACGTCAATATCATGTACTTTTCCTTTATTTTTTTCTTCCTGTGCAACAAACCAAATTAGAAGATTTATCAAATTTATGGTTAGATAGCTTTTTATCTTTAATAATAACAACATTTAAGTCTAAAACAATTAACACCATCTCTTTACAAAGCCTAGCGTGGCTTTTTCTCCCAGTTGTATGTGGATTCTTCATTGTTTCGCATGATTCGAGTTTTTCTCGCATAATTTCTGTAAATAGTAAAGCTTCAGTCAATAATGGGAATTAGAAAACAAAGTTCGAATACAAGTTTAGCCTAAAAATTGACTTGTCACCGTGTGTTGGTCCTGACACCATATTGCAAGCAGAGCACCCCATTGATATTCATTAACACCTTTTGGGACATCTTTTAATATTTCATTTAGAGTCCTCTCATCACGATTAAAGTACCTTTTCTTCAAACGATGTTTGTAAGATCTCCACCCCTTTCCAACTTTCATTAGGATCCAGTGTCTTGTAAGATGCTTAGTCTCAGAGGGGTAGATAAATTTAATCTTTAAAAGATATAAACAGAAGTTAGTAGTGTAAAAGCATGATGATACATGTTACTAAATATTAAATAATAGTTCACCTGCACATCAGTGATTATGCTCTTATGTGGTTCCACAAATAATTCATCGTCCCATTTTGGAATGTGCAGTGGTGCAAATGTTGAATTCTATGCAAGCTGACCAAGATACGAGCCAAGAATGGAACCTGGCCTATCATTCGGAACACCATTTTCATCCGTCTCCACAATCACCTTACCTTGCTTTAATTGCTCCATGTTTTTTACCTTAAAATCTCCAAGAATCTGCCGCACTTCTCCATTTGGCCCTACATTTTGGACCATTTGAACTATACGTCATAGGGAAAATCATATGCACTTAGAAATTCAAAAAAATGAAATGTTATGCAACTTACACATTATTTTAATTGGTCTTCTGGATGCAAGAGGCAACTCTGCTATAATGTTATCAACATGTGGATGATCTTCTACATTATATTCTTGCTGTTGTATATTACCCTCATCATGATCTTCAGTATGCATGTGCAAATCATCATCTTTAGATTGTGCATCTCCATCTATATTTTCACAATTGAAGTGCCAATTTTCTTCTTCAACTTCTGCATGTCCTACACCTTGTACATCTAGGTTTAACTTCCGTAGCCGCCTTGGTACCCTCATCATAATTGTTAACTACAGCAATAAAAAATTATGAAGTCAACCCCACGTAATGGAAGTTACGACACACATATGTAGCTTAATTATTTGTGAAAACAGGAATGTACAGAACAAACAAAGAAATAGAGAATAAATTAGGATATTATAAAACTATATGTTGAGACTATGCCACCTAGCCTGCTGAACAGATTGTACCCAAAATTGATCAACTAACGGAACCCCCCAAAATTGATCAGCTAACGGAACCCATTGGAAGACTCCCTCGTTGTCCGTAATTACAACAGTTCGATGGCACAGACCCATCGTGATCGACCCAAGCAAACAAAATAAGAGCAAAAAAGATAACCTAGATCGATCCCCTGTGACGGTAGGGATTAATTAAGTGAGAACACCTGCGCAAGGAAGAACAGAAGCACAGCACCGGCCACCGGCGGCCGTCGCCAGATTGGATTTCAGTTACGGAAGGGAGAAGGGAAAGGAAGAGGGAGGCGGGGAAAAATAGATCGCGATATATATATTAGCGAAACTTTTCGATAGAAAAGCGGGAAAAAATATCCGCTGGAGCGGTAACAAAATATATTTCGGAATCGATGTTTGTTTATTTCTACGGAACAAAATTCTAGTGGTACTAGTTGCTCGTGGCGGTGTGCTGGTTACCAAGGTATTCTTCCAGGCAATAGGTAAAAGGTTCGACTTCAATTTCTGCTATTTTGTACTCTTTTTTTGGGGATTTTGTACTCCAGTAGCACTATCCTTCTGATCAAATCAAATCAACAAATCAAAAATAACCAAAAGCATACCAAGGGCATAAGCATACCAGCATAAGCATGGAGGCCGGAGGCGCCATGGGGGCTGCACGGCCGGAGTCGCAGCAGGCAGAAACAGCCGGGAGTTGGCTGGAGGCGGCCATAGATCCGGCCGAGCCTGGAGCCTGGAGGGGGGCCTGAAGGGAGTTGGTTGGAGGCGGCCATAGATCCGTCGGTCGGCACCAGGAGACCGGGGGCGTTAGAGCCAGGGAGGCCCTGTAATAGGGTGGAGAATGTGGCAAGGAGCAGTCTGGAGTCAAGCTGGAGGAGAGGCGCGTTGTATGGAAGCAAAGTCGTACGTTAGAGGTGGAAGGCTCAAAAGCAAATTCGAGGACGGGGTTGTGCTAGCTGATGCATCGACTCAATGGCCTTGCACACAAATCGGACGACTACTACACGCATGTATGCAAATTCCTCTTCCCTTTTCAAAATATAAGACATATAGCTTTTGCAGATTTATTTTAAGATATAAGACACACATGCAAAGTTATTGATCTTTTTTTCTTATCTGCCTTATTTGTCACATCTGCTCTCTACTACATATATAACGTAACTCTCTCGTAAACTAATATTTCTCAATTTTCCAAGGTATTTATAGCATAGATAACATAGCTACTTCCTCTTAATTTTACAATCTTTTTAATCTTTATACCTAGCCACAGTTATAAGCCGCAGCTAAAAAGAACCCATCTATCTTTACTAATATAATATAGGAGTTTGTCCGTTCACCTCTTCGCTCCTCCCATCCCCTCCCCCGTACACGTGCGATCCCCTTCCTCCCCGAAATGCTGGCTCCCTCCCTCAAGTCGCCAACTGCTTTCTCCCCACAACCCACAATGGTTGCGCCCCCATCCAAATCGCCCACCACTCTGAAGTATATTTGGATTTTTAATGAGTTCAACAACATTGAAGTCATTGGATCGAACTGAATTAAAAGAATTTTGTACAAAATTTGCAGAAACTTTCTCTCTAGAAATGAAGAATTTTGGATCAACACTATCATCAATGACTTCGCATCTAGAAATGTTAGAAGAAATTTTTAAGTTAATATCTATAAACACTTTGATATGAACATGCGACTTTCAATTGCGCGACAAACATGTTCTCCGAATGAGCTAAAAATTAAACATGTTCTCCGAACATACCTATTTGAGTGAGCATATGCTCTCCGAATGAGCTAAAAATTAAACATTCGACTTTCACTTGCACGACAAACATGCCATAGAAATTCGCCACTCGATTGTTATATGTAGCACACACAAAAAATCCTGGAAGGTGGACTTGTGCTTTGCGTTGGTCATCTGGCCGTATTATCCTATTTGAGTGAGCATATGTTCTCCGAATGAGCTAAAAATGAAACATGCGACTTTCACTTGCACGACAAACATGCCATAGAAATTCGCCACTCGATTGTTATATGTAGCACACACAAAAAATCCTGGAAGGTGGACTTGTGCTTTGCGTTGGTCATCTGGCCGTATTATCCTATTTGAGTGAGCATATGTTCTCCGAATGAGCTAAAAATGAAACATGCGACTTTCACTTGCACGACAAACATGCCATAGAAATTCGCCACTCGATTGTTATATGTAGCACACACAAAAAATCCTGGAAGGTGGACTTGTGCTTTGCGTTCGTCATCTGGCCGTATTATCCTATTTGAGTGAGCATATGTTCTCCGAATGAGCTAAAAATGAAACATGCGACTTTCACTTGCACGACAAACATGCCATAGAAATTCGCCACTCGATTGTTATATGTAGCACACACAAAAAATCCTGGAAGGTGGACTTGTGCTTTGCGTTTGTCATCTGGCCGTATTATCCTATTTGAGTGAGCATATGTTCTCCGAAAAACATGCGATTTTCACTTGCACGACAAATTCCCTCCTGCTGATTGCACTCGAGCTGGCCCAACTATGTCCATGTGGAGCAGCTGTCCCGGTGCATCGGTCATAGTCACTGTGACCGGAGGGTGAGAAGCGGCAACCATCTTGCCGTGCCGGCAAGGAGCGCAAACAAGATCTTTGACCATCTTGAGTTTAGGCAGACCACGAATAAGATCGTGGCCGCTAACTCGGGTCAAATGGTCAAATCCGATATGGCCAAGTTTCGTATGCCAGAAAGTGAGGTCACGGGACTCAGAAGTAACTAAACACCTAAGAGGATCACCAGAAGACTCAACAAAATCAGCACGAAAGATCCTCCCATATCTAGAAATCCCGCAAACCAGACTCCCCAAAGAATCAAGAATTTTGCAAGCATTTTTCTTAAAGCTCACATCGAAACTGTCATCAGTAAGCTAGGAAACTGACAGCAAATTATACTGCAGCTTACTAACCAAGGCAACATCTTTTAAAATAAAAGACTCATTAACGCGCACTGTACCTTTGGCGATGACACGCCAGACGAAGCATCTCCGAAGGTGATCGTCTCATCACCTGGAGCTCGGGCTAAAAAAGAGAACCAACGAGAAACTCCGGTCATGTGTCGAGAACACCCGGAGTCTACGAGCCAAACCTCTCCCTTCCCTGCCCGGTGAACCTGAGTCAACGAGAGAGAAACGGCTCAGTACTGGGATAAATCAAAAGTGATTTGGAACCCAATACTGAGTCACACGAGCAGAAGAACTAGTCACACACGACTGACCTCTAACTACCCTACGCTCTCTGTCGCTCAGAAAGCTAGAAGGTCTACGAGCAGACCTGAAGCTGTTGTTGGGCTTGACTGCCATGGAGGAGCGAGTCAAGGTACCAACAACATGCTGATCTCGCCACGGGTAGCCATCTCGATGAGGAAAGCGAGACCTACGCTCAGAACAGTGAAAGTCACGACCAAAGGCATATCGAGGACGAAAATCAAAAAAGCCAGAAAAACCAAGTCCTCGATGCTGCCTAAACCCATCAGAGGCAACTCTCGACCTCATGTTGGTCTTAGGTGCACTCAAGATCTGGGGCTAACCCTGAATACACCAAAGAGCCTCAACACGGTCTCTACGCACACTCTTGGCGCGCTTGAAGCATCTCTCAATCCTGTGTCCATCCTTCTGACAGAAGGTACAATGATACTTCACCTTCTGAGAGGTAGAAGTAGCATGATGGGGCTTCGCCTTCTGAGAGGTCGAAGCAACAGGTGTAACCACCTTACTATCGGAGATCCTTTGGACAAAGCCCACAGATTTGAGCTCAACCTTTTTGTTTTTGGGCTTAACATCAATCACACCTGCTGCTATGGGTCTGAGAACAGCAGGTGGATGCTTCCTAACATCCTCAAGAAAATTGTATCCTAGACCTTGATTAAACTTGCAAATCTTGGACTGGTCTAGAATAAGATTCAGCTTCTTCTTGCCTCCTACTAATCTCTCAAGAGTGTTCATAAGATACTGACACTTCCGAAAGAGAGAGGTGCAAGAAGAGCAGGGGGAAGAAGAGATAGCAGAAGGAGAGGAAGAAGAATCAACAGCAGACAATCCTAGGTGGGGCAATCCTACCTCTAGCTATTTGGTCATCGTGTCTAAGCGTCTCTACTTCTTCGGGCTTCTTCCCCACACCAGCACACACAGTACAAGGAGATTGTGACTTCTCTAGTAGGTCCTTAGTTAGCTTCACACATTTGTCATCTAAAGCAATCAACTCAAATTTTAGTTTTTCACAATGGTTACATGGTGAGCTAACAGGGTCCTTAGAAGCATATTGAGCCATTTTCTTGTTTTGATCAACCATTTCTTGAAATTGTTTGGAAACTGATTCAAGCTCAAAGGTCAATTTAGGACAATTGGTACAAGAAACAATGGGCTCAAGCAAGAAAGCATGCAATTCAGTAATTTTATGATCTGCCTTTTTAGGTTCAATTTTAAGTTATTGCAATTTTCACATGTTTCTGGCAGATCAAGGAGCATAGTATAAAGACCTCTAAATGCATCGTCCTTATCCTCACATGAGGTGTAAGAAGTAGTCTCAATAGTAGTTGAAAGGGCGGCTACCCTACTCATTTCTAGTTCAGCAAACAGACTAACATTCTACACCTTAACAGTGTCAAATTCAGAAGTCAGACTATCATAAGAGGTCCTTAGTTTCTCCATATCTCCAAGCAGGGAAGAACACATGTCACATTCGTCACAGAAGCAAATATAAGTGAAGTAAGCTCCCGTGACAGTCTATCTACTTCCTTCTCGAGATCCACAACCCTAGCTCTAGATCTAGCATAAAATCTTCCTAGCTTAAGGAAAGCATCATTGAGCTGTTCATAGGAGGCATCTACCTCAGCGGTGTCAGTGTAGAGCTCGTCATCACTGACGTCGCCCTCATGGGCCATGAAACACATCCCAATGAAGTCGTCACCGTCCTTGGGATCTTGATCCTCCTTGCCGTCGTCGTCGCTCCACCCCTCCACGTCGCTAAAGTCGATGTCGTCGAAGATGGTGAGGACGTGGTGGAAGAGCTTCTTGGCTTTGCCAAGGTTGCGGAACTTCTTCTTTCCTTGGGCATGAGCTAGGGGCTTCTTGTTGCGTTTCTTGTCGATGTAGTCATTCTTTCTCACACCACCGTAGTTGTTTTTGCCCTTCTCCAGCTTAGGGCAGTTTGCCCGAATGTGGTTGGGGCCACCACACTCGAAGCAGATCACAGGCCCTCCTCTCTTTCTGTCCCTCACTCTCTTGTATGCATGGGAGAATTTTCTGGCTAGGAGGGCTAACTGGTCTTCTGGTAGCTACTCTAATTGATTATCGGTTACTTCACAAAGAGCAGCAAGAGAGAATCAATTAATCAAGTCAAAAGCAGATCCAGAAAATGGACTGGGATCGGTGACTAAGTGATGTGACGATGGCCCGATCTTCCGAGAGGTACTGATAAGTCGATTGTGGAGAACTCGACGTTGATGATCCAAAGGCTCCAACCAAAACAGATCGAACCCCTCGCACCGTGCCGAACACGATTGACCTCGCCAAGAAGGCTATCTCCTGCAAGCGAATCGAGAACACAAGCAAGAGAGTAAAAGATGCAATCTGTATTGCGAATAATGTTTAAGTTCACAAGTTGGGGTTCCTCAACCGAACATGTGGCGAAACTGCTAAGCAAAATAATCTCTTAAGAAAAACCCAAGGGAAACTAAAGACCTCCTTAAATAGGGAAGGGGGAAGCCGCACTTATCTAATGAAAAGCGATGTGGTACTATTCACGATTACTGTTCATGCGGCCATGTCCTGTTCATGTGAACAGTATCGGCCCAAATAGTCTAAGTTACAAGGCCCTTGGCCCACTTTGGCTCGAACTGAAAAGGTGATGTGTCTTCTTTTGCAGTTTTTGATCTGCTCGGAAGGAGTTTGGAGGTGAGACTAGATCCATCCGAAAGTAGACTTCAAGAGCTTTCCAACGAGTACTCATGGGACCCGAGAAGCCTTCCGGATCAAAAGTTATGGCCGTTTGAAGTAGACGCTGTTGCAAAGGCCGAATCTGAATCGAACTCGCGAACAGGACTTGGATTGCGCTTGACGGTTCCACTTCTACACTTGAGCTCAAGTGGTTCTTCACCATGGTTCCTAAGGACAATTAAATCATCACAAAAATTAAGTAGTATGTCATTCTTTGAAATATTTGTATGTAAACTTAGGAACGCATTCACCTGATGGTTAAGTTGACATGCTCGTGCTCGAGTTATTGGTCCTTGTATCATAGTTTCAGTTTGTGAAGTTTGTTGTGGAGTTGGCACAGTTGTATCTATGGAACGGATGTCCTCATCATCCTCCCCTTCTTGAATTGGAGTCGTCCTCGACTCAAGCTCATCTTCCACGCCCAAGCAAGGTCGCAAATCTGCAATATTAAAGGTGGGGCTAACCCCAAAATCTGTAGGCAAGTCTAATTTATATGCATTATCATTAATACGTTCAGGCACTCTAAAAGGACCATCTGCACGAGGCATGAGTTTAGACTTTCTCAATTCAGGAAATCGTTCTTTACGCAAGTGTAACCACACAAGATCACCAGGTTCAAAAGTAATATGCTTGCGTCCTTGACTACCAGCCACTTTATATTTAGCATTCATAATCTCAATGTTCTCTTTAGTTGTCTCATGCATCTTACGTATCAAATCAGCACGTTGTTGCGCATCAAAATTTACCTTCTCAGAAGCTGGAAGAGGCAACAAGTCGATAGGTGCACGAGGTATGAAACCGTAAACAATCTCAAAAGGGCATTTCTTTGTGGTAGAATGCAGCGATCGATTATAAGCAAATTCCACATGAGGCAAACATTCCTCCCACATTTTTAAGTTCTTTTTTAGCACAGCCCTAAGCATAGTAGACAATGTTCTATTGACTACCTCAGTTTGTCCATCAGTTTGGGGATGACAAGTAGTGGAAAATAACAGTTTAGTTCCCAACTTTCCCCACAAGGTTCTCCAAAAATGACTAAGAAATTTAGCATCACGATCTGAAACTATCGTATTCGGAATACCATGCAAGCGAACAATTTCCTTAAAGAACAAATCAGCAACATGTGTAGCATCATCACTTTTATGACATGGTATAAAATGAGCCATCTTAGAGAATCTATCCACGACAACAAAAATACTATCCCTCCCCTTCTTTGTCCTAGGAAGCCCTAAAACAAATTCCATAGAAATATCTTCCCAAGGTATGCTTGGAACAAGAAGAGGCATGTATAAACCATGAGGATTAAGTCGTGACTTAGCTTTTTGGCACGTGGTGCAGCGGGAAATGAAGCGTTCGATGTCATGCCTCATCTTTGGCCAATAAAAATGGTGGAATAGAATGTCCTCAGTCTTCTTCACGCCGAAGTGGCCCATCAATCCTCCTCCATGCGCCTCCTGTAACAACAAAAGACGAACAGAGCCAACAGGAATGCATAGCTTGCTAGCACGGTATATGAACCCATCATGCACAACAAATTTATTCCAACCCTTTCCCTCTTGACAATTTAGAAATACCTCTTTAAAATCAGCATCATGCACATATTGCTCCTTTATTGTCTCTAAACCAAAGATTTTGAAATCAAGTTGTGAAAGCATGGTATATCTCCTAGACAACGCATCAGCTATCACATTTTCTTTGCCCTTTTTATATTTAATGACATAGGGAAAAGATTCAATAAACTCAATCCACTTAGCAAGTCTACGGTTCAGGTTGGTTTGACTTCGAATATGTTTCAAGGATTCATGATCAGAATGTACTACAAACTCTTTGGGCCATAAATAATGCTGCCATGTTTCCAAAGTTCGAACTAGAGCATATAATTCTTTATCATAGGTAGAATAGTTCAAACTAGGACCACTCAACTTTTCACTAAAGTAAGCAACAGGTTTTCCTTCTTGCATTAACACACCCCCAAGACCTATGCCACTAGCATCACATTCTAATTCAAAGTCTTGTTGAAATCAGGAAGTTGAAGCAAAGGGGCATGTGTTAACTTATCTTTGAGAGTGTCGAAAGCTTGTTGATGATTGGTAGCCCAAGTAAAAGGAACACCCTTCTTTGTGAGCTCATTCAATGGTGCAGCGAGGGTGCTGAAATCCCGAACAAAACGCCGATAGAAACCAGCGAGCCCGAGAAAACTCCGCACTTGTGTGACCATTTTAGGAGGCGGCCAACTCTGGATAGCAATGATCTTGGCTTGATCAACCTCAATGCCCTGTGGAGTAACAACATAGCCAAGAAAAGAGACTCGATCCGTGCAAAAGGTGCACTTCTCAAGATTACCAAACAAACGTGCATCTCTCAAAGCATTAAAAACAGCACGTAAATGGTCAAGATGTTCTTCATATGACTTGCTATAGATTAGAATATTATCAAAATAAACCACCACAAATTTTCCAATGAAAGCACAAAACATCATTCATCAAACGCATGAAAGTGCTAGGTGCATTAGTTAAGCCAAAAGGCATCACTAACCACTCATATAGTCCGAACTTAGTTTTAAATGCCGTTTTCCATTCATCTCCAAGTTTCATTGTAATTTGGTGGTATCCACTACGCAAGTCAACTTTAGAAAACATTGTAGAGCCACTTAATTCATCAAGCATGTCATCTAACCTAGGAATAGGATGACGGTATCTAATGGTAATATTATTGATAGCTCTACAATCAACACACATACGCCATGACCCATCTTTCTTTGGAACCAAAAGTACAGGAACAGCACATGGACTAAGGCTCTCACGTACGTACCCTTTGTCAAGCAAGTCTCGCACTTGACGCTGAATCTCCTTAGTCTCCTCCGGGTTGGTTCGGTATGGCGCGCGGTTGGGTAGGGAGGCTCCTGGAATCAAATCAATTTGATGTTCAATACCCCTAATTGGTGGCAGCCCTGGGGTATCTCAGCAGGAAACACATCCTCAAATTCCTGCAAAAGGTTAGTGACAGCAGACGGCAAAGAGCTAGATACATCATCAAGTGAAAATAAAGCATCTTTGCATATCAAAGCATAGCATGGCATATCATCATGACAAATTTCAGCTAGATCAGATTTGGTTGCAAGCATGACACAACCCTTTAATTTGATTCCCTCGGTCCTAGAACTAGGTGCCAACCTCTCTTTCTTAGGTGGGAAAACATCCTTCGCTACTTGCTGATTTTCAGATTCATGTTCAAGTTCTTTCTTCTTATTTTCAGCTAGCTCTTTATCACAATTAGCAATTTCAGTAGGTGTCAAAGGTAGCAAAGTAATTTTCTTTCCTTTGTGCACAAGAGAGTACTTATTACTTCTACCATGATGAGTTGCATCGGTATCAAATTCCCATGGGCGACCTAATAAAAGTGAGCATGCTTGCATAGGTACTACATCAAAATCAGCAACATCATGATAGAAACCAATGGAAAAATGCACTCTCGCAGATTGTGTTACCTTCACCTTACCGCTATTGTTGAACCACTGAATATGGTATGGGTGAGGATGCGCACGTGTGGTCAAGCCAAGCTTCTTGACCAATCCTGAATCCACCAAGTTATTACAGCTCCCGCCATCAATTATAACACGAACACGACAATCCTTGACGATGAGGAACATCTGAAACAAGTTATGACGTTGTAGCTTCTCCTCTTGCTCTCTTTGAGCGCTCAGTACTCGCTGCACAATTATGGTTCTATAATTCGCAGTAGCAGCGGCACCTAAAATCTCCTCACCATCGCTGTCTGTCTCATGATCATCATCATTACCTGCAAGGTTAGCTGCAAGAGCATATTCATCCTCCACATCACTAGCACTTACATAACCACCATCTTCTGTCGCAATGTACGCCCGCTGGCTTGGGCAATCTCTCATGACGTGGCCCATCCCTTTACAACGGTGGCACACAATGCCCGTCGTACGGCCCGTGGAAGCAACCGATGAAGAGCTCTTTGCTGGTGCTTGCACACTAGTAGATTTGCTCGTCTTGGGTGCGCGTGATGGTGGTGACGGTGCTGCTGAACGCGCCCTACTCACAGAGGGGGCAGCAACTCGGAAAATAGAAGGTGCGGTTGTCTTGGCTTGCCTAGGCGTCGATCTTGATGTAGACGTACTTCCAAAGTTGCTCCTTGTCCTTTGTTGCCTACCCTGCAATTCTTTTTCTACCAAACAAGCAAGCTGGAACAATCGATTGATATCATTATACTCTTTGTAATCAATTATGTCCTGAATTTCACGCTGTAACCCCCCGTAGAAACGACAAATCTTATCCTCCTCATCTTCTACAACATTACAACGCAACAAGCCTATTTGTAGTTCTTGATAATATTCCTCGACAGATTTATTACCTTGGTCTAAGCGCTGCAATTGCTTATCCATTTCATGTTTAAAAGCAGGAGGAACAAATCTAGCACGCATAGCTACCTTTAATTTATCCCATGTATTAGGTGCTAAACAAGAATTAACTACATGAGTGCACCAAATGATAGCACGATCTTTAAATTCACTAGTAGCTTGTCTGACTCTATGCACTTCAGGAACTAGATGGGCATTAAATTTTTGTTCAACTGTCATCTCCCAATCTAGATAGTTTCAGCATCATAAGTACCCGCAAAAGATGGTATGGTAAATTTAACTTTAGCAAATGGTTTATCATTAACACGAGCATTGTAGTGCTGAAAATTATTACCACCCATACTGTGACGGTTGTGATGTAGGTGGTGTTGTGGGCGTGCATCTTGGGCAGCAAATGAAGCACTGGCATCGCAGTTTTGTCTCTCATTATCATCTCCCTCCTCACGATCGTGGTCCGCATCGTGATCATACTCGCGTCCAATGTTTGGTGGCCGATTCAGCATTCTTTCAAGGCGTGCAATACTCTCATTGATGGCGCGCTGCAATGTATCTGTCGTAGCTTGAAACTTCCTATCGAAGTCCTCAATAATGGTAGTGCGTTGTTCATCCAAGAGCGTCATGAGCTCTCCCTTTAAGACACACTCTTAATCATCAGACGACCCACCTGTTATGGTTAGTAGAAAACAAAAGACAACACAAAGGTATTATCCCTATCAACTACTAGGTGGTGGAAGTTGGAATCACACATTCTCAAGCGTCTTACCACACCCTTACAAGTGTTCTTATCAATGCAGCAGGTGGTACAACCGGTGGCTGGTTCGTGACACCGTGTTGAGCGTGGGTACGATTGCAAGAGGGAACCTGTTCTGATCAAGAGTATGTGGAGCTTGGAAGGCACAATATGTAGCAATGGAGAACAATCAGTTAATTTCAGAAATTGCACAGAATTGAATTATAGTCCGTATCTAGCACTTAGCCTATATTGCTGATCAACCAAGAATGGAAGAAGGCTAAAAACAAGTGTATGGCAATGTGTAGGAGTGGTAAATACAAGATAATTCAATCCAAAGCAATTTGGAATTGAAGAACACAAGGATTGACCCAAAACTGAAAACTTCAGATTTCTGTCCACTGGACAGCACGTTGGTAATTTGGCCGTAACTTTTTGTCAGATGCCTCTTTTCACTGATTCTTTTTTTGACTGTTTTCTGACGGCTTTTTCTACAGATTTTGATTTGGGGCCAACTTCTGAATCCCAACACAGAAATTCGCGCAAAAATCACAACTGCTGACTGTTGCAGATTCAGAACAGATAATTGGGTCAACATTCACCGCATATATCTCTTAACTGGCTTGCTGGAATGACATGAAAGTTTACAGATAGATGGATAAGGGATTTTTGAATCTAATGGCAGTGGTCCCACTCAAAAATAATCTCGGAATCAAAAGTTATGACGTTTTTGGTGGTGGCTGCAGAGAAAGGAAAAAAGCAGCCGAATTTGGAAATTAGGGTTTGGGGTGGGGAATTTTTCTTTTGTTTGGATTTTTAATGGAACAAAGATATGACCAGCAACTAGACAATGCTAATATGGACACAAATTCAATTTAGCAAACCAAAACTAACAGATTGAAAGGCACAACGGGGTTTGGACAGCGGAATTAACTCTTTTTGTGGGGCAATTTTTTTTTCTGGACTATAGGAAATAAAAACCAATCTACTAACTAGGGATACAAGAATTACCTCACGGGCAACCGTTGCTCTGATACCAACTGATGTGACGATGGCCCGATCTTCCGAGAGGTACTGATAAGTCGATTGTGGAGAACTCGACGTTGATGGTCCAAAGGCTCCGACCAAAACAGATCGAGCCCCTCGCAATCACTACACCACTGCTCCGTTGGTTATCAACCGTACCGAACACGATTGACCTCGCCAAGAAGGCTATCTCCTGCAAGCGAATTGAGAACACAAGCAAGAGAGTAAAAGATGCAATCTGTATTGCGAATAATGTTTAAGTTCACAAGTTGGGGTTCCTCAACCGAACATGCGGCGAAACTGCTAAGCAGAATAATCTCTTAAGAAAAACCCAAGGGAAACTAAAGGGGTGCGACCTCCTTAAATAGGGAAGGGGGAAGGCTCACTTATCTAATGAAAAGCGATATGGTACTATTCATGGTTACTGTTTATGTGGCCATGGTACTGTTCACGTGAACAGTATCGGCCCAAATAGTCTAAGTTACAAGGCCCTCGGCCCACTTTGGCTTTGACTGAAAAGATGATGTGTCTTCTTTCGCAGTTTCTAATCTGCTCGGAAGGAGTTTGGAGGTGAGACTAGATCCATCTGAAAGTAGACTTCAAGAGCTTTCCAACGAGTACTCATGGGCCCCGAGAAGCCTTCCGGATCAAAAGTTATGGCCGTTTGCAGTAGGCGCTGTTGCAAAGGCCGAATCTGAATCGAACTCGCGAACAGGACTTGGATTGCGCTTGACGGTTCCGCTTCTACACTTGAGCTCAAGTGGTTCTTCACCATGGTTCCTAAGGACAATTAAATCATCACAAAAATTAAGTAGTATGCCATTCTTTGAAACATTTGTATGTAAACTTAGGAACGCATTCACCTGATGGTTAAGTTGACGTGCTCGTGCTCGAGTTATTGGTCCTTGTATCATAGTTTCAGTTTGTGAAGTTTGTTGTGGAGTTGGCACAGTTGTATCTATGGAACGGATGTCCTCATCACTAAGGCCATCAACTGTGACTTCGACCTATGAGAGACTATGTCAATCTCGTGAGTCTTGAGGTGTGAGTACAACGCATCAAGAGTCAAGGTCGAGAGGTCCATCGTGTCTTTGATGGTGGTCACCTTCATCTCCCAAACCCACAAGTCAAGAGCAGAAAGCATCTGATGAGCGTTGTCCGAGTCGGGGTATGTGAGACCGACTGCTCGGAGGTTGCTCAGAATTTTGTGAAACCTCGCAAAACACTCATCCAAGGATTCACCAGCGAGCATTTCAAACTTGTTGTAATCTCGCTTGAACTGGTCCTGTCGTACCGTCTTGATCTGGGTGGTGCCCTCATGGTATGTATTGAGGGTCACCCAGATGTTGAAGGCCGATGTGAGATGAGAGATGCGATTGAATTCGCTTCTGCTCAGACCCTGAATTATGATGTTCCTCGCCATAGTATTCGCCTCAACATCGGCCATGTTTCCGGCATTGATGTTCTCATCGGCAGGAACGACATATCGGGTCTTGACCTTTCGCTAGATGGCATAGCCCTGAGCTTGGATGTAGGTCTCCATCCGACTCTTCTAGAAGGGATAGTCGATCCCATCGAATATCGGGGGCTTGGTGGAATACTTGTCCGTTGCCATGGCTCTAGAGACCGGTTAAGATCTACGACGAAGAGGTAACCGGCTCTGATACCAATTGTAGGACCAAAATGGCAACAGATGGGGGTGAATGGTACCTTCAAACCTCCCAAGTATTCACACAATCTTCTTCTCCAGTAGCTATAGAAGCTATGAAGTGATAAGATGAATGCTCACTTGAAATTTTCAGTTGGACTGACAATCAGAGGACAAGAGATAGTCTCGGCCACAAAGAGAAGCACAGAGAGCACACGGCCGAGAACAAGCACTGACGAGAACTCAAGCTTGACTAGCAGTCGATATCTCACTGTGGTCGGTTGATTCTCTGCTGTGGTCGGAATGATCGAACCCAGTTCCAGAGCAATCGAGATTCAGCAGCAAGAGTAGACCGACAAAAACGGTGAACAGAAAATACTGCATGATCGAGCAGAATAATGCGGTCAAACAAAGAATGGAGAGCCTGGAAAAGGTGCACGACCGCAAGCAGAGATTCCTCCGACCACTCGTTGCTCTCGGGAATGACCTGGCCAATTGGCCTTGAGAAGGAATCCCAGTTCAGAGCACCTCAAAAACCCACACTAATAGAAGCAAAATAATCTCGATCAGTACTACAATCTACCAAGAATCCATGATCGAAAGCTAAATAGAGGAATGTCTCAAGGCTCACAACCACTTTTCTAAACCTGATCGAACCTTCTACTCTCGGAAAGAACCTGACCAAATGGTCTTGAGTATGATTTCCATTTCAGAGCAAGAGAGAATCGATGCTACTAGAGCCAAGACCACTACTCACTGCAAGAGAAGGCAGAGCCAACCAAAGAACAAGAAAAAACAAGCACAGGAGATAAACAGAGAAAGCACAAACAGAGCAATCAACACATCACACAAAGACAGAGCTTGAAACAAAGGCAGAGACATTTATGATTGATCATGGAGGTTTCTGCAACCACTCCAACTGGGAGATACACGAGCACACTTGCTCCATCCCGAGAACGCACACAAAAATAAACAGAGAAGAACAAGCAACTCGGGAACCGAATCTCGCCGAGCACCCGAGCTCTACCCTCACTATTTATAGCTTTGTGCTACCGGGGGGAGAACCCGTTAACCCCCAACTAACACCGGGTTTTACCACACACCTTTACCCATTAGCTCCAGTGCTTTGCCTGCTAACACCAACAGACTCCGCACTTTATCCACTAGCGCCAACAGAATCCACTTCCCTTTTTCAGGCTTTGCGCATTTTCACCACAATGCCATCCCGCTGCCTTCCCGGAAGTTTCCTCATGCTTTGCCTTGCTGTCCAAGGTTACAACCACCTCGCAAGACTAGGTCTCCTTCAGCCTCACCCGGTCGTTCTGGACCCTGACACCGCCCGTGTCTCGTCCCGACCATCCCAACCTCGCCAGACTTGCCTCAAGATCCTGCAACCATCACAAACAGCAAAACATCACATAGCACCACACTAGACAAGGGTAACATCCATTTGCATCGAAAAGGAGAACTCAAACCACACTCCACAAAGTCGTACACCCATTACGACCGGTCGAAATCACCTAAACATTACTGCACAAGACCTACGACCGCTCTCCAGGTCAAGACGACCAGCCTAGGAGTTGATACGACCGATTCCCAGGAGAATCAACCGCCTCAAGAAGCCATACGACCAGTTTCCATGCGTTACGACCGCTTCGGAAGACTTCCGACCGCTCCCGAGAACATCCAACCACAAATTAGCCAAGTCTTACCACAAATGACCGCAACTGACCACGTTACGACAACGTCCGACCGAGCCACGACCTCGTTCGATCGCCTCGCAGCGTGGTCGAAGTCTGCCAACTTCCCACGTGGTCGTAAGTGTCAGTGCTGACTACCGACAGCAGTGCTTGTGGCTTCGACTTACGACTTCCGACCACGACCGACTTGGTCGTAACTGCGTTCGACCACAGCCAGAGAGGTCGTAAACTGTCCTGATGGCCTTTGACCACGCCCAAAGTAGTCGTAAACCTCTCGGAGACCTAATATCATGGCCATGGTCGTAAGCTTTGCTGCTGCCTTTCGACCATGGTCTAAGTGGTCGTAAACCACCCCAGTGACCTACGACCACGCCCAATGTGATCGTAAGGTCTTCTGACCGCTCAAACAGGGCTACGACTTCGCAGAAAACACCCAAAACAAACTCAATCTTTCCAAACCAAATGTCAATTACTCATCACAAACATGTGGTCACCTCCACATGGTCTCTCACAAACACTCAATAAACATGTTAGTTCCATATTCATATAATGTCATTAATTACCAAACTATTTTTAGGGGCCCAAATGCTTTCACTTTTGTATGGCATAGAAGCTATGGCGTAATTGGTTGCGATTTAACCATCTCAGGGTTGGTAGGGTGGCTCGGGTGGCAATGGTTTGGGTTGCAAAGGTCCATAGCAGGCTGTCTATGGTGACCACCTTCTGTCGGATGGTGTTGGACCGAATTGGCGACAGAGGGGGGGTGAATGTCACTTTAAAATTCTTGACCCCTCAAAAGTACTTACTCAAGAGATCTCCCTCCAAGAGCTAAGGAGCAATGAAGTGTGTCTCTAAGAACCCTACTGGACCTTTGAACAACCAGAGATGGAAGCCAAACAACTCTAGGGAACAACTCCTCAAGTGAACTCACGAAAACCTCTTCAATAGCTATAGAGAAAAGCTATGAAGCAATAGGTTCAAACCTTTCTACCCTCACAAATCCAGAGACTCAGACCAGACAAGGCAGATCAAAACATATCAACGAAAGGGGAAATAACAGAGACCAAAATCGAACACAAGGCAGCAAAAATACCTAGAGCGGTCTGACTTCAATGCTCCGGGCGGTCAGACCGCACCAGTGCTGCCGGTCTGACCGCCACAGGAAGGCCGGTCTGACCGCCCGGCATGTGTAAGTTAGGCCGGCCCACTGGTTCAGGCAACAGCAAGGCTTATTTTCAGATTTCAACTTTGGGTACTTCCCTCAAATAATGAATGTGAGATTTTCTCTTGGATTCTTCTCCCTAGAAAGAAAGGAATGTATTCCAAATAACCACAGGAGCTAAGAGACCAAAAGATATCACTCCGAAACCAAGAATTGAAGGGATTTGCTAAAAAACTGAAAATATTCAGAGCCAACACCACAAATCAAATTGCTCCTTCACCTTAGATCCTATGGGCATGAAACTTGGCAGATATGTTAGCAATAGCCAAGAGACTCTTCTAGCCCAATTTCATGCCATCTTGAGAAAAGGAGCATGAAGAGCATCAAAACCCTAGAAAGCTAGTAAACTTCAGAGAGGGCACTCAAAAACCAAATTACTCCATGATCATAAGTCCATTGCACATGAGGTTTTGCAGGTATGTTAGCAATAGCAAATGGACCTCTCAGACCAAAAAATCCGGGCAACTCACGAAGGGAATCACAGGAGGGGTCAAAACCCTAGAACTGGCTATGAAGAACAGAGAGGCTCAAAATCCAAATATGAGATTTAAACCAAGGTTTGCTTATGGGAACTTGATCAAATGATCTTGAGGCAACATCTCAACCTAGAGCAACCCATTTTGGCACTGTGCAACAAGAATCAACAAGAAACTCAAAAACTCACAAATCACCAGAGAGAGACATCGAAGAACAGATAGCACAGAGCAGAATAAAAACTTCAGATTTCATTCATTGGATCAAACAGAATACAAAGACGTCCCGATACGCCTGGACATTAGGACATGAGAAGTGATTACATGATCCTCAACTCATCCTTACCCTCTCCCACACAAGAACACACCCATACTTGCTTGGAGTGGATGAACACAACACAGACTCTCTGGAAACCAACGAAGGGGACAAGCAGGGAGCACACTCTGCCTCCTCCAACCACTCTCAACAACTAAAGCCTAAAGCCAAAATCAAACTCTAAAGCCTATTTTGACTAACGGAAACCCTAAAACCCTTGAAGTGCTCAAGTGGGCATGCAGCCCTTCCATCCTTTATATAGCCTCTGACTAACGGGTTTCCACCCCGTTACGCCCGCTAAGTCCAACGGACCCCGCTCTCGCTTGTGCAGCCACGCGAATTTCCCGATTCGCCCCTCGTGCACCCTCCGGGAAGCTTCTGCGCTCCTTGCCTCGCACGCGTCGCAACCACCTCAAGTCCACGTCGTCTTCGACACATCCCGACCGTTCGACCTCGCCCACCGCGCCTAGTCCGTCCACCGTGTCTCGCCACGACTCGCCTCGGCGCCCCGCAGCCACACAGACAAGAAACACGTCAAATAGCACCGCTCGATACATGAAAGCGTAAATACCATCATACTTACCACAGATGGAGTCCAAACCTGTCGAATCAAAGAATATGCATCCTAATCCCATACGACCAAGTTTGACCAAGTCCGACCGAGCCCGTTGCACCGCGCAACGACATGGTCCGACCACACAATCCAAACTCGACTATCCTAAACCTATGTCAATTACTCATCACTCACAAGGAGTCACGACCACATGGTCTCTCAATCTCCCCCTTGATGAGTATATTGACAAACCCCGAAAAAGCGCAAAGTTGAGTTTGAAATGCAAGAAAGAAGTCAAACATGGTCCAAAGGAAAGAGAAGTGATGCTAGTGACCATGTCGACACAAGGAGCAAAAGAAAGAACAAGTTTTCCTCAAAGCTCCCGAAAATGGCTTTTTCTACCACTATTCTCCCCCTTTTGGCAATAAACACATCAAGAATGCAAGGAAGAGAACAAGTCATGCAAATGGACAAAATGACTGAAGTTTGATTATTCTGAGCATTCAGAGCCATGAGAATTATCCATAATGACCATAATGAATTACATCATGCCATAACTCAATAAAAGGCTATCTAGATCATGACAAGATATGTATATCCTAGCTAGAACACATAGATGACAATCTGAAATGTAGTACATTATGTGATTATGTCAAGTCATCAAGAAGCAAAGTCTAACTAGAGATATCCAAGGATGATGCAGGCCATGTCAATTAGGCTAAGCGGAACCAAGAAGCTAATTTGAGTCGATTAGAGTCCTATATGCTCGAGAAGGATACATTTGTTCAAGTACTTGGTTCTGTTTGTAACTTAAACAAATTGAGCACATAACTCATTGTCCTTTTTAAAACTTAGGGTCGTTTCTAACCCAAATTTTTGTTATGTGCTAGATCTCAAGCCTTATGCGACTACTCCAAGCAATAAACTTAAGAAGATAGTCTAGGTCATCCAAAACTTCCCCTAAGTTCATGCCAAGTGCAATGGCAAGCCGTCTCGTAGGAAAGAATTGGTGAGATCAGTTTTTTCGCACAAAAAGAGATCTTTTTGCTTTTTAAACAATTCGTACTAACTCATGCATCATCAAGAGTCTAAAATAGCTTAATCTAAGACTCAATAGAGTTTCAACGCTCAACTTAGGCTATTTGACATGGCATGAATCATAAAATGATAGCTCAAGAAAGACTAAACTCAAATGCTAGCATGACATGTTTTAAGTTAAGCAAGTTTAATTAACTTATCATGGCAAAAGCTAGTCTACACATATCGAGTCATGATAATGCTAGCAAATAAGCACAAGTCATGGCAAGGTATAAAGCATTGTAAGCATGTCATAACAGGATAATAAATATGGCTCAATGTAGTTATGTTGCAATGTAGAATGCTGAAAATGCAATGCAGAAAATCCAACTCCCCCTCAACGTGAGATGCAACTTTTAGTTCAAGTAGAGTTATGTCCCAAATGAACTCCCCCTGAACCAAAGCAATAAATCGAGAAGCTGGGAAAGAAAGCAGCAAACAGGCAGTCCTTAAAGCATAGATAAGGTATAGAAATGACTATGGCTCAGACTGACTCTCATCTACCCCATATGGCTCGAGGACTATCAGCTGGTCTACTAACAACCTAGGGAGCAAACACGTACCCTGTCTACCCGAGGGTGGCCCGACCCTCGCTAGAACCCACAAGAAGTGAGTAAGCTCAACCTAGAGAGAAAAGAGACAGCTAACAAACAGCATCCTAGAGTCACAAGATAAGAGCATGAAGTCTAAGCGCTAGACAAGAAGACCACTCTAACCTATGCTAGAAGGACTAAACCCAATGCACCCGTATGCAATGCAGTCAGAAAGGAGTAAGAGCATAATCAATATAGTAAAGTAGTAAAGCACAAACTCCCCCTCATAACAGCCCATAAGGACAAACCACCCCAAGCTCTCCCCCAGAGCTGAAAACCTCGAACTATCCAATGGCTTGGTGAAGATATCAGCCAACTGGTGGTCACTCTCCACAAACTGGAGCACGATGTCACCCTTCTCTACATGGTCTCTAAGGAAGTGATAGCGAATATCAATATGCTTGGTCCAGGAGTGCTGCGCTGGGTTCTTAGCAATGTTAATCGCAGAAGTGTTATCACAAAAGAGTGGAACACTGTCGATAGTCAACCCAAAATCCCGCAGGGTCGAGACCATCCAAAGCACCTGGCTGCAGCAACGTTCTCGGCCTCTGCAGTGGACTGTGCAACTCCGGACTGCTTTCTCGAAGACCAGGAAACGAGAGAAGTGCCATGAATTGGCAGGTGCCAGAGGTGCTCTTCCTATCTATCCTACAGTCGGCAAAGTCTGCATCCGAGAAGGCTCTCAAGGAAAGACAGGAAGAGAAAGAGTACCAGATACCATAGTCAATGGTAGCTCGAAGGTACCGAAGAATGCGTTTCACCGCCTTGCGGTGAGATACGCGAGGAGGAACTTGAAACTGAGCACAAAGACACACAGCAAAGTGTATGTCCGGTCTCGAGGCAGTGAGGTATAAGAGGGAGCCGATCATACTCCGATACTCCTTCTGATCAACTGGCTCACCATCCTCATCTGGGTCAAGTGAAGCTGAGGTAGCCATCGGAGAGGACACCGGCTTAGCATCACTCATATCGAAGCGCTTCAGGAGGTCTTGAGTGTACTTGCCCTGATGCAAGAATGTACCCTCCCGAGTCTGCTTGATTTGGAAGCCGAGGAAGAAGCTCAACTCGCCCATCATGCTCATCTCAAACTCCGAGCTCATGACATCGGAAAACTGGGAAACGAGAGCATGCGAGGAGCCGCCAAAGATGATGTCATCTACATAAATCTGGACGAGCAGAAGATCAGTGCCATGCCGGCGGATGAACAAGATCTTGTCTACTTTACCCATCTCAAAACCATGACTCAACAGGTAGGACTTAAGCCTCTCATACCAAGCTCTCGGGGCCTGCTTAAGTGCATACAAAGCTTTAGAAATCTTGAATACATGATTAGGGTATTTGGGGTTTTCGAAACCAGGGGGCTGTCTGACATAGACTTCTTCCTCAATGAAGCCATTAAGGAAGGCACTCTTGACGTCCATCTGGTACAACTTGAAACCTTTAGAAGCTGCAAAGGCAAGCAGGATTCTAATGGCCTCAAGTCGAGCTACAGGAGCAAAGGTCTCCTCGAAATCCAGACCCTCAACCTGGGAGAACCCCTGAGCTACCAGTCTAGCCTTGTTTCGAACAACCACTCCATCCTCGCTCTGCTTGTTCTTGAACACCCAATTAGTCCCAATGACATTGTGACCTCGCGGGGGCTCGACAAGCGACCAGACCTTGTTTCTCTCAAAATTTTCCAACTCCTCATGCATGGCATTGACCCAAGACTCGTCTGAAAGAGCATGAGAGACATCTTTGGGCTCGAATGAGGCGACAAAGGCAGAATGGAGACAGAATTGAGACATGCCAGATTTTGAATGAGTGACTCGCTCAAATAGGTCTCCAATGATCTGCTCAGAAGGATGGTCTTTTTGAATGTGTCTGGGAGGTCCAGGATGAGATGAAGAAGTGGCCTCTACCTTGTTAGCTGACGAGGTAGGAACAGAGCCACTAGCTCCAGAAGAAGCAGAAGGCATGGGCTGATCTCCCCGAGGTGCGGTGGAAGCAGGCACTTCAGGGGGTGGAGGATGAGTGACTGGATCGGGTAGACAACCCTCATCTCCATCGTCCTCATCATCCAAAAAGATAGGCTCGGACTGCTCTAAAGAACCTGAGATATCGGGCCTAGTCCCTGACCGCCTCATCGAAGGTCACCACACAGTCTCTACCAATTTACTAGACTCAGCCTCCAAACCCGATAAGCTGCTGAAGAAGACGAGTAACCTAGAAAGATACCATCACAAGATCGTGACTCGAACTTATCTAGGTTCCCGGACTTCAAAATAAAGCACTTGCAACCAAACACACGAAAATGAGAAACACTAGGCTTTCGCCCATATCTCAGCTCATAAGAAGTGCGGTGCAAGTGTGCCCTCAGAAAAACTCGATTTGAGACCTGGCACGCGGTGGCTATCGCCTCAGCCCAAAACTTCCGCGGTGTAGAGTACTCATCAAGCATCGTCCTGGCGATCTCGACCAAGATACGGTTCTTCCTCTCCACGACGCCATTCTGCTGTGGGACGTGCGGAGAAGAGAACTGGTGCTCTACACCTGTCTCATCGCAGAACCTCTCAAAGTAGGAATTCTTGAACTCTGGGCCATTGTCACTGCGGATCGCTCATAAGGCACCCGAGAGCTCAACAGAAAGCCTACCGAAAAGACCTCAGAAATGTGAAAATGTCTCATCCTTCGAGGCTAAGAAAAACACCCAAGAAAACCTCGAATAGTCATCAACCACGACAAGAACATACCACTTCCCTCCTGCTGAATGCACTCGAGCTGGTCCAACTATGTCCATGTGGAGCAGCTGTCCTGGTGCATCGGTCATGGTAACCGTGACCGGAGGATGAGAAGCGGCAACCATCTTGCCGTGCCGGCATGGAGTGCAAACGAGATCTTTGACCATCTTGAGTTTCGGCAGACCACGAATGAGATCGTGGCCGCTAACTCGGGTCAAATGGTCAAATCCAATATGACCAAGTCTCCTATGCCAGAAAGAGAGGTCACGGGACTCAGAAGCAACTAAACATCTGAGAGGATCACCAGAAGACTAAGAAAAATCAGCACGAAAGATCCTCCCAAAACGAGAAATCCCGCAAACCAGACTACCCGAAGAATCAAGAATTTTGCAATTGATTTTCTTGAAGCTCACCTCGAAACCGTCATCGGTAAGCTGAGAGACGGAAAGCAAATTGTACTGCAGCTTACTAAACAAGGCAACATCCTTAAGAATAAAAGAAGCATTAACACGCACAGTACCTTTGGCGATGACGCGCCCAGACGAAGCGTCTCCGAAGGTGATCGTCTCATCACCTGGAGCGCGGGCTAGGGAGGAGAACCAACGAGAGTCTCCGGTCATATGACGAGAACAACCGGAGTCTACAAGCCAAACCTTCTCCTTCCCTACCTGGCGAACCTGAGTCAACAAGAGAGTAAAGTCTCAGTACTGGGGTAAATCAAGAGTGATTTTGGCACCCAATACTGAACAACACGTCGAGCAGATGAAGTAGTCAAGCACGGCTGACCTTTATCTACCCTACGCTCTCCGTGACTCAAAGAAGCAGAAGGTCCGTGAGCGACTGAAGGCGCTGCAGGGTCCGATCGCTACGGAAAGCGAGTCGTGGCACCGCAACAGTCAAGACGCCACGTAGTCGTCTCGACGGGGGAAACGAGATGTACCCTTAGAACGGCGGAAGTCGCGAGCAGGAGCATATCGAGGACGAAAGCCAGAAAACTCAGAAAGTCCGAGTCCTCGATGATGCCCAAAACCATCAACAGACGCAACCCTAGACCTCGTGTTGGTCTTAGGTGCACTCAGGATCTGGGGCTGACCATGAATACGCCTAAGAGACTCAACACGGTCTCTACATGCGATCTTGACATGCCTGAAGCATCTCTCGACCGAGTGCCCATCCTTCTGACAGAAGGTGCAGTGGTACTTCACCTTCTGCGGGGTGAAAGTAGCACGAGAAGGCTTCGTCTTCTGAGAGGCCGAAGCAGCAGGTGGAATCACCTTGCTATCAGATATCCCTTGGACAAAGCCCGCTGATTTGAATTTGACCTCATCAGACCTGGGCTCAATCTCGATCACACCTGGTGCTATGGGTCTGAGCACAGTAGGTGGATGCTTCCTCATATCCTCATAGAAATCATATCCTAGATCCTGATTAAATCCGCAAATCTTGGACTGGTCTAGAATAAGATTAAGCTTCTTCTTGCCGCCTACAAATCTCTCGAGAGTGTTCATAAGGTACTGACACTCCCGAAAGAGAGAGATGCAAGAAGAGCAGGGGGAAGAAGGAGTAGCAGAAGGTAAGGGAGCAGAAGAAGAACCAGCAGTAGAGGAAAGTATGGCTTGTGCATGCACAGCCGACTCTGATGGAACAGTCCTACTACTAACCAGTTGGTTTACATCGCTAAGCGGCTCCACCTTACCCTGGGGCTTCTCCCCCACCTCAGCAATCACATCACAATGAGTTGATGGCTTCTCTAGTAAATCCTTAGTTAGCTTCACACATTTTTCATTCAAAGCAACGAGTTCAAGTTTTAGTTTATCACAGCTAATGCATGGTGAGCTAACAGGGTCCTTAGTCGCAAATTGAGCCAACTTCCTATCATGATCAATCATATCTTGAAACTGTTTGGAGACAGCTTCAAGTTCAGCAGTTAACTTAGGACAGTTCAAGCATGAATCAATCGGCTCAAGTAAAGAAGCTTGTAGTTCATCAATTTTATGATCTGTCCGTTTTAAGTTTATCTTCAAGTTATTGCAATTTTCACAAGACTCGGGCAGATCAAGGAGCATTGCATAAGGTTCTCTAGCAGCAATGTCCTTAGCCTCACATGAGGTAGGAAAAGTAGTCTCATCAGTAGTAGGTAGGGTAACAGCCATCCTACTCAACTCTAACTCAGCAAGCAGACTAACATTCTCCACCTTAACAATATCAAGCTCGGAGGACACACTATCATGCGAGATCCTTAGTTTCTCCATGTCAGCCAACAGAGCACAGCATGTATCACAATCATCACGGGAGGGAGCAGATGTAAGTGAAGTAAGCTCCCGTGATAGTCTATCTACTTCCTTCTCTAACTCAGTACACCTAGCCCTAGCTCTAGCATGAAAACCACCTAGCTTAAGAAATGCTTGATTGAGTTGGTCGTAGGTAGGGCATACCTCATCCGAGTCAGAGTACAGCTCGCTGTCGCTCAGTTCGCCCTCGAGGGCCATGAAGCACATGCCGGAGAAGTCATCGCTGCTGTTGGGTTCTTGATCACCCGTCCCGTCGTCGTCGCTCCATCCCTCCACCTCGCTGAGGTCGAGGTCGTCAAACGCCGTGAGGACGCGATGGAACAGCTTCTTGGCCTTCCCAAAGTCGCGGAACTTCTTCTTGCCTTGAGGGTGTACTGGAGGCTTCTTGTTGCGGTTCTTGTCGGTGTAGTCATTCTTTCCCGAACCGCCGAAGTCAGCTTTGCCCTTCTCCAGTTGGGGGCAGTTTACCCGAATGTGGTTGGGGCCACCACACTCGAAGCAAATGACTGGTCCGCCTCTCTTTCTGTCCCTCCTCCTCTTGTAAGCATGGGAGAACTTCCGAGCTAGGAGGGCTAGCTGTTCATCCTCTAGCTGCTCTAATTGATCATCAGTTATGTCACAGAGGGCAGCTAGGGAGAACCCACAAAGCGAATCGGCAGACAGACGAGAAAAAGAAACGGGATCGGTGACCAAGGCCACCGACTGTGACTTCGACCTACGAGAGACAACGTCAATCTCGTGAGTCTTGAGACGCGAGTACAGCGCATCAAGAGTCAAGGTTGAGAGGTCTATCGTGTCTTTGATGGTGGTCACTTTCATCTCCCAAACACGCAGATCAAGTGCCGCAAGCATCTGACGAGCGTTGTCCGAGTCGGGGTATGTGAGACCGACCGCTCGGAGGTTCCTCAAGATCTTGTGGAAACGCGCGAAGCACTCATCTAGGGACTCACCAGCAAGCATCTCAAATTTGTTGTATTCTCGCTTAAACTAGTCCTGTCGAACCGTCTTGATCTGGGTGGTGCCCTCATGGTATGCATCGAGGGTCACCCAAATATCGTAGGAGGACGACAGGTGGGAGATGCGATCGAACTCACTACGACTCAGGCCATGGATAATGATGTTCCTTGCCTTTGCATTTGCCTCAACATCATGCATATTTCCAGCATTGATGTTCTCATCGGCAGGAACAACAAACCGGACCTTGACCTTGCGCTAGATAGCGTACCCCTGAGCCTGGATATATGCCTCCATTCGGCTTTTCCAGAAGGGGTAATCGATGCCATCGAAAATGGGCAGCTTGGTCGAGTACTTGTCCGTCGCCATGGCTCTTGAGACCGGTTAAGATCTACTGAAAAGAGCTAACTGGCTCTGATACCAATTGTTGGACCGAATTGGCGACAGAGGGGGGGTGAATGTCACTTTAAAAATTATCGACCCCTCAAAAGTACTTACTCAAGAGATCTCCCTCCAAGAGCTAAGGAGCAATGAAGTGTGTCTCTAAGAACCCTACTGGACCTTTGAACAACCAGAGATGGAAGCCAAACAACTCTAGGGAACAACTCCTCAAGTGAACTCACGAAAACCTCTTCAATAGCTATAGAGAAAAGCTATGAAACAATAGGTTCAAACCTTTCTACCCTCACAAATCCAGAGACTCAGACCAGACAAGGAAGATCAAAACATATCAACGAAAGGGGAAATAATAGAGACCAAAATCCAACACAAGGCAGCAAAAATACCTAGGGCGGTCTGACTTCAATGCTCTGGGCGGTCAGACCGCACCACTGCCGCCGGTCTGACCGCCACAGGCAGGCCGGTCTGACCGCCCGGCATGTGTAAGTCAGGCCGGCCCACGGGTTCAGGCAACAACAAGGCTTATTTTCAGATTTCAACTTTGGGTACTTCCCTCAAATAATGAATGTGAGATTTTCTCTTGGATTCTTCTCCCTAGAAAGAAAGGAATGTATTCCAAATAACCACAGGAGCTAAGAGACCAAAAGATATCACTCCAAAACTAAGAATTGAAGGGATTTGCTAAAAAACTGAAAATATTCAGAGCCAACACCACAAATCAAATTGCTCCTTCACCTTAGATCCTATGGACATGAAACTTGGCAGATATGTTAGTAATAGCCAAGAGACTCTTCTAGCCCAATTTCATGCCATCTTGAGAAAAGGAACATGAAGAGCATCAAAACCCTAGAAAGCTAGTAAACTTCAGAGAGGGCACTCAAAAACCAAATTACTCCATGATCATAAGTCCATTGCACATGAGGTTTTGCAGGTATGTTAGCAATAGCAAATGGACCTCTCAGACCAAAAAATCAGGGCAACTCATGAAGGGAATCACAGGAGGGGTCAAAACCCTAGAACTTGCTATGAAGAATAGAGAGGCTCAAAATCCAAATCTGAGATTTAAACCAAGGTTTGCTCATGGGAACTTGATCAAATGATCTTGAGGCAACATCTCAACCTAGAGCAACCCATTTTGGCACTCTCTAGCAAGAATCAACAAGAAACTCAAAAACTCACAAATCACCAGAGAGAGACATCGAAGAACAGAGAGCACAGAGCAGAATAAAAACTTCAGATTTCATTCATTGGATCAAACAGAATACAAAGACGTCTCGATACGCCTGGACATTAGGACATGAGAAGTGATTACATGATCCTCAACTCATCCTCACACTCTCCCACACAAGAACACACCCATACATGCTTAGAGTGGATGAAAACAACACAGACTCTCTGGAAACCAACGAAGGGGACAAGCAGGGAGCACACTCTGCCTCCTCCAACCACTCTCAACAACTAAAGCCTAAAGCCAAAATCAAACTCTAAAGCCTATTTTGACTAAAGGAAACCCTAAAACCTTTGAAGTGCTCAAGTGGGCATGCAGCCCTTTCATCCTTTATATAGCCTCCAACTAATGGGTTTCCACCCCGTTATGCCCGCTAAGCCCAATGGAGCCCGCTCCCGCTTGTGCAGCCACGCGAATTTCCCGATTTGCCCCTCGTGCACCCTCCGGGAAGCTTCCGCGCTCCTTGCCTCGCACGCCTCGCAGCCACCTCGAGTCCACATCGTCTTCGACACATCCCGACCGTTCTGACCTCAGCGCCACCTGCGCCTAGTCCGGTCCACCGTGTCTCGCCACGACTCTGCCTCGACGTCCTGCAGCCACACAGATAAGAAACACGTCAAATAGCACCGCTCGATACATGAAAGCGTAAATACCATCATACTTACCACAGATGGAGTCCAAACCTGTCGAATCAAAGAATATGCATCCTAATCCCATACGACCAAGTTTGACCAAGTCCGACCGAGCCCGTTGCACCGCGCAACGACATGGTCCGACCACACAATCCAAACTCGACTATCCTAAACCTATGTCAATTACTCATCACTCACATGGAGTCACGACCACATGGTCTCTCAGATGGCATGTGAGTCACGACCACATGGTCTCTTAGATGGCAGGCATGGATGTCGGTGCAGTAGGGAGCTCAGGGACCTATGCCATTGCTTCGGTGGTGTCACTAGGAGCACAAGGGAGCTAGAGACCAAGTTAATTGAAAACAAATTGACTACAAGAGGGAAATTGAAATTGTGGCTTACTTGAGGATTTTTGGTGGTGGCTTACCTGGGCACTGGTGTGGTTCATCGAAGGGGCTTGGGGCCTTTTATAGATGGGCTATGGTAGTTGGCTGCAGGGAGTGTGTTGTTCAGGTTTTGGCACGTGGCCATGGCGGGAGGGCACGAGGAGATTTAGAACAAGTTTAATAGAAGAGGTGGCTGCCACCTCTAGGACTAGCCAAATAAGCAAAAAGAGTACAAGTGGCTCATGGTGGAGGTAGCTAATACAATAAGTTGAGTAGAGGTTACCTCTACTAAAGCACTCAAACATTTAATATTTTGCTAGAGGCACCTAGTCAGCATTATTGTACTTGCTTTAAGAACTAGCATGCCTCCAAGCTGCCCGTAACTCCTCGTATGATGTGCTAGAGGTCACCTCTTGCATGAGGGGCAGCTTGTTCTCTCTCCTCTTTTCTCTCTCTTCCACTTAGAGTTGTGTTGACGTGGATTTCGCTAGAGGCGACCTAGTCAGCATTATTGTACTTGCTCTTTGCAGAACTCAGTGAAGGCGGCAGGGTGGTTGGCTCATTGAGTGGCACCTCGAGTCATGCGCTTCCTCGGGTGATGTAGTGCAGCGGGGCAAAGTGGCATATGACAGTCTGTCAGCTGTGAGATGAGCGAAAGTCAGCGGCCAAATTTGGCCCGGAAGCTCTGGCGTGTGGTCAAGAGGGGAATTAATGAGGGTGTCAGGGTCCTGTGAACGACGTACGGTCGACTAACCAGGGATTGCGGCGACGACAGAAAGTTGTGGCTGCGATTTGCTTTTTCCAGTTTTGTCAATCCGTCAACAGTAGTTATAGTGGGAACAAGGAGAAGTTGATGGTAAGCACATGCATGGATTAGCAGAGAAGGCGCAGATGGTTGGAAGAAGTGTTAAATTGGGTCAAGATTCGATTGAAACTGAAATTCAAAAAAAATTAAAACTGCTTTTGAAATTCGGGGCTGTTTCATAAATCACGTCTGCTAGCCAAAGTTTTGTTACATAGTAAAACTAAAAGCCATATCATGGGACAATCAATCGTCAAAAGAGGTGTCGGTAGGGATGTGGAATCCCATGCACATCCACATTCCAAAGGAACATAATGATTTCACGATTTCATCAGGTCAAGGTTTTGCATTGCTCCAATACCAAATCGGCGCCAGCTCTAATAATTTCTTTTTTAAATTTCTCTCTCTCTCTCACTCTCTCTCTCTCTCTCTCTGATTTTTGAATAATGATATTGGTTGGGATATACTTACTCCATTTAATTTTATAAGACGTATTTTCTCTTGACACATAGATCAAGAAGATTTAGAAATGGTTAGACTACTTCCTAATTATTATCTTTAAGTACTATATTTAATACATGTATATGGAGAACATAAAGTAAAGCTAGATGTATATTGGGGTATAGAGGAAATCTTATACTGATTTTGTATTAGAATACAAAATATATTCTATATTTATTGACAATATTATTTAAAAACTATGTCATATCAATTTGAACAGGGTGAATATTCTACAAGAGGGAGTCAAGGACTATCTTGGAACTTGTTGTAATGATGCAGTAACAAAGGAATTCGTTGGAACCTGTGCTGCCTACTCTTTAATGCTGTTGGTGCTAATGCAAACCTAGCAAAGCATTGATGCTAACCACTGTCTTAATATAACAATCTGTGACAAAAGAATTTGTATAACCATACGTTTCGATCCTCGTCTACTCTGTCATATAAAAGTAGACATGTTCTTTCTACAAAAACACAAGGAAATCACAAGAAGAATGACACCAAAAAAGTGTCACTAACCGCTAGGCAATAGAGTCAGCTTACGGGGTGGGACGCAATCAAGCGTAGCGAATCACATAGAGTTTGCCCCTACCTGCCAGCGCGTAGATAGATAGGGCAGGCGAGCGCAGGGATGGATGTTTGAGTGGTTGAAAGTGTCAGTCTTGAATACCAAAGTATTGATAGGAATACCGGGGGTTCGAATCTGTCGAGACCCGAATATGCAAATCTAGACTCTCCTGTGTAGTCTGCACTAAACCAAGATCACGCTAGTGCACACAGTATAAACAAAGATGAAATATCGATAATATCATGGTTTACTAAGAAAAGACTCAAATATTATTAATAATTATCAGAGTACAACCTTATGGCCAAGCTTACAAATAATAGCCTGAATGGCTTAAGAAACTAGCAGCGAAAAAACAGAAATAAGCGTAGTAGCCATTCGATATGCCCACAGGCAATCGACTGGGGAGCAAAGTCCTAATCTGCGAAGTTGTCGATGTACCCTCCGTCTAGCAACTCCTGCTGATTTGGCTTTTCTTCCTCAACTGAGCAAATATAGATAAAGCCGTGAGTACATAGAGTACTCAGCAAGTCATTTGTAACAAAGATGCAATACAGTATGTAAGGCTTACCAATAGATGGCTGAAAGGTTAATTTTGCAAAAAGCAACAATTTAAAGTAAATACAATAAATAGATTGAAAGTGAACTTTAGAAATGATAATAAATAAGTAATCAAAGGAATTGAGACAAAGCACAAGTGAACTGACTATTCACTCCAATGAACCACCCGTGAATCAAGATTCATTATCCAAGCAAGACTTAATCAAAATCAACCTTCAAGCATGAGAAAGCAATCTCCATCTCCACCCTGCAACTCTCTTAATTATTTTATCAACTATAGGTTGCACATCTTCTTTTCTATGTCTGTTATGATATAAACAAATCCCTAAATACTTAATAGGGAAGGTGCCCACCTTACAAAATAATGCCTGGGTCACACTAGACATGCTATGCACATCAATATTAATTGGCAAGAGGTCACTTTTATGAAAAATAATTCTCATTCCTGACAATTGCTCATAACAAAATGAAGAATCTAATCCCTATCTCCATTGTATGCTCATGGTGAGTTTTAGTGATTAATGACAATCAAATTTGTGAGTCTAATATTTTCTATAAGTTGGTGAAACAAGATAGGTCCGGTGACAAAGAATACTTTGGATGTCATTATGTATAGATTGTCATCAAGTCAAGGTTCGGGATGAAGGATGTCGTAATATGTTGATGAACACCAAGATAAGATCCCAAAGTGAAGGGAGTTCATCATGAGTTGATTGCAACCAAAACTTATCCTAGAGGATGCTATTTATTGAGAACATGAAGAACACATAAAGAAATCTGGCTCAAAAAGCCAATGGCACGATATGGAAGAATAGGTCATTTCAGGTATTTTGGGTGAATTTCAAAAGGCCATAATTTTTGAACCGTTGATCTTTTGAAAAAAATTATGAAGTCTAGGTTTCTCATTTTGGAACCATTATCAAAATCCTTCTAAAATTAATTATGTACAAAATACAAGTTTAAAGCCAAAACAAGATACTAGTAACTAGCTTTTGGACTCAAAAATCAGTTTCTTTGAAAATTAGGTTTTTAAGGCAAAACCTTTAGAAAACTTTTCAACAGCATTTGTATACATTTTGCAACTAGTTTTCGAAAGATCAATAATAATTACCAAAATTTTGACATTTGGCTAAAAAGGATCAATTTTCAAAAATCACTCATAGCACTTAATTTATTTGGGCATACATAAGGGTGTGATCTGCATGATTATAGTTTAGCACTCTCCTTAATATGCTAGTTCCCCAAATGCTCAAGATTACAATAAAGAAAGTTTTAGAACATAGTAAAGAGCACATTTTTGAAACGATTTTTCACAAATGAGACCTAGACAAGGCTAGCAGCTTGATATTTCAATGTAAATAATTATTTCCGAGATGGCATTGGTTCTTGCTGTGAGTGATCATCTTCATGCTTGACATCATTTTTGCATATGGTGGAATCCAGTTTTTCATGATAGAACCATGCATCCAATGTCTTTCCAAGTACTTATTAAGTATTTAAGTACTTTTTGGTACCCAAACTCCATTGGGTTCATGAATGTTAGTCACAAAAAATTTAGGCACCCAAATGGCCTTAGCAATTATTTTAGGTGAACTAACAAATCTAGTGGACACCTTGATATTTCTGTCCTTCCTAAGTAAAAAATGATCATTATATAGAATAGACTTGCTTGTTTACCCGTGGGACACACTTTACCAATATGTCCTTTTCCTAGCAATAGTAGCAAGTTGGGCTTTTTCTTACCCTTCTTATCTTCTTATCTCTTTCTTGTCGGCTTACCTCTTTCTTGATGATTTTATCTTGTCATCCACTTTGTTTGGGCAAACCGAGGCAAAGTGGCCCTTTCTATTGCATCCAAAGCACTTGATGTTTTTTGAGTGTCGTGCATTATGCCTTGTCTTGCTATCTTTCTTGTTGTTGCAGATGAAGTCAATCTCTCTCCTATCATGCAAGTTCCTTTGTGAGATTTTTGTTTTGCTTTACAAGGTTTATCTCACAAAGCATAGATGAAGTGCAAGTATCTAGATTTGAGCTACAAAGAATATCTAGCAAGTCATCATAAGAGATGGACACACTATCCTTAGATGCAATGCAAGGGCTAGCAACAACATAAGGCATGTCATCTGATAAATAAAATGTAATGCCTATGTCCACCTTGAGCTTAGTGAATTCCTTGAGAAGAAGAGAATCATGCTCATCCTTTAGCACAATATAATTATTTTGAAGAGAGATATCCATCAACTCTTTAAACTTATCCATCTCCATCCCCAGATACTCATTAAACTCCTCAAGTACATCCATCAACTCATCATATGTAGGCTCATCATCATTATTTACCTTTTCAAAACCTTTAGCCATAAAGTAATGAGTTGATCTAGATGGGGTGTGGGCTCCTCATCGTTAGACCTAGAAGGTGAGCTTTCTTCTCCCAACATCCACTCTTCGATGCAATCATTCTTGTCTGATGTGGACCTTTCATAATAGTCTTGAAGTTGGTTCCATATCTCAAGAGCGTTTTTGAGATTGCATACATGATTGAACACATCTATACTCAAAGCACACAATAAAGTATTAATTACTTGAGCGTCAAGATGTAAAATTTTCTCTTCCTCATATGTTGGAGCTAGAGGACCTATTGGAGGATTAAAGCCCACATCTACAATCCATCATATTTTTGGGCTCATGGCCTCAAAATAACAAGATAAGCGGATCTTTTAATGAGCATAATTTGTGTCATCAAATAAAGTTGTCTCACTAGGGTGCACTGTATCACTAGTGGCTATCATATTATCTCTAGGCGGTGAAGCCTACTTAATCAGAGACCAAACTCTGATACCACTAAGGTCGAGGAGACCAATTAGAATAGGGTGAATAGGCAGTTTTTAAAATGTCTTTTGGTTAAAACTAAATTTTATGTGCGGAAGCATAAGCCAAAAAGGTTTTGCGCAATCAAGCCTAAATCAACTAGTCTCAACTATGTGCACCATCAATCTAAGTCTATACCAAGGTTTGTAACTCTAACATGACAAGCAATCAAATCAATTCTAGGAATGTAAATTGCACAAATCATAGCACAAGAGAGCAAAACAACAGTCGACAACACAATATCTTTATATTGTGGTGTTCGAACATAGTTGCTGGTATCCCCTAATCCATGTTGAGGTAAGCCCAAATAAATTAGACTGCTCCATGAATTAAGCCAACAACTTGAATCCACTAGTGGTAGCTGCTACCCCCTCTGGGAAGGTGAGCTCCAATCTTCAAAATCAAACCAGGCCTCTTTACAAGCTTCTTGAAGAGTTCGCGAGGCATGACTCTTCCAATCCATCTAGATGGCCGCAACCACCAAGAGTAACAAGTCAAGTTGCTTTCTTGACTCTCACCCAGCACAACATACACACAAGTGGATGCACAATCAACCTCTAGATGCACCACGTGCAAATAGAGCTCTCCCTTCAAGCTCACAAAGTGCAACACATGTACAATGGAGAGAAGGGACTTGCACTAGCACAAGACAATGAAATGGGGTGCTAACAATCATTTCTAACCAGCCACAGAGAGGTATAAATACCCATACGTCTAAAAGCTAGCTGTTGGACACAAATGGACATTTTTTAGAAGGGAACCGGTCGATGGCCAACTAATGGCCAGTCATACCAGTGTCATATTCCAATTTCTATAAAACTAGTTGTTAGACACATGCCTGGTCAGATCGTCCTAACAAGCACCAGTCAGACCAGCCTTACAAGGGTGGTCAGACCATCCTAGCTTTTTATTACAGCCAATCCTTGGATAAAAGGTCATAACTTTTGATTCCGATGGAAGAATTAAGTGATCTTGGACTCTATGAAAAGCTTATTCAGAGGGTTACATAACACACCTATTTTCATTATCTTAAACATATTAGATCAATGTAGAAAGCACAAGAACTTCAAAAAATTACCACCATGGTCTAAGTCTAAGAGAAGGATGTATGAACTTCAACAATTTACGAAATACATTTGTAAACTTACTGTCATGCCAAAAATAGTAGGATCATCAACTTCAACTATTTATAAAACATATTTGTAAACTATAGTCACATGAGTCTCAACAATTTACAAAACACATTCGCAAGCAATAGCAACATTATGCTTAGGAGAGCTAGAGCAAGTACGATTGAGGTATGAACATATGACAAGACTCAAGTTACTAGACAAGACCCATCTTAATAGTACGGTAACTTACGCTAGCAATTTGGTCTCCCAACCAAACACCGAGACTGATAAAAAGCTAGGAACTCATACTTAGATTATGTTAGTTATACTTTTACCTTATGTATCTACTTAGAGCTTTCACTTGATACTTTTACGAAACAAGGGAGGCTATTCATGCACATGTAGTCTGGCCGAGCCATGCACCATCCATCTGACTAGACATGTGTCCATGGTCTGGCTGAGCTTCACTTCACCATGTCCGACCGAAGCAGGGCGAAAGCCAAACTTTTGCACCACCACTCCACTAGCCGAGATGTTCTCTGGCTCAGAACAACCTCTCTCCTAGACACTATAAATACCTCCCCACAGCTCACAACACATGCAATTCATTCTGCCGCTCTACCATCCATTCCATCACTTGTTCACACACAAACACACACACCATTGTGTAGTGTAGGCCATACCGGTTAGTAGCTGTGTAGTGAGGAAAGGAAAAGAATCGGCTTTGCGAAGCCAAGGTTCTGGAGAATCATCTTTGGTACTTTGGTATGTGTTCTTGCTCCACGTACCTTTCTAAGCTTTGTATGATTACTTTAATAATCATCATCAATAAACTGATCACTTTTGTGTAATATTCTATTGTCTTGTGATAATTGTTTCATCCCTTGATAATACATATTGCTCTACTTGATCTACAAATATTTGGGTAGAGTAGTAATTCCTAAAATTAGATGAGGTGTCTAGGTCTTCGAATTACCTTGAGATGCTAGCTATTATGAGTCATTTGCACGCACGGTGTATGATGATAGGGTGAATGGTCAGGCCGCTCATAATAGTTTGTTAGTGGTAAAAGCCTGGATTTTGCCGATATCACTTGATAATAATCTCTCTGAACCATATAACTACCAAGATCACTAAATAGGAAGAACAATACTCACTCCTACACCTCGTATCGGTTGCTTAGACTCTGACTTCCTACATAAGTTTGGTTGCACAATGTGTGGATGGATCGGTGCGTGTGTGGTCAACATCCACCATCTTTAATCGAACTTGTTAGAAAGTCAGGTAATATCTGTATAATTGTTAATTTGGTATCACTAGTTCATTAAGGCTTCCCTATGGAAATTACAATATCTTGGAATACTCTAAGGTGAAATGTTACAACGAATCCATATGCTTACAGATAAATTATTTGTATGGTGTAACGACCATCAACATTGGACAGGTTAGTGTTTTTGCCATCAATCCTAAAAAATTAAGCAATAAATTATGACTATTAGTACCATTATAAAATTGTCAAACTTTGTTGGATATCTATGGATTTACCTCGGCTCTTCACGGCGCCAATGGCAACGTACGGGGGTTCTACCTAGTTAGATATAACAGGGGGGTATTGATGGTAAGATTGTTCCCCCTTTCACCAAGGATATAACCCGAGGTGCACGAACGTTTCAAGCTTGTCTGTATTTCCTTAAGATATTGGCTCATGTGCGTAGCATGCACCACATATACAAGGTACTTATATACTTGTGTTCGGTACTTCTAGTTCTCTAGACTTAGTGCATTGAGAACAAATACTTGTATGTGGCTCCATGCACGGAAATAGACCCAAGTTGCTCGTGAGACTGCACACCGACATGAATCCACTTCAATTACTATCTCCATTCTAAAGTAGTAGTTATGTTTTGAACATGAACTTAATATGCTTCTAGAAAATATAAAAATATGTTATTATAAAAGTATTTTTACAATGAATAAACTAATATTAATTTCCTTTTGTGAAAATATACTAATACTAGCTGAATGCCCGTGCGTTGCTATGGATTTTTAAAATTTATCATACTACATGTTTTAAAACTCACGGGTGGTAAAATTTTTAGAATATGCATACAAATATGTTCTAAAAGTTTTTAAATCCATCAAGTAAGTCGGAAGTCGTCAATCATACCTCGTGGTCATAAGTCGGAAGACATTGACCACACCTCGCGGTCGTAGGTCAGGAGCCCTCGAGCACACCTCGTCGTCGTAAGTCAGAAGACGTCGACCGTCGCACGTGATCGTAGGTCGAGGGCGGTCGACCATCGCTGGTGGTCGTAAGTTGGCAGCGATCGACGATCGATCGTAGTCCTAAATTGGGAGCCTTCGACAATGACTCATGGTCGTACATCGAAAGTCGATGACTATCGTTCGTGGTTGTAAGTCGGAAGCCATCGAGGATACCTCGTGGTCGTAAGTTGGAACACATCGACCAGCGCTCGTAGTCATAAGTTGAAAGACATCGACCACACCTCCACTCAAAAAAGGCAGTGTTTCTACTCGTTCAAAAAAAATTACTACCTCCGTTCTAAAATAGTTCTTATGTTTTGAAAATTGACTTAATATGCTTGCAAAAAATATAAAAGTATGTTATTATGAATAAACTAATACTAATTTTTATGGGAAAATATACTAATATTACTTTCATATTACCAATCTAGATACCTTTTCTGTATTAGTCAAAGTAAAAAAAGATTGACCGTGTGATATTCAAACTGACAACATCTATTTGAGAACGAAGTTGCTAGCATATGAACATTTCCACTCTCCAAAGGAATCAACCATTAGCAATGGTGATTTCCACGAATTCAGCAAGTCAAGGTCTTCCCATTTTCGAATTCTTTTGCGCAACAAAGCTCCACCACATTAATTAAGCTATTTTCGCATTCTTTTGCGCAACAAAGCTCCACCACATAAATCAACTTACTAGCTTTCCTTCTCTGCACGCAACTGCTCTGGTCAGTTCTCACGCGCTGGCAGCAGTAATGCAAGTCCAAGCTACTATTGTTCTTGGCAGTGCACGACTCCACCAGCATGGCCACCCCCAGCCCCACCGTCCCTCTAGTACTACTGCTGGTGGCGGCGTCGATTGCTCCTTCGCTTTGAAAACTAGGTACTATAGTAAAACTCAAAAATCGTTTTTAGAAACTGTTAAAGAACAGGCCCTAACATATAAACATTTCCACTCTCCCAAGGAATTAACCTCTAGCAATGATGATTTCCACGAATTCAGTAAGTCAAAGTCTTCCCATTTTCTCTTAAGTCAACAAGGTCGTCCCATTTTCGCATTCTTTTGGGAAACAAAGCAACAAGCGTTCGGTAGGACCGCACTATCCCACCACATAAATCAGCTTACTTACTAGCTTTCCTCCTCGCGCAACTGCTCTGCTCAGTTCTCACACACTGGCAGCAGTAATCCAGGCTACTCCACGAGTATGGCAATGGTACATAAAAAAACATTTGTCACTGTGTGGGCGCCATTAGAAACTATACAAAACAGGCATCAAAGTAGACAGAATTTGGCTGCATAGGAATCGAGATATCTTTGATGGGTGCCCCCAAATAAGTTTCGTTGGAGGAGGTCTATTTGTATTGATATAGATTTGGTGAGAATTAGTGTTTCTAAGAAAGTTTTGATATTTCCCTGGGATAGTTTGATTTCTTTTCCCTTTAGTAAATTTATGTATATTATTGTCATATTTAATATAGTTTAGCAATAGGGCTCTCCCATACTGTTTTTCCTCAAAAAAAAAGTAGACATAATTTACAATATGAACAATCCGCTTGAATGCTCGTGATAGCCAACTGACAACCTTAAGAGAATTATGTAAATGATGCAAATGAACAAAAACGAACATAAGTTAGCAAAAGCAACTGAACATAAAACAATAATGGTTTATAAAATGGAAAGGCGTACCATTAGCTCTTTTCTTCTTGGATGCTTCTTTTTAGAAAAAAGAACACCTGCACAATAGATTTATTACTCGATGCAAGTGAACCTCAAAATATAGCAAGAGTTGTTTTACTAAATTATGGTACCATGAGATGGAAATTTCAGTTTCAATCAAAATGGAGGAAAATACCATTAGGCCAGTCTTAGTGGGAGGTTTCATGTCCCAGTTTCCAAGACTGCCATGTCACCTTTTCAGGTTTGGAGTGATAAATGAAACATGCTCTCTCAATGCACAGTTTCATCTACACAGTTTCATATGCTATCTGCAGCATTTAATTATAGCACGTATTGTGATCAAATGTGCCATGTGAACTATGGGAGACGGAGGGAGATGAGGGGAGATGGTGCACCGGATCCGGCGACGAGGAGGAGATGAAACAAAACGCTCTCACTGCGCGTTTCACGCCGTTTCCAAGGTGGTGGAACAGTGCCCATCTGTTTCTTCACCATGAAACGGTATTTCTCTCTTTCTTCTTTAATACAGTGCCATGTCATCAGTTTTGCTAATGTGTCATCTCATTTAATGCCCATAAAACCCTGATGAAATCCCCATTGAGACTGGCCTTATGATTAGACACAGTAATTGATGGCCTAATCCAACCGGAGCATTTATGAAGGCGAAATCCCCTAAGCATGCACCTGTAAAGTATAATTACATTCTTAATTACTAAAGTACACGATACATGCAGATCGTACTGAAACTATGGTGGAGATAATATGAAGACCTGCACCGAGGCTGATTTTCAGCATTGAAGTATGTTAAGATACACTCAAAATACTTCACATATCTTTGTAATTTTTGTAACACGTTTAGAAACAAGGGTGTTGATAAATATCATCGAAGAAAACTATCATCCAGATTTGTGACCGTTGGATTAGAGATCCAACGGCCATGAATTCTCCCCCACCCCCTCTAAAAAAATCTCCCCCTCCAAAAAAAGGGGCCGTTGGATCTCTAATTCAACAGTCTCAAATCTGGATGGTTGTTAGGAAGAAAACATCCAGGTGATGTTTAGGCACACCCGTACATATGATACACAAGTTTCTGTTAGGAAACCCGGGCCTGGGCCAACAACCCGAGGCCCATGGTGGGCACCTCATTGTAGACTATAAATAGGGAGCCGTACCGGCAGAATTTGTACACATGAATGAAAAGCAATAAAGAAAGACCAGGAGTTCTCCCTACCTCTCTCCGTGTGTTCAATCTATTATTCTGTCTTCTGTGATTGATTCGATTTGTTCTAAACAGAGGAATCGATCGGACTGCTCGCCAGCGATGGTTCCTCAACACGTTATCAGCATGACTTCGCTCCGGTGAATTGAAGGTAATCATCGAAGCTCTAATAGATTGAATTTTCTAGATTGAATCTCTACGGTGCAAATCCACACTAATCTACCGTGAGCAAACCTGAAGTCATCGGCACAATGTCGATTGGTAGATTGCAAAAATAGGGTAGATGTTGATTGCATTGTAGATTAGAAACGAAAAAAAGAGAAAATTTTGCATCGTTTTTCTTCCTGTTCGGGTCTTGCACGGATACTGCATCAGAAAAATCATCAAGAGAGATTGGGCGCCGACCTAAAGCCGCCGCTAGCCTGAAGCCGCCGTGGGCTGCCGGCCAAGCCGCCGGTCGCCGCTAGCCGCCTACATGCGTCTGATTTCTCGTCATCGGCCGGGAGACCGGCCACCGCCGCCTGTGCACCGTGCCCGCACGCATGCGGCCACCATCGGTCTGGAAACTGGCTGCCACTGCCCATGCGCCGCGCCCGCACGCGCGTCACCTGAAGCCACCGCCAGCTTAAAGTCGCCATGGGCCGCCGGCCAACTGCGCCCACACGCGCGCCTCCCGGCCGGCTGACGCCTTGGCTCCACTGCCGTGCCCGTGCTGTCGGCACCCGAAGCCAGCAGCCCGCTCCGCCAGCTTGAAGCCGGTCGCCCGCAACGATGGCCCCGCCGCCAGGCCCACCAGCCTCACTTCACCCCACCCGAGCCGAAGCTCGGGCTGCTGCCGCCGCCATAGTGTGAACGGGCATGGGGAAACCCTAACCCCTCCAGTTTTGGTGCCGCCGGGCAGGCCAAATGGGCCAGGGAGCCGAATGGGCTGAGCGAAAAAAAAGGGCCGGTGGGGGGCACTGGCCGTTTTGCAGAAAACCCCCCGAAACGTTAGAAATTACCGAAAGGCCCCTAAAAATTGCATAAGAGTCCCGAATTTTGCAGAGAGGCCTCGGTAATTCCAAAAATTACCAATAGGTCCTCAAAATTACGAGCGGGTCCAGTATTTTGTAGAAAACCCCTCGGTAAAACGGCCAAAACTATTTGATGTGGGCTTCCGATGTCGAGATAGTACTTGGAGCCAAGAAGCTCCGCGCAGCTATTGGGATTGGCAGACCGCATGATGCCCAACATCTGTCTCACTCTAAGGAATGAGTACATGGCAGAGAAGAGCACGCTAGCACTCTAAACCATACTTAAGAAGTGGTTTGAGAGGCTAAAGTACATCATTCTTCCTCAAGAAGGGCAAGATTGAATTAGACTGAGGTTTGTCGACTTTAAGATGATCGGGGAATACAATTCTGCCTTGCACAGGATTTGTACCAATCTTCAACTCTGTGGCAAGCAGATCACAGACGAGCAGAAGATTGAGAAGGCCTATCCACCTTCCACCCCAATGCAGTACAATCCGCCCGCACTATCGTCAAGATGGCTACAAGGAGTACGCCGAATTGATTGATATGATGTAGGTTGCGGAGGCTCAGGATGAAGTTCTCTGCAAGAACTAAGTCACTCAGCCATTTGGGAGCTCCGCTGACCGTAAAGCCAACGCCGGGAGCCATAAGATGTGAAAAACCTTAATGAAGAGAAGGGGAAGGAAGGGTAAGGCCGCAGCCCAGAAAGGCAAATCAGACGCTCCACATGAGAATAAGGCTAGCAAGCCAAAACGGGATGGCAAAGGGCAGCATGAAGCCAACTTTGCATCGGCTGAGGGGGAGAGTTTTGAGCAGCTGCCTACACTGATGGAGGTTGAAACCATCATGACAGCAGCAACTCCCTCGACCTAGAAATAGCCACCACCATGATTTCTCGAAGAGCAGATCACCCCAAGAAAATAGCAGAAGAAGTCTCGTGCACAGAATGTATTTAGACCACTGTCATTTATTTTGTGTGAAAAGGACAAGTTAGAACTTGCATGGATGGTACTTTAGCATTTGTTTTCTCGTGATGGTTGGTTGAATTTTGGAATAATTCGTTCATTTATTCAGTTTATGATGGCATGATATGTTCTGATATTGAAGTATTTTATTTATGTGTTGATTGCCTTCTCATGCATATTAATAAAATACCCTATATTAGAACACGTGTAGCGCCCTATGTAAGAAGTGTGGTTAGCTAACAGCGGCACAATGAATACCATCTTAAGAGGGACTAAGTATTTTAGTCGATTCGTAAGAGCGCTGGCAGCCTTACGACAATCGTCGGAAGCGATGCATGTATAATTGGTTCAAGAAGAGCCACTGTTGTGGTTACAGACCAAACAGAGAGAGAGATGGTAGTGGAGAGTTGGGAGAGGTTGTCCCTCCCTTAGGCTTCCCTGTATATATATTCACATGGGGGTATGCTTTTACAATTGTACCCTTACATCAGTACATCCCTGCCAGGGGTATTTATGCCATTACATATGTCCCACTTTGGGCCCTATAACCTCCTAACAGGCCTGTTGGGCTTAGGTGGGGGCCACCCCTACAACAGGAGCCTCTCATGGTGAAGGGCTTCACAGGGCCGAAGCCATGTTGCCGAGTCCTTTGGCCCCCTCCGTCCCTACGGCCTGTGAATTCCTGACTTGCGGAGCCTTTAAATTTGCAGCGGGGCCCGAGATGTGAAGCCGACGCTGAAACCTGGAGTTGTAGCTGAGGTCGGTGGGGCCTGCGCGCCTGGCCCCCGGGCGGTTGAGTTGTGCGAAGTGCCTCGCATGGTGTAACGTTGACGCGGTCGTGCGGCTGCGTGGTCCGGTAGTGCACTTTAAAGACATCCGAGTCGCGCCGGTTTCTGGCTTGGCAGGGGCAGGCTGATGCGACCGTGCATCCTACTTTACCTTTAGTGGGGGCACACGGCAGGTCGTGATTGGTGCCCCGTGAGTTGTTGGCGGTTGTGCCATCGGGGCCGTTTGCCCCCTCCCCAAAAAAGCGGGGCGCTCGGTGGGGGAGCTGTTGTGGCGTCTGTCCGCCTTCCAGCGGGCGCCTTGCTGGCATTGAGCAGTTGTACTCATCCCTCGCGGGTAGTTGGATCACCAGGTACTCGTTGTTTGCGCTTCCGCCGATTGGCGTGCCACCGATTGATCTCCCGCCAGCCAGGCGACTCCTCGCCGGGTAGGCGTGGGTATAAATACGTCGGTGCCGCGGGCTGCGCCTTATTACCCCCGGCTACTCATCCTATACCTGCACGCGGTTATCTTCTCAGATGTCGGCCAACTATTGTTCATCTGCGTTTGATGACTGCGTCTAGTGACGCTAATGTCAGCAAGCGCCGATGAACAATAGATAGTCTATTTATGGGAATGCATCACAGCTTGCTGTGGACATCTTGGGCACCCACAGGATTCTGCTCACGTATCGTAGACGTGCGTGCGCTCCGTCCCGGCTAGTCGGTGAAGGGGCGCGCACGCTCCATCCCTCACCCTTCGAACGGGCGGCAGTAGAGGCTGGCGCCTAGTCGAGGTAGACGCGCGCGCGCTCCGTCCCTCACCCTTCGAACGGGTGGCAGCGGAAGCTGGCGCCCGGTCGAGGTAGGTGCGCGCGCGCTCCGTCCCTCACCCTTCGAACGGGCGGCAGCGGAGGCTGGCACCAAGTCGAGGTAGGCGCGCGCGCGCTCCGTCCCTCACCCTTCGAACGGGTGACAGCGGAGGCTGGCGCCCTGTCGAGGTAGGCACGCGCGCTGGCGCCTAGTCGAGGTAGGCGCGCGCGCTCTGTCCCTCACCCTTCAAACGGGTGGTAGCGGAGGCTGGCGCCTAGTCGAGGTAGGCGCGCGGGTGCTCCGTCCCTCACCCTTCGAATGAGCGGAAGCGGAGGCTGGCCCCCAGTCGAGGTAGGCGCACGCGTGCTCTGTCCCTCACCCTTCGAACGGGTGGCAGCGGAGGCTGGCGCCTAGTCGAGGTAGGCGTGCGCGCGCTCCGTCCCTCACCCTTCGAACGGGTGGCAGCGGAGGCTGGCGCCTAGTCGAGGTAGGCGCGCGCGCTCCGTCTGAAGCCGGGACTGGAGCTTGCCGCTGTGGAGGCTCAACGGTGTAGTTGGGGTTGAAACTACGCACCACAGCTACCGCCACGCCTGTGGTGATTGCAACCCCACGATCTGGTAATGCGCTTTAATGGTTCTGGGAATCGCGCCGACCCCTGGCTTATCCGAGCTAGGCTGTCCTGTCGTGCGGTTCGCCTCGCCTTGTGCAGGGCACGCGGCGGTTTGTGATTGAAACACCGTGGGATGCGAGTGAATGTGTGACCGCGGCTGCTCGCCCCTTCCCGAGGGAAGGAGGACATGGGGCGGTTGACTTATGGCCGTGTCATATGGCCTGGCCATGTTCCGCCGCCTCCTGTGGCTGTCCGCTGTCATGATAGTAGCGTCGGTGCCTCCGACCTGCCGATGGGCTCGGTTAGCTGGCTCTTCGCGTGAAGGGGCCCTCTTCCGGGCGCTGTCCTGGGTCGAGTACCGGAGGCTACCCAACTGCGGGCGAGGGTGCGGGGGTTGCCACGCGGCGGGAGGCGACTGGAGCGTCGTGCGCTGACGGTCCTTGCCTCCGATGTCGCGCGTGGGGCATGTCGCCATGATGCCTCGTCTTCGGTTATTGGGAATCGTGCGGGACGGGCCTTTGTACAGCAGTGGTCGCGTCCGGCACGCGGACCGTCGCGACACTTCGGTCGCAGCCATCGGGGTGAGGTGGCTTAAAATAGCCCTCGTAACAGCGCCCCCGCACTTCTACGCCTTCTTCTCGCTTGCATCGCCTTCTACACCCGTGACATTTCTCGCCGTCGTGTTCTTCTGTGAAAAGCAATGGCATCGGGCAACCAGCGCGACTGTGCAGCTGGTGACCACAGCATTCGCCGACGGTCGTCCCCGCTGGAGGTAAAGTACTCGCTCAGCGAACGCGACATGCGGCGGCGGATAAGTGGTGGCTGGCGGCGGAGAAGGGGGGCTCGTTTTCTAGTGATTTGGACCCCTCGCTCGTGACCGAGAAGACGATCCAAGGGCTGCTGCGCGAGGGGAAGTTATCCGAGCGCGAGGCGGTATGGCTGCCCGCCGCCGACGAGATGGAACCGCGCCCCGAGAAGTCGGAGGCGCTCGTGTTCGTCGCCTTCCTTGACGCAGGGTTCCGCATCCTGGCGGCGGCGATCGTGGGCGACGTGCTGCGGACCTTCGGGCTGCAGCTGGCACAATGGCTCGGCTCGCCGTGTACAGTTGTGCCTTGCGCTCGGGAGCGTGCTGGCCCAGTGCTTCGTTGTTTGCCTATTTGCACGAAGCATGGTTCCAGCCTAAGGAGCGGAAGGACGGGACGCTGTCGAACTTTGGTAGCGTCACCTTCATTCTTCGGTCATCCTACGGCAAGCTCTTCCCCACGAACTCGACCCGCGGGAAGTGGGAGTCTCACTGGATGAAGCGGTGGTTCTACCACCGTGTGGCGAGCGGGAGCGGGTCTCGAGTGTACGGGCCCGCCGATCGCGTTCAAGACCTCGCCCGGTCGGACGCTCGATGACGAGGACAAGCGGAGAGCCCGGTGACTCGCAGGCGTGGCTGCCCGCTTCAACATGCGTGACCTCGCCGAAGAGTACGCGATGTACGGCGTGGCGCCGCTCGCCCGTGACTGGCGCCTTGCCGCCAAGAAGCGCCGAGACGGCAATGTTTTGCCATCGATCTGCTTGCTGCCGGCACCCTCCGGGCCTCGTAAGCCGCGACCGCATCCCCCCGCTTTGTTCATACGGAGTGCGTTTCCTGCTAATCTTGTCTCCTTGTGCTTTAGAAATTTGCTTGGAGGATGCGGAGCAGGCCGCCCGCGTATTCCTTGGGCCATACACCAGCCGGGAGCACGAGCAGCGCGCGTCTGCTACGGCGGAGGCTAGGCTGGGGCGGATTAACCCCGCGTGCGAGGCCTTGGGTCTTGCCGTGCTGGAGCGCGCTCGCCCGACTTCGCAGCACCAAGACGACGGCGTGGCGAGAACGAAGGCGCCGCCTCGTAAGAGGGCTCGAGGCGGGGTGTCTGCCGTGCTTAGTATAGCGGCTGCGCCTGCCGCTGCTATCGCTCCTGATGGCGCGGCAGACGCGGAGTCAGATTCCGCAAGGTACGCTGACTCGAGCTTGGAGGGCGCGGACGCCGGGGGCGAAGGGCCTTCGGGGGGTGCCTTGGACGGCGGGCTTGCCACGGGCAATAGGAGAGGAGAGGTGTCGTCATCCGCGGCGGTCACCAGGACAGAGTCCATGGTAACCGGCGGCGCTGAGGTGGAGCTTTCGCCCGTGGCCACTATAACGCCGGGGACGCACCCTTCGGCTATGGCCGCTGCGGTGCCAGAGACGCAGCCTTCGGCCGTGGCCGCTGCGGAGCCGGAGACGCAGCCTTCGGCCGTGGCCGCTGCGGTGCCGGAGATGCCCTCCGTGGGGACACGTGAAGCTGGGCCTTCGCCGACGGCAGCGGCCGAACCCAAGGTGCCCCTCGCAGAGGTTACCACGGTGGGGTCCTCGCCCACGGGTGCTGTGGTTACGAGGGCGAGATCATCGCCACCTGCTCCAGCTAAGCGGCTGTGTCTGCGGCCGGGGCTCCATCGGACGTCACGGGGATTCACCATGGTGACGGGCATCACAAGCTTGTGGGAATCCGACGCACATGTCGTAGTCCCTGAGGTGCGCGCCCCGCCTGCCCCTCAGGCCACACTGTTCGTTGCACCGGAGCGTGCGGCGACGGCCCCGCACACGAAGGCCCTAGTTTCTTGCGGGGCCACGCCCCCCGTGGGGGCTTGCGCCACCGCTACCCTGTCTGGGTCCAGGGGAGCGGGCCCCCGAAGCCCTCCGTCTACTACCGAAGGTAAGGTGGCTTAGTTTACCCTGGTATATTCCTCGTTATGCCTTGTGGTGTTGTCACGTGCATGCCTGCTTGCAGCGTCGCTTATTCCGGAGGAGGAGCCCTCGGCGGAAGACGGGAGTCTCGGTGCCGGCGGCGCGAACATCGTGTGTCCGAACCCAACGGATTTCGTGCCTCCGCTGGAGACGCTGAGGGCGTGTCGCGGGATCGTGGATGACGCAGCTGCCAGCGTCAGCCAGCAAGCGCTGTCGACGTATGGGGTGGAACACCTCGGGGACGCCTTTGAGGTGTCGGGGGTGAGGGTAAGTACTTATACGACAATGCCTGGCCATGCTGAGCTTGCTAAGCCCTGCTGTTCTGCAGACACTTGTGCTGGGACAAGCCCTACAAGCGGCCTACGTTCGTGCACAAAGGGTGCTTGAGGATAGGCTGCGGGCCGCCGAGGAGGAGCTACGCAAAGCCGCGCGGGCCCGCTCTGCCCAGGACGCCCGCATCCGCCAGTTGGAAGCGAAGTGCGCTGAGGTGACAACGCACGCCGAAGGCCTTGCCGCGTCGGCGCGGGAGTTGGCCGCGGAGGCGGCGCGACAGGAGTTTGCGGCGGAGCGGGACGGCCTTCTTCAATAGGTCGCCTCGCTAGAGAAGGAAAAAGGCGAGCTTGCCTTGGCTCTAGCGGAGCGTGACCGGACGCTTGGCGAGGCTTCGGTGGTTGCATGGGATGCCATGCAAGCGCTGGAGAGCCATCTCCAAGGGCTGGTGGCTGAAGTGCCAGACCGCGCCTTCGGCCTGGAGGAGTTGCCTCGGACCCTTCAATGGATCGGAGTTGCCGCCGACATCGCGCGCGGTGCTGCGACAACCTTCGGCAACCATTTTGCTTACGCAGCGTCGTGCATGGTGTGTGCGCTCCTACGGCACCGTGGTTGTACGCACTTCACGGGGCTGGAGGATCCCCAGCTGGAGATGCCCGGCGGAGTCGGAGTAATGTCCGGTGCTATCCGCGCCGTCAAGTACTTCCACGAGCGGATCTGGGACTACGTTGGGAAAGCCGACGCGCGGGTCGAGCTCTGGAAGTCCCTTTATAAGGAGGGAAGCCTCAGCCAATTTCTGGACGAGGTCCCGCGGCGTGACGAGGGTGGCGCTGAGGCCTCCGAAGGCGCCGGGAATTCACAGGTGGGAAGCCGAGGTGGCCAGGTGTAGGCGTGCGTTGTAATGTCTGCCCCTTTTCTATGAATAAAGTGCGTACTTGCCTTACGAACTAATTATTTGATCTGTGTCCCGAGCAGCCTCCTTGCTGGGGCCGACTGCTTGCGTCCGACCGTGCGACCCAGCGGCGCCTTCGACGCTGGCAGAGAGCCGAGGATTCGCTGAACTTTTGGGTGGGGCAGTCTTCTTCAGGCGGAGCCCCGGCCCCAGCGCGCACTAAGGACGAGCCTGCTGAATAGTTGCTCTTGGCAAGCGTCTGTACTTGTAAGATTTTTCCAATATATGGTCCTGCTGGCAATTAAGACATGCGTTGTATTGATTACTCCGTAGAGTAGCGCGTGCGGAGGTAGACCTCGACGCCACGACTTGTTCAAAGTCCATAGACTGGCGCGTGCGGAGGCAGACCTCGATGCACGACTTGTTTAAAGTCCGTAGACTGGCGCGTGCGGAGGCAGACCTCGACGCACGACTTGTTTAAAGTCCGTAGACTGGCACGTGCGGAGGCAGACCTCGACGCATGACTTGTTTAAAGTCCGTAGACTGGCGCGTGCGGAGGCGACGCAGTTGGTGTGTAACCGAGGCAGGTGGACTTGTGCTCCGTTTCCTTATGTTCTCAGGTGGGGGCAGCCTCTGGTATACCTCATACTCCGCGTTCGCGCCCTTGCTGAGGCTAGCCTCTGGCGTGCTGCGCCGCTCCCTTTTGAGGCTCTCGGAATCGGGTTCCCCTAGCGCGCGTGAAGGCAAGCCTCGGCGCTCTGATGGGGGTTGCGCAACTGATAGGTACGCAAGATTTGCATCGTGTCCGTGTTTTTGCCAAGCGCACGGGGACAGCATCCATGTCTTGTACTCCGTAGAGCGCGTGGGATCGGCATCCATGTCTTATTTATACTCTGGGGAGTATGCACATGGACGATGTCCATGGCATGCGCGGGATGCGCGTCTTGTTTAGACTCCGTAGAGTGCGCAGGGACAACATCTGCGTCTTATTTATACTCTGTAGAGTGCGTGGGATCAGCATCCACGTCTTATTTATACTCCGGGGAGTATGCGCAAGGACGATGTCCATGGCATGCGCGGGATGCGCGTCTTGTTTAGACTCCGTAGAGTGCACAGGGACAACATCCGCATCTTATTTATACTCCGTAGAGTGCGTGGGATCAGCATCCACGTCTTATTTACTAGTAAAGTGCTCGTGCGTTGCAACGGAGTACTAAATAAAAGTGATACATACTATCAAATATGATCTCAAACTGAATAATAAATAGTTATCTTTTGGAAAATGAGACTGATGCACCATCCTTTTGAAAAACTTATCTTCATCTCTAACTTGTCAAGCAAAGAGAAAGCAAGCGCACTCTGCAAAATGAAAAACAAATAGTTAAACATCATAAATCCATTGTATATTACATATAAAGATATGAAAAAATTTAGTGAATTGCTTACGTTATTTAGTGTCCAAACCACATTAGACATGTAACAAAGGACAACTCCTCATCACCAAACAAATGCTCCAACACAATATTTTAACTGTAGACGGCCAACCTATTCAACCAATCTTAGCTCAATGGAACTCAAAAGACCTCAATTAAATTCAATAGTGAACATCTAGACCGGTCAAATAATATAAATTGGTAGGTCCAATAAAGCCAAAACTAAACTAAACAATCTAAGTGCAGTCCCACGCAAAGGAACCCACAGCCATGGACTTCACCATAGTCAGTGTAGAGTGGGCTATATTATTGAAAATTTCTTCATTTGAACAATAGCATCATGCCACACATGCAAAATGGCAATCTCTGATTTAATAGAACAATATAGCAAGCAAACAAGCTGCCATAGGATGCAGAACATTGTTACTTCCATGCCCAGGCATCATAACCTTTCATACTCTGCTTACATGAAGCTACCAAACCGGTAGAAGGTTACCACTTTTGTTATGTTTCATTTACTGTCAAGACAATCATTACAATTTACAAGAGAATCATAAATTTGTATCTGAACAGCTTGAGAGCTCCAGCTTCTCATTTGGATTTGGTTTCTCCATGAAGCTAGAGAGACAACATATGTACAACATAGATAATGACTGACAGCAGAACCAGCTCAGCTATATCGTCCCTCTTTACAGGTACCCTCTTACAGAAGCCTAGGTTATTTTTCTAAACCGGACAGAGGGCTGAGTGATGGCAACTGGTTGGTGATACTACTATTCCAACATGCCCAGTGAATGGAATAATAATCACTCGCATCGCATCACAAAAATTCACAAGCCACAAATTTGTGGTGGCTGCTTCATACCTCCTGAACTTGCAATCTACCCCACTGCTGAAGCTGGTAGGGCATGAGTAGTGCAGCGGAGTCCTGTGAACTCTTTCTATCTGCACGCTCATCTCCTGTGAGGCTGATCACATCAGTATTTGGTATGTGCAACGTTATGCTTGAAGCAAAAGCAAACCCTTGGGCGCAGCTTTCTCTGAGGAATTGCCAGGGGAGGGCACGCTGCCATCGCAAAAAACAGGCAGATTGGCTGCTTATTTTACACACACAAGTTGATTAAAAAAGATACTCGCAAGCCAGTTTAAAACCAAAGTACCTTGGCTGTATTTTCGCAAAATCAAACTTAGGCATTAGCCAAAGTTTTCTGTTAGAGAAATTGCATAAAATTAAAATACACCTAACAAAAGATGCTAACCAGGTAAATAAAGTTCATATCAACTCAATACCTGGTAGCAGTATCTTGCTTCTGATTCCTGCTGTGATGAGTGCGTGAGTCCAGAATAACTTCTAAAAGACAAACATATATAGGTTATTCATCTACTTTAAGGAAACTTGCCGGTATGGCATAAGCACCAAAATAGTAAGTTAACACCAAAATTGCAATAGGAGAAAGTGAGCATGTTATGACTCATTGGACATCTAATCTTGTAATATGTTCGTTTTACAATAGATATACACCGATGTGATTCCATGAGTCCAGAATAATTTCTGAAAGCAACACATATACAGGTTCTTAGTCTACTTCAAGGAAACTTGACAGTATATCTTTGTTCACTGTTTTGTAACACGTACCTCTAAGTCATCAATTCTCAACCATGTACCCTGCATATCTTTGACGTATCATATATAATGCCCAGAGAATGATGCATTTTCTGTGTCCAAATGTACAAACACAGCATACAAGAAGTAAAGAGGAGGGTTATCACCAGCCAGAGTCACAAAAGGAACCATGTCCAATATATCAGGAAACGTGACGCATTTGTTAACCTTGCCGTACTTCCCTGACTGAAGCAAGAAAAGTTCACTTAGTTCCTTCATATAGAAAGGGTCAGGTACCTATGTGATTGTAGTGTAGCTAGAGCAGTAAACAACTAAACACAAGTCATATAATAAGTGATCCAACCAATGAATCACATGCTTGCAAAAATTGCCCAAAATGTGCTTCATTACATTTTATTAGAGGGGTTTGGTTGCAATTTGAAATAAGGTGCAGAACATAACATCATGAAATTCTATTACAATTTAGTCAATTCAAGTGACAATTCTCAAATACTGATAAATGTATATCTCACGACAACACAAGTGTGAACATATGCTTCCAAACATGTAGCTGAATATTAGTCATAATACAAACATTTACTGGGAACAGATCAATATGGCATGAAATACAACAATACCTGGAATCTTTTCAGAACTACCGGTAATATGTTCGGCACCTCATTCACACTAAGTTGTTTTCTAGCTTTGACATAAGCAGAACACCTGCAGTAAAGATTTAGGAGGCTTTGATATCAGGAAAAGGGTCAATGCTCCGGCGGACATGGATGGTGGGAGCAGGGGGATCGGAGCTCCGGGTGGGAGGCTGGCTGGCTATCAACTACACAACAAAGCAAAAAATCTAGCAGACAACAGATAATCTAATGCCATGAAATTCACCAACTGAAGAAAAATGGAGGGGAACACATTAAGGATCAAATCACACACAAGATAAAATTGGCTTGTGGTAACAGACTGATTGAACGGCATTTCATCAAACACGTTGGGGGCAAAAGGAACATCAATAATACCTCTGATTCTGATATTGATCCGCACGGAGATGCTCCTCAAACGGCCAGAAATCCGCGGCGGCAAACGCGAACAGCGCGGCGGGTGTGCGGGTAGTCCGGAAGCGCCGCGGTCGGAGGATCGAGAGCGGAAGGATCTGCACCGCCGTGCATCATCATCGTTGGCCCACAGCAGGACTCGATGACCCGCACTCATCCGGGCGGTTCTGTACCTCCGCAGCCGCGTGCGGCGCGTCGCGGCGACGCGCGACTGCGCCGCAGATCGCGCCGCATTTGTTAGCCGCCGCCGCCCTCTTGTCGGTGGTCCGGTGCCTGATGGTGGGCGCGAGTGACGACGATCTCGTCCTTTGGTTGCAGGCGGTGCAGAAGCTGGTGGAGCGCTCGGCGTCGAAGGTAGTTGCGCGGATAACAGGGGAGGGGAGGAGGCGTGGGCGGAGCGGCGCGATGAAGGAAAGGCGCGGGGTGGGCAGGAGAAGGCGACCGACAGGCAGAGCGGCAGAGTAGGGAGGAGGAGGTGATGCGAGGTGGGGAGGAGGAGGCGGCGGCGGAGCGGAGGGGTGGGGGGAGGAGGAGGAGACGGCGGCGGAGCGGAGGAGTAGGGGGAGGAGGAGGCGGTGGCGGTGGTGGCGCGGGGTGGGGAGGAGGAGGAGGCGGCAGCGGCGCGGAGTGGGGAGGAGGAGGCGAGGTCGGAGCGGGGGAGTGGGGGAGGAGGCGGCGGCGCAGCGGAGGAGTAGGGGGAGGAGGAGGCGGCGGCGGAGCGGAGGGTTGGGGGAGGAGGAGGCGGCGGCGGAGGGAGGGGAGGAGGTGAGGGCGCAGTGGCGGAGAACGGCGGCGTGGAGAACGTGGGGAAGACGGGGAGAAGATTGGGCGGAGAACGGGGGGAACGTGGGGAAACGGGGGAGAAGAATGGGCGGAACGAGAGAAGCCAATCGGCAGGTGTTTTGTCAGTTAGGCCCACTTGTCAGCGTAGCTTCTTTTTCCTTGAAGGGATGAAGAGGGAGGCCGCACCAACCAACAACTCCTTCTTTTATAATAGTAAAGATACTCTAGGGAGTATGCGCAAGGACGATCTCTATGGCATGCGCGGGATGCGCGTCTTGTTTAGACTCCATAGAGTGCGCAGGGACAACATCCGCATCTTATTTATACTACGTAGAGTGTGTGGGATCAGCATCCACGTCTTATTTATACTCCGGGGAGTATGCGCAAGGACGATGTCCATGGCATGTGCGGGATGCGCGTCTTGTTTAGACTCCGTAGAGTGCACAGGGACAACATCCGCGTCTTATTTATACTCCGTAGAGTGCGTCTGAAGGCGTCCCCCCGCACGTCTTTTGTTTATACTCATGCCGGTGTCTTTGACGGAGAGTGCACACGCGAACGTGCGTCATCGTTTATACTCAGGCCCGTGCCCTCGGCTACGGCGAGTGCACACGCGAACGTGCGTCTTCGGTTTATACTCAGGCCCGTGCCCTCGGCTACGGCGAGTGCACACGCGAACGTGCGTCTTCGGTTTATACTGAGGCCCGTGCCCTCGGCTACGGCGAGTGCACACGCGAACATGCCTCTTCGGTTTATACTGAGGCCCGTGCCCTCGGCTACGGCGAGTGCACACGCGAACGTGCGTCTTCGGTTTATACTCAGGCCCGTGCCCTCGCCTACGGCGAGTGCACACGCGAACGTGCGTCTTCGGTTTATACTCAGGCCCGTGCCCTCGGCTACGGCGAGTGCACACGCGAACGTGCGTCTTCGGTTTATACTCAGGCCCGTGCCCTCGGCTACGGCGAGTGCACACGCGAACGTGCGTCTTCGGTTTATACTCAGGCCCGTGCCATCGGCTACGGCGAGTGCACACGCGAACGTGCGTCTTCGGTTTATACTCAGGCCTGTGCCCTCAGCTACGGTCAGTGCACACGCGAACGTGCATCTTCGTTTTATACTCATGCCCGTGCCCCTAGGCACGGAGAGTGCACACGCGAACGTGCGTCTTTGGTTTATACTCATACCCGTGCCCCTGGGCACGGAGAGTGCACACGCGAACGTGCGTCTTCGGTTTATACTCCGGGAGCGCGTGCGCAGGCTAGGCCTCCGCGTGCTCTCATCGCGTACTTTTGCACAATGATAAAGAGGTTAGCGGCAAACGGCAATCTTTATTACATCCCCATTTGTGCGGGTGAGCAATTACACACGGTAAAGGTACTAACCATTTGTCCTTGGCTCAGGCGAAGCCTCTAGTAATTGGGTTATCTGTGGGGCTAGCCGAGCCGCCTCCAGATGGCGCCGTGGGTCCCCGTGCTCCGGTGCTGGCTCTAAGCTTGTCGTTGCGCTTCACGACGAGGATATCTGGTGCCGTGCTCAATGCGCCGGGCCATATCCTGGTCGCCACGAACGGTAATGATGGCCCAGGGCCACGGGAGCTTCATGCATAGATAGCCGTGATGCGACACCGCTCCGAAGGAGTTGATGATTGGACGCCCCAATATGGCATTGTAGGGGTATAGGAGATCGACGACATCGAATGTGGCATCTTCAACCCTTACATTGTCGTCGTGGCCGAAGGAAACCTGAAGGCATATTTGGCCGAGCGCCTGTAGAGGTTGTCCTCCGAAGCCTTGCAACGGGATTCCCGGTGGGCCGAGGCGGCTTCGGGGGATCCCCATCTGGTCGAAGGCTGCCGCGAATAGAATATTCGCGGAGCTGCCGCCATCCACTAGGGCGCGCCCCACATCGCATCCCGCTATAACGACCCGGACAACCAGGGGATCCTAGTGAGGAAGCTCTACGCCTTGGGCGTCGGCGGGTGTGAACGTGATCTCATGCTGCGCCCAGTCCGGCGGTGCCTAGCGCCAGGTATGCCGCTACGTGGTGTAGCCTCCACACGTAGGCCTTCTACTGTCGTCCTGAGGTGAACCTCAGCGATGAGCCTCCGGAGATAACGTTGATGACCCTGCGCTGGGCTGCCTCCGGAGCCTACAGCTGTAGGAGGCCCTCCCGAGGCTGCTGCACATGAGCCTGAACCCGCATAGGGCCCTCATAGGGCTGCGTCCCTTGTGCCTGGATCTGCATGAGGGCTTCGTATGGGTGTTGGACATGGGCCACCACAGGCGGGCGTGCCTTGGGGTTCCTGTCCCTGGTGACACTTTGGCGGAGCACCGCGATGGAGGTGCACGCACGCGTGTCGTGGGTGCCGCGATCGTGGACTTCGCACCACAGCCCATGGTGCTGGTCGTCGTAATCTCCACGGCCTCTATCATCGCGGCCGCGGCGTCCCGCCTTCGATGTTGAAGACATACCGGTTTCGCCGCGACCTTTGCTGGCCACGCTTTGGCCTATCGGACGACTCCTTGTGCGAGGCGTCCTTGCGCTCGAGCGCGTCCTTCGACGACTCCTGTTTACGCTTTCCCTTCAAAGGGCCGCCTTTCGACGGGTCTTCGGTTTTGGCCGAACCATCGGCCTGGCTGGTGTCGAAGTTGTCACCATGTCTTCGCCGTGCGTCTTCTTCTGCCCTGGCGTATTCCTCCATTTTGTCGAAGAGTTTCGCCACTGTCTTGATCGGCTTCCGTGCGTTCTACTCGGCCATCACGCCCGGGCGAAGGCCCTGTATGGCCGCATTGACAACGGTGGTTTCGTTAACGTCTTTGACTTGGCATCGTATCTTCGTGAAGCGCTTGAAATAATCCCAGAGCTTCTCCGAAGGTTTCTGCTTTACGGCGAAGAGCTGGTCCGCATCGACCCGCTCAACATAGTTTCCTTGAAAGTTGTTGTGGAGGCGGTCGCGGAGCTGCTCCCAGGCGTAGATGGAGTTTGGCTCTATGGTGAAAAACCAGGAAAGCGCCACTCCTTGCAACGCGAGGGGGAGTCCCTTCGCCTTTGTGGTGTCATCTCCGCCCGCGGCCTCGATTGCGGTTTCGTACACGCGCACGAACTCGCGGGGGTCTATGTCGCCTTTGTATGGCTCAATGACACTAGGGAATTTGAAATCTTCGGGCCACGTCGCCTGCTGTAACCCTGCCGAGAGCGGGGAGTCTGGATCGACGCGCCGCAGCGGCACGCGGGTGGATGTGGGGGCGTCGCGGCTATCTGCCCTTTCCGGCGTGGGCTCTGGCACAACGATCGGCGCGGCCTGCTGGCTCCGAGCCTCTTGCATGTCTCGGACAGCTCCGTGGAGATCCCCTAGCTCCCGCTGGAACGCGTTGAGGGCCGCCAGCAGAGCGCTTTCCACCGCAGGTGCAGTCGGGGCCGCCGGCGCGCCCAGCGGATGGGTCGGCACGGGGATGATCGCCTCGCGAGGTCCTGAGCTGTCGGTTGCTCCGCCGCGGCTACCTCCAATCACCCGCTCCGCACTGCCGGCGAGCGTTGCGGCGAAGGTGGCGGGAGTAGTCGTCGTCGCAGCAGTGGTTGGGTCGATCGTCGTCGCGGTGGCGGGGTTGCTCGTCATCGTCGCGGTGGTGGCGGGGTTGGTCGTCGTCGCGGTGGCGGGGTTGGTCGTCGTCGTCGCGGTGGCGGGGTCGTTCGTCGTCGTCGCGGTGGCGTGGTCGGTCATCGCAGCGTCGGTGACGAGGATGGTCGTTGCAGCGCGAGCGTTGATGTCCGCGACCACCACGCCCACGTCGTCACCCTCACCCGCGACGGTCAACGCCGAAGCCCTGGTACTCACGCAACGCTCCGATCCGACCACCTTCCTTCCCTTCGCTACCGTCGACGAAGCTTTTTTCGGTGCCATCCTTCTTCGGATTTCAGGCTTGCTCCTGTCCTCCCCACGGACGGCACCAACTATTGTGGTTACAGACCAAACAGAGAGAGAGATGGTAGTGGAGAGTTGGGAGAGGTTGTCCCTCCCTTAGCCTTCCCTGTATATATATTCACATGGGGGTATGCTTTTACAATTGTACCCTTACATCAGTACATCCCTGCCAGGGGTATTTATGCATTACATATATCCCACTTTGGGCCCTATAACCTCCTAACAGGCCTGCTGGGCTTAGGTGGGGGCCACCCCTACAACAGCCACAATTATACTCCCAGTGGGCACAACTTTGGTCATTGAAGAAGCCTCATTGTACCCAAAATCGACTAGAACTTTCCTAAGTTTTAAGGATATTTGTGCAAATAGTTTCCACGTTGAGACTGAAGAAGAGTACGGTAAGAAATACCTACTCATCACGAAGCGCAAAGAGAATTGCAAAAGGGTATTAGAAAAACTTCTTTCACTAGAAACTGGGCTATATTATACCAACATCAAGGCACCTGCAGCCTACACTGTCTTGAAGACAGTCTTTAGAAGCTCTAAACTATTTTGTCTCTAACATGACAGATTAGGCCATCTAGGTCTTAGGATGATGAGAAACATAATCAATAATTCCCAAGGGCATAATATTAATGTGAAGAATTTCCTAAATCATGAAGATTTTGTGTGCCCTACATGTGGCACCGGGAAACTAATTACTAGACCCTCCACTCTGAAAGTGAAGGATGAAGTCCCTCCATTCCTGGAACGCATCCAGGGAGACATTTGCGGTCCCATTCAGCCCATCTCAGGGCCATTTAAGTATTTCATGGTGCTCATTGACGCTTCCTCGAAGTGGTCATATGTGGGTTTGTTGTCCACAAGAACTCATGCTTTCGCAAAATTGATCTCGCATATCTTTCGCATCAGAAATGTGTTCCCTGATCATCACATCAAGTCCATCAGAATGGACAATGCCGAAGAATTTACTTCAAAGGCATTTGATGATTATTGCATGGCGATGGGGATTGCAGTTGAGCATTCGGTACCGCATGTCCATACCCAGAATGGTTTGGCAAAGGCTTTAATCAAGAGAATTAAATTTATTGCCCGACCCTTTTTGCATAATTGTAATTTGCCAGCTACATGTTGGGGACACGTAGTCCTACATGAAGCGAATCTCATCAACTTTAAACCTTCGGCCTACAACATCCATTCACCAATACAACTAGCGCAAGTGTCACCACCGAAAATCTCTCATCTCAGGAGGTTTGGATGCAAGGTTTATGTACCTATACCCCCTCTGCAGTGTACTGCAATGGGCCCTCTCCGTAAGACTAGAATATACATTGGTTATGAGACTGCATCCATAATCAGGTATTCGAAACCCATGTCGGGAGATTTGCATACCGCCCGCTTCGCTGATTGCATTTTGATGAGGACAATTTCCCAACATTAGGGGGAGTAAATCAACCCCTTGATGAAGAATGTCGGGAAATAACGTGGCAAACCACGGGAATCCATGCAAATGACCCGCGCACTAGTGAAGCAAATAGAGAAGTCCATAAGACAAGAGAAGTCTAGTAGACAAGAGAAGTCCAGAAGACAATCGATTTGCAAGCATTAGCAAATCAGCTGCCTGATCACTTTAGTGATTTGAAGAGCGTGACTAAGTCGCATGTGTCTGCCCGCAATACACCGGAGAGGGTTGAAATACCAAAGAAAGCAGAAGGTCCCTAATCTTGTCCAGAAGCCTCAGAAAAAATAAAGAGGATGAGAACTCCGGCTCCTCGAATCCTAAGTAACTAGGGACGCTTGGCGAAAAAAGGATAAGAAGGACTTATCACAGCCGATCACTGAAGTCCCCTAGAATGAGAAGGGGAGCCAGTTGAGACCTGGCACAAGTATGACACCTTCAGACAAGGGCATACCAGATTTGAGTATCCCCATCAGCATGGATGTGTGCGCACACATCGGAGCCGAAAAACTAAAGGGACTTGCCACCGCAATTGAAAGAAACGATGCACAAGGTGAAGCTTCAGAAGAAGCAATCGCTCCAGAAGAAGCAACTCATGAAGAAATAGCTATAAATTATGTGCACACGGGAGAATCCATGAACAGGACAACAGCCAATATCGACATCTACTTCGCAAAGAAAATTGCCCCATCATCGATCTTGATCCTGAGCCTGCATCGCTTGCTGAATGTAAGAAAAGATCAGATTGGAAAGATTGGAAGAAGGCAATAGCAACTAAATTGCTATCTCTGAACAAAAGAGAGGTGTTTGAGCCCGTATGCCACATGCCTCCCCATGTGCACCCCATAGGGCACAAGTGGGTATTTGTTCGAAAGAGAAATGAAAGAAATGAAGTAGTGAGATACAAAGCAAGGCTAGTAGCACAAGGTTTCACTCAACGTCCTGGAGTTGATTATGAAGAAACCTACTCCCCAGTCATGAGTGAAATTACCTTTAGATATTTGATCTCAATGGCAGTAAACTTGAATTTAGAAATGAAATTGATAGATGTGATGACTGCATACCTTTATGATAACTTGGATTCGGAGATTTATATGAAAGTACCTGAAAGAATCCCTCATCCGAACCAAGATAGAGCAAATAGAAATTTGTACAGTGTGAAACTCAAAAAGTCACTGTATGGACTGAAGCAATCTGGAAGAATGTGGTATAATCGCTTAAGCGACTTTCTCTGTAAAAAAGGCTACACGAACAATGAAGACTGTCCTCGTGTATTTATACAACGATCCCAGAATGGATTCTGTATAATCTCTGTGTATGTAGATGATCTGAATATCATCGGGACAGTGGAAGACATAAAAGAAGCAAGCTCCTACTTGGAGTCAGAATTTGAAATGAAAAATTTGAGCAAGACCAAATTATGCTTAGGCCTGTAGCTTGAGCATGTCCTTGAAGGAATCTTGGTACATCAGTCGGCCTACACCCAGAAGGTGCTAGAAAGGTTTGGCTTTGAGAAGGCATACCCATCGAAAGTACCAATGATCGGGAGGTCTTTACAGCAAGAAAAAGATCCTTGCCGACCTAGGGAAGAGAGGGAGGAAGTCCTAGGACCGGAATTCTCATACTTGAGTACAGGGGCAGCACTAATATACTTAGCAAACTGCACTAGACTAGGCATTACATTTGCCATGAACCTGTTAGCAAGGTACAGTGCAGAACCTACCAAAAGGCATTGGTAGGACATAAAGGACATCTCCCGATACCTCCAAGGAAGCAAGGACCTTGGATTGTTTTACAGAAAGAATCAAGATCTGAACTTGATTTTCTATGCAGATGCCGGGTACCTGCCCGACCTGCATTCCATAAAGTCACAAACAGGCTATGTTTTCCTGTGTGGTGGAACTGCAATTTCCTGGAAATCATCCAAGCAAAGCCTTGTACGAGAGTGCGCTTGGCTCCACCGAATGATTCACCACATCTAGCAGTCATGTGGGATGAACATTGTGCAAACCCCCACAATTATCTATGAAGATAATGCCGCTTGCATTGCACAAGTGCAAACGGGCTATGTGAAGAGTCATCTCACAAAGCACATCAACCCCAAGTTCTTCTATGCACATGAATTGCAAAAGATGGATAGATTTAAGGTACTGCATACTAAGTCTTGTGAAAATCCAGCAGATTTGTTCACCAAGTCACTCCCCGCATCTAGCTTTGAAAGGTGCGTGCGAGGGATTGGAATGATGAGACTTAGAGAAGTGCATAATTCAAGGGGAGAATTCTCTCAAGTCCGCTAGGAAATCTTGATCATGAAGATTAAGTACCCAAAAGAGTGAAGTCCTGAAGACTGAATGGAATTGGGTGAATTGTACTCTTTTTCTCTTGACGAGTTTTCCTTAAGTTTGTCGACTAAGGTTTTTAATGAGTCAATTCGTGCATCGCAAGATAACATGTGTCATGTACACTTTCTCCAAATTTTTTCCACTGGGTTTTTATGGAGTTTTAACGAGGCATGAACGTGTCGGATGAGTGCCCAAGGAGGAGTGTTAGGAAACCTGGGCCTGGGCCAGCAGCCCGCGGGCCATGGTGGGCATCTCATTGTAGACTATAAATAGGGAGCCATATCGGCAAAATTTGTACACATGAATGAAAAGCAATAAAGAAAGACCAGGAGTTCTCTCTACCTCTCTCTGTGTGTTCAATCTATTATTCTGTCTTTTATGATTGATTCAATTTGTTCTAAACAGAGGAATCAATCGGACTGGTCGCCAGCGATGGCTCTTCAACAGTTTCAAATGTTGAGAAAACATGGTGAAGGTTCTGTCGCAGAACTTACTGTAATTAGCATTTAATGCAAATACTAATTTTACCTTTAGGTATAGTAGAAGACTGGAGATCATCAATCATGTCCTTGCCTTTCCAGCTTTGCAATGGGCAACCACCACGTTTTCTTCAAGTCAACAAGGTCTTCCCATTTTCGCATTCTTTTGCGAAACAAAGCAACAAGCAGTCGGTAGAACCACACTACCCCACCACATAAATCAGCTTACTTACTAGCTTTCCTTCTCGCGCAACCGCTCTGGTCAGTTCTCACACGTTGGCAGCAGTACGTAATCGAAGCTCCTATTGTTCTTGGCAATGTACCACTCCACGAGCATGGCCACCCCAGCCCCACTGCCACTCTAGTACTAGTGCTGGCCATTGCTGTTGGACACAAATGGACATTTTTTAGAAAGGAACCGGTCGACGGCCAATTAATGGTCGGTCAGACAAGCCTCATGTTCCAACGGCTATAAAACTACCCGGTTAGACCGTCCTCGTAGGCACAGGTCAGACCGGCCTTACAAGGGCAGTCAGACTGACCATTCTTTTCAGCATAGGCAACTCTTGGAAAAATGTCATAACTTTTTGACTCTAATAGAAGAATTGAGTGATCTTGGACTCTATAAATAGTTTATTCAGAGAGTAACACAATCCACCTAATTTTATGATCTTAAATGTATTAGATCAATGTGGAAAGCATAAGAACTTCAAAGAGTTATCACTGTGGTCTAAGTTCAAGGATAAGACAAAAAGTAAATCTTAAGCCCATAGCAAGGAATGAACTTCAATATTTTACGAAACTCATTTGCAAACTTGGGGTCATGCCAAAAAGAGTAAGATTATGGACTTCAATCATTTACAAAATATAGTCATATGCTACAAAGATTATGTATGAGCCTTAACTATTTGTAAAACACATTCGCAAACAACGGCAGCATTATGCCTAGGAGAGCTAGATCAAGCAGAATTGAGCTATGAACATATGATGAGACTTAAGTTACTAGATATGACCTGTCTTAATAGTATGACAACCTACACTAGCAATCCAGTTTTACAACCGAATACCAAGACTGGTAAAAGGCTAGGAACTCATCCTTAGCTATACTAGTTATGTCTTTACCATGTATATCCACTTAGAGCTTTTACATGATGATGATTATTTTTTCTCTAAGTCTAGGTCCTTATCCTATTCATCAACACATGATGATCTCTCTTCATATCCTAGATCTTGACTTGATGATCATCAATACATGATGTCATCCAAAGTCTTCATAATTGTGGGACCTAACCTATTTCACCAACACATAGAAAATATTAGTCCAACAAATCGGTTGCCATTAATCACCAAAACACACTATCAACGCATAATGGAGAGACTCAATTCTTCATCCAGCTCAACCAAAGACCAAGCAAGGGATGCTATCCACGCACGTCTAGTCTGGCCGAGCCACGCACCATCCATCCGGCTAGACAAGTGTCTATGGTCTAGCTGAGCTTCACCATGTCCAGCCGAAGCAGGGCAAAAGCCAAACTTTCGCGCCACCACTCCACTAGCTGAGACGCTCTCTGGCCAAAAACATCATCTCCAGCTGAGCTACTCTCCTAGACACTATAAGTACCACCCCACACTCCTCTCAACACATAAAATTCATTCCACAACTCTACCATCCATTTCATTACATGTACACACACCATTGTGTAGTGTAGGCCACACAGGTTAGTAGCCACGTAGTGAGGAAAGGAGAAGAATCAGCTTTGCGAAGCCAAGGTTCTAGAGAATCATCTTCGGTACTTCGGTATGTGTTCTAGCTCCATGTAGCTTTCTAAGCTTTGTATGAGTAATAACAATCATTAATAAAGTTATCACTTTTGTGTACTCTGCTATTGACTTGTGATCATTATTACATCCCTCGATAATTCATATTGCTCTACTTGGTCTACAAATATTTGGGTATAGTAGTAATTCCTAGAAAGAGATGGAAAAGGCTTTGACTAGTCTTGATGTGCAGGTTGTCTTTCCTTTGGGTGGACCCCAACCACAAACACGTAGTGTTGATGCATACAACCATAGCTTCCAAGATTGGACAAAAGGTGAATTTGTTTCTTCAGCTTCAATTTATTTTAAATGAGAATATGATGCTACCTAATAATGAAAATGTATATTTGTGTAGATATAGAAAGATGATTGCATCCACACTACGCGTTTGTGGTTGGGGTCCACCCAAATGGAAGATGGCCCACACATCAAGACTAAGTCAAAGCCTTCTTCAACTCTTTCTCAAGGTCATCACATCACTTTTGTCCAAGTCAAAGCTAGAGTTCAAGTTGGACACATTCTGGAATCTAATTCAGCCTCTAGAGGTGGTATTGAATTTAAATGTACATAGAATTCGCATACGGATTTCGTTTGAGGTGTATGAGTATAGCATGGAAAGCTTATCTCGTTCTCTTTCCAATGGATCTAGCCTCACCTCCAAATTCCTTCTGAGCACGCCGCAATCACAAAATAGGTTAGGGCTGATTCTAAATCTGAGTCAAAAGGTGCTGCGCCACCTCCACTTAGGTCTATGGGCCTTGTACCACCTAGGGTTGGGTGCCCACCCCCCTTGGCTGCCACTTTTTGCCCTCTTTCTCTTATAAATAGCCCTAGGCACCTCCTTCATCCTCGTGTTTTGTTTAGATCAGTTTAGCCCTCATGTGCAAACTCCACGTTATCTCTTATGTCGATTAGACAAATAGATTCGTGTTATAAAACCTTAACTATCCTTGTGCAACTTTTATATCTAGCAATTTTTAGATTGCTCTTTACTTGAATTCTTGCTTGTTCTTCATAGCTTGCAGAAATTGATTTTCGTGATTAGGTCAACCATCATTCTTGGTGAAGTTAATAACAACAAGGATGTGATGTAGCGATTGTAGTACGGACTTGATCGTTTCAGTCAAGTAGCTTCATCGTCAACGTCATATCAATCAATCGACTTATTGTTCTCATCAGAAGATCGAGACCAATTCTACATCAGGGATGGTAAGATTGTTTCTCCCTTTCGCGGAGGAGATAACCTGAGGTGCATGAACATTTCAAGCTCATCTATATTTCCTTAAGATATTGGCTCATATGCTTAGCATGCACCACGTATGCAAGGTGCTTATATATTGTGTTTGGTACTTCTTGTTCTCCTAGACTCAGTGCATTGAGAACAAATACTTGTATGTAGCTCCATGCACGGAAAACAGGCCCAAGTTGCTCGTGAGGCTGCACACCCGCATGAATCCACTTCAATTACTATGAACATTTCCACTCTCCGATGGAATCAAACTCTAGCAATGGTGATTTCCACGAATTCAGCAAGTCAACGTCTTCCCATGTTCTCTAAGTCAACAAGGTCTTCTCATTTAGGTATAAATCAGCATAATTACTAGCTTTCCTTCTCGCACAACTGCTCTGTTCAGTTCTTGCAATGCACCACCATCACTCTAGTACTACTGCTGGCGGCGTCTGTTGCTATTGTCGTTGCTCCTTCGCCGAGCACTAGCAATGGTACTCTGTGGTCAACATCCACCATCTTTAATCGAACTTCTTCTTGGAAAGTCAGGTAATATCTAGATACTTATTAATTTGATATCCCTAGTTCATTAAGTCTTTCCCATGGAAATTACGATATCCCGGAATACTCTAAGGTGAAATGTTACAACGAATCCATGTGCTTACGGATAAATTATTTGTATGGTGTAACGACCATCAACATTGGACAGGTCAGTGTTTTTGCCGTCAATCCTAAAAAATTAAGCAATAAATTATGACTATTAGTACCATTATCAAAATTTTCTGTTAAACTTTGCTGGATATCTATAGATTTATCTCGGCTCTTCATGGCGCCAATGGCAGCGTGCGGGGGTTCTACCTAGTTACATACAACCCCTGGGGGGGTGGTTGATGGTAAGATTGTTCCCCCTTTCACCGAGGATATAACCCGAAGTGCACGAACATTTCAAGCTTGTCTGTATTTCCTTAAGATATTGGCTCATGTGCGTAACATGCACCACGTATACAAGTTGCCTACATACTTGTGTTCAGTACTTCTAGTTCTCCTAGACCATGGTGCATTGTGAACAAATACTTTTATGTAGCTCCACGCACGGAAAACAGTCCCAAGTTGCTCGTGAGGCTGCACACCCGCATGACTCCACTTCAATTACTATCTCCGTTCCGGCTTTAATATAAGGCAGTGTTTTTGCTCGTTCAAAAAAATTTACTACCTCCGTTCTAAAATAGTACTTATGTTTTGAACATTGACTTCATATGCTTGCAGAAAATATAAAATTATGTTATTATGAATAAACTAATACTAATTTTTATGGGAAAATATACTAATATTACTTTCATATTACCAATCTAGAGACCTTTTCTGTATTAGTAGTCGTAAAAAAGATTGACCGTGTGATATTTAAACTGACAGCATCTATTTGAGAACAAAGTTGCTAACATATGAACATTTCCACTCTCCGAAGGAATCAACCTCTAGCAATGATGATTTCCACGAATTCAGCAAGTCAAGGTCTTCCCATTTTCGCATTCTTTTGCGCAACAAAGCTCCACCACATTAATTAAGCTATTTTCGCATTCTTTTGCGCAACAAAGCTCGACCACATAAATCAGCTTACTAGCTTTCCTTCTCTGCACGCAACTGCTCTGGTCAGTTCACACACGCTGGCAGCAGTAATCCAATTCCAAGTTACTAACATATGAACATTTCCACTCTCCGATGGTGATTTCCACGAATTCAGCAAGTCAATGTCTTCCCATGTTCTCTAATTCAACAAGGTATTCTCATTTAGGTATAAATCAGCACAATTACTAGCTTTCCTTCTCGCGCAACTGCTTTGGTCAGTTCTTGGCAATGCACCACTCCACGAGCATGGCCACCCCCAGCCCCACCGTTACTATAGTACTACTGTTGGCGGCGTTTGTTGCTATTGTTGCCGCTCCTTCGCCGAAAACTGGCAATAGTACTGATTCTGATGTCGCCGCGCTGCTGGCTTTCAAAGCCCAGCTCTCTGACCCCCTCGGCGTTCTTCTCACTAACTGGACGACGACCGCCTCCTTCTGCCACTACTGGGTGGGCGTCTCATGCAGTCGCCGCCGGCCGCGCGTCACGGCTCTCGTGCTGCACGACGTGCCACTCCGAGGGAACATCTCCCCTCATCTTGGTAACCTCTCCTTCCTCACTATCCTAAACCTTAACAGCACAGAGCTCACGGGCTCCATCCCACTGGATCTTGGAAGGTTACGTCGTCTGAGATCTCTTGATCTTGGCAACAACAGCTTGTCTGGCCTCATTCCTTCTGTAATAGGAAACCTGACAAGGCTTGAGTACATTGATATGCGGCAGAACAACCTGTCAGGGCAAATTCCTCGCGACCTGAGAAATTTGCACAATCTTATACACCTAGATTTGCAAACGAACTCCTTAACCGGGCCAGTATCAAATGATTTGTTCAACAGCACTTCTCTGCTAAGATTTCTAGACTTTGGGAACAATAGTTTATCAGGAGCAATTCCACATGCTATTGGCTCCTTGCCCATGCTCGAAACCCTGGTCTTGCAAGTAAACCACTTCTCTGGTCCGGTACCTCCAGCCATTTTCAACATGTCCCGGCTGCAATCCATGTATCTTATAGGCAACCATGGCCTAAATGGGACTATCCCTAGTAGCAACAAAAGCTTCAGCCTACCCATGCTACGAACATTCTCTCTCTCTAAGAACAGTTTCACGGGTCAGATTCCATTGGGGCTTTCAAATTGCCAATACCTCCAAAGATTGGCCCTGTCAGAGAATTTCTTCGTGGGCATAGTGCCAGCATGGTTGGGCAAACTACCAGACCTCGCTCTCATTTATCTAGGTATCAATAACCTTGTTGGCCTGATCCCAACTGCGCTTGGCAATCTCACCATGCTTACCTCACTTGACCTTGAAAAGTGCAAGCTAACAGGACAGATTCCTCCGGAGCTTGGACAGCTGAGCCAAATCAATCAATTCTTTCTCGGCGGTAATCAATTTACAGGATCCTTCCCTACTTTCTTTGCTAACTTATCTCAACTATCCTTCCTCCATTTGGCCGATAACATTTTGAATGGGTTAGTACCAACGTCACTCGGTACTGCCGGATCATTTGAGATTCTTGTGATCGGAGGGAACCGCCTACAAGGGAACCTCAATTTCTTGGACACCCTTTCAAATTGTAGAAAGCTTAGGTAGGAAACCTTCAGAATAACTATTTCACTGGAGGCCTTCCAGCAGACTATGTAGGAAACCTCTCTAGTCAGTTGGAATTTTTCTTTGCCGAAGGAAACAAGCTAACCGGTGAACTTCCTGCTGCACTGTCAAATTTAAGCAGACTCACATTGTTAGACATTTCGAAAAATCAATTGAGTAGCACAATTCCAGAATCAATCATGATGATGGACAATCTTGTATTTCTTAACCTCACTAGTAATACCATGTTTGGTCCGATCCCAAAACAGATCGGTATGCTCAGGAGCATACAAGAACTATACCTCGACAACAACAACTTCTCTAGTGGCATACCACAGGATATTGGGAACCTCACCAAAGTAGTACGCCTCTACCTATCTAATAACCAGATATCTTCAACCATACCAGCAAGCCTCTTTCATCTTGATAGCCTGATAGCCCTTGATCTGTCTCAAAACTCCCTTCAAGGTGCATTACCAGTAGATATTGGGCTATTGAAACAAATCGACGTGATAGATCTCTCAAACAACCGCTTGCATGGAAGCCTCCCAGATTCCTTTGGGCAGCTACAAACGACATCCTATTTGAACTTGTCACACAACTCATTTAATGATTCATTTCCAGTCTCTTTTGACAAGTTAAAAAACTTGGAATCACTAGACCTGTCCTATAATAATCTCTCTGGTACCATCCCACAGTACCTGGCCAATTTTAGCTATCTCACTAGCTTGAACCTTTCTTTCAACAAACTACATGGTCAGATACCGGAAGGAGGTGTCTTCGCAAACATCACCCAACAATCTTTGGTGGGGAACTCTGGTCTCTGTGGAGGTGTTTCGCGTTTAGGATTTTCACCATGCCAAACCAAGCATCACTCAAAAAAAGGGCACGTCCTAAAATTCTTGCTCCCTGCTATCATCATGGTAGTTGGAGCTGTAGCTACCTGCCTATACATGATGATCAGGAAGAAAGCCAAGATGCAAGAAGAGAGGGTGGTTCCCCCTCATATGGTTGATATGCTAAACCATAGGTTAATCTCTTACCATGAGATTGTTTGCGCGACAGATAATTTTAGCGAGAGTAACCTGCTGGGTGCTGGAAGCTTTGGAAAAGTTTTCAAGGGCCAGCTGAGCGATGGTGTGGTAGTTGCAGTAAAAGTTCTAAACATGCAGCTGGAACAAGCTGTTAGAAGCTTCAATGCCGAGTGTAATGTGTTGCGCATGGCTCGACACCGCAACTTGATAAGGATACTTAGCACTTGTTCAAACCTGGACTTCAAAGGTTTGGTGCTTCAGTATATGCCCAACGGAAGCTTAGAAGCACACTTACACTCTGAAGGTAGAGGGCAACTGGGATACCTTCAGAGGTTGGGCATTATGTTGGATGTGTCGATGGCAATGGAGTATCTACACTATCATCATTGTGAGGTAGTGCTGCACTGTGACTTAAAGCCCAGCAATATTCTATTCGACGAAGACATGGTAGCTCATGTCGCAGACTTTGGCATTGCAAAATTGTTATTTGGTAATGACAACTCCGCCGTTTCTGTGAGCATGCCAGGAACAATTGGGTATATGGCACCAGGTATTTCTACTGTACTCTACTTGATCTAGATCAAGCTACACCATTTAATTAATTTCCATGACTAATTTTTTCTTCTATTTGGAAATGTTTTGGCTAGAGTACGGATCTGCTGGAAAAGCATCAAGAAAAAGTGATACTTTCAGCTACGGGATCATGCTTCTTGAAGTATTCACTGGAAAGAAGCCTACAGATCCCATGTTTGTTGGGGAACTGACCCTTAGGATGTGGGTTAATCAAGCATTTCCATCAAATGCTATGGATGTTGTGGATGACCAGCTACTACTGCAAGATTCTTCTAGTTGGATGAATAACTTCCTAGTGCCAATGTTTGAGTTGGGTTTACTGTGCTCAAATGACTTGCCGGACCAAAGAATGACAATGTGTGATGTAGTGGTGAGACTGAAGAAGATAAAAAAGGATTACATGGCTTCTATAGCAAGAATGCACAGTGCCCTGTGAAACATTTGGTTGTATGTATGTCGACACAGTTTCGTAGTGTCTTCTTGATTTTGCAAGATCATATATATATATATATAATAAGCTCTGGCCTAATTTACTTGAAATGGAGGTGAAGGTACAACTTCTTCGGTTCTTCGTTTGTCATGCATCCGTATTCTTCATGTTCCCAGGTTGCTTTTGAATTGGAGAGACTAGGGCACAATGGCTGCTGAAGGGGTTATTAGTTTAGCAAGTGAGCTAGAGATGATAATCCAGGAGGAAGTATAAAAAATTTAAACTGAACTGGTCAATTAGATTTTTCAGAGGCTCGGTATGCTCCATCAGATCAAAAAGATTGGATTGTACGGTCTATCTACTGTGAAATTATATTTCTCTTTAATTTATTGAAGACAGGGCCTAATTAAAGTTGGAAAAAGAATTCCTGTAGGAGTATCTTTGGGATAATGAAGAGGTTCATAACCACTAATCCAGTAATCTATTTACAAAAAGTAAGAAATGGTAAGTCCAATAGAAATAAGAGGCCAACGGCTGTAATACTCCACGTGATGCTCTAAAATGATGGGAGTGATGCTGTAAATTAATAGGAGTGAGCTTCAAAGATAAGAGGACATCAGAGGTAGCATAAACCAGTAATCCAAACCATGAACAGTTATCCGATGAGAATTCGATATGAAAATGATTACAAAACTCACACCATAAAACATGCAATGCAAATTACTAGAACAAACATATATGAGCTAGCTACATATTACATCCCATGCATCTAGCTAGCTACCCCCTCACACTACTACAAAAGAGGCTAAACTGGACGGCTACATCACAGACGGTTCATACGGAACCGTCTGTGATTAAACTATCATAGACGGTTTATAGTGGCAACTGTCTGCAATATTTTTACAGGCGGTTATTAAAACGAACCATCTGTTATAATTGAGACATCACAGACGGTTCGTTTTAATAACTGTCTGTGAACTTTCACAGACGGTTCTTATCACGAACCGTCGGTGACAAGTGAGACATCGCAGATGGTTCGTGTTATGAACCATATCACAGACGGTTCGTGTTATGAACCATATCACAGACGGTTAATTACAAAAACCACCTGTGATAGTTGACTATCACAGACAGTTTGTGATATTAACCGTCTGTATTGTAAGTTATTACAGACGGCGTGGGAGCCGTCTATGATAACTACCTATTATCACTAACACATAAACACAGACGATTGAGAAACCGTTTGTGATGACCTTTTCTGTAGTAGTGTCATGTTCCTCTTGCTAATGAACTATTACTAAACCATTACTAATCCAAACAAAGAACTATTTCAATTTGTGCTGAAAAGGAGTATGTGAGCTACATATTGTCGGAGTAGATGGACAAGGAAGAAGATGAGTAATGCTCAGCCTTACACAAAAGTTGGAGGCACTGCTGTTAATAAATAGTGTGCCAGACGGTGAACAGTGTCACACTGAAACCGGGATCACAAGAACAGAGTACATGGCGATAGCAACAGAGTACAGCCGGAACGACTAACAGCTAACAAACAAGTAACAAACTAGATCTTGTATACAACAGAATATATACTCTAACACCCTCCCTCAATCTTAACTCAGCATAGCCATGTTAAGATTGTGCCAAAGAAGACCAAATTGCCAAAGAGGACGGCAGACAGAGATAATTGAATTAATGATTGCAATTTTGAATTGGACTAGCGCATTTCAATTTTTCATCCAAAAATTGCTGAAAATCGTAGTAACTGGATTTCTCGCCAGATTCCAACTTCTAAGATTTCGTTTTCACCAAGAATGTTAACCTTGGTGTGGTGGACACAAAGAATGTCTAGTATCTGATCTCAACATGATAAAATGCTAAAAAAAATAATCTGCCTAAAATGCCTATCATTACTAGGACAATTCACAATTCCATACTTTTAACACTTGCCTCCTCTCGTCTACTAATTTGGTGTGTCCCAATTATGCAATGTTGTTCCCACTAGGAAAAAAGTTCATCGAAATCGTCCTATTCTCCACAAAGGATTAAGACTCGTCGAAGAGAGCAACTGACTCAGGATATTTAAGGAATATCATGGGCAATTTTTTAGATACATGGCAGAAGAACAGGTGGGAAAGGTGGCTTTTGGAGTTTGTATTAATCCAACTAACTATCATCACACTGGCACTCAATGCACACTTTCTGGTTGCTATCATTTTTCAGTATTGTATTCCTGCTCAATGTAACACCCTGCCCATTTTGGGCATGAAATGCTATCACCATTGCATAATTTTACCATTTTCAACTAGTACTCATAGTTTTAAGCAACCACCACTTTATTTATATTGCAGTGACTAGATAAATGTCATACCCTTTTAAGCAACTACTTTAGGATATTAGTAGGGTCTAAATATACTAACAAAGGTTGATATGTAAAGTGTTGCTGGTATGTAAAGTTATTCATGTGCTACTCTTGCCCATGCATAACATTTTCAATGATCACCTAAAAAAACAAACGAAGTAAAGGTGAGTCCGGAGACTCATCAAGCACGTAATAGGATGATAAACGCTACCAGACATGTAAGCAATTAACCAGCCATGTCATACTCCGCATACACTGTCATGTTCATATCATCATTCTCATGTTTTAACATTATCATACTATTAATGCAATGCAGCACTACTCTACATGCTCATTTACTCATCTAATTGCATATACTCGATGTTCACCCTATCGTGGGCCCAATCCTCATCAGCATGGGGTCTCTCCACTCCCGTGGAGACCTACCGAAGTAGATCTTACGGAATCCACCCACGGTGGATCCCAATTCTCATCTCATGAATGCAATGATGCGAATGTAGATATCCATTATCATAACCATACTCATCATTATCATCATTAGCAGGTAAGCATAATTGCTCACCCTACCCCATTATCATTGTCATCATTTACTATGCAACATTATAAAGTGTAAGCATCACATATTACACAACAATTATCATCTACCACATTACCATGCACATGCCTGTTAGCCTCGGGGATGATGCGTGGATGGTTCCCCCACCAGGACCTTGACCTATACAAGCATCAACCCGACTCAATATATTATAGCGACAAATGCACTTATATGCACATCACCGATTCTACGTGCAAAACTCGACATTGACATAAAAATGTGCGAGGTTAAGGATTTGACGCTCATGTCGCAACCCCCTCCCCCCATTTTTTCCTTTCCTTTTCTCCTCTTTTTTTTCTTTCCTTTCTTTTTCTTTCTTTCTTTCTTTCCCTCCCTTTTCTTTCTTTTCTTCTCTCTTCTTTCTTTCCCCACCCGATCTCTCTCTCCCTTTCATTCGGTTTGGCTAAATGGCCTTATCCCCTCCTCATCTCTCCTCCCTCTCTCTCTCACTCACATGGTCTTCCCCAAAACCCCTCCAAGATTGAATCTAGGGTGCAGTCTCCACCGGGCCATCGGCCATAGCCGCCGGCCACCAACCCTCTGCTGTTGGTAGCCCTTCCCCTCATCTCACTTCTCCTCACCACACCTCCTCTCCCTAATCCCCTCTCCCTCACTCCCGTGATGCCACTGCTCCCTCTAGGCATGGTGCCCAAAGCGCGCTGGCCTGGAGCTCACCGTTGGCTCGAGACCCTCCTCGGTTACCCCCTCCTCTCCTCTCATCTCCTCCCCTAGCCCTACTCAGCTCTTTCTCAAATCTGGCCGCCCCTCACACTGTCAACCACTGGTGGCGGCACCTGGCCCCTCAAGGACCGGTTCTACATGTCGAACAACCCTAGCCATAGCCGAGGGCATAGGGAGGTCAAGGGATAGCATGGGACCGATAGAGGGAGGCGAGGCGCCGAGCCCTCCATCAGTGGCAATGGCATGTAGACAGAGAGAGAGAGAGGTGACACTTGGGGAGTTGCAAGGGGGTGTAGTGTTGTGCAGCCGAGTGAAGGGAGGATGGTGCCTGATCGGGTAGACCCAAAGAGGAGGGGAAGATCAGGAAGAAGGTGAGGTGGTGGGAAGTGCAAGGAGGGGAATAGATAAGGAAGACGAGCAGAGAAAGAAAAAGATGGGGCGGCCTAGCTGTATCGGCTGGGTGGAGAAAAAAAGAAGAAACAAAAAGAAAAGTGGAAAGAAAAAAGGAAAAAAGGCTAAGCGTGTGTGATAGAATTTTATTCTCGTAGATATTTTACCCTGAGCATTCCCATGCCTATGCCGGGTTTCCATGTAGGAATGGTGTCATACATCTATGTGCGCATATTGCTATAATGTCTTGAGGCTAGGTGATGCTTGTATAGGTGGTGATTCAGGTTTAGCGCCATGCACGCATCATTCACCAGGTTAACAGGCAAGTATATGGTAGAATAGTGGATTGTGACAAATGCTTTGTACTCGTGTTTCTATGCCATGATTTACAATATTTATGAGATGATATACATGACTATGTTCTAATCATACCCCAATGAGTGATGTTTATGATTAAATGCCAACATTATAAGAATATTGCATCATGCATTACACTCATACACAGGACCAATCGCGAGTAGGCATCCCACGAGAGTGGGAAGATAAAGACCTTCTTCGGTAGGCACTCCACAAGAGTGGAGCTTGAGACCCGTATGAAATAGGTGGGGCGATTGAGTAGTTCATCGACAGATGAACACTTCGCTATACTGGTATGAGCTACAGTTATAGACGCATCGTATTGCATAGCATAAAAATGACAGAGAAAGAGGAACAGTTACAAATGCATTGCATTGCATGAAAGTGACTAGAGAAAGTGATACAATTATAGAGATTATGATTTACAGTTCATAGCCATGGAATTGATTGAATTGCTATATGGATACAACTATTTTATCGTGTGCTTGCTAAATCTTCGAACTCACTCTTGTTTAATTGTTTTTTAGGTGAACTGTGAAGTTGACAAGTTGTAGGATCAAGGATACCGACTAGAGGGGGGTGAATAGGAGGTTTTAAAATTTTTCTTGTCTACTTAATTAATTCTTTACAATTTTAATAGCAAGAATGTAAAGCAATTAAACCTACACAACTCTAGTTAAGTAAGCAACAATTCTAGCCCTAAGTCAAGCAATGATCACAATAAAGCAAACAAGTAAGAGCTAGAGTAAAGCAAGAGAGAGATGTACATAATCGATATTTTTACCGTGGTGATCGGAAACTTGCCGGTTTCCACTAGTCCACGTTGAGGTTAGCCCAAACCAATCGGACCGGCTCCACGAATTAAGCCAAAAATACCTCGATCACTAGAGTTAGCTCTTCCCTGCTCCGGGTAGGTGAGCTCCGACCTTCACAAGAATACTGAGTCTTCTCACAATCTCTTTTGAGAAGATCACCAATCAATCTTACGCCCAATCGTCCAGGTGCCCGCAAGCACCAAGAGTAATAAACCAGGGCTTCACTTGATCGCAAATGAGTGCCAATGGATCAACTAATAAATGCAACACACTATTTGCTCAACCACCTCAAATTTAATACACAAAGTGAGAAGAATGGGTGGAGTGAATGCTCTATGCTCAAGAAATGTTCAATGGGTCTCTACTAACTGTCCTTGAGCAGTGGTACGGGTATTTATACCCTCCACCAACCAAAACTAACTATTTGGAACTACCGCCGTTATAAGGCTGGTAGTATGGCTCCCATTTCTGGCGCGGCAGAACGGCTATGTGTCGGAACCCGGAGCAACAACTCCTGGATCCTCTGTGTAAATCGCACTAGTCCAGGATCAGCTAGTGCACATAGTGAACAACAAAGATAAATATCAACCATAATGACACTTATTAATTAAACATGGGCAGAATTGCCAAAGTTTACATCCACGGCACGTAAGCAAAAATTAAACATAAGCAGCGAAAGAAAAACCGAAGCGGAAGAAGCCCACTGAGCCTGCCCACTGGCAAACGACAGTAAGACGCGGCCTACTCGTCCAAGTCTTCACCGTAATCCAAGTAGTCCTCCTCTGTGATGAGATAGCAAGGGTGAGTACCAATTTGTACTCCGCAAGTCACATGGAAAATACATTATAATGATTAAGGCAACAAAGGAAGGCTTATAGGGTTAGTTTGAGCATAAAACAACATTTAAAGAAATACTGATGCGGACCAACTAAGAATTAGTTGATGCGTAGGGATGGCCCGATCTTTCTCGGCACGATCAGCGAGGTTCCTTCTCCTTGGATAGAGTCTTCTCCTTGTCTTGATGCAACAAACAATATTGATAAGGGCAATTTGCACTAGTATGCAAGGCGCACACTAGAAGCAATCCGCCGAACTCCCCAAACCGTGAATTCAGCAAGAAGACACGAATTAGAAGAGATGAACCTTGTAGATTCGATGGGCAATCTCAAGAATCTCCTATTCTTGCCTTGCACCAACTTCGCAAACTCCAAACGAGAAACCTTGCAATCACGCAATTTGGCCGCCACCAACCATCATGGCGATTTTCTCCTTTATATCACGAGTCTAAAAACTTATCATATCATAGCCTGAGTTACAATGGGGCTAAGGCCCTTGTTGGACCAAAATGGCGACAGAGGGGGGGGTGAATATCGAATTTTAAAACTAACCCCCAAAAAGTACTCAAGCTAACTCTCCTCTAATAACTACGAAAAGCTATAGAAGAGGGATAAGCTGACCTCTCTGGAAACCTAATCACTTAGAGTGGAAGATACAATAAGCCGAGAAACCAAACAAAGCGAGAAAGCCTTCCACAAATCTCACTAACTCCCACAACGAAACCTTCTTCAATAGCTATGAAGAAAAGCTATGAAGAGAAGTCCTCAAGAAAAGTTCATTCAACTATCAAAGGCCTACTGGACACTGAGACAAGGAGAAGACATACACCCAAAATCAAATCTCACAGGAACCAGCTCGGGCGGTCAGACTTGCACTTAGGGGGCGGTCTGACCGCATTTTTGCCGCCGGTCAGACCGGCCCTAATGCCCCGGTCTGACCGCCCACCATGACCAAGTCAGACCGGCCATCGGGGCTGCAGACCAGAAAAGGTGATTTTCAGATTTCAAGTCTTGGAACTTCCCTCAAAAACAAAATTGATGACTTCCTTTTGAGTTTCTCTGCTTAGAAAGATAGGGTTACACTTAGAATAGGCAGAGGAGCTTAGAAGATCAATTAAATCCAACCTATGACATGAAATTTCAGATTTGGGAATAGAACCTGAAAACATACAGAGTCAACCTTAAATTCCAAGTTTCTCCCCAACCATGAATCTTTTGGCTATGAAACTTTGCGGTTATGAGAGCAATAGCCAAAAGAGTTCCCAGACCAGAGATTAGCTCAAATCATGAAGGGAATCAAGAGATTACTCCAAACCCTAGAAATAGAGAGGAAACTTCAGGGAAGAAACCAAAAATCCAAATATCTCAACCATCCCTCAATCCTTGCTCATGAAATTTTGCATTTAGCTTAGCAATGACATGAGAGCATGGTAACACACATCTGGTCACATTCATTGAAAGGAAATTGTTGTAGGGGTGGCCCCCACCTGAACCCAGCAGGCCTGTTAGGAAGGTATTAGGACTAAAGTAGGGCATGTGTAATGACCTAAGTACCCCTAATGGGGGGATATTGTTGTAAGGGCCTAATTGTAAAGACACACTCCATGGGAGTATATATACATGCCTCGATGAAGGAGGAGGCAGGACTCTTCCCACTCTCCACTACCATCTCTCTCTCTGTTTGGTCTGTAACCACAACAGTTGGCGCCGTCCGTGGGGAGGACGAAGACAAGCCCGAAGACTGAAGAAGATGGCACCGAAAAAAGCTTCGTCAACGGCGGCGAAGGGGGAAGAAGACGGTCGGGTCGGAGCGGCGCGTAAGCACCAGGGCCTCGGCATCGGCCGCGGCGGGCGCAAGCGCCGACACCCGTGGAGCTACGACGACCTACCCCGTCACCGGAGCTGCGACGACCTACCCAGCCACCGGAGCCGCGACGACCTACCCCGCCGTGGGAGCTGCGACGATCTACCCCGCCACGGGAGCTGCGATGACCTACCCCGCCACCGGAGCTGCGACGACCTACCCCGCCACCGCCGCCGCGATTGATGACTCGGGAGCCTGCGCCGCCCACCTGGCGGAAGGATCTGTGGGGGAACGCGCCTCGCCAGCAGCTCTCGACGCATTCCAGCGGGACCTGGGGGTCTTTGCGGAGCCACCCGCGGTATGCAGGAGGCGTGGAGTTAGCGGGTCGGGCCAACGTTCGCGCCGAAGCCCAAGCCAGAAAGGGCAAGCGACCGCGACGCCCCACGAAAGCCCCAACGCCATCAGCGTAGGCCACCGAAGGCCTGCCACGCCCTCGCCTCCACCTCGCGGGAGGGGGGCCGAGGAGGGGAGCGTAGATCTGGCCGTGACGAACCTTGCACGAAGCAGGAGCATCCAGAACACAGGTGGTGCGAGGTGCACGGGTGCGGCGATTATGGCACGAGGACGTGCGCCGCGGTCGCGGAGCTACGACGAGCGATGGCCGAATCTCGGGCCGCCCTTCGCCCATCGCCGCGATGAGCGTACCGCGCCGTCCAACGCTATCATCGGGGCTCCGCACCGAAGATCCTCGAGCGATCGCGCCGGCGACGCTGCCTTGCAGCATCACCTTTACTATACACGACGCCGCGGGCGTGGAGTTCCCCCATCAAGACCCCTTGGTCGTCCAGGCCCGCATCATAGGCTACAACGTTAGCCGCATCCTTGTCGACGGGGGAAGTGCCGCGAACATTTTGTCCGTCGAAGCTTTCGACCGGATGAAGATACCTCGAAGTCACCTACAGCGGTGCGAAGCCCCTCTTCAGGGCATCGAAGGTCCACCGCTGGAACCCTTAGGGCAGGTGTCCCTTCCGGTGACATTCCGCCAGGGCGGCAACATCCGAAGCGAGTATATCGTCTTCGATGTCGTAGATATCTCGCACCCCTACAACGTTATTTTGGGCCGTCCCGCCATCAACTCCTTCGAGGCGGTTCCGCACCACGCCTTTTTGTGCATGAAGCTCCCAGGTTCCGAAGGTGTCATCACCATCTTCGGCGATCAAGACCTCGCCAGGCGTGTCGAAGCTGCCAGTCGGGGTCTGCGTCGCTCGGTGCACGCCCTTCCAGGCGTGCTCGGCGACACGCCTTCCGCTCCGAGATGGACGCCTAAGCCCCGGCCCGATGGCGAGGTCAAGAAGGTACTGCTCCGGGCGGAGGGACAGTTTGTGTCCATTGGCGAAGGGCTCCCTCCGGAGGTCGAGCGGGACCTACTCCAAGTTCTTCGCAGCAATGCCGACATCTTCGCGTGGTCTCCGGAGGATATAAAGGGCGTCAACCATGCGGTGATTGAGCACCGTTTGGCGGTTCGCCCCGATGCTAAGCCGGTCAAGCAAAAACTCCGCCGTATGTCCTTGGATCGTCAACAAGCGGCCAAGGTAGAGGTGGCGAAGCTTCTGCGGGCTGGGGTCATTCGCGAGGTCCACCATCCCGACTGGCTCGCCAACCCGGTATTGGTAAAAAAAGGCCAGTGGCGCCTGGCGTATGTGCATCGACTTCACGGCGCTCAACAAGGCGTGCCCGAAGGACAATTACCCCTTGCCACGCATCGATTAGCTGGTTGATGCCACCGCCGGGTGCGAGCTCATGAGTTTCTTGGACGCCTATTCTGGCTACCATCAGGTATACATGGCGGAAGATGATGAGGAGAAGACCAGTTTCATCACGCCGATCGGGACCTTCTGCTTCGTCAGGATGCCCTTCAGTTTGAAGAATGCGGGCGCTACCTTCACCCGCCTTGTCGCACTTGCGTTGGCCGTCTAGCTCGGGAGAAACGTCTAGGCCTACGTCGATGATGTGGTGGTCAAGACTCGGCAGCTCGCCCTACATGGCCGGGACCTCCAGGAGACCTTCGACAATTTAAGGAAGGCCGGCATCAAGCTCAACCCCGACAAATATGTCTTTGGCGTGCAGGCAGGCAAGCTCCTCGGCTTCCTCGTCTCCGGGCGGGGCAGCCAGGCGAACCCTGACAAGGTCGACGCTATCTTGGGCATGGAGCCGCCCAAGACAACGAGGGAGGTCCAGAGGCTGGTGGGCCGCATGGCAGCCCTAAGCCGTTTCTTATCCAGGGCGGCGGAGCGGGGTTTGCCATTCTTTACGACACTCCGCGGATGCGACGGATTTCGGTGGGATAACGATTGTGCGAAGGCCTTCAACGAACTCAAGAAGCACCTGGCAGGTCTCCCCACTCTGGTCGCCCCAGCACCAGAGGCTCCCCTGTTGCTCTATTTGGCAGCGTCGACCACGGCAGTCAGTGCCGTCCTGGTCCTAGAGGAAGGCGCCGTGCAGCGACCCGTCTATTTTGTCTCCGAAGCCCTCCAAGGCGCCAAGACGAGATACACGGAGCTGGAGAGGCTCGCCTACGCGTTGGTCATGGCCTCCAGGAAACTCCGACATTATTTCTTGGCCCACCCAATCACAGTACCTTCCTCTTTTCCCCTAGCAGAGATGCTACACAACAAGGAGTCTACAGGCCACATCGGAAAGTGGGCTGCGGAGCTCGCCCCGTTCTCCTTGACGTATGCCTCGCGGACGGCAATCAAATCTCAAGTCCTCGCCGACTTCCTCGCGGAATGGACTCCAGCTCCGCAGTCCCGGATCGCCCAAAATCGCGATGACCTGGTCTGGACGCTCACCATCGACAGAGCCTACGGCATAGCAGGCGCAGGAGTGGGCGCGGTGATCGTAACGCCCGAAGGCCAACGCCTGTTGTACTCGGGTCGCCTCGCTTTCCCGGCCACCAACAACACAGCCGAGTACGAGGCGTTGCTTTTCGGCCTGACAAAGCTGAAGGCGGTCGGAGCATGGCGAGTGCTTGTCCACACGGACTCGCGCCTGGTGGCGGGTCACATGGACAAGTCATATCAAGCCAAGGACCCGGACCTGGCCAAGTATCTCGCGGCCGTAAGGGCAAGGGAAAGGCATTTCCTGGGTATCACAGTCAAGGCCATCCCGCGTGCGGAGAACGAGCAGGCCGACGCTCTTGCGAAGGCGGCCAGCCAACAACTGCCACCCCCCGACGGGGCGTTTTACGAAGTACTGCCACAAGCGGCCATCGCACAGGACAATCGGGATGCGGCCCTCGTACATCATATCATCCCGCAGGGTGACTGGTGGGAGCCCATCTTCAACTTCCTGCAGGGCATCGCCGAGCCAGACGACCCTGTCGAGCTCCGGCGCCTTCAGCACCGTGCCAGATCCTTCCAAGTGTTCGAAGAGATACTTTACAAGAAGGGGGTGTGCGCACCGCTCCTGCGCTGCCTTTCCGGGGAAGCAGGAAAGAAGCTTCTCGAGGAAATCCACGCGGGTGCGTGCGGGTCCCACCTGGCACCAAGGTCATTGGTTGGCAAGGCGTTCAGGCAGGGCTTCTACTGGCCAACAGCCATTGCCGATGCGCAAGACCTCGTGCGGTGATGTCAAGGGTGCCAGTGGATGGGGCGCATCATCCGCAGGCCTCCGGCGAGCCTTAACCCTATCCCCCCAGTATGGCCATTGGCACGCTGGGGTATCGACATAGTGGGACCGCTTCCCCGGGCCCCAGGGGACCTGCGGTTCGTGGTGGTCGCATTGGAATATTTTTCCAGATGGCCCGAGGCGGTCGCTCTGGCCAAGATAACCTCGGTGGCCATGCGGCGCTTCCTCTGGCAGAACATCATCTGCCGCTTCGGCGTACCCCGGGAGCTCACCGTCGACAACGGCCTGCAATTCGACGCCACCATATTCAAAGGATTTTGTGATGACATGGGCATCAAGCTTCGGTTTGCTTCAGTGGGGCACCCCCAGTCTAATGGAGCGGTCGAAAGGGCGAATGGCGCAATCTCTGCCGCCGTCAAAAAGCGACTCGTAGGGATGCCAAGGGGTACGTGACCAGGCGAGCTTCACAGCGTCCTCTGGTCCCTCCGCACGACGGTAACGCGCCCGACGGGGTTCACACCCTTCAAGCTCCTCTACGGCGACGAAGCAGTGACGCCTGAAGAAATCAAGGCTGGCTCCCGAAGGGTCCTCGTTCCAGCACCCAACGACGAGCGCAGCGTGTCCTTGGATCTCCTTGATGGGGTACGGGCCAGTGCGACCCAACACGCCGACAAGTACGCAAGGCAAACGGTGCGTACTCGGGATCGTTCCACGTACCCACGAACATTCAAGCCAGGGGACCTCGTCCTTAGAGTGGCGCTCCACGCGGAAACGGCGGGCAAGCTGGATTCCAAGTGGGAAGGCCCATACATCGTCATGGAAGCGCTACCAAAGGGGGCGTACCGCCTGGCCATGCTCGACGGACAAACCCTCCGCCATACGTGGAACGCGGACAGGTTGCGGCGGTACTACGCGTAAGGACGGGACAACAGTCGTAGAGGCATCAGCCCCTTGTTGTATGATGCTTGCCCGCGCAAATGGGACCTCAATAAAGTTTGCCGTTCCTGCAACCGTACCGCTATCCTGAATCCCCGCCAGCCCACGGACTCTAAATAAGACGTAGCGTCGAGCCTCGCTCCACACGCGCGAGTCTGCGGACTATAAAGAAAGTCGTAGCGTCGAGCCTCGCTCCGCACGCGCCAGTCCACGGACTATAAATAAGACGTAGCGTCGAGCCTCGCTCCGCATGCGCGAGTCTGCGGACTATAAAGAAAGTCGTAGCGCCGAGCCCGCTCGCGCGCGCGATCCACGGACCCTAAATAAGACGTAGCATCGAGCCTCGCTCCGCACGCGCGAGTCTGCGGACTATAAAGAAAGTCCTAGCGTCGAGCCGCGCTCCGCATGCGCCAGTCCACGGACTCTAAATAAGACGTAGCGTCGAGCCTCGCTCCGCACGCGCGAGTCTCGCAGACTATAAAGAAAGTCGAAGCGCCGAGCCCGCTCGCACGCGCCGATCCACGGACTCTAAATAAGACGTGGCGCCGAGCCTCGCTCCGCACGCGCGAAGTCTGCGGACTATAAAGAAAGTCGAAGCGCCGAGCCCGCTCGCGCGCGCCACCCACGGACTCTAAATAAGACGTGGCGCCGAGCCTCGCTCGCACGCGCGAAGTCGCGAATATAAAGAAAGTCGAAGCGCCGAGCCCGCCCGCACGCGCGATCCACGGACTCTAAATAAGACGTGGCGGGGGCGCCTCGTGCGCACTCGCGGAGTATAAAGAAAGTCGAAGCGCCGAGCCCGCTCGCGACGCGCCATCCACGGACTCTAAATAAGACGTGGCGAGCGAGCCTGCGCACACGCGAAGTCTGCGGACTATAAAGAAAGTCGAAGCGCCGAGCCCGCTCCGCACGCGCCACCCACGGACTTTAAATAAGACGTGGCGCCGAGCCTCGCTCCGCACGCGCGAAGTCTGCGGACTATAAAGAAAGTCGAAGGCCCAGCCCGCTCCGCACGCGCCACCCACGAACTCTAAATAAGACGTGGCGCCGAGCCTCGCTCCGCGCGCGAGTCTGCGGACTATAAAGAAAGTCGTAGCGCCGAGCCCGCTCGCACGCGCGATCCACGGACTCTAAATAAGACGTGGCGGGGGCGCCTCGCGCGCACTTTGTGGAGTATAAAGAAAGTCGTAGCGTCGAGCCTCGCTCGCACGCGCTAGTCCACGGACTCTAAATAAGACGTAGCGTCGAGCCTCGCTCCGCACGCGCCAGTCCACGGACTCTAAATAAGACGTAGCGTCGAGCCTCGCTCCGCACGCGCGAGTCTGCGGACTATAAAGAAAGTCGTAGCGTCGAGCCTCGCTCCGCACGCGCCAGTCCACGGACTCTAAATAAGACGTAGCGTCGAGCCCCGCTCCGCACGCGCGAGTCTGCGGACTATAAAGGAAGACGTAACGCCAAGGCCCGCCTCCGCACGTGCGGATCCTCGGACGATGCGATGGCAAGCGCAGCGGAAGGACCCCCCCCCCCGCGAGCACAAAGGCGCAGGTGCTTTCCTCACGCGCTCTACAGAGCGCAAACAAGACGGGTGTAAATCCCACGTACACTCCGGAGCGTGCATACGGCGCGGAGGCCCTTCCCGTTCGCCTCACGAGGTTAGAGCGGGAAGTCGGACCCAGACCAAAGCAAAGCACAGCTCACAAGCAAATAGGTGAAGCCCTGTTTCATTACAAAATATGGGGTTTCAGGATTACAACCATAGGTACACAGGTGCGGCCCCCCCTCTCCTCCCCGCATTACAAGGCGTACGCCCATCAGCTGCTAGTCTTTGCACGGCGCTGGGGGGCTGGTGCTGCCGCCATCGCCTCAGGGAACTTCTTCGAGCCACCGGAGGAAGTCCCCTTCTCCGCGTAGCGTCTGCTGCACCGCCACTCTGGCTGCATCTTCCCCGACACGACCCCAGAACCGTCGATGGAAGTTCTGGACATCAGGCTCGATCGAGCGGATAGCGTTCGGCAACGTCTCCGGTTGACCAGGAAGGTCCAGCCGAGAGTTTCCCAGCTCGTGGATGTGCCTACACCCGCGGGTATGGAGCATGCCCAGGGCAAGGCATGCGCTGAGATAGCCACAATGCTCGCCGAAGGTCTTGGCACCGCGGAAAGCAACGCCCGCCCCCTCCCCAATCAGTCCAAGAGTCTCCGCCAAGTCCTCCGGCCCGTGGGCGATCTCCGGCACACCGACGCACAGGTCACGGAGGGCCTGATTCAAGGACTCCATCGCTTCCCATGCTGACGTGGATGCACTATCCTAGGCGCGGGTCTTCTCAGCAAGAGCCTCCGCCAGCTGGCTTTTCTCCCCCTCTAAGGCGGAGATTTGATGCAGGAAGGAGGCGCGCTCCCCCGAAGCGGCGACTTTGGCTTCTTCGGCCTCAAGTCGCGCGGCCTCCACGACATCCCCCAGCGCGCGGAGTTCCTCGTCCTTAGCCGCGAGAGCGTCATCTGCGGCGCGAAGGCGGACTTCCAGCGCCCTTCGCTCTCGCACGTGGGCCTCTTCGAGGGCTTCGCTGATCATTATTGTCTACACCATGTTAAAAAGTCAGCAGGGGCCCAAAGCCGTCTCGGCAAACACAACAGGCATACTCACCCTTATCTCCGAAGCCCGCAGCGAAAGCGCCAGGACGTCCCCCTCATGCGCCGATAGCAGCCGTCGGTCTAGGCCGCCACTGGCACGTTCCACCGCTGCGGTAAGGACGCGAAGTATCTCCGGGCGCGGGAGGAAGTCGAATACAACCAGCTCTGGTCCCACCGCGTCGGGGGCCGTGGAGACTTCGCCCGCTTCAACGACAACAGGCGCGGGCATCACACCTCGCGCGGGGTCTGCAGCTTCGCGCACTCTCCCGTTGCTCGATCCTTCGCCACGCCCAGGAGACCTCGTCTCGGCTGACGTCGAGGGAATGAGCGAGCAAATCGGGGAAAGTTTCGCAAAGTCGTGCGAAGAGAAAGAGCTGCACCTGCCTTCCTCACCCGCCGTTAAGATAGGGGCTGGCGCTTGCCCAACCGTCGCCCGGGGAGAGAGCACCTCGGAGGAAGGTTGCAAACACCCTCCGACCGCGCCGGGCGCCACAAGCCCGAGCATAGGGCCGGCGGTGCTGTACCGACCCTGCGCAGGTGGAGGGGAGTGCACTCGAGGACGCTTAGCCTCTGGCGCCACGGGCGACTCCCCAGCAGTGCCGACGGTCGCAGCCGCTGTCGTGCCCCCCGCATTCGCCGGCCTGGACGCGTCCCCGGTACTAGGTACAATGGGTACAGTGCCGCCCGATGCAGCATCTTCGCCAGCGGTAGCATCCTTCCCCTGGCTCCCGGGTCTTACCAAGACTGCGCTCGCCGGCCCGCTAGCATCAGCGGATGGTACCGCCGCTGAGGCCGAGATAGCGCGATCCCCCGACCCGGCTGGGCTGGATACGCGGCCCATCGAGCACCCAGCCTCAAGAGTGCCAGCGGCCGGAGGGACTGGATGGCTGGGTGAGACGGCCGCAGAGCGAGAGCGGCGCCGCGAAGGTGGAGCTCCTGCGGGAATCTCCTCCGGCATCGCGCGCGCGGGCACGGCGATACCCAAAGCCTCGCATGTGCGGTTTATCCGTCCTAGCTTGGCCGTTTTTGTCGCGGCCTCGCAAGCTTTGTGCTCCTTTAGCGTGTACGGGCCAAGAAGCGCCGCAACCGCTTGCTCCGCGTCCTCTAGCCGCGGCACTACCAAGCAAACAAAAGCCAATCAGACGAAGGCCAAACAAACAACGAGGGTATATCAGCACGCTGGATCACTTACAAGGAGAGGACGGTGGAAGCAGATGAGACACTGACGGGCTGACCCCGTCCTCGCGGTTGTCACCCCGTCCAGCGTACTTCCACCGGGGCGAGAGTGGCGCCGCTCCATACATCGTGAACTCCTCGGCCAAGTCACGTATGCTCATTCGGCGAGCGACGCCGACAAGACTCTGGAGCCTCTCTGAGTCGCCAAACTCCGCCTTTAGACTCGGCAAGCTGTTGAACGCGATCGGCCCACCTTGGCACTGCAGGTCGCTCTGGTCGGTCGCGATATAGTAGAACCACTGCCGAGTCCAGCCGGATTCCCATTTCTCTGCGGACGGTGGCGCGGGGAACAAAGTCATGCACGACGCCCGCAAGACGAAGTCCACACTGCTGAAATTGGACACAGCCCCTTCAATTTTCCTGGGGCGGCAGCAGGCGTTGTGCAAGGTGGCGAATAGGCTCGCGCTCGGTCGGTGCCCTTCTGTCCGCATCGCCCACTCATAGATAGGCAAGCGAACTATGGCGTTGGGCGTCAGCTGGGCTAGCTCCAACCCGTAAGCCCGCAGGACTTCGCCCACAAGCAGCCTGGAGGGCATCCGAAGGCCAGCGTCAAAGAAGGCGACGAACACAATCGCCTCCAATGCTCGGGGCCTCGTCTCTCTCTCCTCGCGACGGGGTAGGCGAGCCCCGTCACGTAGCTCGATCTTCCTCTCCCGCACCAGTCGCTGCAGCGTCTCCTCAGTCACACGACTCCTCCCCAACACGCGGGAGCAGCGGCCTCCCGAGTATTCCCTGGCATCCCACCACCGATTAACGTGCGAGCCTCCCCGAGGCACCAACTCATACTCCCTAGGAGGATGAGGCGCCTCGTCCTGCCTAGGCAGGGCATCGCCGGTGGGATGATGAGGGATGTCATCCTGGCTGGCCATTGCTCTTCGCAATCGGACCACACGAACAAGGCAGCTAGCGCTATCGTCAACACGAGAAAAAGCAGGGCGAGGCAGCAGGCGAGAAAGAACGCATCCACAACTATGGCACCATATAAAGCCACCTCACCTTCCCTGCGGCTTGAAGTGCGTGCAAATTAAGCCCGTAGCGCCTCGGCTACCCACGACTTGGAAAGAACCGTTGGTTCCCCGAGAAGCACGCCTGGTAGGTGGCTGCACAGTGCGCAAAGCCAGCACGCCCTCAGCCCGCGCCCCACTTCCCAGGGGAAGAGCCGAACGGCCGCGGTAACGCAACCGCTCACATCCCACGACGCGCATTTCGCAAGCCGCCACGAGCCCCACCTGCGGAAAGGAAGACAGCGCGACGCGACAGCCCCCTGCCAGGCCAGGCGTCGGCGTGATTCAAGCTGCCATTAAAAGCGCACTACCAGACTGCGGGTTCATACCAGCCTTGGGGTACAGCAACGTCAATGGGGCACCGTTCGAAGGGTGAGGGACGGAGCGCGCGCGCCTCTACTTCGACTTAGGCACCAGCCTCCGCTGCCACCCGTTCGAAGGGTGAGGGACGGGCGCCGCGCCTCGCCGACTATGGCGCCACCTCGCGCCACCCGCTCGAAGGTGAGGGACGGAGCGCGCGCGCCTCTGCCGACTTAGGCGCCACCCTCGCGCCACCCGCTCGAAGGGTGAGGGACGGAGCGCCGCGCCTCGCCGACTCGCACCAGCCTCGCGCCACCCGCTCAAGGTGAGGGACGGAGCGCGCGTGCCTCTGCCGACTCAGCGGCGGCCTCGCGCCACCCGTTCGAAGGGTGAGGGACGGAGCGTCGCGCGCCTCTACTTCGACTTAGGCGCCAGCCTCCGCGGCCACCCGTTCGAAGGGTGAGGGACGGAGCGCCCGCGCCTCTACTTCAACTCTGGCGCCAGCCTCCGCCGCCACCCATTCGAAGGGTGAGGGACGGAGCGCGCGCGCCTCTACTTCGACTCGGCGGCGGCCTCCGCCGCCACCCGCTCGAAGGTGAGGGACGGAGCGCGCGCTTCTGCCGACTCTGGCGCCACCTCGCGCCACCCGCTCGAAGGTGAGGGACGGAGCGCGCGCCTCTCACCGATCGAGGCGCCACCTCCACCGCCACCCGCTCGAAGGGTGAGGGCGAACGCCGCGCCTCTGCCGACTCAGCGCCACTCCTCGCGCCACCCGCTCGAAGGGTGAGGGACGGAGCGCGCGCGCTACTTCGACCAGCGATAGCGCCCGCGCCACCCGCTCGAAGGGTCGGGGACGGGCGCGCGCGCTCTCGCCGACTCAGCGTCGGCCTCGCGCCACCCGCTCGAAGGGTGAGGGACGGAGCGCCGCGCCTCTTTCGACTCGGCGCCACCTCGCTGCCACCCATTCGAAGGTGAGGGCGGGCGCGCGCGCTCTACTTCCACTCGCCCCAGCCTCGCGCCACCCGCTCAAGGGTGAGGGACGGAGCGCGCGCGCTCTCGCCGACTCGGGCGCCACCTCGCGCCACCCATTCGAAGGTGAGGGACGGAGAGCGCGCGCTCTGCCGACTCTGGCGCCAGGCCTCGCGCCACCCGCTCGAAGTGTGAGGGACGGAGCGCCGCGCTTACTCTGCCGACTCAGCGGCGGCCTCGCGCCACCGCTCGAGGGTGAGGGACGGAGCGCGCGCCTCTGCCGACTCGGGCGCCACTGCGCGCCACCCGCTCGAAGGGTGAGGGACGGAGCGCGCGCTCTCGCCGACTATGGCGCCACCTCGCGCCACCCGCTCGAAGGTGAGGGACGGAGCGCGCGCGCTCTACTTCCACTCGGCGCCACCCTCCACTGCGACCCGCTCAAGGGTGAGGATGGAGCGCGCGCCTCTGCCCGACTCGGCGCCGCCTCGCGCCACCCGCTCGAAGGTGTGGGGCGGAGCGCGCGCGCTCTGCGCCGACTCTGCGCCACCCTCGCCGCCACCCGCTCAAGGGTTAGGGACGGAGCGCGCGCACCTCTACTTCAACTCTGGCGCCAGCCTCCGCTGCCACCCGTTCGAAGGGCGAGGGACGGAGCGCGCACGCATCTACTCCGCACCTCGAGCCCACGACGCGTGAAGGGTCTGGAATTTTGCAATAGTTCACAGGCCGCAGGGACGGAGGGGGCCAAAGGACTCGGCAGCATGGCTTCGGCCCTGTGAAGCCCTTCACCATGAGAGGCTCCTGTTGTAGGGGTGGCCCCCACCTGAACCCAGCAGGCCTGTTAGGAAGGTATTAGGACTAAAGTAGGGCATGTGTAATGACCTAAGTACCCCTAATGGGGGGATATTGTTGTAAGGGCCTAATTGGAAAGACACACTCCATGGGAGTATATATACATGCCTCGATGAAGGAGGAGGCAGGACTCTTCCCACTCTCCACTACCATCTCTCTCTCTGTTTGGTCTGTAACCACAACAGAAATCAAGTGAAATCAAGGTGCTCTGACATGAAACCCTAGCTACAGTGATTTACAGAGGAAATGAGCAAAAGGAATCTTTGGATTTGGCATTGAGCTCTAGGGAATTTGTCCAACCAGAAGGTCTAGAAATACCATCCCATCATTGTGCAATCCATTTTGCTATTCCACGCTCAAGAAAACAGCTCAAACAACAAAGTGAGGAAAAAGAGCAGAGAGAGCAGAAACTGAGAAGCAAACTGAAACACACAAGAACTCAAAGGAAATCAATTAATGAGAGATGGATGATTACAAATAGGAGTTCTACATCCCCATGGATGCTTACATACAGAGGGATGATTACATGGGATTTCACTACATACTTGAGAGCACACCCAGTAGCTCACTCCACTCCTACTGCTTAAAACTCAAGCATGCTACAGACTCACTCCATTTCTTGTTTCCACTCGTGAGCACTCTCTCTACAGAATGGAGTACATGAATGCCTGAATAATGGATACCTCCCACTGCTGCCTTGCCTCTCCTTTTGACCCCCAACACTCACACCAAAGGGGAATTCAAGAAGAGTCATACAACCTCCACCCATTCTCCTCACACCCATATGAGGTAAAGTGGTCAAACCAGATTTTTGGAGGGAAATCTGCCGCCACCTCCATTGCTTGGGCCAAATGTCCATTTTGCCCCTCAAAGCACCTTCCCGGAAGCTTCCCGCGTCCGGTACCTTGACCGCCTGGACCTCGACTCCTCCCTGAGCCTAGTCCGGTCCGTTCCGTCACGTACGACCGCAACCAACATCCAACCGTTCTGGACCTCCGACTCCTCCCTGAGCCTAGTCCCGGTTCTCCCGTCGTCGCCCATCATGTCCGTCACCGGTAGCTCCCGCTCCGGTTTCTCGTCTCCCGACTCGCAACCACTTCACTGGCCTCGATCATCTTCGGCATCACCGACCGTCTGGACCTCAACACCTCCTGTGTCTAGTCCCGGTCCTCCTCGCCTCACCATGACCTAGCTCAAAGTCCTGCGATCACATGCATAAGCAAATCACACATAGCACCGCACGAAACAGCATAATCCATAATAGCACAAGTAAAGGTACTCAACCCTAGAATACCCGAAAACAAACTCAACCTCACTAAACCACCGTCAATTACTCATCACCAACATGGGGATACCTCCACATGGTCTCTCAATCTCCCCCTTGATGAGTATATTGACAAACACCGAAAAAGCATAGAATTGAGTTTGTTTGAAAGTCAAACTTGGTCCAAAGAAAGGAAGTGATGCAAATGACCAAGATGACACAAGGAGCAAAAGAAAGAGCAAGTTTTCCTCAAAGCTCCCAAAACTCCCAAAATGTGGCTTTTTCTCAAACTATTCTCCCCCTTTTGGCAATAAAGTCATCAAGTTACTTGGAGGAAAAGAACTGCTACCTCTGGTTTCTCTCTCAATTTGCAACTTGAACATGAGGATTCTGTCGGGACCCGGAGCAACAACTCCAGAACCCACTGTGTAAATCGCACTATCCCAGGAAAAGCTAGTGCACACAGTAATAACAAAGACAAATATCATGCGTAATGACAACTTTATTTAATTAATATGAGCCTGATGGCCAAAGTTTACAATATTAGCAAAAGAAGACAGCGGAAGAAAATACATAAAGCAGCAGCCCATCCAGCCTTCCCACAAGGCGAATGACTGTAAGATGTGGCCTAATCGCAGTCCTCACTGAAGTCGTCGAAAGCTTCCTCTGAAAAGAGTTAGATTGAGCAACATGAGTACATAAAGTACTCCACAAGTTACACCAGGTGGTTTAACAGAATTGATGCATGCATATGGAATATCAAAGGAAGGCATAATATGGTTAATTTGCATAAAAGGCAACATTGGAGTAAATATCATAAGTAAGTGCAAAAGCTGAATTTGGTACATTAAGTAAAACAATGTTGTAAGCAAAATAGATACGTTAGTGTAGGTCCATCCCCCACACTAACCTAACCACGGGCATCCCACCCGTACCATCTTTTCCAAAACAAACTCGTACGGATTCCATCCATCCGCACGGTTTTCAAAATCTCTCATGGATTCCATCCATCCACAAAGTTTTCATAAATCATTTTAAAACCAAAATCTAATCCGTGAAAAACTTCACTCAGCTTGCCCATGACCGTGGGCACGGCTATCCAGGATAGATTATACACTCTGCAGAGGTTGTACAGCTTTACCCACAAGAGATGATCATCCCGGTTTGCCACGCGAGTTACACACTTCCTTAGGTGTGCGGCGAGGAGATCATGACAAGGCCTTTACAATGATCCGTTGTCAACATAATCACACCGCCACTAAGGTTTCACCACAACATGTATCCACATGTTGGAGCCCCCTCTTGTGCCGTGTGAGACTCCTCACGGCCTACGTCGCGCTCACATTCAGCCTATAGCGAGATTAAGTTGGAACTTCACAAATTATTCGGTCAGGTCTGTCCCATACCAGACTTGTGGTAGTACGAAAGGGCTTTGCAATAGTAGCTCACAGACCGGTCCTTAATTGACTTAGGTCTACCCGCATACCCCTTGTGCCCGACAATCAACCACTGCGGCTCCGACCAACAGGGCATGCCTGCACCCACCAATCTAACCAATTGCCTAAGTCTAAACCAGTTTTATATTTTGTTTGGAAAAAATTTTATAAACGTTCTCGACTCATCAAAGTCAAGAATTCAGTTTTAAAGTCCGTCATTTTATGTGAAAGATCATCCCAAACCATAAGTATTATAAGCACGGCTAAGCATTTCTACAAAATTTCTAGTTAGTGCTATTGTACTAACTAGGTTTTATCTAGGGTTGACAAGTTACAATGGCATTCAAGTCAAATTTGGCTGTACAAAGGATTTAGGCATAACTACACTTTTAAACTGAATTTAAACTAGACTTGAATAGAAATTACGCATGCATAATAATTTAAAAACAACATACATAGTTTAAAATAATGGGATCAACATGGTCAAAGGTGTAACTTGCCTTGCTCGAAGACTTGGCGCGAATCGTCGGCGTCGTTCTCTCCGAATTCGTCGAAATCTACGCCAAGAACCAAAAGAAATTCAAACAAAAATTCAAATAAAATCCAAAAATTATAAAATATATACTGGGAGATAGATTATGATTGTACACGAATTTAGAAATTTTAATCACTGGATTCGAGTTCGGACGACGGAGAACGAGCAATTGGAATATTGAATGGATTGGAAAATTCCAGAAAATGCAAAACCGAGGGAATATTCTCTGGAATCTTATTTTTGGCTGATTTTTGGGTATATTTGAGTGTATGACGTGTGGGGCCCGGCTGTCATGGGTGCAGATTTTTATTTTAATATTTTATGACAAGTGGGTCCCGCTTGTCATTGACTAGAGGTGAACAAAAATTTGATCAAAGCCAAACCGAAAAATGCTTTGCCCAGGAATTGAACTCACAACCTCTGCATACATGCCTTAACTTGTCTCCCCTAGCCAAGTGGGCACTTGCTCTTTCCTGACAAGTAAACATCACAAAGGAAAGACAAAGCAAGGAGGATGCTAATATTTGATGGAAACAACCGAAGTGCACAGAGAGTTGCGGCCATGGAGAATGGAGGGTGCTAGATGGGGAAGAGAGGGGTGGCGCGGGTAGAGGATGCGGCCGGGGTTCGGCTCTTACCGGCAGCGGCGGACGGCTTCGGCGCGGCGCTTCGGCGGTCGGGGCGTCGGCCGAGGGGTAGAGGACGGGCGGCGGCGCTGCTTACCGCGGCGCGCAAGGAGGAGGCGGCGGTGGTGGGCTCGCAGGCGGCGGCGGTTGCGGCCGGCGGCGGATTGTCGGCCGGCGGCGCGCGCGCGCGGGAGAGGTGGGGTGGTTGGCGGCGAAAGGAGGGGAAAGGGGAGAGAATGGTGGTGGGGGGCCAATTTATAGAAAGAGAAGGGAGGGGAGAGGATTTCGGTTTTCAGGAGATTAAAGGATGGGAAACGGCCGGGAGATTGATGAGGGTGCTTAGGGCGTCCGTTTCCATGCTTTAATCGGGAGTTAAGTTGGAGAAACGGCGGAGTTTCGAAGCTTTTAATTGTCATCCATGGTGGAGGAGAGAGAGAGAGAGTTAGGGGAGGAAGAAGGAGAGGTTGAAGAAACATATGACATGTGGGGTCCATGCGTCATAGGGAGAGAGGAAGTGAAGGGGTACGGGCCGTCGGATTTGCGACACGTGGCAAGTGGATGTTTCATGGCTCTTGGATGGTTATGAAGATGTAAGTGATCATGTGTGGCTAGGATTAAAACGTGGAGAGAGCTGGATTCAATCTGAGATTGACACGTGGCGGGCTTGGATACATTTGATTTTTATTTTCGGAATAAATTTCAGAAAATACTAGAAAATTTATAAATACTTAGAAAATAATAATTAATGTCTAAAAATTCCAGAAAATTCATAGAATATTCCTGGAGTTCTTTTAGACTTAGAAAAAATATTTTTTAATTCAGATTTGCATTTAATAATTTTATAAATACTTTTTAACCTTTAAAATTGGTTTTAAATTCCATAAATTCTAAAAAAAATTATTTTAAAATTTTAAGGAAGGTTGGAAAAGTAAAACAAACTCTTTTTAGTTTTAATAAAATATTTTAAATTCATTTTCTTACTTTAGGCTTTGAAAAAATATCCACATAACTCCAAATAAATCCCAAAAAATCACAGAAAATCCAAATAAAAGCCAAATACTTTTAAATACTTAATTTTAAGTAGCATTTTTATAAAAATTTACAAATACCTTTTATTTTATGTTTTTAGTTACATTACTTTTTTGCAAAAGCGTTTTTGCAAAGCTGAAAACAGACAAATAAAATCTTCAAAATTTAAGCAACCAAAGAACACTTATTTTTATTTTTGAATTAAATTAATTTTAATTTTTTTTGAAATTTTGAAATAACAGCTGCGCTGTTACAAACTACCCCCCTTAAAAAGAATCTCGTTCCCGAGATTCGGACGGGCTAGCAAAGAAATAGGTTTGGATCTTACTCTGTGTGGCTTGAGCGGAGATCTGGTTCAGACGTCCCTTTGCAAACTTCTGTGGCCTTTTGTTTGCTGTCTGGAGGTTGTTGGCAGTTGATGTTCCGGATGTACCATTCTTCACTGTCTGCTGTCTCTTGTGGCAGTTGTTGGCATAGTGTCCGGTCTCATGGCAGTTAAAACATGTAACTCCTGCTGCTGGGTTCTGGTCCTTCTGTGGAACGTCGAATATCAAAGCTTTGTTGTCCTCAGTGTTGGTAGAGGTGTTGGCTGGTACTCGCTCTTCTGTTGATGATGACGGCTGAAATTTGTTGGCCTGCTGTAGGGTTCTTCTAACTTTGGGAAAGCTTCCAGGGTTCACATGCTGGGTAGACATTCTTCTTTTCCAATTCTCCATTTCAACAAACTTGCCCTCCTGTGTAGGACCGAAAAGGCAACAGAGGGGGGGGTGAATGGTGCCTTCAAACCTCTCCAAGAATTCACTTAATCTTCTTCTCCGATAGCTATAGGAGCTAGGAAGCAAGAAGATAATGATCACTGGAAATCGAGAGATCAAATAGAGACAGCGGAAGAAGAGCAAACACTCTGCCAGATTAGAACATAGACAAACCATCAACAGATCAAGGCAGATGCTCGGCTGAAGTCCAGAGCGATCGAAGCTTCACTGTGATCACTCAGTTCTCTGCTGTGATCAAAGAAACCGAAAAAAGTTTCAGAGCAGTTGAGACTCAGTAGCAAGAAACTGACTGACAACTGAAAGCAAACAGCAAGAGCAATAGACTAGGCTGATAACAGAGAAATATACGCGCGACCGCAAATACTAGAACTTGTGAAACTCTTTACACCTGCGTCAATCGACCAGGAGATTCCGACCATAGATTAAAACGACCTCAGGTCATGAAATTACAGACCAGTCGAAGTCTCTCTGCTACAACCGAGAAGAACAGCAAGGTCGAACTAGAAATAGAGGAACTCGATGCGCGCAACCGTGAGATGCAAACACACTCTTTGATTCAAACATTTGCTCTCAGGAGTGAACTGACCAAATGGTCTTGAGACTAATTCCCCGTTCAGAGCAAATCAAGGCCAAGCTTCCTCAAACCAAGAACATGAAAAGAGAGCAAACAGAGAAATCGCAATCAGGACATCCAAGCAATAGACAGAGAACACAACTCAGAGTTTTCATTCCAACCATCAAGGAGTACAAGGAGTCCCGATACGCCCGGAGAGCATAGAGAGGAGCTCACACCTCTTCTCTTACTCTCTTTCTCGATTATTCATACATGGATTCTCCACTCATCCTCTCTCTCACAATCCCAAGAACACACTCACACAAACTCCCATGGGAGGGAGAGGCAGCTGCCTCCAAGGCCCAGCCGGCCAACTCACTCAAACTCGTGCCTCCCCTCTCCCTTTTATAGCCTCACACCTGAGACTAACCCTAATGGATCCACCCATTAGTCTTCACTGGGGCTAACCCGTAAACCCCACCTAACACCGGGTTTTTCACTACTTTACCCAATAGCACTAACTGCCTTAGTGCTTTACCCATTATCTCTACCGGAGAGACCGCTTCCACTCTTGCAGGCTTTACGCATTTCACCAAAATGCCATCCCCGCACCTTCCTGGAAGCTTCCTCCATTGCCTTGCCGTCCACGCTTGCAACCATCTTGAGCCCCAAGTCTTCTTCGGCTTCACCCAGTCGTTCTGGACCTCAACATCTCCCATGTCTAGTCCCGACCACTCCAAGCCTCACCAAGACTTGTCTCCAAGATCCTGGTCGTAAACTCCTCCAGACCGATCGGACCTCAACTCCTCCAGAGCCTAGTCCCAGTCCGTTCCACTGCGCACGACCTCACCCGGCACCTGACCGACTGAACCTTAGCTCCTCCCTGAGCCTAGTCCCGATCCACCTTGCCGTTGCCCGTCGTGTCCACTTCCAGTAGCTTTAGCTCCGGTTCCTTGTCTCCCAGCTCGCAACCACATCACCAGCCTCGATCATCTTCGGCGTCTCCGACCGTCTGGACCTCAACACCTCCTGTGCCTAGTCCCGGTCCTCCCATGGCTCACCATGAAATAGCTCCGAAGTCCTGCAGCCACATAGACAAGCAAACCATCACATAGCACCGCACAAACACAATCAAACCATCAAACGGTACAACCAACAAGTTTTCCAATGCAACACCTAGTCATAAACCCCCTACGACCAATCCAATGCACAACACATGAAGTGCCAGCAGCCTACGACCACTCACTAGGCTGCTACGACCGCCAAGACACAAGCTACGACCATCGCAAGCTTGCAACGATTACCACACAGCGGCTACGACTACCGACTACCAAAACTGGTCGCTATGATCATCAAGTCGAATCAACTCCTACGACTACCAAGTCGTAGAGCCAGACATCAAGTTGCGAGCCTTTACGACCACCAAGTCGTAAAGCTGAGCCGACCACCAAGTCGATCCCACGACTACCAAGCCAGTCACCAAGCCGAACGGCCTCAGCCGACCACCAATCAGTTGCCTAGGATCACCGATCACACAGGCTTCGATTCCTGCACCCGATCACGACAACCACCAAGTCGTAAGGTAGATCACCAAGTCGTACTGAGCTTACGACCGCACACAACATTGCTACGACTTTATCGCTCAAAGTCTAGACACAATACGACCACTCTGTTACATAGAGATACACTTGAGCTGACCAGTGCCTCCTCAAAGCCTACGGTCTCATCCCAAGTCGTTACGACCGATTCCCAGGTCTTGCGACTACTTCTAGAGATCATACGACCGGTTAACAGAAGCTACGACCGCTTATTGCGTGATCGAACCACTTTCCAACCACGTTCATTGCTTTCCACCATGGTCGAACCCCATTCAGACCACGCACACCGAGTTTCACCATGGTCGAAGCCCTTCCGACCACGCACAACAAGATTTACCGTGGTCGAAACCCTTTCTGATCACGTACAACTTGTTTCACCGAGTTCGAAACCCTTCCGACCACAGCCAACGTGGTCGTAGACAGTGAACACAGCTTTCGACCACGACCAACGTGGTCGTAGAGCCTTTCGACCACGGCCAAAGTGGTCGTACACTTGTTTTCCGGCTTCCGACAGCTGACAGTGTGGTCATAAACAGCTCGGTTGGCTTCCGACCACGACCAATCGTAGTCGTAGCAGTGTCCGACCACAGCCAACGTGGTTGAGCTGCCTTCAACCATGCCAATGTGGTCGTAGCTACCTTCGACCACAACCAACGTGGTCGTAACCAGTCAAAAACCCTTCTGATGTTCTCCGATCACGCCCAAAGTGGTCGTAAATAGTGCACACGACTTTCGAATTCAGCCCAAGTGGTCAGAAACAACTTCCAACTTCTACCAACCATGGACAAAGTGGTCTGCCGACCACTCGATAGTCACAACATGGTCGTAAACAGTCTTCCGACCATGTTTGCCGTGGTCGTAAACATTCTGGCAACGGCCCGAGGGAACTTGCGACCTCGCAGAGACACCACAACGTGGTCGTAGACGATCTATGACCACTCGATAGAGCTTATGACTCTGCTGACCACCAAGATGTAAGCTCGACTACGACTACCAAGTCGTAAAGCCCCTTTTTACCACAGGGTCTCAAGCCTACCCAACAGAAGGAGCCATTCTCAAGGCTTACGATTTTGCAGAGACAACTCAAACCTTAAAAACCAAACTCACTCTTCCTAGAACAAGAGTCAATTACTCATCACAACCATGGGGTGACCTCCACATGGTCTCTCATCCTGGCGAATGGCCTTGCTGACCAACTGATGAAAATCTGCATAGTCATTGGATATCAACTGGACAGAAATATTATCATTCAGGCCCTCCAAAAATCTTTCTTGTTTGGCTTCATCGGTAGACACATCCTCTGGTGCGTAACGTGCCAACTGGTTGAACTTTTGCAGATACTCATTCACTGAACGGCTTCCTTGGCGTAGGGCTCTAAATTCTTTCTTCTTCAAGGTAATGGTACCAGATGGAATATGAGCCTTGCGGAAACTCTGAACAAACTCATTCCATGAAATGGCCTGAGGGTTGGCATGAGAAGCAATCAAGGTATCCCACCACTCGGATGCAGGTCCATTTAGCTGGTGAGAGGCAAACAATACCCTTTCTCGATCAGTGCATTGCAGAATATCCAACTTCTTGCTAATCGCGCGAAGCCAATCGTCAGCATCCATTGGCTCGGCACTACTTGAGAAGGTTGGAGGCCTTATCCTCAAAAATTTTGACATCCGATTTTGAGGAGCTTGAGCTGGTGGCTGAGGAGCTTGCTGAGCAGGGTTGTTGATAGCTTGAGCTATCAGCTGAATTAGCTGAGTCTGATTCGCCATCAATTGAGCCCAGTCGGGTCCTACTGCTGGCGGAGGCGGAGGGTTGGGAGCAGACTGACTTCCCTGCGCTCCGATGTTGTTGGCGTTGTCGTTGACATTCCTCCTTGTGTTCACCATTTTGCTGAATTTTAGGTGAGAGGAGAGTTAAGACAAAAAGGGGAAGGGGTTGTTTTCCCAACACGAAACACTGACTTAGCAAAAACCTTTTACTAAGCAACAAGCAATAGTTATGGCTGCCGACAAAAGAGAACAAATGACAGCGCATAACCTCGTCTACTGTCTATGTTAACAACTTAACCTAAAATGATAAGGGTTGTCTTGGAGTGATCGTTCGCAGCTCTTGACGTACGAAGCATGATCCTTCAAAGCAGCGGCGGAGGCGATGAATCCGGACTGCTGACCATCTATAGTTATTTTGAGCAAGGGAAGATTTAGAAATGAATTTTCAAGTAATGACATAAAGATAGGGGAGAATTGGAAGATGAGAGCAAGCAAAGATTAAGAGATAAGGGTAGCATAGATTGAGAGGTAAGAATAAGAATTTTTTTAAAATTACTTGTTATTTAAAATAAATCCTTAAGGTCCAACCACTCTATTCTACCTACGGTCACGTCTTAGGGTCATTATTACTCTGATACCATCTCTGTCGGGACCCAGAGCAGCAACTCCAGAACCCACTGTGTAAATCGCACTATCCCAGGAAAAGCTAGTGCACACAGTAATAACAAAGACAAATATCATGCGTAATGACAACTTTATTTAATTAATATGAGCCTGATGGCCAAAGTTTACAATATTAGCAAAAGAAGACAGTGGAAGAAAATAAATAAAGCAGCAGCCCATCCAGCCTTCCCACAAGACGAATGACTGTAAGACGTGGCCTAATCGCAGTCCTCACCGAAGTCGTCGAAAGCTTCCTCTGAAAAGAGTTAGATTGAGCAACATGAGTACATAAAGTACTCCACAAGTTACACCAGGAGGTTTAACAGAATTGATGCATGCATATGGAATATCAAAGGAAGGCATAATATGGTTAATTTGCATAAAAGGCAACATTAGAGTAAATATCATAAGTAAGTGCAAAAGCTGAATTTGATACATTAAGTAAAACAATGTTGTAAGCAAAATAGATACGTTAGTGTAGGTCCATCCCCCACACTAACCTAACCACGGGCATCCCACCCGTACCATCTTTTCCAAAACAAACTCGTACGGATTCCATCCATCCGCACGGTTTTCAAAATCTCTCATGGATTCCATCCATCCACAAAGTTTTCATAAATCATTTTAAAACCAAAATCTAATCCGTGAAAAACTTCACTCAGCTTGCCCATGACCGTGGGCACGGCTATCCAGGATAGATTATACACTCTGCAGAGGTTGTACAGCTTTACCCACAAGAGATGATCATCCCGGTTTGCCACGCGAGTTACACACTTCCTTAGGTGTGCGGCGAGGAGATCATGACAAGGCCTTTACAATGATCCGTTGTCAATATAATCACGCCGCCACTAAGGTTTCACCACAACATGTATCCACATGTTGGAGCCCCCTCTTGTGCCGTGTGAGACTCCTCACGGCCTACGTCGCGCTCACATTCAGCCTATAGCGAGATTAAGTTGGAACTTCACAAATTATTCGGTCAGGTCTGTCCCATACCAGACTTGTGGTAGTACGAAAGGGCTTTGCAATAGTAGCTCACAGACCGGTCCTTAATTGACTTAGGTCTACCCGCATACCCCTTGTGCCCGACAATCAACCACTGCGGCTCCGACCAACAGGGCATGCCTGCACCCACCAATCTAACCAATTGCCTAAGTCTAAACCAGTTTTATATTTTGTTTGGAAAAAATTTTATAAACGTTCTCGACTCATCAAAGTCAAGAATTCAGTTTTAAAGTCCGTCATTTTATGTGAAAGATCATCCCAAACCATAAGTATTATAAGCACGGCTAAGCATTTCTACAAAATTTCTAGTTAGTGCTATTGTACTAACTAGGTTTTATCTAGGGTTGACAAGTTACAATGGCATTCAAGTCAAATTTGGCTGTACAAAGGATTTAGGCATAACTACACTTTTAAACTGAATTTAAACTAGACTTGAATAGAAATTACGCATGCATAATAATTTAAAAACAACATACATAGTTTAAAATAATGGGATCAACATGGTCAAAGGTGTAACTTGCCTTGCTCGAAGACTTGGCGCGAATCGTCGGCGTCGTTCTCTCCGAATTCGTCGAAATCTACGCGCGAAGAACCAAAAGAAATTCAAACAAAAATTCAAATAAAATCCAAAAATTATAAAATATATACTGGGAGATAGATTATGATTGTACACGAATTTAGAAATTTTAATCACTGGATTCGGAGTTCGGACGACGGAGAACGAGCAATTGGAATATTGAATGGATTGGAAAATTCCAGAAAATGCAAAACCGAGGGAATATTCTCTGGAATCTTATTTTTGGCTGATTTTTGGGTATATTTGAGTGTATGACGTGTGGGGCCCGGCTGTCATGGGTGCAGATTTTTATTTTAATATTTTATGACAAGTGGGTCCCGCTTGTCATTGACTAGAGGTGAACAAAAATTTGATCAAAGCCAAACCGAAAAATGCTTTGCCCAGGAATTGAACTCACAACCTCTGCATACATGCCTTAACTTGTCTCCCCTAGCCAAGTGGGCACTTGCTCTTTCCTGACAAGTAAACATCACAAAGGAAAGACAAAGCAAGGAGGATGCTAATATTTGATGGAAACAACCGAAGTGCACAGAGAGTTGCGGCCATGGAGAATGGAGGGTGCTAGATGGGGAAGAGAGGGGTGGCGCGGTAGAGGATGCGGCGGGTTCGGCTCTTCACGGCAGCGGCGACGGCGGCAGGCGCGCCGCGGTCGGGCGTCGGCCGAGGGGTAGAGGACGGCGGCGGCGCTGCTGGCGGCGCGCGCAAGGAGGAGGCGGCGGCGGTGGATCGCAGGCGGCGGCGGCGTTGGCGGCGGCGGCGGATTGTCGGCCGGCGGCGGTGCGGCGCGCGGAGAGGTGGGGGGTGGTTGGCGGCCGAAAGGAGGGGGAAAGGGGAGAGAATGGTGGTGGGGGGCCAATTTATAGAAAGAGAAGGGAGGGGAGAGGATTTCGGTTTTCAGGAGATTAAAGGATGGGAAACGGCCGGGAGATTGATGAGGGTGCTTAGGGCGTCCGTTTCCATGCTTTAATCGGGAGTTAAGTTGGAGAAATGGCGGAGTTTCGAAGCTTTTAATTGTCATCCATGGTGGAGGAGATCTAGAGAGAGTTAGGGGAGGAAGAAGGAGAGGTTGAAGAAACATATGACATGTGGGGTCCATGCATCATAGGGAGAGAGAGGAAGTGAAGGGGTACGGGCCGTCGGATTTGCGACACGTGGCAAGTGGATGTTTCATGGCTCTTGGATGGTTATGAAGAGGTAAGTGATCATGTGTGGTTAGGATTAAAACGTGGAAAGAGATGGATTCAATCTGAGATTGACACGTGGCGGGCTTGGATATATTTGATTTTTATTTTCGGAATAAATTTCAGAAAATACTAGAAAATTTATAAATACTTAGAAAAAAATAATTAATGTCTAAAAATTCCAGAAAATTCATAGAATATTCCTGGAGTTCTTTTAGACTTAGAAAAAATATTTTTAATTTCAGATTTGCATTTAATAATTTTATAAATACTTTTTAACCTTTAAAATTGCTTTTTAATTCCATAAATTCTAAAAAAAATTATTTTAAAATTTTAAGGAAGGTTAGAAAAGTAAAACAAACTCTTTTTGGTTTTAATAAAATATTTTAAATTCATTTTCTTGCTTTAGGCTTTGAAATAAAATCCACATAACTCCAAATAAATCCCAAAAAATCACAGAAAATCCAAATACTTTTAAATACTTAATTTTAAATAGCATTTTTTATAAAAGTTTACAAATACCTTTTATTTTATGTTTTTAGTTAAAATACTTTTTTGCAAAATCCTTTTTTCAAAGCTGAAAACAGACAAATAAAATCTTCAAAATTTAAGCAACCAAAGAACACTTATTTTTATTTTTAAATTAAATTAATTTTAATTTTTTTTGAAATTTTGAAATAACAGCTGGGCTGTTACAGATTCCATGGCTGGCACCTCATCCGTTGTGTGGGGCTTCAAAATATCTTTCCAACGAGTCCAAGAACGCCAAAATCGGACTCCGTTTGTGAAAGGTATGGACGTTTTAGTATCGGTCTTGCCAGCTGTCCCAATCCGAGTCTGAATCGGTTTCAAATCTTTATATGTTTTGTTTTCTTGTTCAAGAGGATTCCAAATCCATTTGGAACCTGAAAAAGAATCCCTCTCAACCTTTAGAAAACCATGGTGTGGTCGGATTTTACCCTTACTTGCATTGCAATACTCAGACTCCTTATGTTTGGCAAGTCTCGCGCGTCTCTCCGGACAGCCCGTGCAGCTTCCAATGAAATTGCCATAACTTTGTGTAGGAAGTTCAAAATCAAGCGCTGTTTGATTTGTTGGAAAGTAGACTTCATTAGATTTCCAAATATGTATTTTGTGTGTCTAAGAAACCTCAGAATTGACGTTGAGAACTTCATGAACTTTGTGGACAGAACTGCAATCACGAGAACTTAATTGATCTTGTGTCTTCCTCTTAGCCACATCATCCCCTCCCCTTCAAGTGAAACCATCCTCGGTTTTGTGGTAATATTCACAAGCTCCTTGCCCTTGATGGCAATGTCAGAAATAATCTCCTCATCTCTCTTGGGCAGCAAAGATTGAAATACACCTTTATGCATAAAAGTGAAGCGATTGGCTCTCCCTTGGTGTGTAACATTGCGATCAAACTGCCACGGACGCCCCAACATGATGTGACACATGTGCATAGTCACAACGTCGCACTCCACCTTGTCTTCATATCCATCAATTGAAAACGGCACGTGAACTGTATGAGTAACTTTCAGCTTACCAACATTGTGAAGCCATTGCACATAGTATGGCTTAGGATGACGCCATGTGGTTAATGAGAGTGCATCAACTACGTCCTTGCTGATCACATTGTTGTAGCTTCCACCATCGATTATAAGCTTGCATCTTTTGCCTTTGATCATGCATTGGGTTTGAAAAACACCACGTCACTGCCCCTTCTCAACAATTAGCTTATTGTCACCATCCACCTTATGAGTCATCAAAGTTGGACCAACCTCAGGATCACAATACACAATGTCTTGCGGAGAATCATTGAATTTCTCATCGTCATGTTCAGATTCCTCGCTTTCGCCCTCCGTGGCATATCCCTCATGTGTGAGTAACACCTTCCTTGCATTTGGGCAATCCCTCATCATGTGACCGCTGCCCTTACACTTGAAGCACTCAATTTGACTTGTTCTAGCAGTGGAGAATGTGCTAGAATCAGATTTGGTTGCTTCTTTACCTCTGTTGCTTGCCTCCTTTGAAAGAGCCCCATTTGAACGACTTGATGTCGCCACCTTGGAGTGTGAACCAACATCATCGCCTTGCCGTGATGGACGCCTCCATGGGTTTGTTTGAGTGTTGGCATGTCCTCCCTTGGCTTGTTTACGCTTCAATTGTTGTTCAGCGCGTTTAGCTTGATGCACTAAGTCTTGAATGTTGTAGTAATGGACCATCTCCACCCTATCTTGGACATCCTCATTCAACCCATTAAAGAAACGTGCCATAGTAGCCTCATCATGCTCCTCTGTTCCTGTATGGATTATCAACATCCCATCTCTCATCAACACTAGAATTACCTTGGCGTAGTTGTTGTAGCCGGTTGTACAAGGTCCTAGTGTAGTGTGCTGGGACAAAACGCCACCTCAAAATATTCTTCAATTGTACCCAAATATTCGGACGAGCTCCTACACGACATAATTGATTCCACCAAACAAGAGCATATCCAGTGAACTCAACTGTCGCCAAATGAATCTTCTTATCCTCAGTATAGTGATGGCTGTCAAAAATTTGTTCGACACGCATCTCCCACTCCTAGTACTCTTCTGGTTTAGCTTTACCATTAAATGATGGGATAGAAATTTTTATCCGCATAATTCCATCATCCACGACAACTCACTGTGCAAATCCAACACAATCACGCATACCTCCACCACGGGCAGCACCTCTGCCACGCATGTCCCTACCACGGTCAGCACCACGGTAGTCCTGAGCACGGCGTGGTTGTGGAGCAAAGCCTGTTGCACCATCAAAAACCTCCTCGTGTTCGTCGTCTTCGTACGGTGCACGCCGTTTGGGATATTGAGGTTCCCGTTCAGCATGCTAAAATTGTGGTGGCTGGACGCGTATCGCCTCCGTCAACGCGTCAATTCGCGCCCCCAAATCATCAACCTTGCCTTCAAGCTTCCGGTGACAACTCAAGAAGTAGTCACGTGTCGCTTCAAATCCAATTCGTACCTCGGGTGGCAAAGATGCCGCATATTGGGGCACCTCCCCAATTAGCTCGGCATGATTATGTCGTGCCTTGCCATCTTCAGTCTTCATAGAACCCGCCATTAAGAAAAATTCAGCAATCTCGTATCGTAATTAACCACACTCTGATACCACGATGATGCGGACCAACTAAGGATTAGTTGATGCATAGGGATGGCCCGATCTTTCCCGGCACGATCAGCGAGATTCCTTCTCCTTGGATAGAGTCTTCTCCTTGTCTTGATGCAGCAAACAATATTGATAAGGGCAATTTGCACTAGTATGCAAGGCGCACACTAGAAGCAATCCGCCGAACTCCCCAAACCGTGAATTCAGCAAGAAGACATGAATTAGAAGAGATGAACCTTGTAGATTCGATGGGCAATCTCAAGAATCTCCTATTGTTGCCTTGCACCAACTTTGCAAACTCCAAACGAGAAAACCTTGCAATCACACAATTTGGCCGCCACCAACCATCATGGTGATTTTCTCCTTTATTTCACGAGTCTAAAATATTATTGTTGTGGTTACAGACCAAACCGATTGACCTCCCGCCAACCTGGCGACTCCTCGCATCCTTGGTGTCGCGGGCTGCTCCTTGGTCACCCCCGGTTACGCATCCTATACTTGCGCGCAGTTATCTTCTCACGTATAGGCCAACTATTGTTCATCTGCGTTTGATGACTGCGTCCACCGACGCTAATGTCAGCGAGCGTTGGTGAGCAATAGACGACCTATTTATGAGAATACGTCGCGGCTTGGTGTGGAAAGCTTGGACGTCCACAGGATCCTTGCTTGTGTATCATGCTTTCGCGTGGAAACGGCAAGGCCTGACCTGCTCTCGTAGACAGATATGCTTGAGCTCATCCACACCTTCTGGTTGTGTCAATGGGCACATGTTGATGCAGTGGAGCAGATCTGTTTATGAGAGCAAGTCTGCGCTTGCCACAAACTAGCCCTCGTGTTCTCGAGCTACGGGGGCCGCCCGCGTTGTTCTGTACGGGTGGCAGCGGAGCTGGCGCCTAGTCAAGGTAGACGCGCGCGCGCTCCGTCCCTCACCCTTCGAACGGGTGGCAACAGAGCTGGCGCCTAGTCGAGGTAGATGCACGCGCGCTCCGTCCCTCCTGTCGCTGTAGAGACGTATTGGTGCAGTTGGGGTTGAAACCTCGTACCGCGGATACCGCTACGTCTGTGGTGATTGCAACCTTTCGATCCGGTAATGCGCTTTAATGGTTCTTGGAATCGCGCTGGCCCCTGGCTTATCAGAGTTAGGCTGTCATGCCGTGCGGTCCGCCTTGCCGTGTGCAGGGCATGTGGCGGTTTGTGATTGAAACGCCGTAGGGTGTCAGCGGCTGCGTGGCTGTGGCTGCTCGCCTCTTGCCGAGGGAAGGAGGACACGGGGCGGGCGATTTATGGTCGCATGATATGGTCTGGCCATATTCCGCCGCCCCCTGTGGCTGTCAGCTGTCATGCCCAGCTTGTACAGTAGCGTCGATGCCCCCGACCTGCCGGTAGGCCCGGGTAGCTGGTCCTTCGCGTGAAGGGGCCCTCTTCCGGGCGCGGTCCGGGGCCGGGCACCGGAAGCTACCCTACTGCGGGCGAGGGTACGGGGGTTGCCACGCGGCGGGAGGCGATTGGAGCATCGTGCTCTGACGGTCCTTGCTTCTGTAGTCGCGCGTGGGGCGTATCGCCATGATGCCTCGTCTTCGGTAATGGGGAATCGTGCAGGACATGCCTTTGTACGGCTGCGGTCGCGTCTGGCATGCGGACCGTCGCGACGCTTCGGCTGCAGCCATCGGGGCAAGGTGGCTTGAAATAACCCCCGTAACAGCGCCCCCGCACTTCTACTCCCTCTTTTCGCTTGCACCGCCCTCTACGCTCTCGTGATATTTTCACCGCTGTACTCTTCTGTGAGAAGCGATGGCATCCGGTGGCAAGCACAGGCAGGCGGCTGGTGACTGCGGCGTTCACCGGCGGTCGTCACGGCTGGAGGTGAAATATTCGCTTAGTGAACGCGACCCGGCGGCGGCGAACAAGTGGTGGCTGGCGGCGGAGAAGGAAGGCTCGTTTTCCGGCGAGCTAGGCCCCTCGCTCGTGACCGAGAAGACAATCCAAGGGCTGCTGCACGAGGGGAAGCTGTCTGAGTGGCAGGCAGTGCGATTGCCCGCCGCCGACGAGACGGAACCGCACCCCGAGAAGTCGGAGGCGCTTGTGTTCGTCGCCTTCTTGGACGCAGGGCTCCGCATCCCGGCGGCGGCGATCGTGGGCGACGTGCTGCGGACCTTCGGGCTAGAGTTAGCACAACTGACTCTGAACGCCGTGGCCCAACTCGCCGTGTACAGTTGGGCCCTGCGCTCGGGAGCGTGCTGGCCCAGCGCTTCATTATTCGCCTACCTGCACGAGGTGCGGTTCCAGCCCAAGGAGCAGAAGGACGGGACGCTGTCGAACTTCGGCAGTGTCACCTTCGTTCTTCGGTCCTCTTGCAGCAAGCTCTTCTCCACGAATTCTACTCGCGGGAAATGGGAATCCAACTAGATGAAACGGTGGTTGTACCACCGTGTAGCGAGCGGGAGCGGCCTTGAGTGCACGGAGGATAGCCGGAGGGCCCGGCGACTCGCAGGCGTGGCCGCCCTCTTCAACATGCGTGACCTCGCGCGAAGAGTTCGTGATGTACGGCGTGGTGCTGCTTGCCAGCGACTGTGATAAGAACACGAACCCTATAGATACAACCATGTTTGCTCTACTTGTTGTTACAATTACAAGAGCTCCTACGCATCACTTAAATTATGAGGTGAGCTCGTTTCAAAGAGATTTTACTTTATTTGATAAAGAACTTATGATATTACATAATGAGAGTTTGTTGCGTTTGTTATCATACACCAAGATTTATGATCAAGATCATGCAATACGTGACACTACACATATGTTAAAACCAAGGACGGTTTTCCATCAAGAAGGGGCGGATGATGTGACCGCGCCACCAACACGTACGACCATAGCGGTCAATATCAAGAATGAACTAAAGGTTAATTCGTTTCTTCAACTTCAACATATTTTAAATGAGAATATGATGCTACCTAATGATGAAAATATATATATATTTGTAGCACCACATCACTTTGGAAGCAATTGAAGCAATGGTTCAAGTTGGACAGGTTTTGGAATCCAATTCGGCCTCCAGATCAATTCGGATTCAGCTTGACAAGCCAACTTCAAACGGCCATAACTTTTGATCCAGAAGGCTTCTCGGGACCCGTGAGTACTCGTTGGAAAGATCTTGGAGTCTACTTAAAGATGGATTTGGTCTCACCTCCAAATTCCACCCGAGCAGATCAAAAACTATGAAACAAGCCACATCACTTTTCCAGTCCGAGTCAAAGTGGGCCGAGGGCCTTATAACTTGGGCTATGTGGGCCGGTACTGTTCATGTGAACAGTACCACATGCGTGAACAGTAACTAGGAATAGTACCACATCCCTTTACATTAGATAAGTGTGGCTTCCCCTCCCCTATTTAAGGAGGCCGCACCCCCTTTAGTTTTCCTTGGGTTTTTCTTAAGAGTTTATTCTGCTTAGCAGTTTCGCCGCATGTTTGGTTGAGAAACCCCAACTTATGAACTTAAACATTATTCGCAGTTTCAGATTGCATCTTGAACTCTCTTGCTTGTGTTCTCGATTCGCTTGCAGGAGATAGCCTTCTTGGCGAGGTCAATCGTGTTCGGCACGGTTGATAACCAACGGAGCAGTGGTGTAGTGATTGCGAGGGGTTCGATCTGTTTTGGTCGGAGCCTTTGGATCATCAACGTCGAGATCTCCACAATCGACTTATCAGTACCTCTCGGAAGATCGGGCCATCGTCACATCAGTTGGTATCAGAGCAACGGTTGCCTGTGAGGTAATTCTTGTATCCCTAGTTAGTAGATTGGTTTTTATTTCCTATAGTCCAAAAAAATGCCCCACAAAAAGAGTTAATTTCCGCTGTCCAAACCCCGTTGTGCCTTTCAATCTGTTAGTTTTAGTTTGCTAAATTGAATTTGTGTCCATATTAGCATTGTCTAGTTGCTGGTCATATCTTTGTTCCATTAAAAATCCAAACAAAAGAAAAATTCCCCACCCCAAACCCTAATTTCCAAATTCGGCTGATTTTTCCTTTCTCTGCAGCCGCCACCAAAAATGTCATATCTTTTGATTCCGAGATCATTTTTGAGTGAGACCAGCGCCATTAGATGAAAAAATCCCTTATCCATCTATCTGTAAAATTTCACATCATTCCAGAAAGGCAGTTAAGAGATATGTGCGGTGAAAGTTGACCCAATTATCTGTTTTGAATCTGCAACAGTCTGCACTTGTGATTTTTGTGCGAATTTCTGTGTCGGGTTTCGGAAGTTGGCCCCAAAAGAAAATCTGTAGAAAAAGCCGTCTTAAAACAGAGAAAAAAAGAATCTGTGAAAAAGAGGCATCTGAAAAAAATTTACGGCCAAAATACCGACGTACTGTCCAGTGGACAGAAATCTTCAGTTTTCAGTTTTGGGTCAATCCTTGTGTTCTTCAATTCCAGATTGCATTGGATTGAATTATCTTGTATTTACCACTCCTACACATTGATATACACTTGTTTTTAGCCTTCTTCCATTCTTGGTTGATCAGCAACATAGGCTAAGTGCTAGATACGGACTATAATTCAATTCTATGCAATTCTGAAATTAACTGATTGTTCTCCATTGCTACCATATTGTGCCTTCCAAGCTACACCTACTCTTGATTAGAACAGGTTCCCTCTTGCAATCGTACCCACGCTCGACATGGTATCACGAACCAGCCACCGGTTGTACCACCTGCTGCATTGGTAAGAACACTTGTAAGAGTGTGGTAAGACGCTTGAGAATGTGTGATTCCACCTTCCACCACCTAGTAGTTGATAGGGATAATACCTTTGTGTTGTCTTTTGTTTTCTACTAACCATGACAGGTGAGTCGTCTGATGATCAAGAGTGTGTTTTAAAGGGAGGGTTCATCAAGCTCTTGGATGAACCACGCATCGATAGGAAGCTTCAAGCTTCGATGGACACATGGCAGCGCTCCATCAGTTCCATTAATGAGAGACAAAACCGCGACGCCAGTGCTTCATTTGCTGCCCAAGATGCACGCCCACGACATCGCCTACATAAAAACCGTCACGGTATGGCAGGTAATAATTTTCAGCACCACAATGATCGTTCTAATCATGACCCATTTGCTAAAGTCAAATTTACCATTCCATGTTTTTTTGGTCTTTATGATGCTGAAATATATCTTGATTGGGAGATGACGGTAGAGCAGAAGTTTAATTCTCACTTGGTTCCTGAACAACATAGAGTTAGACAAGCTACTAGTGAGTTTAAGGACTTTGCTATTATCTGGTGGAATGATCTGGGTACCATGCGCTTACAACCTGATACATGGGAGCGGTTAAAAGAAGCTATGCGTGCTAGATTTGTTCCTCCTGCTTTTAAACATGAAATGCATAAGAAATTGCAGTGCTTAGACCAAGGTAATAAATCTGTCGGGAATATTATCAAGAACTACAAATAGGCATGTTGCGTTGTAATGTTGTAGAAGATGAGGAGGATAAGACTTGTCGTTTCTATGGGGGGTTACGGCGTGAAATTCAGGACATTGTTTATTATAAAGATTTTACTATTGTCAACCAGTTGTTCCAGCTAGCTTGTTTGGCAGAAAAAGAATTGCAGGGTAGGCAACAAAGGACACGGAGCAACTTTGAAGGTACGTCTACATCGAGATCAACGCCTGGGCAAGCCAAGATAGCCCCACCTCCTATTTGTCGAGCTGCTGCCCCCTCTGTGAGTAGGGTGCGTTCAGCAGCACCGCTGCCACCATCATGTGCACCCGAGACGAGCAAATCTACTAGTGTGCAAGCACCAGCACAGAGCTCTTCATCGGTTGCTTCCACGGGTCGTACGATAGGCATTGTGTGCCACCGTTGTAAAGGGATGGGCCACGTCATGAGATATTGCACAAGTCAGCGGGAATACATTGCGACAGAAGATGGTGGTTATGTAAGTGCTAGTGATGTTGAGGATGAATATGCTTTTGCAGTTAACCTTGCAGGTAATGGTGATGATCATGAGAACAAATCTGTGTTTGTGCCCGTTTCTGTGACTAACAACTTGCAGGTAGTTGAGAATCATACCGAAGAGGAGCATGAGCTGATTGAATCACTGACCCCATTGGTTGAGAATGAAGATAAGGAGATGGATGCACTTACATCATCTGAGGAGAGCCAAAAAGGTAAAGACTATGGTGCTATCATCGCTCACGGTACTGATTTGGTACTACAACAAGACATAGAGCAACCTTGTGAGTATATGCTTGCTGTAGTGCAATCTTTTGATATTCCTTGTGTTGACTTAAATGAACCATGTGCTGATCTAAATTCTCATAATTTTGCACATGTCGAATTAATAACACATAAACAAGTTTTGACTAGAATTTCTCCTGCTAATTCATTGTGTTACATCATGTTGGATCTACCTATGAAATTGTCACATGCTATGGAGAAAGTTTCTGAACTTGCATGTTCAAAATTCTTGTTAAGTGCTTACACCCCTGGATATAAGTTTAATTTGATTGGAGATTATGATGTGGAAACTCAATTTCTTGTATATCGAATATGCATAACTTGCGATCACATGGATGAATTGAAACTTGCTATTTGGAACAACAATTCTTGTATGCTAAATCATGTTCAATGTGAGAGGGAAGTAAAATTTAGTACTCATCCAATGCCTATGTGTTCATCTCTTTTTGCACCATCTAGTATGAACAATCTGAATAAAGATGATGAATTATGGCAGAACATACAAATCTCTTCACCCTGGCTAGATGAATTTACTATTGTTCGATTGAGATACGATTATATGGATGAACTTTGCTTGATTCCAAAGGTTGTAGTTTTGTCCATATATGCCACCACTACAAGTTTACAAAATCAAAGATTTGAATTGCATAAATGCTTCACTTACATTTGCAAAACAAGTTGCAATAATTACTGTGTGAGAAATTTTGCATTGCTCATTAACATATATGATTACTCTTGGGTTAATAATACAATGAGTTTTTATGATCATTGCTGTTTTATAACATTAATTGTGCAACAACGAAGAACTATTAAAACAGATGACATATACATATACCATGCATACACCTTGGCTTCTTTGTTACCATATTTTCAGCTTATCAAAAGCCGAGGACGGCTTTATTTGCAAGAAGGGGAGGATGATAAGAACACGAACCCTATAGATACAACCATATTTGCTCTACTTGTTTTTACAATTACAAGAGCTCCTACGCATCACTTAAATTATGAGGTGAGCTCGTTTCAAAGAGATTTTACTTTATTTGATAAAGAACTTATGATATTACATAATGAGAGTTTGTTGCATTTGTTATCATACACCAAGATTTATGATCAAGATCATGCAATACGTGACACTACACATATGTTAAAACCAAGGACGGTTTTCCATCAAGAAGGGGAGGATGATGTGACCACGCCACCAACACGTACGACCATAGCAGTCAATATCAAGAATGAACTAAAGGTGAATTCGTTTCTTCAACTTCAACATATTTTAAATGAGAATATGATGCTACCTAATGATGAAAATATATATACATTTGTAGCACCACATCACTTTGGAAGCAATTGAAGCAAGGGTTCAAGTTGGACAGGTTTTGGAATCCAATTCGGCCTCCAGATCAATTCGGATTCAGCTTGACAAGCCAACTTCAAACGGCCATAACTTTTGATCCAGAAGGCTTCTCGGGGCCCGTGAGTACTCGTTGGAAAGATCTTGGAGTCTACTTAAAGATGGATTTAGTCTCACCTCCAAATTCCACCCAAGCAGATCAAAAACTACGAAACAAGCCACATCACTTTTCCAGTCCGAGTCAAAGTGGGCCGAGGGCCTTATAACTTGGGCTATGTGGGCCGGTACTGTTCACGTGAACAGTACCACACGCGTGAACAGTAACTAGGAATAGTACCACATCCCTTTACATTAGATAAGTGTGGCTTCCCCTCCCCTATTTAAGGAGGCCGCACCCCCTTTAGTTTTCCTTGGGTTTTTCTTAAGAGTTTATTCTGCTTAGCAGTTTCACCGCATGTTCGGTTGAGAAACCCCAACTTGTGAACTTAAACATTATTCGCAATTTTAGATTGCATCTTGAACTCTCTTGCTTGTGTTCTCGATTCGCTTGGAGGGGATAGCCTTCTTGGCGAGGTCAATCGTGTTCGGCACGGTTGATAACCAACGGAGCAGTGGTGTAGTGATTGCGAGGGGTTCAATCTGTTTTGGTCGGAGCCTTTGGATCATCAACGTCGAGATCTCCACAATCGACTTATCAGTACCTCTCGAAAGATCGGGCCATCGTCACATCAGACTGGCGCCTCGCCGTTGAGAGACGTCGAGACGACAATGTTCTGTCGTCGGTCTGCGTATTGCCGGCACCCTCCGGTCCTCATGAGTCTTGACCGCAGCTCGTCTCTTGTCAATATGGAGCGCGTTACGCGCTAATCTTGCTTCCTGCTTTGTTTTAGGTATCTGCTTGGCGGACGCGGAGTGAGCCGCAAGCGTATTCCTCGGGCCGTATACCGGGAGGGAGCACGAGCAGCGCGCATCCGCAACTGCGAAGGCGGGGCTAGGGCGGATAAACCGAGTGTGCGAGGCCTTGGGCCTTGTCGTGCCGGACCGCGCTTGCCCGACTTCACAACTTCAAGATGACAGCGCCAGGAGGACGAAGGCGCCAGCTCGCAAAAGGGGCCGAGGCGGAGCGTCGGCCGTGCTCGGCATAGCGGCTACCACTGTTGCTGCTAGTGCCCCTGATGGCGTGGCGGACGCGGAGTTAGATTCGGCGAGGTACGCCGACTCGGGCTTGGGTGGTGCGGTCGCTGGGGGCGAAGGGTCCTCAGGGGGTGCCCTGGACGGCGAGCTCGCCGCGGGCAGCCGGAGAGAGGGAGTCCCGGCGCCCACGGTGGTCGTCGGAACAGAATCTGTGCTGACCGGCGGTGCCGAGGTGGAGCCTTCGGACGCGACCCCTGAAACGCCGAAGACGCAGCCTTCGGCCGTGGCCACTACGGCGCCGGAGACGCAGCCTTCGGTCGTGGCCGCTGCGGCATCGGAGACGCAGCCTTCGGTCGTGGCCGCTGCGGCATCGGAGACGCAGCCTTCGGTCGTGGCCGCTACGGCGCCGGAGGTGCAGCCTTCGGTTGTGGCCACTACGGCGCCGAAAACGCCCTCCGTGGGGGCGCACGGAGCCGGCAGCAATCGAGGCCGAGGCGCCCTCCGCTGAGGCTGCATTTGTGGGACCTTCACCCACAGACGCTGCAGCCGCGGGGGCCTCTCCAGCAGCGGCTACTGCAGCGGAGCCGTCGCCGCCCGCTCCGGCTAAGCAACCATGTCTGCGGCTAGAGCTCCACCGGACATCGAGGGGGTTCACCGTGGTGACGGGCATCAGGAGCTTGTGGGATTCTGATGTGTACGCCGAGGTCCCTCTGGCGCGCGCCCCCACTGCTCCTCTGGCTGCACCATCCACTGCGTGAGAGCAGTCAACGCCGGCCCCGAACGCTGAGGCGTCCGCTCCCTGCGAGGCAACGCTCCTGCCGGGGGCTGGTGCCATTGCTACCCCGCCTGGGACTAGGGAGGTGGGTCCCCGAAGCCCTCCGTCTGCTACTGAGGGTAAGACGGCGTAGTTTACCTTTGTGTTCTTCGATTGTTCCTTGTGGCGTTCTCACTTGCATCCCTTCCTGCAGCATCGCTTATTCCGGAGGAGGAGTCCCCGCCGGAACATGGGGGTCCTAGCGCAGCCCGCCCGAGTCCGGCGGACTTCGTTCCTCCGTCGGGTGCGCTAAGAGCATGGCGCGGGATTGCGGATGACGCGGCCGCCAGCGTCGGCCAGCAAGCGCTGCAGACCTACGGGGCGTTGTGCCTTGGAGACGCCTTGGAGGTGTCGGGTGTGAGGGTAAGTACTTGCATATGCGACAATGCCTGGCCATGCTGAGCCTGCTGACCTGCCTTGCCTCTCAGAAACTCGTGCTGGGGCAGGCTCTGTGAATGGCCTTCATTCGCGAGCAAGGGGCGCTTGAGGATAGGCTGCGGGTCACCGAGGAGGGGCTGTGTGAAACCACAGGGGCCTGTTCTGCGCAGGTGCTCGCATCCACCAGTTGGAAGCAGAATGCACTGAGGTAAAGGCGCACGCCGAAGGACTTGTTGCGTCGGCGCGGGAGTCGGCCGTGGAGGCGGCGCAGCAGGAGTTTGCGGCGGAGCAGGACGGCCTGCTGCAACAGGTCACCCTGCTAGAGAAGGAAAAAGGCGAGCTTGTCTTAACTCTAGCAGAGCGTGGCCGGACACTTGGCGAAGCCTCAGTGGCTGCATGGGATGCCATGCTGGCACTGGAAAACCATCTCCAAGGGCTTGTGGCTAAAGTGCCGGACCGCGCCTTCGGTCCAGAGGAGCTGTCTCGAACCCTTCGCTGGATCGGGGATGCCGCCGACGCTGCTCACGGTGCCGCGACGACCTTCGGCAACCACTGTGCCTATGTGGCGTCGTGCCTGGTGTGCGTGCTACTACGGCACCGCGGCTGCACGCACGTCGCTGAGCTGGAGGATCCCCAGCTGGAGATGCCCGGTGGGACCGGAGTGATGTCTGGTGCCATCCGCGCCGTCAAGTACTTCCACGAATGGATCTGGGATTACGTCGGGGAGGCCGTTGCGCGGGTCGAGCTCCAGAAGTCCCTTTATCAGGAGGGGAGCCTCGGCCAGTTTCTGGACGAGGTCCCGCGACGCGACGAAGGTGGCGCCGAGGCCTCCGGCGGTGCCGGGAATTCACAGGTGCAACGCCGAGGTGGCCATGCATAGGCGTGCGTTGTAATGTCCCCCCTTTTTTGAATGAAATGTGCGCTTGCTCTGCGAATGCTGACTATTTTATCTGTGTCCCGGGCAGCCTCCTTGCTGGGGCCGACTGCTAGCGTCCGACCGTGCGGCCCAGCGTGACGCGACGACTTGTTTAAAGACGTGCGCACGCGCGGCGCTCCCCTACCCTTCGAGGTGGGGGTAGCCTCTAGTGTAGCTCGTACTCCGCGTGCGCGCCCTCACAGGGGCCAGCCTCTGGCGCCCTGGAGCTGTTGGAGTTGGGTTTCCCTAGTGCGTCTTATTTATACTCCGTAGAGTGCGTGGGATCGACTCCCACGTCTTATTTATACTCCGGGGAGTATGCGCAAGGACGATGTCCATGACATGCGTGGGATTCGCGTCTTGTTTATACTCCGTAGAGTGCGTGCGGAGGCGTCCCCCCATACGTCTTTTGTTTATACTCATGCCCGTGTCTTTGACGGAGAGTGCACACGCGAACGTGCGTCTTCGTTTATACTCATGCCCGTGTCTTTGACGGAGAGTGCACACGCGAACGTGCGTCTTCGTTTATACTCATGCCCGTGTCTTTGACGGAGTGTGCACACGCGAACGTGCGTCTTCTGTTTATACTCATACCCGTACCCCTGGCTACGGAGAGTGCACACGCGAACGTGCGTCTTTGGTTTATACTCATGCCCGTGTCTTTGACGGAGAGTGCACACGCGAATGTGCGTCTTCATTTATACTCATGCCCGTGTCTTTGACGGAGAGTGCACACGCGAACGTGCGTCTTCGTTTATACTCATGTCCGTACCCCTGGCTACGGAGAGTGCACGCGCGAACGTGCGTCTTTGGTTTATACTCATACCCGTACCCCTGGCTACGGAGAGTGCACACGCGAACGTGCGACTTAGGTTTATACCCCGGGAGCACGCGCGTAGGGAAGGCCTGCGCGCGCTCTCGCCGCGTATTTTTGCACAACGAGAAGAGGTAGGTGACAAACGGTGATATTTATTACATCCCCGTTTGCGCGGGTGAGCAATTTACACAAGGCGAAGGTACTGACCACTTGTTCTTGGCTCAGGCGGAGCCTCTAGTAGTTGGACTATCCGTGGGGCCTGCCGAGCCGCTTCCAGATGACGTCGCAGGTCCCTGCGCTGCGGTGCCCATTCTAAGCATGCTGTTGAGCGTCGCGAGGGGGATATCTGGAGCCGTGCTCGATGCGCCGAGCCATATCCTGGTCGCCACGGACGGTAATGATGGCCCGCGGCCCTGGGAGCTTCATGCATAAATAGCCATGATGTGGCACCGCCCAAAGGAGTTGAGATTGGACGCCCCAGTATGGCATTGTAGGGGTATAGGAGATCAACGATGTCGAATGTGGCATCTTCGACCCTGATATTGTCGTCCCGGCCGAAGGAGACATGAAGGCATATATTGGCCAAGCGCTTGTAAAGGTTGTCCTCTAAAGCCTTGCAGCGGGATTCCCGGTGGGCCGAGGCGGTTTCGGGGAATCCCCATCTGGTTGAAGGCTGCCGCGAACAGGATGTTCGCGGAGCTGCCGTCGTCGACTAGGGCACGTCCCACGTCACATCCCGCTATGACGACTCGGACGACCAGGGGGTCCTGGTGAGGAAGGTCCATGCCTTGGGCATCGGCGGGTGTGAACGTGACCTCATGTTGTGCCCAGTCCGGAGGTGTCTGCGCTGGGTACGCCTCTACGTGGTGTAGCCTCTGTACATAGGCCTTCCCCTGCCGTGCCAAGGTGAACCCCAGCGAGGAGCCTCCAGAGATAACGTTAATAACCCTGCGGTGGGCTGCCTCCGAAGCCCGTAGCTGCAGGAGGCCCTCCCGAGGCTGCTGCACATGAGCCTGAATCCGCAGAGGGCCCTCCTGGGGCTGCATCCCTTGTGTTTGGACCTGCATGGGGGCTTCGCATGGGTGCTGGACGTGGGCCACTACAGGCGGGCGTGCCTCCAGGTTCCTATCCCTGGCGACGCTTTGGCGGAGCGCCGCGATGGAGGTGCACGCAAGCGTGTCGTGGGTGCCGCGACCGTGGACCTCGCACCACAGCCCGTGGTGCTGATCGTCGTAATCTCGACGGCCTCTATCATCGCGGCCCCGACCACGGCCGCGTCCCCGGCCTCGACGCCCCCGACCGCCACGACCCGCGAAAGCGTTTTCTTCGGCGTCGCCTTTGATGTCGAAGACAAACTGGCCTCGCCGTGACTTCTGCTGGCGGGCTTGGGCTTGTCGTACGGCTCCTTGTGCGGGGCGTCCTTGCGCTCGGGCGCGTCCTTGGACGACTCCTGTTTGCGTTTTCCCTTCGAAGAACCGTCCTTTGGCGGATCTTCGGTTTTCGCCGAGCCACCGGCCTGGTTGGTGTCGGAGTTGTCACCTTGCCTTCGCCGTGCGTCCTCTTCTGCCCTGGCGTACTCCTCCATTTTGTCGAAAAGCTTCATGACTGTCTTGATTGGCTTCCGAGCATTGTACTCGGCCATCGGGCCCGGGCGAAGGCCCTGTATGGCTGCATTGACAACGGTGGTCTCGTTAACGTCTTTGACTTGGTAGCGTATCTTCGCGAAGTGTTTGAAGTAGTCCCAAAGTTTCTCTGAAGGTTTCTGCTTCACAGCGAAGAGCTGGTCTGCATCAACTCGCTCGACGTAGTTCCCTTGAAAGTTGTTGTGGAGGCGGTCGTGGATCTGCTCCCACGCGTAGATGGAGTTTGGCTCGATGGTAAAAAACCAGGAAAGCGCCACTCCTTGCAACGTGAGGGGGAGTCCCTTTGCCTTTGTGGTGTCGTCCCCACCCGCGGCTTCGATTGCGGTTTCGTACACGCGCACGAACTCGTGGGGGTCTGTATCGCCTTTGTATGGCTCGATAACACTGGGGAATTTGAAGTCTTCGAGCCACGCCGCTTGCTGCAATCCTGCCGAGAGCGGGGACTCTGGATCGACGCGTCGCAGCGGCACGCGACTGGATGTGGGGGCGGTGGCGGGGTCGGTTGTCGCCGCGCGATCGTCGACGTCCACAGCCGCGACGGCCGACGCCGAAGCCCTGGTACTCACGCTATGCTCCGTCCCAGCCACCTTCTTTCCTTTTGCCGCCGTCGACGAGGCCTTCTTCGGTGCCATCCTTTCTTCGGATTTCAGGCTTGCTCCTGTCCTCCCCACGGACGGCGTCAACTGTTGTGGTTACAGACCAAACAGAGAGAGATGTGGTAGTGGAGAGTTGGGAGCCTGTCCTCCTCCCCTAGCCTTCCCTTATATACATTCGTATGGGGTATGCTTTTAAAATTGTGCCCTTACATCGGTACATCCCCGTCAGGGGTATTTAAGTCATTACACATGTTCCACTCTGGTCCTTATAACCTTCTAACAGGCCTGCTGGGCTTAGGTGGGGGCCACCCCTACAACACTTATCATATCATAGCCTGAGTTACAATGGGGCTAGGGCCCTGACCTTATATTGGTACACAATGCACGGCCTTGATTACAACTCACGCACTACTTGGCCTGAGGCCGAAATAAACTCCAATACGAACTAAAAAGGAAATACCTAAACTGCTACCTCTGGTTTCTCTCTCAATTTGCGACTTGACCATGAGGATTCTGTGGCTGGTACCTCATCCATTGTGTGGGGCTTCAAAATAGCTTTCCAATGAGTCCAAGAACGCCCAAATCGGACTCAGTTTGTGAAAGTTATGGACGTTTTAGTATCGGTCTTGCCAGCTGTCCCAATCTGAGTCCGAATCGGTTTCAAATCTTTATATGTTTTGTTTTCTTGTTCAAGGGGCATCCAAATCCATTTGGAACCTGAAAAATAATCCTTCTCAACCTTTAGAAAGCCATGGTGTGGTCGGATTTTACCCTTACTTGCATTGCAATACTCGGACTCCTTATGTTTGGCAAGTCTCGCGCGTCTCTCCGGACAGCTCGTGCAGCTTCCAATGAAATTGCCATAACTTTGTGTAGGAAGCTCTAAATCAAGCGCTGTTTGATTTGTTGGAAAGTAGACTTCATTAGCTTTCCAAATATGTATTTTGTGTGTCTTAGAAACCTCAAAATTGACATTGAGAACTTCATGAACTTTGTGGACAGAACTGCAATCACGAGAACTTAATTGATCTTGTGTCTTCCTCTTGGCCACATCAAATACAATAAATAAACTGAAAGTGCTGAATTTAATACAGTAAGTAAAAACTGTAATTGTAAACAACATTAATACTGTTAGTGCAGGCTCCGACCAAACACTAACCTAACCACAGGCATCCCACCCGGACCATCTTTTCCAAAAGATCTCGCATGGATTCCATCCATCCATACGCTTCCAATCACTCATGGATTCCATCCATCCACAAGCTTTCAATCTCTCATGGATTCCATCAATCCACAAGGTTTTCAAAAACCATTTTGAACAAAACAAAGTCTAATCTGTGAAAAACTTTTACTCGGCATGCCCATGACTGTGGGCACGACTATCCAGGATAGATTATACACTCTGCAGAGGTTGTACAACTTTACCCACAAGACATAATCATCCCGGATTGCCACACGAGTTATACACTTCCTTAGGTGTGCGGCGAGGAGATCATGACAAGGCCTTTACAATGCAAAGCCTTCAATCTAGCCAAGCCAACACTAAGGTTTCACCCCAGTAAGGAATCCACCAAATCGGGACCCCCTCTTGAGCCGAGTGAGACTTCTCATGACCTACGCCACGCTCACTTTCATCCTACGACATGACCCAGGTTGGGACCCGCAAATTATTCAGCTAGGGCTGTCCCATACCAGCCTTGTGGTAGTACGCTAGGGCTTTGCAACAGTAGCTCACAGACCGGTCCTTAATTGACTTAGGCTCAACCATATACCCCCTGTGCACGACAATCAACACTGTGTCTCTAAACAACAATGCATGCCTGCACCCACCACCTAACCATTAGCCTAAATCTAAACCAGATTTTATATTTTGTTTCAAAATATTTTATCATTTTTCTTGACTCTCTGAAGTCAAGAATACATCTCAAAAGTTTATCATTTTATGTGAAAAGGTATCCCAAAATCAAAATTATGTCTAAGCATGTCTAGGCATTTGATAGAAAACTCTCTAGCCAATACTAGTGTACTAACTAGAGTTTGATTCTAGGGTGACAAGGTATTGAGGAGTTCAATATCAATGGAGGAATTAACAAGTAGGCATTAACTATATTTAAAACTGGAATTGAAATCCATTGATTAAAAGTATGCATGCAGAATAATTTAAAACAACATAATTTTATTTCGTAAACTGGGATCAACATGATCAAGGTGTGTGACTTGCCTTAATCTGCAGTCTGGTGTGAATTGTCATCGAGTTCTTCCAAAACGTCGCAGTCTACACACAAAGAACCAAAGCGAATAAATTTAAATAAATCCAAATAAAATCTAAAACTTATAAAATATATATTTATGGATAGATTATGATTTTGGATGAATTTAGGAGAAAGAATCAACTGATTTGGAGTTCATATGAGGGAGAACGAATATCTAGAAATTTCGGATGTCATATGCAATGATAACAAAATCTGAGAATTACTTTTTTGAATAGTATGGTGTTGGTTCGCAGCGAGGTGGCCGGCGTATGGGAAAAATGGAATCCCAGTGATGAGGCGAAGGTGGTGACGCGGGTACGGCGGCGAGGAATGGCGGCAATCACTGGCGGTGAGAGAAAACGGTAGTGACGGCGTGGTAGTGGCAACGACAAGTTGGAGAGAGATAGTACCAGGTATGGAATGTGGAGACGTAAGGTGAGCACGGGGTATAACACGGTATGGTGAGGCTAGGAAAATTATTGGCTAAGCTGAAAATTTATCAGAGACGATATAATTGACGTTTGAATAACGACGGTAGAGCAAAAGGAAAAACTTGATATCTTGGTGCTCGGTGAAGCGAATCCAAAACCGTTTGAAAGGTAACTACCTGGAATGGTTTGGCACGATATGACGCAAACGGCTTGGGAAAACACCACCAGATAGATGGGGACACGAGATGCCATTGGCGGCCATGGCGAGGTGTCGGAGGCAAAATTTTGTGGAGGCTTTTCGGGGAAAAGGAAGAGAGCACAGCATAGAACGTGGCGAGGCGAACTCAACGGTGCAAACGGCTCGACCAAAGGACATCGGATGGTGGCGGAACACGGTGGAGAAGACCTATAGCGACTAGCGGGTTGACATCGGTGTTCCGGGCAAACGGAGAGGAGTTAGCGGGTGAGGTTTGTAGCGAAACGAAGAGGAGAACATGGAGAACGCAGTGCTCACCTTGGTTGTCGTGGAAGATGCATGGTCAGCCTGCAGCGAGGAGAGAAGCGGCGGCACGGTTTGGCCACAGTGCTCCGGCGATGCTCCGGCGAAGCTCTAGCGAAGGCGATGGAAGCACCATGTAGAACGCGCAAAGGCAAAGCCAATGGTGTGGTCAAATGTGGTGGAACTTGACTGTAGGCAGCGCAAACAGCCAAAGAACACCATTTTGTTGGCGAGAGAAAAATGCCGATTGCGGTGAGAAGAAAAGGGAGAGAGGCTTTGAGATTTTCGGTGGTGAATAAGGATGAGGAGGGGCATCCGGTGCTCCCATTTATAGGTGCAGAGATGGACCGGATGAGGAGATCCGCGAGGGAATGTCTTTCGGTGGCATGGCATATTCCCACAAAATGGGCGCATGAAATTGGGGACTAAGGCCCAGAATGGAAAGCTCTTGATGAGAGGATTCAAATGCATTTTGTTGCGTAAGAAATGGTTGAGAAAATGCCAAGTTGTAGAAGCTTCAAATGTCCGGCAATGGCGTCTGCGCGCATGCGGCTCGGGACAGGAGCGTGACTTGGAAGAAGAATAGTGGAGGAGAGAGAAAATAATTAAAAAATAATAATTTTTTCCAAACAAATAAAATAAATTCGGAAAAATTCAGAAAATTGTTACCAAAATCCTTGAAACCCGAAAAGATTAAATAATATAATTTCGGATTTATTTGAAGTATATTTTAACCATTTAAAATATTTTTATTTGGTAAGCTTTAATTTAAACCAAACAAATTTTAAAAAGACTCTAAAATTTTAAAAAAGGATATAAATGGATAGACTAAATTTTTTGAATAATTTAAAATTTTGAACGGGCTCAATCCGAGTTAGGATGAAGGAGAACGGGCTTCTGGAAATTTGAAATTAAAGAAAAAGGAAAAATGAGATTTTCTGAATTATTTTAGTACTGAAAAAGAAGGATTATGACGTGGGATCAAATCTAGCGCCGTAGATTGAATCCAGGCCATTAGATGGAGATGTAGTGGGTTAAGTGAAGATGGAGGGCCGATATTTAATCGGGTGCTGAAGATTGAATCTGGGCGTGACACTTGTCAACCCGAGAAGAGAGAGGGATTTCAAAAACACCTTGAAAATAAAGTCTAAAAATTCTAGAAAAATTCACAGAAATTCCTGGAGAAGATTTAGACTTAGGAAAAATATTTCCAACTTAAAGTTGGTTTTTAATTTTTACAAAAATACTTTTTAGATTTGAAATTGATTTTTAAAATCCACAAAAACACAGGAAATCCAGATAAACGCGAAATGCCTACAAATAATTAATTTGAAATAGGATTTTTACTGAAAATCAAAATATCATTTTATTTAATAATATTTTTATTTTTTATCTAAATTACTTTTCAAATCCAACGTTTTTAAAAGCAGAAAAAATCATGGCAACTTAAAAAATAAAATTTAGGCAACCAAAACACTTATTTTATTTTAAATCATTTTTACTATTATTATTTTTTACAAAAACCTGGGCTGTTACACTATGTCAGAACTCTGCAATGATCGTTGGGATGTTGGTGCAATACTACCGCCGTTGAAAACTCCAGTACTACTGCTCGCCGGTAGTTCCGCAAAGTCGACGCAGTACTACCACTTGAGCCGAACTCCCAAAAGTCCCAAGCTTGGCGCTCTCTGGAAAAAACGCTCCACTTCCCCTCCGGAGCTTCTGGGCTCTGGAAGTACCGTTCCGGACAGCGGAACTACCGCACCCTGTGGTAGTTCCGGTGTTGAAATCGCCGGTACTTCCGTTCCCGCAAAATCTAAAATGCATTCGGAGGTTGCTCTCTGGAAAAAAGGCTCCGCTCGGGTTCCGGAGCTTCCGGTTGCCGGTAGTACCATTTTTAGGGGCCTAGATGCTTTCAATCTCCCCCTTTTTGGTAATTTTATGTGGACAATAATGTTTTTGAATATACCACTTGTTTGACAACTAGTTGTATATTCTATTGACTTTAGATGGGAATAATTCTTGCAATAAACTTTCATTTTGGAATTTGGTTAATTATTTCCATTTTAAAGTCTTACGAGGAGAAACTCCCCCTAAACATGTGCATGTATACAAAGAGGATAAAAAATTGTCACATGTGAGACAAGATGCACATGACATAGAGATATCATATTATGGACATTAAGCGAGAAAGACATGATAATCATTCATAAGCATAAAGTTATTACATCGAAGCATCCAAAGGATAAATAAAGCATAATGTCATTACAACCAAGGCACTCAAGGGTAAATAGTTCATTACATCCAAAAGCATGACATAAATAGGTAGATATGACATAAAAGCCCTCCTAGCCCAACTAAAACTCTTCTTCCCCTTTGGCATCAAGTACCAAAAAGAGTCACTCCTGAGGTCCGGAGGGAGAAGGATCGCGATGGCGGCGTCGAGTGTAGCACTAGGTGCTGGGACAGGGACTGCTCTAAGACTGCAACTCTGCCATCCAGTGAGGTCATCCTACCGTCCAAAGTGTCCAGCCTCCCATCAATAGTGTCCATCCTGGAATTCAGGGTGGTGAAACCCTGAAGGATGGCCGAGTAGATCTGGGAGAGGGAAGGCTGGCCTGCGTCCTTAGGTTGGGCTGCTGCTCCTGCACCTGTTGCTGCTACTGCTGCTATAGAACCTGGTGTTGCTAGATCTACCGGTGCGGTACTACCGCTTGAGCCGAACTCCCAAAAGTCCCAAACTTGGCACTCTCTAGAAAAAAGGCTCCGCTTCCCCTCCGGAGCTTTCGGGCTCCGGAAGTACTGCTCTGGACAGCGGAACTACCGCACCCTGCGGTAGTTCCAGCATTGAAATTGCCGGTACTTCCATTCCCGCAAAATCTAAAATGCATCCGGAAGTTGCTCTCCGGAAAAAAGGTTCCGCTTGGGTTCTAGAGCTTCTGGTCACCGGTAGTACCGTTTCTGGGCACGGAACTTCCGCTCTGCAGTAGTTACGACGTTGAAAACAGCAGTACTACCGCTCTTCCAGACAGAGTACAGTTTTGGTTTTAAATCTGATTTTGATGAATGCATATTTCTAATTTGATCTAAATGGCACATAATTTTTGCTATCAAACTACTTGCCATGATCCCTCTTTATGGTATGATTATCTACCCTATAATCCGGTCGTCACCTTTTCTCCTTAAGACCGGTAAAAATAAAAGGGATCCTATTCTAAGTATACCTTTGCCTTGAGCCATTTTTGGGTCTTCACATTTATCCTTTGGATTGCATCTTGTCACCAGTATATGGACTTAACCTTTGCATACTCATTAAACACATTAGTCCCATATTCACACAAATTCATTAATTACCAAAACCATTTTTAGGGGCCTAGATGCTTTCACAAGTGCGGGCGGGAGTAGCATATTTATTCCATTTGCAAACAGTAATTTATATATTGGCTTTAGTTAATATATTTATACTTTAATGGTGTGCTAAGGTACTAGTGTGTACTGTATGTCTCAATAGAAATAGTTGGCCATGCCTATCTCTTGCATTTTCAACTCATTAGCTAGAAAACTTGTGCATTTACTTTAATGCATAGCGTAAATGTGTGTTGCTTATCATATTGTTGAACCTTAAATGGAGGATCCGCTGCCAAGGTCTAGCAGTGTTGGATGCAAATAGTAGTGTTACAGAGTGGTTGTAGCATTATGGGTTCATGAGTTGGGTCGGGGTGTTACATTGATATCAGATTGGGCGTTAGGTCCGTGAAAAAGAAAAATTAATAACTTATCTTAATTATTCAGTTAAAACTTTACCTAGTTTGATTAATTATTAAAACTAGAATTAGGCCAAATAAATAAAATCAAACATGACACACTCTGGTGTGCAATAGGATGGGGTTTCGGCCAAGCATTGCATAAACATTTCTGCTAATCATGTTGTTGATTTGTAATGCTTTGAGGTAGATGCATGTGAGTTGATTGTGTGAATGCTTATTTGACATGATTAGAGATGCCGAGAGGTACAGGTCACAGTCATGGTCATGGCTATGTCCAAGTAGAGCCACTGCTTGAGGTTCAGTAGGAAGCACCTGATGCGGAGGTCGTTTTCGCTGAGCAGTCCATAGCTGGGAATCCGGCAAGGTCTTTGGACATGCTACGATAGGATGGGCCTTCGTCCTTAGATGGGTCGGGTACACCAGTCCATGTCATAGATTGGTTGCGCTATATGGGGAGGCAATTTGAAGCCCTATAGATGAGCTCACAGATGAGAGTTGTGCTATATGGGGAGGCAATTTAAAGCCCTACAGATGAGAGCTCACTATGTGGCCTTCCAATTGAAGAGGTAGGTGGATATCTGTTGGGAAGGGTTTCCTTTAGCCAGGACCCTTGCCCACGATCCAGCTACCTAAGAGATCTTCACTGAGCTGTTCAAGGCAAAGTATTACCTAGATTCTTTTGTGGAGAGTATAGAGGTCGCCTTGTCGACCTTCATGAAGGGAAAGATGGTCGTGGCTGAGTACGAGGCGGGATTCAACAACCTAATTCGTTTCATACCATCGGTCATAAGCAATGATCTTTTGAAGGCCAAAATATTCTATTAAGGGCTCAACTCTGAGTTTTGGCATGTTGTGGGAGCTGCCACGCCACGTGACTTTGGGTCCATGGTAGAACAAGCAAGAAGGATGGAGATAGAGATGCAGCTTATTAAAGTGTTGCAACCCTCTGGTGGTCTGAGTGCTTCTGGTGGTGACAAGAAGAGGAGTTTTAGTAAGAGGGGTGGTTCATCTCAGCGGCCCACTCCTAAGATGTCCAAGTGGAGCCAGTGTCCCTCATAGTTATCCATGTCTATGTCATCGGAGTCATCTTCTTCTGTACCACCCGCATTGCATCCTGTCCCAGGGCCAGGCATGATCTATTTCAAGTGTTGTGGTGGGTATAATGCTATGAAATGTTCTTGGATTGGGGAATGTTGACACTATGGTCGGAGAATCCCTCCAGCATCATTAAGTGGGGACCGATATCTACATCATTGTCAAATGCTTCACCTCAGGGGTCAGTCTAGATATTGGTGGCTGCTCCTGCGTCACAGCATCCTCTTTCCTGAGCACCACTTACTTGGTAGTACTGGCCTCCTGCACTGACTGTTACATTTCAGCAAGACTATTCCATTTCAGCATGCTGCACCAACTTCATTTTCTATAGCACCACAAGAAAGTGTCGGTGCTCTTGCTTCCTTGACACCACCCGGAATCTACACGTTGCCTGCCACTAAATCTGTTGGTCGACTTGATGTGGTGACAGGTACCTTATTAGTAGATTCATATGACTCCTTGTTCTTTTTAACTCTGGTGCTACTTACTCTTTTGTGTCCCATGAGTTTGCTAGAAAGGTATAGTTGAATATGCAGCAGATTTTGTAGTCAGTTCTCCAAGGGGTATCATTGCTAGCTTCACAGTGTGTTTAATAGATAGCGAGGATTTCGTTGCCAACCTCGTGGTTATTCAGTTAGAGCCTTTTGATGCTGTCCTTGCTATGGACTGGTTGCATGGCTACCTAGCCGTGATTTCCTGTTTCTGGAGAACAGTTACTTTGCAAGTTCCTTAGGAGAGGAGATAATCTTTCAGGGGAATGCATCTTTGTGTTCTCTATTTGTGTTGGCCAACTTGTTCCCTGGCCGACGGACGTTGAAGTCTGGATTGCTGCTAGCACTTGTGGAAAAGCCAAGTGTGTCTTTGCGCATTGAGAATATTCCAATGGTGTGCGAGTATCCTAACGTATTCCCCCAAAGGGCTTCGGGGAATGCCACATGAAAAAATGTAAAGTTTAGGATTAACCTTGTTCCAAGCACACAACCTATCTCTATATCCCCATACAGTTTGGCATGACCTTTCCTAGAGGAGTTGAAAAAGTAATTAGATGAGTTGTTGTCCAAGGTGTTGATTCATCGTAGTGTTGACACTTTTGGGAGCCCCTGTCCTATTCATTGAGAAGAAGGATAGGAGTTGGTGCATGTGCATAGACTATCATGCTTTTAATCAGGTGACCATTAAGAATAAATACTCGTTGCCTCGCATTAAAGACTTGTTTAACCAATTGAAGAGCCAAGGTGTTCTCCATGATTGATCTACAATCTAGGTATAATCAAATTCATGTGCGGGAGCAAGATATTGAAAAGATAGATTTCTCCACGAGGTATGGGCACTACGAGTATAAAGTCATGTCCTTTGGACTAATGAATGCCCCTGCTGTCTTCATGGAGATGATGAGCAGTATGCTGCGCAAGTATCTTGATGACTTTGTAGTCGTGTTCATTGATGATATCCTGATTTATTCCAAGACAAAGAAAGAGCATGAGCAGTATTTGAGGCTTGTACTTGAAACTTTGAGGGAAAAAATAATTCTTTGCCAAGTTAAAGAAGTGCAAGTTCTGGACCACTAAAGTGGGCTTCTTGGGTCATGTAAGTAACCAGGAAGGAATTTTGGTAGATCCAAGCAAGATTTCTACTGTCATAGACTGGAAGAGGCCATCTAGTGTTAATGATGTGAGAAGTTTTCTAAGCTTAGCGAATGTCTCAGCTTACGAAGAAGGGCATGAAATTCTAGTGGACTGATGAATATGAGCGTAGTTTTAGTACTTTAAAAGAGAAGCTAGTGACTGCTCTTGTTCTCACCCTTCCTAAGCTAAGAAAGCACTTCACGGTTTACTCAGATGCTTCTCGAGTGGGTCTGAGTTGCATGCTTGTGCAATACAGCAAAGCGATTGTGCATGCATCACGACAATAGAAGAAACATGAGCAGAATTACCCTACTTACGATTTAGAGATTTGGAGACATTACTTGCATGGAGAGTCATGTGATATTTTCACTAACCACAAGAGCCTCAACTATATTTTCACTAAGAAGAAACTGAATTTGAGTCAAAGAAGGTGGTTGGAGCTAATCAAGTACTATGATCTCACTATCCAATACCATCTAGGCAAAGCAAATGTGGTTGCTGATGCCTTTAGTCGCCAAATGACACCCTCTACCCTAGGTTGTCTTATTGCTAACTTTGATCGAATGGTAATTTCCTACTGTTATGCTAGTACAACACAGGCTAAGATGCAGCTGTTGTTGGAATCAGCAATTCTAGAGTGAGTGAGAGAAGCGCAACAGCATGACTGGTTACTTCAACAAGTGTGAAAGCACCTCAATGAAGGGAAAATGGGAGATTTTAGACATGATGAGTCAGGCACATTGTGGTTTAAGGGCCGCCTTTGTGTGCCACAAAAGGCTCAAGTCAAGGATGATATATTGAGAGAGGCTCATCGTACCCCGTACACAGTACATCCTGGTGAGACTAAGAAGTATCGAGATGTACAAAGGAGCTTTTGGTGGAAAAGAATGAAAGTATATGTTGTTGGTATCTGGCATGTTGCGGGATTTTCCAACAAGTGAAGGGTGAGTATAAGCGTCCTACTGGGCCATCGCGGGCTTTGGATGTTTCTTAGTAGCCATGGGATGACATTATCATGCATTTCATAGTTGGCTTGCCTCATACCCGATAAGGTAAGGATATGATTTGGGTAGTGGTAGACTGAGTTAGTATGTCCACGCTCTTCATCCCAATTCATACGATGAACTTGGTAAGTGATTTGGCACCCATCTATATGTGTGAGATAGTGAGGTTGCATAATGTGCTCAAGAAGATAGTTTTGAATAGAGATGCCAAGTTTGTCTCTAAGTTTTGGAAGAGTTTGCAAGGCACTCTGGGCATGAAAATTCAGTTTAGTACCGCGTTCCACATACAGACGGATGGGTAGTCTGAACACACCATTCAAACACTCGAGGACATGTTGAGGTCCTATGTTCTCTCTTAAAAAGGTAGCCGGGAGAATCATTTGGCACCCACGGAGTTTGCCTACAACAACAGATACCACTCCAGTGTTCGGACAACACCATTCGAGGTTCTATGTGGGTGAAAGTGCAGATCTCCAATTTGTTGGAATGCAATGGGTGAGAAGGTAGTTCTGGGCCCAGATTGGGTCCAATAGATAGTAGAACGAGTGGTAGAGATTAGACAAAATCTGCTAGCTACCCAAAGTAGGTAGAAGAGCTATGTGGATGGTAGGAGGCTAGAATTAGAATTTGATGTGGATGATTAGGTATTTTTGAGAGTGTACCCTACTAAAGGCATCATGCGATTTGGTACCAAAGTAAAGCTTAGCCTGAGGTACTATAACATCTAGATTTTCAGAGCCTTTTTGAAGTTTTTTAAAATAAAATTCACCATTTAAATTTTTCTAGAATTAATTAAAGCTTAATTAGAATTTTCATTAATTAAAAAGATTTAATATGACTAAATTAAACATTAACAATTATCAAAAGTATTTTATTTTGGTTCCTTGAGTCTCAAGGAATTTACTAGAATTTTCTTAGATTTTTGGGAATTATTTGCTATTTTCTAGAGCTCAAAAGGTTTTAGTTGAATTTCTAAAAATAGAAAAACCCTCAAAATCATAAAAGCAGTACTGGGCCGAGCCCATTACTGTTCATCCTAGCCCAGCCCACCTTCTATCTGGCCCGCTCTACCCACCAGCCCGGCCTACTGAGCTTGCCACGCATCGGCCATCCATGCTCGCCCATCCGCATCCAAGCCGAATGCACCGCCATCTCCCGTAGCCGTCCGATTGCCTCGTGTCGCGCATCCAATGGTGCTGGCACTATTCCTCTTCTTCCCGGGTGAGCGTCGTCGTGTTCGTTTCGGTTCCCGCCATCGCCTGTCGTCTCCACCTCGGACTCTGCCGTCGTCTCCGAGTCATCCGTCTCGGCGCCTGGGTATATAGCCGAGCCCCGCCCCGTCCATTCTCTCCATCCTGAGTCATCACTTCACCTCGCCGCACATTCATCGACGTCATTGCCGCTCATGCGCCATCCCCGCTGAGTTTGCCGAGCTCGCTGTGCACTGCCATCTTCGTTTTCACTGTTCTCCGTCTGTCTTCGCCGCCGTTGAGTCACTGACTAGCCGCAGTTACTTCCATCTCCGTCTCCCCGTCCAACTGTCGGCCAACTGTCGTTTCCCCCACTGCAGCCACCAATGCCAGCGTCACCTCAGTACGCGCCGCCCGCCTCACGCCGTGTGCTGCCAGCATACCCACGTGCCTGTCGGAACCCGGAGTAATGACTCCTGGATCCTCTGTGTAAATCACACTAGACTAGGATCAGCTAGTGCACACAGTACAACAAAGATAAGTACCAAGCACAAATGACCTAATATATTAAATAAAGAGTATGGCCTTATGGCCAAGTCTTACATCAACGCCCATTAGCAAAATAAATAAAGCAAGGAACTGCGGAAGCAAACTAAAAAGAAGCGAAGCCCCAGCCTGCCCACAGGCAAACGACAGTAAGACGCGGCCTACTCATCCAGATCTTCACCTAGTCAACGTCTTCCTTCTCTGTGTGGAGATAGCAAGGTAAGTACAAACTTGTACTCCGTAAATCACACGGAGAAATGCAATATAATGATAAAGGCTTCAATGGAAGGCTTATAGGGTTAGTTTGCATAAAACAACATTTAAGAAATACAATAAATAGATTGAAATTACTGAATTTAATACAGTAAGTAAAAACAATACTTGTAATTGAAAATAATACCGTCAGTGTAGGCTCCGACCATACACCAACTTATCCACGGGCATCCCACCCGGACCATCTTTTCCAAAAGATCACGTATAGATTCCATCCATCCACACATTTCCAAACATTCATGGATTCCATCCATCCACAAGCTTCCAATCTCTCTCATGGGTTCTACCCACCCACAAGGTTTTCATTCTCTCACGGATTCCATCCATCCGCAACGTTTTCGAAAACTTTTTTGAAAAACAAAGTCTAATCTATGAAAAACTTTTACTCAACATGCCCATGACCGTGGGCACGGCTATCCAGGATAGATTATACACTCTTCAGAGATTGTACAGCTTTACCCACAAGACACGATCATCCCATATTGCCACCGGATTACACACTTCCTTAGGTGTGCGGCGAGGAGTCTGACAAGGCCTTTACAATGCAAAGCCTTCAACCTGGCCAAGCCAACTCTAAGGTTTCACCCCAGTAAGGAATCTACTAGACTGGGACCCCCTCTTGAGCCTGAGTGAGACTTCTCATGGCTACAACCATGCTCACCCAAGTGGGACTTCACATGGCATCAACCACGCCCACTTTCAACCTGCAACTTGACTCAGGTTGGGACTTCGCAAATTATTCAGCCAGGGTTGTCCCATACCAGCCATGTGGTAGTACGATAGGGCTTTGCAACAGTAGCTTACAGACCGGTCCTTAATTTGACTTAGGCCCAACCACATACCCCTGTGCACGACAATCAACCACTGCGGCTCCAACCAACAGGGCATGCCTGCACCCACCAATATAACCAATAGCCTAAGTCTAAACTAGTTTTTATAACTTGTTTCAAAATAATTTTATAAACCTCCTTCACTCACCAAAGTCAAGAGTAGCTTTGAAAAGCTTATCATTTTATATAAAAAGGTCATCATTTTATGTGAAAGATATCCCAAAACCAAGATTATATCTAAGCAGTCTCAGCATTTCATTCAAAATTCCTCTAGCCAACACTAGTGCACTAATTCAAGGTCAATGGAGATAATAACAAATCGGCATTAGCTAAATTTAAAACTGAATTGAAATACGTTGAGTAAAAATATGCATGCAGAATAATTTAAAAACAACATAATTTTATTTTGAAAACTGGGATCAACATGATCAAGGAGTGTGACTTGCCTTGCTCTTCAAATTGGTTTGAATCTTCGTCGAAAAATTTTCCCGAATTGTGGAAGTCTACATGTGAAAATAACCCACCAAATTCAAATAAATTCAAATTGACTTCAAATATTTGAATTTAGAAATGGATAGAGGGGAATTTTTGATGAATTTAGAAATTTGAATGGGCTCAATCGGAGTTAGGACGAAGAAGAACGGGCTTCGGGAAGTTTGAAATCAGAGAAAATGGAAAAAGGAATTTTCTGGAATTATTTTTCTGAAGGAAATTGATTTATGACATCAGCATTGCGTCAGCCCATGGGAATTTCTTTTTCAGGAGATTTATTTTTGTACTGGAAATTAGGGGGGAGGGGTTGACAGTGGGCCCTGGTCCATGGACCGGGTCCACGGCGAGGGAAAAAGGCCGAGATGGCACGGGGTGACGGGGTGGCAGCCGGGCGCCTGCGTGGCACCCGCATGGCGGCCACATCGGCTGCCACCTCGCGTCAACACTGACGTGGCGGGCACCGGCGGGGAGGGCTCAGCCTAGCAGCGGCGGCGATGCTTCGGCGGCCGGCGGTGAGCGGGGCTAGGCAGAGGAGGGAGAGGAGGGGAAGGGGAATGCGACGGTGGGGGCAAGTTTACCGGAGATGGCCGGAGTTGGCTGGCGGTGAGCGCAGAGCGGCGGTGGCGCTCGGGTCTAGGCGGCGGTGCTCCAGCGGGTTTGGGTCACGGCCGAGGGGTGGAGGAGATGGGGAGGACCACGGTGGAGCTCGGGCTGTCGTCGGGGAAGCTCAGGGAGGCCCAAGGAGGCGGTGATTCCTCGCCGAGGTTGGCGGCGGCGGCGGAGGCGGGTGAGCACGGCGCGGCGAGCTCAGGTGGTGGAGGGGAGCAATGGAGGGCGGTGGGAGGTGGTGCGAAGGAGGGGCTGCTTGGGGGCCTCTTTATAGGGGGCGGAGGGGAGTGAGGGCGCGCAAATTGCTCGCCGGAGTGGGGGAGTGGGCGGCGGCGGTTGCCGTGAGAAGAGACTGAGTGGGGGCATGGGGAGAGGGGAAAGATGGGCGCGGCGCTTGCGGGCGAAGTTGGGCGCACGGAGAGGGGCGGCACGCGCGGGAGAGAGTAGGTGGCCGGGTAGGGCAGGGGCCGGTGGTTGCGGGCGGGGAGGCGGCGCGAGGAAGAAGGAGGTGGTGGGGGAGATGGAGCTGACAGGCGGGCCCCACGGTGCAGCGAAAGAGGAGGCGTGGGCGGCCAGGATGGCGCCACGCGGTAAGGGGAAACGGATCGAGCGGCTGGCGCATAAGGGGGGTGGACGGCCAGATGGGCCAAGGCGCGGGGGAGGCGGAAGGATCCGGGCCGGCCACGTGGCAAGCACGGGAAAGGCGAAGGCGGGATCGGCCAGGCGACGTGGGCCAATCCTGGCCGTCCATGCGGTGGCCGGAGGGGAGGGAAGAGGGAATTAATTTTTTAAATTTGATTTTTAATTCCAGAAAACTTGAATAAATTCCATAAAGCTCAGAAAAATATGAATTAACTCCAACAATTCCAGGAAAAACTCACAGAGGTTCCTAGAGATATTTTGGACTTAATAAAAATATTTCCAACTAATTTTGGTATTATGTTTTCATACTTAAAATATTTTTTTAATTTCAAAATAGATTTTAAACTCTAGAAAACTCAGAAAAACCAAATAAGTGCCAAATAAATCCAAATAATTAATTTGACATAAGATTTTTATGGAAAATCAAAATATCATTTTATTTAATAATAATAGTTTTAGGTTTTCACTTAAATAGTTTTCAAATCAAGCTTTTTCAAAAACAAAATCCAGGCAAAACCAAAAATAAAATTTTGGCAACAAAAATACTTATTTAATTTGAATTTTTATTTTAACATTTTTATTTATTTATTTTAATTTTAATAAAGCTGGGCTGTTACAGCGCCCGTGCCCCTTCACCTTTCTGTGCACTCGGTCCACGTGTACCGAGCCTCTAACATGCAGGGCCTGTATGTCAGCCGTGAACCCATGAGCCAGCCGAGTCAGCACCACCACGCAAGTTGTCCACATCAGCCCTAGGTTGACGTGTCCGCCATGTGCTGTCCACGTGTGTGCCACATCAGCAACCGAGCCATCCCAGGTGCCACGTCAACATGCCACGTCATCAGCCATGTGTCATACCGTGTTAGCATGCCACGTCAACCCTAGTGCACACTTGTCCGCCCAGTCAGCCGTCGCGTCAGCAAGCCCAGACAACCAGCGCACTATTCCATGAGCCGAGTCTACCGTAGACTAGTCTTTTCTATAGACTACCATGCCATTGGTGGTGAGCCCGTAACAACCACCCCACGCCCTTGAAAGGGATGATGTACTCCCTGGTGTACACCCCTCTAGCAAGTTTTGTCGCGATGGCAATCTTAGGCTTTCCCAAAACTATGTGTGGTAAAAGAATGAAAATAGGCAAAAAAATAGATGCTAGGACAACATGCGTAAGTAACTGAGGAAGAAGAGTAGATCGTCCCAAGTAGGAGGAAGAAGTGGTGACCTAGCCAAGCCGCACCAACCCCGACCTCACTGGCGTTAGTCTTAGCCAGAAAGAGAGGAGGGGAGCGGCAAGGGACCTCACCGACGTCGTGCCGACTACCGACAGCACCACATAGGGATGGTGCCAAGCGCCCACCCCATGCTGTTGTAGAAGCTGAGACCTGAGGCATGGTGTTAGGCCACGATCAAGCCGCTTACTGGAGTTAGGCCGAGAACAACTACCAAAGATGTCAAGGTTACCGATGAAGCCAAAGGATTCGTTGGACAGTGATTTCACATTGGATGACCCTAGCCACAACCGAGGGTATAGAGAGGCCGAGGGACGATGTGGGATCAGCAGAGGGAGGCGAGGCACCAAGCTCTCTACCAGCGGCGAGTCGCGGCCAACATGCGTGAGAAGGCGACAGTGGCATGTAGATCGAGAGAGAGAGAGAGAGGCAACACTTGGGGAGTTGCATAGGGACGCGGCACAGTGGAGCCGAGTGAAGGGAGCATGGCGCGGGATCGGGGAGACCTAGGGAGGAGAAGGGGAAGATTGGGAAGGAGGTGAGGTAGTGGTGGAGTGATAGGAGGGGAAGAGATATGGAAGAGGTGAAGACAAAGAAAAAGAAGGGGTGGCCTGGCTACGTCACCCTAATAGAAGAAAAAGAAGAAAGAAAAAGAAAAGTGGCAAGACAAAAAGGAAAAAAGGGGTAAGCGTGTGCGATTAAATTTTATTCTCGCATATCTTTTACCCTGAGCATTCTAATGCCTGTGCTGGGTTTGCGTGTAGGAATGGTGCTATACATCTATGTACGCGTCTTGCTATAATATCTTGAGATTGGGTTATGCTTGTATAGGTGACGGTTCGGGTTTGGCGTCGTCTATGCATTGTCCATCAGGTTAACTGACAAGTGCATAGTAGAATAATGGATTATGATGAATACTTGGTACTCATCTTTGCTTACCATGATTTATCTATACATGATTACGTGCTAATCATACTCTGATGAGTGCTACTTATGATTAAATGCCAATGTTGGTAGAATGTTGCCTCACACATTCCACTCATACACAGGACCTACCGCGAGTAGACATCCCACAAGAGTAGGAAGATAATGACCTACTTCGATGAGCACTCCGTGGGAGTGAATGTTGAGACCCTGTATGAAAGAGGACAGGGTGATTGTGTAGTTTATTGACAGGTTAACACTTCGATATACTAGTATGAGCTACAATTACAGGCGTATCACATTGCATTGCATAAAAAATGACAGAGAAAGAGATACAGTTACAGACGCATTCCGTTGTATGAAAGTCACCAGAGAAAATGATACAGTTACAGAGATTATGATTTACAGTTCCCAGTTATGGAATTGATTGAATTGCTATATTGATGCCACTGTTTTATTATGTGCTTGCTGAGTCTTCCGACTCACCCTTGTTTAATTGTTTTTTAGGTAAACCGTGAAGTCGACAGGTGTAGGCCGGAGTAGCAAATTTATTCCACATATGAACAATAATTCACATATCACGTTTAGTTGATATATTTAGACTTTAATGACATGCTATGGTAGTATTTTGTACTGTATGTCTTGATGGAAATAGTTGGCCATGTTTGACTCTTGCATTTTCCGTTCGTTAGCTGGAAAACTTGTGCATTTGCTTTAATGCGCAGCGTAAATGTGTGTTGCTCATCGTATTGTTGAACCTTAAATGAAGGATCAGCTGCCAAGGTCTAGTAGCATTGGATACAAATAGTAGTGTTACAGAGTTGTGGCAGTATTCCGAGCTCATGAGTTAGACCTGGGTGTTACAACACAAGCTTCAAATGTTGAGAAAACTTGGTGAAGATTCTGTTGCAGAACTTATTGTAATTAGCATTTAATGCAAATACGAATTTTAGCTTTAGGTATAGTAGAAAACTGGAGATCATCAAGCCTGTCCTTGTCTTTCCATCTTTGCAATGGACAACCACCACGTTTTCTATATCCTCCTTCAACCACGAGTAGGCACTTTGCTTCAATGATCATCAAAAGGGAAGCAAGCGACCTGAAACATGCACCTTAAATTCGAATATATTCAATAGATGGATTATTGGATTACCAAATTATTTGAAGGAAACAGAGACAAAAGATGGGAACAATTGGTACTTATATTATCTTTATTTTTTAGGTGGGTGTATGTCTCTCACATCTACACTAACTAATATAAAAAGGAGCAGTTATATTTTTTCGTACATCCACACAGTCGTGTGTGTTAGAGATATATGTATAGTTGTTATTCCCCATTGTTATGAGGGGTTCTTTGCATATTTGTCACCTGTATTTTGTGTATATATACCGGCCCATTGGCCTCATATGAATACAAACGCTATTCATAACATGGTATCAGAGCGTACCTAGGGTTTCCCGTCGCTTCGCCGCCGCCGCCGACTCTAGGGTTTCCCGTCGCTTCGCCGCTGCCGCCGACTTCCCCGTCGCCGCTGCCGCACCTTCCGCCGTCGGCTCCACCCGACTCCGCCCGAGCCTGCCCGCTCGAGCCCACCGCCGTCGGCCCGCCGACTCCCGGCCCGCCCGACTCCGGGCCACCGCTGCTGCCGACTCCCCGTCGCGCTGCTGCACCTTCCGCCGTCGGCTCCACCCGACTCGCCGGATCGCCGTCGCCGTCGCCGCTCCTCCGGCCGCGCTGGTTTGCCACCGCTGCCGCCGCTCCTCGGCCGAGCCGGTCGTCGCCGCCGACGCCCGCCGCGCCGTCCGCCGCCGCCTCTGTTGCGCAGGCCGCCGCCGCGCCTCGCTCCGCCGCCGGGCGCCGCCACCGCCGCCGCGCAGGCCACCTCCCGCGCTGGGCGCGCCGCCGCGCGCGCGCCTCCGCTCCGTCCGCGCCGGGTCGCCGCCGCCGCCGCTAGGGTTTCTGCTTCGGCTCGGTCGGCTCGGTCTGGTGACCGACTGAGTCGGTTTCTTTTGTAAACCGACCGAAGAAAAGAAAAAAAAAAGCAAAAAAAAACGTTGTCCTAACCGCCGCGCCGTCCAGCGCCGCCTATTAGACTTCGTTGCCTTGGTCGCCGCGCCGTCCAGCGCCGCCTACCAATGGGCACCATTTCCCTCCCTCGTTGCCGAGTGATCTTTGATGGTGTTAATTACACCGACTTCGTGTCTCACATGCGCATCCACATGCGTGGTCTTCGTCTCTGGGCGTCCTCTCTGGCGATGTCACCTGCCCGCCTTGCCCTATTCCTCCGACGGAGCCTACGCCTGTTACATTGCCTCCGACAGCCGATAAGGCTGCTGCTGATGAAGCTGATGATAAAGCGCCTCGCCTACCAGAGGCTCGATTCCTACAAGGATCGTCGATCGTCTACACTCGGTGAGTACGATGACGACGCTCGCCGCTCTTCTTGTCTTCATCGCCGATGTCCACCTCGATTTTCTTACGAGGTTGTGGGACTCCTTCGCTTTCGGATGTGGACTCATCTTCGTCGGCGCTCGAGCCCTCCGGTGATGCCACGCACTGTCCGTGGTCCGCCAGGAGCACTCTCTTCAGCAGGGTGATGCTACTGTTGACGCCTTTTACGCTCAGAGCTCTGCTGTTTGGCGTCAGTTGGACTCTCTCCGCACTGCTGGCTGTCGTACCTGTCCGTGCTGCCTGGATGTACGTGCTGACCTGGAGTTTCAGCGGGTTTACGAGTTCCTTACTCGCCTTCGTCCTGAGTTCGAGCAAAGGCGTGCCCAGCTCCTTGCACGCCACCCTCGTGTCACTCTCCTGGAGGCTCTTACCGAGATACGCGCAGAGGAGACTCGTTTGAGTGGTGCTGGTCTGATGCCACTCCCCTCTGTGCTCGCCGCTCGTCCGCCTGCTACACTGCCTCCTCCAGCGGCTACCACAGGTGGTGGTGGCCGTCCTCCGTCTGGAGGTGGCCGTCCTCACTGTTCCTACTGCGACAAGGATGGCCACACTGAGTCCCAGTGCTACAAGAAGAAGCGGCATCTTTCACGCCGTTCTTCTACTGGCACTAGTGCTTCTACGACGACGTCTGCCTCGACTTCTTCAGCAGCTTCTCTCACCGAGCAGGAGATAGCCAGACTTCGACGCCTACTTGCCGCTTCAGGTTCTCCCTCGACAGGTTCTGCAGGTTCTGCTACTGACTCTTCGGGCACTGAGAGACCACCTCCTACACAGTCAGGTACCTCCCCGTGGATTCTTGATTCTGGAGCATCTTTTCACATGACTCCTGATCCTTCCACGTTGTCTTCTATTTCACCTCTTGATTCTCCTGTCAGTGTTCTTACTGCTGATGGTACAACTCTTTCTGTCTCTGGTCGAGGATCTCTTAGCAACTCATCCTTTCATGTTCCTTCTGTTGCTCATGTTCCTCGCCTTACCATGCAGCTTCTTTCTGCTGGGCAGATTACTGACCTTGGTTATCGGGTCATTCTCGACTCTGACTCTTGTTGTGTTCAGGATCGTCACACGGGAGCTCTGGTTGGTTCTGGCCCTCGACGTCGTGACTCACAGCGTCTCTGGGAGCTTGACTGGCTTCACCTTCCTTCCGCTGCCACCGTCGCCGCCAGTCTCTCCGCTTCTGCCACTTCATCTATCGGGTCTTTCCAGCAGTGGCATCACCGTCTTGGTCATCTGTGTGGATCCGTCCTGCCGCCCTTAGTTCGCCGTGGTCTTAAGGGTCCTCTCGGAGACGTGTCTTTAGATTGTCAGGGCTGTAAGTTAGGTAAACAGATCCAGCTTCCTTATCCTCATAGTGAGTCTGTGTCTCAGCGCCCTTTTGATCTTGTTCATTCAGATGTTTGGGGTCCGGCTCCCTTCGTTTCGAAAGGGGGTCATCGATATTATATCATTTTTATAGATGATTTTTCTCGCCACACTTGGATATATTTCATGTCTTCTCGTAGTGAGGCCTTGCCTATCTATAAACAATTTGCCACTATGATTCACACACAGTTCTCCACTCCTATTCGTGTCTTTCGTGCTGATTCTGCTGGCGAGTACCTCTCGTCACTGCGCGCTTCCTTGCTGAGCAAGGCACTCGCCGCGATTCTCTGTCCCGGTGCTCATGCTCAGAATGGTGTCGCTGAGCGCAAGCATCGTCACCTCCTTGAGACTGCTCGTGCTCTGATGATCGCCGCCTCTATTCCACCTCACTTTTGGGCCGAGGCTGTTTCCACTGCCACCTATCTCGTCAACATCCAGCCCTCTTCTGCTCTTAAGGGAGCGATCCCTGTTGAGCGTCTCTGTGGTCGTCTTCCTGACTACTCTGCCCTTCATCTGTTTGGCTGTGTTTGCTACGTTCTCCTCGCCCCTCGAGAACGCACCAAACCGACCGCCGATCTGTTGAGTGTGTCTTTCTGGGATACAGTGCCGAGCACAAGGGCTATCGGTGCTGGGATCCTGTTGGTCGTCGGATACGGGTCTCTCGGGATGTGACTTTCGATGAGTCTCGTCCATTCTACCCACGTCCTGCTTCTACTTCGGCTTCCTCTGTGGAGTCTCTGTCTTTTTTGACCTTTCCAGATACACCTATATCTGTTTTGCCCTCGTCCACCTGTCCCACTGAGTCTCCACATATTCCCCCTGTGGCCTCTCCGCCGTTGTCGCCGCCTGTGTCGTCTCCTACGACTCCACAGGCTCCTCCCACTACAGTACCTTCTCCCCTTATCTTCTACACTCGTCGACCTCGTATTGAGGATCTTCCAGATGAGCCATCTTCTCCTGATGTTCCATCTTCTTCTGATGCTCCATCTTCCCCTGATGGGTCATCTTCTCCTCACTACGCTCTCCGCGATCGTCAGTCGATTCGGCCTCCTGCCCGTTTTGCCTTTGCTGGCGCAGCTACTCGTGAGCCTGTCTCCTACCGGGATGCTGTTACTCACCCTGAGTGGCAGCTTGCCATGGCCGAGGAGATTGCTGCCCTCGAGCGCACTGGTACTTGGGATCTTGTTCCTTTTCCATCTCATTCTCGTCCCATCACATGTAAGTGGGTCTATAAGATTAAGACTCGCTCTGATGGCTCTCTTGAGCGCTATAAGGCGCGTCTTGTTGCCCGTGGCTTCCAGCAGGAGCATGGTGTTGACTACGACGAGACTTTTGCTCCGTGGCCCACATGACCACTGCTCGCACTCTTCTTTCGGTGGCGTCTCGCTCGCCATCGGTCTGCTTCTCAGCTTGATGTCAAGAATGCCTTTCTTAATGGCGAGTTGCGTGAGGAGGTCTACATGCATCCGCCACCGGTATTCTTCCTCGAGGGCATGGTCCGCCGCCTTCGCCGCTCTCTCTATGGCCTTAAGCAAGCCCCTCGTGCTTGGTTTGAGCGCTTCTCCTCTGTGGTCACTGGTGCTGGTTTTCAGCTAGTGATCATGATCCTGCGCTCTTTGTCCACACTTCGCCTCGTGGTCGGACTCTTCTTCTCTGTATGTTGATGATATGATCATTACGGAGATGATTCTGAGTACATTGCCTTTGTCAAGGCTCGTCTTAGTGAGCAGTTCCTTATGTCGGATCTTGGTCCTCTTCGTTACTTCCTTGGGATTGAGGTTACTTCCACTCCAGATGGTTTCTTTATGTCCCAAGAGAAATATATTCAGGATCTTCTTGATCGCGCCTCTCTCACTGATCAGCGTACTGTTGAGACTCCCATGGAGCTCAATGTTCACCTCCGACTCTCTGATGGCGAGCCTCTTTCTGATCCGACTCGCTATCGTCATCTTGTTGGGAGTCTTGTCTATCTTGCTGTTACTCGTCCGGATATCACTTATCCAGTTCATATTCTGAGTCAGTTTGTTTCAGCTCCCACTCAGGTTCACTACAGCCACCTTCTTCGAGTTCTGCGATACCTTCGTGGGACTATCTCTCGCCGTCTCTTCTTTCCACGTTCCAGTTCGTTACAGCTTCAGGCCTATTCGGATGCTACTTGGGCGTTAGCGATCCCTCTGATCGCCGGTCTATCTCTCTTACTGTGTTTTTCTTGGTGGTTCTCTTATTGCACGGAAGACGAAGAAAGCAGTGCGCAGTGTCCCGTTCGAGTGCAGAGGTGAGTTGCGAGCTATGGCTCTCTTGACAGCAGAGATTACTTGGCTACGGTGGTTACTTGAGGATTTTGGTGTTTCACACTACACCGACCTCTCTCTGTCGACAATGACAGTGCTATCAAGATTGCCGTGATCCTGTGAAGCATGAGCTCACCAAGCACATTGGTGTTGATGCTTCTTTCACGAGGACTTGTGTGCATGATTAGGTGATTACTCTTCAGTATGTGCCTTCGGAGCTTCAAATAGCGGATTTCTTCACGAAGGCCCAGACTCGAGCACAGCACGGCTTCTACCTCTCCAAACTCAGTGTTGTTGATCCACCATGAGTTTGAGGGGGGGTGTTAGAGATATATGTATAGTTGTTATTCCCCATTGTTATGAGGGATTCTTTGCATATTTGTCACCTGTACTTTGTGTATATATACCGGCCCATTGGCCTCATATGAATACAAGCGCTATTCATAACAGTGTGTACACAAAGCATTCCTAAACCTCCGATGGACAGCATCAGTGGTCAAGAATCATTCCATATCCTACCACTCCCGGTGAATTCTAGCCATTGGTCTTTGGAATCTAACAGCCTAGATCTAAACCCACCATAATCCTGTATGGAATTTTTACAGATAATTACCATAGTCATACCTACAAACCCACTAATCCTGCCTAATCAATCATCCCCTTCCCCATCCCTGCGATGCACAAATGCCCCACGCGCTCCTCGCCTCCTCGTTGGGACGCCAATGACACCACACCCACCCCAAAACCATCCTCGCCCAACCCACCGATGCCCACCGCGGTTCACACACCACCCGAGCCGCCCACTGTCACTCCCACGACAAGGATTACAGATCCTCAAAAGGCAAGCCATACCCTTGGGATCTTTAATATATTGATGGTTTGTTTGTGTAGCTTTTTACAAGAAAAATTGGATGTGCTCACTCCAAGTTTTGAATCTCTTTTGCATACTGGTGTGAGGTGGTATTGAAACTGCAAATGCTCTGTGTTGAATTGCTGATTATTGTTGCACGGATGCTTGCTGGACTGAAGCAGTGATACGAACATTTAGTGACATTTCTTGTCTTGCGCTTGTCACAGCACCTTCCGAAAATTTATAATGTACATGCCAATAACAATTATTCTAAAATATAATGCTGTTGTTTTAACATCTTGGCTCTACTTACTCAGCAGAATTTTCTAGGTGCGTTTCTAGAACGTTTTGTTGTACCTTTAGTTTTATGGTTCTACTTGCTTGAGATATTCTATTACAGGTATCATGATTTCAATGAACCAAATTTTGGTTCATGATCATGCAGTTGAAAAATTGATGCACATTTTTCATGTTTTGAAAATTGGACTTACAACCTCGACTAGCTAAACATCTCTATCCTACCCAGGATGCACGCATGCATGCAAACTAACTAGCTGCCGAACTACTCTAACCACTACTTGACTCAAGGCTACATGCACTACTCAAACTAACTCTACACTAAAGCATGTCCAGATTATACCTAACACTCGTGGTGCAATCAGCATCAGATGTCTTGTCAGCGGATTCAGCAGCTGGTTTTGGTTTTGGTGGTTGTGAACCATCATAATCTACCGTAACGACCACGACCTGGAACCCAGGTGACGGTAACTTTCTCTGGATATAATAAATAGTCGGTTAGTCTGAACAAATTACAAAATAACAGCAATAACTCAGTAACCACCAATGAAAGATGCAAGCCTTAGACAAGTAAGTCATCATTGGTGCAATATCTTTTTTCGTCACCTATCTTGTAATGAATTGTTTCCATTCAAATTGACAGGAAAAAAACATGTATCAAGTTTGCCACAACTTAACTAGAGCCCTTGCAAATACATCAAAATTCAGCATGGCAACAGATGGAGCAAAAATTGGCAAGGATGAAGCAAACTCCAAATAGGACCACTCTCAATCATGAAGTGTGGACCACGGTTCTCATTCTCAACCAGGTTTTCTCAGGGGGTCCCAAGAAATCACGAAACCGGCAAAAAAATTCTGTTTGATTTGTATTCCAACACAGTTCAACATGTTTCCTTCTGCTTTTTCCTTTTTTTACCCACGTCTCAGCATTGAAATCAGACTCATCACCCATTCATGCTATCCTGAATATTCCTAGCTATTGTGGCTTCTGCCCTCTGGAGTGCCATCACATAGGCCCTAATGGGCGGCACGTGACATAACAGAGCTTGAAATATTTTTTAACAGAGCTTCAAATATTTTTTCATGTTTTCTATACTTTGTTTTAGGGGGAACAGAAAGGAGAACCCTACTAAACTATATTAAAGAAAACCTGAAACAAAGAAAAAGAAAAATAAAGAGAAAACAAAGTAGGCTGCTCAAACAGCAACAGTCACAAATTCCAAACGGAATCTTTCTTTCTAGCATTGCTATTGTATTTAGTTTCCACGAAGCAAAACCCAGAGAAACGCACAATCTTTCAGCATGCATCAATTTTTCCAGACAGATCTAAAAGTCGAAGTTAGCATATCTCCTGAAAGAAACACCATACATTTTTCGTGCAATATTCACTGGATTTCAAAAGTATGTCCATTTGTCATCAGGAGAGACGTCTAGGGGGAAAAACATGGATAATCATGATTTGTAAATCCTGAAACTCTTGTGACACAATTTCTGGTAGCAGTTGGACAATAGCCTCAAGATAGATATGCTACCTTGGTAATCCTAAGTGTTTGGCCTGGGTTCAAAGCTCGGGTCAAACAGAGGCAAAAACATTTTCTTCAGCAAAGAAAAAAGCATCAAGAAAGCTCCTGCATAGTTAAGATCTCATGTTCCCTAAAAAAAATCAAAATAAAAAAGTTAAGATCTCATGCACTGAAGCTATCATATTTAGCGAATGAGAAGAGCAGAGGATAATCCATTGGCAATACACCACATAGCCATGAGTCAAGACTAGAACACGATCTGCCACTTTCAAAGTTCATCCTTTGCAATGCCTTTTGTAAGTACTTATCTGCTTAAGGGCAGACTGCCACCAAAACAATCCCTTTCTACTAATCGTATTACAGAATTGGAATAATAATGCTGCCATAAAAACTGCACATATGGAATGGCATCTTTGTTGCATCTATAGAGGAAAATGGGAAGCAATGCAACATTTTTCCTTTTTATATTTATCTTCCTTTTTTTAAAAGCAAACAATATGCCATGCTACCAGACATCCACATGAATACAACAATGTATTGGCCCTGAATAAGTTGGCCCCCTGGGACTGCTTCTAGCTATAGACTAAGCTACTATTTGAAGAGGATACCCGGCCGGCCGGAGGGGATATTTGTTTATTTAGCATTGAATCATGAATACATAAAAAAAAACCTTTGACAATATGTGCGCGCCATTCCAAACTATGCAAAGCAGGCATCAAAGTACTCGACTTTAACCCCCCTCACCCATATGACGTCTGCCGAGCGACACCTTACCATCATAACGCCGCCACGAAGGCGCACCTCCATGCTGTCCGGATAGTATGGACCTTTGGTCTGCCACGACGATGTGGCAACGAGATATTGCCGACATCTTGACACCTTAATAACCATGATCCAGTCCTTGCCTTTCCAGCTTTTCAATGGACAACCACCATGTTTTCTATATCCTCCTTCAACCATGAGTAGGCACTTTGGCAAAATGATAAGACAAGTTGTATCGGAGGGCAATTATGATCATCAAAGGGGAAGCAAGCAACCTGGAACATGCACATTAAATTTGAATATGTTCGACAGATGGATTAATGGATTACCAAATTAGTTGAAGGAAGTTGAGACAAAAGATGAGCATGTTTCATGTGTCACCAGATGTACCATTGGTACTTTATTGTCTTTATTTTTTTGGTGGGTATATGCGTGTCTCACATCTACACTAATATGAAAAGGAGCAGTTGTGTTTTTTCCTACATCCACACAGTCGTGTGTACACAAAGCAGTCCTAAACCTCCAATGGACAGCATCAATGGCTAAGAATCTTTCACTCGCAGTGAAATTGTAGCCATTGATCTTTGGAATCTAACGGCCTAGATTTAAACTATATCCTGCCAGCAATTATTACGAATAATTACCGTAATCATATCTCCTAACCCACCATAATCCTGTATGGAATTATTACGGATAATTACCATAGTCATACCTACAAACCGACTAATCCTGCCTAATCAATCATCCCCTTCCCCATCCCTGCGATGCACAAATGCCCCACGCGCTCCTCGCCTCCTCTTTGGGGCGCCAATGACATCCTCGCCCAACCCACCGTGATTCACACACCACGACAAGGATTACAGATCCTGAAAAGGCAAGCAAAACGAATAATATACTAACCCACTAAAGAGAGAAAATAATGCAATGACGCAAATAACACGTCTAGACGGCCTAGCTGATAACAACTTTAGTAGCATGCAATTAGCTTGACAGCGATTTCCTTCATTGAGTTATGAATCATGCCTTGCCCTCTAACCCCCGATGCCATCTCTGACCTCTCTGCCAACATCTCCTGCTGCCAAATCCACTGCCGTTGTGTATGATCAAAGCCATCCATGGTGCCCATTAAAGGGTGTGCTAAGGTACTACTCTCTAGTGTTTATGATTTGGCGACCCAAAAGTAGTAGAAAAAGGAAAAAAAATATGAGCTAGAGCACATGAAGAGGTTACACAGTAGCAGAATACATTGATGATTTATTCTAATATAGTTTACTGGTTCATTGCAGTAAGGAGACAATCTGTATTGTATTTATGAACAGACGAACTTACATGTTCATTCTACATTTTATTAGGTTATATTAATGACCATTTGTATTAGAATACCCTTGGGATGTTTAATATATTGATGGTTTGTAGGTGTAGCTTTTTACCAGAAAAATTGGATGTGCTCACTCCAAGTTTCGAATCTCTTTTGCATACTTGGTGTGATGTGGTATTGAAACTGCAAATGCTCTGTGTTGAATTGCTGATTATTGTTGCACGGATGCTTGCTGGACTGAAGCAGTGATACGAACATTTAGTGACATTTCTTATCTTGTGCTAGTCACAGCAGCTTCCGAAAATTTATAATGTACATGCCAATTGTTGGAAATTAAGCAAATTTAGCAATATTTCTAATTTAATTCCAATTATGATTAAGCACAAGAAAGCATATATACAGCAATATGAAAATGACATAGAAGTACATGTATTATCTCTCGAAGTAGATATACAATTTAGAACATTAATTAACATATTGTAATATATACAATAGAAGACACATGTGAGCATGTAAAATCTGCATAATGCACGGATTGAGAATTGTATTATTGCTCTCAGTTTGAGGAGTTGCACAAGTTTAAAAGGAAACTTGGCCTTCTACAACTATTGTCAATTTTCACGATCACAGTGACAAAACCTCCAAGATAATACTAGTCTAACTCAATGAATATTATTATCTCAGTGTAGTACTAAAGACAAGAGACTAGCAATAGAGTATAGCTACTGTAGATTCAACAAGAATTTTTTGGCAATACCAACAATATAAACATATATTTGACAAGGCATATCAACAGCAGTGAGCAGTACTTGAGTAGAGCATATAGATTTGACAATTGACAAAGATATGAACTACACCCAACAGAGGCAATCAAGAATATATATGAGAAAGTCACACTAATAGAATTAATCCGAATTGTCACTGTGATTTCAATTTGACAAAGAATCCTCATTGAGCAATTCATAAGCCCACATTCCAACATGCAAAAGCCCTCCCAGTGCTAGATCTTACCGAAAATTTTATAAGTAACAACTAGCACAGCTGACAAATGCGTAATAGATATAAGAAAGGAGAAGTGAAGCTCACTAATCGATGGCACTCCAAGCCACTGTGACGGGGAAGAAGGGGGCTAGGAAGATGATGGGGGGCTCACCTAGCAGTGAGAGGGGGAGGGGAGGGGAGAGAAAACCGCGGCGACTAACATGTGAACCTATGGAGAGAAAAAGAGACAGAGAAGGGTGGGCAGCGGAGATGGGCCGCGTGTGTGGGAGGCGATCTGGGCCATCCACGCGTTGGCCCAAGAGTGAGGCGAGAGGATTTAAAGTTTAAATTTTTTTATTCTTGATTTTTAGAAATCCCATGAGAATGAAATAAGGCCTAGAAATAGCAAAAAGCTCCAAATAAATCCTAGAAAATTCATAACAATTCTAGAAAAAGCAAGGAACTCAACAAAAATAAAATAAACTTGTTTTGACCACAAATACATAGAAATTTTATTAGACTTTACTGTAGGTCAAAATAAAGAGGGAATTTAAATTCTAGAAAATCCAATAAATTCCAAATAAATTAAAGAAAATTTTTGGGATGTCACAAACCTACCCCCTTAAGAAAATCTCAACCTTGAGATTTGGACAGGCTAGCAAAAGAGGTTAGGATGGCTGGTTTTAGATCATCCTCTCTTTCCTAGGTAGCTTTATCCTCTATATGATTGCTCCATTGCACTCTATAGAAACCGATGGTCTTCCTTCTGGTTTGACATTCCGCTGTCTTAAGAATTTTGTAGGTAAGGTCCTCTTGAAGATTGAGAGCCTCGAGTGCTACTTGCCTCGTAGGTACTCAGAGGCACTTCTTCAACTGGGATACATGAAAGACATCGTGTACTCTAGTCATGGTTGGTGGCAACTCCAACTAGTATGCAACCTCACCTTTGTAACTCATGATTTTGAATGGTCCCACGAACCTTGGTGCAAGCTTTCACTTGGTTTGGAACCTCTTGACTCCTCTAAGTGGAGATACCCTAAGGTAAACAAAGTCACCCACTTCGAAAGTAAGGCTCAATGGCCATTATCATCATAGCTCTTCTATCGGGACTAGGTTATCTTCAGTCTGTTCTTGATCTTCCTGACCTTCTCTTCAGTGTCTTGGAGCAGATTGGGTCTGGGGTCTTGAGATTCCTCCGATCGGTCCCACAATAGTGGTGTTCTACACTTCCTTCCATAAAGGGCATCAAAGGATGTCATCTGGAGACTAGCTTGATAGTTGTTATTATAAGAAAACTCAGCAAAGGATAGGGCATGATCCCAACTGTCTCTAAAGTCCAAAGCACAAGCTCTCAACATGTTCCCTAGCACTTGGTTGACTCGCTAGGTCTGATTATCTATCTGAGCGTGGTAAGTAGTGCTGAAATTGAGCTTACTCCCTATCTCTTTGTGAAGTTTCTGCTAAAACTACGAGGTAAACTGGCTCCCTTGATTTGACACAATCTTCTTAGGATCTCCATGAAGGCATACAATCCTGGACATGTATAACTCTGCTAACTTGCCTCCAGAATAGGTAGTCTTGACTGCTATAAAGTGAGCTACCTTGGTCAAACAGTCTATCACTGCCCATATGGAATCATAACCGAACTGAGTCCAGGGAAGTCTGGTAATGATGTCCATACCAATCTCTTCTCACTTCCAATCGAGGATTGTCAATGGTTCCAAAAGCTCCACCTTGACCTTTTGACAAGTGTCATAGGCATCAATGTACTCATCAATTTCTCTCTTCATGCTAACCCACTAATACCTTTTCCTAAGGTCCTGGTACATCTTGTTACGACTTGGGTGGATGGATTAGGGGGTATCATGGGCTTCTTACAGAATCATATCCTTGATCTCTTTATTGTTGGGCACATAGATAAGATCATCAAACCAGATAGTTCCATGTTCATCCTCACTAAAACTGGTGGCCTTTCCTATTCTCATGTTCTTCTTTATTTCTTGGATATCCTCATCCACCTTCTGAGCTTCTTTGATGAGTCGGGCAAAGTAGGCTGAATTTCAAGAGTTGAAAGGATACTCTAGTTCACTAGATCTAGGCTAAGATGGGAACTCCCTCCTGAAGTTGTGTTTGAACCTCTTCTGCCAAAGTGCAGTTCACATAAGACTTTTTGCGTAATGCATCTACTGCAACATTGGCTTTGCCTGGATGGTAATGAATCCTAAGATTATAATCCTTGATCAGCTCTAACCATCTTTACTGCCTTAGTTTGAGCTCTACTTGGTTGAAAATATACTTCAGGCTCTTATAGTCCACGTAAAATTCACAACAGTTACCAATAAGATAGTGCCACCAAATCTTCAATGCATGAACAACTGCGGCTAACTCCAAGTCATGAGTGGGATAATTGCACTCATGAGGACTTCGCTGGCGTGACGCATAGGCTACCACAGATATCCAGCAAGACAAGCACTGGAGCTGATACTAGCTTCTTCTTGAGGGTCTGAAAACTCTGCTTGCAAGCTTTGCTCCATTCAAACTTCTTCTCTTTCTTCAGAAGTTGTGTCATGGGCTTGGCTATCTAGGAGAATCCTACTATAAAGAGCCGATAATAACCGACAAGTCCAAGGAAACTCTTGACTTCAGTTACTGACGTGGGTTGCTTCCAGTCCATTACTGCCTCAACCTTGGAAGGATCTACAGTAATTCCTTTAGCCGTCACAATGTGACCAAGAAAAGCCACCTCTCTTAGCCAAAACTCATACTTGCTGAATTTGGCATAGCATTGGTGCTCTCTATGCCTCTCTAGGATTATTCGGAGATGGTTCTCATGCTCTTTACCATTCTTGGAGTAAATGAGAATATCACCATTGAAGATTAACTCAAACTTATCTAGGTACTCCATGAATACGTTGTTCATCATACCCATGTAGTATGCTGGTGCATGTTTTTAGCCGAAAGACATAACAGTGAACTCATACTATCCATAATGAGTTATGAAGGTAGTCTCGGGTATATCCTCTTCTCTGATATTCAGCTTATGGTACCCGAATCTCAGATCTATCTTAGAGAAGACACTTCCTCCTTTTAACTGATCAAATAGATCATCAATCCTGGGTAGCAGATACTTGTTCTTGATGGTGGCATCATTAAGTGCTCTATAATCGACACACATTCTCAGGACTGGTACCTCTTTTATGACTTGGAGGTTATTAAGGTCTCACTCTTCCATTTTAGGAATCTTGGGTGCAAAAGGTCACTTCCACTCCCTAACTATTGGTGAGAGAGATGGATCAGGTGGCACAGTCTATTTGACCTTTATTCTTGGACAACTAGTTCATACCAAGAATGACATCCAACCCTTGAGAGTCTAGGATGATTAACTCGGCAAGAAAAGGTACTCCTTCTTGAGTAGCTCCACTTTTGGGCATAAGGTCTCAGCTCTCATTTCCGCTTTAGGAGAATGGACTAACATGGGGTTGCTAAGGGGAACTAAACCCAAATTATTTTGGACCACAAAAGCTTTAGAAATGAACAATGGGCAGCTCTAAAATCAAATAAAATTGATGCTGGTACTGAGTTTACTAGGAACTTACCCAGTATGATGTCTGGTGCAGCCTAAGCTTCCTCTGCTGTGATGTGGTTCATACGTCCCTTGACAATATTCTAGAGCTTCCTTAAGGTAGACTAGTTCTATTCGATCTATAGCTACGTCTTAGAGTCCTTAAGGAATTATGACGTCAGCATTGAATTTAATTTTCAGCCAAATTAATTTTCTAAAGGAAGACATCAACCCTACACGTTGCTGTGGACATGGCGGTTTTTGTAGACGTGGCTGCCACCTGGCTGACATGTGGCACTGCTGTGGCTGAGGGGCATCTCGGTGCTGATGTGGTGGGCCATGGGCATCCACGTGAACCCGTACCATTTGGTGGCATGCCATGTTGTGGCCACGTGGGCGTGCGTCTGGTTTGGTAGGTGGGGCGCTGCGAGGCTCCCATGTAGCCGATGGCACTGAGGTGGGGTGCCATGTGGCACTACATGGCTGCCACATGGGCTCGACATGTGGACGACGGTGGCTGGGGAGTGGCGCAAAACGATGAGGGGAGCAATGGGAGTGGTTTTCACCTTGGTGCAGTGTTCGAGGGCAAACAAAGGTGGTCGGTGATGAGGATGGGCGATGGAGGTGGCTTGGGCTCTAGCGAAGTTGGCCTTTGGTGGTGGGGAGGTGCAGCCAGGGGGGAAGCTAGGTGGTCATGTGGCGAACTCAAGGGCAGCGTCGATGAGGCATGTATGGGGATCGGTCATTAGTGATTTAGTGATTTCTCGTTAGAGCATCCGCTAGCTCAGATGGAGGAGGGGATGGTGTGGGGAGATCCGAGGCACGGTGGAGAGGAATTGAGGGCAGGGTGTGGAGGAATGAAGAGAAGGGGAGCTCGGGGGAGTTATTGGGGGCGAAGGGCTCAAGGACCAGGCTCTCCTCACCAAAAATTTAGGGAGGACAGTGGCAGTTGTGGGTGGATAAGGTGGAGCTGGCCAATGACCAAGGTGGCATGGCTGGGGAAGAAGGGGGTGCAGGAAAGACAATAGAGAGGAGGGGCCCACCTAGCGGCGAGAAAAAGGAGAGGGGAGGGGAGGAGAGAGAGGTGGTGGTCGTCATGTGGGCCTAGGGAGAGAGAAAAGAGAGGGAGAAGGGTGGGTGGTAGAGATGGGCCAATGTGTGTGGGCGGTGATCTGGACCATCCACACATCAGCCTAGGAGTGAGGTGGGAGGATTTAAAGTTTAAATTTTTTATTCTTGATTTTCAGAAATCCTGAGAAAATGAAATAAGGCCTAGAAAATAGCAAAAAGCTCCAAATAAATCCCAAAAATTCCTAAAAAATCTAGAAAATGGAAGGAACTCAATAAAATTAAAATAAACCTATTTTGACAACAAACACATAGGAATTTTATTATACTTTACTTTAGGCCAAAATAAAAGGAGGGAATTTAATTTTTGGAAAATCTAATAAATTCCAAATAAATTAAAGAAAATTTTTGGGATGTCACACATACAAAGGCATCTGAGGCTTTTGAGGATGTTGTAGAGACTTTTCAGACTCAGCATGCTACCTACAAAGACATGGACCAATGAGGATGCTTGTGCTTCTACTATTCTGGTTGCTAGCATGGAAGTGCATCTCACTAGTGATGTGGTTGACTTGACTTTCACATATGTGGGGTACCTTACTGTTTTGTGTCAGGGTCAGTCGCTGCTATAGGGAGATACTATTGTGGATGAGTTCTATGCTCAACTGTTCGTGGTATGGTATCAGATTGACTCTTTAAGACCATATGTTTGTCATACTTGTCAGTGTTGCCAGCATCAGTAGTCTCACCTAAAGCTTCATCACATCTATGACTTTTTAACACGTCTTCGATCTGAGTTTGAGTAGACTCATGCTCAGTTGTTGGCTCACCACCCTCGTGTAACTCCGTTGGAGGCTCTTGCAGCTATTTGTGGTGTAGGATTGCAGCTGTCAATGTCGTTTTGTAACATCCCAAAAATTCGCTTTCTGAAAAATTTAATTTCAAATTAATTATTTTAAATTATTTGAGTTTTATTTGGATTTACCCTGAATTTCTGTTTTTTGAAAAAAAGCTGGATTTAAAAAAAGTATTTTAAGTGAAAACCTAAAAATAATTATGAAATAAAATGATAATTTGATTTTCTATAAAAATTCTAATTCAAATTAGTTATTTAGATTTATTTGGCTTTTATTTGAGTTTTCTGAGTTTTCTAGAGTTTTAAATCTATTTTTGGAATTAAAAAGTATTTTAAGTATGAAAATTAAATATCAACATTAGTTGGAAATATTAGTATTAAGTCTAAAATATTCCCAGAGACTTCTGTGTATTTTTCTGGAATTTTTGGAGTTTATTTCATATTTTTATGAGGCTTAATTAATTTCCTAGCCTTTTCTGAAAATCAAAATCAAAAATTAAAAATAAAAACCCAACCCCTCCCCGCGGGCGACGCGTGGACGGCCCAGATCCGCCCACGTCGCCACCGCGCTCCACCCCGCCTCCCTCTCGGGCCGACACGTGGTCGAGCCCGATTCTCTCCACGCAGCCTCGCCCGGCCCATCCCGGCCGCTCGCTCCTCTCTCCCACCGCCAAGCGGGCCGGCCTGTCAGCCTCCGTCCACCCTCGCTCCCTCTCGGCCGTCCGATCTACCCCGGCCGATCTCCTCCACCCGTCGCCACTTAAAAGTTCCCGGCCGTCCGATCCGCGCCCCTCCACGTGGCCTCAATCTCCGCCGTCCGCGCCCCGCACCCCCGTCTCTCGCTGCCGCTCGGGCCCGCCTGTCAGGGCCATCCCCTCCCCGCGCCGTCTCCTTCCTCCCGCTCGGCCGCACCATCTCCGTCGCCAATTGCGCCGCCACCCCGCCCGCCGAATCCTCCTTTCCCCCCTCTCTCTCCTCCCCGAGCGGTGCACGCCAGCCCCGCCATCTCCGCGCCCCGAATCCCGTCATCCCCGTGCCGCTTTCCCCCTAAATCCGCCCGTAACCGCCGCACGCCCGCGCCTTCTCCGGCGACAAATTGCCGCCGGCCTACCCCTCCCCGCCCCCTATAAATACCGCCCCCGTCCCCGCCTCCTTCCGCACCATCTTCCCCTCCACACCTCTCTCACTCCCGGCAGCTCCACTCTGAGCGCCGCCACCTCCCTCCGGCAAGCCATTGCCGGCGAAGGAGCGCCGCCCGAGCCCCGCCGAGGCCACCCCGAGCTTCCCCGCCGCCGAGCGCAGCTCCTCCACCCCTTCCCCGGTCTCGAGCGCCGCCGGAGCACCGCCGCCGCGTGAGACCCAAGCCGCCATCGCTTCCCGCCGCCGGTCATCTCCGGTGAGCGCGCCTTCCCGAGATCCCCGTCCCGCCTCTCTCCGTCCCGCTTGCCGCGCAGCGCGCCGCCGATCGCCGATGAGCGCCGCCGAAGCGCCGCTCCGGTCGGCCAAAGCACGCCGCCGTCGGCCGCGTGGCAGCCGACGTGGTCGCCACGCAGGCGCCACGCAAGCGCCCGGCTGCCACACCACCCTCCGTGCCACCTCAGCGCCTTCCTCCACCCGTGGACCTGGTCCATGGACCAGGCCCCACCTGTCAGTGGGATTTACCACAGGGCTGACGTCAGCGTGGCGCAGTAAACCGATTTTTCCGTTGAAAAATAAATCCGGCCGAAATTAAATCCCCTGCTGACGCAATAATTCATATTTTCCGTTAGGAAAATAATTCCAAAAATCCTAATTTTCCATTTTCTCTGAATTTAAACTTCCCGGAGCCCGTTCTCCTTCATTTTAACTCCGTTTGAGCCCATTCAAATTTCTAAATTCATCAAAAATTCCAAACTATCCATTTCTTCCATCCTTTCAAATATTTGAAATTTATTTGATATTTCAAATTTTAAATTTCAAATTCCAATGCCTAGTTTAATTTCAAAGCCTCAGTTCCATTCCAAATTTTCTGTCCACTTTCAATATTTAAATTCAAATCTTGCAAAATCTCCATAAAATCCATTCCATTTTTCTTGGTCCAAATATTGTCTCAGTAATTTCTTTTCCCAACCGATCTTCCAGATATTCGTTCTCCCTCGTGTGAACCCCAAATCTGCTGAATCTTTCTCCTAATTCGTATGAAATCATAAACTTCCTTCCAGTATATAAATATTATATTTATTCTTTTTGTGATTTTATTTGTATTTATTTGTTCGTTTGTTTTGTTCGTTTGTCTTTTGCGCATAGAATCCTACGTCGCCGAAGAGTTTGTCGAACCGCAGCAAGAAGGACCAACCAGTGCTCAAGAAGGCAAGTCTCCTTTGATCATCTTAAACCCATGATTTTGAAATATTTTAAATATTTTAAATTATGTGCATTGCTATTTACATAAAACTTTAGTTCAAACTTAAGTAATTAGTTATTCCAATTTTGTTATACCCTCAGTTGAAATTGAATGCCATGTACCCTTGTCACCCTTAGAATTCCTTTGTCTCGATAATGAGATCATTATTACTCTTTGTGAATAGTAGATTGGTAGTATAATGCTTAGCCTTGCTAATTAATACCTTGGACATTTTTGAAAATTGGGAAATTATGATTTATTGAAATACCCTTGTGTTTAGAAATGTAGTGGTAATTGGAGTTGCCACTGTTTCTTTAAAATAAAATAAAGTGTGGAAATTGGTTTAGATTAGGGTGGATGGTTAGTTTGGTTTGGTGCAGTAAGCACGAGATCTTGTAAAGTGTATGTTCCACCCTGGTCAATTAAGGACCGACGCTTGTGTTTGTCCGATCGAGCATTAACCGCACAACCACAAGTCTATATGGGTATGACCTAGCCGACTAACTTATGATAGTCTAGTTTAGGTGCCACCAGTGGAAAGTGGGTGCCAGGGATGGACTGGTTATTCACAGTGAGGGACAGGATTTCATGTACTCATATGGCGCAAAAGGGGCTTCTGGTTCGGGCAGTTAGCCTACTGCGGTGAAACCTCGTGGTGGTATCTAGCTAGATTAGAGTAAGGTAAATGCTTTGTGATATTTTATCTGGGTCTCATGCCAAAGGAAGCGTGTTGACTTTTAGGATAATTTATCTCTTGTGGGTAAAGTTGTACAACCTCTGCAGAGTGTAAAACTATTCGAATAGCCGTGCCCACGGTCAAGGGCGGGCAAGGAATGCATTCACATGGTAGATTTCTGGTTTTGGTTTTAAAATCAAAGTTTTTGTATTCCGAGGGTGGAGGGAACTCTCGGAAGGGTATCCTGGCAGTTGGAGCCAGAGAGGGTGGATGAAACCCGCAGTTTTAAACTTGATCACTTAATTGGATAGCTAGTGTTGGTGGATGGAACCTTCACTATAGAATTAATGATAGTTTCTGTTAAAACATTTACTTTATGAAACTGATGCCTTCAAAAATAATTAGTAGTAATTGAAATAAAATATTGCTTTGTGCAAAAGAACCATACAACCATCCTTTGTCAAGCCTTGCATCTATTGCATTTTTCCCAAGACTTGCGGAGTACTTTATGTACTCACATGCTGCACCCAAAAATAAATCTCAGAAGAATACGAAGCTCAGGAAGGTGACTACGACTACTTCGCGTGTGGATTCGACGAAGGTTTCCCGGAGTACTAGGTCGCGCTTCCCCAGTCAATTGCCTGTGGCGTATTGATGGGTCTTCGCCAGAGTTATGTTTTTGCTTCCGTTGTGTTTTGTGTGTGCGAGGTCTTGAAACCTCATTTGTAATAATGAGACCCTTCGGTCAGTACTCTTTATTATTGTAATAAAGCGTTGTTGGTTATGTAATCATTTCTGTTTGACTGTGTGCACTAGCTTTGATCTGGTACTAGTGTTGTAATACACAGAGGGTCTGGGTTCGGAAATTCGGGGTCCCGACACGTTGTTATACACCTCCACAAGTGGCAACTACTGTTGGTAGGGGACTCTACTGCACCAATTGCAATGAGGATAGACTTGTGGAGTAGTTCTGCTATAAGAAGAACAATGATTTTCATCATGGTGGCTATCCTCTGATAGGCACTAGAGGCTCCTCCTCTTAAAGGAGCTCTGGTGCCTCTAACACTCAGGAGGTTCTCACACTGCTGCGTCGCATGGCTGCTTTTGCACCGTTCAGATCTGCTAATTTTGTTGCACAATCTTCTAGTGAAAGACCACCTTTAACTTCTTCTTCCTCAGGTATATCAACTTGGATTCTTGATTTTGGTACTTCCTTTCATACCCTATGCATATCTTGAGTCAGTTTGTTTCTGCTCTCACTTAGTTCTACTATAGTCATCTTCTTTGTGTTCTAGATACCTTTGTAGAACCATCTGTCGTCATCTTTTTTTCTCTTCATCTAGTTGTTTGTAGCTCTAGGCATATTCTGATGTCATCTAGCCTAGTGATCACTCTGATTGCCAGTCTTTTCTCTGCCTATTGTGTTTTTCTTGGTGGTTCTCTCATCGCTTGGTAGACTAAAAAGTAGATATCAGTTTGTCGTTAGAGTGCTGAGGCTGAGTTTCGAGATATGGCTTTGTTGACTACGGAGGTTAGTTATGGTGGTTACTTGAGCATTTTTGTGCTTATATTTCTGCACCGACTCCTCTTTTGTCCGATAGTATATGTGCTATTAGCATTGCTAAGGATAGTTAAGGAATTTCATGGGCAATTGGTTAGATACGTGGCGGAATAACAGATGGGAAAGGTGGCTCTTGGAGTTTGTATTAATCCGACTAACTATCATCATACTGGCACTCAATGCACACTTTCTGTTGCTATCATTTTTCAGCATTGTATTCCTACTCAAACATTTAAAACACTGTATATCCAAAGTTTTACATGACAAGTACTCAAGCTGCACGATAATAAACAGTGATTTTGATAAATGTGATGTACAACAAGGCAAGATCTGCATTTTCAACCCATGTGTGTCTGTCGTGGATTCCAGATCAACTTTCATCAGATTAATATTGTTATCTATTTGCCAATGCTCTCTTTGAACCAGCCTTATGTAGTAAAGCTTAGAAACGGAAAAGAGAACTTAGCCACATTAAAATTGGATACTTAGTGGTGCGCCTTGTGGTATAGTTTGATTTTATTTACCGACAAACAAATCCATATGAATAAAATCAAAGATGAAATAACAGTTACCTTGTCAAAATCATCAAGATCACTTGGATTCAAAGTTACCCTGTTCTCCATCATTGTTGTTGTTGTGGTTACAGACCAAACAAAGAGAGAGAGGTATGGTAGTGGAGAGTTAGGTGAGCAATGCTTAGGGTTTCCCTCATGGCCTGTATCGTGTATATATATACCCACATGGGGAGTGGTTCTACAATATTACTCTTATATCTGAGTATCCCCCTCAAGGGTATTTATGTCATTATACATGTCCATTTTGGGCCTTACAACCTTCTAACAGGCCTGCTGGGCTTAGGTGGGGGCCATCCCTACAACAGGAGCCTCTCATGGTGAAGTGCTTCATGGGACGAAACCATGTTGCCGAGCCATTTGGCCCCCTCCGTCCCTGCGGCCTGTGACCTTCAATGATCTTAGACAGAACTGTTACTTATGAATGTGGCCTATCCTCACATTGAAGATGGCCTGTCTTCGTATTGAGGATGTGGAACCAGACTTGTTGTCGAAAGTGTCTTGGAGTCGCTTTATCAATGGAGCCGAGGACGCCTGGCGGAGTTGCCTGAGCGAGTCGATAGTGGGGCAAGGACGGACGAGTCGCCCCCACGCGCACCCAGGGGCTTTTCGACCCGCGCTTGTCGAGGCGTCAGGATGCGCGTCGGAGCTTCGTTGGGGCATCGCGTGCTGCCAGGGGCCGTCTCGGGGGAGGCGTGCGCGCAATCATACGGTGGGTGTCATACACGTCTTCTGAGGGGCGCGAGACACGTGGCCTGTCATGGCAGGGGCACCACGTGCATACTTGATCGCGTCGCCTCATCTTTCGCCGGCTGATCTTCTATCGGTTGAACTGCCGCCGGTTCGGTTGTCCCCAGCCAGGGGGATTGGGTATATAAGTGCCACTACCGCCGCATCATCCTTCTGTATCCCTGGCTATCTGCTTCGTTGCTCCTTGCTTGAGCGGTCCGCGCTCCTGCATGTGATGGCAAGATTTGACCTATTCTCGCAAGTAGGCCTTCTTGAGTTCATCTACGTTCTTTGATTACGCCAATTGGCGCTACTATCAGAGAATGTTGATGAACTGAAGGTGGCCTATTTATGAGAATGAGTCAAAACTTGTAAATCATCCGTTGCATTCCCTGATCGTGGGGAGTCGAGGCCAAGGTGGTCGCCGGTGGTGCTCGCTATTCCGGAGTCTTCGTGCAGGCCTGAGATCGAAGGGTCGCCTTGGCCGGTGTTTGCACATTTCTAGGCTCCACCCGCCAGGGGCGGCTCATGGAGATGAAACCATACTTGCACCTGACCAAATTCTGTGGATGTTAGTTGTGAACTGTTAGGCATGGCAAAATATTAAAAATGTTTGGATCGGGACACAAAACTATCCCCCGTGCACAAGGCTGAGTGGGAGGTCCAGCTGGACTCCACAAGTATGGCCAGAGTAGGTGCCGTAGTTGACCCGGACGAGCGACGTCGAGGTGGTCTCCGAGCTCGCCGTGTAGACTTGTGGGGACGTGGCGAGGTGCCTTTCGGCGAGGACGTAGCCGAAGTCGGACCCGGGGTCGCCCTGCAAAGGCGGGGATCATGCCGAAGTTGCAGTCGAGGCTGACTGGTCAATGGCTTGCTGATGTTGCCCTGATAGCCCCGAGAATCGTGCCGACAAGCGGCAGGGGATACGCCACGTCGTGCGACCTGCATTCACTCCCGAGGGAGCAGACGCGTGGCAAAACATGGTTGGCGCATCGTGCGCTGTCAGGTCAGTGCACGACTATAGTCGTGCGTCCATTTCTGACAGGGCACGACGCGCGTGGGTGGCTGTGCCACTTCGGCTTCGATTGTGGGGGGCGAACGGTTCATCTCCCGCCGGTTACACTTACCAGCGGTGCGGGAGATGAAGGGGCTTTAAATTCTCCCTGTGGCACCACGTCCGTGCTCTCCTTCTCGCTCCTTCTGGTCCCTTCTCCTGCGCCCCGCTTCCTTGCCTCCCTTGCGGCCGCACTGCTCCCGTCGTCGTCTAGCTCCTGGAGAACGATGGCGCACGGCGAAGAACATGGTCAACGAGCTGGCGAGGGGCGCGTTCTCCTGACGGTTGTCGCCGCTCGAGGTGATGTACACACTCGAGGGGCGCGATCCATCGGTGGTAGAGAAGTGGTGGGTAGCGACGGAGAAGATGGTGGGTCCGTGCTCCTGCGCCCTGGGCTCGACGCTCATGACGGAGGAGATGATCCGCACGCTGCTGCGTGAGGGGAGGCTGTCAGACCGCCGGGAGGTGCAACTGCCTACTAGCGATGAGACAGAACCGCATCCCGGGGACTCAGAGGCGATCGTTTTCATCGCTTACTTTGAAGCCGAGCTCCGCATCCCGGCCGCCATGATCGTTGGTTCCGTTTTACGAACCTTCGGTCTTGAGCTGGTGCAGCTGACTCCGAACGCGGTAGCCCATCTAGCCGTGTACAGCTGGGCCTTGCGTACAGAGGCATGCTAGCCCAGTGCGTCACTATTCGTGTTTCTCCATGATGCGCGGTGCCAACCAAAGAGACGGAAGGACGGGACGTATTCCAACTTCGGTAGCGTCAACTTCGTCCTTCGGTCGTCGTGTGGGAAGATCTTCCCTGCCAACTCGACTCAGATGAAGTGGGAGTCGAACTGGATGAAACGGTGGTTTTACCACCGCGTGGCGAGAGGCAGCGGTCTCGACTGCTCGGGCCGGCCAGCGGCGTTCAACCCCACGCCCAGCGCACCGCTCAATAACGAGGACAAGTGGAGGGCGCGGAGGCTCGTGGGGATCGCCTCCCGTTTCAACATGCGCGATCTCACCCAGGAGTTCGTCATGTACGGCGTGGCGCCACTTGATGACGGATGGCACGCCACATCTGAAGGCCTTCGGCGCGACAATGTCCACCCGTCCGTTTCTTTGCAACCGAGACCCGCCGACCCTCATAAGCGTTGTGGGTGCCCTATTTTTCCGCTTCTTCCTATTGGACTGCCTTTAAACTTCACCTTTTACTGCCTACAGGGGTTCTCCTGGAGGACGCGGAGCGTGTGGTGGGCGTGTTCTCGGGCCGTATACAGGCAGGGAGCACGACCTTCGCGTAGCTACGACTTCGAAGGCGGGGCTGGGGCGGATAAACCATGTGTGCGAGGCCCTGGGCATTGATGTGCCGGAGCGCGCCCCTCCGGCTCCGAGGTAGCCTCGCTGTCGAGACGACGACACCAAGGGGAAAGGACCGCTGTCTCGTCGGAGGGCTCGATCCTCTACGGCCTCACCCAGTGTGCTGGCTGTCGTCGCTCCCGCCGATGCGGCGGACGCCACTTCCGACTCAGCGAAGTATGCTGATTCGGACATGGAGACAGGCACGGAGGACGAAGGCGAGGGGCGTCAGGGCGGTGCCGGGGACCAAGAGTAGTGTATCATGGACAACTGGGAGGGGGAAGCTTCGTCGCCTGCGGCAGTCGCCGAGGTGGGGCTATCATCCATGGACGATGCTGGGACGGAGTCCTCGCTCGTGGTAGCTACTGAGTTGGAGCTGCCACTCACGGAGGTTGCTAGAGCAGAGCTCCCGCCTACGGTGGTTGCTGAGGCGAAGCTGCCACCTGCGGACAGTGCTGGGGTGGAGCCCCCGCCTGCAGCGGTTATCGAAGCGTGGTCCCCGCCTTATTCCTCCAAGGCGAAGCAGCCACACGTACGATCACCTCCTCGCCCAAAGAGGGGGTTCGCTGTGGCGTCTAGGGTCGGGAGCCTGTGGGACTCCGACTCCGACACTGAGGCCCCTAGGTCCAGCGTCCCCACGGCTCCTTCGAAGGCTGCGACGACTGGGGCCCACGACCTGCTGGTATTAGACTTCAACACCGAGGTCCGCCGGCCTGGAGGGCCGGCTTCACCTGAGGGCGCTAGCGTCCCTGCAGTTTCGTCCAAGGCTGGGGGGACGCCCCGGCGAAGCCCACCGGCTGATGCCGAAGGTAAATTAACTTGGCATAATTTTGTAGTGCGTTCGTAGGGCTTTAACTGCTCCTTCCCCTCGCAGCAGCACGCCTCCCGGAGCACGGACAATCTTCGAGGCACAGGGACATTCGTTTGGGAGGGGCGCCCGACGTTCCCGAAGCTGCCGCCGCGGATGCCGCTCGCCCGAGCTTAGCAGACTTTGTCCCCCGACCGAAGGTGCTGGGAGCATGGCGAGGGGTTGCGGATAATGCGGCCACGAACCTGGATCACCAGGTGTTGCTAACCTACGACTCGGAGCGCCTTGGAGACACACTAAAGGTCTCGGAAATGAGGGTACGTATCTGACCTTTTAGTGACATGTGGTCCTTTAGAAGCTTACTGTCCGCTTTGCCCTACAGACCCTCATCGTTGGTCGGGCGCTGCAGGTGGCTCATGTCCGCGAGCGGGGGGCGCTAGAGGACCGGCTGCGAGCCACCGAGGAGGCTCTTCGCGCCGCTGAGGAAGCGCACTCCTCCAAGGACGACCGCATCCACCGCTTAGAGGCAGAGCGTGCGGAGGTGATCTCATGCACCGAAGTGCTCGTGGCGGCGGCGCGGTTGTCGGCCACCGAGGCACAAGACAAGTGGCCACGGAGGAGCGAGACGGCCTGCTCCAGCAAATCGCTGCGCTGAAGAAGGAGAAAGGCCAGCTCACTGCGTCCCTTGGGGAGCGGGATCGAACTCTGGGAGATGCCTCGATGGCCGCGTGGGATGCCATGCTGGCTTTAGAAAACGCCCTTGAGGACCTTGTCGCCGAAGTGTCACCTTGCTCCTTCGGGCCCGAAGAGCTGTCACGTGTACTTCGCTGGATCGGGGATGCGGCCGGCCTTGCTCGCAACGCCGCGACGACCTTTGGCAACCACTGTTCGTACATCACCTCATGCTTGGCGTGCATGCTTCTCCGGCTCCGGGGCTGCCGGCATGTCGACGGGCTGGCGGATCCCTAGCTGAAGATGCCGGCCGGGGCCATGGTGATGTCCGGTGCCATACGTGTTGTTCGCCCCGCTGTTCGGGTTTTCCACGAGTGGATTTGGGAGTACATCGGGGAGGCCGCGGCAAAGGTAGAGCTACGGTGAAGCATGTACGGCGAGGGGAGCCTCGGGCGGTGGTTGGATGAGGTCCCACGGCGTGACGAAGGTGGTGCCGACGCCCCAGGACATGGTGCGAACTCCCAGGTGCGACACCAGGGTCCTCGTGTGCTGGCGTGTGTTGTAATATATGCGCCTATATTTCTTGTGAATGAAAGTGGAAGTTGCCCCCATGTTCTGACCAACGTATCCCTATGCTCCGAGCAGTTGCCTAGCCGAGACCGGTTGCTAATTTCTGATGTCATAACTCGGCGCCGTCTTCGGTGCTGGCGGCGGGCTGAGGACTCGCTGGACTTTTGGGCAAGTCGAATCCCAACGGGAGAGGCTTCAGCGCGGACGGTCGCCAAGGTGGAGCCAGACGAGTAGCGTTCTTCGGTGCCTAAGGTCGCTTATGCGTTGGACCTTCGGGGGTGTTGATCGGCAGACGCCTTTGTAAACATTCGTATATGAACGTAACAAAGACTAGCCGAAAAACCTGTGTCTATTGCTTTTTCATGGCCGCGCTGTTTCCTGGTTCCCTTGTAACGTCTGGCTCCTCACTTCCGCATTTAGTAGCCGAGGCGAGTGCTTCGGGCGCTCTGCTCTCCCGCCAAGGGCTAGTCAGGTAGACCTGCCGGCGCTCCGCCTTCTACCCGTCGAAGCGGTGGCAGCGGAGTTGGCGCCTAGTTGATGTGGACGTGCGAGTGCTCCATCCCCTTCCCTTCGAAGCGGTGGCAGCGGCGCTGGCGCTTACTCGAAGTAGACGCGCGAGCGCTCCGTCCCGTTCCCTTCGAAGCGGTGGCAGCAGAGCTGGGGCCTAGTCGAAGTAGACGCGCGAGCACTCTATCCCTGACCCTTCAAAGCGATGGCAGCGGGACTAGCGCCTAGTCGAACTGGACGTGCGAGCACTCCGTCCCCTTCCCTTTGAAGCGGTGGCAGCGGAGCTGGTGCCTAGTCAAAGTAGACACGCGAGCGCTCCGTCCCCTATTCTTTGAAGCGGTGGCAGCAGGGCTGGCGCCTAATCAAAGTAGACGCGCGAGCGCTCCGTCCCCTTCCCTTCGAAGCGGTGGCAGCAGCGTTGGCGCCTAGTCGAAGTAGACGCGTGAGCGCTCCGTCCCCTACCCTTTGAAGCGGTGGCAGCGGAGCTGGCGCCTAGTCGAAGTAGATGCATGAGCGCTCTGTCCCCTACCCTTCAAAGCAGTGGTAGCGGGGCTGGCGCCTAGTCGACGTAGACGCGCGAGCGCTCTGTCCCCTACCCTTCGAAACGGTGGCAGTGGAGCTGGCGCTTAGTCGAAGTAGACGCGCGAGCGCTCGGTCCCCTTCCCTTCGAAGCGGTGGCAGCGGAGCTGGCGCCTAGTCGAAGTAGATGCGCGAGCGCTCCATCCCCTACCCTTCGGCGGTGGGGTGAGCCGGCGCTAGTCGGCGAGACGCGCGAGCGCTCGGTCCCCTTCCCTTCGAAATGGTGGCAGCGGAGCTGGCGCTTAGTCGAAGTAGATGCGCGAGCGCTCCATCCCCTACCCTTCAAAGTGTGGGCAGCGGAGCAGGCGCTTAGTAGAAGTAGGCACCCTACAGAGGCTGACCTGCGCGCTGGGGCAACGTCCACGCGTCTTGTTTGTGCTCTACAGGGTGCGTGCGGGGATAAGTCTCTGCTATGCCCTGTCTACATCCCGTAGGATGCGTGCAGGGGCTATGCACCCTATACACACTCCGCGGTGTGCGGGGGCAAGCCTCTGCTGCGCCAAATACATACCTTGCAGAATGTGCGTGGAGGCAAGCCTCCGCTTTGTTTTGTTTGTACTTGCGTGGGACAATCAACCACGTCTTATTTATACTCCGGAGAGTACACGCAGGGACAGTACCCACGTGTGCGTGGGAACATCCACGTCTTGTTTACACTCAGTAGAGTGCGCATGGACAACATCCGCGTCTTATTTATACTTCGTAGAGTGCGTGCGGAGGTGGACCTCGACGCTACGTCTTATTTATACTCTGTAGAGTGCGTGCAGGCGGACCTCGATGCTACGTCTTATTTATACTCCGTAGAGTGCGTGCGGAGGCGGACCTCGACACTACGTCTTATTTATACTCCATAGAGTGCGTGCGGAGGCATCCCCCACACGTCTTTGTTTACACTCACACGGAGAGCGAACTTGTCGCCTTTCACCTCTGGAGTGCGCGCGCGAACATGTGTCTTTGTTTATACTCACACAGAGAGCGAACTTGTCGCTTTTCAACTCCGGAGTGCGCTCGTGAACGCGTGTCTTTGTTTATACTCACACAGAGAGCGAACTTGTCGCCTTTCAACTCCAAAGTGCACGCGCGAATGCGTGTCTTTGTTTATACGCACACAGAGAGCGAGCTTGTCGCCTTTCAACTCCGGAGTGCGCGCGCGAACGCGTGTCTTTGTTTATACTCACACAGAGAGTGAGCTTGTCGCCTTTCAACTCCGGAGTGCGCGCGCAAACGCGTGTCTTTGTTTATACTCACACAGAGAGCGACCTTGTCGCCTTTCAACTCCGGAGTGCGTGCGCCAACGCGTGTCTTTGTTTATACTCACACAGAGAGCGAGCTTGTCGCCTTTCAACTTCGGAGTGCGTGTGCGAAGGCTTGTCTTTGTTTATACTCACACAGAGAGCGAGCTTGTCGCCTTTCAACTCCGGAGTGCGCGTGCGAACGTGTGTCTTTGTTTATACTCACACAGAGAGCGAGCTTGTCGCCTTTCAACTCCAGAGCGCGCGCGCGAATGCGTGTCTTTGTTTATACTCACACAGAGAGCGAGCTTGTCGCCTTTCAACTATGGAGTGTGCGCACAAACGCTTGTCTTTGTTTATACTCGCACAGAGAGCGAGCTTGTCGCCTTTCAACTCTGGAGTGTGTGCACAAATGCTTGTCTTTGTTTATACTCGCACAGAGAGCGAGCTTGTTGCCTTTCAACTCTGGAGTGTGCGCACAAATGCTTGTCTTTGTTTATACTCACACAGAGAGCGAGCTTGTCGCCTTTCAACTCCGGAGTGTGCGCGCGAACGCGTGTCTTTGTTTATACTCACACAGAGTGCACGCGGAGACAGGTCTCCACGCGTCCCATGGGAAATAAGGTTGGCCTCGCAAACGGTGAACTTTATTGAATTCTCGTTTACGCGGGTGAGCGATTACAAAAGATGGAGTACAAAAGGCAGGGTACTGACCATGAATCGCTCAAGGGTGGGGGCAACGGCGACTGCTGCTGCAGGGGCGCCGGGGTGAGGTATTTGGGGAGCCTCTGGTGCTGGAGCGGGGTGTTTCTTGGAGCCGCCGAGGACCCTTGTGTTGCCACGCCCACCTTAGGGGTTCCGGTGAACCTCGCGACGCAGGCCTCAGGTGCCGAGCTCTATGCGCCGGGCTACCTCCTGGTCACCGTGAGAGGTGATGATACTCCGTGGGCCTGGGAGCTTCATGCACAGAAAGCCATGATGCGGGACTGCCCCAAAGGAATTGAGGGTCGGCTGCCCCAATATGGCGTTGTAAGGGTACGGGATATCAACGATGTCGAAGGTGACATCCTCGCTCCTCACGTTGTCGCCCCGGCCGAGGGAGACCTGCAGGCATGTCTGGCCCAACGCCCTCAGCAGCTGACCTCCAAAGCCCTACAGCGGGATTCCCGAGGGGCCTAGGCGACTCTGAGGGATTCCCATATGGTCGAAGGCCGTTGCGAACAGGATGTTCGCAGAGCTTCCCCCATCAACCAGAACGCGCCTAATGTCAAATCCCACGATGGCAACCTAGATAACCAGGGGATCATGGTGGGGAGACTCCACGCCCTCGGCATCTGCGGATGTGAAGGTAATCTCGTGCTGCGCCCAGTCCGGTGGCGTCTGCGCCGGGTATGCTACCACGTGGTGCAGCCTCCGCGCATAGGCCTTTTGCTGCCGCGCCGAGGCGAACTCTAGCGATGAGCCCCCGGAGATGACGTTTATAACACGGCGTGGGGCTCCCTCCGGGGCTTGGATCTGCAAGAGGCCTTCTTGGGGTTGCCGCACGTGGGCTTGAATCCGCAAGGGGCCCTCCTGGGGTTGTAGCTCGCGATCTTCGATCCGCATGAGGTTCTCCGGGGGTTACTGGATGTGGGCCACGATAGGCGGCCACACCTCGAGGTTTCTATCCATGGCGACGCTCTGTCGAAGTGCCGCGATGGTGGTGCACGCGCGCGTGTCGTGGCTGCCTCGCCATGTACCTTGCACCACTGTCCGTGGTGTTGGTCGCCATACTCCGCACGTGCCCTGTCATCGCGGCCCTGGCCGCGCCCCCGCCCTCAGCCGCCGCGGCTCGGTGGGGGCGTTGCCTTCGAAGCCGCCCTCGATGTCAAAGACGTAGCAGGCTCTTCGAGACTTTTGTTGGCCGCATTTGCCTTATCGCTCGACGAGTCCTTGTGTTGGGCATCCTCGCGCTCGGAGGCGCCCCTGGGTGGCTCCTGTTTCCGTTTACCCTTCGAGGGGCCCTCCTTCGGTGAGTCTCCATCCTTCGTCGTAACCTCCGCCTAGTTGGTGTCAAAGTCCTCGCCTTGGCGCTGCCACGCGTCCTCCTCCGCCCTGGCGTACTCTTCCATCTTGTCGAAGAGCTTTGCCATCGTTTTGATCGGCTTCCGAGCGTTGTACTCGGCCATCGGCCCCGGGCGGAGGCCCTGTATCACCGTGTTGATGACAGTCGTCTCGTTGACGTCCTTAACCTGGCAGCGGACCTTCGAGAAGCACTTGAAGAATTCCCGGAGCCTCTCCGAAGGCTTTTGCTTAACAGCGAAGAGCTGGTCCGCGTCGACGCGCTCGATGTAATTCCCCTGAAAGTTATTGTACAGACGGTCGCGGACCTGCTCCCACGCGTAGATGGAGTTCGGCTAAATGGTAAAAAAATCAACAGAGCGCTACACCCTAAAGCGGCCTCGACAGCTGTCTCGTAGACGCACACGAACTCCTGAGGGTCCGTGTCGCCCTTGTACGGCTCGATGGCGGTGGGGAACTTGAAGTCTTCCGGCCATGCCGCTTGCTGTAGGCCCGCGGAAAGGGGGGACTCCGGGTCCACGCATCGCAGCGGGGCGCAGCTGGACGTGGGGGCATCGCGGCTATCCGCTCGTTCTGGCGTGGGCCCTGGCGCGATTGCTGGCGGGGTCTGTTGACTCCAAGTCTCTTGCATATCCCGCACAGCTCCGCGGAGGTCCGTTAGCTCCTGCTGGAGTGTGCCGATGGCCGCCAGCAAGGCGCTCTCCACTGTTGGCGTAGTCGGGGCAATCGGCGTACCTAGCCGCGTTGTAAAATTAAGATGATGATTTCTTTCCAGTTTCCAATGTAAAATTTTGACGCCATCCAATCTAAATTATATATGCATGTACATCTCTGCAACTAACAATCTCGTTCCAACAAAAAGAATATGAAACCATTAAACACAAGAAGCATAGATACTTCTATCTAGGAAATAATACAATATCATTAGGAAATGGAGCTGACCAGTAGAAATCTTCCTGACGATCATGAGAGTGAATCTCGAAATCACTAGCTACCTCTGTTAATCCAGGCTCCCCGGACAATGCAAAAACCAAAATCCCCTTATTTGATGCACTAAACCAGAAATCTTCTGGCTGAAAATACGATAGTAGGGTTAGTTTCCAGAGGAGATCACAAAGGAATAACACAAACAAGCACAAGAGTCAAAGATCTACAGTAGTAGAGAGCTTCCATAGGCCATATGTTATGCCATGCATACGGTAAGGGCCCTTAGGCCTAATTGAGGTGTCCCTGGACCAAGTGGCGCGATGGAGCCGTGGACCGGTAGCAACATCACAAGGGCAGGAGACTAGGAGAGAAGGGAAAGACTAAGAACATTTCTTATTTATTGCTTAATATATTAAAAGAGATATGATAATGGCATGCTTATATAAACCGAGCATCTAATAATCTAATATTATCTTTCCAGCTAACAAAGATAATTTCCCTAGCTATTGTGGCTGCTGCCCTCTTATCACATGGCCCCTAATGGGCTGCACGAGACATCATGTTAGACCATATGGTTAGGTTTAGGATATTTTGGTGATGAATAATTGATAATGGTTAATTTGTTATCATGAATAATTGGTGATTTTGTTTAGTGTTGTTATGCGAGTTGTGTTTTTGCGGACTGATATTGGTCAAGTTGGGACGAACTTGTGCCGAAAAAATATTCTTTGGTCTTTGTATGTGCAGGTTGAGCATGGAGGCGATCATGGTCGGTGACGAGGTGGACCGGGACTAGGATGGGGAGATCCAAGGTTCAAATGGTCAAGGAGGTCACGACATGGTCGGGCTCATGTTGGGGCGCATGAGGATCAAAGATGGATGATACGTGTTAGAGCTACGGATGTGCAGTCTGGAGGCTACGGCACATGGTGGATGATGCGTGGAGAAGCTACGGAAGGTGCGGTCCTGGAGGCTTCGACACGTGATGCGTTAGAAAAGTCGGGAGTGTGAAAAACCCGTGTTAGGAAGGGTTTCGGGTGCCTTGAAAAGTAGTGGGCCGAAAGTCTGATTGAGGTAAAAACGTCTAGATCTAGTTGAATGAGTTGTATTAGGGTTTCGAGTAGAGAATTATGTTAAAAGGGGGTGTGGCTGGTTATTTACGGTGAGCCGTGGCCGTGATTTTTTGGGAAAAAGGTGAACACGTGAAAGCTAATAGATGGGACGGCTGTTGTATTGCGGCCGGCGGAAGGTGATTAAGAGTCCAATTAGTTTTCTGCATTACGGGTGGCAGCATGAGACTTTGCAGGTAGTGCTCTGGTCAAAACCTGAGGTATTGATCAATGCATGGTGACGCCGGCGGTTTCTACAAGTGCATGTGTGCTCCTGGTTGATGCGTCTGACCATGAGACATACTTGTATTGGTTTTGGTGATTCCATACATTAGTCTTTTGTTGGTTTTTTTTGTATTGATATTTTGTGATCTGTGACTGCTATGGATGCATATGCTTAACGTCCATGTCTTTTGCCTTGGCTAATCTAGTCCCCATTAGTTGGTTTTGGAGTGTGATGTCTTGCTGATCTGAGATTGGGTGGTGGATCTTTGACCAGATGTAATACCACTAAATTCAAAATAGAGAATTTGGGAAAGAAAGGGGCGGTTTTTGCCGTCAGACCCATCGGCTTTTAAAATGCCGAATAAGCAACGCTCGCAGAGGTTCCCATACCACCCAGGAACGGTCGGCACTGTCTAGAAAGCCGCATACAAGTAGCGCTCTCAGAGGTTCCCAGATCGTCCAGGGCCGGTCGGCACCGTCTCACATTGTGGGTTTTCATCATTTGGCAGAAAATTCCTTTTTACCTGTAACTGAATTACCTGCAGCCGCAGAAGGGCACCAAATAGTATAGGGCTACCATTGACCAAAAAGCCCTTAAGGCCATAGCCAGCCAAGGCTAAAAGGGAGGGGTAGAAGCGGCATTTCACAGTGAGTGTAATAGCCATGCTTCTTAAGTAGACAAGACATCACACAGCCCCTTTACCTGCTCCACTTTTCTGCCACAGCCGCAAGAACCAAGCCAAGCAACATCATTTCTTCCTCCAGCCGAGAGAAAGAGAGAAGGCAGAGGGAGAGGGAAGGCAAGAGGGAGAAGGGCAACGTGGAGAGGAGGTCCCAAGGAGCTCTGGAGGCCGAGAGTGACAGCTCCATCGCCGATGACGGGGAACGTTGACGGCCGCTGAACCCACGCCAAGTCAACCCGTGAGTGCGACCCCCTTCCCTCCACAGCCCCATAGCGCACAATAACACACAAAATAAGAAGTAGGCCACACTGAGCACGGGATTAGAGGGGCAAACCGTCTTGGTGGCAGTAGAGGGCGGCCGGCCGGCTGCAAGTCGTGGCCGGCAAGCTCAACCTGTAGGGAGCAGCCGAAGGCCGAGCCACTCGCCGGTGCTGCGTCGACGGTGGACGTCATCGAGCCCCGGTTGCGCGCACCCGAGAAGATGGCGGGCCGCTCCGGGAAGGCCGGATCTGGCCCTAGCCGGCCAGATCCGGAGAAGTCGGCGTCGGTACGGGGCGAGGCCGGTTGGATCCTGGGAGAGAGAGGGGTAGTGAGAGGGGAAGAGGAACGACGGGGGGGACCGAGCGGAGGCCGGTCGGCGTGAGCTAGGGCCCGGCGGGCTCGAGCTCGCCGCCGGGGTGCGCTGAGCGCAAGGAAGAGAGAGAGAGGGGTGGGAGAGGAGGAGGCAGGGGGCGGCGGGAGGGCCGCCGGTGACGCCGGGTCGGCCATGCGTCGCCGCGTCGCCCTGGGCGGAGAAGGAGGAGGAGGAGGCCATTTCAGCCGAGTGGAAATGAGGAGAGAGGGGGAAGCAAAGAGGGGGCGGCTGGGTAAGAAAAAAAGGAGGAAGGGAGCCGGCCGGGTAAAAAGGGAAGGAAAAGAAGGGGAAAGAGAAAGGGGAAAGAGAGAAAGGAAAAGAAGAGAAGAGAAAAGAAAAGAGGAGAAAAAAAGAAAATTAGGGGATTTTGGTGCCGCACGGCAGACCCCTGAAAACCCGCGCGTTTTTACTCCGAACCAGTTTATGCATATAGTATCGTCGTCTCCCATTTAATTTCTGGTTCGTTGAGATGCGTTAAATCGGATTAATCTCTTGTGCAAGTAGAGGTCCTGAGTCGACGTCGTCCTCACGTCACTTCGCTCTGCTTGATTAACAAGCAAGTGCATGGTAGAACGGTAGATCGCAGAGATTACGATTATGCAATATTTACAAGGTGATAATGTTTATGTGGACTTTCAATGATTTCATGACATGATGCTTATGTATGGATGACAATGATAATGACAATGGCATTTGCATATGCATTATGTGCACTCAAGAGTGAGGGCGGTGAGAAAGTTCCTAGCTGAGTAAAGCTAGCGGACTAATCCGGAGTGCTCTTGAGTAAGACCTACTTCGGTAGGCCTCCACAGGAGTGGAGAGACCTCCGTATCGATATGGGCGGGCCCAGATGAAGCGTGAACATCGACGAGTGTTCACTCAGCAATACCGGTATTTGCAATATGATGAGCAAATGTGCATGTAGAGCAGGGATGCATTGCATTGCATTGCATTGCATTGATGATTTGGCAATGTGCAACACGGAAAGGCATGCGAAGTATGTATGATCAATGGGGAACCTTGAGAATGATGATATGAGCATGGCTATGCATGCAGAGTAAGTTCATTGGACTAAGTTGTTTCATGTTGTGTTAGTATTTATCGTCCTATTATGCTCTTGCTGAGTCTTTAGACTCACCCTTGCTTTGTTGTTTTATTTCTAGGTGATCGTTGAAGACGCCATGCCTGGGGCGGGAGTAGCACATGAATAATCTTCATACACTAACCGCACTCCATGTACCACCTTTTGTCAGTTATTTTAGTCTCTACTAGACTTCTAGAGTAGGCGCTAAAGAAAAACTATGATGTATCTGTTTTCCGCTACCTAATTATATTCGTGTTGAATTTCTAGCAATTGAAAGTAAGGTAAGTGTTGCAATGGCGGTAGCATTCCGGGCCCAGAGGATGGGCGGGCTGTTACACCAGAGGCCGAACCAAAAGAAAAAAAAGACGGCAGGGTGTTCTGGCCTAGTAGATCAAGAAAAAGTTAGGGAGTGCTAATTAGGTGGGTTAGTGTATTATTCGGGGCTGTATGCATGGATTGAGTTTCTGCCGAGAATACGCATGTAAGTTGGTTGTTCTCGAGTGAAAACAAAAAGGATGACTATTGTTTGCATCTCGGGTGTGCATCTACATATATACATATTGTATTTGCGCCATCTTTTGTATTTGTTTCGTTTTTGCTCCTGCTAGGCACTACAATCATTCACCCCCCCCCCTCTCTAATTGTCATCGACGATCCTACAAGTGTGCATTGTGTTCTATTTTAGATTAACAATTAGAGGAAATTCTAGAAGAGCAGCTTATACTTCTCTCCAACAGGGTGACCAAGGCAATTAACAACATCAGATCAAGACGGAGAGGAGCTCCAATCAAATGCTATGAATGTGGTGAGCTAAACCATATTAAGATTAATTGTCCCAAACTGAGGAGCAAGACGGTTAAGGATGACAAGTCTCCAACTCGTCGCTCTCAAATCAAGATTGATCCAAACAAGAAGCGCAATTATCGCAGGGCAGTCAACAAGATAATTTCAGCACTTGATGAGATTGTTTTGAGTGATGATGATTCTGAAAGCGACGATGAGAGCAATGGTAAGAAGGCAAAAGAGGTGGACTTCACAGGGATGTGTTTTATGGCCAACAGTGAGGAGCTCAATGATGATCTTTACAGTGGTCCTGATGAGGTAAAACCTTCTTACACTGATTTATCTCGTGTTGTTCTTAGATTGACAGATGTGGTTAAGAAGTATAAGAAGAAAATTAAAAATCATGATTTCATTGTTGAGGACTTAAATTCTGAAATCAATAGACTTAGAGTTTCTATTCCTGATGATGAATCTTATGAGTTTTGTCAAATTTTACATACTGAGTTGGAATCTGCTAGAACAATTAATGCATCTAACTTGTTTCAACTTAGTGATGTAACTACTAAACTTGATGAGTTGAGATTGGCACATGACTCTTGTGGTGAAAAGTTAAAACTTGCACATGATGAAATTGAAAAGCTAAAGTATAGCTTTCCTACATGTTTAGAGTCAAGTATTTAAATGCTTAATTTAAAACTTTCTTTAAATGTGAATTGCTAGAAGCTAGACTTAATTAATCACAAGAAACAATTCAACGGATGCTTTATCATGAAATATCTTCTTGTTCAAATTGTCCTAAGCTTAACACTGAAATAGAAGATTTGACTAGACAACTTAATAATTTTACTGAAAAAGAAAGATTAGCTCAGTCTAGTGCTTCTAAAAATCTTGTGAATAAACATATTAAATGCACAATTTGTCCCATTCTAGTTAAAGAGAATGAGTACCTGAGAGACACTTTAGAGAGATTTTCTTTTGGAAATAAAATTTTGAATATGATTCTAGACAAGTCAAAAACAAGTATGAAAAATTGTGGTCTAGGATTTAATTTTGTTAAGCATGCCAAGAATAATCTTCCTAAGGTTATTAAGCCTCTTGAACCAGGAAAAATTAAAGTGAAACTAGAACCAAAACAAACTGTGTTTAAATCTGCTGGCTTTGTGCAAAAATCTTTCAATCATATTATAGGTGCTTGCTCATCTTCTCAAAAGAATTCTGGTAATGTTAAATTTCAATGCACCTATTGTGAAAGAGATGGACACTTACATAAATTTTGCTTTAGGCGAGCTAAAAAAGAGAAGAAGGAAAGATTGAATGCTTTTAGACAAAAACATGCAACCTTTTTTGTTCCTAGAACAAATACGAAAGCTATGTTTTTAGAGAACTTTTATGATAGTTTTAAATCTTCTTCACATCCTAGATTGGGATTTAATTCACATAATTCACGTTCTTTTCGGCATTCTGATCACCCATATGCACGTGATTTTGGTTCTAGTTTTGTTGCTCTTATTCGTCGTGTGTCTCAGTACTAGGTTCCTAGATCTTATTTCACTAACCCAGTACTATGAGATCGATGTTTCTGTGATGTAAGAACAGCTGACAAGGATGAAGAACATGAGCTAGAATGGATTCCAGTCTTATATATCATTGCTTGATTGGAACACTTGATAGTTGTTCGCTCACTTTGATGACTTCGAAGAGATTTTACTCTTTGAGAGACCATGTGGAAAAGGTGATGTAGTCTTTTACCTTGTTGAGTCTAATTTTCAAATGGCTAATATTCTCACTAAGTCGCTTGATATTTCTCGTTTTGCTCATATGCGAAGTGAGTTGGGTGTGTTACATCTTATGACATTATTCCGAGGGGGAGCTTGTTGTTTAAAAATTTAGGAAACTTTGTTTATTATACTTGTCAAATAAATCAATAAGTCCAAGCCATTAAAATTATTTGAGTTGCAGAGCTCTCTTTATCATATTTACTTATATATTGTGTAGCTTTGTTCATGACTGGTTATAATTAATTTGCTATACTTGAACTAAAGTATGACATGGCGGAATACTTTGACTAGATTAATTATAAATAGTACTTTACGATGTTAATCGAAAAGGATTAGCTTGATTGTGAGTCTTATTTTAAATATTGATTGTGAGGCTCGCATGTTTCATATTGCAATCTTTTTATGATCACTCAATTTGGCATGTTATAAAAGAAAATTGAAAAGATATATGCTTCAAGCATGCCATGGTACACAAAAATAAAAGGCACAAAAAGTGCACAAATAAAAAGAAGTATGCTTCAAGTATGCCACCATCTAAACAAGTATGCTACAAGCATTTTATTATAAAAAGAAGTATGCTACAAGCATACCACATGCCTATGAATTGAGTGGAGCAATAGGTTGTTATATGAGATTGCTAGGTCATCCGGATTTAAAATTTGCTTCACTTTTAGGCTTTGACTTTTTGTTGTGATATCTTATTGTGTTCTTTATAATTGATTTAGTCATTGTTGAGATGCATGTTATTAATATCAATTGCTTAATCAAGATTGGCTTTGACATTGCTATATGATATATGACTTTATATGATCTAGATAGCTCACCTAAAAAATATGGCTTGGTTGCTTTATTAAATCAATGCACAGTGACTTGGATAATCTACAAAGCTATTTGATTTTTACTCTCATTGCTCCTTCTTAGAATTATTCCTTCTTTGAATTTTCTTGATGATTACATTGCCAAAGGGGGAGAGATTTGATGTGATTTATGAGAAATTAAAGGGAATAGAGAGATATTGGAGAAATTTAAAGAGAATAAAGAGATATTGGAGAAATTTGCTAACTTTGCCTCTCTTTTGTTGAGGGGAGAGTTTTTTAAGAGATTTGATTTTATGGCTTAAAATGCTTTTTTTTTTGCTTCAGTTCTTCATTTATGTTTATTTGAAGCTAATTCATCATACAATCTTGTGGTGTTGTCAATGTATTCATCAAGGGGGAGATTGTTAGATCATGTGGTTAGATATAGGATATTTTGGTGATGAATAATAGACAATGGTTAATTTGTTATGATGAATAATTGGTGATTTTGTTTAGCGTTGTTATGCAAGTTGTGTTGTGTGTGTGCGGACTAATGTTGGTCAAGTTGGGACGAATTTGTGCCGAAAAAATATTCTTTGGTCTTTGCATTTGCAGGTTGAGCATGGAGGCGATCATGGTCGGTGACGAAGTGGACCGGAACTAGGATGAGGAGATCCGAGGTTCGGACAGTCAAGGAGGTCACGACATGGTCGGGCTCATGCTTGGAGCGCATGAAGATCAGAGATGGATGATACGTGTTGAAGTTACGGAGGTGCGGTCCGGAGGTTACGACACATGGTGGATGATGCGTGGAGAAGCTACGGGAGGTGCGGTCCTGGAGGTTTCGACACGTGATGCGTTAGAAAAGTCGAGAGTGTGAAAAACCCGTATTAAGAAGAGTTTCGAGTCCCTTGAAAAGTAGTGGGCCGAAAGTTTGATTGAGATAAAAAAAAGCCTAGGTCCAGTTGAATGAGTTATATTAGGGTTTCGAGTAGAGAATTATGTTAAAAGAGGGTGCGGCTGGTTATTTACGGTGAGCCGTGGCCGTGACTTCTTGGGAAAAAGGTGAACAAGTGAAAGCTAATACATGGGGCGGCTGTTGTATTGCGGCCGGCGGAAGGTGATTAGTCCAATTAGTTTTCTGCATTAGGGGTGGCGGCATGAGACTTTGCAGGTAATGCTCTGGTCAAAACCTGAGTTATTGATCAATGCATGGTGACGCCGGCGGTTTCTACAAGTGCATGTGTGCTCCTGGTATGATGCGTCTGACCGTGAGACATACTTGTATTGGTTTTGGTGATTCCATACATTAGTCTTTTGTTGGTTTTTTTTGTGTTGATATTTTGTGATCTGTGACTGCTATGGATGTATATGCTTAACGTCCATGTCTTTTGCCTTGGCTAATCTAGTCTCCATTAGTTGGTTTTGGAGTGTGCTGTCTTGCTGATCTGAGATTGGGTGGTGGATCTTTGACCAGAGGCCGAACCAAAAGAAAAAAAGACGGCATGCTGGCCGTGAGATTGAAAGGATAAAAAGTGTGTTCTGGCCTAGTAGATCAAGAAAAAGTTAGGGAGTGCTAATTAGGTGGGTTAGTGTAATATTCGGGGCTGTATGCATGGATTGAGTTTCTGCCGAGAATACGCATGTAAGTCGGTTCTTCTCGGGTGAAAACAAAAAGGACGACTGCTATTTGCATCTCGGGTGTGCATCTACATATATACATATTGTATTTTCTCCATCTTTTGTATTTGTTTCGTTTTTACTTCTGTTAGGTACTACAATCATTCACCCCTCTCTGATTGCCATCGACGATCTTACACGTCATATCATAGGTGGCAGCAAAATAATAGAGCTTGAAATTTTTTTCATGTCTTCGGTACTTTATTTTAGGGATAACAGAAAGGAGAACCCTACTAAACTATATTAAAGAAAACCTGAAACAAAGAAAAAGAAAATAAAGAGAAAACAAAGTAGGCCGTTCAAACAGCAACATTCACAAATTCCAAACGGAATCTTTCTTTCTAGCATTGCTATTGTATTTAGTTTCCATGAAGCAAAACCCAGAGAAACGCACAATCTTTCAGCATGCATCCATTTTTCCGGACAGATCTAAAAGTGGAAGTTAGCATATCTCGTGAAAGAAACACAATTCACATTTCGTGTAATATTCACTGGATTTTAAAAGTATGTCCGTTTGTCATCCGGAGAGATGTCTAGGGGGGAAACATGGACAATCATGATTTGTAAATCCTGAAACTCTGGCGACACAATTTCTGGTAGAAGTTGGACAGTAGCCTCAAGATAGATATGCTAACTTGGTAATCCTAAGTGTTTGGCCTGGGTTCAAAGCTCGGGTCAAACAGGGGTAAAAAGCTTTTTTCGGCAAAGAAAAAAGGCCTGAAGAAAGCTCCTGCATAGTTAAGATTCCATGTTCTCTGAATTTCTGGTAGCAGTTGGACAATAGCCTCAAGATAGATATGCTTACTTGCTAACTTCAAAGTTCAAAGTTCGATTTCAAAGAAGCTATCATATTTAGCGAATGAGAAGAGGAGGATAATCGATTGGCAATATACAACATAGCCATGAGTCAGACTAGAACATAATCTGCCACTTCAAAGTTCGTCCTTTTCTATGCCTTTTGTAAGTACTTATCTGCTTAAGGGCAGACTGCCACCAAAACAATCCCTTTCTACTAATCGCAGTACAGAATTGGAAATTTGGAATAATAATGCTGCCATAAAAACTGCAGAATAGATTTATAACTCGATGCAAGAGAGAAACTCAAAATATAGCAAGAGTTATTTTACTAAATTATGATACCATGAGATGGAAATTTCAGTTTTAATCAAAATGGAGGAATGTACCATTATGATTAGACACATTAATTGATGGCCTAATCCAATAGGGGAATCTATGAAGGCGAAATCCCCTAAGCATGCACCTGTAAAGTGTAATTACATGCTTAATTACTAAAGTACACGATACATGCAGATCATACTTAAACTATGGTGGAAACACCACGTTTTCTCCAAGTCAACAAGGTCTTCCCATTTTCGCATTCTTCTGCGAAACAAGGCAACAAGCATTCGGTAGAACCGCACTACACCACCACATTAATTAGCTTACTAGCTTTCCTTCTCGTGCTACTCCCATGCTGGCAGTAGTAATCCAAGCTCCCCAAGCATGGCCACTCCCAGCCCCACCGTCACTCTAGTACTACTGCTGGTGGCGTCTGTTGCTATTGCCGTCGCTCCTTCGCCGAGCACTGGCAATGGTACGATATCGACGCCGCCGCTGCTCGCTTTCAAAGCCCAGCTCTCCGACCCCTCGGCGTTCTTCTCGCTAATCGGACGACGACCGCCTCCTTCGCCCACTCTTGGGTGGCGTCTCGTGCGATCGCCGCCGCCGCGAGTCACAGCTCTCGTGCTGCACGACGTGCCACTCCGAGGGAACATCTCCCCTCATCTTGGTAACCTCTCCTTCCTCACTGTCCTAAACCTTAGCAGCACAGAGCTCACGGGCTCCATCCCACTGGATCTTGGAAGGTTGCGTCGTCTGAGATCTCTTGATCTTGGCAACAACAGCTTGTCTGACCTCATTCCTTCTACAATAGGAAACTTGACAAGGCTTGAGTACATTGATATGTCGCACAACCACCTCTCAGGGCAAGTCCCTCGCGACCTGAGAAATTTGTACAGTCTTAGACACCTAAGTCTGCTAGCGAACTACTTAACCGGGCCGGTATCAAATGATTTGTTCAACAGCACTTCTCTGCTAAGATATCTGGACTTTGGGAACAACAGTTTGTCAGGAGCAATTCCACATGCCATTGGCTCCTTGCCCATGCTCGAAACCCTGTGCTTGCAAGTAAACCACTTCTCTGGTCCGGTACCTCGAACCATTTTCAACTTGTCCAGGCTGCAATCCATGTATCTTGCAGGCAACTATGACCTGAATGGGACTATACCTAGTAGCAACAAAAGCTTCAGCCTACCCATGCTACAAATATTCTCTCTCGGTCTGAACAGTTTCAAGGGTCAAATTCCATTTGGGCTTTCCAATTGTCAATACCTCCAAAAATTGTCCCTGTCAGAGAATTTCTTCGTGGGCACAGTGCCAGCATGGTTGGGCAAACTACCAGACCTCGTTATTATTTATCTAGATATCACTTACCTTGTTGGCCCGATCCCTACTGCGCTTGGCAATCTCACCAAGCTTACCTCACTTGGCCTTCAAGGGTGCAAGCTAACTGGGCAGATTCCTCCGGAGCTTGGACAGCTGAGGCAAATCAATCAATTGTCTCTCGGCTATAATCAATTTACAGGATACTTCCCTACTTTCTTTGCTAACTTATCTCAACTATCCATCCTCAGATTGGACTATAACTTCTTGAATGGGCTAGTACCAACGTCACTCGGTACTGCCGGATCATTTGAGTTTCTTGGCATCGGAAGTAACCGCCTACAAGGGAACCTCAATTTCTTGGACTCCCTTTCAAATTGTAGAAAGCTCAGGGACCTTTACCTTGAAGGTAACTATTTCACTGGGGGTCTTCCAGCAGACTATGTAGGAAACCTCTCTGGTCAGCTGGAAACTTTCACTGCTAGCAGAAACAAGCTAACCGGTGAACTTCCTGCTGCACTATCAAATTTAAGCAGCCTCACAGCGTTAGACATTTCGGAAAACCAATTGAGTAGCACAATTCCAGAATCAATCATGATGATGGACAATCTTGTAATTCTTGGCCTCTATAGTAATACCATGTTTGGTCCCATCCCAAAACAGATCGGTATGCTCAAGAGCATAGAACACCTATACCTTGACAACAATTTCTTCTCTGGTGGCATACCACAGGATATTGGGAACCTCACACAAGTAGTACAACTCTACCTATCTAATAACCAGATATCTTCAACCATACCAGCAAGTCTCTTTCATCTTGATAGCCTGATAGCCCTTAATCTGTCTCAAAACTCCCTGCAAGGTGCATTACCAGTAGATATTGGGCAATTGAAACAAATCGACGCGATAGATCTCTCTAACAACCACTTGCTGGGTAGCCTCCCAGAATCCTTTGGGCAGCTACAAACGATATCCCATTTGAACCTGTCACACAACTCATTTAATGATTCATTTCCAGACTCTTTCGACAAGTTAAAAAGCTTGGAATCACTAGACCTGTCCTATAATGATCTCTCTGGTACCATCCCACAGTACTTGGCCAATTTTAACTATCTCACTAGCTTGAACCTTTCTTTCAACAAACTACATGGTCGGATACCGGAAGGAGGTGTCTTCGCAAACATCACCCAACAATCTTTGGTGGGGAACTCTGGTCTCTGTGGAGGAGTTTCGCGTTTAGGATTTCCACCATGCCAAACCAAGCATCACTCAGATAAAGGGCACATCCTAAAATTCTTGCTCCCTGCTATCATCATGGTAGTTGGAGCTGTAGCTACCTGCCTATACATGATGATCAGGAAGATAGCCAGGAAGAAGGAAGACAGGGTGGTTCCCCCTCATATGGTTGATATGCCCAACCATAGGTTAGTCTCTTACCATGAGATTGTTCGCGCGACGGATAATTTTAACGAGAGTAACCTACTAGGTGCTGGAAGCTTTGGAAAAGTTTTTAAGGGTCAGCTGAGCGATGGTGTGGTAGTTGCAGTAAAAGTTCTAAACATGCAGCTAGAACAAGCTATCAGAACCTTCGATGCCGAGTGCAATGTGATGCGCATGGCTAGACACCGCAACTTGATAAGGATAATTAGCACCTGTTCAAACCTGGACTTCAAAGGTTTGGTACTTCAGTATATGCCCAACGGAAGCTTAGAAGCACACCTACACTCTCAAGGTAGAGGGCAGCTGAGACTGGGATTCCTTCAGAGGTTGGACATTATGTTGGATGTGTCGATGGCAATGGAATATCTACACTATCATCATTGCGAGGTAGTGCTGCACTGTGACATAAAGCCCAGCAACATTCTATTCGACGAAGACATGGTAGCGCATGTCGCAGACTTCGGCATTGCAAAATTGTTATTTGGTAATGACAACTCCGCCGTTTCTGCGAGCATGCCAGGAACAATTGGGTATATGGCACCAGGTATTTCTACTGTACTCTACTTGATCTAGATCAAGCTAGTCCATTTAATTAATTGCCATGACAATTTTTTTTCTTCTGTTTGGAAATGTTTGGCTAGAGTACGGATATGTTGGAAAAGCATCAAGAAAAAGTGACGCTTTCAGCTACGGGATCATGCTTCTTGAAGTATTCACTGGAAAGAAGCCTACAGATCCCATGTTTGTTGGAGAACTAACCCTTAGGATGTGGGTTAATCAAGCATTTCCATCAAATGCTATGGATGTTGTGGATGACCAGCTACTACTGCAAGATTCTTCTAGTTGCATGAATAACTTTCTAGTGCCAATGTTTGAGTTGGGTTTACTGTGCTCAAATGACTTGCCCGACCAAAGAATGACAATGTGTGATGTGGTGGTGAGACTGAAGAAGATCAAAAAGGATTACATGGCTTCTATAGAAAGAATGCACAGTGCCCAGTGATACATTTGCGTGTATGTATGTCAACACAGTTTCGTAGTGTCTTCTTGATTTTGCAAGATCACATACGTAAAATAATCCTATTTTTGGTCTCTGGTTGTCATTTGAGTTGTAGAGTCTTACCTTTAGTCATGAGAGTTCAGGTTAAAGCAGAGTTAGTTTCAGAGTTTATTTTCTGAGCTTTAGTTTGTATCTCTAGTTGAGTCTGTGTCGGATTTAGGCAGTATTGTAATCTATCTCTAAGATATAAAGTCAAGTATAAATAAAGATGAAAACCCAGAAAAGCGTGCACAGTTTTGGCACCGCAAATCCTTCCAAATTCTAATTTTGTTGCTACTATTCATCGTATGGCAATGTCATCAAATCTATGCAGGCTCTAGTGATTGTGGTCGAAGGCGCTGGTGACCGTGGTCAAAGGTGCTGGTGATTGCAGTCGAAGGCTCAAGTAGTTGCAAACCAGTCGAAGCCCTCGAGTACATACCTACCAGTTGAAGTCCCGAGTACATGCAAAATAGTCGAAGGTTATGAGTAATCGTAAACTGGTCGAAGGTTACGAGTACGTACAAAGTGGTTGAAGGGGCTGTCAAAACTCTCATCTTTTGGAGTGGTCGAAACTCTCATCTTGTATTAGAGCCTCGTATCAGAGATTGGGTTGTCTGTAGGATCGGAAATGGCAACAGAGGGGGGTCAATGGTGCCTCTTTTAAAATCGACCCCTCAAAAGTATCCACATGCGAGACTCCTCTCCGATAGCTACGAAAAGCAATGAAGAGGAAAGCTAAAGCTCTCTGGAACGTTAGAAATATAGAGAAGAAAGCGGGACAAGAAACAATAGGGAAGAAACATAAAGCACAACATAAAAGGTAGAGTACAGGAGTTGCAACCTTAGGTGGCCGATCAAATCGCAGGGCTGGGGCCAGTCAAACCGCCGGCTTGAAGCCGGTCTGACCGCCCCCCAACCGGTCTGACCGCCTCACGCAGTCCGGTATGACCGGCATGCTCCCACCGGTCTGACCGGCTAACCCTAGCGGTCAGACCGTGGACCTGTGAGCAGAGCCCGAGTAGAGTCTGAAAATTCGTTTGCACAGTATATACCGAACTGAACTGATTTCAGGGAAATTGCTAGGGTTTTTGCAGACCTTCTTGGACCAAAAGAATTTCACTACACTTTAAACAACAAGGAGCCGCAAGAAACTAAAAATCCCATCAACAAAGCAAGGATTCAAGAATTGAGCACTCAAATCTGAAACTTGAACAGAGAATGTGATATACGTCTAAATTGCTGGTCATTCTTGTATTTGTTGCACATGAGGCTTTGAAATATAACAAGAAATCATCTCACAGCTATACACTTCAAACCACATCACTTCTCATCAAGTAAAACTGAAGAATCAATGTTGCCTTGACAACAAACCCTAGAAAGGGTAGAACAGAGGAAATATGGCAATCAAGTTTTTGGAAGAAATAAGCACTTGAGTTCTTTTGCTCTTGGGAGAAGCTGACCAAATGGTCTTAAGATTAAGTCTCATACTGAGCAAAAAAGATTCAGCCACTCAAGCAATCATTTTGCTCAAACTCAAAAACTAGAAGGAGACAGAAGAACACAGAACCAAGAAATAAATGCAACCAATAACTCTCCTCCTCATATTGAATCCAAACCAAGAATGATTATAGAGGAATGATTACAAGGGGTAAACAACAACAACGTCCCCATACGCAATTTGAGTAAATATCACTACATGCTTCTCTTGAGGAGAGAACACACGTACACAACACAAAGTTCTCTCCTACTCACTTGAGCTCACACTCCAGAAAGCATACCCCTTTCTTGCTTTCTTACTTGGCTGAACTACCCTCTCATGCCTCCATCTCTCCTCTTATGAAGACCAAGGCTCACACCAAAGAAAAAATTCAAGAAGTGGCATACCACCTCCACCCATTCTCCTCATATTCACATGAGGCAATAGGAGGTCAAACCACTCTCAACCAGATTTTGGAGGGAGAACACCTCCTCCACTCATTTGCTTGAGTCAAATTACCAATTTGCCCCTCAAGCACCTTCCCGGAAGCTTCCACCTCCGGTACATTGACCGTCTGGACCTCGACTCCTCCCTGAGTCTAGTCCAGTCCGCTCCGCTGCACACGATCGCACCTGGCATCCTGACCGTCTGAACCTCAACTCCTCCTGAGCCTAGTCCCGATCCTCTCGCCGCTGCCCGTCGTGTCCACCCGACACCGACCGAGACCTCCGACTCCACCTGAGTCTAGTCTTGGTCTGTTCTGTCGCGCACGACCGCAACCGACCTCCAACCATTCTGGACCTCCGACTCCTCCCTGAGTCTAGTCCCGGTTCGCTCGTCGTTGCCTGTCGTGTCCGTCACCGGTAGCTCCCGCTTCGGTTCCTCGTCTCCCAACTCGCAACCACCTCACCAGCCTCGATCATCTTCGACATACTGACAGTCTGGACCTCAACACCTCCTATGCCTAGTCCCGGTCCTCCTCGCCTCACCATGACCTAGCTCCGAAGTCATGCAGTCACACAGACAAGCAAACCGTCACATAGCACCGCACGAAACAGCATATCAATAATAGCATAAATGAAAGGTACTCAACCCTAGAATACCCAAAACAAACTCAAACTCACTAAACCAACTGTCAATTACTCATCACCAACATGGGGATACCTCCACATGGTCTCTCAATCTCCCCATTGATGAGTATATTGACAAACACAGAAAAAGCATAGAATTGAGTTTGTTTGAAAGTCAAACATGGTCCAAAGGAAGAAAATGATGCTAATGACCATGTTGACACAAGGAGCAAAAGAAAGAGCAAGTTTTCCTCAAAGCTCCAAAAGAAAAGCTTTTTCTCCAACTATTCTCCCCCTTTTGGCAATAAAATCATCAAGTGACTTGGAGGAAAATATAGCATGTGTGGCTGAATTTTATTCAATGCTAAGCAATCAGAGCCATGAAGATTATCCAAAATGACCAGTTAGTATTACACCAAGCCATGACTCAAATGAATGCTATCAAGATCATAACAAAATATGCATAATCAAGCCAAGCCACATAAGTAATAATCTGAATATTAGGTGAATTTCTTAACATGTCAAGCCATTCAAGATTAGAGTCTAGCTAAAGGCATCCAAGGATGATGCAAGCCATGTCAATAATCAAAGTGGAACCAAAAAGCTAGTATTGAGCCATTTTAGAGTGCTACAAGTTCAAGAATGAATCATTTGTTCAAGCACTTTAGTCTTTGTGGAATCAAGCAACTTTTAGCACAATTGACATATTTTTCTTTTGAAACGCATCGTCTTTTCCAACCAAAAATTTTAGTCATGTGCTAGATCTGAAGCCTTATGCGACCATTCCAAGCAAGAGGCTTAAGGAGATGATCTTGGTTATCCAATACTCCCCTGAGTTCATGCCTAGTGCAATGGGAAGCAGTCTGATGAGAAAGAATTGGTGAGATCAGTTTTTTTTCGCACATAAAGAGATCTTTTTGCTTTTTAAACAGTTGTACTAACTCATGACTTATCAAGAAACTAGTATAGCTCAATCTAAAGCTCAACTTAGCCTATTTGACATGGCATGAATCATAAGAGGATAACTAAAGACAGACTAATCTCAAGAGCTAACATGACATGTTTTAATTCAAGTTGTACAATGTTAATTAACTTATCATGGCAAAGGCTTGACGACACATGTAAAATCATGATAAATTTAGCAATTTAGCACAAATCATGGCAAGGGTAATGCATTGTAAACATGTCAACTAAGGATAATAATCAAGGCTCCAAGCAGTTATATTACAAAGCAGAAAGCTAAAATGCGAGAAAGTCCAGCTCCCCCTCAACATGTGATGCACTTTTCAGTTCAAGTTGAGTTATGTCAATTTTAAGCTCTAGAAGCTCCCAAATGAACTCCCCTTGAACCAAAGCTAAAAGCTGAGAAGCTGGCAAAGAAAACAGAATAGGCAGTCCTGAAAGCATAGACAAGATATAGAGGATACTATGGCTCAGACTGACTCTCATCTACCCCATATGATAATAGGACTATCAACTGCTCATCTAACACACTAAGGAGCAAACACGTTCCCTGTCTACCCAAGGGTGGCTCGACCCTTGCTAGAACCTATAAGAAGTGAGTGAGCTCAACCTAGTGAGAAGAGAGACAGCTAATAAACAACATCCTAGATCACAAGATGAGAGGAAGAAATCTAAGCAAAGAGATACATTCTAATCTATGCTAGGAGGACTAACCCGAATGCACCCCAAATGCAATGCAACAAAATGAGAATAGGAGCATAATATACATGATAAAGCAATAAAGCACAGAAACTCCCCCTCACTACAGTCCATAAGGACAAACCACCCCAAGCTCTCCCCGTAAGGCTGAAAACCTAGAGCTATCCAAAGGCTTGGTAAAGATATCAGCCAACTGGTGGTCACTCTCCACAAACTGGAGCACTATATCACCCTTCTCCACATGGTCTCTAAGGACGTGATATCTAATATCAATGTGCTTGGTCCGGGAATGCTGCACTGGGTTCTTAGCAATGTTAATAGCAGAATTGTTATCACAAAAGAGTGGAACACTATCTATAACTAACCCGAAGTCCTGCAGGGTTGAAGCCATCCAAAGTACTTGGCTGCAGCAACTGGCTGCGGCAACGTACTCGGCAACACCGGACTGCTTCCTAGACGACTAAGAGACAAGAGAAGTGCCAATGAATTGTTAGGTGCCAAAAGTGTTTTTCCTATCTATCCTACAGCCGGCAAAGTCTGCGTCCGAGTAGGCTCTAAGGGAAAGATAGGAAGAGGAAGAGTACCAGATACCATAGTCAATGGTATCTCGAAGGTACCGAACAATGCGCTTCACTGCCTGGCGGTGAGATACGCGAGGAGAAGCCTGAAACCGAGCACAAAGACACACAGAAAAATGTATGTCCGATCTCGAGGCAGTGAGGTACAAGAGGGAGCCGATCATGCTTCTGTACTCTTTTTGGTCAACAGGCTCGCCATCCTCATCTGGGTCAAGAGAAGCTGTGGATGCCATGGGAGTCGACACTGGCTTACCATCACTCATGTCAAAGCGTCTTAGGAGGTCACGAGTGTACTTGCGTTGATGCAAAAAAGTACCGTCCTGAGTCTGCTTGATCTGGAAGCCAAGAAAGAAGGTCAACTCACCCATCATGCTCATCTCAAACTCGGTGCTCATGACATCCGACACTGTGAAACAAGAGCATGAGAAGAGTTGCCAAAGATGATGTCATCCACATAAATCTGAACAAGCAGAAGGTCAGTGCCATGCCAGCGAATGAACAAGGTCTTATCCACCTTACCCATCTCAAAACCATGACTCAATAGATAGGACTTAAGCCTCTCATACCAAGCTCTAGGGGCCTGTTTAAGTCCATACAATGCTTTGAAAAGCTTATAGACATGGTTAGGGTATTTGGGTTCTCGAAACCAGGAGGTTGTCTAACATAGACTTCTTCCTCAATAAACCCATTGAGGAAGGCACTCTTGACATCTATCTGGTAAAGCTTGAAACCCTTAGAAGCTGCGAAAGCAAGCAGAATTCTAATGGCCTCAAGTTGAGCTACAGGGGCAAAGGTCTCCTCAAAATCTAGACCCTCAACCTGGGAGAAGCCTTGAGCTACCAGTCTAGCCTTGTTTCGAACAACAACCCCATCCTCACTCTGCATGTTTTTGAACACCCACTTAGTCCCAATAACATTGTGACCTCGAGGGGGCTCAACAAGCGACCAGACCTTGTTTCTCTCGAAATTTTCTAATTCCTCATGCATGGCATTGACCCAAGACTCATCAGATAAGGCATGACAAACGTCCTTGGGCTTAAATGAGGCAATGAAGGCAGAATGGAGACATAATTGTCACAAGCCAGACTCTGAGCGTGTGACGCGCTCAAAGAGGTCTCCAATCATCTGCTCAGAAGGATGGTCTTTTTGGATGTTTTGGGGAGGTCCAGGATGAGATGAAGAAGTGGCCTCTACCTCATGAGCTGATGAGGTAGGAACAGAGCCACTAGCTCCAGAGGAAGCAGAAGGCATGGACTGATCTCCTCGAGGTGCAGTGGTAGAAGGCACCTCAAGGGGAGGATGAGGAACTGGATCAGATAGACAACCCTCATCTCCATCGTCCTCATCATCCACAAAGATGGTCTCGGACTGCTCTAAAGAACCTAAGATATCAGGCCTAGTCCCCGGATTGGCCTCATCGAAGGTCACCTCGCAGGTCTCTGCCATTTTACTAGACTCACAGTTCCAGACCTGATAAGCCTACGAAGAAGTCGAGTAACCTAGAAAGATCCCATCAGAAGAACGTGACTCGAACTTATCTAGGTCCCCGAACTTCAAAATAAAGCACTTGCAACCAAACACATGAAACTGCAAGACGCTGAACTTTCGCCCATATCTCAACTCATAAGAGGTGCGATGCAAGTGTGCCCTGAGAAAAACTCGTTTTGAAACATGGCACGCGGTGGCTATAGCCTCAGCCCAAAACTTCCTCGTTGTAGAGTACTCATCAAGCATCGTCCTGGCCATCCCAACCAGAGTACGGTTCTTCCTCTCCACAACGCTATTTTGCTGAGGGACATATGGAGAAGAGAACTGGTGCTCTACACCGGTCTCACCACAAAACCTCTCAAAGTAGGAATTCTTGAACTCCGTGCCATTGTCACTGCGGATCGCTCGTAAGGCACCTGGGAGCTCAACAGAAAGCTTACTAAACAGACCCCGAAAATGGGTAAACGTCTCATCCTTCGAGGCTAAGAAAAACACCCAAGAATACCTCGAGAAGTCATCGACCACGACAAGGACATACCACTTCCCTCCTGCTGACTGCACTTGAGCTAGTCCAACAGTGTCCATATGGAGCAGCTATCCTGGTGCATCGGTCATGGTAACTGTGAACGGAGGATGAGACGCGGCAACCATCTTGCCGTGCCGGCATGGAGGACAAACTAGATCTTTAACCATCTTGAGTTTCGGCAGACCACGAATGAGATCGTGGCCGCTAACTCGGGTCAATGGTCAAATCCAATATGACCAAGTCTCTTATGCCAGAAAGTAAGGTCGCGGGACTCAGAAGCAACTAAACACCTGAGAGGATCACTAGAAGACTCAACAAAATCAGCACGAAAGATCCTCCCGTAACGAGAAATCCCACAAACCAGATTACCCAAAGAATCAAGAATTTTGCAATTGTTTTTCTTAAAGCTCACCTTGTAACCGTCATTGGTAAGCTGAGAGACTGAAAGCAAATTGTACTGCAGCTTACTCACTAAGGCAACATCTTTCAAAATAAATGAATCATTAACGCGCACAGTACCTTTCGTGATGACGCGTCGAGACGAAGCATCTCCAAAGGTGATAGTCTCATCACCTGGAGCACGGGCTAGGAAAGAAAACCAACGGGAGTCTCCGGTCATATGACGAGAACAACCGGAGTCTACAAGCCAAACCTTTCCCTTCCCAGCCTGGCAAACCTCATCGGAGTCGGAGTAGAGCTCGCTGTCGCTGACGTCGCTGATGTCGTCCTCAAGGGCCACGAAGCACGTGCCGCTGAAGTCCTCGCCATCCTTGGGATCTTGTTCGTCTTTTCCATCGTCGTCACTCCACCCCTCCACCTCGCTGAGGTCGAGGTCGTCGAAGGCGGTGAGGACGCGGTGGAAGAGCTTCTTGGCTTTGCCATGGTTGCGGAACTTCTTCCCTTTGCTTAGGGTCTTCTTGAAGTGGTTCTTGTCGGTGTAGACGTTCTTGCTCGAACCGCCGAAGTCATTTTTGCCCTCCAGCTTGGGGCAGTTTGCCCGAATGTGGTTGGGGCCACCACACTCAAAGCAAATCACTCGTCCTCCTCTCTTTCTCTCTCTAACCCTCTTGTAAGCATAAGAGAATTTTCTAGCTAAGAGGGCTAGTTGGGTTTCTGAGAGCTGCTCTAGATGCTCATCATAAATATCACACAGAGCAGCTAAAGAGAAACCCGAGAGAGTGTCAGCAGAAGAACTAAAGGCAGGACTGGATCGGTGACCAAAGCCATCGACTGTGACTTCGACTTGCGAGAGACAATGTCAATCTCGCGAGTCTTGAGGCGTGAGTACAACGCATCAAGAGTCAAAGTCGAGAGGTCCGTCGTATCCTTGATGGTGGTCACTTTCATTACCCAAACTCGCAAATCCAAGGCCGAAAGCATTTGGCGAGCGTTGTCCGAGTCGGGGTATGTGAGACCGACCGCTCGGAGGTTGCTTAAGATTTTGTGAAATCTCGCAAAGCACTCATCAAGGGACTCTCCAGCGAGCATTTCAAACTTGTTGTAATCTCGCTTGAATTGGTCCTGTCGAACCGTCTTAATTTGGGTGGTGCCCTCATGGTAAGTATCAAGGGTCTCCCAAATGTCGAAGGCCGACGAAAGATGAGAAATGCGATCAAACTCATTTCGGCTCAAACCTTGGATGATGATATTCCTTGCCTTAGCATTTGCCTCAACGTCGGCCATGTTTGCCATATTGACGTTCTCATCGGCTGGAACAACAGAGCGAACTTTGACCTTGCGCCAAATCGCATAGCCCTGAGCCTGAATGTAGGTCTCTATCCAACTCTTCCAAAAGGGTAGTCGATCCCATCGAAGATCGGGGGCTTGGTGGAATACTTATCGGTTGCCATGACTCATAGACCAGTTAAAGATCTATCAAGAAGAGCTAACCAACCCTGATATCAATTGTAGGATCGGAAATGGCAACAGAAGGGGGGGTGAATGGTGCCTCTTTTAAAATCGACCCCTCAAAAGTATCCACATGCGAGACTCCTCTCCGATAGCTACGAAAAGCTATGAAGAGGAAAGTTAAAGCTCTCTGGAACCTCAGAAATACAGAGAAGAAAGCGGGGCAAGAAACACAGAGCACAGCATAAAAGGTAGAGTACAGGAGCTGCAACGTTAGGTGGCCGGTCAGACCGCAGGGCTAGGGCCGATCAGAACACCGGCTTGAAGCCGGTCTGACCGCCAGCCTTGGGTTGGTCTGACCGCCCCCCAACCAGTCTGACCGCCTCACGCAGTCCGGTCTGACCGGCTAACCCTAGCGGCCAGATCGTGGACCTGTGAGCAGAGCCCGAGCAGAGTCTGAAAATTCGTTTGCACAGTATATACTGAACTGAACTGATTTCAGGGAAATTGCTAGGGTTTTTACAGACCTTCTTGGACCAAAAGAATTTCACTACACTTTAAACAACAAGGGAGCCGCAAGAAACTAAAAATTCCATCAACAAAGCAAGGATTCAAGAATTGAGCACTCAAATCTGAAACTTGAATAGAGAATGTGATATATGTCTAAATTGCGGGTCATTCTTGTACCTCTTGCACATGAGGCTTTGAAATATAACAAGAAATCATCTCACAGCTATACACTTCAAACCACATCACTTCTCATCAAGTAAAACTGAAGAATCAATGTTGCCCTGACAACAAACCCTAGAAAGGGTAGAACAGAGGAAATATGGCAATCAAGTATTTGGAGGAAATAAGCACTTGAGTTCTTTTGCTTTTGGGAGAAGCTGACCAAATGGTCTTAAGATCAAGTCCCATACCGAGCAAAAAGGATCCAGCCACTCAAGCAATCATTTTGCTCAAACTCAAAAACTAGAAGGAGACAGAAGAACACAGAACCAAGAAATAAATGCAACCAACAACTCTCCTCCTCATATTGAATCCAAACCAAGAATGCTTATAGAGGAATGATTACAAGGGGTAAACAAATATCACTACATGCTTCTCTTGAGGAGAGAACACACGTACACAACACAAAGTTCTCTCCTGCTCACTTGAGCTCACACTCCAGAAAGCATACCCCTTTCTTGCTTTCTTACTTGGCTGAACTACCCTCTCATGCCTCCATCTCTCCTCTTATGAAGACCAAGGCTCACACCAAAGAAAAAATTCAAGAAGTGGCATACCACCTCCACCCATTCTCCTCATATCCACATGAGGCAATAGGAGGTCAAACCACTCTCAACCAGATTTTGGAGGGAGAACACCTCCTCCACTCATTTGCATGAGTCAATTACCAATTTGCCCCTCAAGCACCTTACCGGAAGCTTCCACCTACGGTACCTTGACCGTCTGGACCTCAACTCCTCCCTGAGTCTAGTCTGGTCCGCTCCGCTGCACACGACCGCACCCAGCATCCTTACCGTCTGGACCTCAACACCTCCTATGCCTAGTCCCGGTCCTCCTCGCCTCACCATGACCTAGGTCCGAAGTCCTGCAGTCACACAGACAAGCAAAACGTCACATAGCACCGCACGAAACAGCATATCAATAATAGCATAAATGAAAGGTACTCAACCTTGGAATACCCAAAACAAACTCAAACTCACTAAACTAACTGTCAATTACTCATCACCAACATGGGGTATCTCCACATGGTCTCTCATTGTCAAAGATGAAGATGGTGAAGGAAGGATTGGTGTCGCTCCAGTATCCGGTCCTCAGTTTTGGGAATTATCCTGTGTGGGTAATGAAGATGAAAGCAAATATGCGCGCCTAAGGCATCTGGGGCACAATTGATCCCAACGCGAAGGAGGTGGTTGATGACAAGATCGATCAAACTACATTGGCTATAATCTACCAGGCAATTCCCGATTCAATGATGAGTCAGCTAGTCGGGAAAAAACAACACGTGAGGCTTGGGAAGCGCTTTGTGTCATGAATAAGGGAAAAAACAACACGTGAGGCCTGCAGACTTTGTGGAGCGAGTATGAGAATATGTATATGGGTGAAAACCAATCTGTCGATGAGTTTGCTACAAAACTCACCACAATTGTGAGTGAGAATCAGTCTCTCAGTGACAAATTGGAGGAAAGCATTGTCGTGAAGAAGTATTTATGGATCTTTCCAAAGAAGTTTCTCCTGATGGTCGCAACGTTGATGTACTCAAGCAATCTCTTGAAGATGAAGGTTGAAGAAGTGACTGGGTCTCTCAAGGCACCCGAGGGGCTCCTGAAAGGCTATAAGGCAAGGAATGATCAAGTGCTTCTTAAAAAAACTGATACGAAGGCTAAGATCAAGCAGGTTAGCAGGGATCAATCTCAGTATTATGGGGGCACAGATCTACAGCTTGGTGTGGCTGAGGAGCTCACAGCCGCAGCCATGGCTGAGGAGGTCGAGGAGGCAATGCTGGTTGCGGGGAGAAGTTTGAACATGGAAACAATGGATTCATCTAAGGTAAGTGAAAAGTGAAGTGTTTTGATTGCGAAAAATTTGGCCATTATGCTTTAGAATGCCATAGCCATATCAAGTGTCATGAGTGTCACAAGTATGGTCATTATGCCTCTGATTGTTACAAGAAGAAGAAGAAGAAGGATGAGGTCAATCTCACATAGACTTAGGAGGAGGATGAACCAGCATTACTTTAGTCCATATGTGAAAATGACCATGGTCTGGTCATTCTTGAAGAGAAGAGTTTGCACCCGAAGCTGCTGAATATTGGGGAGGAGATGGTAGAATCACATATATGGTACCTTAATAATGGAGCCTCTAACCACATGACTAGCCAAAAGGGGAAGTTCAGAGAACTGAACGAGAAGTATCATGGGTAGGTGAAATTTGGTGATGGGTATGTTGTCCATATACAAGGCAAAAGTTCAATTTTGCTCTAATGCAAGAGCTGGGAACAAAGATTATTGTCAGATGTCTATTACATACCTAGACTCTACGGTAACATTATCAGCCTTGGACAATTGACAGAAAATGGGTGTGAAGTAGCACTGAAAGGGTCTCACTTGTTCTTGTATGACCGATCTGGCAGTCTGTTGATGGAAGTCCCACGAATACCAAATAGATTATACAAGGTGCAGCTGAATACATGTAAGCCTATTTGCCTGAGTGCCACACTATTGAACCCGGCATGGCTATGGCATGTGAGATTGGGGCATGTGAATTTTTGGTCCTTAAGACAAATGTCTGACAAGAAGATGGTTCTTGGGTTGCCACATATTGATCATCCCACTCAAGTTTGTGAAGCTTGTCTTGTTTCAAAATAGACAAGGACTCTGTTTCTAGTATATGCACGTTATAGAGCCACACGACCATTGGAGTTGGTACATATTGATTTGTGTGGGCTGATTAATCCTAGTATCAATGTTGGGAATAGATACTTTTGTAGGACCGAAATGGCAACAGAGGGGGGTGAATGTTGCTTTCAATCCGCCCCCAAGTATCCACTCGCAATTCTTCTCTGATAGCTATAAAGCTATGAAGCAAGAAAACACACGTTCACTAGACAAGAGCAGTTATTAAGTGTTACACAGATTTGAAGTGCCTAAATGAGGACGAGAATTGAGAGAACTGGAAATGCAGCTGAAAAGAGGAAATAAAACGGAGAGAAAATATTGCTGCGAAATAAAACTAAAAGAAGGACATAACTAAAGGAGAATAAGACATAAAACTAAGGAGACAACAAATAGATGACACTCTTTTCAATTTTTGAGTTCTTGCCTTGGCTGAACAAGACAGCAAAACTAGCTGCAGCCAATCACAGATTTCAGCAAGCACCACCGAAGGAAAGACTGAAAAGAAAAATAAAAGGAGGAAGATTAAAAGGCTGCCGAGAAACAGAAAAAGAACTGCACTGCTAGCCTCTTTGCTGCCGAGAGACAAACTACTGCACTGCTAGCCGAACACAAAGATCACTGCTAGCTGCTGAAAACTGAACACTGGCTGTAATGCTTAAAGACTGCACTGCTGCTGGCCGAATGAAATGAATTAAACATTAAGTCTTGCATGTTGCCAAAACTGAAAAGGAGCAGAGAAAGCTAGAGTTGTTTGCTGCTGAAAAAACTTGAGAAATACCAGCAAAAAAAACTGCAGTGGGCCGAACACAATAAAGCAGCAAAAGATGACTGCCGAAAGAAACAGTGGACTGATTTTTACTGCCAGCCGAGAGGCATCTTTGCTGCCAACAAAACTGCAGGAAAACTTAAAGAAAACAGCAGCCTGAAGATGCACAAAATGAAAGCTAACACTGCAGCAAAACTCCATCGAGAAAGGCACATAATGAAGATTGGAGCAGCAGCCGAACTGAAAGTGCACAGGAGAGCAAAACCAAAAACTGAAAGTTGATCAATTTCACACTGTTCTTTTCACGGCAATTTAGCAGGAAGACCAAGAAGCCTATTTAGAATTTGATTCTCATCTAGTAAAAATTGAAATTCTCATAAGAAGGCAAACTCAAGAAACCATCTCAGAACAAAAAAGGCAGACAGCAACCAAAATAGAACTTGAGCAAACACAAAAGAAGTAAGATTCTAAGACATTAGAACAACTCAATCACAAGACTTTCTTAGCTCGAGTCAGAGACATACGCGATTACATATGAAGGATTTCTCATCTCATCTCTCTCTCAATCTCACACTAACTAAGTCACCATACATGCTTGAAAGATCAAGAACTCATACTATCTCCTCAACACATGCAAGAGAGACAAGAGGCAACAGATTTCTGCCCTTTCTCCCAACAACTCCACATCCACTAAAGCACAAAACAACTCATCTAAAGCCTCTAACTCCTCTCCCAAGCCATCTCTCCAAAAATCACACACTAGCACTAGAGAGCACCTCTCTATATATAGCCTTCACTACTAGGTTCAACATCTTGCTTTACCCGATAACTCCACCAACTCTGTGCTTTATCCATTAACCCAAACCGCGTCCGCTTCCTTTTGTGTAGCCTTGCGTATTTACCAAAACGTCCCTCCTGCACCTTCCGGAAAGCTTCCACATTTCTTGCCATCCAAGCCTCGCAACCACCTCGAGTCCTCGCCGTCTTTGGTACATCCCGACCGCTCCGACCTCAGCACCACCTGCGCCTAGTCCGGTCATCCCGTGCCTCGCCACGACTCCGCCTCGATGTCCTGCAGCTATCACAGACAAGAAACAAATCACATAGCACCGCTCGAAATATTGTAACCATACATTAGCATCAGAAGAAATACTCAAAGCCCAAACCGACCGAAACGAAAAATAGATGACTTAAGCACGTTTGACCTGTTTCGATAAGGTCCGACCGAAACCGACTGCACCACGCAATGACATGGCTCGAACCACTCAAACCAAACTCAAACTTTTCAAAACACACATCAATTACTCATCACAAACTGGGGTCACATCCACATGGTCTCTCAACTTTCTTCTCATAGTGGATGATTTCTCAAGAGTGATGTGGATGTATATGCTTAAGAAGAAGGAACAAGCCAAGGAAGCATTCAAGAAGTTTGTTGTTCTCATTGAAACACAGTCTGATTAGAAGCTAAAGGGGGTTAGATCAGATCATGGTGGTGTATTTCTTTTAGGCAAATTTGAGGTAATTTGTGAAGAAAGGGGAACTACAAGGTTCCTTGCTGCTCCATATAGCCCTCAACAAAACGGGGTGGTTGAAAGGAGGAATAGGACGGTGATGAATATGGCACGGAGTTTGTTGAAAAGCAAGTTTATGCCAAGCAAATTTTGGGCTGAGGCAGTAAGACATACACTATATATTCTTAATCATGTGGAGACAAAAGCATTGGATAGCATCACTCTATATGAAGCATGAAGTGGAAGGAAGCCAAATCTAGAACATTTAGGGGTGTTTGGTTGTGTAGCATATGCCAAATTAAATACACATCTGAAGAAACTTGACGACAGAGGTAAAGCTATGGTGTACTTGGGAGTTGAGTCGGATAGCAAAGCATGTTGACTATTTGACCCCGTTGCCAGCAAGATTCATGTGTCCAGAGATGTCGTTTTCCAAGAAGATGGAGTATGGTAGTGGGAAAATAGTCAAGAAGTATGTCAGGAGATGGGAAATTGGGCGACCTTTTCTATTGAGGGAGAAGGAGAGCATGATACGCCAATTACACCACTACTACCAATCAGTGATATAGCATCGGTTCATAGCCCTCCAGAAGATGATTCAGATGCTGAGATCAAGAATATGTCGAGTGAAGGTTTTGAAGTATCCACCCCTGAGAGCATGACGCCAAGATACAGAAGCTTGAGAGATATCCATGAAGAAACCGAGTCTATTGATGCTGAGGGGAAACTTTATATGGTGGCTACTAAAGAACCTGTTAATTTTCATGAGGCAGTAAAAGAGGAGCACTAGAGGAGTGCAATGAGGTATGAACTAGAAGCAATTGAGAAGAATGGCACCTAGAAACTGATAGTTCTCCCACATGGCCACAAACCCAATGGGTTGAAGTGGGTTTATAAACTGAAAAGAGATACTGAAGGAAATGTTGTGCGCTATAAGGCTAGATTAGTCACGAAGGGGTATGTTCAGAAACACAACATCGATTATGAAGAAGTCTTTGCGCCTACAACAAGACTTGAAACAATGAGAGTAATCCTTGCACTCGCTGCACACTCTAGATGGGAAATTTATCATTTATATGTCAAATTAGCCTTTTTGAATGGAGAGCTTACTGAGGAATTATATGTCAGCTAGCTTGAGGGATTTGTTGTGAAAGGACAAGAAGAGAAGTTATACAAGCTATCGAAGGCGTTGTACGGGTTAAAACAAGTACCCAGAGCTTGGAATCGCAAGCTGGATGAGAGCCTAAGGAGACTCAATTTTGAAAAATGCAAACAAGAGCATGCTTTCTAGAAGAAGCAGGAAGATGGTGATATAATTTAGTTGGAGTCTATGTGGAGACATGATTACCACATGGACCATTGTTGACAAAATCTGAGCATTGAAGAATCAGATGATGCAAGAGATTTGAGATAAGTGATTTGACGCTTCTTATTTCTATCTCGGGTTGGAAGTCAATCAGCTGGGTCACTGTATCTCAATTAGCAGTCAGCTTATGCTAAAAAAAATCTTAACAAGGTGGGATTGGTGGATTGCAATATGTGCAAATACCCGATGGAAGCCAGAGCAGGTTTTCAGTAAGATGATGGAGCTGAGTTAGTCAATGCAACCATGTACAGGTGCTTGATTGGATGTCTACATTATCTACTACATAAACTGCCAGACCTCTCCTTTGCAGTTGGAGTTGCAAGTTGGTTCACGGAAAGGCCAACTAAGACACATCAACAGTTATCAAAACATATTCTGAGATATGTTGCCAGTTCAATCGATTATGGACTGGTATATTCCAGGAAAAAGGAGGCGGCAATGTTGGTTGGGTATAGCGACAGTAACTTCATTGGAGATCTTGATGATCGAAAAAGTACAACTGGCACTGTGTTCTACGTGTATGGCAATGTGGTGACATGGTGCTCACAAAAGCAAAAATTAGTGGCGCTCTCCACTTGTGAAGCTGAATTCATAGCTGCGACTTCAGCGGTGAGTTAGGGAATTTAGCTAAAAAGACTTTTTCATGAATTGGAAGGCAAGGATGATGGGTCGGTTGGACTGTATGTCGATAATAAGTCAGCCCTAGTGCTAATGAAAAACCTGGTGTTTCACAGGAGGAGTAAACATATAGACATACGGTTCCATTTTATAGGAGAATGTGTTGAAGAAGGATTGATCAGAGTATAGCATATAGCTTCAGAGTTGCAGAAGACAGACATCTTAACAAAGGCCTTGGCACGTGTGAACTTCAGTAGGATGCGTGACTTAATTGGTGTTGAGAAAGTCCCTAATATGCATCAGGATTAGGGGGGAGTATGTTAGAGATAATCCTAATGTTAGTCTTCGGTTGTTGTTTGGGTCGTAGAGTCTATCCCTAGTTATGAGAATTCAAGTTGAAGCAGAGTTGGTTTCAGAGTTTATTTTTTGAGTTATAGTTTCTATCTCTAGTTGTGTTGTGTCAAATTTAGGAAGCATTGTAATTTATCTATAAGATGTAAAGTCGAGTATAAACAAAGAAGAAAATCTAGAAAAGGGTGCGTAGTTTTGGCACTGCAAATCCTTCCCAATTCTTATTTTGTCACTACTATTCATCATATGGCAATGTCATCAAATCTGCGTAGGCACTGGTGCTCGTGGTCGAAGGAGCTGGTGATTGCAGTCGAAGTCTCGAGAACATGCAAACCAGTCAAAGCCCTCAAGTACATGCAAACCAATCAAAGTCTCGAGTATGTGCAAACTGGTCGAAGGTTACAAGTACTCATAAATTGGTCGTAAGTTATGAGTACATGCAAAGCGGTCGAAGGAGCGGTCGAAACTCACATCGTTTGGAGTGGTCGAAACTCTCATACATGGTTTCTATAGCAAGAATGCACAATGCCTAGTGATACATTTGGTTGTATGTATGTCAACATAGTTTCATAGTGTCTTCTTGATTTTGCAAGATCATATATGTAAAATAAACTCTGGCCTAATTTATTGAATTGGAGGTGAAGGTATAACTTCTTCAGTTCTTCGTTTGTCATGTATTCATATTCTTCATGCTCCCGGGTTGCTTTTGAATTGGAGGGACTAGGGCTACATGGCTGCTGAAGGGGCTACTAGTCTAGCAAGTGAGCTAGAGATGATAATCCAGGAGGAAGGATAAAAAGTTTAAACCGAGCTACTCAATTAGATTTTTCAGAGGCTTGGTGTGCTCCATTAGATCAAAAAGATTGGATAGTTCGGTCTATCTATGGTGAAATTATATTGCTCTTTAATTATTAAATATAGGGCCTAATTAAAGTTGCAAAAAGAATTACTGTAGAGTATCTGTGGGATAATGAAGAGGTTCACAACCACTAATCCAGTAATTTATTTACACATAGTAAGAAGGGTAAGTCCAATAGATAATAGTGTTAGTGATATGCCCTAGAGGCAACATGGAGATGTTGTATATATCACATACTATGTTTATGATACATTACTTTGTTCCTTGAAATAGACATTATCATTATTGATCAATGAGTATGTGACTTATTCATGAGACTCTTAATGCTAAAATGTTGCTATTTCTAAATGATCCCTGATCATATATCATATGAGGAACAAATATGATTCAAAGATCAGCATATGTATTGATTGATGATCATGTCTCATGGATCATGGTATGGTGATACCAAATCAATAATATGGACATGTGTTAGTGAAGATATGTTGGATAGACCCGCCATGAGACACTGCAGAGATTCCATGTGTCATCAGTTGGTCTCAAGTAGTGTTTATGTAGAATCCTTAGTGTTGTGGTTACAGACCAAACAGAGCGAGAGATGGTAGTGGAGAGTTGGGAGAGTGTCTCTACCCTCTCCCCCTCAGTCTTCCCATATATATATATTCATAGGAGGTATGCTTTTACAATTATGCCCTTACACCAACACACCCCTATCAGGGGTATCTAAGTCATTACACACGTTCTACTCTGGTCCTTATAACCTTCTAACAGGCCTGCTGGGTTTAGGTGGGGGCCACCCCTACAACACTTAGACTTGAGATCATCATGGTTCCCAACATGCATAGTAGCTTATTTTGGGACTACTAAACACTACTCCATAACTGGGTAGTCATAAAAGTAGTCTTCGGGTTTGCCATGAAACATGTAGTGGGATGTGAATGATCAAGATAGAATTTGCCCCTCCTTATAGGAGAGATATCTCTGGGCCCCTCGATGTAATGGATTATGAAAGTGCATGGCCATGCCAAGGTGATTGAGGAGTCAATCACAAGTTTATAATCCATCACGGAATCGAGAGAGTGATTGAGCTATTAAGAGGATGACACAGGTCTCGCCTTGAGCTCAATCTATATCGTGAGGCAAAGGGATTCGCACATGAGAACATTACAGGTTCAGCTGATATGATCTTTACGTATACTTTGGGGTTAATATGTCTTACTAGAGGCCGCTATTAACAGGGTGACCAGAAAGGCGTTTCCAGGTCACGACCAAGTATACGTGAACCTACAGGGTCGCACACTTAACAGGTTGGAACACTAATTTGAATATGATTTGGATGTGGGCTCAATTCAGATAGATATCCGAATAGACTCCTATTGGGCCTCGATCTACAAGGCCCAAGTGAGGAGGTCTATATGTATGGTGGCGAGGGACTGAGGGGTGCACGCTTCTGTTAACCTCTAGCATAACCCTAGCCGCCACCTCCCGAGCCAAACCCTAGCTGCTCACGAGTGCTAGTACACTCGCGATCGGCGTTCCAGCCCCGGACGTGTGGATACCAGTGGAGGCGCTGCTCGTTGCGGTGTTGATCAGCATCAACAACCTACAGATTGGATCTGCTCGTGGTGTGGTTGATCGCGTGGAGGAGACGATCTGTTCGGGACGATCGGCTAATTCCACTACTACCTCGACGCGCGTGGTTGGATCGGTTTTTCCAACTCTTCTTCCGCTGCGCTACGCGTCTAGTGGTAACGATCCATGATCCCTCCTTAAGCATGATGTCCTTGTGTGCGCGGTAGAAAAGTTTTGTTTTCTGCTTTCATAGCCTACGTGCTATCCTTTAAATAGTGCAACAGGGAAGGAGCCATACAGGAAAGAACAAGCCAACGGCTGTAATACAACATGTTTAAGAAAATATTGGAATAGAAAGGATTATAGGTGGGCTTTTTTGGTCTGTGGCTTATGGCTTTTGATTTTTGGCCATGCGTGAGAGAGAGAGGAAAGAGAGAGAGATAGCCACATGCGCTTTTGGTCAGTATAGCTGAAGTCGGTACAGTGTGTACTGTAATCGACTTGTTGACCCTATCTTGAAAAGACACACATTTGAAACTAGGTACTTAGGACAAGTGACAATCCATAAGCAATAAGCTAGATCGAACACAACCATGATGTTGTTCCACGTGATGCTCTAAAATGGTGGGAGTGATGTTGTAAATTAATAAGAGTGAGCTTCAAAGATAGGGGGCATCAGAGGTAGCATATAAATCAGTAATCCAAACCATGAACCATTATTCGATAGTAGAATTCGATATGAAAATGATTACAAAACTCATACCATAAACCATGCAATGCAAATTACTAGACCAAACATATATGAGCTAGCTACATTTTACATCCCATGCATCTAGCTAGCTAGCCCCTCATGTTCCTATGAACCATTACTAATCCAACCAAGAACTGCTTAAATTTGTTCTAAAAAGGAGTATGGCTCGCACCATAAACCATCCACTAATGCAAAACAAATCAAACAAATATGAGCTACATATGACTTCCCATCAAGCTAGCGAGATGCTCTTATTCTTCTTGCTCATGACCTCCTGAAGCATAGGCTTAAGAATTTCAAGCCTCATGGGTTTGGGCACAAACACATTAGCACCGGCACTCGTGATTGATTCCTCAATATATAAATCAGTTGAGACCCCAACAATCTTGACCTCAGTAGCTCCCATAGCACTGATCTTGACTATTGCTTGACAAATGACATAAAATTTGTCTAGGAAAGTGCTTACAGTACTATAAGTACTACATGAACAATTAAGTGGCAATCAAACGAAAAGAAACATTTCTTTTAAAAAAATAAGCTATCAGTGACACTTTTATGTTGCTAAATTGTTGGACCCGATATGACAATCAGAGGGGGTGAATAATGTTTTCAAATTCAACCTCCCCAAAAGTATTCTGAAACATTTAATCCACTAATTACTAGAAACTAGGAAGATTAGTTTAGGGCATAACAAAGAACCCACACAAGCGTAGAAACAAGCAGAGTTCAACTCCTTAGGGCAGGCACAACAGCTGTGGAGAGGACAGTAGTACTGGGCCAAGCGGTCTAACTGCTAGTGTTGGTCAGCATGATTGGAGACCGATAGTACCATAAATGTGGGCGATATGATCGCACCCTTGATTCTAGAATAAGGAATCAGCCCGAGCCCAAACCCAAAAAGGTGCAAGCTTCAAAATACATCTCTAAATGATATGAAACTTTGCACACATCTTGCTGAGGATCTTAGGAATTTAATCCATAAAAAAATCGCATAGATCCTAGATAAAGTTCAAACCATTCCTCAAGACAAGTAAGGTTGCACCAAAATTGGGTAAAACTTAAGAACTTAAGTTATGATTTCCTCATGGGTTAGGGTGACCAAGATGGCTCTAGATGCGTTCTCACATATCATAGCAAGCACAAGCACACAAAGTTTCAAGGCTAAAACTCTAGGATCAAGATATCTCTAGAAAGGCTCCAAATCAAACCAAAATTAGGCAACCTCCAAGATCTTGCTACAGCTAGTCCCTAGATGGACGGTATATGATCCTCATGAGGTATCTCCATCACTTACATATCTTTGGAACCAATAAGATCAAGAGGAAAGAAAAGGGCAAAAACAATAACCAAAACAAATGCAAAACCAACAAGATCAAAAACATATCATGTAGAATGAACAAGATTGATCTATTGCATCTTGTAGATTAGGGTTTTACAGCCACTCCACCATGGAGGACAGAGCTCTCTCTCCCAAGAGTACTTACCCAAAACCCTAAAGAATGAGTGGTTGGTTGTTTCCCCTTTGGCCTCCTTGCTTTCCCTAGCCACCAACTTCTCCCACTCAGTTAGATGGAGCAACTAACCCACATATAACCCTAATGGATACTACCCATTAGCACAACCAAAAAATCCATTAACCCTACACATACCGTCACGGCTAGAGCGTAGAATAACTTATTCTACACTAAGTATAGAATATATATATTCTATATGACTTAGTTGAAAAACTTTCATTGGAGCCCTTTATATACACAAATTAAAAGGAAACCATGATGAAATTTGGGAACCATAAAAAAATTCATCAGAGCCCTTTATGTATATTTAAATCATAATTGGTAATATTTAAATCATAATTAAATTAGTATGGAATTGAAAGGAAGTAAACATGCTAAAGTTGACAGACCTCGAAGTTCTATCTAAATCTAGTTAAAATTGATACAAGTTTTCTATGAACAGGTTGATGACTAGTTGTTAGCTAATTTTAGCTCAAGTAGGTTAGCTCAACTCATTTTTTCTTGGTAGCTAACTCAGCCAAAAATATTATTTGGATCGATTAGAAGGGTTACTTGGGTTTAGAAGTAGAATAACAGAACTCGGGAGGGTTAGTTATGGATTAGCTTATTCTATATTTTTTGTTATCCGCTTGGCATTACGATGGCTTTTTCAAAAGCATTTATTTATTTGCACTCTTAGGTGTAACAATTAGTTGAAAACATTTTCTTTGGAGTTGTAACAGTAATTTTTGTTATCCGCTTGGCATTATGATGGCTTTTTCAAAAGCATTTATTTATTTGCACTTTTTGATGCAACAATTAGTCCAAAACATTTTCTTTAGAGTTGTAACAGTAAAATGTTGCCGGGATTAGTAAAGATTTCCCAAACCAACTAGATTCCACGACGCAACATTTAATCTTGAATTTAGGGTTAAAAGCTTTGACTTGGTTAAGTTAATACTCTTAAAAAGTATGTTTCACAAGTTAAACTCGGAACGAAACGTGACTCTTTTTTTTATAAAAAAACTTAAGACAATTCACGGTAGACCAATATGATGGATCAATTTTGGCTGGCTATATAGGGAAATTTTAGGCAATAACCAAAGTCTCTAATGCACGACCAATTCTCACTACTACAGAAATCCACATTACAGACGGTTCAGAAACGTCATCACAGACGGTTTTCTGAACCGTCTGAAATTATGGGTAAGTGATAATCCAAGTTATCACAGACGGTTCGAAAACCATCTGTGATTATCCGATATCACAGACGGTTTTTAACTAAAAACCGTCTGTGATATATCAATATCACAGACGGATTTTATTTACAAACCGTCTGTGATATGTCACCCATCACAGACGGCTTCTAATTAAAAACCGTCTGTGATGTTCCTTTCTACCCCTAAATCTATTTCTGTTTATTGGCTAGCCTCAGGAAATGCTAGCCATGCCCTCTGAAACAAGCAGATAAACAAGTATATGTATACATACAATTCACATCTCAATTCATTTGACAAACATAAAACATCCAATTCACATCACATTTCATTCACAGACATAAGGCATCCATTTCGCAAATGAATTAATTGAAATGAAATAAAATATCCATTTACAAATTCACAATTACAGAGTGATAAGAGCAATAAAAAATCAATCTCCGCAGTGAAACTCTCCATCTGATCTTATGACTTTAGACCACAAAAACCAAATTAACTCTCCTCGAATTTTTTCTAAGTCCGCCTGTTCCAATGTAGATTTAGAGATGGGCGCATCCTGTAGATAGGAATATCAACGCGCGCACATATAAAACCTGACATGTATGAAATAAATGTGGGAAGATTGACAAACCTTAGAATTAGTGATCTTGGTGGAATCGAGGAGTAGTCTCATATGGTGGCACACGTAGTATCCACACGTGTTGCCATTTCTTCTTTGTGGCACCGCAAAAATAGAATGTGTTAAATCAAGTGGCATTAATACTAAGTGTTGTATATGATTAATTAATGTATAGCTAGCCAATACCCGAAAATTGCGATCATGTTTCAAGGGCTTGGCAGCTGTCGTCGAGCCACGTGTTTGTTGAACGTATGTGACGAACGACCTCCGTTATTCGAAAAAGTTAGATTAGTCATTCGGAAGGAAAGAAAGAGTACAATGTACAATGTACTTACCTATCGAGTATTTCGGCGATAGCTGTGTACTTGGATTTGTTCTTACTTAGAGAATCAAGGTATATAGCCTTGTTCCATTTTGGTATAAGTACAATTAAAATCCAATGAAAGTGCTCATTGTATGGCATAAGAACAAATTCCTTATCTTGGTGAGCCAGCAGTGCTTTTGTAATATAGTTCTCAACGAAGGATGCATCCTCGTCGATGGTATTAATGGTGACCAAGCGTGGGTCCAGGAAACCAATTGGTGATTTCGATGATCTAGCTTCGGTCAGCATGAATCTATATATATACACAGAAAAGCAACAAATTGTGACATATATCGGTATTACGTGAACAGAGACTGTGATTGTACAGACTTACAGCGTCCAACATCGAACAAGTGAGGCGTCGAGAGCGTTGAGCGTGAAAAGACCAAATATATCATCAAAGGTCACCGGGAAGACACATTCCTGAACTTCGTGCAAGAAATGTTCCGGCTTGAATTTGACAATGATACCTAAGCGCCATTCTGCCTCTGGTCTATTGGACTGTTCCATATACCACTTGTGGAATCTTTGGCAACCAAGTCCTAGCTTTTCGAGGTGCTCTTGCGGGACTATCATTGGCTCGCCTAGCACGAATTGGTGGGCCAATGGCAGGTACGGGATATCGTCATCATCCTTCGTCTTTGATTTGCCATGGCCACTGCCTCGACTGTGGGTCGACTTCATGGTAGTCGACTGTAATGGTACAGACGGTGCAAGTTGCTTTTGCAAGAATAGCACCGTGCGGTAGCTCGCCGCCCGCCGTGTGGAGATGGCACCAGTGCATGTTGCTGTGGTTCGCACTGCACTTCTGGTCCTGTGTAACATCCTGATTTTCAGAGTCTTTTTGAAGCTTTTAAAATAAAATTCACCATTTGAGAATTGTGCCTGTACTCGCTGTGGAGAGATAGGACATTATGCTAGTGAACATGAAGTCAGTTGCTCCAGTTGCGAAGGAACTCATTTTCTTGAAGAATGTCCTATGAGCAAGATTACTTGTTACCTATGTGAAAGCCAAGACCATAGCCCAGCTCAGTGCCCCTTGGATTCGATATTGGCCTCAGTATTGCAGCAGCAACGAGAGAAACTCCGAGCTACTACCATGAGGGCATTGACAAAAGAAGGCAGGACTACAGGTACATTTACCAAGATACCATCAGAACATGAGGCACAACAATACAACCAGGACAATTGTGTGGCCACATCAGACAAGACACTCCCACTCGGTGAAACCCAATCCCGAAAAAGGAAGATGGTCCAACAAGGAACTCAGTTGCATCAGTCACAAAAAGAAAGAATCAACACATGTCAGCTAGGATGTGTACCACACCAGGGGAATTCCAAGACTCTAGCTTCAATACCTCGATCGGATATTTTGGGCCGACGCCCTATCAATGCTATCAGTGGGCCACACAGAAGTTTTAACCCTACAGCTTCAGTTACTTGCTTCAGGTGTAAGGAGCCAGGTCATTTTGCTCGTAAGTGTCCGCAGAAGCGTCATGCAAACTCGCCAACTCCGTTCAACCTTGGAAGTACCCCTGCCAAGATTCCAGAAGAAAGCCGTGGAACATCGTCAAGTCAAGGAAGTCAGATACCTCAAAGCGTTGCAAGGGGAAGCCTCAACCACGTGGTCTCCGAAGTCGCACCTGGTAACCTATTCTTTTAGTGAGCCTGAATCTCGGGGTCGAGATTCCGTTTAAGGGGGGAGGTTTGTAACATCCTGATTTTCAGAGTCTTTTTGAAGCTTTTAAAATAAAATTCACCATTTGAATTTTTCTGGAATTAATTAAAGCTTAATTGGAATTTTATTAAATTGAAAGGATTTAATATGATTAAGATAAACATTAACATTTTCCAATGTTATTTTATGTGAGTTCCTTGTGTCTCAGGGAATTTATTGGAATTTTTTCTGGATTTTTCTGGATTTATTTGCTATTTTCTAGAGCTCAAAAGAATTTATTTGAATTTCTGGAAAAGAAAAAGAAAAGAAAAGAAAATCCAACCGGCGGTGGGCATGAGCCACCCACCACCGCCGCCCGACCAGCTCGTCCCGGCCGGCCCACCGCCTCGACCACGCGTCGCCAATCCGCGCCCGCGCCCACTCCGCCTTGGCCTCCCCGATGGCCGCCGCGTGTCTTTCATCCGGCCGCTGCCGCTCGCGCCCGCATTCGATCGCTGCCGCCCGCTTACGCCCGTGCGCCATCCTCGCCGCTCGCCCGTCCGAACCGCTGACAGGTGGGGCCCACCTGTCAGGTGCGTCGTCCCCGCCCGGGACTCTCCTTCCCCGTCTCCGAGCCGGTCTCTCCGCCGCCTTCCGCGTCTCGGCGTCCGTGCCCGACATGAACTCCACGTCGTGGCCGTCCGGGAGTTCTCGGGGTCCGTGTATAGCGCCGACCCTCGGCTTCGCTGCCCCGAGCCGCCGCCTCCGCCGCCGCTCTCGTCGTCTCTCCGCCGGGCGCCGCGCGAGCTTCGCCGCTGCCGTCGTTCGCCGCCGTATCTGCCGCCGCCGGTGAGCCGTCCCGCCACCAAACCTCGCCGCCGGTCGACCTCGCCTCCTTCCACCGCCTCGTCCCCGCCGTTGATGCGCCGCCGAGCCGCCGCCGCGCCGCGCGCCGCCTCGCCCGCCGCGCCTCGCGCCGTCGCCGCCAGCTAGCCGCACCGCGCCCGCGCCGTCTCCCGTGCCGGGTCCGCGTCGCTGCCGTGCCACCGGCGCATCGGGCCACCGGTCGATCGTGCGTGCCATGGACCCGTGGCCGGCTCAGCCACGTCGCGCCGCGCAAGCCGCCACGTCGCCCTAGGGCCCGGTCGGCGATTGCGTGTCGGCCGATCTGCGATTGCGTCGGCAAGCCTCATCAGCCTGCCTTTGCTTCCGTGCGCCGCGTCCACCGTGGACTCGACTTCCGTGCGCCGGTCCACAAGACATGTGCGTTTTCCAATTTCCCGATTTTCTTTAGATCCAATTTTCCAAGAGCCCGTTCTCCTCGTCCTAGCTCCGATTGACCCGATTCTTTTTCCTAAATTCATCTAAAATTGAGCTCTACCTTTTGGTTCAGGTTTGAAAGTTTTTGGAGTTCATTTGAATTTTATTTGACCTTGTTTTGTGTTTTCGTTCCGTGTTCTCTCTCGTTAGATCACGTTTTCGAAGGAGCCGAAGCAGGGTTTGAAGATCAAGATCCGTCAACTGAGCAAGGCCAAGGCAAGTCGTGTCCTTTGATCATGTTGAACCCAGTTTGCAATCTATTATTTAATTATTTTGTTTTAAATTATCATGCATCGCTACTTTTATTCAAACCCTTGTATTGGTAGTTATCGTCCCAATTGGTTATTTCCTCCTTGATAATTTGAATGCCCTGATTCCATTGTCACCATAGAATGGGAAATTACTTAGTGATGCAATATTAGTTGTCACATGGGTTGTGCGTTTAATTGCTTAGCCATGCTTATCACTAGTACGTTGGGTTTATCATCACCTGTGGTTAATTAATCTTGACGTAATGATATACTTGAATGTGGTGGTTAACCACAGTTATAAAACTTGTTGCCATGGCATGGGTAGTGTCATTGGTGTTGGTTATACAAAATTGGTTTTCACTTGGGCGATTGATCGTGCGAAAAAGGGGTGTGCGAGAGCGCATGGGATGTGGATGTTTCGCCTGGGTAATTCTTAAGGACTTAACTTTGTGCGCCATTGATCTGAGTCTTACCGCACAACCACATGTCTAGTATGGGATAGACCTAGCTGAATAACTTGCAAAGGTTTAGTTCAGATATCATCATTGGTAAGTGAGTACCGAGTACTGGATTGCTCACGATGAGGAGCAGGTTCTTGTCCTCATACGGCGCAAGAGGACTTCGATGTGGTGGTTAACCCTTCAGCAGTGAAACCTTAGCGGGTGATGTCTAACTAGATTGGAGTGAGGTAAAGGCTTTGTGATAATTTATCTGGGTCTCATGCCTAAGGAAGCATGCTGGCTATTAAGATGATTTATCTCTTGTGGGTAAAGTTGTGCAACCTCTGCAGAGTGTAAAACTATTCGAATAGCCGTGTCCTCGGTCATGGACAACGCTCGGTGATTTCACACGAGGGGTAGAGTTTTCATAAAAACCTGGTTGGGTTAAGTTGGAGAGTGAATGGTTAGTTCACGGTGGTTCATTTCATGGATCTTGGTTCATGGTGGATTCCTTGGGTGAATGGCTAGTTCACTTGTGGTTGGTCTCAATTCCTTTGGTTACTTATTTATTATCATTTATAAAGTTTGCTTTTCAATCTATTTATTGTATTTACCTTAAATTGTTGCTTTATGCAAAATTAACCTTTCAGCCATCCATTGGTAAGCCTTGCATACTATATTGCATTCTTTGTTACAAACGACTTGCCGAGTACTCTATGTACTCACGGCTTTATGCTCTGTTGCTCGATTGAGGAGGAGGAGTATCACCAGTGAAGGTTCCGAAGAAGAGTACTTGACGTCTTCGCGGATTAGGCTTCGTTCTCCACTCGATAGCCCGTGGGCGTGTCGATTGGCTCTGCGCTTTCTTTTGGTTTTCATTGCTAGTTTTGTTAAGCCCTCCGGGCTAGTCTATTGTAAGCTTGGCCATAAGGTCGCACTCGATGATTATCAATATAATTTGGTTTTCCTTAGAATATCGGGATGTGGATGATATTTATCTTTGTTCATACTGTGTGCACTAGCGTGATCCTGGACTAGTGCAGAATACACAGGAGAGTCCGGATTTGTATATTCGGGTCTCTACATCCTGCCACCGGTGAAGAAGCCTCAAGGAAGATGTCGCTTTTGGGCCACTGGATGAATGTTCCAATGGCTTGTCCTAGAGTCACGATCTCATCGTTGGGGGGCTTCGGTAGCGGGACCACCTCAAAATTGACATGCACACCATCCACATTAACTTTTGCAAACCCTGGCGCTAAAGCTTGACCGTGCACTATGACCCCGATACTGCATTTAATATGCCCGCCCCAAGCAAGCGTACAAGGGAATGGAGCCATATCTCACTTGGAGCCTGCACTTCGTAGGCTCCTACATAACGATACAAAATTAGCTACTCGAATAGGCCTACCAATGGAACAAGCATTCGAGAGGTAATAATTATTACCAGGATGTCGTCCACAGCAAATTTGGACCGGGTTTGCGTCGGATTGGACGCGCAGCTACTCGGAAGGTTGTGCGGGCTAGCTAGCACAGGAGTGGCGGTGGCGGCCTGCTGACTTTCTATCTGTTTCCGCACCTCATCTCTGATTACATCAGCAAGCGAATCCAGTAGCTCCTCTTTAAGAGATGCATTGATCTCTTCTCGTAGCTGTGCATCACGCTCGGCTTTGTTTCTCTTCCTACGCCGATACATGTCGGAGTCATCTTGGAAACCATGTTTCCAAGGAACGTAAAGCCCAAGGCCTCTCGTACGACCCGGGTGCTCCTTGTTTCCCAGGGCCACGAAGAGCATATCATTCTCCCTTGTTCCCTGGAATGATCCTAGGGTAGAATCAAAACTCAGCTCTTCCTCCAAGAGCACAAAATGTCATTTCAACTTGTACGAAATTGTGGAGTAATTACAAGCTACGTAGTTCTATCGATATCTTACCAGGCGCTGGGACACTTACTGGTCTGCAGGGTTTCGAAAGGAGATGTCCCCCGATGTCGTTGTAGATGACCTTGCTCTAAGCCAATTTCGAGCGCGGTCATCCGGGATATTGGAAAACAGCGGGGCGATGTCCTGTGCAGCTGCCAGGTCATCCTCCAACCTCCACTGCGGGATTTTACCCGCATACCCAGCTGTGCCAAGTCTGTGGGGGTGTGTGTTTTTTCCCTGGAGGGCCTTGTGCGCCACACTTGTACTTCTGAAATCTTCGGTCGTTTTCATCGCCTTGAACTCTTCCCATTGTGGTTCCAGGAATAGGTATTTATGAACTGGCGTTTCGTCCGTCTCCACGTATTTCTTGACAAGCGTGCTCTTGAAGTTCTTCCATGCTTTGCACGCCGCTTTGTAAGTTTGTTGTTGCACAGCGTGTAGGTGTTCTTCTGGGAACTCGAACGATGCCAAAATTTCAGTCCACAGCTCACGTTTCCGAGTGTCAGGCACGTTCTTCCATGAATTGTATGTGATCTCAATTCGTTCTCGTGCAACTATTACGACCATGGTTCGAATCGTTTACCGCTTTTAGGAAGGATAGGGACCCCGGATCGTCTACATTGTGATGGTGCATCGGCTCTCGAGCTTCTTTGATAGCTCTCTTCCTTGGCGTCTTGATGTTGGAGCGGACGCCTCCGGCGATGATGTTGAAGAATGCGCGGGTGACATGTTGCTCATTTTGTGGGTCTATTAAGATAAGATGAGAAAGTGATCATATTGAATTGGAAGAGAGGAGTAGAGGAGGGGAGAAGGGAGGGGTGATATGGACATAGAGAGGGGGTGATGTGCCTATCTTAGCACCTACTTTACTTGCTAATACTATAAACCAAATAGCAAAGTCCCTAAACAAAGTTCTATGAAGCAAATGACACAAACCAATGTATCAAGTCCTTTTTCCCGCAAAATTCAAGGAACTTTTATTACAAAAGTGCAAAAAAAGACATCCAGACTCTTCGGTGAGCAGCCGACATAGCCGACTTCTTCGCTGAGCGACTATCCATCTGCTTCTTCCCACTCCTTTTACTTCATCTCTGGTCTCTGGATCACGTACACCAGTAGCGATGATTCATCTAATTGAATCATCGCTACTGGCGTACGTAATCCAGAGACCAGAGATGAAGAGAAGGAGTGGGAAAAAGCAGATGGATAGTCACTCACCGAAGAAGTCGGCTATGTCGGCTGCTCACCTAAGAATCTGGGAATGTCTTTTTTTTGAACCTTTGTAATAAAATTGCCTAGAATTTTTTGCCTGGAGTGTGTCACTTGCTTCATGCCCCTTGAAGGCCTATGTGGCATATACTATTACTACAAGGTCTCTAAACAAAGGTCTATGAAGCAAATGACACAAACTAGTGTATCCGGTTCATTGAACGGGAACACTAGAGTATGTCACTTGCTTCATTTGCTGTTTTTTGGCTAGATACATGGAGCATTTGGGTGGAAAGATGAACTGTTTCGTCAGGCGCATGACTGCCGATTCGAAGCATAGCATAGCATCCGAGGCACATCCGATGCCTGCTGCTGTGTCTTGAGGAATGCCAAAAGCTGGTCTTCAGATGTGGCATCTGAAAAGCCACATCTGAAGACCAGCTCTTGGCATTCCTTAAGACACAGCAGCAGGCCTTGGATGTGCCTCGGATGCTATGCTATGCTATGCTTCGAATCGGCAGTCATGCGCCTGACGAAACAGTTCATCTTTCCATACAAATGGTCAATGTATCTTTTGCAACAATCGCAAGATTTCTTTATGCGCAGGTGACGTGTTGCTCATTTTGTGGGTCTATTAAGATAAGATGAGAAAGTGATCATATTGGCAAAGTTCTATGAACAAAGTTCTATGAAGCAAATAACACAAACCAGAGTATCCAATTCATTGAACAGGATACTTTGGAATGCGTTACTTGCTTCATGCCCTTTGAAGGTCTATGTGGCCTTGAATTTTGTAATACTATTACTACAAGGTCTCTAAACAAAGTTCTATGAAGCAAATCACACAAACTAGTGTATCAGGTGATACACTAGAGTGTGTAACTTGCTTCATGCCCCTTGAAGGTCTATGTGGCATATACTATTACTACAAGGTCTCTAAACAAAGTTCTATGAAGCAAATCACACAAACTAGTGTTTTAAGGTCATTGAACCGGATACACTAGAATGCGTTACTTGCTTCATGCCTTTTGATCATATACTCTTCCTTGATTGGTTAATTTGTGCTCTCAAATTGTAGGGTTGCACAAGATTAATCTTGGCCGTCCCGCTACTAAATCATATACTCTTCCTTGATTAGTTATGCCAAATAATGAATTCAGTATTTTGAGCTCTAGATACAAACTCTACAATCTCAAGATCAAGATATATTCAGCATGCATATATTCGACAGCGAGATTCATACGGATCAAGACCATACAAGTTAACTTTGCCCAATAATTCAGTCTTTTAACTTGTCAAGATTAAATCCTAACAAATCAATTTAATAACATGCTATAACCTGAAAACTGCATGAACCGACAGCTATTAGAGCTCAAAGACCGAATGAACCAATCTCAGTATACGAATTTATCATCATCGAGCAATCAGTAAATCCCACAGCAATCTCATAAGCATAACAAACTTGAATATACGATGCGACACCATAACAAGAAGCATATACATGACAGTAAGCAACTAACAGTAAGCATATACATGATAGTAAGCAACTAACAGTAAGCATATACATGACAGTAAGCAACTAACAGTAAGCAACTAACAGTAAGCACATACATAACAGTAAGCAACTAACAGTAAGCACATACATAACAGTAAGCAACTAACAGTAAGCATATACATGACAGTAAGCAACTAACAGTAAACCCTAAACCCTAACACTAAGTATGAAGCATCAAGCATCAACCCTAAACCCTAACAGTAAGCATGAAGCTCGGGGAGGGATTTGATGACCTTAGGGTTTTGGTGACGGAGGAGGAGGCGGCGACGACGGAGGAGGAGGCGGGGACGGAGGAGGAGACGGCGACGTAGGAGGAGGCGGCGACGGCGATGGAGGAGGAGGAGGAGGCGACGACGATGGAGGAGGAGGAGGCGGCAGCGACGGAGGAGGAGGAGGCGACGGGCTCGAGGAGGCGGCGACAGAGGAGGAGGAGGCGGCGGCGACAGAGAAGGAGGCGACGGGCTTAGGGAGGCGGCCGGCGAGGGCTCGGGGAGGCAGCCGGCGAGGGCTCGGGGAGGCGGCGACGACGGGCTCGGGATTTAGATCTAGATCGAATAACTGCAGCGCACACGGGAAACCCTAGCGAGAGGGTATATATAGGGAGATTATCACAGACGGTTCTAAACTTAGAACCGTCTGTGACATGATATCACAGACGGTTCTAAGTTCAGAACCGTCTGTGATAAGCCTTTGCCGGCTATTGTTATTACGACAACACCAATAACTACACAGCTGCATTCATATCAACCACCAAACAGTTGCATTCATATCAACCACCAAACAGCTGCATTCATATACAACACCAACCAGCTGCATTCACACAGTGTATTTCTTGATACATTTTGTCATTCTCAAATACATCACACATATACATAAATGCCAATACACGTATACATTTTGTCACACATTTTCACATATACATCTCAAAATTGACTACATCACACATTTTCACATATACATCTCAAAATTGTCACACATTTTCACATATACATTCTTATTGTACTTGCTTATTTCCTTTAAAAATTAGCCCTTCATCATGATCAATGCGTACGTAACTAGTTTCGTCACGTTGTTCATCGTCGACCCTTATGCCATTTCCAAAAGGAGGTAACTCGTCAAATTGATTGTATTCCTCCTCGTCCACTACATTCTCCACTCCGACAATTCTCCTTTATCCATGAAGAACTACATGGCGTTTCTTATTTGCCGGGTCGGTTACACAGAAAACTTAAACAACTTGATTGGCGAGTACGAATAGTTCGTCTTTGTACCCGACACGTTGGAGGTCCACGGTCGTGACACCGTACTTGTCAACCTTCACCTGTGGGAGATGCACCCAACAGCAGCGAAATAAGGGGATCTTGAAAACCACATAGTCGAGCTCCCAAATCTCTTCTATGAAGCCATAGTACGAGTTTCTCGACCCATCAGTACTAAATGCATCTATGCGGACACCGCTGTTCTGGTTAGTGCTCTTAACATCCTGAGACTGCGTATAGAATGTGTACCCGTTTATGTCATATCCTTGCCATGTCACAACTGTAAATGTCGGCCCTTTTGCCAACCATGTCAGCGTCTCACTCAGCGAGCTCCTAGCGATTTGCTCCTTCAACCATTGGTTGAACCAACGGTTGTGTTGCCTCATGATCCAAACATCCGACCGCTCTGGATTACATTGCGAAGCACATCCTTGTCTTTGGTCCACATAAGCGCCACTTCAGTCATGTGTTGCAACACCGTGAAATGGGCTTGAGTATACGTGTCCATATCCGGGTGATTGCTTTCCTTCCGATAGTTCCGAGACCCTTGACCTCCCTTCATGGCGAGATTGAGGGACACCTATCGGTTGAATCTGAGCTATATAATCGACACAAAACTCAACGACCTCTTCGCTTGCATAACCTTCGACGATGTTGCCCTCCGGCCGAGAACGATTCCGTACGTAGGACCTGAGAATTCCCATGAACCTCTCAAATGGGTATATGCTACGTAGGAATACGGGCCCGCACATTTTTATCTCCCACACAACATGAACAATGAGATGGACCATGATATCGAAAAACGAAGGAGGGAAATACATTTCAAGGTGACATAGAGTCATCACCACCTCGTCCTGCAGAGCATCTAGTGCTTCGGGATCGATGACCTTCTGAGCAATTGTGTTAAAGAAATAACATAGCCTCATGATTGTCTCTCGGACTTTGATCGGCAAAATATTTCTAATTGCAATAGGGAGCATCTGTGTCATCAGCACATGACAATCATGAGACTTCATGCCATTGAATTTCAAATCTTGCATCGAAACAAGTTTCTTCACGTTGCCGGAGTAACCAGACGGAACTTTGACACCATGCAAGCACTGGCACAGTTCTGTTTTCTCAGCCTTGGACAGAGTGTAACACGCAGGGGGAAGGTATGTTTGTCCATTATCAGTGCATGTCGGTGCTAACTCAGGCCTGATGTCCATGTCAGCCAAGTCAAGCCGTGCGTTGACACCATCCTTTGTTTTATCACGGATGTTCGATAAGAGACCAATCAAGTTGCCGCACACATTCTTTTCTACGTGCATGGCGTCGATGCGATGCCGAACATCTAGGTACTCCCAATAAGGTAAGTCCCAAAATATTGATCTCTTCTTCCGGTGTTCTTCTCATGAGCCCTCAATTTACGTCCCTTTCGAGGACAACATCTAAATCCTTAACCATATCATAAACCTCGTGTCCCCTTAAATGCCTTGGAGCTGAACCATCTTCCTTCTCTCCGTCAAATTGTTTCTTCATCTTGCGGTATGGGTGAGCCCTCCGAAGGAACCGGCGGTGATGCATGTAGACCGTTTTGCGTGAGTGTCTCAGCCACACACTCTCGGTACCATCTAAACAGTGAGTAAAAGCTTTGGCACCTTTTGTACTATGGCCCGATAAGTTACCAAGGGCAGGATAATCATTTATGGTGCAGAACAATAAGGAGCGCAGAGTGAAGTTCTCTCGTTTGTATGCATCACATACCTGTACCCCTTCGTTCCACAGTACTTTTAGATCTTCCACCAACGGTGCTAGGAACACATCGATATCATTCCCAGGTTGTTTTGGACCTTGGATAAGTATCGACAGCAAAATGTACTTTCGCTTCATACACAACCAAGGAGGAAGGTTATAGATGCAGAGAGTCACGGGCCATGTGCTATGTCGGCTGCTCATGCTACTGAAAGGATTCATTTCATCTGTACTCAGTCCAAACCTTATATTCCTTGGTTCTACACCGAACTCTGCAAAACCCCTATCGATGTTTCTCCACTGCACGGAATCAGCAAGGTGTCTTATCATTCCATCCTTCTTGCGCTCCTCCGAGTGCCAACGCAGCAGTTTTGCCTCCTTTGGATTTGCAAAAAACCTTTTCAAATGGGGAATTATAGGAAAATACCATGCCACCTTAGCAGGAGGTCCTTTCTTCGCCTCTGTTCCCTCGCCATCATCTGATTGATTGTTACGTTTGTATCGGGATGCGTTGCACACTGGACATACATGCATGTTTGCATACTCTTTACGATGAGGATACGATCGTTCGGGCATGCATGTATTCTTTCTACTTCCATTCCCAACGGACAAAGAACCTTCTTGGCTTTATACATGGTTTTTGGCAACTCATTTCCCTCTGGAAGCATGTCCGCTAAAAGACCTAGCAGCGCCGTGAAACTCTTGTCGGACCAACCGTTGCTTGCCTTCAATTTCAACAGTTCAAGCACGGCCGACAACCTCGTGTACTTGCAACCCGTGTACAAAGGTTTCTCTGAGTCCTCCATCAAGCCACGGAATTTAACATACTCTCTCTCATCATAGTTCTTTTCTACATCGCGAAGCATCTGATCCAGATTATCATCATGCAACCTATCCGAATCTGAGCCACAATCGACATCAACCGGCGGCATGTCATTCACTTCACCGCGATGTCATCCGTGACATATGATCATTCACTTCGCCATGGTGGTCCAACATGTATAATCCTTTTGAAACCCCTCCGAATCAAGTGCGCTACAATTTGCCCTCGTTCTTAAACATCTTCAAATTCGCGATCGGTGCATAGACGACACATATATTCCACCCCTTATTCAACATATCCTCCTCGCGGCTCTTATAAAAGCGAAACGCCATTAATGTACTCTTCACTCACACGGCTCGCGTCATACATCCAACTTGGTCCTCGTTACGTACATATATAACAACTTAGTATTAAAATCTAGATTAACTAATTATAACTACATATATACCGGCCACATTTATTATATGAGACTTAATTTGCTAGCTCAATTCATATTACAAACACAACAGGCTATTATATAACCAACAATTTTGCAAATTAACCATCTTCAATAACCACTCATGGATTACTTAGACCTAAATTGTAATGCAATTAAAGAAAAAAATAAATTTCATTACTAACCATATCTACAGCAACCAGGAAAGTCTGAATCTTCAAAGCTCAATCTCTGCCTCTTCCCACCAAATTAACTGGCCTGAAATCGCCTAGCTTCCTCCCGAGTGAAAAAGTGCGCGGCGATGGCTAGATCGGATCGAAATGAAGACAGATGCGATCGATCAGCGCAATAAATGCCTTAGGCATTATCACGACGGTTTTAACTAAAACCGTCAGTGATAACTACTTATCACGAGCGGTTTTAATTAAAACCGTCGTGATAATTAGCTTATCGCGAGCGGTTTTTATTAATAACCGTCTGTGATAATCCATTTTCCCGCCACAAATACCACAGATGGCCTCCAAATTACAACCGTCTGTAATAGTGTTCATGAACGCTTCGTGTTTCGATCGTCTAATTAATGTCTCTCGATCGTTATACGAAGCGTCTATATCATTAATGTTTGGGTATATGAACCGTCTGTGCTAAAGGTTAAATATGCGCGCCTAATCCAGGTCTCTTCTACGTACATACAAATGGCTTCTAGTACTATTCTTGTGATCATCTCCTTCCTCTCATCTGTTCATCATGAATTGTTCGGTCAGAACCTTACACAGGCGGCCAGCAATTTGCATCTGGAGCAGCTTCTCCGCACACACCCTGCTCTCCTTCCCCGACTTTCTTGCATCCGTCAGCTCGACCTGATCATCCGCTGTCGACGGAGGCATCTCGCTGCCGCTCAAGAAAGGGAAACAGCCCTTACCCTGGTTCTTCTCCACAATGTGTGCAAAGCGGAAGAAGCTCTACACGCATTGGAGAGACTGATGGATAGCCTTGCCGATCAAGCAGAAACGGCAGAATCTGAGGAATCTTATAATGCTATCCTCTACGAGATTATGGGCTATGCTACTGATTATTTGCCCAGGCTGGAGGAGGAAGTGCTGAGGACAAGGACAATCTTAACGGCGTTTGAGAAGTCAGTGGCTGATCCTCCAAGTCCCAAAGTCGAAGAAGAAGCGTACGAAGCCCAAAAGATTACAATCTGGGAAACTCTTTACCTGTGCGACTTTTGTAGTAAATTTGCCTCTAATTGAAACTAATAAATTTGCCTTTAATTTGTGATCTCTTGTCTCGATAGTTCGTAGTTAAGTTATTAGAAGCAATGTGTACTTATATATTAACCTCGATCATGAACGAATATGACAGACAAAGGGACATCACAGACGGTTCTTGTTAAAAACCGTCAGGAACATTCCTGACGGTTCTTAACAACAACCGTCTGTGATAGTCCACACAACACAGACAGTTTTTAATAAAAACCGTCTGTGATACTCGTTTTATCCGACGCCACTAACACAGACGGTGTCCAAATTAAAACCGTCTGTGTTAGTGTTGATCACAGACGGTTTGACATAACCGTCTGTGATTGGCTGTCTACTATTGGCCTTTCTGTAGTAGTGTACATATCTACACCTTCTATATGCCTGAAATGTATGAGCTTAGTTCAACATTCTGGACAATCTAGGAATGAGATAATGTGTACAAGGGATGAACGCTAAAAGAAAACTAGTGAAGATATGAAAGCCAAGGAAAAAAAGGTAAACAAGACAAGTGTTTATTTTATCACTTGACATCACATCACCACAACCGTGGAGAAGCCTAGAATTGCGCTAGTTTTTTTATAATTGTGAAAGTTTTTCCAGAACAGTACACAATCTCTCACTTGATATCTTTTTGTACTAATAAGGGAAGAATTTTCACTAATTACAATTCTAATATTTGCTCTAGCTGTCATACAATTTTGCTTACCTTCATCTGTTTTTGTTCTAACATGTTTGTTGTTCTAGGGTTGGTCATCGCTCTCTGGTTTTGGTTGTTCTAGGGTTGGTCATCGCTCTCTGGTTTTGGTTGTCTTTATTGGTGGTGTAACATTTGCTGAGATTGCTGCCCTTCGATTTCTTAGTGCGCAGGTACATATTTGCTAACTTATTTCCATTTTTCATATGTTTAAAACAAATTCACTTCAATGTCAGCAATTCACTTCAATGTCACTCGTGCATATGTATTTTCCTGATTTTAGTTTTTATACTATGTCATTATGAACTCACTAAGTAGGCTTTGGTTCAACCATTTTATATGGATTTTTAACATAGCCGACGCGATTAGTTCTGTGCGGTGTTATAAGAAACTGGTTTTGGTCCAGTTGCCACTGGTTATTACCATTGATGATTGGTCCACTGGCAGATTGTGTACTTTTGTTGTATCCACCACTGGAGGCGCCAACTGTCATAGTGGTGGGTGATGGGCGGTCTCGGCCCTGGGCCTCGTCATTCAGGTGCTGTCGTGATGGTGATGGCGACGGGAGGAAGAAGGGAATGTAGGGGGATGCGCGGGGCTGAAGCATGGGGAAGGACCATGCGAATGATGGGATAGTTCCTGACTGGAATTGCTTTAATTATAGATGATGTTACCTAGAACAAATAAAGAGGCATTTTTTACTCAAGGGGAGAACAACGCTGGCAAGAGGTGGCTAAACTGACAAGTCGAGGGTGTTGTCCAAATAGTGGCTGGCTGTTAGAGATAGATACAACAAAATCATAGAAATAAGTAGCCTTGCAGGATAGGCTCACTTGTACATGTTGTATAGCTTCTGCAAATCACAGTGATACTTTTCTGAAAACTAAGAAATTCACATTACAAAATTCCAAACAGATGATAGGGTCTATCTATTTATCACTTAACTAAATTTGTAGTGAAATCTGGCATTTTTTTATGGACTGCTGGATCAAGATGGATGTCCCAGATCTCCCCCCTCCCTCCCCAAAACCGTTCCCCTCCCTCCCCCAACCCTACTGTGCCGCCAGCATCGCTCGCACTTGCCACTGCTTGCATGGCGTCATTGAGAAAAAGCGGACATCTACCGGCTTTAGCCACAAGTTGCTGAGAGAAAAGTTTAGTTGACTGATTTGATTCAATCATATATCCTTTTTAGGGCCTATCTTCAGTACTTCAGAGCAGCAAGCCAGTTCCTGTCAACCTCAGCCTAATCAATGGCAGCTTATGGTAGGACTGAAGTACAATAGATACAAAAGAGTACTAGCCATTTCTGATCTGGGACTAAATTATAACAAATAAATGGCTAAGATAATTCCGTAATTGTTTGCAATATGCTACTCTCTTCGGTCACAAACGAGTAACATTTTTTACTTTTCAAAGTCAACAAGATGCTCTATTGACCACCAAATTCTCTTATCATGAAAAAAGTTGTAAAAGTACAATATGATGAAAGCATTTTTCATAACAATTTCACTCGTACCATTTTCATATATCCAAATCATTCGTTTTAAATAGCATCTTTAGTCAAAATTAATAGTTTTGACTGCACACATTCTAGGGCATCACTCTTGTGTGGCTGGAGGAGGGAGTAGTTGATATCCTTGAAAGCTATGCCACATCTCAAGAATTTCCCCCCTAGAGAACAGACTAAGTTGGCAGGCCAGAACAAAATTTTACTAACATTTTGATTAAATTTATTGGTCAGAATTTGCGTTCTAGGCAGCAATTGCATTTCAGCTGTTGTGTACTTATGTTTCTTTCAATTGACCTATCAATTGTTACATACGAGGTGTCATAGAAGGGTGACTCCTAAGGTCTAATTAATAAACATTATATCTTACGAAAGGTTGGTTAAAAAACATTAACCAATTTTGGATGAGAAATTTCAGTAAGATAGTTTAATTCGTACTTCAAGTATCTCAAAATTTGCCAAGAATTAGGCCCCGTTTGGCACAGCTCCACCTCCGGCTCCTGAAGCTGTTTGGAGCCGTTTTGTGCCAAACGGGGTAAAGTAAAATAGCTCCACCCAATGAGTCCCTTAAAACCTGCTGAGACAAAAGTAGCTCCACCCAAGGAGCTAAAAAAAGTAGCTTCACCCAGCTCCACTTGTGAAGTCAAAAAAAACAGCTTCACTTGTGAAGTGGAGCCGTGCCAAACGGGGCCTTAGACACAAGAAGATTTTTGGCCGTTGACTGATTTCTGCTCAGTTATTGGTGCATGTTATATAATTTGTGGAGACTATTGGCGTGTGGTTTTATAATTCACAGTAGGATCTCTCCATTTTACTATGGTAGTCAACTAGTCATCATTAGCTTATCTGAAGCGCCCTTCTTTAAAAAAGGAACTAGCACTTACCGTAAGCTAATTCAGATTGGAATTAGGTGACAAACATTTTTTCCATCCATACTACGATACTGCTTCTAGTGGTGTGTTCACAATTTTTCATGTGCAACTTTTTTTTATTGTGCTTTTTAAAGTGATTTGGGGAAACTGAGTTTAACTGTATCGATCAGCTTTTGCAACTTGACATTACAGTATTACAATATAGTTTAGTTCACCAAAATCCTGTCCTAAGACCTTGATTTCTTATTTGTCATATTATGTGTCTTGTCTATTGCAGGAAGGAATGGGCTATGACTTCCTGGTTGCAACAGCAAACGTTGCCAATGGCAACACAATACTCAGACCAATTATAGCCAATAGCAAAGAGGGAGTGATGTAATTTTTTGTTGTGCATACGTCTGTATGATAATACACACACCCGAGCTCCAGAGGGGTTTCCTCCTTTCGTTTTGCATCATGGTTTTTTCTGCGACTACAAATGTAGGCTTGTGCACGTATATTTATCAGGAGATTTCTTTTCTCAGCTGGAGTGTATATATTTATACTCTTTATCTCCTGTGCGAATACAAATAGACAAGTAGTAGTGGTGGGTGGAAATGCCGCATTGTCATTTCGATTTTCATTTCTATTGCTTAATACTTTGTTTATCTAGTTGGACATGCCCCAATTTGCTGAATGAGCCCACCTGTAATTTAATTTAGTAATCTACACTGAAGTAGCCGGGGCGAATACGACTGTGAAAATGGATCGAATACGACCGGATAATAATTTATATATTTGTTTTTATATTTTTTTCAGATGCGAGTATAAATATAGGTACTTTGGATACAAATATAAATAATGTGAAATATAAATACAGAGTAAGTATGAACACAACATAAATAGACCAGAACTGATTGATCCTACCATAAATAATGCAAGATGATAATATGCTAGATGGAGATGGGAGTCCCGAAGGGAGCCGGCTCCGGCTAGTATTTCTTTTATGTTGAGGAATGATTATCTCGCAACAGATGGATGCATATGACGATGAAGGTCGCAGACCACGGCAGACCATGGATGAAGTTCGTGAAACACTAGCTACAGGCGTGTTCTTTTCAGTAGGGGTTAATGGTTTTTGAATCTAGTATAAATACCGTATGAATAAATTAAATATCTATAAATTAATAAGTTAATTAAAAAACTGTTTTTATAAATTATTTTAAAATAAATAACTTCGATACGACGTTGAAGAAGCCATTGTAGGAATTTTTCGTTTGCTCAGACACGGTTTCGGCCCTGCCCTCAACGTGACCCGTCTGCTACACGACACGTAAGAACACAACACAAGTAGAGGTGCTCCTTCACCGTGGGACCTACTCCCTTGCCGTGACCCGTGTCTGGTACACGACTAGTGAGAACACAAGCAGCACCTCCGCGCTCCGGTCTTTGGGTTTATGTCGAGACTTTGATTTTTATTTTTACAGTAACTATACCAAATTTAGCTATATCAACTAAAATCGTACATAACTATTTTTTGTATACTGCGTTTCATGAATAGACTGGAATTGATTGATCCCATCATAAATAATGCAAGTTTATAATATGCTAGTTGGAGATGAGAGTCCCGAAGGGAGCCGGCTCTGGCTATTATTCATTATATGTTGAGCATATGGTTATCTCGTAACAAATAGACACATATGGTCGTGAAACGCTAGCTATAGATGCGTTCTTTTAACTGGAGCTAATGACTTTTAATATTAGCATAAATATTTATATGAATAAATTAAATATTAACAAACCGATAAATCAATTTGTAAAGATTATCCCGAAAAGCCAGCCTTGAAGCCACTGTTGTAATTTTTCGTTTTACTAAGATACTGTGACCCGCCTGGTACGCGACACGTGAGAACACAACGCAAGCAGAGATGCTCCTCCTTCACCGTGGGACCAGGCCCCTTGCCGTGACGTGATGGACAAGCGCAGCGCCCCTGCTCTCCGGTCTTCACGCAGCGCCTTGCCTCCTTTTCCTCCGTGGGTCCCGGTGACGCGCGCCGATGGAAACTTCGCTGCGCCGCACCCAGATGCAGCAAGTAATAAGGATACAACACCTCTGCCTTCACGTGATGCTGGACATGATGCGCCCTGCCTTAGAACGCAGCAAAACGAACATACCACCACAGTACTGTGCCGCCTATTTAAACTGAAAAAAGTAATTTATAATTAAATTGTACGATAGCTAATAGTAGCTTATTTGACATAATTAAATTTTTTAAAAAAAGAAAAATAAAAAACATGTTAATCCATCACAGACAATACAAACGAATATGATATAAAAAGAACCGGCAAAAAAAGCTCAAAAAAGCCAAAAATCCAAAAAAGACAAAATTTAGGAATAATGAAAAATAAGCCAGAAGCTCAAACCGAAATGAACAAGGCGCTAAATCAATCTTTGTTTTTCCAGGAGCACTAAACACATTTATTTTCTTATATATTTATACTCAGTAAATTATAGATATGAAAATAAACTAGGTATGTCACATCATGCCATAAAAAAATAGCATACCTTATTTAACTCGGATTCCTACCATATCTAGCAACCCTACTAAAATAAGATCAATTCTATCAATCATTCCATTCGTTTACAATAGAAGCTCTATACGACGGGATGCACCGCCGGCGGTAAACATTGATAGGGATCGAGTGAATTGGTCGGCTAGTACGGGCGTTGTTGTTCGGAATTATAAGGGTGGCTTTATTGTTGCTGAGTGTAGCACAATATGTTGGCCCTGCATCTATATTTCCTTAAGATATTGAGTCTTGTGCGTAGCATGCACCACGTATACAAGATGCTTATATATTTGTGTTTGGTACTTCTAGTTCTCCTAGGCTTAGCGCATTGAGAACAAATACTAACATATGAACATTTCCACTCTCCGAAGGAATCAAACTCTTGCAATGATCGATGATTTCCACGAATTCAGCAAGTCAGGGTCTTCCCATGTTCTCTAAGTCAACAAGGTGTTCCCATTTTCGCATTCTTTTGGTATAAATCAGCTTAATTGCTAGCTTTCCTTCTCGTGCAACTGCTCTGGTAGTTCTCACACGCTGGCAGCAGTAATCCAAGTTCCTATTGTTCTTGGCAATGCACCACTCGACGAACATGGCCACCCCCAGCCCCACCGTCACTATAGTGCTACTGCTGGCAGCATCTGTTGCTATTCTCGTCGCTCCTTCGCCGAGCACCGGCGGTGGTACTGATACTGACGTCGCCGCGCTGCTCGCTTTCAGAGCCCAGCTCTCCGACCCCCTCGGAGTTCTTCTCACTAACTGGACGACGACCGCCTCCTTCTGCCACTACTGGGTCGGCGTCTCGTGCAGTCGCCGCCGGCCGCGCGTCACGGCTCTCGTGCTGCACGACGTGCCACTCCGAGGGAACATGTCCCCTCATCTTGGTAACCTCTCCTTCCTCACTGTCCTAAACCTTAGCAGCACAGAGCTCACGGGCTCCATCCCACTGGATCTTGGAAGGTTGCGTCGTCTGAGATCTCTTGATCTTGGCAACAACAGCTTGTCTGGCCTCATTCCTTCTACAATAGGAAACCTGACAAGGCTTGAGCACATTGATATGCAGCACAACAACCTCTCAGGGCAAATCCCTTACGACCTGAGAAATTTGCACAATCTTGGACACCTAGGTCTGATCGCGAACTACTTAACCGGGCCAGTATCAAATGATTTGTTCAACAACACTTCTCTGCTAAGATATCTGGACTTTGGGAATAACAGTTTGTCAGGAGCAATCCCACATGCCATTGGCTCCTTGCCCATGCTCGAATCCCTGTGCTTGCAACATAACCACTTCTCTGGTCCGGTACCTCCAACCATTTTCAACATGTCCAGGCTGCAATCCATGTACCTTTCAGGCAACCATGACCTGAATGGGACTATCCCTAGTAGCAACAAAAGCTTCGAAATTTTTGTACGGATAAACTTTTTTTTATTCGGAAATACAGAAATATACCCGCGGGAAAATTTTTTACAAAAATAGCCGCCAGTCGCCCAATGGAGAGGCGACTAGAGAATTTCGCCCACCCGAAAAACGACATTTAAAGAATCTGCGAACCGTTGGCGAATCATGTTGTCGCTGAGCGTTGGGCGACTTAATTTTAAGTCATTTATGCGGTTGGCGCGCTCGAATGCGATCGCCCAACGCTAGGCGACACTGAGGGTTAAGGCGGCTGCCCACCGGCTCCACTACCAACCACCTTTTCACTCATTCAAAGAAACACATTCAGCGCACAGAGAAGAGGAAGAAGGAAAAGAAACAAGGGGGAGAAGAGAGGAAGGAGGGGAAGAAGAGGAGAAGGAGAGGAAGGAGGGGAAGAGGAGAAGGAGAGGAGGTGAGGGAGGAAGGAGGAGTAGAAGCTATTCCATCAATTTGGATCCAGGTTTTTTTTTTGGATTATGTTGTATTTGCATTATTATTTATATGAAATGTTGGTGTTAATAAAAATTATAGATGTAGAATAATTAGTACCGTGTTAGTATGAAAATATTATTGTAGAAAAGGTTTGGTATGCAATTTGTAGTATGGTAGTATAGAAATTTTAACAAAGTTTGTGGTATAGAAAGTTTAGTATTGTGCGATATTATTTGACATGTCGCAAAATTGAAATATATATGCAGGCCGACATCATCAATGTCCACTACATTGAGAGTGTATTACGGAGCTGGAACCATTCGTGAAGGTCCGAATGGTGTGGATTTGAGCGATTTTTCGCAAGTCACTCTCGTACTTCCGGATGACGAGAATGCTAGAATAGGAGATGTGCAGCTTTGGCTGATCCGGAGTTTTTCGTTGAACCCCGAGGTGTACAGCGTCGTCGTGCAACGGCTTTGGAGCCGGTCTCTCACGGACATCAGATGGGAGTTGAAGACATTGGTGCGCTCTGCCACATGGAAGGGCTTTGTGCTAGGGTGCCGGCGTCGTGGATACGAGTGTGTGCTGCTTGTGCAACCATGCTCGATACAAGCGGTGAGGAAGCTCGTGCAACGGCCGTTGTTGTGGGAGGTGCTAGCGGCTCGGGCGGGCGCATGTTGGCGGACATGATGAAGTTGCTCGTCATGAAGCCGATCGGTATATGAAGGAGAGTTCTGACCGTCAAGCCATAGAGAGCCAATCGGGCAAGCCGATGAAGGAGAGTATAATGAGTACATTGTGCGGCAGATGGACTCGATGACGAGAGGGCATGGGATGAAGAGGAAGCTGTAGAGGACAACGACGAGGACAGTTCCGATGAGGATGAAGTTCCTATCCCCCAGGAATGGAACCGGTATAATGCGGAGGGTCTTTCCGCACATAATGAGCATGAATCACAATGGGAGTACCATGAGACAGAGGTTCGGTTGCATGCTATGTTTGCTGACAAGGAAGCGCTGCAGGATGCCATCAAGCTTTAGGCCCTTTCAATGCAGCGGACATTTCGCGTCGTCAAATCAAGCCGGGAGCGATACATCGTGAAGTGCGAGCGGCATCGTTGCCCTTGGCGGTGCACGCCAGTAAACCTAAGTATGAGACTCACCGGATTGTGTCCAAGGTTGAGCCGCACTCGCATTCTAAACACTTGTCTTGGCGAGACATCGTAACTCGACGTCGGTTATAGCCAATCTCATGTATGGGAGATAGTACGGAAGAAGGACATGGCAGCCACGCATATTGTGGTAGCTATTGAGAATAAATTCAAGTATAAGATTAGCTACGCGGCGTGGCGTGCCAGCGGCGTTGGAAAAACGTTTTGGCACTTTCGGCGCGCGTCGACAACCTTCCTCGTATGCTTAATGTCCTGCGAGAAAGGAACCCGATCCACGTACATCGCCCTCCACGAAGCCGTCCATAAGTCCGCCGGGGTATGCGGTGTTGCGAGCAATGTTTGCATTTGGTGCTAGCATCGAAGCATTGTGCACATGCTTGCCGATGATCTCAATTGACGGACCTTCTTGACGAGCAAATACAAGGGGCGAGATCCTCGCGGCCATAGGCGTTGGCGGTAACAATCAAATATTGCGGCCATTGCATTTGTGGAGAGTGAGAATTACGAGTGGCCGTGGTTTCTCAGATATGTGAGGGCTGGTGTTGTAGCCACTCGGCCTGGGGTGTGCGTAATCCATGATCGCCACGCCGGTATTATCAAGGCAATAAGAAAACTTCAAGAAGACCCCGAGGAGCCCTTTCCTTGGCCGGACATGAGGAACCGGTGGTGCAATCGTCACTTAGCGGCAAACTTTTTCAAGCAATTCCCTAAACAATTTTTGATGAAGCTATTCAAGAGGCTGGCTAGGCAGAACCAACAGAGGAAATTTGATGCTTTGTGGAGGTTGTTGGATGAGCACACTAGGAAGAACGTCGAAGACAGGAGCAAGGAGCCGGTCACTCCTGGGGGCCACAACCACAATGCTTGCCGCCAATCGATGCGCCTAACCCAAGTGGTCCAAGAAGAAGGAGCTCACGAAACATCAGGTGCTTCGCGCAGTGGATCGAGGGGGAACCGTTGGAGAAGTGGTCGCTGTTGCACGACACGAATGGCGCAAGGTACGGAATAATGACAACTAACCTTGCCGAGGTGTACAATTGGGTTCTAAGGGTCTCCGTTCTCACCCCTTGTCGCCATCGTGGAAGGTGTTCTTCACAAAGACAATCCGGTACTTGTGGAGAGGCACGCGAGTGCCGCACTTCATGCTGCCAATCCCGGAGCTCTGTATTTGGCAAAAATTACTGCTTACATGGAGATGAAGGCACAAAAGGGTCAGTTGCACATAGTGCAGGTCATGGGCAACAGGGAGCATCGTTTTGAGGTGATACTCCGTGATAGAGCCGAATTTGGGATGGCTCGTTCACTTGTTACCCACGAGGTATGTCTTGGAGATCATGAAAATGAACCTAGCTGCACGTGCAACAAGCTTAAGTTGTTACACAAACCATGCTCTCATGTCCTCGCTGCATGCGGGACCGTGGGTATGGATCCTTGAACTTCATGTCCGAGTTCTTCTTTAAGGGAGGGTACTGCAGCTTGGTGTGGGAGCTCAGGGGTTCAGGGTGGTGGGAAACTTCGCCACTTTGGACATTGCATCGAGGACCTGGGTTCCGGATGTTAACATATTGAAGGGTGGGAAGGGTCGGCGACAGAGCCGACGTATTAGGAATGACATGGATGAATCACAAGCTGGAACATCAGGTGCACGTTGTGGTTGATGCGGTCGAGAGGGCACACAGACTAGACGATGCAATGCATGTCCCGATCGAGAGTTACATGACTTTTACGTATTCGCCTTGGTTATGTACTTATTTAGTACATGTATTTGCTGTTTGTTAAAATGAGATTCTTTTGTGGCTCGTGCACAAGACAATCAATTCATGGCATGCTTAACAACATTGCGCATTATTTCGATCGACCCTCGTACATACTACGGTACAACCATACACATCGTTGCTTATATGCCAAATGAGCCTCGTGGCACCCACATGGAGAACTGCTGAAGTGGACGCCTCAGACGGGGCTGACCATCGTGGTAGTGGCACGCACATATGCAACTTGGGTTTGCACAGCAACATGTCGGATCGTACGAGCTTCCTATGTTGACAACCTCCTCATTTCCCCTCTCGCGTTGCATCTATTGGCGGAGCTCATTGTTCTCATTGAGAGTCTCCATTCGGTACTCCAAGTCCATTATTCGGTCCCATAAAATACCCACATAACGGTCAATATACCGTTCGTGAGGAGGGTCGATCCAGCGGGAGAAGTCGCATTTCGCCATCTGCGAAAAAGGACACTAAACATGGAGGGTCCATAAGCAATAAAAAAATGTACTATTAGTAATTTGTACCCCGGAGCGTGGGCATCGGAAGAAACGGCGCCCGCCATCGTTCGGCCCTTCCAGGACCTGCACGACCACGTACTCATCAGAACCGCATTTCGCCACGCCGGTTGCGCACGCCGCTTGGTATCAAGCGATCGTGGACCGAACATCTCCCTCCTTTCCAAGGGAAAGTCTTCCTTCGGTGACCCATATCCGACTGGCCCCTCATCTTCCGCCATGGTATGTTCCACCACGAAATATAAGGTTCTTCTTTGTTCGATTTACAGGGTTTTCTGGCTACAACTTCATGGGACCTCAACCGGGCTATTTATATCGAACGGCGGGACAAAAGAGGGCTGCTTTGCCCAGAGACATGACAAAAGCGCCGGCTTTACTCGGTGAGATGACAACACATGCCGACTTTATGCGGTGATATGACAAAACGGGCAGCTTTGCTCGGTCGATTACAACACATGCCGCCTAAACGCCTACATAAAAGCTACGATCCAAAAGCCTTCATAGGGACATTTATTGCTACACCGAATCCCGAGGATAATCCAGCCTATCGCTACACAAACCAACAAAATAGGGCGTGGGTCGTAGCCTTTACGATGAGTGTTCACGTCATAGGCATGTATCCTTTCCAGTGAGTTTTCATGTCACCTTAGCTTGTTGTTTCAAAATACAGGCTACAGCTCAAAAGCCTACATAGGCACATTTATTGCTAAACCGGAATCTGAAAAGCGAAAAGATTCGTGACGACCTCCTCTCCATGGACTATGCCCACTGCACCAGATAACCTTCCTACATAAAGGCCTCCTATGTCTTCCATACCACATCTCCTCCTCAAACCTTCACAATACTACTACACAACAATGTCTTCCTGGAGGCCCGACCCATTTGGAGTGCCGGAATGGCATGAGCGCCCGAAGTGCCATTGCGGCTTTAGGACGATGTTGGGAGTCTGGACGGATCGAGTACAACGAGCCAAATAGGGCCGTAGGTTCTTCAAGTGTCCAGACCTGGATGACGACTTCGTGGTAACGACAACAACTAAATCATTTGTTTCTCGTTATCGTTTTTCAACTTGATCCATGACATCTACCACGCCACACATAGGCTTGTGGGTTCATGGAATGGGTGGATCGGGTGCCGCCGGCATGGCCAGATAATCGGGCAGTGGAGGTGGAAAACAAAGGACAATACTTTGTCAAGATGACTCAGGCTCGCGAGGTGGAACGACAGATGCGGCTTGAGCAAGAGCGCCGCGTGAGGGTGGACCAAATCCGTCGAAGGGCAAGGAGGATGAGCGCAAAGGAGGCGGGAGCGATTAAGTCTGCGTGAAGCGACCATCAAGCGTCGGGAGGAAGAGCTTCAAGCTCGTGAGGCAGCTCTCAAGACCAAGAGTGACCGGAACAAGAATGCAGCGGAGCCATCTTCAAGGCGCGATAACAAGGGGAAACAACCACGCTACACCCAGTAGACCAAATGTAATAGACCCAGCAAGTTTTATTCCCTAAGGCAGTACTGTCGGAGTTGCTCTTAGTCGCATATCATGCTATATGTTATGCATGTAATAACAATGTACGCGGCATGTTACTCCCAACTGTATTATGAAGTTTATTTCTATTGATATAAGCTTATTATCTATCATGTCCGCATTCAATGATTCAGATAGCAAGTCATACCGGTTCTCTCCGTAAACTATTTCTCAGCAACATCAAAATATCACTTACCACTCTATGTATCTATCGTTCTACGGTCAATCATTCTTAAAAAAATTTGGAATTTTTTTTGTGCATCTACAACATACAGTGCACATAAACTTTTATTACAACTATACCAGATTTTTTTTCTGGTTTCAAACTACAAAATTGCCAAAACTCTATAAATTTGGAGGGATCGCATAAGTCGCCAACCTCTTCAAGCGATCAGATTACAAGTCGCCCAGCCATTGGGCGACTTCTTTAAATCGCCCAGTGAGAAAGCGACTCCGTGATGTCGCTTTCCCGTGAAGCGACATAGTTAAATACGCTTTTCGGGTGGGCGAAATTCTCTAGTCGCCTCCCCATTGGGCGACTGGAGGCTATTTTTGTAAAAAAAAATTCTGCGGGTATATTTCTGTATTTCCGAATAAAAAAAAGATTATCCGTACAAAAAATTCCAAAAGCTTCAGCCTACCCATGCTACAAACATTCTCTCTCTCTAAGAACAGAGTCACGGGTCAGATTCCATTGGGGCTTTCAAATTGCAAATACCTCCAAACATTTTCCCTAGCATTGAATTTCGTCGAGGGCACAGTGCCAGCATGGTTGGGCAAACTACCAGAACTCGCTATCATTTATCTAGATCAGACTAACCTTGTTGGCCCGATCCCTACTGCGCTTGGCAATCTCACGAAGCTTACCGTACTTGACCTTTCAGGGTGCAACCTAACAGGACAGATTCCTCCGGAGCTTGGACAGCTGAGGCAAATCAATCAATTGTACCTCAACGATAATCAATTTACAGGATCCTTCCCTACTTTCTTTGCTAACTTATCCCAACTATCCCAACTCGATTTGGGCGGTAACATTTTGAATGGGTTAGTACCAACGTCACTCGGTACTGCCGGATCATTTGAGGTTCTTGAGATCGGAGGGAACCGCCTACACGGGAACCTCAATTTCTTGGACACCCTTTCAAATTGTAGAAAGCTCAAATACCTTGGACTTCAGGATAACTATTTCACTGGGGACCTTCCAGCAGACTATGTAGGAAACCTCTCTAGTCACCGGACAATTTATTGCTAATGGAAACAAGCTAACCGGTGAACTTCTGCCAGCACTATCAAATTTAAGCAACCTCACATGGTTTGACATTTCGGACAACCAATTGAGTAGCACAATTCAGAATCAATCATGATGATGGACAATCTTGTAATTCTTACCCTCACAAGTAATACCATGTTTGGTCCCATCCCAAAACAGATCAGTGCGCTCAGAGCATACAAGAACTATACTTCGACAACAACAACTTCTCTGGTGGCATACCACAGGATATTGGGAACCTCACCCAAGTAGTACGCCTCTACCTATCTAATAACCAGATATCTTCAACCATACCAACGAGCCTCTTTATCTTGATAGCCTGACAGACCTTACTCTGTCTCAAAACTCCCTGCAAGGTGCATTACCAGTAGATATTGGGCAATTGAAACAAATCTATGCGATAGATCTCTCTAACAACCGCTTGCTTGGTAGCCTCCCAGAATCCTTTGGGCAGCTACAAACGACATCCTATTTGGACCTATCACACAACTCATTTAATGATTCATTTCCAGACTCTTTCCACAAGTTAAAAAGCTTGGAAACACTAGACCTGTCCTATAATGATCTCTCTGGTACCATCCCACAGTACTTGGCCAATTTTAGCTATCTCAGTACCTTGAACCTTTCTTTCAACAAACTACATGGTCGGATACCGGAAGGAGGTGTCTTCGCAAACATCACCCAACAATCTTTGGTGGGGAACTCTGGTCTCTATGGAGGTGTTTCGCGTTTAGGATTTCCACCATGCCAAACCAAGTATCACTCAAATAAAGGACACATCCTAAAATTCTTGCTCCCTGCTATCATCATGGTAGTTGGAGCCGTAGCTACCTGCCTATACATGATGATCAGGAAGATAGCCAGGAAGAAGGAAGAGAGGGTGATTCCCCCTCATATGGTTGACATGCCCAACCATAGGTTAGTCTCTTACCATGAGATTGTTCGCGCGACAGATAATTTTAGCGAGAGTAACTCTTTGAGTCTTTGGAAGCTTTGGAAAAGTTTTTAGGGCCACCGAGCGATGGTGTGGTAGTTGCGATAAAAGTTCTAAACATGCACCGAACAAGTCGTCGAAGCTTCGATCTTGAGTGTAATGTCTGCGCATGGCTCGACACGCAACTTGATAAGGATACTTAGCACTTGTTCAAACTCGGACTTCAAAGGTTTGGTGCTTGATATATGCCCAACGGAAGCTTAGAAGCACACTTACACTCAAGGTAGAGGCCAACTGGGATACCTTCAGAGGTTGGACATTATGTTGGATGTGTCGATGGCAATGGAGTATCTACACTATCATCATTGCGAGGTAGTGCTGCACTGCGACATAAAGCCCAGCAACATTCTATTCGACAAAGACATGGTAGCACATGTCGCAGACTTCGGCATTGCAAAATTGTTATTTAGTAATGACAACTCCGCCGTTTCTGCGAGCATGCCAGGAACAATTGGGTATATGGCACCAGGTATTTCTGCTGTATTCTACTTGATCTAGATCAAGCTACACCAGTTAATTAATTGCCATTACTAATTTTTCTTCTGTTTGGAAATGTTTTGGCTAGAGTACGGATCTGTTGGAAAAGCATCAAGAAAAAGTGATGCTTTCAGCTACGGGATCATGCTTCTTGAAGTATTCACTGGAAAGAAGCCTACAGATCCCATGTTTGTTGGAGATCTAACCCTTAGGATGTGGGTTAATCAAGCATTTCCATCAAATGCTATGGATGTTGTGGATGACCAGCTACTACTGCAAGATTCTTCTAGTTGCATGAATAACTTTCTAGTGCCAATGTTTGAGTTGGGTTTACTATGCTCAAATGACTTGCCCGACCAAAGAATGACAATGTGTGATGTGGTGGTGAGACTGAAGAAGATCAAAAAGGATTACATGGCTTCTATAGAAAGAATGCACAGTGCCCAGTGATACATTTGCTTGTATGTATGTCAACACAGTTTCGTAGTGTCTTCTTGATTTTGCAAGATCATATATGTAAAATAATCCTATTTTTGGTCTCTGGTTGTCATTTGAGTTGTAGAGTCTTACCTCTAGTCATGAGAGTTCAGGTTAAAGTAGAGTTAGTTTCAGAGTTTATTTTTCGAGCTTTAGTTTGTATCACTAGTTGAGTCTGTGTCGGATTTAGGCAGTATTGTAATCTATCGCTAAGATGTAAAGTCAAGTATAAATAAAGAAGAAAACCCAGAAAAGGGTGCACAGTTTTGGCACCGCAAATCCTTCCCAATTCTAATTTTGTTGCTACTATTCCTCGTATGGCAATGTCGTCAAATCTACGCAGGCTCTGGTGATTGTGGTCGAAGGTGCTGGTGACCGTGGTCAAAGGCGCTGGTGATTGCAGTCAAAGTCTCAAGTAGTTGCAAACCAGTCGAAGCCCTCGAGTACATACAAACCAGTTGAAGTCCCGAGTACATGCAAAATGGTCGAAGGTTATGAGTAATCGTAAACTGGTTGAAGGTTACGAGTACATGCAAAGTGGTCGAAGGAGCGATCAAAACTCTCATCTTTTAGAGTGGTTGAAACTCTCATCTTGTATCAGAGCCTCGTATCAGAGATTGGGTTGTCGAAGATCAAGATTGTGAAGGAAGGATCGGTGTCGCTCCAGTATCTAATCCTCGGTTTTGGGAATTATCCAATGTGGGTAATGAAGATGAAAACAAATATGCGCGCCTAGGGCATCTCGGGCGCAGTTGATCCCAAGGCGAAGGAGGTGGTTGATGAGAAGATCGATCAAACTGCATTGGCTATCATCTACCAGGCAATTCTTGATTCAATGATGAGTGAGCTGGTCGGGAAAGAAACAACACGTAAGGCTTGGGAAGCACTTTGTATCATGAATGAGGGCATGGATCGTGTCAAGGAGGTTCGCCTGCAGACTTTGCGGAGCGAGTATGAGAATATGCATATGGGTGAAAACCAATCTGTGGATGAGTTTGCTACAAAACTCACCACAATTGTGAGTGAGATTCAGTCTCTCGGTGACAAATTGGAGGAAAGCATTGTCGTGAAGAAGTATTTATGGATCCTTCCAGAGAAGTTTCTCCCAATGGTCACAACGTTGATGTACTCAAGCAATCTTTTGAAGATGAAGGTTGAAGAAGTGACTGGGCCTCTCAAGGCACACGAGGGGCTCCTGAAATGCTATAAGGCGAGGAATGATCAAGTGCTTCTTAAAAAAACTGATACGAAGGCTGAGTATTATGGGGGGCATGGATCTACAGCTTGGTGTCGCCGAGGTGCTCTCAGTCGGTAGCCATGGCTGAGGAGGTCGAGGAGGCAGTGCTGGTTGCGGGGAGAAGTTTGAACGTGGAAACAATGGATTCATCCAAGATAAGTGAAAAGTGAAGTGTTTTGATTGCGAAAATTTTGTCCATTATGCTTCAGAATGCCATAGCCATATAAAGTGTCATGAGTGTCACAAGTATGGTCATTATGCCTCTGATTGTTACAAGAAGAAGAAGAAGGATGAGGTCAATCTCACACGGACTCAGGAGGAGGATGAACCAACATTACTTTAGTCCATATGTGAAAATGACCATGGTCTGGTCATGCTTGAAGAGAAGAGTTTGCACACGAAGCTGCTGAATATTGGGGAGGAGACCGTAGAATCACATATATGGTACCTTAATAATGGAGCCTCTAACCCAAGGATTGAAAAACCGGTACCGGGGCAAATCCCGGCCGCCGGGCGGTACCGGTAACCGCCCGGTAACCGGAAATCCCAGAAAAAAAACCGGATAAAATTTGCCAATTGAATTTTTTGCGCGGGGCAAGAGGAGACCGGTAACCGGTTGGTTACCGGGAAAACCGGTGAAAAAACCGGAAAACCGGTGGTGAAGACAGCAAGATGCACTGGTTTTTAGTTGCTTAACTTTGTTCTTTCCTTTTCCCTTTTTATAGCAAACAGCTTATAGACATTAACTACAACGCAATATACTAAGGGATACAAAGTATACTAAGGGACTGCATGCAGAATTAAAGTGGCATGTGCAGTACTTAAGAGGCATGCGGAATACTAAAAGATACAGCAGAATACTAAGAGACATGCGCATGCAATGCATGCATGCAGAATTAAAGTGACATGCGCAGCACTTAAGAGGCATGCGGAATACTAAAAGATGCAGCAGAATACTAAGAGGCATGCGCAGCATTTAAGAGGCATGCGCATGCAATGCATGCAGGAGACTGCATGCAGAATTAAAGTGGCATGCGCAGCACTTAAGAGGCATGCGGAATACTAAAAGATACAGCAGAATACTAAGAGGCATGTGCATGCAATGCATGCAAGAGACTGCATGCAGAATTAAAGTGGCATGCGGAATACTAAAAGATATAGCAGAATACTAAGAGGCATGCACAGCATTTAAGAGGCATGCGCATGCAATGCATGCAGGAGAATTAAAGCTAACGGAAAGTGCATGCATCTTCCTAATACATTTTATTAGTGTTAATAATGTTAATATCATTAGGGAAATCAATTTTTACATTCAAAAGTTTAAATTTGAATTAAATAAAAAACCGGCGGTTTTTTTCTCCCGGTCGGCACCGGTAAAACCGATTACCAGCGGTAACCGGCCGGTTACCGCCGGTATTTGGAACCATGCTCTAACCACATGACTAGCCAAAAGGGGAAGTTCAGAGAACTGAACGAGAAGTATCATGGGTAGGTGAAATTTGGTGATGGGTAAGTTGTCCATATACAAGGCAAAGGTTCAATTTTGCTCTAATGCAAGAGCTGGGAACAGAGATTATTGTCAGATGTCTATTACATACCTAGACTCTACAGTAACATTATCAGTCTTGGACAATTGACAGAAAATGGGTGTGAAGTAGCACTGAAAGGGTCTCACTTGTTCTTGTATGACCGATCTGGCAGTTTGTTGATGGAAGTCCCACGAACACCAAATAGATTATACAAGGTGCAGCTGAATACATGTAAGCCTATTTCCCTAAGTGCCACACTATTGAACCCGGCATGGCTATAGCATGTGAGATTGGGGCATGTGAATTTTTGGTCCTTAAGACAAATGTCTGACAAGATGGTTCTTGGGTTGCCACATATTGATCATCCCACTCAAGTTTGTGAAGTTTGTCTTGTTTCAAAATAGACAAGGACTCTGTCTCTAGTACATGCACGTTATAGAGCCACATGACCTTTGGAGTTGGTCCATGTTGATTTGTGTGGGCCGATTAATCCTAGTATCGATGCTGCAAATAGATACTTTCTTCTCATAGTGGATGATTTCTCAAGAGTGATGTGGGTGTATATGCTTAAGAGGAAGGAACAAGCCAAAGAAGCATTCAAGAAGTTTGTTGTTCTCACTGAAACACAGTCTGATCAGGAGCTAAAGGGGGTTAGATCAGATCGTGGTGGTGAATTTCTTTTAGGTGAATTTGAGGCAATTTGTGAAGAAAGGGGAATTACAAGGTTCCTTGCTGCTCCATATAGCCCTCATCAAAACAGAGTGGTTGAAAGGAGGAATAGGACGGTGATGAATATGGCACGGAGTTTGTTGAAAAGCAAGTTTATGCCAAGCAAATTTTGGGCTGAGGCAGTAAGACATAAACTATATATTCTTAATCATGTGGAGACAAAAGCGTGAGATAATGAGATAGTGAATCTATGTGCGTGAGATAGTGAGATTGCATGATGTGCCCAAGACAATAGTTTCGAACAGAGATGTCAAGTTTGTCTCCAAATTTTGGGAGAGTTTGCAAAGCGCTTTGGGCACAAAACTCCAATTTAGTACCGCTTTCCACCCACAGACAGATGAGCAATCCGAACGCACCATTCAAACACTAGAGGACATGTTAAGGTTCTGTGTTTTGTCGTGGAAAGGTAGCTGGTGTGACTTACTTTGGGATTTCAGAAGATGATGACTCCAATAGTTGAGATGCCAATATATAGATGACCACATGGGCCTATAGTATATGGGCCTTGATATACTTAACAACCCCCTTCAAACTCAAGGTGGAAGCGGAGGTTCTGAAGCATTGAGTTTGAGCAAGTGAACCCGATGTTGCTCTCGAGTTTGTGCTTTAGTGAAAAAATCTGCCACTTGTAGTTCTGAGGGCACATACTGAAGAGCAATTGTTTTCTGATGACAATGAGATCGAGTAAAGAAGGCATCAACGCCATCATTGGCAATCTGTATGGCTCCAGTATTGTCACATAGAAGAGGTGTAGGAGCATCACAAGAAATACCAAAATCTGCTAACAACCATCAAAGCTATGCAATCTCTGAAGTGGTAGTGGCAAGTGCTCGAAGTTCTGCCTTTGTACTAGAACAAGATACAGCCGCCTGCTTCTTAGACTTCCATGCAAGAGGAGAAGAACCAAGAAGAATGCAATAACCTGTGATAGAACGATGATCTATTGGATCACTCACCCAGGTGGAGTCCGAGTAAGCATGAAGCTGAAGCGGACTCTCACGAGCATAGAACAAACACTGAGAAGATGTCCCCCTTAAGTACCGTAGTACACGAAGCAAATGTCCAAAATGAATGGAAGTAGGAACACTTACAAACTGACTCAGAATATGAACCGCATGAGCAATATCAGGTCTAGTAACAGTGAGATAAACAAGGCTGCCCACAATATGCTGATATCGAGAGGGATCCTCAAGAGGTGTACCATCGGTAGGGCAAAGTTATAAATGAAGATCCATAGGCGTCACAGCCATTCGACTATCTGTAATGCCAGAACGAGCAATAAGGTCTTGTATATATTTGGACTGAGAGAGATAGTAGCCCTTTGGAGAATACAACACCTCAATTCCTAAGAAATAACTGAGAGGACCCAAACCAGACATCTGAAATTGCTCACCAAGTTGCTTCTTCACATGAGAAATGTGTTCGACGTCATCTCCCGTAATCAACATATCATCAACATACAGAAGAAGCAAAGTATGTCCACGTGGAGAGAGATGAATAAATAGAGCAGGGTCATGATCACTAGGTGAAAACCCAGCAGCTCGTATCATAGATACAAAGCGCTCAAACCAAGCACGAAGAGCCTGTTTAAGACCATATAGAGCACTACGAAGGCGACAAACATGACTAGGAGGAGCATCAACACCTGGGGGTGGTTGCATATAAACTTCATGCAAATCACCATGAAGAAAAGCATTTTTAACATCTATTTGAGAGATGGTCCAAGAAGAAGTAGCAGCCACTGCAATGAGAGTACGAACAGTAGTCATATGAGCAACTGGTGCAAAGGTCTCATCATAATCTCGACCCTGAGTTTGCTGAAAGCCTCTAGCAATAAGACGAGCTTTATATCTCTCGACAGAACCATCAGACTTGGTCATAATTTTGAAAATCCATTTAGATGTAATAGGCACTGCATGTGACAGTAATGGAACAAGATCCCAAGTGCTTGTACGATCAAGGGCAGCAAGCTCCTCAAACATAGCAAGCTGCCATTCCGGAATATTAGAAGCTTCCTGGTAAGTGGATGGCTCATCAACAACGGCATTCACACGTGGAAAACCATACTTGTCAGCCAGACCAATAGCAGTACGATCTCGTAGATTATATCGTGGACCAACCTGTAACTCATCAGGAACAGTATGAGACTCATCAATATCATTAGAAGCATCAACAGCGGTCGTATCAGGACTGGTCGTGGTGGTAGAGCTAGATGGAGGCGCTGTGGGGTTTGTGGGACGACGATGGAAAGCATGTGTGATAGGTGGTTTAGAATGAAATGGAGGTGGTGCAGGAGGAGGTGTAGTCTCCTGAGAAGGTGGCGTGATGGAAATAGGAGCAGGAATGGGTGTAATATATGGGGAAGGTGTAGTGACATCATTATTGGGTGAAATAGGAGGAAGACACAAGAACGATGTGGATTCTGTGGGAGAATATGAGGGCTGAGTAGAGGTATTATAAAAGAAAGGATGGTCCTCAACAAAGGTCACATCACGAGAGATATGTATGCGACGAGAAGAAGGATCATAACACCGATATCCTTTATGCTCAGGACTACACCCCAAAAAAACACACTCAACAGATTGTGCAGTCAACTTAGTTCGCTCACGAGGTGCAAGCAAAACATAGCAAGTACATCCAAAAACTCGGAGATGATCATAGCTGGGAGAGATACCAAAAAGAACTTCACCAGGACATCGGCCAGACAGTTTGGATGAGGGTTGTCTATTGATGAGATAGACAGCAGTAGAAACAGCTTATTCCAAAAATGAGAAGCAACAAAAGATGAAATCCAAAGTGTGCGAGCAGTCTCTATAAGATGGCAAAGTTTGCATTCAGCAACACCATTTTGAGCATGAGCGCCAGGACAAGAGAGCTGAGCAAGTGTACCCTCAGATGACAAAAACTGGCGAAAAGCATCAGACAAATACTCACCACCAGAGTCAGAGCGAAAAACTCTAATAGGAGTAGAAAATTGTGTGAACCATGCGAACAAAAGACTGGTAAATGGAACACAACTGAGAGCGATGTTTCATGAAATAAATCCATGTATATCGAGAATGATCATCAATAAAAATGACATAATACTTGTGACCACCCTTTGTAGCAAAAGGTGCAGGACCCCATACATCTGAATGAATAAAATCAAAAGGTCTAGCTGAATGAGAAACACTAGATGAATATGGTAGTTGTATCTATTTTCCAAGTTTGCAACCCTTACAATGAAAATTAGACTCAATAGGTGTATGACATAAACAACCTTTATTTATTAATGTGGACAACCGAGACCCACAAAGATGACCAAGACGATGATGCCACTAGGCGACGTTAGAGGCGGAAGGCGAAGCAGCGGATGACACACGAGCTGGAGACTGAATGGAAGAGGGAAGACGCAAGGTGTCTAGGATGTAGAGGCTAGGGGCACCTTTACGGCGATGGCCAGTCCCAATCACTTTCCCGCTTCGACGGTCCTGAATAAACAAGATGAGTCATCAAATCCAACAAAGCAATGTTGGTCAGTAACTTGACCAACCGAAAGAAGATTCATGGACAACTGAGGTACAAAAGAAACATCAGGTACAGAAAAATGAGGATTGCAAAGTGAACCCTGGTGAGTGATATGACAAGATGTACCATCAGCTTTCTGAACAGAAGCTCCATCAGTGACCGGCTTGCAAGCGACCAACTGGGACTGATCAGATGTCACGTGAAAAGAAGCCCCTGAATCAAGCACCTAAGACGATGAAGGAGTATTAGCAGGCGAAGCAGCAGCAACAGACACTGAACCTCTAGGAGTGGAACCAGTACCACGACCGCGAGCAGCATGACGTGCACGATAGTCAGCCAACTTCTCTGGATAATGAGAAAAACAATTCTCTGGAAGATGGCCAGTCTTGCCACAACGCTTATAGTGCTCTGAAGAGGAACTTTTTGGTGCACTAGTCCTCTGAGAAGCTGCCAACACACTATGAGACACAAATGCAGAAGAAGACATAGACTTGAGACGTGTTTTTCTGCAAGTAAATCAGATAATGCATGTGCCATGTGAGAGCAGAAGAATTGTGAAGTAATCGTGTATGAATGGAATCATACTCAGCCTGAACTCCCATGACAAATCTGTAAGTAAAAAACTTTTCAATAAACTTATGTGCTGGACAGGAGACAGCTGTACACTCAAGTATCATGGAAGTCAATGATCCCATCAGACGATCAAAAACAGAGTACTACTCATCAATGGACATATCATTCTGCTCAATCACATGAGTTTGTTGCGTGAGATTATGCAAAAGAGCACCACTATCCTGAACATAGCGCTCCTTCAAGTAGTTCCATATGCCCTTGGTTGTTTTGAACTTAGAAAGACTCATAATCATGGATTGTTTAGTACTATTGACCATGGCAGCCATCACTTTCCCATCATTAATATGCCATTCTTTTACTGCAGCAGCATTACTACCATCATCCTTAAGCACAGGTGGAGTTTCAGTTAAGTGAAAGAGTAAACCATAGCCCCTCAATGCAGTCTCTACATAGAAAGCCCACTCTGGATAATTCTGATCATCTAGAGTGAGATTGATAACTATTGCATTTATCAGAGACATGTTGAGAAGTGCTAGAACTTGATCAACAGCAGTAGCAGAACAGTAGAACAGAGGCCAAAGAGCAGTTACCACAGTGGAGGGTTGACTGTGCAGAACAGAGGCTCACGGGTGTAGAACAGAGACTCACGGTCGACAGCCGCACGCGAGCTCCAGCGGCAGCCGCCTTCGATGGAGTCGCCTCCTTCGGTGGATTCAGCCCAGGCAACAACGGCGGCCCAGATGGACGAGCGGCGGCGGCCCGGATGGAGCAGATCTGACGAGGCGAGGCGGGTCTGATGAGGCGCCACCCCAGACTGCATCGATCCGAGCGGGCAAGCTTCCCAGGCAACGGGGGCGAAATCCCCATGATGAGGACGGCTGCAGAGGCGGAGGCTGAAGGAGCCGTGACGGGCGGCTGCAGGGACGCCGCGTCAGACGGACGGCGGCCGAAGAGAGCCGCGACGGCGGCAGGGATGGGCAACGGGCGACGGCGGCAGGGACGGCGGCTGAAGGAGCCACGACGGACGGATGGCGGACGAAGAGAGCCGCGACGGTGACTTCGGCCGAAAGGCCGACTGGCCAACTGGCCGTTTAGATTTTGGATCGTGGGAGGACTAAAATAATCCTGACCTAACCCTAATCCATGAGGTCTGATACCATGTGACTTAATTTGAGATTTCAGAAGATGATGACTCCAATAGTTGAGATGCCAATATATAGATGACTACATGGGCCACATGGGCCTATAGTATATGGGCCTTGATATACTTAACAACTGGGAGGATCAGTTGGCACTCGCGGAGTTTGCCTACAACAACAGCTACCACTCCAGTGTTCGGGCTGCGCCATTTGAAGTTCTGTATGGGCGGAAGTGTAAATTGCCACTTTGTTGGGATGTTGTAGGCGAAAAGGCAGTTCTGGGTCCAGCAAATAGTGGAACGAGTGGCAGAGATTAGACAGAATCTGCTAGCTGCTAGAGTAGGCAGAAGAGCTATGCGGATGTTAGAAGGCGAGACTTAGAGTTCGAAGTGGGGGATCAGGTGCTTTTGAGAGTGTCTCCCACTAAAGGGATTGTGCGATTTGGTACCAAAGGGAAGCTTAGCCCGCGGTACATTGGGCCATTTCCGATTCTGGCACGAATTGGAAAGTGGGCATATCGTTTGGATCTTTCCGAGTCCATGCAAGGAGTGCATAATATATTTCATGTTTCTATGTTGAGAAAGTACTTAAGGGATCCAGAACATGAGATTGTTCTAGAACCATTGCACCTTAAGCAAGACCTCATCTTCGAGTCCAGTCCAGTTCGGATTCTAGAGAAATCGGAGAGAGTGTTGAGGCACAGAACATTAAAGTATGTTAAAGTCCTATGGTCGCATCAGACTAAGTGAGAAGCGACGTGGGAATTAGAATCTCGCATGCGCGAGAAGTACCCGGAGTTGTTCTCCATGGGTATGAGTTAAGAGATGTTTTCTGTTTGGCTCAGTTTGTTTGTTTTCCGTATATATTACCGAGTTTTAGAATTCGGGGTCGAATTCTGTCAAGGGGGTAGAATGTAATACCTAGGCCAGCTCGGCCCAGCCCAACCCATACTATGCCCATATAAAAGAGAGATCTAGAGAGGAGAAGAAGCAAAAAGTCAATTTTACTTCGTCCCGTGCTCTCTGCCATCGCCGCTCTCTACGCACCTTCCCTTGCGCTTGCTGCTATCGGCGCCGCCGTGTGCAGTCGTCGCCGTCCCCATCCCCGATTGTTCGCATAGCCGTCGGCGTCGCCGCTCGCCAACCCGGCGCCGTCACCTGTCGCTCTCCGTGCCGCGCCGCTTCCCTCCTGCGAGCGCGCCGCCGCCCGTCCGTCCGTCACACGGGCCAGCGCGCGCACCGCCGCTGCTACCACTCTGCTGGTTGAGCATCCTCCCCAGCCCCTACACGTCGTCGTCGCCAGCGCCGCCCCTCGCTCGCGCCCGCCTCCCCGCTCTCACTGCCGACGCCGTCGCTCCACGGGAGTGGAGGACCGGCTGTGGGAGTAGGAGGGAGTTGCCGGCCGTGAGGGAGAGGAGGCGCAGGAGGAGCCAACCGACGGTGAAGAAAAGAAAAGAGGAAGAGCGCCGACAGAGTGAAAAGAGAAAAAAGAAGGGAGCGTGGCCGGCGGAGGAAAAAAGAAGAGGAAGAAAAAGAAAAGAGAGAAAGAGCCAGCCGGCTAAAAAAAGAAAGAGAAGAAAAGAGGGGAGAGAGAAAGGAAAAAGAAGAGAGGAAAAAAAGAAAGTGTGACCCACCGTCAGATCCGGCCAAGGAAAAGAAAGTAGTGCCTCGATCCAGTCGCTCAAGGCTAGGGTAACGCCTCAAAAACCATTCCCCATGCTTATTTACCGAGTCGGGCATAAGTTAATATGTCGATAATTAAAATTGATGCATGTGGCCATTTAGATATCGTTTGTTAATATGAATGCCTGAACAGTGAAATCGGTATTGCCACTGTTGATCTAGTCGATTCGTGGCAAGAGGGGGAGGAGAATAAATTGAGGTTCAATAGAGTGATCGATTAAAGTGAGATTAAGCGTGTAGAATTTGATCGGCGGGTATAAATAATGAGATCGCTAATTTTACAGACTGGTTAAGCATCGGGGCAATGAGAAGTTGCCCGGTGGAACAGGGTTTGATTATGTTGGATTGGACGTTAGAGCGATGTCATTTGCTCGTATATGAATGTATTGCATTAGCAATGAATTGAAAATAGTTAATGTTTGTTCAGCTGACGGATCGAGTCTGGTGCCGTCCACGCACCGTCCGCCAGGTTAACAAGCAAGTGCATGGTAGAACTGTAAATTGTAGTGAATGTTTGTTATTCGTGTTTCCATGCCATGATTTACAGTATTTATGAGATCATGTTTATGAATTGTGTTAATCGTACCTTGATGAGTACCGCTTATGATTAGACATCCACATTTGAAGTATATTGCATCATGCAAAATGCATAAGAGCCAGATCGGTGAGAAAGTCATGACTAGTCTGGAGTGCTGTTGAATAAGAGCCAGGTCGGTAAGCAAGTCATATGACTAGCCCGGAGTGTTCTTGAATAAGACCTACAGAGATAGGCACCTCTTAGGGATGAAGCAGAGGGGTTTCATTGACGGGTGAAACAACTCCACTATACCGGTATAAGCTGCATACAGAGGTACATTGCATTGCATTTACAGGAAATGAACAGGTGACAGGGAGGAAACCCAGAGATTCTGGGTTACAGTTCATAAATGTGATTTGGTGGTTACTGTACCAATGATATAGAATTGATTTACAGTTTACAGTTACGGATTGGATTTACAGTTTACAGTTATAGATGCATTGCATAGCATTGCATTACAGATGCATTGCATGAAAGTGACAGATAAAGTGATACAGTTACAAACAGTTGTGATTTACAATTTGCGGTTACAGAGTTGATTTACAGTTTACAGTTACAGAATTGATTTACAGTATACAGACATAGAATTGATTTACAGTATACAATACAGACTTGACTTACAATTTACAGTCATAGAGTGGATTTACAGCTTACAGTTCGTAAAATCGAATGAATTGCTAAAGTGGTGTTACTATTTTATTGTGTGCTTGCTGAGTTTTCGGACTCACCCTTGTTTTGTCGTTATTTTTTTTTAAGAATTTGTTCAAGGTGACATGCATGGGCGGGAGTAACACAGTTGTTCACGTATAACAGTAACTCACATATCATCTACAGATGACATATTTAGCCTTGGATAGTATTAGTACCTTTTTGGTAATTAGCAAATTTATATCTCTGCTGCGCTTAGTGTCAAGCGTACCAGCTTTTGTCATTGGGTTGAATTTTAAATAAAAGAATTGCTTCGCAAGACTAGCAGCAAAAGTTGGAGTTGGTAACATTATAAAGTAGGTGGTAGCACTTTAAGCTCAGGGAGGGGCCAGGGTGTTACATAAAAATCCCAGACGGTTGCCGACTTTCCGTTACCCTTTGCGATTGCTTCCCATTGCCTAACATAATCTACAGCCTCCCCTCACCGTCCACCGTAAACCCCCACAGAAATACACCCACAACACACACACCCTTCTCTTGCTCCCGTCACGTGCACGTATCTCTCCCTCATTTTCCCCACCGCTCACGCCCTGCTTCTTAAAGCTACTTCATTCAACCACTACTATTCATTTTCAATCAAAAGGTATACGCCACAACCAAAAGCCATCAGCAAAAACTAACACGAACGCCCCCTTAGTTATTAATGTGAATAAGTCATCAACTGTTCTCACACTGGTAAATGTCCTTCAAAAGTTATTCCTGTCTCGTTTTCAGAGGACAAGCTGACAAACAGTAGGCTACATTGAAGATAACTCATTTTTCCTCAAGAAAGGTAACCCCTACTCATATTATCAAGTCAATGAAGTGTGGTCAATGTACCACGGACCATATGGATGCATTAACAGGCAAACAAGTACCAACAGTTCTGTAAGTCACTACCAAAAACCCTAAATGTGTTGTCCATGTAGCATATATGATAAGAACCTCAATAGAGAGTGAAAGCTACCTTGTGGTGCATTTCAAAGAACCTGATGACTTCCTCCATGTGGTTGCGGTAGAAGCCCTGCAATTGAAGTATCAACTTGTTTTTTTTTCTATAGACAAATAAAAAGGAGAAAATTGTCAGTAAACTTTGAAGACTTGTTGGTACACTGACCTCAAAATATCCAAAAAGTCCTGAGCTCATATCACCAGCAGGAAAACCCATAGCAATTATGTTCTCTGTAATATATGTCATATCTAAATCAAATCCTCCTTCCTGTCATAGGAAAAAAAAACAGATCAACAGCTGTTGTCCTTGATATTAGATATACCAAGACTAAACAAGTAAGAGACCATCCTGCCTATTGTTTGCCATAAAATTTCTTAAGAAGGTGTTGAAAACAATAATACACTTCCAAGGATAAAAAAAAACTAAAATTTCTTAAGAAGGTGTTGAAAACAACAATAAACTTCCAAGGATCAAAAAAACTAACACACATTGCGCTCTGGAATTAGTACAGACATTTGACCCTTCTCTCAAATTAGCACCGCTTAAAAAAAACTAAAATTTCTTAAGAAGGTGTTGAAACTTGAAAACAACAATAAACTTCCAAGGATCAAAAAAAACTAACACACATTGCTCTGGAATTAGTACAGACATTTGACCCTTCTCTCAAATTAGCACCGCTTATTGTCCTTGACATTATATCAAAGTAACACAGAACTGAAGATTTACTATCATCATAAGGCATTAAACATGATCACCAAACAACATATAAACACACAAATGTGAATTTTTTTTTTTGATAAACATGACTGATGTGAGAAGATGCATGTCAAATATGAAAAGATAAACTAATATACAGAGCTAAAAACTATTGACATGGATGGATTCTCACACAAGACATATTATGCATAAGCTTTTCCAAGACAATGTTCTGATCAGATCCCATAAGTGAGTGGTGGAAAGCGCTGAACAAAATTGCTATTCAATCAGAGAAGGCAACACATGAATGGTTGTGTCCTGATCATGCTACACAATAAGAGCTCAACAAGAGGAGAAAGGGATCTGAAGATGCAAAAGTCCAGTCAAGCTTGAGATAACAAGCACACGCAAATGTACCTGATATTGACTTATATTTTGTGAGACCATGTGGTGAGCCTTGACTTGCACTGCCTTAACAGCGTTCTTAATCCACAATGCCTTTTGTCAAAGAACCAAAAACACCAGGTTGTATCATTGTTGGGGTGGTACTTCCTTCAGCACTCTTATCTTGCTGTGGAGCTTTTGGAGACAAGCGCTCCAAGGCTGCTCATGAGGAGGAAAAAGGTTTTTTTTTCCTGTTGGTGATTCTTGACCTGAAGAAGGCTGAGGGACTTTGAGGTTTTTGGCCCAGGAGGGTAAGCCAGATGTAGATAATATGGATGATGGCGCCTCGCATCCTGCAGCATCTTGTGTGGAAGCAGCAGTTGGAGCATGAGATGATGAAGGAACAACAGGGTCTGTACTGGCAACCTGAGTGGAAGAATCATTTGATGTGGCCTGAGGAACAGGATCAGTGGTAGTAACAGGAGGAGAAGCAGCTGAATCTTGGCTGCCCATAGGAGTAGTGGGCAGTGGAAGAGATGACTTGACTTGTTGGTCTTCCATGATTGACAAACAGATGGTCTTCCATGATTGACAAACAGAGTTAATTACTCTCAAAGAGTAGAAACACAAGCAACATCTGCAAGATCATCATATATGGATATTAGAAAGGCAATTCAATCCACAAGTACTAAAATAGTCCGTGAAGCAGTGGGGTTCCCTGCTCCATAGACGTGATTGCAAACAATGATAATGCGGATGAATCCTTAAAATGTCTTGTCCTCTACTTTCAATTGCATAACTTTTATTTACAGAGAATGTGAATGCTACTTCAATTCCCACATTATTAACCAATATGGAAGACATCATTTTGATCAATAAGCAATGCCATATCAACACTTGTATAAAACAGTATGTGATGCGTCTGACAACAACAATACATGACACTTTGGCATAACTTTCAGCTTACCGCTATCACCAACGACTTAGTTACTAGTAGGAATGTAGGATAGGATGCAAAACCACAGGAATATCTAAGTGAGCTGTTCGACATGCAGCCACCATTGTGGGGGTGTGGGGAAACAAACCAGTTCACTTGAACAGCAAGCATGAATGGGGAATGACCAAACTACAACAGACCTACCAACATCTATCATATTTCCAACTAATACAACATCTATCATATTTCCAACTAATACAACATCTATCATATGTCCAACTAATATATTCATCTAACACATATCAATGTTCACTAATACCAACATCTATCACAGATCCAACCACATACTCATAGTCATTTGAGCGATTTGGGTTCCATACCTTCAGTTTGGGGGAGGAGGACACACCCAGAGTGAGGGAGAGGAGGAAGACGAGTGGATCCAGTCGCGGATGCAGGGGATCCCGTCGCTGCCACCGGACCGGCCTCCCGTCGCAGCCCTCGTCCCCGCGGTCTCCCGGTCACCGTTCTCCTCGCCTTCCCCTCGTTGCCGCCGTCGCGGTCCTCGTCGCCTTCTTCCCCTCGTCCCTGCGGTTGCGGACCTCGTCGCGTTACCTTCGCCCCCGCGGTCGCCGGTCTCCTTGCTAATGTTAATTCCACCGTAGTTTATAAAATAGATAGAACTTTGAGGCTAATCTTCTGTTGTTTATCTCTATTATATCTAGGGAGATTGGATCATATACCCTCCTTTTAGTTGGGAAATTGAGGATTTACCCTCCACATCTCAATGACACGTGGGGTCATCATAAGTCACTGACACGTGGGCCAGGAGGGTAAATCTTCAATTTCCATCTAAATGGAGGGTATATGATCAATTTTTTCTTATATCTATGTACCTAGATATATATACTAACATAAATGGCAAGTTTGTTCAATCATCGATCCCTCCCCTCAACTATCATTAGAGTATATCTCTAACAAAAAGCTAGAGCTTCCACCGTTTAGCTTCCACAAAAGCAGTCTTTAATCCCACCCAGTGATGTATCGAATTTTTTGTATGGATAATCTATTTTTTATTTGAAATTATAGAAATATACCCGCGGGAAAATTTTTTACAAAAATAGGCTCCAGTCGCCCAATGGTTGAGCGACTGGAGCCTTTCGTCCAACGCATCGGCGACAGCTAGAGAATCTACCGACGGTTGGGCGATTAATTGTAGTCGCCCCACCGTTGGGCGACTGCGTTTGGCGACTGCGGGTGGCATAAAGCAACCGCACGCTCGGCCACCGGCCCGCACTGTTTTCATTTCTCCGCCGCGCGATTTCGAGAGGAGAGGAAGAGGAGAAGAAGAGAGGAAGAAGGGAAGAAGAGAGGGAGAGGAGGAGAAGAGGAGAGGGAGAGGAGGAGAAAAGAGCAGAAGGATCCAGGTAATTTTGTGAATATTGTTGGTATATTTTTTTGTTAGTGTTAGAAATTTAGTTTAGAAAATTTAATTTAGAAAATTTAATTTAGAAATTTTAGTTTAGAAAATTTAGTTTAGAAATTTAGATGTAGTTTAGAAATTTGGTTTAGAAAATTTAATTTAGAAATTTAGTTTAGAAATTTTAGTTTAGAAAATTTAGTTTAGAAATTTAGATGTACAAAATTTAGTGTCGAAATTTTGTATAGTATTTTCATGTATTATTGTAGAAAATTTAGTGTATAAATTTAGATGTAGAAAAATTTAGTTTAGAAATTTTGTATAACATTTTTAATACATAATTATAGAAAATTTAGTTTAGAAATTTAGATGTAGAAAATTTCAGTGTCGAAATTTTGTATAGTATTTTTTTATGTATTATTGTACGAAAAATGTAGTGTACAATTTTAGTGTAGAAATTTAGATGTACAAAATTTAGTGTCGAAATTTTGCATAATAATTTTGATATGTTATTGTAGAAAATTAAGTGTACAAATTTTGCAGGTATGACTCGTGATGGACGTGGCTCCGACTGGTGGTACCTGCTGTTGGACGAGCACTTGGACCGCGTGCACCGCGCTTCCCGTCGTGTGCCGCCACCGGGGAGCACGGACGAGCCGGCTGAGGTGGGAGTGGTCCGGACACGCACACCTCGCGTGCCTGGGGACTCGACCCTTGTTGGACTGCCAGGTTTGCACTACGTCAGCGTTTTAGTGCTACTGTAAGAACGTTCCGTGCTGACCTTCAATTTATTTGCAGGCTACGGGATGCCGGGCTACTCCCTCTTGCCCGGATGGTGCAGGCCACGGAGGAGGATGGAGCCGTCTTGGCCACGAGCGGGGACGAGGCGGGCGCGGAGCGATCACGACGCTTTCCGTTTGACGGTTCCCTACTGACGGCTTTGGTGGACCGTTGGCGACCCGAGACGCATACTTTCCACCTCCCATTCGGGGAGATGCGTGCATGAGGATCAAGGCAAACTCGGTCCTCATGGGCTGTCCCCTGCTGCTGCAGCTGTGGTCGTTCGAGCGTTTCAGCCTCGGACGACCTATGCTAGACGATATGGATCCGTACGGGCCCGAGATGTATCCAGGGGGAGACGTCGACCGACCGACGATAGGTTCTCTTTGGTGCCGTCGACGAGTAAGTATTATCACAGTCAACTATTTCTTTCTTATTAACGATCGTCATACTAAACAACTTGTCTTTCTTGCAGGTACAGTTCGCGCACGTGCAGATCACACGGGTGTACCTGCCCTTTGTGGAGCAGTTTGACCGCCTCACACACTCCGACGCGCACTGGGAGCCTTACGCAGATACGGCCTGTGCTCCTCACAGGCTATCCGCACTGTGCTGGCGTGACCGGGCTTTCTGGCTCACCCGCCGGAAGCTCGTGTACGATATCTACGTCGAGGACTACGCACCCCAGCGAGTCATGAGGCAGCTCAAGCTACGGCAGGTGCTTCCTGTACCCGTCGGACCACCGCTTCCGCGGAACGCGCACGCGTGAGTGATCACTTCTCATACATATGTACGTACTTACCACGTGGAGGAGGAGCGCCCATACGACAGCGCGGACTACGCGGAGTACCTGATCTGGTACCAGGCGCGGACACGTACCAGGCTCGTACATGTCGTAGACCCGCTTGCCACACACGTCGCCGCTCCGACAGACACGTACCATGCGCACCTCGTGTGCGACGCTCACATAACAGTACGTTACATGTAATTTCAAAGATTTATAAATGATAATATCGTTTCGATGATGGACCATTTTATGTCTTTTTGTGCAGGCTGACGTCGGTTCTGCGATGTGGACCGACTCCGCCGCAGTACTGCAGAGGGTCGCCACAGGTGCGGAGCTGACCCACGAGGAGACCGTCAGCTTTGCGCGCCGGATGGAGGCCGGGTGTAGACATATCGTTAGCCTCCTGTCCTGCACGAGGCTACCGGTGGTCTCCACACCCACGCCCAGCGCTCCGACGGGTCGTCCACTAGTGCCACCCCGACCAGCGTGGCACTACTCTGAAGGTAGTACGTGGACACGTTCTACACCACCTCACCCGGAGCAGCCAGGGGGCTCTTCGTGGGCACGGCCTCCTACACCACCTCAGCAGCTCTTCACGCCTCCCCGCACATCCCCGGCTTCCATACGCAGGGGTGTACTCTGAGCTGTACGCCCCTCCTACCTCGATGGCGCCAACTGCGGGTACGCATCGTTCGATCTCGTTTTTTCCCAAGGCGACATGCAACGAACTAACGATATTACTACTTCAGGTCCTTACCATCTGCACGCACATGCGTCTCCCCGGGCCTTGACAATGTAGACCAGTTTTTTGCAGACTGGCCCGGGCTGTCCTCCGATGCGGCACCGGAGGTTCTCTCCGGCAGTGCCCTCCCCGGTGCACCGGAGGGCACACAGCTAGAGGTGCAGCTCACTCCAGCAGCGCAGGGGCGGGTGCGACACCCTCCTGATCGTTTTACTTTCTCAGAGCGTCATCACCCGTTGCACCGGAGAACGGCCAAGCGGGGCCGTAGGGGAGGACGCGGGTGCGGTGACGGGGCACCTCAGGCTGGCGAGTGAGGGGTGCTGCCGATGTTATATGTTATACATGTAACGCGGCATGTTACTCACAACTATATTATGAAGTTTATTTAAATTCAAACAAGGCTATTATCTCTTTTTTTCGCATTCAATCATTCATATATCAAGTCATCTAACAAATATTAACATACCGGTTCTCCGCACAGGAATTCTGAGCGTATGTCACTTAACAGTATATGTATCGATCGTTCTACGGTCAATCTTTCGTAAAAAAAAAGTTGTAAAATTTTTTGCGCACCTACAAGGTACAATGAACAAAAACTTTTATTACAACTCTACCACATTTTTTACTAGCTTAAAACTACAAAATTCACAAAAATTAAAACAATCATGGGGGGTTCATGCAGTCGCCAAGGGGAGGGTGACTGCATGAAAGTCGCCCAACGGGAGGGCGACTGTCTAAAAGTCGCCCAACAGGAGGGCGACTAGATGCAGTCGCTCCATGGTGCGGCGACAGATATTGTGTCGGCCTCTGGTTAGGCGAAAAGCTCTAGTTGCCCAACCATGGGGCGACTGGAGCATATTTTGTAAAAAATTTCCCGCGGGTATATTTCTGTAATTTTGAATAAAAAATGGATTATCCGTGCAAAAAATTCGTGATGTATCTTCTAGAATAATTGCTCGGCAAAGCTCGGATAACTAGGTACATGGCCAGTGCTAGTTAACCACGCTTGAATGTTGTGTGAAAATTGTTACTTATTAGGACTGCTTATTTTGACATAAACTTCTAAATTTTGGTTTATTTTTTATTATTTTTAAATTTTATTTTTTAATCTTTTTGACTGTTTTAAGTTTTTTGCTGGTTCTTTTTTCTATTTTTGTTTGTATTATACATGACGGTCTAATCTATTTTTTCTATTTTTAATTTTTTTTAAATTTAATTATGTCAAATAAGTCATCATTAGCTATAGGTCTTGTTCTTTTGTGGCTGCGGCTTATGGTTGTTCGTGTGAGAGATTATAGAGTAACTGAAATTCCCATGCGACTTTTGCCGATATAAATGATGTTGGTACAATATGTACTACAATTAACTAGTAGCTATCTTGAAAAGGTATTCCGTTTAAAAACTAGTTACTGTAGAAAAACCAAAAGCCACAAAAGAACAGCTAAAAGTATAACTTCAACCAGCTATAATACAATTTTAACCATAAGTTACTAAATTTCAACCAGCTATAATATAATTTCAACCATAAGTTACTAAATTTCAACCCAAATGATCGAGCTGTTAGTCCTTACATGATATCTCATATGTAATGGAATCACAGTACGTCCATGAACGCATACTAGTGATTTGAACTACCAGCCATACAAAAGATCATATATCCAAATCTAATTTAATTCATGGTTTAGAAAAATAAATTTGACATGCAGGGTGATAACATATAATAGATTGTAAGTATTTGATAGAAAAATTAAACCAAAGCAGCATGATTAAAGGTGTTGAATTTGTATAAGAAACTGGAAGAATTGGAGACCGGATGCTCAAGTTTGAACAGCAAATCCCTAGGTTGCTCCGAAACTAAAAAACGCATACGGAGTTCGATAATAACTAAGAACCAAATGAAAATCATGCAGATGTCGGTACTAAACTACACGCTTATACTATCGTTAGATTGAATTACATTCTCCCCATATTACTAAGGTTTTGAAGGGGAACAACAGAAAGTAAGGAAAACATTTATTTGAAGAAAGAAAAGTGTTTTCTTTTATTAACAACTTGAGTATATAATTTTATAAACACCTATTTTATTTAATTAGAAAGGAATTTTCCTTTAATAGTGAAATCTAATTAACAGATTTTAAAAAAGGTTTATTACATTTGTGAAAAATAAAAAGGAATTCTGTTTATTTAGAAAAATCTTAATTAAAAGTTAAAAGGTTAATTAATTTTGATCTGAAAAAAATTCAAGTTGATTCATTTAATATCTTGTTTTATTTTAAAATACATTTTGGTTTTGAAATTAAATACTGGAATCGAAGTTGTGTTTTGGAAATAAAGAGAAAAATAAAATGAAAAAAAGATCATTACCCATTCATTGGGTCATCCCACCGGCCCGACCCAACCCAGTAGCTCACCACGCACCCACGCAACACATACACACAGGCGCCCGCCCGCACGCGCACAGCGCCGACACACGCACAACGCCTCTCGCACGTCTCTCTCTCTCTCTCTCTCTCTCTCTCTCTCTCTCTCTCTCTCTACTCTTTCTGGCGACTCCACTTTCTACCAGCACTGCTCAAGCCATCGCAGAGCCGACCACCTCTGGCCGCCGCACGGTGTTGCACCCGGTGCCACAGCATCTTGTCCTCGCGCTCTTGTCGCTGTCGTCGCTCGATGCTACAGCTGACACCACCTGAAGCTCCTCCATCTCGGCGCCGAGAACAACCTTACGGTATGACCCCATGATATTAATTTCTGAGAAAGATAGGTGATGTCTACACGGAACTTCTGAAACACAGCTGATACCTAAATGAAACTACCGAACCTACATGAAACTTCTGAAACATACATGATACCTACACATGAAGCTCCTAAGCATACATGATACCTACACGAAATTTCCTGAAACACAGCTGATACCTAAATGAAACTACCAAAACATAGACACCTATATATATGAAACTCAATTGTGATATGTGTATGAAACTACCAAAGCATGAACGACACACAATCCACATGATATGTGTATATAGGGCACTTTTGGAATATCGAACCCATGTGATACCTATACGAAACACGGCTGATACTCCAAATACTTGGAACATGAAACTTACCCCTTGGAAACATAAAACACTTTGACCAGTTAAGTGTTGCCATTTCAGATTGGTTCCATTACAAATATGATCAAATCGCAAGTACAATAATGCTCTAAGCATAGCTTGATAGCACAAGCTTACGAATCTGACCACATGACAAATCATTTGCTAGTATATCCTTATCGTCTATAGCAGTTTCATCACCCTTTGCGGTTACCTCTTTTTTATCGTAATATATGCCAACAACAGCATCAACTAACACTTGATTCAGTAGTTTATTATGTTCACGATGTGGAAATGAGAAGGAAAAGAGTAGCAGCACAACACACTGGCAAGCTTGTATTGATCGCTGTATTTATACACGTACAAAGACACCGTAAGTATCTTAACAGAAAGAGAAGGAAGTGGGCGAGGTTAGCAGATACAAGCCGAGCCATCCGGGAGCTGTTATCGCATGTAGAAGTGTTCGCCTGGAGAACCGGAAGCCGTTGCTGTTAACACCCCCCGCGGTTGAGCGTCCGGTGGCCGGATGCACAAGCTGGAGCGGAAGTCTGTGAACACCTGCGTGGGCAATCCTTTTGTCATGATATCGGCGAACTGCTGCGACGTTGGCACATGGAGGACGCGGAGGTGCTCGAGAGCGACCTTCTCGCGGACGAAGTGTATATCCAACTCGATGTGCTTAGTGCGACGATGATGGACTGGGTTGGCTGCCATGTAAGTCGCTGATATATTGTCACAATACACCATGGTAGCTTTGTCGACGGGAACGTGGAGCTCGCCTAGAGCTGTCGCAGCCAACAGCACTCTGCAACGACGTTCGCAACGGCCCTATACTCGGCCTCCGCGCTTGATCGGGAGACAGTTGCTTGGCGCTTCGATGACTAGGACACTAGTGAGTCGCCGAGGAAAACCGTGTAGCTTGACGTTGATCGGTGGGTGTCGGGGCACCCTGCCCAATCCGCATCAGAATACGCCACGATGTCTAAGCTTGGCGACTTGTGGATTTGGAGGCCGTAGTTCGTCGTGCCACGGACATACCGAAGGACTCATTTGACGAGTGCCAAGTGTGCAGCCCTGGGATCATGCATATGGAGACAGATTTGCTGGACGGCATAAGTCAGATCAGGCCGTGTCATGGTCAGATATTGGAGCGCCCCGGCGATGCTGCGGTATTCAGACGGATCATCCAGTAGATGACCGGAGCTGGAGGACAATTTGGAGCTGGTATCCACTGGTGTGGAAACAGGCTTGCAGTCCGTCATGTTGGCACAATCGAGCAGCTCTTCGGCGTATTTCCCTTGCGAGAGAAAGAAGCCAGCCGATGAGCGAGTCACGCTGATGCCGAGGAAGAAGTGCAGCGGTCCCATGTCCTTGATGGAGAACTCGTGGTGAAGCTGTGTGATGATGGCCCGAAGAAGATCAGCAGTCAATGCCATGAGTACAATATCGTCGACGTAGAGCAGTAGAACCGCCATTTGGTGACCATGCCGTAGAACAAAGAGGGAGGTGTCGGATTTGGTTTGGTTGAAACAAATCTGATCAAGTGGATGAACGTGGCGAAACGTTCATACCATGCCCGCGGTGCTTGCTTTAGCCCGTAGAGAGACTTGAACAGGAGGCAGACATAGTCTGAATGCTTGTCGTCGACAAAGCCCACCGGCTGTTGGCAGTAGATACGCTCGTGAAGAAACCCGTGCAGGAAGGCGTTATTCACGTCTAGTTGATGCACAGGCCAGGCGCGGGAGGAGGCGATGCTGAGCACGGTGCGGATTGTTGCTGATTTAACAACCGGGCTGAACGTCTCGTCGAAGTCGATTCCCGGTTGTTGGGAGAATCCACGAACAACCCACCATGCCTTGTAGCGCTCGAGGGTGTTGTCGGCTCGCATCTTGTGCCAAAACACCTACTTGCCGGAGATCACGTTTGCACCAGGAGGACGAGGGACGAGTGTCCAGGTCCTATTTTCCATCAACGCCCTGTACTCATCCTGCATTGCCGTTAGCAAGTTAGGATCACGTAAGGCCGATCGCACGGATTTGGGTATGGGAGAGATGTTGGAGGAGGTGACCAGGTTGGCATATTTTGGGTTGGGTTTGTGGATGCCGTCTTTCGCCCGAGTTGTCATCGGATGAGATGGTGGACGCCCAGTGGGAGGAGCTTGGATTGGCAGAATGCTAGGCTGGGTTGTTGGGCTGCTCGACGAGCACGGGGTGATAGTCGAAGCGAGCGGAGAACACGGCACCGGGATCGGGTGAGTGGGAGCCGACGGAGGATTGGCCGTTTGAACTGGCAGGTGGTGAGCAGGATGAGGATCGTCGAGGAAGTCGAGAGATGGTGAGGGTGGTTGTGGCATGATGTGCTGAAACGAAAAAGTTGTTTCATCGAAGTAGACGTGGCGAGACACGAGGACGCGTTTGATTGTGAGGTTATAGCAGTGGAACCCCTTGTGATCCGGAGAATACCCGATGAACACGGAAGCAACAGAACGAGGAGCGAGCTTGTGCGGAGAGGTGGCCGTTGTGTTGGGATAACACAGGCAGCCGAAGACCCGTAGAGCTGTGTAGTCCGGAGGAGCACCGTACAGAAGCTCAAAAGGTGTGGTGAGATGGCGAGGTCGACACGGTTGTCTGTTAAGGAGTAAAGTGGCCGTAGCGAGAGCTTCGGCCCAGAATGGAGGTGGCATGTGTGCGTGGAAGAGAAGCGTGCGGATTGTTTCGTTGATTGTGCGAAGAATGCACTCAGCCCGACCGTTTTGTGGAGATGTGTAGGGCATGACAATCGTAGCACACAATGCCATGATGGGAGAAGAAGGATCGGGAGGCAGTGTTATCAAATTCGCGTCCGTTGTCCTCTTGTATGGTGAGGATCGGTAGGTTGAACTGGGTTTGAACGAAGCGATGAAAGTGTTGGATTATCGCAGGAAATCCGATTTGTGTTTAAGGGGGAAAGTCCAGGCAAAGTGACTGAAATCATCTAGGAGAACCAGATAATAGTTGAACCCAGAAAAACTAAAAATGGGGGACGTCCATACATCACAGTGCACGAGCTGAAACGGAACATAAGAGATTGAACAAGAACGAGGAAAAGGTAAACGAATGTTTTTGCCTAATCGACAAGCATGGCAGTTTTTCATAGGCACGTTATTGCATGACGGGGAGAGGTGGCTCAGAGTCCGTGAGAGGGTGGAACGTCCTTGGTGGCCGAGACGGGCATGCCAGAGCTTGACGGAAACGGAGGATGCATGAAGGCTTGTAGAAGGTGATGGCACATCGTGAGGCTTGCCGACGGGGTAGAGGTCGCCGGAGGAGTCACAGCGGAGAATCACCTTCTGGGTTCGACGATCCTTGATAGAGAAGCCAAGATTGTCAAATTCGATAGTAATGAAGTTGTCACAGGTGAGAGCACGCACAGAGATAAGATTCGTAATGAGTTTTGGGGAGACTAGAACATTAGAGAGGTGCAGAGGTTGAGAGCTTGTAAGAATGGAGAGATGCCCAGTGTGCGTTACCGGTAATGTAGATCCATCGCCAACAACAATGTTAGAAGAGCAAACAGGTAGTTGAATGGAAGAGAGATTACCAGGAGTTGAGGACATATGGGAGGTGGCGCCTGTGTCGAGGTACCATTCACCGGCGCCCGGAGCATGCTGCTGAACGGACATGTTGTTGAGGGCGGCGATGAGTTGGGTCTGGTCCCAGGCGGGTTGCTCAGGTTGAGGTGCCGGTGCGCCGATCATACTAGCCCCGGTGAAGGCGGCAGGTTGTTAAGGAAGACTGGGACGCGGTCCAAGAACACCCGCACCTGGCACGTGAGGGCGCCACGCATGGGCCAGGCGTGTACCATGCCAGTCTAGGGATACTGTGAAGGGGCGCTGTGACGGCTGACGGAGTTGGATGAGCCGCGATCGGTTCCCTTGCCCTTCTTGTTTTTGTACTTGGACCGTGATCCTGGTGTGGAGGTGGATCCGCCACTGGTGACGTTCGGCGGAGGGGCCGAGACATGCAACGCTGTGTCAGTGGAGGAGGGCGCCGACTGCAGCTCATGGCGTTCTTCAAGGAGGAGGAAGGAGCGGACACGGTTGAAGGAGGGAAGAGGTTCCTGCATTGTTAGGACGGGAATGACATGGCAGTGCTTCGCATTGAGCCCCCGCAGCATGTTCAATACCTAAGTTTGATCAGAAACCGGCTGGCCCACGTCGCGGAGGTTGTTGGCGAGGGTTTTTAGTCGCGCGCAGTAGGCGGTGATCGTCATGTCCCCTTGTTGCAGGCTGCGGCACTCGGCGTTAATGTAGACGACGCGTGTGAGTTTGTTGTCGAGGAAGAGGCCGACAATGGCAGTTCAGACGGCATATGCGGTGTCATTCGGTTTGAGGATGATGTTGAGAATTTCCCCGCTGACCGTGGTGTAGAGCCATGAGACAATGGTGAAGTCGTCCTGGACCCAAGTTGGATCGTCGTGGTGGTCGTCTGTGCCGCCGACGTGATGAGCAACACCGAATTTGCCGAAGGCGACGTTGAAGAGAGTACTCCATTGAGCGTAATTGGAGTCCTGCAGATCGAGAATAATAGGTACATGTTGCCGGATGTTGACAAGCTGGAGATTGGTGGAGTGAATGGCCACAGTAAGGGAAGGTGGAGCATGAGCGCTGGTGGTGGAGGAAAGGGAGGCAGAAGTTCCAGCCATGGCCTTTGTGGGTGTAGGGAGAGAGTTGGAGCGGAAGAGAGTCTGAGGATGTGAAGACTCGGTGTCTGATACCATGTGGAAATGAGAAGGAAAAGAGTAGCAGCACAACACACTGGCAAGCTTGTATTGATCGCTGTATTTATACACGTACAAAGACACAGTAAGTATCTTAACAGAAAGAGAAGGAAGTGCGCGAGGTTAGCAGATACAAGCCGAGCCATCCGGGAGCTGTTATCGCATGTAGAAGTGTTCGCCTGGAGAACCGGAAGCCGTTGCTGTTAACACACGAGTCAGATCCAATGGTGTATTAATTCTCACCTTCTGTGCCCATGCCCCAAGGTCCTGCAAAGAAATCGTGCGATAAATGAGCACATGTCCTCACGCACCGCATAAAATTACAGCAAATCTGAAAGTTTTGTTGGAAAATTTGGTATCAGCACAGACACAAAGAACTCTATAGGCAATAGACAAAAGGAACTTAAAATGAAACTCGGATCCAACAATCCAATTAATAACTCAGGCATTTCACCGCACATGTTACATGCAACATTCTGAAGCCTCTTCCATAGGCCAATAAAACTTGCTTGTGGTGAAGTTAGTGAAGATAACACAGCGAGTCAGCACAGAAGACCGGTGAAGTCAAGACGACACATATTGATGAGGCGGCGGCGAGGCCATGACAGCGCGCGCGGAAGATTGAAAATTTTTCAAAGCAAGCCAAGCTAGGCATTTCGTCGAACATACACCTTATACACCCAAAAGGAGGCTTGCCTCATCTCAAAAAATAAAAAAGGAGGCTTGCCTAAGGTGTGGCGATGTTTTGGTGCGTGGGAGGCGACTGCCATGAAGTTTGTTTTGACCACAGACCAAAACCTTTAATTGAAAGCAAAACAAGTTCACAACTGGGGTTATCATGCAACAGGTCTTTAGGGAATTACAGAAAGGATCATAAAGTTCAACATGAAAATTAAACGACTAGACAAAACCAAAATCTGCAATGTGTACAGCGTTCGGCAATCTATCTTCATCGCCGGGAGCCTATCTTTCTTCATCTCGAAGTTGCTTGCCTCGACCGGCTACTCCATGCATCAGCTTGTAGAAGTTTAAAGAGCAGCACCACTGAAGTAGAAATAAAAACATCTCTATCATTCCGTGTTAACCATGAACACCAACAAACGGCCATGAATTTTCGAGCTCCTGCCCGTGTGAAAGAGTACAGTGATGGCTGGTGCGGACTTCGGGTGCTCCGGCCTCCGCGTGCCCGGTGCAGGCCAGAGTCGAGGTTTCACGTGAGGAAGAAGCCTGCAACGGACGGCGGCAAGGTCTACTCGCGCTGGAGGCCGGTAACGAGGTTTCACGCGCGGGGAGCTATCGCGATGGAGGTCGGCGGCGAGGTCTCGTGCGTTCCCGGGTGCACGATGATGGATGGCGGCGAGACGAAGCTCGGAGCAGATGGTCAATGGCCTCGACGAAGAGCAGCTTCCCTTGATCAGGTTGCAGCGCGTTGGGGCTGCGTGCATCCTCCTATTACACTTTGATCTGACGGATGGGAGCTGAACATTGAAAAAGGTGCCCATGAAAACAGACATGGAAGGATGGCGTGTTCCATGGCAAATGCATTGAGTTTAACCTTCAGGTTTTGCATGGCATGGCTATAGAGATACACCCTCCCCTAACCGGGTAACTTTCCAGAACTTTTTTTCAAAAAACTTCCCCACCTTAGCTTTCACAAGTATTCAATGTTTGGAATAGCAAAATTTCATAGAAATTTTATACGAAATTAATATAAATCAACATTATTCCAACAAGATTCCTATGAAATTCCTGTACAGCAAACGAGGCCCGAATGAATAGCATTTACATGACTTTTTTTCTGTTGGAGTTTTCTAGAGGTAAACACCTGCAGTTAATATCGCGTAATTCGTAAATTTTTTGGATTTGGAGGAAAATTAATCAATTTGGTAGTTTACAATAGGGCTGTACAAAAAGGGTTTAACCAACCCAAGCAAAACCGGTTTGAACAGCCCTGCAAGGTGACGAGGCCGTAGCATGCGTTTGGTTGCATGTAAGATCGAAGAGGCTGACTAAAGGAGAGTAAATAGGTAGTTTTTTAAATTCTCTTTTGGCCAAAACCAATTTTATGTGCAAAAATATAAATCAAAACGATTTTGCATAATTAAGTCCTAAATCAACTAGTTCACTAAGTGCACCAACAATCTAAGTCATAATCAACGTTTGCAATCCTTAGTGTTCAAAGCAAATAATTTAATTCTAGGAATATAAATTGCAAGAATATAAATAAGAACAAAAAAGCAAACTACAAGATGAAAAATCATTTTTTTACTGTGGTGTATGTAGACTTGCCGTTATCCCCTAGTCTACGTTGAGGTAACTCCAAATAAATTGAACCGACTCTATGAATTAAATCACACCTTGAATCCACTAGGTTTGCTCTTCCTCTACTTTGGAGATGGCGAGCACAAAGCCACTCACAAACACACCAGGTGATGTGGATCAAACCTGATGAGGACATCACTATCAAGCAAGCTTCATCTACATTATTATTACCTCCATCATCAGATTCAAGCAATAATGACATGACTAGTATGTTTACTCGTATGTTTGATTGTGAGTCTTATTTTAAATCTTAGCCTTGAGGCTCGTATGTTTCATATTGTAATATTTTTGTGTTTACTCAAGTTAGCATGTTATATATAAAAAAACAAAAAAGTACAAAAAGTGCAAAAATGAAAAGATGTATGCTTCAAGTATACCATGGTTAAACAAAAGAAAAAGCACAAAACATGCACAAATAAAAAGAAGTATGCTTCAAACATGTCACATGCCTAAGTATTGAGTGTAGAGCAATACATTGCTATATGAGACTGCTAACTCATTTAAATTTGAAGTTTGCTTCATTTTTAGACTTTTCACTTTTTGATGTAATATCTCATTGTGCTCTTTATAGATCAGTTTGGTCATCGTCGTAATGTCTGTCATTAATTCAGTTTGCTTAATCATGTTAAAAACTACTTTTGACAGTGCTATATGATATATAACTTTATATTATCTAGGGAGCTCTAATAAAAAAGATGACTTAGTTAAAATATTAAATCAAATCAAGGTGACCTGAATAATCTATAAAACTTTTGGATGTTTACTCACATTACTCCATCTTAAACTTGTTCTTTCTCTGAAGTTCTTGATGATCACATTGCCAAAGGGGGAGAAATTAGAAGGGAGGAGAATTTTCGATTGCTTATGAAAGGGGGAGAATTTTAAAAATTTTAAACAAAATTGTTCTCCATAGTTGAGGAGTTTTTGGAATTTTTGAGTGGTTTGTTGTTGCTGTGGTTTGCATTAAAACTTTCTTTTCGCAAATTCTCTTTTTCATTCAAAACTCAACTCATTTAAGTGATTTTCGAGGTGTTGTCAATGTATTCATTAAGGGGGTGATTGCTAGATCATGTGGATAGTTGTGAGTTTAGTGATGATGAATAATTGACATTTGGATTACAATGGAATTTGCGTTTGCGAAAGTTTCGGTTGATCGTAGTTGAACATTTCGAGTATGAGTGGTTTTGGTCTGCTTTGAGTGGTTTTGATCAAATTTGAGTTGTTTTAGTTGAGTCCATCTGCTCCAAGTCGTTTCGGACCAGTCTGAGTGGCTTTGTTCAGCATCTGAGTGTTTCGGACTGGTTCAAGCGGTTCCAAGTAGGATCGGACAACATTTGAGCAGCTTTAGAGTATTGGACGACCTTCAAGTTGCATCAGGGCATCGGATGACATTCGAGTGCCATCGGAGGATCAGACAATGTTCGAGTGAAATAGAAGATCGGACGATGTTCGAGTGGTATTGGCGTATCAGATGGCTTCTGGGTGGCATGGATGCATCGGACGGTGTTTGAATACCACCAGAAGATCAGATTGCCTTTTGAGCGGAGTGATCGAAGATTAAGAGTACGGAGTAGTCAAAGCTACAGGGTTTTTGTATGGCTAAAGCTACAACGATCTAGTCGAAACTATACAGTTACATAAATAGTACTTGGATGTGGTCGGTACTCGGAAGAGTACTGTAGCAATGGTCGATAGTTGAGAGGACTCAACACTCAGAGGTTAGGACTTGATAGTCGAAAGCTTTGCAATTGGAGGTCGAAGGTTTAGCGGTTGATAATTGTAGACTTTACAATCCATAGTCGAAGACTTAACGGTCGATACTCATAGACTTTGCTGTCAATAGTTGAAGACTGAGCGGTCGATAGTCATAGACTTTGTGATCAATAGTTGTAGATTTTATGATCAATAGTTGTAGACTTTATGATCAATAGTCATAGACTTCATGGACTGATGTCATAGTCATAGACTTCACAGTCTTGTCATTATAATTGTAGGCTTTACGATCGATTGCCGTAGGCTTCATGGTAGGTATTCATAGACTTCTTGGTCAATACGAGAGGTTCAACTCTCGCTATCTTCGAGTACCTCGAGTACTCATGTTGAGCCAGTAGTTGACTGCTCTATGCATGGAGGTTGTGATTGATGAACAGTGTCCAAAGGATTCAGTACTCAGAAAATGTAAGTATTTGGTGGTCGTAGTGATTGTCGGTGAGGATTAGTACTCGATAATCAGAAAGATTAGGTACTCGGTAGTCGAAAGTGACGTGCGTGGAATCGTACCAAGTGAAGGAAGCACACAATGACTATGGCGCAACCTACTAACATTTATAAATTGCTTACTGTCGCACTGAGAAATTAATTACAAAGCTTACAGGAATAAAATACATAGCCTGCCATCTGACAGGGTATTTAGTACAGTGGACCTAACAGCAAGCACTACGCAAAGAATAATAGGTCGTCCTGCCAAAACTCAGGTCCCCTCTATACCAACATCTGACCAATATCAGCTTCACTAAAGGGGGATCGAATTATCGAAATACTATCGAAGCAAACAAAAAACGAAATGCAGCTTGACATGGCAAAAGTATGGAGCAAAACTTTCAGCTCGGGAGGTGCAAAAACATCGGCATGGTATTCGCACAGCACTACTGGCTATATTGATATGGTACTTCGATGTCATCAAGAGTGCTCGTCAGTATCCGGCGCAGCAATATCTGCATGATTATCAGTGTTTCCAGTTAGACACAACTCTGCCCGGATTGCAGAACTTCTCAAGTCCATAAACAGTTTTAAGATAAATATGAGGACAACTAGTTGTCATTTGTCATGGATGATAATCAGTCCGTCTCCCACAATCCCACTACTTTCTACCCAAGCAACAAACTTGGAATAGAACAAAATGAACTTTGGTTCTTGCAATAAAATGCTCAAGATCACTTCAGGGCAGGCCAATCAACCTGGAATAAGCTCAACATTACTTCGCTCATGAAGTTGGCATTAGACGTTCAGCACCAATTTGTTATATTCCAAGATACTTCTCATGTCCCTACCTTTTAGTCGTATCTTGTCAAAACAGACAAGATGCTCAACATTGGTAGCTACATGAGAGACATTTCTTAAGCGAAACTGAAGGGCAATTATGGACAAGACAATAAGCCATCAAGATGACAAGGTCTAACGAGTAGACAACTACGGATAAGAAGAGGGTCATAATCAAAGATCCAAGAACCAGTGGTGTTTAACCGGTTAATGGAACTATCACCCAGTCCCACGTTTCAAAATCCCAACTGGTTTTGCCTTTTAGCCCGATTTACTTTAGTTTTTAGAAAAACGAAATTGGCTCATGGATACCGCAGAAGTGGCGTTTGCTAGTGGACATCGGAAAAGTGATAATTCACTTGCACTACAAAATTATATTCATTTGCCAGAACACAGTGCAAGCATCAAAATATTATTATCTTGAAATTTAGGAGATACAAAGTCCACTACTATAATGTTCTATCAGACTACTACATAGCCGGTTCCAGTTTCTTGCTAACCCAGACAAAAACAGGCCAATATCAATTTTTCAAAATTTTAAAAAAATAAATTTGCATTTTTCAAATTCATGTGGTATAGAAAATCTCGGGGGCCACCAAGATTTCTACAAATCTTGGCAGACGGTGGCAACCAGCTGGTTAGCGCCGGAATCTGGACCCTGGTTCCATCCAACCATCAATTACCAAACCAGTTACCTATGGTATTCAAATGAAAACAAGTACCAGCTAACTAACAGGAGCTGGTACCCCATCTATCAAGACACCCCCCCCCCCCCCCAAAAAAAAAACAATCCTTGTCCAAAATATCCGAACCTGAACCTGTAGTTGGACTGTTTCATTGGCGATAAGCCGCTAGCCCCGTTGATATGTAACAGTAGCACGCAACAAATTACCATGTCTTTGTTTCAACAATGAAATATAGACTTGGCCAGTACTGAACCAGTTATCACTAGTGGGTAGCTGGCCATTGCTGCCAGCACATAGGACCAGCCAGGTTTCTACTCTTCAAAACATGCCCCTAACTATAGAACAAAATGGATGCATCGCAAATAAACAATACAAATACAGATGTTGACATCAATAAAAGGAGCAAATAACATAGTTGTCTATGAAGACAGAAGGCAAGTCAGAAGGAATTAATCCAAATTGTACCTGCACAAGATTTTATGCCAACGATGGTGATGTCTTGGAGCATTCCCCATCTATCACATTTCCCACCAATGAACATTTGCAGACATGAGTCAGTTTCTAATGTACAGGTCAATCACTCATCAACTTTTGTCCCAAACTTTTCAGCCAGGAATTCATCAAGAAGACCATAATTTGGGATAGTTTCTGCACTGAAGTTCTCAGCAGGCAGCTTCCGAATACAAACAAGAATATGCTGAACATCACGGCATAATCTGGGTTTCCACCAATAAATAACACAGTTACAAAAAAACATATGTATGGAAACACCTACAGCTCAAAACGAGAATATAACTGACTCTTTTTTTTCCTTTTCTTCTAGCAGGAAAGAATGCCATAAGTTTGGTACTATACCTGTTCTTTGCCTGAGGTGTACTGACTTCCAACTTCGAAAATGCTTCTGTAATATGTGAATGGAATATTTGAACTACTTGCCTGGATTGCACAAGGGGATCAAAAGATATCAGTAGCACTCAATATAGTCTTGCAGAGAAACAACAAATAATAACAAATAATCATTACACGAAGTCACGAACACATGAAAATTTATCAAAGCAAACATGGTAGATAACTATTTTTCCATCCAAGTCATTACTACACAGTACATTAAAAGCCAAAATTAGAAATGTTTGTTCTACTCACAACAAAAGTAGGGGAGGAAAAAAGAGATGTGGTGGAGAACAGTTATGTCTTACAAATTGCTTTCACATGTTTGAGAAGATCTATAATATTCAACCATTACAGGTTTCAGTCTCTCAGTGAGGTTTGTTTCACATATCATGGGAAAGTTAAATAACTACCAAGAATGGCTTGCACAAGCAAGTTGTAGCTGAGAATCCCTCGATTCTCAAATAAAAAAATGTGGAAATGATTCTAAAGACAGCATAGGGTTATCACAAGTGCTTAAGAAATGTTCAGAAGTTTAAAAAAATACCTAAATATTGCCTGCACATCAACCTCAAGCAATGTTTGAGAAAGGATGCGATGCAAATAAGTAACCTCCTGCAAAAATTTTATACGCAAAATTTCAACAACATTTAGCTCAAACTGAAAAGTAAACCTGTTTGAGCATAAAAATAACATAAATAAATAAGTTAAAACACCTGAAACCAGTAAAAAAATTCTGGCTTGAATTATGAGAGATAAATGACGGTAAATAAATCAGACCATAAACTGATGATGTTGTTTCAAGTTAGCAACAAATGAAACGACACTCATGTTAAAACCACAGGAACATTCTTTTAAGGAAAAAGTCCATATAACCCCCTGAACTTTGCTGGAAAGTTCGTCCGTCCAGCATCCCCAACCATAAAACTAGGTATTTGACCATCGAACTTTCCAGTCCAGTTCACTCAACCCCCTACCCAGCTGCAGGGTGGTTTTGCCTATGTGGCATGATGAGTTGCCTGTTTTGTGGACAAGTTGGCCAAGTTGGGTGAATGACAGGTGGGACCATAGGGGCTTCTCCCCCAATTTGAAACACACAGAGGGAGGGAGCTACAGGGAGTGGTGGCCATGGAAGTACAGCTAGGAGCTTGGCACCAGCCTTGACTTAGCAACATCGAGCCAGCCAAGCCACGCAACGCATTGGCCATCTTGCCCTGTTCAATTCCCCCACACTCCCTTCTCTCACTCATTGGGCCACTCAGAATGGCCGCACCATCATCATCTTCCCCAAGTTCGATGGAGACGCCACCCACTCAATCTTCGACTCCGGTGAGCCAATTCAAATTTCATGCGTGTCACAATGTGTTCTGCATCCCTTCCACTCTTTCCCTCTATTCCGCGGCTCGTCACCCAAATCATCCTCGTCTTCCTCTTCAGCCCTGAAGCACCGCCACACCAAGCCACCCCATCGACCTCCCCAAGTATTCGTCCTCCTCTGTGTCAAAATGTGTTCCTGAACATTGTGAACCCAGTAGGCTAGACATGGCGCCTTTTCAGTGTAGCGCCTCCGCCACACGAAATTCGTGGCACCGTCATGGGTGGAACCGCGTGGGACACATCACTGCACGCCAACGCCACCTTTAGATTCCACTTGCCTCACCGTCGCTCGTGCTGCACTCTATTTTTAGGATTAGCTACCACCGTGAGCTCTTCGTGGTGGCAGTGCGCCACCACAGTTGTCACACGAAGCTGCGAGCCACCTTGTGTCGTCCCAACCCACGCTGTTGCCACCGTTGTAGTCGTCGTGCTAGCCGTGTTCCATTTCTAGGGTCACCAGCCATCGCCGTCGTCTCCCCTCGCCGGTGCCAAGCTCTCAGCCACACTTCCATGGACCGTGGCTACCACCCCTTGTAGCGCCCCCTATTTTGAATTGGGGAAGAAGCCCTATGGGCCCCACCTATCATTTACCCAACTTGGTTGGGTTGTCATCCTGCAAGGAAAAATAGGCCACCATGCCACACAGGCAAAATCACCCTACAACCGGGTTAGGGGGTTAAGTGAACCGGATTGGAAAGTTCAGGGTGTCTAATACCTGGTTGTATTGTTGGTGTGCTGGACGGACTTTCGAGCAAAGTTTGGAGGGCTATATGGACTTTTTCCTTCTTTTCACAATCACATATAGAAGTGACGAGAATCTTGCAACTAAATGATAACAAGGAAACTTTGCATTGATGGTCAGCTAAAAAGAAAATACCTTGGTAACAGCTTTGGCGAATTGACTTTGCTGCAAATCATTATCCTCTGGTCCATTCCAACTTTCCACAATTTGGGGTAGTTTTCTAAGATTTGCTAACAATCTCTCTCTCATTATCTGGACTAGCTTGGAGTGAATTTCATCTCGATGAATCTTGTAATCCTGTTATTTCCGAGAAACTTGTAAGAAATGACATTCATGCAAGGACAATAAAAAAGATGGTGGCATTCAGGAGTTAACACATGATATGTCAATACATAAATTAATAATTATACCTGAGTGACTCTATCAAGTTCAGACATTAACAGTTGTTTGCGTGCTTCAGGTATTTTCAGGAAAAGTACTCGCCGAATATCTGCAGTTTCAAGAAAAGGTTAGACCATGCAAAAGCCAAAATCCCATATATTTCAAGAATTTCTAAAAGGGTCATCCTGAACAAGTGAGCCAACATGGTCGTGCACATTTGATTCCCAGCATAAGTAAATAACTGTGTAGCAAGACCAGGACAGGCTCATGGGATGTAATTAGCATATTTGGTGTATTGATTAATTAAAGCATCTGTTTAGTTATGTACTTATGTTGAAAGTCTATTTGATTGGCTGTATACTTCGAAGAAAATATATCTATTACCCTTGCGCTAGGCGTGGCAATGTTGCCACTCTGATGTGGCTTTGTGGTCAAGGCCGTCTGAGGCTTCAGTTGCACTGGTGGCAGTATGGGTCTGTGCTGGACAGGTTGTAGGTGTAGCATTGGTGAGTAAATTCTATGCCTATCACCGTCACATGAAAGTCACAAGTGTGTATTGTGAGTCAGGCTCTGGAGAATCAGAGGGGAACTGCACACCTGGTGAACCTAGCCCAAAACCTCATTTTGCATCCTATCCATGGTTTGATACTTTGATAAACCTTTTTTTTAATAAAACATGGCCCTGGTCCCTAAGATGGAAACTGGCTGACCCTTGTTTGTATTTTTTCAAGTCTATGCTGTTTCATTACCCTTCAGCATCATATAGCTTCTCAAATAGCAACAGTTCTAGCAAAAATACTTCTAGTTCTGGCTGGTATTGCATATATCGTTTAGGTACCGTGATTTCCAGCTTTCCGAACCTTGATCCTACCAGCCAAGCTATAAAAACTTAAACCTTCAACTAAACATCCAATCAGAAAAGATCCTGCACCTCACAATCACTTTTGAGAATATGAAATAGGGTCGGCCTTCAGAACTCTAGTAGCTATATGTTTTTGTAACTTGAAATGGTTCAAACTTCAAAGCAAGAAGTATGTACACATCAAAAGAAAGTGCGACAATATCACAAAAGATTCGAAAAAAATCTTTACCTGGAATCAAAGAATGTACAAAACTGATAATTTGACTTGCCAAAGCTAAATGCTTAGAAGTAATTGATTTCAGACCAGACACCTGAAAATCAAAACAAAGGAAAATAAATCCAGCAATCAGAACTTCATGAAGACAGAAAATGAGTGGCTACATCAAATCAGCTCTTTAGATTGATCAAGGTCTGAGGCATTAAACTAACCATGCATTGATATCAAGGTCTGAGGCATTAAACTAACCATGCATTGAATTATGATTTTTCAAACAGAACAATTATCTGTTTGTTTAAAACAGTGTTTCCACATAGGTAATACCAATTTTGCAAATACAATGATCCATGTTGTTCATCTAGTGCAGACACCACATATTATTAAAAAATGCAGACAAACATTACACATAATAAGTGCAAAAATCAAAATTGTGGACTCATGGTAAACAATGAGATATCGCAATTAACGAGAGTTGTGTTTATTTTTTAAAAAAATATGAGGATATGTTGCTAATAACTGAAATGGCATACTACACTACCTGCATGGCACCCGCACCAAGAACCAGTTGGCAAGTCCTAGTGTTGAAAAGCTTCAATATTTCAACAACACGTTGGACCACCTCAAAAGATAATGATGGCAAACATTTACTGACGTCAACATATTCTGATAGCATCTTCAATAATATCAAACCGCTGCAAAACCAATATTGAAGCATTATTGATAAAAAAGAGCAAACGTGAGAACATAAGTTAACAAAAAAACAGAACAAAATAAACAAAAATTGTATTATTATATAGAAGAATACAAGTGACCACAAATCAATAAAAAGATTATTACGAATGCAGCTACCTAAATTTTGAAAAGCAAAAAGAACATTAAATATATTTTTTCAGAATTACAAGGTTCACAAGAAGAAACTTGACTAACTATTAAATGGTAAATATAGATGACTAACCAGTTTACCATATGATAACCAACACCTCCATGTACAATGGTTTGCGAGGTTGACCTAACATGGCCAACAACACTATTTTCAGTCTGAGGAGAAGTGGATTCAACTTTGTTTTCATGACTTATCGTAGATGTTACATTGCCATTATCAGCATTATTTTCAGCTGAATATGCTGGTTCTTGACTTGCAGAAACCCCATGCTCACTGAGCTTCGAGTTATCATCAGCACTAGACATCTCCATGCCATTAACAGAATAAGTGGATGACAGTGACAGAACAATCACTTGAAACTCCTCAGGAACGTCAACAGCGACCCACGTCTCTTGGTCAAGAACTGCCTTGATTTTTGTCATCTTCAAAGGAAACATTGACAGTTTTAGTGCAAAACACAGTATAAATTGTCAATCTAAAATCCAAATTACAATTTAGTTTAAGAAACCTTAACTAATATATTTGTGAATATAATTCATACAATTTTAATGATTGGAGATTTTCTTAAGCCTTAGTATCTTTGGTTCCACTATCATTTTACTCTCAAGGTATTTGATGGTGAAATACACTATTGCGCACGTAATATCAATTGCATAACAGCATTATAAAGGAACTGCATTGTTTTCAATTTGATGGACATCTATAACTCAGGGAGAAAGCTGAGAGCTTAATTTTCCTTCAAAATAGCACCATTGTCCATTCAAGTTTTAGTAACAATGATGGTCATAGTTTTTTTTTATAAGCTTCTAATCGTATTGATTAAATCTGAAGAATGAGCTTTTTAACTTCAAATTTGATTATCAAAATGTAAGACTGTAAATTTAGCTTTCATAAACTTCAACAAGGCCTTACATAACTCACCCGAACACTATGCTGATAGTCAACAAACTGCTTTGATTGTTGTTGTAGAATTCCACGAATGTTGTAACCCAACCTTCCTCCAATCTACAATAACAAGAGGTTAGGATAAAATTGTAACTTGCTTGTATACAACTAAAATGGATATATGTGCATATTTTTTAAACAGGAAAAGAAATAACCTTTTCAGTAGCAGCTATAAATTCTTCTGTTATATTATAGATGATCAGGAACTCCTGAAGCCTTAACTTGGGATGTAGAGCAGCACGAACACCTAGGAGCTTAGCCCATCGTCCATGGGCAGCATCACACGCAGCAAAAATTGCTTCTGTGTTTTCTCTCAAGACATCAGCTCTGTACAAAACACAAATATTCAAGTACAATTGTTTTTGTATGGTCATATATAGTTAAGATATACAAATGGCCCTGTTCTTTTCAACTTCTAAAAGCTGTTTTTTGACTTTCTACAGTAACTAGCTTTTAAACGGAATATTTTTTTCAAGATAGGGTCTACTAGTTAATTGTAGTACATACTTTACTGACTTCATTTATATCGGCAAAAACCGCATGTGAGTTTTTGTTACTCTGTAATCTCTTGTACAAACAGTCCAAAAGCCACAAGCTACAGCCAAAAGCCACAAGCCGCAGCCAAAAAGAACAAGCCCATTAATAAAGGAAGGTTAAAAGTTGAATCAATGCACTAATCTGATATCAGAACTGACCACAGCACTACCATGATACCAGCAATAAACTTAGTTTGCATGGAATAAAGAACATGTTACAGCTTAACCTACCGGACATTCTTTATTGAATTTGTACTGGACAAATCATTTGCTTTTCCTTGAAAGAATGGAAGCTTAGAAGTACTCCGTGTAAGAGTATTAGAGACACGTGAAGCAACACCATAGTCATTCTCTTGGGAAAAATCAGAAACAACTGAGCCACCATGTTGTACTACATGATTAGTAGCATCAGCACTTAAGCTCCCATCAAGGTTTCCCATGATCCACTCAACTATTCTTTTAACTTCGGCTGCTTGCAGTAGATGTACCTGAATTCGTAAAAGAATGTTGATCACCCAAAGTTTTTGTTTTTTTCACGGAATTACATGATGTAAGCAAGTAACCTTTGCAGCTTGCTGGAAAAATATCAGGTCAATGTTACAAGCTTTCATCAGGGAAAAAAAACAAATACAATTATAGTCAGTGTTAACAACTTTCATTTTGATTAATTCCTACCAACATTCCAAGGTCCATTCTCACCTCCTCCAGCAACCACCACCAACTATGCTTATCTCAAACAGAAATACAGACACAGGCAATAACTTCTAGCAACTCTCCAAGTATGGTAGCCAGCAGGACCCAAGCAAGTACCTCGCACCACCCTACGCAACTCTATAAAAGCCACCCCACTATGCCGCTGCCACACACCCTATGTGATGCGGTTGCCTGCCTCACTCCATCCGGTATGCCTCACTGTATACACATAATCCAATAATTCATGGGAATAAATCCGATCAGTCCCATCAAAATAAAATGAAACCTGTCATGCCTTGTGCCTGATCGGAAGTTGTATGTGTGGAATACAGGAGGTTTCGGCTTGGATGTTTTGGATGGAGCTGTGCTGGAGGAGTTGAGGAAGAAGATGCACGGGAGAAGGGCACAGGAGGATAGATGGGTAGGAAGAAAACTATTGCCATATCTCCTCTCCTTTAAATAGGAGGGTATTTCCTAACAATCAAATCTAACTCAAGACTCTTAATTCCTAATATAACTCTTATCTCCTAACTCAACTCCAACTCATATAATACTTTCCACCTAACTGAACTTAGCGCATATAGCCTAATCAAACTCAAACAACCACAGCTAACCGACTCAGACAACCGCAGCTGGCTGTCCTGATTTCACACGTCTAGTATAATAATTTCCATACTTCCCACTTAGATATCAGAACCATGTCTATGCCATCTCATTCTGCAGATAAAATATTCTATGTAGCCACAATATGATGGGCAGATCGCAAGTGTACCAATAAGCAGTATTCATAAGGCTACAAATATAGCGATCCAAAATAAAGGGCCGAGTCTATACTCTATAGTTTCTATCAAGGTTGTCACGGCACTCCGGCAAGTCACGGCAAGCTTCGGGCACTAGGATGACTAGGCGCCTAGGCACCCACCATGGCAAGAGTTAGACGGTGCGCTTTATCCAATAAAAAACCATGGAATACATGTACTGGTATTGTACAATACATGCCGGTATGACAATGGCCACAGAAGATCCAGGCTCCCTGCTTTATGTGTTTGTAGGTCAAAATACAATACTACTATAAGGCTACGTTGGTATGGCTGAATAAGTGCCCAGACATCCCACTCACAACCACATATTATAATATACTACTCACTACCCTTGCCTCCTCAGAAGAAGAAAAAGTAATAAACAACATGGTACAAATGTAGCTTGTGCTTCTCCCCTTCCTTCTCCCGATGGAGCAGCCATGGAAGCTCTTTTTCCATCTCTTCATCAGATCTGCTACAGCGCATCCTCCTCCCTCCCCCTCTACTTGCTTGAATCTTTCATGCACAAAACAGGAGAGGGGTGCTGAGAAGAGCAAGAAGGCGCAAGGAAGAAAGAGGACAGCAGAGCAGGTGAGCATCAAGATGAGCGGAGAGAAGTGGCGGATTGATCTGCATCTGGGCTGATTGAAGCTATGGTGGTGGTGGCTAGTGTTTGCCTGTGTTGCAGACACGATTACTAAACGCTTTGGGCATGTGTACCAGCGCCGTGCACCGGGCGGACTGGCCAGGGCAGAAGGTGTGAACGCAGGGTCTGCTATGGCGCAACAGGAGTCCAGAGTGCCAGACAAGGAATAGTGCGGCATAGATATGTTTCCTTATTTTGAGTTAGTTTCTATTTGCTCAGTTTGGTAGTTCCTTTGTTTCCAGACTGTTTCCGCATTAGTTAAGATTGGATTGAGTTTGTTTAGGAGACGGCACCTCAGGTTATAAGAGGTTAGCCGAAATAATGAGAAAGCAAGCAAGAATTACCTATTCCCTGTCTCTTTTTTCTATCTCTGCCCTTCTTCTTCCTCTGGCCAAAAGGCTGTTATCACGTAGCCTTCCAGGCATCCGTTCTTCCGCCCTCGCCACCAGCCACACCCCCGGTACAACCGGAGATCCAATGCGCCCCCTTGATTTGACCTAGATCTGGAGTTTTCAGTATAGGCGAATGACCATGGCGTCCACTGCCAGCCGACTCAAACGCCTTGTCGTCGACTAGGCGACGCCATGATAACTATGGTTTCTATTTTGTATCAGATGTATCAATTTTTCTGTTCATTGATAATTTTGGTGCCTGGCCTAGGCCCATCAAACCCAACTGGAAACACTAGTTCTTGTTTGGTCAGGCGGGTTTGGTTTAGTTGTTATTTTATTCCAATCCATGTAGATATATAAGATCAAGAATTCAAGATTCAAGAATAATATGCAAACTACTTAAATAAGAACTATCAAATCAGGGCAGAACAAGCTAATCTACCATGCTAGTTTGACGAAAACTCATATTTCCCATTACATGAGTTCAATGTCAGAAGAGTGAGTGAAGGCATATTCCCCTGTAATATCCTTAACAAGAAGTACTACTAGTACTCAAGACAGAATTCAATGCTACATCGTGGCGTGTTTCTCGTATTTTACTATGGTATAATCATTATTGTTATCACATTACATATCTGCATCCAAACAATATATTTAATTTAAAGAGTTCAACCTCATTTCATAAGATCAGAAGTGTATACACTCCCTCCAATCACAAATACATGTCGTTTAGTGATGCGTGCAGTCAAACTTTCAAAACTTTGACTATTGATATATTTTTAAATATTTAGAATGGATACATAAAAATTATATGTATAGATTTGTCTCAGAAAGTACTTTCATAATATTATAATTTTATTGGATTTTATAAACATATTACAATATAAATTAGAGGTCCAAATTGCAGTTTGGGGACCATGTCGATGTCCAAAACGATATGTATATATGACTGGAGGGAGTATTACTATTGTAGGGGGCATATCTAGCAGAAACATCAGTTTCTCACTAGGAACACTTCTGATTTGGCCATCAAATCAACTTGAAAAGATCTCCCAAAAAATTGGGGAGATCCAATATGGTCTAGCTTCTTATAAAATTTCAACCCAGATTCTATCAGTGCTAAAAAGAAACAAAAAAGTGGAGTTTGCTGTGAATAGTACCTTGTTTTCCCCCTTTTTTCTCTTTTATGTGTGATTGATAGATATTCACTCTTTGGTTTTTCTTAGCACGGATTAAATTTGGACTTGGAATGCTGTATGATAGTAGAACACATTTAGGACAACATCAACAAATATTTGGACGATTCTGGAGTTGATTTGATTCTCCAACCAAAAGAATTAATATAAATGAATGAATGTAGAACACATTTAGGACAACATCAACAAATATTTGGACGATTCTGGAGTTGATTTGATTCTCCAACCAAAAAAATTAATATAAATGAATGATAGCACCTAGTAAGGAATTTGCAATACATATGCCCCCTTTAACGTAGATTATAACTGATTTGAATAATTGAGCCCATGTAATAAATGCCCACAAAACAACCAGGAGCTAAGCTATAGAGACCAATATAAAGTGTCTAAACAAACTGGATAAGCAGAGCTAAAAGCTAAATCAGGGTAAGGATGGAGCATCTGAAGTACTGAGCACCAGAAAAGGAGACACTCATTAAGATTAAATTTTGTCTATAATCTTTATTTGAAAAGGAAAAAAAACTGAATTATCTTATTCAGAATCACTTTACCTGAACTATCCCAAAAATAGCCGACAAAAGTTGAACAAACCCTTCAGATGATAAACTCCGTAACTTATTTGCCAAAGACTGGCCTCCAGCTTCGGTATTTGCAGTTCAAAAGATGTAGGAATTTAGTGTACAAAATAGCATAACTAAGAAAACAACTGTTGAATGGGAAAAATATAAGACCATCAGAATCGGCAGCTCTGTCTCCAGTTACTGAATCAGAATCCATCGGTCTGGCAATTAAAATTGGAAGCAACTCTGCTACTATGGCTTTTATTGAAGCTTTCATAACAGTAATAAGTGTATCCCGGTAAATTCTTAGAACCACAGGAAGTTGGTCCTGCAAGATATAAAAAGAACCATATCAATCGGTTTACATATAGACTATTGACCTGTTATGAATATTGTGTGTATTGATATGAGACCCAAAGGGTCATATATATAGGAGAGTACAAGAGGATATGCCATATAGAGATAAGGCATATATGGAATAGAATACAACTCTATCTTCTAATACAACTCTATCTCCTTAACACCCCCCCTCAAATGCAAGGCGTATGCAATAGCGTTGCATTTGAAAAAGGGTGAACACTTAAAACAAGATGAATCCGAAGTCCGAGTCTTGATAATGTCGTCGTTGCGTGCAGTTTTGAATAAACTATCAAATCAAGCCGAAGACGAATAGATAGATGCATGACGGCGCAGATCGAAGCCCAAGAGGCGGCAGCGCAGTGCACAGAGGACGCGCGGCGGCCTTTGAAGCTCGGGGCGGCGGCTAGAGAAGCGGCGGCATCATAACGACTTCTACGATCTGCACGCGGCTCAGAGAGTAGAGCGGCGGCTGCTGCCATGCAAAAATAAAATTCCTACACTTCTATGACTGACAATAAATTTGTGGACTCGCACGGCTTGGACGTACTAAAAATTAGAACTACGGACTGAATGGATGCAAGGAAAGACCCACGAAAAATAACTAGAGACTGACCAAAAAAAAAATATAATCCCTGAAAATCCCCCACCCCTCTCTCTGTCTTCACACCCCTCCTCACTCCCCTGTCGCCTCACTCTGCACACCTCGCACCCGTCGCGCACTCCCTCGCCACTCTCTCTTTCCCGCACAGATCCGGCGAAGATGCGGAGGCGCAGGCACAGCGGCCGAGAGGCGGCGACGCGGCACGAGAAGCGGCGGGCGGCCGCGGCGCGGTCGGTCGCGAGACAGGCGTAGCCACCGAACAGGCGGGAGAGCCGGATTCACGCGGCGGCGGGAGAGCCGATGGCCGGGCGGCGGTCCACGTGCCGCAACGATCGCGGCGGCCGGATCGAGCTTCGGTCGCGAGTTCCCGAGACAGCGGCGGCCCAATCCAGATCGGATCGGCCCGAGGCGGCGGATCCGTGCGGTGCTAAACCGGAGTGGCGATCCACAGCGCGGCGGCGGGAGCGAGCTCGGCCGGCAGCGCGCGCGGCGAATCAGCGGGCGAGGCGAATCCGAACACGGCGGCGGCAAAACGGCCGGATCGCCGGAAGCGGTCGGATCCGGACTTGGCGGCGTCGGAGGTGGCGAATCCGGCGGCGGCGGCGCCTCGGCGCGAGCAACAACGGCAACGGCGTCACCAGCCATGGCGGCGTCGGATCGGCGCGGCGTCTCGAGACGACCGAAGCGGCGGCGGCGGCTCAAGACAGCGGCGTGGCGGCTGCCGGATCCGGCGTGGAGGTGGCCATCTCAGATGGCGGCAGCGCCGTGGGGGAGCTGGACCGTCGGCATCGGCCAGGAGGCGGCGGACGGCATCGGCGCGCGGCGACGAGGAAGCTGATAGATCCGGCGACAGTGGCGAACCGGAGACGAGGAGGCGGCGAGTCGGCGCAGCCCAACAAGGTGGCCGCCCCCGGGAGAGGAGATCGATCCTCCCGGGGGCAGCAGCAACAGCGGAAGTAGATGATGTTAGGGTTTCAACCTAAGCTCTGATACCATGTTATGAATATTGTGTGTATTGATATGAGACTCAAAAGGTCATATATATATAGGAGAGTATAAGAGGATATGCCATATAGAGATAAGGCATATATGGAATAGAATACAACTCTATCTCCTAATACAACTCTATCTCCTTAACATGACCCACTGAATGTACCCTAAAAAAAAGACTAGTATCCAGAAATAAACAAACCTCACAGAAGATTTGACCTTTTCAAAAAGAAAAGTGAACTCGATTTTCTGTCCTAATAAAATTTAAAAAGTATTTTATTGACATATGCCCAGTTTGGGAATGTGGTCTCTTACAAGTCACAAACCCCATAAACCCAGCTTTTATGAATGACAACCTCTTGAACAAACCCAAAAGTTGTTTGCAAATTGTGTGACTAATAGCTTGTAGAAATGTATGCGGTGCTTGTGTAGAATTTATATAGTTGAATCAAATGGAAATGTAGCTACACATGCCCTCCATTTGAATCTCCAAATCAATTTAATGGAAGCAAATGGCAGAACTAACCGTTCTCAGCAGGCAAATAATGAGGGGCAAAAGCCGATCTCTGAGAATGAAGCTTTTCTCCTCATCTATGTTTACCTGTGGTAAGATGATAAACAGCAATCAAGAGGAGAAAAACTGCTGAAAATCTTTTCCTAAAGTACCATAAAGGTGTAGCTTCAAAGTGAAGCAAAATTATAGAGTAATGTGATGAAATGCATCAGACCATTATTGAAAAAACAAAGTATTTCAAATTTTTTAGTAGTCATGGTATATGATAAATGGCATAATAAAAAAATGTATGGTCTCAAATGGTACTCCATCCGTCCAAATTTATAAGGCATATTTTTTGAATGATCATCCATAAATATAGGGCGCATTTCATATTCCAATGTAAAATTAATATGATGTTCCTTTTATATTCCTAATAAATATGCAGCTTTATTTATTATTCTCTATATTTATGTATTCTTTATATTTATGCATTGAATATAGTGCTTAGATATAATGATTAGGAGTAATCTAGCCATTTTCACTATCTACTTGGTCTATGTACCAAGAGGAAGCATGCCTTATAAATTTGGACGGAGGGAGTAATTATTTTGATATCACATACTACCACATAAAGTTGCTTTCTTGTCACTGGATATACTTCAAACAACACAACATTTAGTCATTTATTTTAGTCATCAAGAGATCATCGAACCTTAAGGTTACAATCTACAAGATGAACAAGAAAATAATTTAATCTCAATATGGAGTCCCTGAATTGGTGCCACTTTATTCCTTCTAATTTTCAAAAAAAAATTACAGAGCTAACAGGCAAAGAGTAAAACAAGCTCGTCATGAATACTATGCAGTCAAAAATCACTATATAAGTATATATAGCACGAATGTTCTAAATTTAAATTTCTTCTTTTTAAAGTATTAAATTTAAATTTCATTTAACATCCATTGATACATACAAGTTACACAACTTGAATAGGCTATTTATATAATAGTAGAGATAACGCAAACAGACTACACAGAAAATACAGATCAGTAAAAAATTTCGTAGCAAAGAAGAAAGGACAGATAGCAGTGCACCTGCAATACATTACAATCAGGTAAAGATAGGCCAATTAAGAGCTATAGAAAATCATAAAAAGTAAAGTCTGCATACTTCATGCTCTGTCCCGTTGAGGGGGATAGAAGCCTTTCTTTTCACATTTGATAAAATCATTGCATCTACAGTTTTTCCATCAGGAACAGCCGCCCGCACAAATTCTGCTGAAAGAATGCTACAAGAATGAATATTATCAAGTTAAACAGCAATTTACTGATGAAAATAAAAATTTGTGAAGAATATCACTACTCTATGGGCCAAATATGAATAAAATCAAAATAACAAGATCCTAAGATGGTCCAAGATTAACAATATTGAAGTATATTTTCTGGATAGAGGTGGATCTACTTCTACAATACATTTTCAACAAAATGCAACCTCCTAACTGGATCAAGATGTACTGAATTTAGGCCAAAAGTCTTTAATATCCTTGAAATAATACAAGTTTTATACTGAAAAAAGGATATATGCAATTCAATATAGAAATTGGAATATATTCATAACATTAGAGCATTGGTTTGTACAATAATCAAGGAGTGTACAATCATAATTTTTCACTTGATGGATCCGATCGCAATAAGGCATCCATATCTATCGCAGATCTATTCAAAAGCAACAAATTATATGGCTCAGTATTGTAAAAATAATAAAAAGAAGGAAGAAGTCCATATTAGCCCCTCAATTATCTCGAAAGTCCATTTTCACCCTTAACTATGAAGCCGTCTAACTATGTTATGGGCTATTTTAGGAGGGTAGCTGGGGTAGGAATTGAAGAAATAGCAACAGATTGGTTGAGAGCAAGAAGACAGAGGAAGGAGCCTTCGGCAGGGAGATAGAGAGACGTGACGGAGATGTTTGGTTTCTTAATTCTTGCTTGACTCAAAAGACAACAGATCGGCTGGCTTTTATAGCCACCCCTCACAACCATATCTAGGATAACAACCAAAGAAGGATACGATAATCAAATCCTATCTTTCCAAACCGAAAATAACATATCTAATCAATGTCTAATCCTGCTGATTAGCTGCCGCAGCTTGCCTCCCACACCTTGCATGGCCCATGGCCATGACAAACTAACACCCTTAACTAGCTAAACCGGTGTAAATAACCCCCTGGGCCATACCAATCTGGTTATGCACTGATGTGTCAGCTTAGTCAACAGATGAGCTGATGTGGATAATGGGTCATCAAGTAAAATTAAAAAGAAAAAATCCATCCTCTCCTCCCTTCCCCTCCACATCTCTATCACTGTATCTCTCATCAAGGAGCGTAGGAGGAACAGAATGTGGTTGACTGGTTGTGGTCGAGGCGGAGGGGCAGCCAGCAGGGCCTGCAATCTACTTACTCCCTCACCTTCCCAATCCTCAGACCAAGTAGGTGCTTTTCTTGTTCTGCTGCTGATGGAGAACTAGCTTAGCCGTGAACTCAAACTCAGATGGAGTATCAATTAATCTCTCATATGTGCCAAGTTGCTGTTACAAACACTAGAATCGAAAAACAAGGACATGCATGCATTCATATGTGCCAAGTTGCTGTTACAAACATTAGAATTGAAAAACAAGGACATGCATGCATTCTCTCAAAGCTCACAAGAGAGAGGAGCAAACAATCCCCAGATCCAAAGTAACCTTCCACTCCAAAAACCTAAAAATTACCAGCAACCAAACATACCAAGAGCAAGGCTAGAAGAAGCCAAGACCTCTTGGCCAGGGTATGGCCCTCAGTTGCCTCCTGCGGCGGCAGCCTTTGAGGTAGCAGTGAAGATGGACCAAAACAACTGATCCTGTTGTTGAGATCTGCCTCTCGGACAACAGAGAGGAGATTGGAGAAGGAAGAGAGCCTGGGTGGGAGGAAGAAGAAAGCTGACACCAGCTTCCACTTGCAATACCATATGGCACTGCATGATGATGGTGGCAGCTTAAGTGCCAAAACTAGTACTAAAACCAGTGAGGAGTAATTTGCACTGGTTTTGATAGTCGAGGGTGTTAGTTGGACGGTTTCTCAGTTGAGGGTGAAAAATGGACCTTCAATCACAATGTATTTCCAAGCACATAAAGGCCTTTACTTCCATGTCAAGAGTTGTCATACTAGTACTCCTGAGATCTAAAAAGCAGGTCTCCATATTATAAGTGCACATCCATTATCCATTTGAGTATGGGATCAAATGCATAGTTTGCAAGAAAATACCTGTTGACTGAATCTAGTGATGTTCCCAACTGGTCTCGGATATGTCGAAAGCAATAAAGCCCAGTAAGTTCGTCAGTATCCTGATTGACACAAGGAAGCATTTATGGATCATAATAGCATAAGTTACATATGCTGCATGTGTCTGCAGGCAGCTGGAGTAAAAGATGAAGTATTTATAAGCTTATAGCATCTTTCAAGTTAAGCAATTGGATAATATGATTCATTGCAATTCTTGATCTTTAATATATCAACAATATATCATTCACCTATAAATCTAAATTGAAGAGGGTTGATATACAATGTGACCGCCCGACCGACTACAGTACAGATCATAGCCAAATTGTACCAATTTTGTCAATTTCATGAAATGCATGCAAAGGATGAAAACAAAGATGGATAGTTGGATATTACCAAACTAAGGCAGTGATTCCACTAACACGTAAAATTTAAATTGTTTGTTAAGGTTAACTTCTGAATATCCCCTATCTAACAGGACCATGAGTAAAATTTTAAGCATAATTGGAATATTTCTCAGCTTTGATGACAACAGAGAATAGAATAATGCAAATTAACATTATGTAGGAGTTGTTAAGCATCAATAAAAATGGATGACAAAGGGTAATGCTATCAGAAAGGAATATGAAGATAACATTGGCATCAGATTGTATTAAAGACTAAGAGTTTAGGTAGCTTACTAGCAAATTTTGCAAGTCATCGATGACATCAAGGGCACCAGCACAATCTGCTGCTTCCACGAGCTGCACATGTAGAACAAGATTAACACAAAAGCACGGAGAAAGGAGGTATTAAAACAAAAAAGAGTTGAACTTTAAGCAGTAGGTTTGTTCTGATGATTCAAAGATTCACTACAAAAACCTATTTTTCTAGTTGTTACCCAAGTAAGAACAGTTTAGGCCAGGAATGTCAATTCAGACATTATAGGTCATTGTCCACAACATAGCACACTAGTGTCTGGCAGAGATTGACGATAATGACGTTCGCTGGCAGGAAATAAAACATTTTTTCATCTGCAATTGGGCTTGGAATGTCATATGGAGACACTATTTAGAACACTATTATGGGCTTATGGGACATATGCACAAGATCAAGAACTCTCTAACAGAGCCATCATAACTTCTCTATGATCAAACAAAGACCAATGTACGCAATAAGGCAAGAAGCAATGATCCATCAAAATAAGTTGGTTTCATTTCTTGTTTATCCATTTCGCTCATGTAACAACTCAAGAATTGGCACACTATATTTCCGTGTCAAGCTACATTTGTCACTCACATTTGTGGTGGTCAGTCAAGGTAAGAAGTTCCAAATATGCAAGGTCGTTCCAAGAAACTCAATGGCATACATATAGCCTTGCACTTTCTGATGTTCCATGCACAGCATTAATCATCAACTAATAAATCAGTGAAAGAAATCAAGATACAATAATTGGGAACAAACCATAAAGCACAGCATCACAGATCGAATATCAGAATCAATACCCACTACCCCACAACAATATGTCACGTTCAATATTGTATGCGTGCAGTTTTATGGTTTTGAATAGTTCACGCACCTGACCAAATTGCCAACCAACTCATGACACAATGAAAGAAATGCCAACAAGGAACTACCATAACTACCACAAGAGACTAACACATCACTAAGAAGTAAGAAATGTGTAGTGCATATATCCCAACCATTTCAAGGAGCCGCATTGCTGATCAACAAGGCAAAATGCAGCTTAAGACATATCATGTCTGGTAATGCCACTCACCAGCTTGAGCGCGGTGAGCGCCTGACTGACATAGAGGATGACGGTGAGCTTCTGCTGCAGAGCAACGAGGTTGCCCCGCGTCGCATTGAGCTCCTGCACCTGCCGTGCGGGCCCAACAAGGTCACCCGTGAGCACCCGGACCACCTCCCTGAGGTCCCGGATCCTCCCAACCGCCACAACAATCTCCCCGTCGAGCCCACGCAGCTGGCCCTGCGCCTCATAGAACGACTCCGACCGCCGCGCGATCTCTCGCACGAGGTGCGCCTCCACCACATCCAGGTGCTGCCCGAGGCGCTCCTGCAGTGCGTCGTCGCCGAGCGGGCAGGCGGCCTTGAAGGTAGGCCCGTCCTCGAGCGCGAAATCCTCCTTGAAGAAGAGCGCGGGCACCTCCCTGAGGCAGGCAGCGAGGCCGGACGACGCCGGGGCACCCTCAGCATCGGAGGCGGCGAGCTCGGCGGAGGCGTGGAGGCGGATATCGGCGAAGCGGGAGAAGGGATCGGCGATGGCGGCAAGGTACGGCTCGAAGTCGGCGCGGGAGACCTCGCAGGGGTGGGAAGGCGGGGGAGGCGCGTCGGGCAGGGGGGTCGGAGGGGGCCAGGGAAGCCAGTATGAGGAGGAGGCGGCGGAGGGGAGCGGGTTGTTGAGGAGCGCAGTGATGGACTGCGGGACGCCGCCGGGTGGCGCTGCGGAGGCGGAGGTGGGGGAGTCGGTGGAGAGGGAGGAGGAGGCGGTGGAGATGGTGCGGAGAGGAGGGCGCGAGGCCATGGCGGCGGCGGCGGAGGTGGCGGTGGTGGGGTTAGGGGTGGGGAGGAGGCATGGGGAGATCGGGATCTGGGAGGCCAGGAAGCGGAGCTTGGGGTGTCAGATCTGGTGCAGGTGGGAGGAGGAAGGGGAGGAGAGCGTAGTTTTTTTGGGGAAATTGCACATATCTGCATAGTTAGTAAGACTTGTAAGTTTCTTTGCACACTTAAGTGGCGCTTGTAATTTTGCATCTTGACATGCCTTTATTATTTTACCTCATTGCCTATTTAGCTCCTATTTTAATTTTGTTTTTCATTTTTGGGGCAGGAAAAATGCAGTAAAAAAATGAAAAACAAAATTAAAATATTTTAGGTATTTAATGGACAACTTTGTAAATATTTTTTACTGCATTTTCCTGCCCCAAAAAATGAAAAACGAAATTAAAATAGGAACTAAATGCAGTAAAAAATGAAAAACGAAATAAGAATGTTTTAGGCATTTAATGGACAACTTTGTAAATATTTTTTACTGCATTTTTTCTGCCCCAAAAATGAAAAACGAAATTAAAATAGGAGCTAAATGGGCAATGGGGCAAAATAATAAGGGGGCATGTCAAGTATGGGGCAAAATTACAAGACCACTTAAGTGTGGGGTAAACTTACAAGTGCCTACTAACTATGGGGTATATGTGCAATTTCCCCTAGTTTTTTCTTCTCTACTTCTCTTCCTGTTTTTTCTTCATTTATGACCTCTCTCTCTTGCTTGCTTGGGCTCTGTTGTGCAATTACACCGTGGATTACATGTACGAATTAGCTTTTGGGATCCGAATCATTTATCGTGGTGTGCCTTCACTGTCTAATCAAAAATCAACACATGTGTTGCAGTGGTTTTAGGAAGACATTTTCTTTAGGCTGTGTTTTGGTCCGAGTCACTTCGCATTCCCATGCAAATATTCTCCTCTCTATCTGAATTACTTGTAACATATTACAAGTAATATAAGATTCTGGTTGGTGCAAAAGAACAAAATAGTCTTTACAATGTTTCAAACATTAACAGTAATATAATATTTCAACGTTTGGTTCGTTCCGAGGAATCTACAAAAAAATATGTTTAATAGTTCAAACATTTTATAACTCGAACCAACAAATCAATAAATTTAAATTACAGGATTTGAAATTTCAAACCTTGAATGAGTTATTTATAAATTTTAATTTAAAATTTTGAATTTTGCAATTTAAATTCTCACAATTTAAAATTCCAACAATCGAAATTCCAATTTTTCTACGATTTGAAACTTCAAATTTTCAATGCTGAATTTTGAAATTTGAGTTTTGGAAATTAAACTATCGGGATTTGAAATTATTATATTCAAAAATTGAAAATTCGAAATTATGAAGTTTAAATTCTCAAATTTTGAACTTCTGATATCCATAATTAGACATTTCAATTTTAATATTCAAAATTTCAAAAGAAATGGATTTTCAAAATCCAACTTGAATATTTGAAATTTAAATTATATGAATTGAATATTCCAAAATTTGGGATTCAAATTTTTGATATTTTGGTTTCAAAATTCATATGTAAAAATTTTTAATTTTTTAATTTAATAATTTAGATATTTGAATATTAAAATAAATCACAATTTGGATTTTGAAGTTCAAATTTTGATTGTGACAAATTAAACAAATGATAAAAGGCGGAATAGCAAAGATTCATTTTCCTTGGTAATTTAAGACAAACAACCTTTTTCTGTGGAAAACAGATTTCTAAAATTGATGGTAATCCGGTTCCCAAGGTAATCTTGGATTCCTAGTTCAGATAACTAGTAATTTTATATTAAGAGGATATAAACATTACAAAGTCCCAACAATTACATTGAAGTCTTGGAAAAGAAAGGAAATTAAAATAATAAATTCTTTCAGGATTGATCCGCAAACTCGTTACATACACGAACTGCATCACACAAGAAGAAGCAACGTCGATAATAGGGGAGATGGCTGGCATAGACCTAAGTAGAACATTGGGATGGTGATGTTGACCAACGCTGACCTAACGATGATAGGGATGTTAGGAATATTGTAGACGGTCGACGACAACCTAAAGGTGATACGAATCAACTAGTAGACTAGCCGATGCGCAAGGGTGGCCCGATCTTCACGGTACAAATACTTGCAAAGTCCCTTCTTCTCCTTGCGGCTGCAATGAAGTTAGTGTTTCGATTGAATTACACAGCTCTAAAATGAAAAAGTAGTAGCGAGATAGATTGGTTGAGTTGCACTAAATCAGCAGGAATGCACCAAAATAGAAGGTATCAACCGTGTCTTCCCAAACAGTGAACAATCAATATGATCACGAATTAGAAAGTGGAATGGTCTAGATTCAATATGCAACTCAAGAACATCAGCTTTTGATCTGGGCAACCTGTCTCAAACCCTAATGGGAAAACCTTGTTAGCTCACGCTCCTTGGATGCCAACAACCACCATGGTGATTTTTGTTTATTTCTCAAAGCAAAACTCACCTAAAATGACCTAAGATACAAAGGGGGGCTCGGCTGGGTTATATTGGCCACACACATACACCCAAGGCCTAAGGCCGACTTGAACACAACTTTCAAAATGCAATTCAGTTTAGACACCTAGACACAAAGATTATAGATCGGATTCTCTAAAAGGAAATAGCAATTTCAGACTCAAATTAAAAAGAAGAAGTTGAATACAATTCGAAAAAAGAAACGACAAAGAAATAGGAATTCAACCTCCTAGCTCTCCTCCTTATTCTGGTTTGGTTTCTTTTCTGGCTTCAAATTCCCCTGACTTGTCATGAACTCCTAGCTCCCTCTATTTTTCTGGCTTGGATCCCCCACCCACGCAGGTTGGGCACCCTTCCTAGCTCGATCTCCTTTCCACAAATAGCATGTTGAGTCCGTATCCCACATGCCACACCAAGCCCTTTTCTAGCTCAGTTGCAAACCTATACGGCTTGTGCTAACCCAACTCCACATGCCGCATGTGACTCGGACTCCATACTCCGCACGATACTAACACCACGTGTTCCATATTCCATGCCCTGCTCGCCTCCATGAGCCCGAGACTCCACGCGACACTCGATTCCACGCGCCTGAAAAGCCACACGCTACTCACCTGCACATGCTCCACGCGGTCCATGCACTTGAATGCTTGGCCCTTCCTCCTATCCCACATGCACTAGGGTTCCCTTTCGGCCTTTCTCCCATTGTGCTGAAACCACACATAGTCCCCCCCGCCTTGTCGTCCACACCTCCCTCCCTCTCGGCTTCACTCCCTTTACTCAAATCAGCTCTAATTTAGAATATAGCTTTGGTTTTCACCAAAGTTAAATTAGTATTTGGAGTTGCATCATCCCATACCCTTCAAGCAAAACCGCCCTAAGTTTCAGGGTATTCTTCACAACCACTTTTTTGTCTCACAACAATTTTAGATTTGACCTCCTCATCTCGTTTCGGCAACAATGCAAGGAACATACCTTTATACATAAAAGTGAATCTATTAGCTCTTCCTTGATGTGTAGCATTGTGGTCGAATTGCAATGGACGTCCCAATAGTAGATGATACACATGCATTAGCATGAGATCACACTCCACCATGTCTTCATAATCACCAATAGAAAAAGGCGGTCACTTTGTGTGTAACTTTCAACTTACCAATATGGTGAAACCAACACTACTACAAAAAGGGTCATCATAGATGGTTCAAAACTGTCATCACAGACGGTTTTATGAACCGTCTGAATTTATGCATCAATGATAATCAGAGGTTATCACAGATGATTTGTGAGCCGTCTGTGATAAATACATCACAGACGGTTTGTAACTAGAACCGTTTGTGAAAAATACTATCATAGACGGCTCAAATAAAAAATCGTCTGTGATACTCACACATCACAGACGGTTCTAGCTACCAACCGTCTGTAATGTGTGAGTATCACAAACGGTTGGTATATAGAACCGTCTGTGATACTTCTCCATCGCAGACAATTTTTGGTTCGAGTCATCTATGATAATTCTTCATAGACGGTTTATACCACGAAACCGTCTGTGATAGTTCATTCTATACCTAAATTTTTTATATTTTTCAGCTAGCATCAGAAAATGTTAACTATATCATCTGAAAACAAGCAAATCAGAAATAAACATAGCAACACATTATATTTCTATTAAGATTAGAATCCACCATTACAACATCACAAGATATCGACTAGATTATCTATAGCACTGTATACACAAGAGAACACTTATAATTTTACAAAGATAAGCTTCACGGTTACAAATTCAGAAAAATGGTTACATTACAAGAAACTTCAGGCTAATGCAAGCTAGACTTACACATCCTTCATTAAACTACAATCTAAAATAAGTGGTGCGAGAAAATTTTCAAGTAGTGGAAACAAAAAGGCAACGAACACCATTTTCAGCTTCTATGCCAAAATCAACAACTTCTATACCAGCGACTTAGAATAGTGCAGATTTGCCATTGCCTTCTTCCTTTCCATCTTGTTTCAAGCAAAATTTCAGTCGTTTTTGCAGAACCCCTTCCCACCCTTGCCGCGCACAAACGAATTGGAGTAGTATTGATTGTATTGGTTCTTCGAGTAGGGAAAGAGGGTTAATAAGGGGCGAGAGATGGGGAGGAGAACGATGTCTGCCATTCGATGTGAAGAAAATAGACGAGCAAGATCAGGATCCTAGGGGATATGCTCCAGATCGGTGACGTGGCGGGACATCACAGAAGATTCATATTATAAACCGTCTATGATAGAGACATTACAGACAATTCATAACAAAAAACCGTCTATGATGAAAAGATATATCATAGATGGTTCATAACAAAAACAGTCGGTGATAATGACGTCACAAAGACAATATATCGGTACAATATAAATAGCTAGTCTCAAAAGATAAAAGAGCAAAATTTTATATGGCTCATATATACTCGTTTGAAAGGTTTCAACGAGATCTACAATTTTGCAGTTGATGCAAAACCCAAATTTGGGGGGATTAGAAGGTGGGAAATATATTACAGACAGTTTTTAATACAAATTATTTGTGATAACTTTATTATCACAGACAATTTTTAATACAAACCGTCTGTGAAGTATCATAGACGGTTTAAATAAAAAACTGTCTATGATGTCTGCCATTATCACAGACGATTCTTATCAAGAACTGTTCGTAATACTTCACAGACGGGTATTAATAAGAACCGTCTGTGATATCTTGCATTATCATAGATATTTCATATAAATAACTGTCTGTGAAAATACCACAGATGGTTATTCGTATGAACCGTCTGTGATACTTACAGCATAGACGGTTTCTAAGAACCGTCTATGATGTAATCGTCCAGTTTAGCCTCTTTTGTAGTAGTGTATTGCATGAAATATAGCTTAGGATGTCACCAAATGGTCGGTGAGAGTGCATCGACTATGTTCTTGCTGATCACATTGTTATAGCTTCCTCCATCGATAATCAACTTGCACCATTTTCCTTTGATCATGCATTCAATTTGGAACACTCCACAACGTTGCCATTTTCCCACAACCAGTGTGTTGTCATGATCAACCTTTTGAGCCATCAAACTAGGACCATCTAGATTAGCATCACGAAAAACTTAATCAAAAGTAGGGCTCGGTTTGAATGAAGTCTCCATATATTCCGTTTCTGATTTCTCACTTCCTTCGCTCCCAAAATATAATTCCCTTCATTAGTGAGCAGCGTCGTCTTCAGATTTAGACAATCTTTCATCATGTATCCTCTGCCCTTGCACTTGAAGTACTCAATATCTCAAGTTCTAGTAGTAGAGAAAGTACTCTGATCGGCTTTGGACGCCACCTTGCTTGTTGTACTCACTATTTTCAATGCTTCTTTATGCGCTGATCCAACTGGTCAAGTTGACGCAACCAGCTTAGAACTTGAACCACATTTGACCTCTTGCAAAATTGGATGCCTCCAACAACTAGAATTGGTGCGGTCACCTCGGTTTTGCATATCTTTCACCCATTGTTCATCACACTCCATTTGGTGTAGTAGTTATTGCACAGTGTTGTATTCCATCAAGTTGACGTGATTACATACATCCTCATTCATCCCTTTAAAGAAACGTGTCATGGTTGCTTCCTCAGACTCATATACACTAGTATGAATCATGAGCACTTGTATCTCTTGGTAGTATTCATCCACAGACTTAGAACCCTAATAGAGCCATCGTAGTTTTGTATATATACAATGTCCTCATGTAATACACTAGTGCAAATCTCGATCGCATGACTCGCTTCATCTCTTCCCAAGTATGTGGACCTTCTCTTGGATGATTCAACTGATCCCACCAAATAATAAGGTATTCGGTGAATTCAATCGAAGCAACACGAACCTTCTTTTCTCCGGAGTAGTTATGGTTGTCAAAGATTTAATTGACACGCATTTCCCACTCCAAATAAGCCTCCAGGTCAGCTATACCCTTGAAATCTGGTATGGTTATTTTGATTCTACTAAGACCATCGTCCTCATGCTTAGAATCTCCTCTACATTGTCCTCCATGTCTAGCACCTTGGTGGTCAAAGAATTTCTACCTCGGATGTTGTTGATAACATCCACGGCCGTGAAACATGTCATCATTGAATTTAGCATCGTAGTAGTGGTCGCCATCATGCAAAGTAGCATGTATCCTCAAGATGGGTGCTTGCTGCCCTCGTGCACCAACTCCTTCAGGTGGTGGTAGCCTCTCCTCCAAATGATGGATGGACAAGTTCAGATTGTTGAGACCTTTAGTGAGACGAGCATTCAATGTTTCTTGCACCTCCGTGATTCGCGCGTCCAATCCATCGATGCCCTTGTTAAGATCAGCACGCAGTATGTCCTCTTGATGATGGAAATATGCAGTAATAGCATTGAATTTAGCACATACAGCCAATGGTAAAATATCATCATAGGCAAGCTCCACCAAGTCCTTAGGGGTGGAAAACGGTAACGGATAATTCGTTTTATCCGGTATTCGTATCCGAGAAAACATAAATATGGTAAGCAAAAAACCGTATTCGAAAATATTCGTATTCGTATTAGAGAATATTCGTATCCGTATTTGAGAGTATTCGTATTCGCATTCGTATTCGATAATATTCGTATCCGTATTCGTATTCGAGACTATTCGATTTGTATTCGATCCATTTCTACAACATATGAAAAATTCGTATAAATTTTGTGATTCAAAATTTGAATTTAGGCGATTTAAAACTGGTAACCGGTCAAAAACCGGTCAAAAATCGGTAAAACCGCTAGGAATCTGTTTTATCCGATATTCGTATCCGAGAAAATCCGTATTCGAAAATATCCGTATTCGTATTCGAGAATATTCGTATCCGTATTTGAGAATATTCGAATTCGTATCCGTATTCGTTTGAAAAATATGGATTCGTATTCGTATTTGAGACTATTCGACCGTATCCGATCCGTTTCCACCCCTACAAGTCCTCACTGTGATCATTGTTCGATGCACATTTGCTTGTGCTCGACATCTTGTCAATGCCTTGAAATCAGCAAAGAAGATCCTTGCATACCATGATCAACAACACTCTGATACCAAGATAATATAGATCAACTAGTAGTCTAACTGATGCGCAAAGGTGGCTCAATCTTCACATTACAAATACCTCCCTTCTTCTCCTTGCAGCAACAAGGAAGTTAGTGTTTTGGTTGAATTATGCAACCCTAAAGTAAAAAAGTAGCAGCGAAAAATATCGAGTTGCACTAAATCAGCAAGAATGTGCCAAAATATAAGGAATCGACCTTGTCTTCCTAAATCATGAACAATCAATTTGATCATGAATTAGAAAGTGGAATGATCTAGATTCAATCTGCAACTCAAGAACAACAGCTCTTGATCTACGCAATCTATCTCAAAACCTAATTGGGAAAACCTTGTTAGGTCACGCTCCTTGGCCACCAACAACCACCATGGTAATTTTCTATTTATTTCTCAAAGCAAAACTCACCTAAACTGACCTAAGATAAAAAAAAGGGGGTCCGACTAGGTTATATTGGCCACGCACATACGCCCCAAGGCCTAAGGCTGACTCGAACACAACTTTTAAAATGCAATTCTATTTGGACGCCTAGACATAAATATTACAAATTAGATTATCTAAAAGGAAATAAAAATTTTAGACTCAAACTAAAAAGAATAAGCTAAATACAATTCAAAAAAAGAAATGGCATAGAAATAGGAATCTATTTCAATTACTGATTCGAACCCAAACCAAACAACGTGAAATCCAACCTCCTGGCTCTCCTCCTTATTTTGGTTTCTTTTCTGGCTTCAAATTCCCTTAGCTTGTCATGAACTCCTGGCTCCCTCCTTGTTTTTGGATTCAATTCCCCCTCTCATGCATGCTCAGCGCACCCTTCTTAGTTCAATCCCCATTCCACACGTTGCATGTTGAGTCTGTATCCCACATGCCGCACCAAGCGCTTTTCTATCTTGGCCTTAGACCCACATGGCTTGGTTTTTCTTGTTTCTCATGGAAAACATATACTAACCCAACTCCACACGCCACGTGTGACTTGGACTCCATACCCTACATGACACTAACACCACACGCCCCACGGCCCATGTACTGCTCTCCTCCACGTGCCCCATGGCCTATGCGCCGCTTGCCTCCACGCGCTCCATGCAGTCCACATTGCTTGAGCACTCGACCCTTCCTCATGCGCCACATGCACTAGGGTTTCTTTTAACCATTTCTCCCCTTGTGCTGAAACCATAGCTAGCTTTCTCCCTTTTCTATCCACACCTCCCTCCCCTCTCAGCTTCACTTCCTTTAGTCAAATCAGCGCTAATTTGGAATATAGCCTCAGTTTGCACATTAGAAACACCAACCAAAGTTAAATTGGTATTGGAGTGGCATCAAAAGGGGATTCTTGTGGACGAGAGGTGTAGCTCACTATCAGATCATCGTGCAACCTCTAGCAGCCAACAACGGTTGAAGAACCAACACCGTTGTGTGCCTCCACAACAGATGAGTCCATGTTGGAGGTAAGGGTAGGGGACGTCACTGGAGCACAGGATTGTTATGGGAGGAAATCCGTTGACTCTAAAAAACACAAGGAAGACATTGTTGTAGCAACTTCTTTAGGCATACAACATAATTTGGACTATTCATTTCTTGATTACATTATTGCATTATTGCAGGAAACCATAAGGAGCATGTTCCTATATTGAATGTTGTTACAGTAGTGTCAGCTTGCGTTAACATTCGTACTTAGGTGTATCTATGTATATTAAAAAGATGTTACACGCATGGTATCTTTTTTTTGAAGATATATGAACAATAAGCAGCGACTGACAACTATGCGGGGAAAAACAATATATGAACTCCTCTTGTTATCACTAATATAGTCTTCTAGCTTGTAGGAGACTAATTACTATTTTTTTAAGGAAAACCCTTGATTTATATTAATAAGAAGCACAATACACAGACCTGAAATTTACATTGCAGTATAGGAAATAAAAAAAATTACATCATTGATTTTGAAGACTAAACTACAAAGGGATGATTCTTCCCTTGTGCGTGTCAACAGTGATGAAAGGGACGGTCAACACTGATCCGATGCTGAATCATTTGTTGCCGGAGATATGGAGAATGTCCAATAAGAACTTGATGAGGTATTGACTAGGTGGGAGGCATTGCTCGATTGAGACTACCAAACGACCACCCGTGACAAACTTTAACTCAATAGTCGTAGTTGTTGTATGCCTTCACGACATAGCACGTCTACGTTGAAGGTAAAATCAGAGGGCGCCATTGGTGTAGTAGTTGCTGGTGGAAGCTTGGCCATTGACGCCAAAGGTACAAAACTAGGCCCATTCTTTTATGGCCAGATCCAAGGAAGTATAGGCTTGATGGAGTTGCTTATGGGACTCCATCCGTAAATTGGGGAGGAAACAATAGGGAAAGAATACACGGTGGCCGGGACGAGGCGCCAAGAGGTGATAAACATTAGATCCACATGGGAAATCTTATTTAGAGGGAACACACCATTGAAGATGATGCCGAGAATGTACAGGATCCTCGCCATGACGATGGCAATAGACGACGCCATGACAACTTTGATGAAAGGATGTGCAAAGCACAAGAACGATGTCTCGAACTCGGAGTTGGAGTACTCCTCATCGAAGTTCAATTCTCCAATGTGAATCTCGCGCCTTGCCATCCTTGTGAAGCTTCTTAAAAAGCTTCTTCTTGCCATTGTACTCCTTCTTGGATGACTTGGCCTTGTCATTCTTCTTGCTAGAGCAATAAGAGGCAACGTGGCCCTTCTCATCACACTCAAAACAACAAATGTTATTATAATTCTTATTGCTTAAGAATTGCCCCTTTTTCCTCTTGTTATAGCTAGCGCTCCGGTTTGAGCACCTCTTCATGAATCTCTTTATTCTCCTCACAATGAGAGCCATCTTCTCTTCGAAGTCATCTTCATCTTCCTCCGTCTCGTCACTTGATTCCGCTTTCATCTTGAAAGCGGTAATCTTATTCTTGGGGGAGGATTGCTCCAAGAGCTCCTCCTTATCCTTCTTGTACAACTCATTCGTGATGAGATTACCCAAGAGGTCGGTTGGTGCCACCCATAGCAACTCATATGAGTTGAGAAATAATGTCATCAACGTCTTGTACTTCTCTGGCAAGGTTCTAAGCATCTTACAAAAAAAATATCAACATCTGTTAGTATAGTGCTTAGGCTTTTGAGCTCATTAACAATGTTGTTGGGCCTTGAGTACATCTCGTTGATGTTTTCATACGGCAACATTTTGAATATCTCATATTTGATTCGGAGTCTATGCAATTTGGCTACTTTGATCGTGGATGTGCCCTCGTAAATTTACAAGAGCGTAGTCCAAATATCATAAACCGTTTCTAAATTGCTCACTGATCGTGCAAAAATATCACACCCGCAAGTGCACAGGTTACCACTGAAATAGCGGCGAGTGTCGTGTTCTCCACAGGGACTAGACTGAGGCTATCGGTGCTCAGCTAAAGCTAGGTCAATCGAAACGGGGGAGAAAACTAAAATTAAAACGACTACCAAAGCAGCCGAACGAATGAACTACCGAACGAACTCTAACTCGCACAGACGAAATGACGAACGAACTAAACAAAGAACGACGGGACGAACGACCGTGCGAATTGACGTCGCATGACTGAACGAACAACACGACGACTGACTACACGAATGACGCACGAACGACACTAACGACTACACGAACGAACACGACTACCGATCGACGACCTAACCAGCTACCGACCGCTAGACAAAAGGAGGAAGTCGAGAAGCACTGGGGAAGTCTAGAAGCACGGAGGGAGTCGAGAGAGAAAGAGGGAGAAAACAGTCGATGGCTAACTAGACAACGACGGTAGGACAACATAAGCACAGAACTACGAACGACTGCACAAGCACACGACCGAGCCTACACAAGTACTGAACACAGACACACACTCAAGTCACTAACCTAACATCACATTAAGATTGCACTGTTTCACAGCATGACCACAACTCATAATCGAAGATTAACATTCACAGTGCAATAGATCAACATCCACAATTCACCATCACACCCACATAGCACAATCTCAAAATAACAAGCACAGATCATAAAGCATCAATTAACAGGGCATTAACAGCAATCTATTTGAATGTTAATTGAGAACAACAGAGAGAGGAAGGGAGAGGAATTGAAATTTAACCGAGTAAGCAATAGTAGAGGAAGCAGAGTAGGGGAAGGTGTCGTTGGTGCCGTGGAGTAGCAGCAGTCGGGTTGGTGAAGAACCAGAGCTCGCCGGCGTCGGTGTCGATGGAGATCAGCGGCCGGTGGCGGCGCTGAAGGGGAAGCAGTGGAGAAGTCACCGTCGGTGGAGAGGTGATGTTGATGAAGTGGCAGCGCTGTGGAGTAGTGGCTGGCGACAGAGGAAGGGTGGTGCAACGATAAGAAGGCGGCGGAGTAGGGTGCGGTGAAGGAAGAGCAAAAGGAGAAAGGGGTGGCGTTGGTGGCACAGTAGGAGGCGGTGCGGTGGAAAGAGAAGGCGGAGATGTGGCCGACGGCGGCGATGTGGGTGGTGGAAGGGAGGTGAGCAGGGAGGAGGAGAAGAGAAGCAGGAGGGGGCTAAGGAAGAAAGGAAAAAGCGGCGGCGTCGATGTGGGCGGTGGAAGAGTAAAGAAGGGAGGAAGGAAAAGGCGGCGCACGGGTGGAGAAGGGGTGGCCAGAGCTGAAGAAGAGAGAAGGGGAGAGCCAATGGGGGCTAGGGTTAGATGCAAGCCAGACTGACTGGAGGGAGAGCAAGGCGGCGGTGACGGTGGATGCGGCCGGATGTGGAGAAGAATGGGGGATGTGGAGTTGGCGGCGCCGAGCGGCGAGAGGTGGCGCGGAGGTGGAGGAGCGGCGGGTGATGGTGGCGTAGTAGGGAGATGCGGATGGTGTGGTGTGGTGGCGCGCCGGTGAGTTGGCCCGGCCTCGCCGACGACCAGAGATGGAGAAGAATGGGGGAGGAGAAGAAGGCAAGGAGGAGACGAGAAAGAAATGCCGGGCTCCAGCAATTTCCCTGGCGGTGGCTGGCTTTAGAAGGAGTTGGGGAATTTTGGCACTTTTCGATTTAGTCCTCCCAGTATCTAGGGTTTACAATCAGGTCCTTCCTTCAACTTGATTTCTTCTGTTCAAGCCCTTGGAAACTCCAATTTCATCGCGGTTTGATCCTACGCATCCGTGACGACGCGTACATCTGTACAGAGCAGTCCCGAAAGTCCAGATTTATCGTTTATGCGCCTAGATCGCGCCAGCCTGCAGAAAAATATGGAAAAGCGTAAATAGTCCATTTCGAGCAATTAAACATAGAAAAGCGTGTAAATGATGATAAATGGTCCCAAAATGCGAAAAATATGAGGGTAAAATGATGGCTAAATATATGTAAAAATGATGTATGTCATACCCCCAAGCTTTAAACGTTTACTTGTCCTCAAGTAAATGGCATGATATTATCGAATTCGGACAACAAGTAATCATGAGGTAAAAGACTAGTTTCATGCATGTAATAAGTCAAGAGGCATACAATAATGTAAAATGAGATTATCTAACTTGAGTTTTGAGGACCATCCAAAATGAGAATAGATCAATAGTCAAGAGCCATTTCGGTCCAACAATTGGTATCAGAGCCGGTTAGCTCTTCTCAATAGATCTTAACCGGTCTCAAGAGCCATGGCGACGGACAAGTATTCCACCAAGCCTCCGATCTTTGATGGCATGGATTATCCGTTCTGGAAAAGCCGGATGGAGACTTACATCCAGGCTCAAGGATATGCCATCTGGCGGAAGGTGAAGGTGCGATTTGTTGTTCCTGCTGATAAGAACATCAATGCCGGGAACATGGCTGATGTTGAGGCGAATGCAAAGGCAAGGAACATCATCATCCAGGGTTTGAGTCGTAGCGAGTTTGACCGCATATCTCATCTTTCGTCCGCCGATATTTGGGAGACCTCGATGCTTACCATGAGGGCACCTCCCGATTAAGACGGTGCGACGAGACCATTCAAGCGGGACTATAACAAGTTCGAGATGCTTGCGGTGAGTCTTTGGATGAGTGTTTTGCGCGTTTTCACAAGATCTTGAGCAATCTCCGAGCGGTCGGTCTCACATACCCCGACTCGGACAACGCTCGTCAGATGCTTGCTGCGCTCGACCTTCGTGTTTGGGAGATGAAAGTGACGACCATCAAGGACACCACGGACCTCTCGACTTTGACTCTTGATGCGCTGTACTCGCGTCTCAAGACTCACGAGATTGACATTGTCTCTCGCAAGTCGAAGTCATAGTTGATGGCTCTAGTCACTGATCCCAGTTCAGCTTATGGGTCTTCTTCTGATTCGCTTTGTGGTTTCTCCCTCGCTGCTCTCTATGACGTGACTGATGATCAGTTAGAGCAGCTTGAGGATGAGCAACTGGCCCTCCTAGCTCGGAAGTTTTCCCATGCTTACAAGAGGAGGAGGGACAGAAAGAGACAAGGACCCGTGATTTGCTTCGAGTGTGGTGGCCCCAACCACATTCGGGCAAAGCGCCCCAAGTTGGAGGGCAAGAACGACTCGGCGGTTCGAGCAAGAACGTCTACACCGACAAGAACCGCTTCAAGAAGCACCGAGCAAAGAGAAGAAGTTCGCAACCTTGGCAAAGCCAAGAAGCTCTTCCATCGCGTCCTCACCGCCTTCGCGACCTCGATCTCGCGAGGTGGAGGGTGGAGTGACGGCGATGGGAAGGATGAGCAAGATCCCAAGGATGGCGAGGACTTCAGCGCATGTGCTTCATGGCCTCGAGGGCGAATCGAGCGACAATGAGTGTACTCGACTTCGGACGAGGTATGCCCTTCCTACGACCAGCTCAATCAAGCTTTCCTTAAGCTAGGTGGTTTTCATGCTAGAGCTAGGGCTAGGTGTACTGAGTTAGAGAAGGAAGTAGATAGATTGTCACTAGAGATTATTGCTCTTACATCCGATCCTCCTAGTGATGATTGTGATACATGCTCTGCGTTGTTGGTTGATTTGGAGAAGCTAAGGACCTCGCATGATAGTATGTCCTCTGAGCTTGATGCTGTTAAGGTGAAGAATGATAGTCTGCTTGCTGAGTTAGAGTTGAGTAGGATGGCTGTTACCCTACTTACTACTGATGAGACTACTTCTCCCACCTCATGTGAGGATAAGGGCATTGCTGCTAGAGGACCTTATGCCATGCTCCTTGATCTGCCCGAGTCTTGTAAAAATTGCAATAATTTGAAGATGAACCTAAAACAGGCAGATCATAAGATATCTGAGTTGTATTCTTGGTTGCTTGAGCCAACTGCTTCATGTTCAAACTGTCCTAAATTAACTGCTGAACTTGAATCTGTTTCCAAGCAGTTTCAAGAAATGATTGACACTAATAGGAAAATGGCTCAGTTTGCGACTAAGGACCCTGTTAGCTCACCATGCATTAGTTGTGATAAACTAAAACTTGAACTCGTTGCTTTAAATGAAAAATGCGTGTTTGCTAACTAAGGATCAACTAGTGAAGCCATCAACTGATTGTGATGTGACTGCTGGTGTGGGGGAGAAGCCACAGGGTAAGGTAGAGACGCCTAGCGACGTGAGCCAACCTGCTAGTAGTAGGACTGTCCCATCAGAGTCGACTGTGCGTGCACAAGCCATTCTTTCCTCTACTGTGGGTTCTTCTTCTGCTCCCTTACCCACTGCTGTTCCCTCTTCTCCCTGCTCTTCTTGCACCTCTCTCTTCCGGGAGTGTCAGTACCTTATGAACACTCTCGAGAGATTTGTAGGCGGCAAGAAGAAGCTCAATCTTATTCTAGACCAATCTAAAATCTGCAGATTTAATCAGGGTCTAGGATATGATTTTTATGAGGACATGAGGAAGCATCCTCCTGCTATTCTCAGACCCATAGTAGGAGGTGTGATCGAGGTTGAGCCCAGATCTGATGAAGTCAAATTCAAATTAGCGGGCTTTGTCCAAGGGATATCTGACAGTAAGGTGATTCCACCTGCTGCTTCGGCCTCTCAGAAGCCGAAGCCTTCTCGTGCTACTTCCACCTCTCAGAAGGTGAAGTATCACTGCACCTTCTGTCAGAAGGATGGACATACGGTCGATCGATGCTTCAGGCGCGCCAAGATTGCGCGTAGACATCGTGCTGAGGCACTTAGGCGTATTCAGGGTCAGCCCCAGACCCTGAGTGCACCTAGGACTAGCACGAGGTCTAGGCTATCTGCTGTTGATGGGTTTAGGCAGCATCAAGGACTTGGTTTTTCTGAGTCTTCTGGTTTTTGTCCTCATGCTGCTCTTGATCGTGACTTCCGCCGTCCTGAGGGTACATCTCGTTTCCCCCGTCGAGACAGCTACCCGCGGCGTGATCAGCGTGTTGTTGGTTCTCCGACTTGCTTCCCCGTAGCAGTCGGACCCAACAACAGCTTCAGGTCTGCTCTTGGACCATCTGCTTCTTTGAGTCATAGAGAGCGTAGGGTAGATAGAGGTCAGTCGTGCTTGACTACTTCATCGCGCTCGGCGTGTTGTTCGAGATTGGGTGCCAAAATCACTCTTGATTTACCCAGTACTGAGACTTTACTCTCTGCTTGACTCAGGTTCGCCGGGCTGGGAAGGGAGAGGTTTGGCTTGTAGACTCCGGGTGTTCACGACACATGACCGGAGACTCCCGTTGGTTCTCTTCCTAGCCCGTGCTCCGGTGATGAGACTATCACCTTCGAGATGCTTCATCCGCGCGCGTCATCGCCAAAATCTTACCGTGAGGGTTAATGATTCATTTCTTTTGAGAGATGTTGCTCTGGTTAGTAAGCTGCAGTATAATTCGCTTTCGGTTTCTCAGCTTACCGATGACGGTTATGAGGTGAGCTTCAAGAAAAATAATTGCAAAATTCTTGATTCTTCGGGTAGTCTGGTTTGCGGGATTTCTCGTTATGGGAGGATTTTTCGTGCTGATTTTGTTGAATCTTCTGGTGATCCTCTCAGGTGTTTAGTTGCTTCTGAGTCCCGTGACCTTTCTTTCGGCATAGGAGACTTGGTCATATTGGATTTGACCATTTGACCGAGTTAGCGACCACGATCTCATTCGTGGTCCGCGAAACTCAAGATGGTCAAAGATCGGTTTGTGCTCCATGCGCACACGCAAGATGGTTCTTTGCTTCACATCCTCCGGTCACTATGACCATGACCGATGCACCGGGACAGCTGCTCCATATGGACACTGTTGGACCAGCTCGAGTGCAGTCAGCCGGAGGGAAGTGGTATGTCCTCGTCGTGGTCGATGACTTCTCGAGATATTCTTGGGTGTTTTTCTTGGCCTCGAAGGATGAGACGTATACCCATTTTCGGGGTTTGTTTAGTAGGCTTTCTGTTGAGCTCCCGGGTGCCTTACGAGCGATCCGCAGTGACAATAGCACAGAGTTCAAGAATTCCTACTTTGAGAGGTTTTGCGATGAGACCGGTGTAGAGCACCGCTTCTCTTCTCCATACGTCCTCAGTGAGAATGGTGTTGTGGAGAGGAAGAACCGTACCTTGGTTGAGATGGCGGGACGATGCTTGATGAGTACTCTACAGAAAGTTTTGGGTGAGGCTATAGCCACCGCGTGCCATGTTTCAAATCGAGTTTTCTCGGGGCACACTTGCATCGCACTTCTTATGAGTTGAGATATGGGCGAAAGCCCAGCGTCTCGCATTTTCGTGTGTTTGGATGCAAGTGCTTTATCTTGAAGTCAGGAACCTAGATAAGTTCGAGTCACGTTCTTGTGATGGGATCTTTCTAGGTTGCTCGCCTTCTTCGCGGGCTTATAGGGTGCAGGCTGAGTCTAGCAAAATGGTAGAAACTCGTGAGGTGACTTTCGACGAGGCGGTCAGGGACTAGGCACGATATCTCGAGTTCTTTAGAGCGATCCGAGACCATCTTCGTGGATGATGAGGACGATGGAGATGAGGGTTGTTTACCCGATCCAGTTCCTCATCCTCCACCCCCTGAGGTGCCTTCTTCCACCGCACCTCGGGGAGATCAGCCCATGCCTTCTGCTTCCTCTGGAGCTAGTGGCTCTGTTCCTACCTCTTCGGCTCATGAGGTAGAGGCCACTTCTTCATCTCATCTTGGACCTCCCCGAAACATCCAAAAGGATTATCCTTCCGAGCAGATTATTGGAGACCTCTTTGAGCGCGTTACACGTTCAAAGTCTGGCTTGTCACAATTCTGTCTCCATTCTGCCTTCATTGCCTCATTTGAGCCCAAGGACGTTTGTCATGCCCTATCTGATGAGTCTTGGGTCAATGCCATGCATGAGGAATTAGAAAACTTCGAAAGAAATAAGGTCTGGTCGCTTGTTGAGCCCCCGTGAGGTCACAATATCATTGGGACTAAGTGGGTGTTCAAAAACAAGCAGAGTGAGGATGGGGTCGTGATCCGGAACAAGGCTAGGCTGGTAGCTCAGGGCTTCTCCCAGGTTGAGGGTCTAGATTTTGAGGAGACATTTGCCCCTGTAGCTCGTCTTGAGGCCATTAGAATTCTGCTTGCCTTCGCAGCTTCTAAGGGTTTCAAGCTCTACAAGATGGACGTCAAGAGTGCCTTCCTTAATGGTTTCATTGAGGAAGAAGTCTATGTCAGACAGCCTCCGGGTTTCGAGAACTCCAAATACCCAAACTATGTCTACAAGCTTTCCAAAGCCTTGTATGGACTTAAGCAGGCCCCTAGAGCTTGGTATGAGAGGCTTAAGTCCTATTTGCTTAGTCATGGTTTGAGATGGGAAAAGTTGACAAGACCTTGTTCATTCGCCGGCATGGCACTGACCTCCTGCTCGTCCAGATATATGTGGATGACATTATCTTTGGCGGCTCCTCTCATGCTCTTGTTTCACAGTTCTCGGATGTCATGAGCACCGAGTTTGAGATGAGCATGATGGGTGAGTTGACCTTCTTCCTTGGCTTCCAGATCAAGCAGACTCGGGAGGGTACTTTCTTGCATCAGGGCAAGTACACTCGTGACCTCCTGAGACGCTTTGACATGAGTGATGGTAAGCCTGTGTCAACACCCATGGCTTCTACAGCTTCACTTGACCCAGATGAGGATGGCGAGCCAGTTGATCAGAAAGAGTACAGAAGCATGATCGGCTCCCTCTTATACCTCACTGCCTCGAGACCGGACATACACTTTTATGTGTGTCTCTGTGCTCGGTTTCAGGCTTCTCCTCGCGTATCTCACCGCCCAGCGGTGAAGCGCATTCTTCGGTACCTTCGAGCTACCATTGACTATGGTATCTGGTACTCTTCCTCTTCCTGTCTTTCCCTTAGAGCCTTCTCGGACGTAGACTTTGCCGGCTGTAGGATAGATAGGAAGAGCACTTCAACACCCGCCAATTCATTGGCACTTCTCTTGTCTCTTGGTCTTCTAGGAAGCAATCCGGTGTTGCACTGATCCACAGCGGCCGAGTACGCGTTGCGCGGCGATTCTTTGCACCAAGTACTTTGGATGGCCGACCTGCGGGACTTTGGGTTAGTTATAGACGGTGTTCCACTCTTTTGTGATAACACTAGTGCTATTAACATTGCTAAGAACCCAGTGCAACATTCCGGACCAAGCACATTGACATTCGATATCACTTCCTTAGAGACCATGTGGAGAAGGGTGACATAGTGCTCGGTTGTGGAGAGTGACCACCGGTTGGTGATATCTTTACCAAGCCTTTGGATAGCTCTAGGTTTTCAGCCTTGCGGGGAGAGCTTGGGGTGGTTTGTCCTTATGGACTGTAGTGAGGGGGAGTTTCTGTGCTTTATTGCTCTATCATATATATTATGCTCCTGTTCTCATCTTGTTTGCATTGCATTCGGGGTGCATTTGGGTTAGTCCTCTCAGCATAGATTAGAGTGTTTCTCTCTTGTCTAGTGGCTTAGATGTCTTCCTCTTATCTTGTGAACTAGGGTTCTTCTCTGTTAGCCGCTTCTCCTGTTTCACTAGGTTGAGCTTACTCACTACTTTTAGGTTCTAGCAAGGGTCGGGCCACCCTTGGGTAGACAGGGTACGTGTTTGCTCCTTAGTGTGCTAGATTATCGATCTGACAGTCCTAGAGTCATATGGGGTAGATAAGAGTCAGTCTGAGTCATAGCATCCTCTATATCTTATCTATGCTTTAAGGACTACCTTTTTTGATTTCTTTGCCAGCTTCTCAATTTATAGCTTTAGTTCAGGGGGAGTTCATTTGGGAGCTTCTGGAGCTTAACATTGACATAACTCAACTTGAACTAAAAGTGCATATAATGTTGAGGAGGAGTTGGATTTTTTGCATTTCTAGCATTTTGCATAGTAATTGCATGGAGCCTTGATTATTATCCTTAGTTGATATAAGTACAATACTTTACATCATGCCATGATTTATGCTTTATTTGCTAGATTTATCATGACCTTACATGTGTCGTCAAGCCTTTGCCATGATAAGTTAATTAAAAACTGCACAACTTGAATTAAGACATGTCATGTTACTTCTTGAGATTAGTCTATCTTTAGTTATCCTCTTATGATTCATGCCATGTCAAATAGGCTAAGTTGAGCTTTGAATCTTTAAATTGAGCTTTAGATTGAGCTATGATAGTTTCTGGATAACTCATGAGTTAGTACAATTGTTTGAAAGTAAAAGATCTTTTTCTGTGCGAAAAAACTGATCTCACCAATTCTTTCTCATGAGACTGCTTGCCATTGCACTAGGCATGAACTCAGGGGGAGTTTTGGATGACCAAGATCATCTCCTTAAGCTTCTCGCTTGGAATGGTCGCATAAGGCTTGAGATCTAGCACATGACAAAATTTTGGTTGGAAACGACCATGACTTTCAAAGGAAAATGTCAATTGTGCCAAATTTGCTTAACTTCCAAAAGAACCAAGTACTTGAACAAAAGATTAATTCCTGAACTTGTAGCACTTTTATTGGCTCAATTCTAGCTTCTTGGTTCCACTTAGATTATTGACATGGCTTGCATCATCTTTGGATACCTTTAGCTAGACTTTGATCTTGCATGGCTTGACATGTTAAGAAATTCATCTAAATTTCAGATTGTTACTTATGTGGCTTGGCTTGATTATGCATATTTTGTTATGATCTTGATAGCTTTCATTTGAGTCATGGCTTGGTGTAATTCTAAATGGTCAATTTGAATAATCTTCATGGCTCTAGTTGGTTAGTATTGAATAAAATTCAGTCACATCATGATTTATTTTCCTCCAAGTAACTTGATGACTTTATTGCCAAAAGGGGGAGAATAGTTGGGAAAAAGCCACATTTTTGGCGTTTTGGGAGCTTTGAGGAAAACTTGCTCCTTCTTTTGCTCCTTGTGTCATCTTGGTCATTTGCATCACTTCCTTTCTTTGGACCAAGCTTGACTTGTAAACAAACTCAATTCTTATGCTTTTTCGGTGTTTGTCAATATACTCATCAAGGGGGAGATTGAGAGACCATGTGGAGGTATCCCCATGTTGGTGATGAGTAATTGACGGTGGTTTAGTGAGGTTGAGTTTGTTTAGGGTATTCTAGGGTTGAGTACCTTTACTTGCGCTATTATGGATTATGCTGTTTCGTGCGGTGCTATGTGACGGTTTGCTTGTCTGTGTGACTGCAGGACTTCGGAGCTAGGTCATGGTGAGGCGAGGAGGATCGGGACTAGACACAGGAGGTGTTGAGGTCCAGACGGTCGGTGATGCCGAAGATGATCGAGGCTGGTGAGGTGGTTGCGAGTCAGGAGACGAGGAACCGGAGCGGGAGCTACTGGTGACGGACACGACGGGCGACGACGGGAGAACCGGGACTAGGCTCAGGGAGGAGTCGGAGGTCCAGAACGGTTGGATGTCGGTTGCGGTCGTACGTGACGGGACGGACCGGACTAGACTCAGGGAGGAGTCGAGGTCCAAGCGGTCAAGGTACCGGATGCGGGAAGCTTCCGGGAAGGTGCTTGAGGGGCAAAATAGATATTTGGCCCAAGCAATGGAGGTGGAGGCAGATTTCCCTCCAAAAATCTGGTTTGACCACTTTACCTCATATGGGTGTGAGGAGAATGGGTGGAGATGGTATGACTCTTCTTGAATTTCCCCTTTGGTATGAGTGTTGGGGGTCAAAAGGAGAGGCAAGGCTGCAGTAGGAGGTATCCATTCAGACTAGAGAGCTCTTTCTTGCGTAGCTATTCCAGTGATGTGGAGTGAGGTCTGAGTGAGAGCAGTCTGTGTGTGTATGGCTTGATTTCCAGAGTGTGGATCTTCAAGCATGTAGTGATTTCCTTGTATAATCATCCATGGGGATGTAGAACTCACATTTGTAATCGTTCATCTCTCAGTAATGGATTTCATTTGAGTTCTTGAGTGTTTCAGCTCGTTCTTCCTTTCCTGCAGCTCTCTGTTCATTTTCCTCATTTGTTGTTTGAGTTGTTTTCTTTGAGAATGGAGTAGTAAAGTGGATTGCTCAGTGATGGGATGAAGTTTCTGGATCCTTTGGTCATCCTGTTCCCTAGAGTTCAATGGAAGAAATCAAAGATTCCATTTTGCTCTCTCCTCTGTTTATTCCTGTAGCTAGGGTTTGCATGCAGGGGATAATGGAATCTTTTGATTCCCTTTAGGATTTGGCTTGAGATTCTTGCAGGGATGCTCTCAGATTGTTGCTAACTCAATTGCAAAATCTCATGTGCAAAGGACTTGCAAATCTTGAGTATTTTAAGTTTTAATGCTCCTTCCTGTAGCCTTCAAGCAGTTTCTAGGGTTTGGTTGTATTTCTCGATTCCCTTCATTAGTGAGGTTGAATCTTGGCTTGTAGAGTTCCCTTGCTATTGCTAATATACCCCAGAAGTTTCAGTTGCAAAGGATTTAGGGTTTGAGAGAAATTTGATTTTCATGGCTGTCCTCTGTAGTGTTCAGATTTTGTCACAAATCTGAAATTGTTGCTCTTGAGAGTGATTCCTTTGCCTCTTTAGATCCTTTTGTTATTTGGAATATAGCTGTGGTGCTCAGAGGCAAAAAGAATGAAGAAAATCCATTTGATTTGCTGTTTTTCGAAAGTCTGAATCTGCTCTCAATGCTCTGAAGTTTCAGAGATTTTTCGGGCCTGAAACAGGGGGGAGCGGTTGAACCGCCCAGGGGCTGGCGGTCAGACCGGCCGTTAGCCACCGGTCTGACCGGCCGGGCGGTCTGACCGGCCCAAGACCTGCGGTCAGACCGGCCCAGGGTTAGTGCTGATGCTTTGGTATTTCTTGTTGCCTCCTCTTTGTATTTCCTTTTGGGTTGGTTCTTCTAGAGTTTCAGAGAGCAAGTAGATGTCTCTTCATATCTTTCTTTCATAGCTTTTCTTCATAAGCTAAAGGAGAGATTGTAAGTGTTTTTGAAGGGTTTCACTTCAATTCCCTTGGTAGTTTCGTTGTTGGTTCTCCCTGGTTCTTAGGGTTAGATTTCTTCTCTGATTGTTTAAGGATCATTCAGTGAGGTTAGTACATGTCTTTCATAGCTTATTAGCTATTGGAGGAGAAAATCACTTGTGAGTACTTGAGGGGTTGTTTTATTTGAGCGCCATTCACCCCCCCTCTGTCGCCATTTCGGTCCAACAGAGAGCCATCTTTTCTTTAGAGTTATCTTCATTTTCCTCCGTCTCATCACTTGATTCCACTTTTGCCTGGAAAGCAATAATCTTTTTCTTAGAGGATTGCTCCAAGAGCTCCTCCTTATTCTTTCTGTATAACTCATTCATGATGAGATTGCCTAAGAGGCCGGTTGGTATCATCCTTAGCAACTTGGATGAGTTGAGGAACAATATTACCAATGTCTCATATTTCTCCGATAAGGCCCTAAGCATCTTACGAACAATATTAATATCCGTTAGTGCAGTGCCTAGGCCTTTGAGCTCATTCACAATGTTATTGAGCCTTAAATATATCTCATTGATGTTTTCATGTGGCAACATTATGAATGTCTCATATTTGGTCCAGAGTCTATGCAATTTGGCCTCTTTGACCGTAGATGTACCCTTATGAATTTTCGAGAGCATAGTCCAAATCTCATGATCCGTTTCCAAATTGCTCACTCGATTGAACTCATCCACGTTCAAAGCTCCGAAAAGAGCCTAGATGCTTCAGCTACCATCGCATCCCAAGAGGTCTCCACTAACAACCAGATGGAGAAGGAAGCCTTCACATAAGGAAAAAGGAACCTAATGTACATTTATTGATAGGGCTAAAGATGGGTGTGTCCTCCTCTCCGCTTGCTGTCGACGAGGACTCCGGCGATCGGAGTTAGGAGAGGGGGGATAGATCTGAATCGAAGGGGTAGGCGGAGGAAATCAGGAAGGGGGTAGACAGACTGACGGACTATTGTTAACGTGTCATACTGAACAATCCTATAAGGCATCCTAGTTCCCAAGTTAGCATAATTCAGTGTTGGCTTCGTTAGTACGAAGGTAGACTTTAAGGTTGATGCATACCAGGGACAGCGGTGCGCGCGACAGGCTAAGGCCATCGAGAAGGGAGAGCCCACAGTAGTGCAAGAGGAGGGAGGAGGAGCGGCTTGCCAGAAGCGACACTAGGGGTGAGGGGAGGAGGTGAGGGTGCGGGAGGAAGGCGTCAAGGCAAGGGCCACGGGAGGAAGAATGAGGGACGACTCACCGACAACGTGATCAACGGCAGTGGGGAGGAAGCAGAGGAGGCAAGGCGAGCAAGGAGATGAGACGAGGAGGGGAAGGAGAGGGTAGTGCGAGGCTCAAGGCGGTGTAGAGGCAGCCCTGCAACAAAATCTGGGCAATCCGTTTGCGATCTCATGGTTGTTTACTGGGTCGATTTTGGCTGTCCAAACACAATTATGAAAAGACGGCGGGAGGTGGGTGGGGGTGAGTTCTGCAAAGGGAAATTTTCGTTCATGTCATTGAAAATATGTGCATTATCGGTTTTGCCACTCTTCCTTTGCTCATTTCATTTTTGCCACTTTTCCATCAATGCGTATTTCATTTTTGTCACTTCGTCAAATGTTTCGTCGAGTCAACGTGTTTTACCTTTAAGGAATATGCAAAGATATTAGAAAATACAAAATTTGAAAAAATCAAAGAAAAAAATCAAAAAAATAGAAATTTCAAGGACCACTCTTGAACAACAATTTAAAATTGCACAAAAGTTTTACATCAAAAAGATTTTAGCAATGGTCTGTTAAAGTTGAGGAAGGTTGAAACATTTTCCATAATGTAATTTTTTGAGAAATTTTCCTGTACTTTCTTTAAAGAAACTATTTAAAAGTTAAGCTTAAAATTTTCTCTATTGTTTTTGTCATTTTCTTGATTTTTCTATTTTTCTGATATTTTTCATATTTCTTAACTATCAAACACGTTGACTTACAAAAATTTTGATGGAGTGGCAAGTATGAACTGCGCACTGACAAATGAGTGGCAACAACGAAATGAGCAAAGAAAAGTGGCAAACCTGATATTGCATATATTTTTAGTGCCATGACATTTTTTCCCCTTATACAAAACCAAGGATGTGGGATGCCTGAGCTTGCATCAAGGATTGTCGGTTTTAAGATATAGCTGATGCTCCTCGTATCGTATATACATCCCAAAGTTAGCATAATTCAGTGCGGGAACGCAAGAACTTCTGAACTTGTCTCGATTCCCACGAGAATTTAATTGTTTTATGTCAAGAAACGTTGGAACACTGGAATTTTTCTTGATTTCTACAGGAATTGAATTGTTTCCTTTGAGACCCCATTTGGAATACAGGAATTTCATAGGAAAACAGTTTAATTTCTGTAGAAATCGGGAAAATTTCCCGGGTTTAAAACGGTTCTCAATTCCTGTGAAATTCCCCTGTTCCAAATGGGCACTTCCTTAGGGGATTTCTTTTTTGTCATTTTTCCACTGGAAAAAAAAATCACATGATCTCAAATTATAACGCTCAACACAAAGTTAGAAGACCAAAACAATACTTCTCCTTTAAACAAATCTAATTAATTTATTAAATGTCAAGCTAATATGTTAACTGTCTATATATGACATTGGCACCCCAAACAGTGCATGAAACTCAAAACATCAGTCTGATTGAAAGTATACACATCAAAAATCTTCTGAAAGGACATCTTCTAACTACATACAAGAAGTGCCAAGCCGATTTTTTGCCTCTAAACTTCAGAATGGAACACCACATTGGCACCCCAAAAATCTTCTACTAGCAACAAATTCTTCAGATAGACTAGAATACCCCAAAAAACGTCGCAGCAGCAAAGAGCAAAAACAATACTCCTCCTAGCAGGCCAACCTGGTGAAATGCACTTTCTGTAAGTCATGTGAACTCTCGCCAAACTCTCAAAATGATGTACAACAGGATAACAGCAATACCAAAGCATTCATGATTAAATCGATACAAGAAGCAACTAGAACTAGGGGCATGCTTTCTGTATCTGCATTAAAATTCACGCCCGTACATACTCACAAAGCGACTAGAACTAACAATGAGCAAAAGTACAAAAGATCGACCATAAGAATTTTAGTTGCCTTACCAGCTTCTCAGATAGGTAGTTGGCTAGGAATGCCCCCCCGACAATTGCAAGGGAAGTTGCAATCAAGTGTCCAGCTATGGCCCCACTAGCAACGCCCAAAGGAGACTACAAAAATAAGAGTCTGGTTTATGATTACACAACTGAAACCAAATCTACAAGCAAGTGCTGTTCCTAAGTCTCAAGCAAACCTGTGCAGCACCCAAAGCAATTGTAGCCAGCATAGAGCGATCCCCCCACTCCTACAAGTACAGAAATTTTGGCAAGCAATAAGCCAGCTGTTCATGAATCGACAAGATCCAAGGACCAAAGTTCCTAGATGTGCTTGATAGAAAATTTTTCTGAGCATGAGAAGTAATGTACCGCAAAGAAAACAAGACTGAAGGACTTCCAAAGGACCTCAAGAGGACTGCCTAGTTTCTTAGAAACCTGTAACAAAGAAAAACAACCTTCAGTACATAAAGATGGAAGACAGGGCAGGAAACTTCTTTCATTCTTCAATGTTGTCATGAACATAACTCTATAAATTCTCAAAAGCACCACATGCTAAACATACATATCTTTGGTTGGCCACTGCACAGTTGCGCCAGCTTTTCATGAACTTAATACAAAAGCAAAATTTTGTAGTTTGGGAAAGCACAACCTTTTCCTTGACAAGCTCCTCAGCTTCAGCCAGTTCGCCAGGTTCAGAGTTTCCCTGAAGATTTCCATTAGCATTATCTGGAATTGCCCATGCATCTTTTATTGACTTGAAACCAAAAAATGCAAGTAGAGCAATTGCTGCATACTCTCCTATGGGCAACGCTGCAGAGAAACCATGTTTCCAGAAGTATGTCCATCAGTATATATTAGACAAAATTATCAAAACATCCCAAAGCTAAACCAATTTAAGTGCACAAAGAACAAATATGTATATTATAAATTATATTACATAGTACCACAAAAGGCATTAGAACAAAGCACAATGAATTGATTTACTTAAGGACAGTAGTTATTACTAACTCGTTTGAAATTGTGCTGGTACAGACTGAAAGATCCGTCCAATTACAACACTCACGATAGTCATCAGGGAAAGAGCAGCCATTGACCCAAGTAAAACCTGCTCATAAAATGCACACAAAATATCACTGTTAAAAACAGTTAGATAAGAAACTACATATTTCTCTACAAAAGACAAACTGGGTGGCCAAGATATAATCAAGAAGAGAGATGCATATATGCCACTCCAAAGAAACATGATAACAAAAATGCCATATGAAAATGGCAGTATAAAACAATCTCTACTATTATATAAAGAGAAGTTGGTGGTCGTCGGTGCATTTTCCTCTTCCCTCTCTATAGCCATCCGATTTGATTTGGACCATTCGTCTCTCTCCTCCTCTCTCTAGGATACAACCGTCCACCCCCTACATTTCCCCATCTCCTAGCGCATTCTGGCCACCCTTCTCTATCTGTCGCTTGCTCTCTAATGTTTGATGTGTGAAATTAGTTAGACAGTAAGTTCCGTTTCACTATTTTTATGATTCCGTTGCAACGCATGGGTCTCATAGAAATGTCAGTCTAGATAGTTTTGTAGCATGAAAGTATGAAAAAAGTTATCACTTTATTATAATGCCAATTATGACCTCCACTGAAACATGAATGCGTCTTCCCAAATTTCAGATCAGATGCATCCCCCAGTCCGGACGCCCAGATGCACCTATTGCCACTCCCCACCTACACGCTACCTCCACCACCTCACCTCAGGCAGCTGCCATCATTAGCGCAGTTAGCAATGTATATGTTTTGATTACTATCTTGAATTCTAGCTAGAAAACCAGTCTTTTGGCTCTTAGATGGACCATGGATGTGTGTTATGTTTACAAGGGGTTGTTCTCTGCTCAACTGATTACAGTCTCACACAATTAGCCCTCCTGAGCTTGTAGGAGCAGAGCATTAGATCGTTTAAGAGAATCCAATAAAAGGGTAGATCTGTCTTTTTCCTACACAAAATGGCAGAAATATAAAAGCCATTGCTTGAGGTGAAATTTTTGTAATTTTTTGTTTTGTAATGACATCTTTATTATTGAAGTGCTATGGAAGTATGGAGTGGCAAATATACAATTTTCTCCATCAGGAAGGGATCAACGGAAGAGGAAAAGCTAGATACAAGAAAAGAGATAAACTTGAATAATTAGGCAATAGTGTGAGAGATCTAAAATGCCTCGGTCCACAACATACCAATGCTCTTTGATATTGCATAGCGAGTAGTGCAGCAATGAAAAATGTCTGCAATGACAGAAAGGGTCAACCCGATCAAATTCTTTCGATTACATGAATGTATTAAACATATAACATAAGCTTCAAATTAAAGCAGACGATGCCCATTGATGAGAGGTTCAAACAAGAAGAGCACTGTGAAACATCATATAGCTTAAACTGATGGTGATGGAAGGAGAAAAGTAGGAACTACAGTACATGTAAGGTCTAAACTACAACACAGTAATTCCTTATCAAGGTAATACAAATCCAATCTTATTGTTGGGTTAGCACTGTAGATGAAGTTTCATGCTGCTAAGCTTCATGTTATAAATTACACACCAAGGTCTGATCATTTATCAAGCTTCTACGCTGAATATTGAGTATGAGAGACAAACTCTACAGAGGGTTGACATTCGACGATACCAAAAGTAGATGAATACTAGAATTTAGAAATGGAGTATGAGAATGAAAACCTCTAAAGGGGGTTAACAACAAAAAGTGTACAAACTCTAGACTTATGAGTGAACTGAGAAGAATGTGAAAATTTTCAAAAGTTCAGTTTGCTTAGTGAAATTAGTAACTCCAAGTGTGTTGTGAAGGTCTGCCTTACAAAACGAAGATATTTTAGTTTAAAGTACAGGTTTGTCTTTTAAAGAAAATTTCTTTTTAAAGGAGGAGAAGAGACGTGCTGAAATGTAGCTAGAAGGACAAGAAGAGAAAGAGGCCAACTGAAATGGATTATTTACCTTATCTCCAATCTCTGATACAAAAATCAGTGTAAATGCTGCCGTGAAACCTGACTTTGCTAGCAAAGCTACAACTGCAGATGGTTGTCCTTTAAAGAAAACAATAAAAGCAGATGCCAGGGCGCACAGAAGTAGCACGGCAGCAATAGATTGCAGGTAACGATATCCTGAAAGTGGTTTTGCTCTACCATGCATCGCCAAGGTTCAGTGCTATTTATAAAAGGTTGGATAAGTTGAGTGAAAAAGGTGGAGGATGAGCACTCACGGTTTGTTTGAATTTCTGGTAGCAGAACTATCCAAATGTTCCCCATGGCTACCTGCTTCATCTCCTTCATATCTCCCAGCTCCAAGATTCACATTGGATGTTTGCACTCTAACATCTTGCCTTATCGGTTTCAACCATGATAACAACCTACATCTTACTGTTAAAATAAAACCATGTAATTAAAATCATAAAATAAAACCAAGCCAAAATCGAACAAGAGACCTAAAATAATAAAAAGCCTTTACCCTTGTGTATTACAATACAAGACATTTTTAGACAGTGTTATACATCTAAGACTCAATCATAAATACACATTTGGAAGTGCATGCTATTTAGAGTTGACATGCATATAAGAAAGTGTACAGCAACTTCATCACCAAGTTCCAGAAAGAAATATGGCCACATCGTCCTTGATTTGCTTCATGCATAAAATTTATAAATTCTACAATGACCAACATTGGATGAGTCAAACAAATGCAAAGTCTCCAATCGAAAAGGATGATGCATGCTATATATATTGTTATCTATATCTACAGAACATAAGAACCTTTCTTGATATGTAAACTTTTGGTATCACACTTCTTGATGTTGAAATACATGCCATTTCTTGCTACAGCTTCAGATTTGTGCAGTATCAAGGTGCTACTATAGTTGGGTAGTTGCAAAACTTTTACTATTATGATTCCTCCGCATCCATGCTAGAAATCGCATGACTTGTGTAGTTTAGACAAATTGGATGCCTTCGGTAAAATTACTCCATGAGTTGCAAATTTGCAACAAATAATCCGAAATGTTTGTCTACTTGTAATTTTTTTCAACTGCATGTAACAACAATTTTACCCAAAAGCTTAAACTGATGCTGATGAAAAAAGGTGGACAATATACTTTAACACTCTCCCTCACGTCTAGGCTCTATCAGGCCTAAAATGTGGGCTCGAAGTAGGCCGCTATTATTTTTTTAAAAAATATTGCAACAATCGAGCCTTGAACTCAAGATTTATAAGGCTTTGATACCATATTAAGTTACACACACCAACCAATTCATCAAAAAACTTAAATTGATGAGGAAAGGTGCACAATATACTTCAACACTTACATGTAATTCTTGGATGCTCCCTACCCAAAAATCTTTTTTTTTTTTGAAATTTGGCCAAGAACTCTAGCATTCACTTAAGAGGGGAGTGGGCACCAGGGAGAACCCTTATCGTAGGCGGGGGAGGGGCCGACACCCACCCTTTCCTCAACCGAGCTACGCTCGGTTCTCTACCCAAAAATCTTAGCATGCTAAGGATCTAACATGCTAAAAGGTATTGCTCTCCAAAACTTCTTAGCCTTAAATATCCATAATTTGCAACCAAATAGTCCCTAATTCACCTGGTAAACCTCGAAGTTATCTATCTAGATGCAATTTTGGCCACTAGAGCTTGGGTCAGACCAAACTGGAGTTCTAGCCCCGGCGCAAAAAAAAGGAGTTTTAGGGACCTATGACTCTATTTCTTAGTTCCTAGAATCAGAACCTATGAATCAGTACGATAGCCACGAGCTTGACACCGATTTAGAGCTCACATGGACCAAAAACGTGCGACAGAATTGACACAAACCAACAGATGAAGCTCGGATTCGATCCAACGGGGCGACGAATAGGCTCAAAACATTTAGAAGATTGGCATTTGGAGCCTATAACAGCAATTTGATTTGTTTCGTTCCGAGGCGCGTACCAAACCTCACCCTGCTCGCCTTCTGCTCTGCTGCGAGCCGAGGCCCCCTCGCCGCCGCCGGCCGCGCCCGAGCCGCCGCGCCGGCGACGTGGGCCCCGCTAGGCCACCTCACCGTAGCAGCTACCACTACCATCCCGTAGCAGCTGGCTGCCGCGGCGGGAGTTGGGGTGGAAGAGAGCAGAGGGAGGAGTGACCGAGATGGGAGGAGACGGCGAGACTCTAGATAGAGCCCTTATTTTCGTTTCTTTTCTTTTTTGGACTGGTGCTGTGCTTCCAGAAAGAGGGTGATCGCCCGCATCCGACAAGACATTTTTCTGCCCGCGAGCATAGCCGCCACCCGCGACGGGCGCGATTTTTCACCCATGCCCGTCACCCGTCGGCGCCCGTTTGTCCGGGTATCTTTAGATCCCGCTTAGAGGAAGATCAATGATGCTGACTAGATCGTCTCTAGTGAAATCCACATCAACACAATCCTATGTGAAAGAGAGAGACAAGAGGAGAGAGAGGCAAACTGCCCCTTATATAAGAGGTGACCTCTAGCACATCATACGAGGAGAGAGAGACAAATTACCCTTCATGCAAGAGGTGACCCCTGATATATTTATGCAAGTATTAAATGTTTGAGTGCTTTAGTAGAGGTAACTTCTACTCAACTTATTGTATTAGCTACCTCCACATGAGCCACATGTACTCTTTTTACTTATGTGGCTAGTCCTAGAGGTGGCAGCCACCTCTTCTATTGTACTTGCTCTTAAAGTACCTATTTGGGGTGCCGGTGCTAATATGCCATCCTTCCGAACTCTGAATGAGGCTTCTCTGTCCCTCCTATGTTTCCACCCGTGTCCTCTTAATCAAACAGCTGAAAAATCTTATGAGCTGTTATTTTTGCCATGTGGTCGTTTTCCAGCCGTTTGATTGAGATGATATGGATGGGAACAAAAAAAAGGGACAGGGAAGCCCTATTCCCGTACTCTCCCTTCCATCCTCTTAAAAACCCTCTAAAAAATAAGTAAAATTAATCTACCAACAAATAAATTCTATATTTTAAAGATTCTCTAACTAGAAAAAATCGGCAGAGCTCTACCGAGCATGTGAAGGGTATGGAGACGTAACATGACTGAGCATTGAGGTGGGGCCAAGGGCCTCAGGCTCTGGCCTAGGCGATGTCAACTTGACATGTCGACGATAGTATGATATTTTTTATTTATAACAAAGCACGGGCATTTAGGTAGTCAACAAGAACAATTAATCATTCTAAGTTAGAAAAATTGGAACTCGAATCAATTGGGCTTGGCGATGGCTAACCGTAGCTCGAAAGTACGACAGTGGCTCACTTGATTGACAATGATGGCAGCCTAGACGATAGAACGTGTGCTCCGTGAACATCGACAACAACACTCAATGGGGTAAAGTGCCTCGAGTGAGAGGAGAGGAGTGGCAATGGGGATTCCAACAGCGGCTCGTTGACCCATTCAGGGGCGGATCTATAGTGGTTCATGGGTGTTCAGCTAAAAACCCAAAATTTTTAGCAAAAAAATTCCAGTATATACATGGTATAATACATATATGTATATTTAATTAGACCAAAATACGTAAATATATACCCCCATCAGCCCTAAAACCAAACTGGGCGGCCGGCCTTGCACGTGGCCTGGGCCTAACCCATTTGCGGCATTGCACGCCATTCGGCCAACGGCCCGGCCATGGCCCCCCAAATCTCAATCCCTAATTCCATGTGCACTTTTGCACGCTGCTGCTAACCCTAACAAACACACTACTCTCACTTTCTGTCTCCCTTGCATTCATCGAGTCCTCATCTACTCCCTATGGTGGTGCGCCGGTGCGGCCTGCTCAGTGCTTCGGTGGCCGCCTCACCTCCGGGCTCCTGCTCTGTGCGAGTGCAATTGGTGACCGCACCTTTGGCTGATCTGCCCTCCACGGACCGTGGCTCACCGGCTTCGCCATTTTGGTGTCACAGGTGAAGACATTCTTGCCAATAGCAGCTAGGTGCCTAGCGTGGACGACGGTGCGCGGGCCGTGTTGGCCGCTGGCGCTGTGGGGCACCTCACACCATCACGTGGCTCCTTGTCGGCTCACCCATACCGATGAGAAGGTAGGGTCTACTCCATGAACTTGCTTGCTGCTTTTTTCTGCACATGTCTGCTTTGTTTTGGGCTTAAAAACATTTTTGGGTAGTCAAATTTGTTTCTCTTGTGGATTTGTTGTTCAGTTGGGAAAAGATCTGTTGCCTAGAGAAGAACTGTTAGAAACTAGCAGGCAACAACTACTTCTTGCTTGTTGTCGTTGTGTAAATTAGGGGGTATATGTTGGTAATTATGCTTGGCTATGAATTGGAAATAGGAAGATACGGTGGTAACTTAATTGTTCCTATGAGAATTAGTTGTTAGATTAGTGAAATATCTTACTCTTTCCTTTTGGTACTATAATTAGGGTGAAAAAAAAGCAGCGGTGTGATGAGAAGAGTGTGTGATGGTTATTGCACAACATAAGTACGTAAATTTGCACCGTTCATGTCTTTAATTCATATGTGCTTGTTTGGGTATGTTATTTTTAGTTTGAGTATTAACCACCAAATTATGGCTCATCGAGTTAAATTGTATTTTTTAATTGTTTTGTAATTTCTTTATATTATTTAAGATGTTATCTCTAGTACGAACAATTATACTTTAACTATTGCTATTGTGGACCTTTATGTGTTCTACTGAACAATATTTTTTATAACTTCGAATACCCATTCTCAAATTCCTAGGTCCGCCACTAGGCCCATCCTTCCCCCTTTCTAGTTCCTATTTCCCTATACCTTCTCTCCTCGCAAATTCATAATCGAAAAGTGTTTGTTATAGGCAATAACTCATTCAATAGACAATAACTCATATGATGATGTTTTGTGCTATCTATATACCATAAATTCATGGGTTTAGGTCGTCTCTTCCCGAAGGGATAGCCACACTCTCTCCTCCATCTCTCCCCCATATCGGTAAAAATCATACATAACAAATCTTATAGACAGCTGACATCACACTAATGTAAATGCCCTGAGAGTTGAGGGCATGCACAGTACATATCAACTGTCTATAAGCCTATGCCACATAGAATTTTGGGTGATGTGGAGGGGAGAAGGGAAGAGAGAAAGATGTTATCTAGTATTTAATAGACGATCTTATAGACGACTTTTTATTGTCTACACTATTGTATAGACAACTATATAGACAATCCATTAATTGTATGAGACCATTACATACAACTGTCATGGGATGAAAATATCATACAAGAGTATTTGGTAGAAAAGGGGACAAAAACTCAGAAAGGTTTGTAGTAGTATTTGTATTTCCAATTCCTTTCTTCATTGTCCTTTATAGCAGGTGATACAATGTTATTTACAGAGGTGCCTGTTGTAGGGGTGGCCCCCACCTAAACCCAGCAGGCCTGTTAGGAGGTTGTAAGGCCCAGAACAAGCCACGTGTAATGACATAAGTGCCCCTGAAGGGCATGCTCGGATGTAAGGGTACAATTGAAAAAACACTCCCCATATACATATATGGCATACAGACTGTGGGGAGGGAGGAGGCCATCACACGCTACATCCTCACTCCCCACTACCATCTCTCTCTCTCTGTTTGGTCCGTAACCACAACAGTTGGCGCCGTCCGTGGGGAGGACGAAGACAAGCCTGAAGATCAAAGAAGAAGATGGCACCGAAAAAAGCTTCGTCGGCGGCGGGCAAGGGAAAGAAGACGGTCGGGTCGGAGCGGCGCGTGAACACTAGGGCCGGCGTGGCTGCGCGGCGCAAGTGTCGGCGTTCGCGCGGCGGCGGCCGACCCGCCACCACGGCGGCGGCGATCGACCCGCCACGCGGCGGCGGCGGCCGACCCGCCACCGCGGCGGCGGCGGCCGACCCCGCCCGCTGCGGCGATGGCGACCAACCCGCCACCCTCGCCGGCCGGGGTCTCGGGAGGCGATAGTCACCATGTCAACTTCGCCGCCCGGGCCGCCCGATGGCAACACCCGATTGCGATGGCGCCCGCTAGTGGCCCTCAACGCGTTCAGCGGGAACTAGGAGATCTTCGTGGAGCTGTCAGAGATATGCAAGAGGCTCGGGCGGCGGGCGCGCCGGTGGTAGCGGCTGAGCCTACCGGAGAGGCGGATAGTCGTGGCGCCCCACATCGATCGCGCCCGCTGCGGCGCATCGATCCGAGTCCCCTCGGCGAGAATGCGATGGCGGAATGGCCCAGGACTTCAAGTTCCCAGCGTCATCGAGCCGTTCAAGGCGTCACGGACCCCGCGAGTTCGTGCGGCGTGTACGAAACCGCCATCGAGGCGCGGGGAGACGACACCACAAAGGTGAAGGGCTCCTCTCGCGTTGCGGGAGTGGCGCGTCACGGTTTTCACCATAGAGCCGAACTCCATCTACGGCGTGGGAGCGGCTTCGCGACCGCCTCCACAACAACTTCGGAAACTACGTCGGCGAGTCGGCGCGATCAACTCTTCGCCGTGGCGAAGCCCTCGGGAAGCTCGGGACTACTTCAGCGCTTGGCGAAGATCGTTGCCAAGTTAAGGCGTCCGCGAGACCACCGTCGTCAGCGCGGCCATACAAGGCCTCGCCCGGGCCCGATGGCTGAGTACAGCGCGAAGCCAATCAAGGCGGTGGCCAAACTTTTCGACAAGATGGAGCGATGCGCCGAGCGGAAGAGGGCGCCGCGCGGAGGCGGTGGCGACTGCGATATCAACGGTGGTGGCTCGGTGCGAGCGAAGACCAGCCAGGGCGACTCTTGAAGGGCAAGCGCCAGCGTGAGTCGTCAAAAGCGCGGCCGACCGCAATGAAGCCCGCACGAGAGCCATCCAACGAGTCCAGCGAGGCGGCGAATCGCGGCAGGGCCACTTTGTCTTCGACATCGAAGGCGGTTCCGAGGAAAGCACCTCCGCGGGCCATGGCAACCGGGGGCGTCGAGGCGAGGGGTCGCGGCGGGGCGGCGATGACGAGGCTAGGCGATCTGACGGCCGGCGGCCGCGGCGTGGTGTGAAGTCCACGGCCGAGGCACCCGACACTGCGCTCGTGCATCTCCATTGCGGCGCTCGCCAAAGCGTCACTAGGGGCGAGGAACCGGAGGCGCGCGCTGTGGTGGCCCACGTCCGGCTCCGCACGAGGCCCCATGCGATCTGAGGGCAAGGGTGGTACGGCCCGGAAGGCCCCTGCGGATCGGGCTCACGTGCGGCGGCCGGGAGGGCCTCACGCAATGTAGGCCCTGAGGCGGCACACGCGCAGGTCATCAATGTCATATCCGGAGGCTCTGCGCTGGAATTCGCCTCGGCCGGCGGCGAAAGGCCTATGCGCGAAGGTTACATCACGTGGCGGCATACCCAGCGCAAGCACCGCGGGCCGGGCACGGCGAAGTCACGTTCACACCCGAGGATGCGGCGTGGACTTTCCTCACGGGACCCCTAATAATCCGGGTCATCATCGCGGGATGCGGCGTGGGCGCGCCCTCGTGGGCGGAGGCGGCTCGCTAACGTATATTCGCGGCGCCTTCGACGGATGGGGATCCTCGGCCGTCTAGGGCCTCGGAGTTCCCACGCAAGGCTTGGGGACGGCCTGCGGCGCTTGGCCAAATATGCCTTCAAGTTTCGTTTGGCCAAGCCGACACAGCGTCGCGGGCGAAGATGCTACCTTCGATGTGGTTGACCTCCGTACCCTACAATGCCATACTAGGCGCCAGGTCCTAAACTCCTTCGGCGCGGTGCCGCACCACGGCTATCTATGCATGAAGATTCCGGGGCCACGGGCTATCATTACTGTCCGTGGCGACCAAGATATGGCCTGGCGCATCGAGCCGGGTACCAGGTATCCGCGTCGTGAAGTTCAACGACAATCTTAGGGTTGGCGCCACAGAGCGGAGGTCCCGCGGCGTCACTCGAAAGCAACCCGGTGGGCCCTGCAGTTAGCCTGACCACTAGAGGCTTCAGCCGCGCCAGGGATATACGGTTAGTCTATCTCTTTTGTAACTGCTCGCCCACGCAAACGGGAAACCAATAAAGTTCACCGTTTGCCGCTTGTCGATTGATCGTTATACATCAAAACGCGGCGAAGGGCGCGCGAAGGCCCGGCCTACGCGCGTGCTCCGGGCGCGCAAACTAAAGACGCACGCTCGCGTGTGCACTCACCGTAACTTTGAAGTGCAGATGCGAGTATCATCGAAGTCGCACGTTCCGTGTGCACTCATCGTAGCCAAAAGGTGACGGTGAGTATAAACCAAGCGCTGCGCTCGCGTGTGCACTCGCCGTAACTGGGAGTGCGGGCTAAGTATAAATCGAATCGCCGCGTTCGCGTGTGCACTCGCCGTAACTGGGGTATGGGCACGAGTATAAATCGAAGTCGCACATTCGCGTGTGCACTCGCCGTAGCAAAAGGTGACGGGGCTGAGTATAAACCTAAGGCGCTGCGTTCGCGTGTGCACTCGCCGTAGCTCGAAGTGCAGTGCGAGTATCATCGAAGTCGCACGTTCGCGTGTGCACTCGCCGTAGCCAAAAGGTGACGGGGCTTGAGTATAAACCAAAGACGTGTGGGGGGACGCCTTCGCACGCACTCCATGGAGTATAAACAAGACGTGACGTCGAGGTTCGCCTCCGCACGCGCCAGTCCACGGACTCTAAATAAGGCGTGGCGTCGAGGTTTACCTCCGCCTTGCGAGTCCACGGACTATAAAAAAAAAGACGCGGATGTTTTCCTGCGCACTCTACGAGTCTAAACGACGCGAACTCCGCGCGCCGCCGGGACTTCGTCCCTATCGTACTCCGAGTATAAATAAGACGCGGATGCGATCCGCGCGTGCGAGTCTAAACAAGACGCGAACTCCACGCACGCCAGGGACTTCGTCCCTATGCGTACTCCTCGGAGTATAAATAAGATCGTCGGGCCGAAGGGCGCGCGAAGCGCACCAGAGGCTGCGGTACGGGATGGAGCCCGCGCGCTTCTGCTTCGACTTGAATGGCAGCTCCGCTACCACCCGTTCGAAGCATGGGGGATGGAGCGCGAAGCACACCAAAGGCTGCCCCCACCGTGAGAGGCAGGAGAGCGCGGCGGACACGCATTTTCGCCTCGGCACACGCTATCCTACCAGGCAACCAACACGTCCGCCTTGGCTGGGCGGACGGAGCTCCCGGGCAACTACCTCGCCGCAGGCGTGCTTCGAGCGTCGAAGACCTAGCCCCCGCACAAGGTGTGGCGTGCTAGCGAACTCAGAACGGAAGCTTGCGGTGCACATCTCGAGGTACTGAAAAAACTCATGTATATTACAAAAGTAGCAAAGCTACAAAAGCCCGACGGCGTCCCAGACGCGCCAGGCCGCTACTCCGCAAGCTCGTCCTTAACGTGTGCTAAAACCGAGGATCCGCCCGTAGAAGGGTGGCCTACCCAAAAGTTCAGCGACTCCTTGGCCCTTCGCCACCGCCGAAGCGGCGCGCGCAGGCGGCATAGCGGCGCCCCAACAAGGAAGCGCGGGATGAAGACGGTAGTCGGTTTGCGAAGCAGCGGCGCTTTGTTCATTCAGCAAAGGAGCAAGCGTTACAACGCACATCCCGCCTAGCTACTTCGCGCGCTTTGTGGCCGTCGGCACCCGTGGAGGCCCCAGCGCCACCCTCGTCGCGCCGCGGGACCTCGTCCAGAAATCGACCGAGACTCCCCTCCCCGTGAAGGGACTTCCGGAGCTCGACCCGCGCGGCGGCTATCCCGGTGTAGTCCCAGATCCGCTCATAGAAGAACTGGACGGGCGGGCGAACGGCGCGTGCCAGCGGACATCACTCGGCTCGGCTGGCATCTCGGTGCGGTTCGCCGGCAACAGCGTGTGCGCAGCCACGGTGCCGAAGAAGGGCGCACACCAAGCACGACGCCACGTAGGCGCAGTGGTCGCCGAAGTTCGTTGTAGCTCCGCGCGCCACGTCGGCGGCATCATGAATCCACCGAATGGCTCGCATCAACTCTTCCGGGCCGAAGGCGTGATCTGGCACCCCAGCCACAAGTCCTTCAAGGTGGACTTCCAGCATCTGCAGCGCATCCCACGCAAGCAGCGAAGCCTCGCCAAGCGTTTGGTTGCGCTCCGCTAGAATCGAGGCAAGCTCGCCCTTTTCCTTCTTCAGCAAAGCAACTTGCTGCAGAAGGTCCTCCAGCTCCGCCGCGACCTCTATCCGTGCCGCCTTGGTGGCCGACTTCCGCTCCGACGCGGCAACTCCCTCGGCGTGCGCCTTCGCCTCGGCACACTCCGCTTCAAGCTGGCGGATTCGGGCATCCTGGGCGGACCGAGCCCCAGCGGCCTCGCGCAACTGTCCCTCGGCGGCCTGCAGCTTATCCTCCAGCGCCCCTTGCGCACGAGCGTACGCCGCCTGCAGGGCCTGCCCCAGTACCAGGGTTTGTATGGCAAAAAAGGCGATTCAGCAAACACGGCGCGGCCGGGAGTTGGTCATATAACTAGGTACTTACCCGCACTCCAGACACCTCGAAGCCGTCCCTCAGGCGGTCCACCCCGTAAGTGGATAGCGCCTGCCCTCTGGCGCTGGCAGCCGCGTCATCCACAATGTTGTGCCACGCTCTCAGCGTCTCCGGCGCGGGGACGAAGTCCGCGGGCATGGAACGCGAGGCGCTTGTCCCAGCAGCGTCGGAACCCTCGTGTTCCGGAGAAACCTCCTCCTCCGGGATAAGCAGCGCTGCAGGCAAAGCTACGCATGAGCATCACGAAGCACAGTAAAAACCCACCAGGGCCAGCTAAGCCACCATGAGCACCAGGCCCTCGCGGAAGGCGGGGCTCCGCAAGGAATAGAGGTCCCCGGGCTCGGGCGGCGCCGGCGCGCCGCCGCGCGGTCGGTGTAACTGGAAGGCGAGCGGCCGGTCTTTGCCGGGGCCGTTGAGGCATCCGCCTCCCGAGCTCTCGATGCTGCCGACACGCAAAGCCCCTCATCGTGCGATGGAGCCCGAGCGCGAGCACGGTCGCTGACCGGCGGCGGAGTGCCGCCCAGCGAGACGCGCCGGAAGAATTCCTGCGCCCACGGTGTCGGCGAAGGCCCGCTGGGTAGCGCTGCGAGGCCACCTCGCGGTCGCGGCCACTATCGGCGAAGGCTCACCTCCTTGCGCCCTTGCGGGGGACCTCGGCGCCGCGAGCGGTCGAAGGTCCACCTGCATCCGCCGACCGCGCGTCCCGTTCGGCGACCGCGGGGCAGCGGCGAGTTTTCCTCCCGGTGCTCGTGGTAGGCTCGGCACCCAAGCGCGCCCGCAGAAGATGCTCCGCCTCCGGTGTCTGCGCCTTCCAACCCCGAATCGGCGTACCTCGCCGAATCCGACTCTGCGTCGGCCGCGCCCTCGGGAGCGCTGCCAGCGGTAGCCGCGGTTGCCGCACCCAGCGCGGTAGACGCTCCGCCCCGACTCCTTTTGCGAGGCGGCGCCTTCCTCTTCGCGGCGCCATCATCTGGCGCGGCACGCTCCGACACGGCAAGGCCTAGGGCCTCGCAAGCGCGGTTTATCCGCCCCAACCCCGCCTCGGGGATAGCCGACGTGCGCTGTTCATGCTCCCTTTTGGTATACGGCCCCAGGAACACGCGCGCGGCCAGCTCCGCATCCCCCAAGCAGGTCCCTGAGGCCAAATAGGAGGTAGCGCTAAGACAATGCGCGCAGCGTAAGCAAAGGAAGATGCCATCAAGACTTACGAGGTGGGGGCACCGCAATGGCGATTGAAGGCAAAACATTGTCGTCCGGGCTGCTTTCGCGGCAAGGCGCGATCACGAGCAAGCGGGGCCACGCCGCGTACATGATATACTCTTGGCGAGTCGCGCATGTTCAGCCGACGGCTATCCCAACAAGCTGTTGGACCCGCCGTTGGTCCTCATCGTCTAGCGTTCGGCGGCGAGGTCTTGAGCGTGATCGGCGGCCGTGCATTGAGGCGCTCCGCTCTCCACGCGGTGATAAAACCACCGCTTCATCGGTTGGACTCCCACTTCCCGCCGCGTAGAGTTCGCGGGAAGAGCTTGCCGCATCCCGATCAAGAAGCGAAGGTGATCTTTGCCGGCTTCGGCGGCGTCCGTCATGGCGGTCTTTGGGCTGCATCGTGCCTTGTGCGGTAGGCAAGCAATGGCCAGCCAGAGCGGCTGCGCTTCGGCGCAAAGCCCGATTATACACCGCGGCCGGCCACGGCATTCGGAGTTAGTTGCGCTAGCTCGGCCGAAGGTCGCGACCGGCGCCCCACATCGCGCCCGCCGGGATCGCGGCGGCGTCAAGAAAGCGGCGAACAATCGCTGCGACCACGGGGCGCGGTTTCGTCTCGCCGGCGTGACGCGCCTTTGCCGCCGATCGACGACTTCCCGCGTGCACGGCGCTTGGATAACCTTCGGTAACGGCGATGGGCCCAACTCGTCGGAGAAGCGAACCCCCTTCTCCGCCGCCACCACACCTTGTTCGCCACCGGCCGGTCGCGTTGCGGTCGAGTACTTCACCTCGACCGGTGACGACCGCCGGCGAACGCTTCGACCACCGATCGCTGGCCGTGTTCGCCGCGGATGCCATCGCTCTTCGCAAAAAGGTGGCGGCGAGAATCGAGGAACACGGAGGCGATGCAAGCAAGAGGCGGGGGAGATATGGCGGCGCGATTCGGCGCCTACTTCAAGCCACCGTGCCCCAATGACCGAGCGTCGCGGCGGTCCGCGTACAGCGCGCGCCACACTTGTGCAAACCGTCTGCACGATTCCCAAAAAACGAAGCCAAGCGTCGTGGCGATACACACCACGCGCGACCGCGAGCCAGGGCGATCAATGCAGCGGTTGTGGTCACGCAACCCACGGCATACCGTGGCGCCCCAACCGTGAGCCGCCGCGTGCCCCACCCACGCCACAAAGACGCGATGCGATGCGGTGACCGCCTTTGGCACGACATGCGTCGGGGCGGGCGCGCGCCTCTACGGCCGGGCGCCAGCTCGCGCCACCGTTCGAAGGTAGGGGCGCGCGCGCGCGCCTCTGCCGGCCGGCGTCTGCCGTGGGCGACCCTCGCCGGCGAAATGCCTCAGGGAAAAGAGGGCGGCGGCCGCCGGCGGTAAAACTGCGTGAAACGACCTCATGACCGCAAAGTGCGCCTCGGTCTTCCTTAACGGACCACCTACGATTGCACCAACGTTCTTCCCAAGCGGTGCGGGCGGCCTAAAAGTGCCGATGTAGATGGTGCATTAGGAAGAACAAGGCAAGCCTTGTCGTATCTTGGAAATGCGCGCAGCGCGCGCAAGCGCGGCGCACAAGTTAACTGCGGCAAGCCGGACCTACTATCGTACGATATGAAGTCGCCACACCAATATGTCCTCGTTAGCACGGCGAACATGCGAGTGTCTTCATATGCGCCTCGAGTAGGTCGAGTCTACCATGTTTACATTATGTCGTGAAATATTCCCACAAATAGGACATACTTTTGTTCACCAGAGCTCGCTGACCTTAGCGTTGGGCAACGCAGTCATCAAATGCAGATGAACAAAAGTTTGCCCTATAGGTGAGAAGCTAACCATGAGCAGTATGGGCGCCCGGCAAGGATGCCCGATGGCGGCTCAGCGCCGGCCTATTTATACCCGACCCTACCAAAGCGGGAGCGCCCGGCATGGAGGTGCGTCGGTGGCGACATACCAATCGGCGGAGACACACGGGGTATCGGGCGGTCCGCCTTCCACCGTGCGCGCAATACACCGCGCGCGCGGTGCACGCAGCGCGCGGAACCGTCGCATGCTCCACTCACGAGAAGGCACAGCACGCAAGGCGGCGATCGGCCCCCTAGCATGCCAACCACCATTAAAAGCGCACTACCTGTCCACATGGTCACGTCAGCCCCGCGTGCGGGAGGGCGAGCGCGCGCGCCTCTTTCGGCCCGGGCGCCAGGCTCGCGCCACCGTTCGAAGGGTAGGGACGGAGCGCGCGCCGCCGCCCGCCGGGTGCGGCTCGCGCCACCGTTCGAGGGTAGGGGCGAGTGCGCGCACCTCTGCCGACTTGGCGCGGCTCGCGCCACCGTTCGAAGGTAGGGGCGAGCGCGCGCGCCTCTACCGGCCGGGCGCCAGCTCGCGCCACTCGTTCGAAGGGTAGGGGCGGGCGCGCGCCTCTGCCGACTTGGTGCGGCTCCGCGCCACCCGTTCGAAGGGTAGGGGACGGGCGCGCGCGCCGCTTCGACCGGCGGCGCCAGCTCGCGCCACCCGTTCAAGGGTAGGGGCGGGCGGCGCATCTCTACCGGCGGGCGCCAGCTCGCGCCACCGTTCGAAGGTAGGGGCGGAGCCGCGCCTCTGCGCCGGCCCGGGCGCCCGGCTCGCGCCACCCATTCGAAGGTAGGGGCGAGCGCGCGCGCCTCTGCGACTTGGGCGCCACCTCGCGCCACGATTCGAAGGGTAGGGGCGGGCGCGCGCGCTCTCGCCGACTTGGCGCTAGCTCGCGCCACCGTTCGAAGGTAGGGGCGGAGCGCGCGCGCCATTTCGGCCGGGCGCCAGCTCGCGCCACCCGTTCGAAGAGCGAGGGCGGCGCGCGCGTAACGCTTCCACAACACCGAAGAAAAGGGCAAACCTTGCCGTCGCACGCGGAAACGCACCGCGAGGGCAGAGGCGTAACTGGTCAACCATGGCAGCCGCCAATCAAGCTCCCAGTAAAAATAGACCACCTTCAGTACATCAACATTCCTCAAGTCGCTCAGCGTCGCTAGGGAATGTCGATGCACGGGAGGGGCCCATTTTTCGGGGAGCAGTTTCCATCTACAGCCACGATACAGGAACAACGCCATACCAGCGCCATATATATACCCCATCGGCAGGAGCCCAACCGACGGAAGTCCAACCGCCGGCAGACCGTCGCCACATAAAATGGCCATGATGCCTCAGGGCCCGCACTACGCCAAGCCCGCTTCACCACGTGGACGACCAGAAGAAGGAACGTTGCAGCACGTCCTCGGACTCCACTGTACATCAAGGCTCCGCAAGTTCGGGGAAGTTCACAGGCCGCGGGGACGGAGGGGGCCAAAGGACTCGGCAACATGGCTTCGGCCCTGTGAAGCCCTTCACCATGAGAGGCTCCTGTTGTAGGGGTGGCCCCCACCTAAACCCAGCAGGCCTGTTAGGAGGTTGTAAGGCCCAGAACAAGCCACGTGTAATGACATAAGTGCCCCTGAAGGGCATGCTCGGATGTAAGGGTACAATTGTAAAAACACTCCCCATATACATATATGGCATACAGACTGTGTGGAGGGAGGAGGCCATCACACGCTACATCCTCACTCCCCACTACGATCTCTCTCTCTGTTTGGTCCGTAACCACAACAGTGCCATTGCAAAGAAAAGACATTGTACTCCTAGCCTAATAGTCTTGATAGTGGCGTTTGGGTATGGGTAGAAGTGTCGTCGTTCCTCATGTGGTCTAGGCACATGGTCCCCTTTCACTGATTACCTACGATGAGAACAACAATAGGGATTATCTATGTGAGTGTTTGTCCCATGCTTATCATTGATCATCGTTATAGATAGCATATATGATAAGTCTATTTGGTTGGAATGACGTATCAGGTGGTCCCCGCCTCGTTTCCTCAAAAGAGGCAGAAACTAAGGGGACGAAAGTCCTTTTTGGATCAAGGCTATCATTGGTCATCTCATGCTAGGACTATCATCCTTAGGGTCGAAAGGGCAAAGGGTTTAATAGCGACCCTCCATCACAATCATAGCCTAGCGATAGTGTGGGCAGGAGAGATTATAAGTACATCGTGACGTGGGTGGACGGTCATCGCTTCCAAGGGGCTTATAACTAATATCACCTACTGGAAGAATGGGCCTTTTGGCTTATCCTAGAAGGGGGCGGTTATCCGATGGGAGATATAGTGGCCAAGCTTTACTGTAGATAGGGGATACCCGAGGTTAGTGAATCATGTTACCACAATAACTAAATAGATAAACACATTGTATGAATTATCTTTAGTATTATCTATAGATGACATGTAGATGTATTTCAGAGAACCATAGTCTATAACATTATATATGCCCTGAGAGAACGAGCTAGGACACTACCCTTTTAGGGCATGCAGTGGGTGAAAGGATATTGTTGTGGGTCCAATCGCTGTAGGATCTAAGATTACACATTGCTATATTTTATTCTCCTCAATTTGCAATTCACTTTATGTAGTGGGAAAGTGGGCTAACAAATGAGTCTAAACAAATCATTTGGATTGTACATACTTGACTTCAGTGTCAAGTCAATAACATTATGTTAATACTCCATGTTACAATAGGAGACTACGAGATTGAGTAGTAGGAGTACTTAGTAGGGAAGCACAAGGAGGTGTTAACATGCTATGTGGTGTATGTAACAACCCTATTTCTAAGGCCGTCAGATTTTTCCCCCAACTATTTAGGATGTTCAGTTGTGGAGTACTATAGTTGAGTGTGCATCAAACCTGCTGATGCTTTAATCATAAAAGCCAAACTTATTATTACATGAGAGTATGGCTTAACAATCGAGTTTACATAATAGGGCATCCAAGTCTAAAGTTTATATTACATTACAAAATAATTTCCATAGGTACTACAGGCATGGTTGAGCGCAGATGAGATCTAGAACCAATAATCATCTCCTTCTAGGGAGTCATCGAAGGCTTCCTTAAAAGGTTCCTCAGTATGTTTCCAAACTTCTTCTATTGATGATTTAGCAAGCACGAGTACAACTGTATACAACAAGTTACATGAGAATATCTAATAAACTACTTGCCAGTATGTCAATAGAATGAGGTGTAAAGGCTTTACTTGCTATAATTATAGATTCATGTTTATTTGCAAATGTTTTTTGGACTAGAAAGGCAAAACATTAACTAATTAAGAGAAGATGGGGTTTAATCAACGCATTAACATTTTAAAAATCATTCCAATCCTACTTTTGCCTTGTTATGGATTCACCCATTAAACACAACTTCATTTACCGAAAGCATAGTGTATCTGAATACCATAAGTTTTACTTTGCAGAGCTGCCCAACATTACCCACAAGATTTCTTAAACTCACAATGTCATGCAAGAGACGCACAACATGATAGTGTACGACTGAGTTGAGATAATAAGGTCATTCACTGCTTTATTCTTTCTAGCATCTACCCAATAGGCTCAGGACCATGCAACACATTTATTGGGAATCCATAGGCCAGTGCAGAAATCGCAGCTCGACGTTGAGTGGACCTACCATTGTGAAGAATGGCAAGTGGCTTTACTAGCCCAACTTCCATCTCACCCCATTCTCGTGGGCCATCCTGAAACTCTAGGATAGTTATCTTTCCTATAGTTATTCGATCAAATTGAGCAGTATACTAGACCAGATTTGATAACTCAAACTTATGGTTGAGCGATTTTTGTATTCTTTACTTAGTATAAGAGTCTAATCCTTACTTGCTACAAATTAGGCTATCATCCATAAACCATGTGCATTGGACCACAATATCACCAAATCATACCAAAGTCACAATTATGAGGTGAGGTCATGGGCTCCAACCATCTAGTGACTTCTCATTAAATAGCTTCAACCTTTGTGGACATTTTAAATCTATCGGCATGAAGCCAAAATATTCTTTTTAGTTCAGGTAAATCATTTGATTGATCAACCTACAAATAACTAATATTACATTAATTAATTATCAAGTTTGTCAAGGTGAATATGACATCCAAAATTATAACATGGCTTTTTTAGTGGCAGGGTCTAACTATTCATCATATTATTACAAACTATTATTTTAAGTCAATGTGATAGTGCTCAAATTATAATAATATTAATTATTATTAAATAATAATATGAGAGCAACATAATCAAAGATATGTGACTTGCCTTCCTGTTTGAATTCTTCAATTGGGCCTACATCTTTTGGGTCTTAATTTGCTCCTATGGTGGACTGCTTAGTGAATCCAGGTGTTGTCGCAAAGAAATAAATAAATAAGTCCATACTCGAAAGAAAACGAGCCGGGAGAAATAACATAAATTAAAGTAAAAGGAATAAAATCCAAAAAAAGTTAAACACACGTGTGTTTGAATTTTTAGGGTTCAAATGAAGCTTGGATGGTTTAAACAGAGCTAAAAATGGTTTAAATGGGCTTGCGACGGTCAAAATGGGTATCAATATGGTTAACGGATCTTGATAAATAGTAATAGCTTAGATGAATAGTAATTGGTTGATACTATTTCTAACAGGTCGGGTTGAGTGAGCAGTTATGGTTCATGGGAATAGTATTGATCTTGGTACAAACAATACTATGCTTTGAATAGTGTGCCCTGGCCCATCTAGCCAAATGGGCCATGAAGTGTTTTGGGCTGACATGACTGGCCCAACTAATCAGCTTGCAAAGCACGAAGGCCTACTCTAGCTGAGCTCACGCCCATGGCTGCCTGAGCATAGGAGAACGACGGCGGCGGTGAATTGAGCAACGTTGTTGGTGCATGGTGGTGGTGCAGTGAGCTAAATTGGGACATAGGCAACCCATTTTGGGCATGCATGTGATTGGAGGAGGTTGAAAATGGCTGGCTGGTGGTGATGCTTCGTGTCACATCCCAAAAATCCTCTTTCTGAAAAATTTAATTTCAAATTAATTATTTTAAAGTATTTGAGTTTTATTTGGATTTGCCCTGAATTTCTGTTTTTGAAAAGCTAGATTTGAATAGTAATTTAAGAAAAACCTAAAATTATTATTAAAAAAATGATATTTTGATTTTATATGAAAATCCTAGTTCAAAATAATTATTTGGAGTTATTTGGCTTTTATTTGGTTTCCTGGATTTTCTGGAGTTTAAAAATGTATTTTTGAAAATAAAAAAAATATTTCAAGTATGAAAATTAAATACCAAAATTAGTTGTAAATATTTTTATTAAGTCCAAAACTTATCCAGGAACTTCTGTGAATTTTTCTGGAATTTTTGGAATTTATTTCATATTTTTATGAGCTTTATTGAATTTTCTAGCCTTTTCTGAAAACCTGAAATCAAAAATCAAAAATTAAAATCCCTCCTCCTCCCTCTGGCCGCCACGTGGACGGCCGGATTGCCGCCCACGCCGCCACCCAGATCCCGCCTCCCCCTCCTCCCCGCTCGCCACCTGGCAGGCCCGGATTTCCCTCCTCGCGCGGCCCATCCGCCCGTCCGCGCCTCGCCTCTCTTGGCGCCCGATCCCGCCTCGCCACGCGGCCACATCCGCGCCACCCGCGCCCCCGATTCTCTCTCTCTCCTCACCTGGGCCCACCTGTCGGCGCCTCTCCCCGCTGCCTCCGTCTCTGCCCGCGGGTCCCGCCCGTCAGCCGCGCCCCTCTCCCTCTCCCGCTGACCGCCCGGGCCCACCCGTCAGCTTCGTCTCCCACCTCCGACCGCGTGCCCTCTTCCTCCTCCCGCCCGGCCGCGCGATCTCCGCCGCCCCTCCGGCTTTCCTTCCTTTTGCGCCGCCCGTGCGACCCGCGCCCCTTCCATCCTTGCCCCCCCGATCTCCTTCCTTACGCGGCCGCCCTTGCCTTCTTTTCCCTCTCCTCAATCCCGCGCCGCGATCGCGGCGAGAATCCCGCGCCACGCCCTCCTCCGCCCCTATAAAGGCCCCTCCCCGGCTCCGTTTCTCCTCGCCCCACCTCGCTCCACCTCCTTCTCCTCTCCCGAGCTCCCTTCGCCCTCGCGCGTGCGCCTCGCCTCCGCCGCGCCGGACCGGCGAGCAGTGCGCCGGCCCGACCTCTCGCGCCGGAAGACTCGCCCGAGCTCCCGCGTCGACCCGACATCCTCCACCCCTCGGCCGCGCCTCCCGCCACCGGAGACCCCTCGCCACCGACGCCGAGCCACGCCGCGCCTCTCCTCGCCGCGGCGCAACCCCGCTCCTCTCGGTAAAATGCCGCCACCCCGAGCTCCCGTCGCCCCTCTCCTCCTCGGCCTCGGCGCGCGGCAGCCGTGCGTGGTTCGCCGCGCGCGCGCCCCAGCACCCTCCGGCCGGCCTCCCACGTCGGCTTTCCCCGTGCCTACGTGGCGGCTGACCTGGCGCCACGTCCCGCCCCGTCAGCGCCACCTCAACCCCCCGCCACCTCAGCGCCTCCCTTCACCCATGGACTCGGTCCACATGGACCGAGGCCCACCTGTCAGCCGGCCCACCTCAGGGCTGAGGTCATGCTGACGCCATAAAGCCCATTTTTCAGTTGAAAAATAATTCATCCGAAAATAAAATCCCTGCTGACGCAATAATTCCAATTTCCTTTAGAAAAATAATTCCAAAAATCCAGTTTTTTTTCATTTTCTCTCTTTTTAAACTTCCCGGAGCCCGTTCTCCTTCATCCTAACTCCGTTTGAGGCCATTCAAATTTCTAAATTCATCAAAAATTCCAAACTATCCATTTATTCCATCCTTTCAAATATTTGAAATTTATTTGATATTTCAAATATTTAAATTTCAAATTTCAATACCTAGTTTAAATTCAAAGCCTCAGTTCCATTCCAAATTCTCTGTGCACTTTCAAAATTCAAATTCAAATCTTGCAAACTCTCCATAAAATTTATTCTATTTTCCTTAGTCCAAATGTTGTCGCAGTAATTTTGTTTCCCAACCAATCTTCCAGATATTCGTTCTCCCTCGTGCTAACTCCGAATCCGTTGATTCTTTCTTCTAAATTCATCTAAAATCATAATCTATCCAACTATGGCCTCAGTTGAATTTTTGGATTTTATTTGAATTTTGTTTGTATTTATTTGCTTTGTTTGCTTCGTCTTTTCTCGCGTAGATTCCAACGTTGTCGACGATCCTCTTGCAACAACAAGAAGACCAGAAACCCCGCAAGAAGGCAAGTCTCCTTTGATCATCTTGAACCTATGATTTTGAAATGTTTTAATTATTTCAAATTATGTGCATTGCTAATTATATAAAATATTAGTTCAAATCTTAAGGCATTAGTTATATCCAACCTTGTTATGCCCTCATTTGAATTTGAATGCCATGTGCCTTTGCAACCCTAGAAATTCCTTTGACTCATTATTGAGAGTAATATATTAAATTGTTGGTATTCGAATGGTAGTACAATGCTTAGCCATGCTATTGAATACCTCATAAATCTTGCAAATGGGAAATTATGAATTCTTGTAATACCCTTGTGTTTACAAATTTAGTGGTAATTGAGTTACCACTGTTCTTTTAAAATAAAATAAAATTTGGAAATTGGTTTAGATTAGGGTGGATGGTTGGTTTGGCTTGGTGCAGTTAGCACGAGAAATTGTTAAGTGTATGTTCCACCTAGTCAATTAAGGACCGACGCTTGTGTTTGTCGGTGAGCATTAACCGTACAACCACAAGTCTATATGGGTATGACCTAGCCGACTAACTTATAATAGTCTAGTTTAGGTGCCACCGATGGAAAGTGGGTGCCGAGGATGGACCGGTTATCCACAGTGAGGGACAGGTTTCTTCAGTACTCATACGGCGCAAGAGGGGCTTGGTTGGGCGGTTAGCCTACTGCGGTGAAACCTCGTGGGTGGTATCTAGCTAGATTAGAGTAAGGTAAAGGCTTTGTGATATTTTATCCGGGTCTCATGCCAAAGGAAGCGTGTTGACTTTTAGGATAATTTGTCTCTTGTGGGTAACGTTGTACAACCTCTGCAGAGTGTAAAACTATTCGAATAGCCGTGCCCACGGTCAAGGGCGGGCAAGGAATGCATTCACATGGTAGATTTATGGTTTTGTTTTTAAAATCAAAGTTTTGTATTCCGAGAGTGGAGGAACTCTCGGAAGGGTATCTGGCGATTGGAGCAGAGAGGGTGGATGGAACCCAGATTTTAAACTTGACCAATTGTAATTGGTTGGCTAGTGTTGGTAGATGGAACCTTCACTAGAAAGTCAATGATAGTTTCTGCTAAAACATTTACTTTATTAAATGGATGCCTTCGAAAATAATTAGTAGTAATTAAAATTTGAAAATATTGCTTTGTGCAAAAGAACCATATAGCCTTCCTTTGTCAAGCCTTGCATCTATGCATTTTTCCCAAGACTTGCGGAGTACTTTATGTACTCACATGCTGCACTCAAAAACAATACTCAGAAGAACATGAAGCTCAAGAAGGTGATTACAACTTCTTCGCGGGTGGATTCGACGAAGGATTCCAGGAGTTCTAGGTCGCGCTTCCCCAGTCAATTGCATGTGGCGTATTGATGGGTCTTCACCGAAGTTTATCATTTGCTTCATTGTGTTACGTGTGTGTGAGGTCTTGAAACCTCGGTTGTAATAATGAGACCTTTCACAAGACTCTCTATCATTGTAATAAAGCGTTGTTGGTTATGTAATCATTTCTGTTTGACTGTGTGCACTAGCTTTGATGCGGGACTAGTCTTTGTAATACACGAGGGTCCGGGTTCGAAACCGGGTCCCGGCAGAGATGGGATCGAGCCAATTTGATATGAGGACGTGACCTAGTTAGAATGGTCGTTAAAGAAGAACTTCAAAATTTATTTTATAAAATAAAAATTTAATAATGTGCTATCCTTGTCTTTTCTTGTCTTTCTATCCTTACCTTCGTCATGGCATTCTTCCTTATCTATCTGCTTATTTTCTTTTGGAATGGTAATTGTACTCTCTTCCCTTGTTAATTCCTATAGATGGAGCGATGAGGTTGGTCTGAAAAGCACTTGGAGAATCCTTGGAAACCTAGAGTATCTGAAAGACAATAAATTATTGGAAAGTATTCTTGTCGGAAAAGCCGTGATAATCGATTGCATGTCAAGTTAGGTAATTTGGAGAATTGTTGCTAGAGTGATATATCTTGGATTTATAAATGACAAGATTGAATAATATTCGAGAGGACTGAGATAAAAGGTATATTTGTGGATACCAATTGATTATGAATAAATGTGAAGAAAGTAATACTTGTGGATTAAATAGATCACGGAGAATGAGTACAGTAGTAAACTTGGGGGAGCTAATTAGATCATGGGAAGAGTCTGAACTTTGCCTTGGATTTATTATCTAGGATTGAAATGAGTAGTTGGATGTAAAACAAGATTTTGTTGAAGGGAGCATTTGTGATTATTGGAGAATTAGTATTAAGAGATTGATCCAGTAAAGGGAGAGATTAAAAGATTAAGAAGTTGATTATCATAAACAATTCATGATATCAATTTTTGGTGATTGGGTTGAATCATGAAGAGTAGATGAATTTTGTGGAGTTACTTGATTATCAGAGTTTGGTGGACCCATTGATGATAAGTGGATACTCTGGAATTCTAAAAGATAATACACTTAGATATCTTGGTGGATTAATTTTATCATTGCAAGGTGGACTTTGATATGTCAATTTGAATTGGTGGATTTAATAGATCATTGTTAGATAATTGGATTTTAACTAATGGGATTAACTAGCTCATTTAAGGATGTTCAAATGGATAACTGGAGGATTTAACTTAATTGTGGGAGATAGATTGTCCGATGATAAGAAGTAATTGAGAGATTGTCCGATAAGAATTAATTGAAGTATGTGAGTTCATTCAAATTTGGTGGAACCAAAATGATGGTTATCAAGAGATTGATGTTGGTGGATTAATGAATATTAAATGATGGCTTAGATGATCTTAAACTTGATTGGTGAATACTAAAAGGTTGGATTAATCTTACATTATTTGATCAAAGTTATGGATCTGTTGGACTAGATAATGATCATAAAACCATTGGTGGAAATCACAATTACAATGTTATTGGATTCTTGTTAGAAAAATTATATAGTTTGCTGTTGATTCAAATTAGGGCAGAGAATAAAAGTTTATGGGATTATTTGTTGGAATCAATGTGAAATCAATAAAGTGCATTTGTGGTATATGATTTTGGAATGAAGAATTTTTGAAGAGTTGAAATAATTAAGTCCTTCTCGGATGCACACTTGCGGAAGATGAGCCTTTTTGGTGGAATCCTAAATTAATCAATATGATAATGGGGCAATTGAAGTTAACCCAGAGCTTGCAGGCGACTAAAGATGTACCACTCTGATTTGTTGTTGTCTTCCGTGTTTCTCGATTAAAGGAATACTTGAGTACCAAAGAACAAGTTAGAATCATGAAGAAGCGATGACTAGTTCTCTAGTTGTAGTACCCAAGTAAAGTCTTACGATTTTAGAACGCTATATATATTACTTGCTTGTGTGTTAGGCGGACTGTACCAAGTCTTTGTATACTTGTAGTACAGCCATCCTTAAAAACTATTTTGATTTCAAGTTAAGTTTCTTCTAAGTTGTTGCTTGCTTCCTTCTTGTGTGGGATGTTGTTTAGTTTCCCCTAATCTCTTACCTATGCTAGTTCCTTCTTATCTTTTGCTATCCTTGGAAACCGCTTGAGATGGTGAACACAAGGAGCAACCACGCAGCGGCCGTGATGCCAATGCCCAACAAGACAACAACATTCCACCTCCTCCCGCTCAAGCCCCAACTTGGAGCGGATGATGGCCATGCAGCTGCAACTACTTCAAGCCCTCACACAGAATCAAGTGCAGCAAGCCCCGCAGGCACCCAACCATGCACCTCGGTCTAAGTTGGGAGAGTTCATGAGAACAAGACCTCCTACTTTTGCTGGTTCCGTAGATCCCATGGAGGCAAGCGATTGGATCAAGGATGTGGAGAGAAAGTTGATCCTAGCCGGTCGGTGACAACGAAAAAGTGTTGTATGCAGCTCATCAACTTAAGGAATTGCTGCTAATTGGTGGGAGAATTCTGCGCGCCCACCAAAATGTGCAAGCCATCACCTGGGATGAGTTTGTTGAGGCTTTCCGCACTGCACATATTCCTACGGGTACAATGGAAATGAAGAAAAGGGAATTTTATCAACTGCAGCAAGGAAATCTCAGTGTCTCGGAATACCTGAACAAGTTCACCCAACTGTCCAGGTATGCATCTGAAGATGTTGCATCAGAAGCAACAAAGATTTGGCGATTCATGCAAGGACTGGATCCCAACCTCAAGGTGCAGTTGGTGTCCAAAGATTTTCCGACATTTCAGCACATGGTAAATAAGGCTCTTGTCCAAGAAGATACTCAATATCAATTGCAGGACTCCCGTAAGAGAAAGATGGCCTTTCAGACACAATATAATGCAAGTAATTCAAGACCCCAAATGAATCCACCCCAGTTTAACAAAGCTCCAGCAGCAACATATGCACCAGCAACTCCAGGATCTGCGCCTCGTTCAGAGATGCAACCACCCCACATCTTTATCGGAGTCCGACCTCAGAAGATCAACACCTCAGCCGCAGCGGTGCAATGTTTCCGGTGTCATGAGATGGGGCATTATGCAAGCAATTGCCCACAGAAGCCTCAGGTTACCACTCCAATTCCTTTCAACTTGGGAAATACACCAGCGCAAAATCCCGTTGTAGGACAAGGACAGGGAGTAACTCCAACTGCAGGAAAAGCTCCAAGAACTCCGCAATCACAAGGAAGAGGACGAGTTAACCACATCACTGCAAAAGGTACCCCAGGGGCAGCAATCATGCCTGGTAAGCTTCAATTTGGTTCAAAGAAAGAAGCAGATTAAGAGCACCGCAAGGAACCAAGAGCTACGTTTTCCTCTCCTCTCTTTTTCCTAGTCCGTCCGAATCTCGAGGACGAGATTCTTTCTAAGGGGGGTAGATTTGTCACATCCCAAAAATCCTCTTTCTGAAAAATTTAATTTCAAATTAATTATTTTAAAGTATTTGAGTTTTATTTGGATTTGCCCTGAATTTCTGTTTTTGAAAAGCTAGATTTGAATAGTAATTTAAGCAAAACCTAAAATTATTATTAAATAAAATAATATTTTGATTTTATAAAAAAATCCTAGTTCAAAATAATTATTTGGAGTTATTTGGCTTTTATTTGGTTTCCTGGATTTTCTGGAGTTTAAAATGTATTTTTGAAAATAAAAAAAATATTTCAAGTATGAAAATTAAATACCAAAATTAGTTGTAAATATTTTTATTAAGTCCAAAACTTATCCAGGAACTTCTGTGAATTTTTCTGGAATTTTTGGAATTTATTTCATATTTTTATGAGCTTTATTGAATTTTCTAGCCTTTTTCAAAACACAAATCAAAAATCAAAAATTAAAATCCCTCCTTCTCCCTCTGGCCGCCACGTGGACGGCCGGATTGCCGCCCACGCCGCCACCCAGATCCCGCCTCCCCCTCCTCCCCGCTCGCCACCTGGCAGGCCCGGATTTCCCCTCCCTCGCGCGCCGGCCCATCTGGCCCGTCCGCGCCTCGCCCCTCTATTGGCCGCCCGATCCCCGCCCTCGGCCACGCGGCCACATCCACGCCACCCGCGCCCCCGATTCTCTCTCTCTCTCCTCACCTGGGCCCACCTGTCGGCGCCTCTCCCCGCCCTCGTCTCTCGCCGCGGTCCCGCCGTCGTCCGCGCGCTCTCTCCTCTCCTCTCCCGAGCTCCCGCTTCCCTCGCGCGTGCGCCCTCGCCTCCGCGCCGCCGGACTTGGCGAGCAATGCGCCGGCCGACCCCTCGCGCCGGAAGACTCGCCCGAGCTCCCGCGTCGACCCGACATCCTCCACCCTCGGCGCGCCTCCCGCCACCGGAGACCCCTCGCCACCGACGCCGAGCCACGCCGCCGCCTCTCCTCGCCGCGCGCAACCCCCCCTCGGTAAAATGCCGGCCACCCCGAGCTCCGTCGCCCCCTCTCCCTCCTCGGCCCCTCGCCACCGGCAGCCGTGCAGCCGTTCGCCGGCGAGCGCGCCGCCCCCGAGCACCCTCCGGCCGGCCTCCCACGTCGGCTTTCCTCGTGCCTACGTGGCGGCTGACCTGGCGCCACGTCCCGGCCACCTCGGCGCGTCCCGCCCCGTCAGCGCCACCTCAACCCCCCGCCACCTCAGCGCCTCCCTTCACCCGTGGACTCGGTCCACATGGACCGAGGCCCACCTGTCAGCCGGCCCACCTCAGGGCTGAGGTCATGCTGACGCCATAAAGCCCATTTTTCAGTTGAAAAATAATTCATCCGAAAATAAAATCCCTGCTGACGCAATAATTCCAATTTCCTTTAGAAAAATAATTCCAAAAATCCAGTTTTTTTCATTTTCTCTCTTTTTAAACTTCCCGGAGCCCGTTCTCCTTCATCCTAACTCCGTTTGAGCCCATTCAAATTTCTAAATTCATCAAAAATTCCAAACTATCCATTTATTCCATCCTTTAAAATATTTGAAATTTATTTGATATTTCAAATATTTAAATTTCAAATTTCAATACCTAGTTTAAATTCAAAGCCTCAGTTCCATTCCAAATTCTCTGTGCACTTTCAAAATTCAAATTCAAATCTTGCAAACTCTCCATAAAATTCATTCTATTTTCCTTAGTCCAAATGTTGTCGCAGTAATTTTGTTTCCCAACCAATCTTCCAGATATTCGTTCTCCCTCGTGCTAACTCCGAATCCGTTGATTCTTTCTTCTAAATTCATCTAAAATCATAATCTATCCAACTATGGCCTCAGTTGAATTTTTGGATTTTATTTGAATTTTGTTTGTATTTATTTGCTTTGTTTGCTTCGTCTTTTCTCGCGTAGATTCCAACGTTGTCGACGATCCTCTTCGCAAACAACAAGAAGACCGAAACCCTGCAAGAAGGCAAGTCTCCTTTGATCATCTTGAACCTATGATTTTGAAATGTTTTAATTATTTCAAATTATGTGCATTGCTAATTATATAAAATATTAGTTCAAATCTTAAGGCATTAGTTATATCCAACCTTGTTATGCCCTCATTTGAATTTGAATGCCATGTACCTTTGCAACCCTAGAAATTCCTTTGACTCATTATTGAGAGTAATATATTAAATTGTTGGTATTCGAATGGTAGTACAATGCTTAGCCATGCTATTGAATACCTCATAAATCTTGCAAATGGGAAATTATGAATTCTTGTAATACCCTTGTGTTTACAAATTTAGTGGTAATTGGAGTTACCACTGTTCTTTTAAAATAAAATAAAATTTGGAAATTGGTTTAGATTAGGGTGGATGGTTGGTTTGGCTTGGTGCGATTAGCACGAGAAATTGTTAAGTGTATGTTCCACCTAGTCAATTAAGGACCGACGCTTGTGTTTGTCCGGACTGAGCATTAACCGTACAACCACAAGTCTATATGGGTATGACCTAGCCGACTAACTTATAATAGTCTAGTTTAGGTGCCACCAGTGGAAAGTGGGTGCCAGGGATGGGCTGGTTATCCACAGTGAGGGACAGGATTTCTTTGTACTCATACGGCGCAAGAGGGCTTCGTTGGCGGTTAGCCTACTGCGGTGAAACCTCAGCGGGTGGTATCTAGCTAGATTAGAGTAAGGTAAAGGCTTTGTGATATTTTATCTGGGTCTCATGCCAAAGGAAGCGTGTTGACTTTTAGGATAATTTGTCTCTTGTGGGTAACGTTGTACAACCTCTGCAGAGTGTAAAACTATTCGAATAGCCGTGCCCACGGTCAAGGGCGGGCAAGGAATGCATTCACATGGTAGATTTATGGTTTTGTTTTTAAAATCAAAGTTTTGTATTCCGAGAGTGGAGGGAACTCTCGGAAGGGTATCTGGCATTGGAGCAGAGAGGTGGATGGAACCATGATTTTAAACTTGACCAATTGTAATTGGTTGGCTAGTGTTGGTAGATGGAACCTTCACTAGAAAGTCAATGATAGTTTCTGCTAAAACATTTACTTTATTAAATGGATGCCTTCGAAAATAATTAGTAGTAATTAAAATTTGAAAATATTGCTTTGTGCAAAAGAACCATATAGCCTTCCTTTGTCAAGCCTTGCATCTATGCATTTTTCCCAAGACTTGCGGAGTACTTTATGTACTCACATGCTGCACTCAAAAACAATACTCAGAAGAACATGAAGCTCAAGAAGGTGATTACAACTTCTTCGCGGGTGGATTCGACGAAGGATTCCAGGAGTTCTAGGTCGCGCTTCCCCAGTCAATTGCATGTGGCGTATTGATGGGTCTTCACCGAGTTTATCATTTGCTTCCGCTGTGTTCTGTGTGTGTGAGGTCTTGAAACCTCAGTTGTAATAATGAGACCTTTCGGTCAGTACTCTCTATCATTGTAATAAAGCGTTGTTGGTTATGTAATCATTTCTGTTTGACTGTGCACTAGCTTTGATCTCGGGACTAGTCTTTGTAATACACAGAGGGTCCGGGTTCGGAAATCCGGGGTCCCGACAGAGATGGGATCAGAGCCAATTTGACTGTAGGACGTGACCTAGTTAGAATGGTCGTTAAAAGAAGAACTTCAAAATTTATTTTATAAAATAAAAATTTAATAATGTGCTATCCTTGTCTTTTCTTGTCTTTCTATCCTTACCTTCGTCATGGCATTCTTCCTTATCTATCTGCTTATTTTCTTTTGGAATGGTAATTGTACTCTCTTCCCTTGTTAATTCCTATAGATGGAACGATGAGGTTGGTCTGAAAAGCACTTGGAGAATCCTTGGAAACCTAGAGTATACAGAAGACAATAAATTATTGGAAAGTATTCTTGTCGGAAAAGCCGTGATAATCAGTGCATGTCAAGTTAGGTAATTTGGAGAATTGTTGCTAGAGTGATATATCTTGGATTTATAAATGACAAGATTGAATAATATTCGAGAGGACTGAGATAAAAGGTATATTTGTGGATACCAATTGATTATGAATAAATGTGAAGAAAGTAATACTTGTGGATTAAATAGATCACGGAGAATGAGTACAGTAGTAAACTTGGGGGAGCTAATTAGATCATGGGAAGAGTCTGAACTTTGCCTTGGATTTATTATCTAGGATTGAAATGAGTAGTTGGATGTAAAACAAGATTTTGTTGAAGGGAGCATTTGTGATTATTGGAGAATTAGTATTAAGAGATTGATCCAGTAAAGGGAGAGATTAAAAGATTAAGAAGTTGATTATCATAAACAATTCATGATATCAATTTTTGGTGATTGGGTTGAATCATGAAGAGTAGATGAATTTTGTGGAGTTACTTGATTATCAGAGTTTGGTGGACCCATTGATGATAAGTGGATACTACTGGAATTCTAAAAGATAATACACTTAGATATCTTGGTGGATTAATTTTATCATTGCAAGGTGGACTTTGATATGTCAATTTGAATTGGTGGATTTAATAGATCATTGTTAGATAATTGGATTTTAACTAATGGGATTAACTAGCTCATTTAAGGATGTTCAAATGGATAACCCGGAGGATTTAACTTAATTGTGGGAGATAGATTGTCCGATGATAAGAAGTAATTGAGAGATTGTCCGATAAGAATTAATTGAAGTATGTGAGTTCATTCAAATTTGGTGGAACCAAAATGATGGTTATCAAGAGATTGATGTTGGTGGATTAATGAATATTAAATGATGGCTTAGATGATCTTAAACTTGATTGGTGAATACTAAAAGGTTGGATTAATCTTACATTATTTGATCAAAGTTATGGATCTGTTGGACTAGATAATGATCATAAAACCATTGGTGGAAATCACAATTACAATGTTATTGGATTCTTGTTAGAAAAATTATATAGTTTCTTTGTTGATTCAAATTAGGGCAGAGAATAAAAGTTTATGGGATTATTTGTTGGAATCAATGTGAAATCAATAAAGTGCATTTGTGGTATATGATTTTGGAATGAAGAATTTTTGAAGAGTTGAAATAATTAAGTCCTTCTCGGATGCACACTTGCGGAAGATGAGCCTTTTTGGTGGAATCCTAAATTAATCAATATGATAATGGGGCAATTGAAGTTAACCCAGAGCTTGCAGGCGACTAAAGATGTACCACTCTGATTTGTTGTTGTCTTCCGTGTTTCTCGCTTAAAGGAATACTTGAGTACCAAAGAACAAGTTAGAATCATGAAGAAGCGATGACTAGTTCTCTAGTTGTAGTACCCAAGTAAAGTCTTACGATTTTAGAACGCTATATATATTACTTGCTTGTGTGTTAGGCGGACTGTACCAAGTCTTTGTATACTTGTAGTACAGCCATCCTTAAAAACTATTTTGATTTCAAGTTAAGTTTCTTCTAAGTTGTTGCTTGCTTCCTTCTTGTGTGGGATGTTGTTTAGTTTCCCCTAATCTCTTACCTATGCTAGTTCCTTCTTATCTTTTGCTATCCCTGGAAACCGCTTCAGATGGTGAACACAAGGAGCAACCCTGGCAGCAGCCGTGATGCCAATGCCCAGCAAGACAACAACATTCCACCTCCTCCTGCTCAAGCCCCCAACTTGGAGCAGATGATGGCCATGCAGCTGCAACTACTTCAAGCCCTCACACAGAATCAAGTGCAGCAAGCCCCGCAGGCACCCAACCATGCACCTCAGTCTAAGTTGGGAGAGTTCATGAGAACAAGACCTCCTACTTTTGCTGGTTCCGTAGATCCCATGGAGGCAAACGATTGGATCAAGGATGTGGAGAGAAGTTGATCCTAGCCGGTCGCGGTGACAACGAAAAAGTGTTGTATGCAGCTCATCAACTTAAGGGAATTGCTGCTAATTGGTGGGAGAATTACTGCGCCGCCCACCAAAATGTGCAAGCCATCACCTGGGATGAGTTTGTTGAGGCTTTCCGCACTGCACATATTCCTACGGGTACAATGGAAATGAAGAAAAGGGAATTTTATCAACTGCAGCAAGGAAATCTCAGTGTCTCGGAATACCTGAACAAGTTCACCCAACTGTCCAGGTATGCATCTGAAGATGTTGCATCAGAAGCAACAAAGATTTGGCGATTCATGCAAGGACTGGATCCCAACCTCAAGGTGCAGTTGGTGTCCAAAGATTTTCCGACATTTCAGCACATGGTAAATAAGGCTCTTGTCCAAGAAGATACTCAATATCAATTGCAGGACTCCCGTAAGAGAAAGATGGCCTTTCAGACACAATATAATGCAAGTAATTCAAGACCCCAAATGAATCCACCCCAGTTTAACAAAGCTCCAGCAGCAACATATGCACCAGCAACTCCAGGATCTGCGCCTCGTTCAGAGATGCAACCACCCCACATCTTTATCGGAGTCCGACCTCAGAAGATCAACACCTCAGCCGCAGGGGTGCAATGTTTCCGGTGTCATGAGATGGGGCATTATGCAAGCAATTGCCCACAGAAGCCTCAGGTTACCACTCCAATTCCTTTCAACTTGGGAAATACACCAATAAAATCCGTTGTAGGACAAGGACAGGAGTAACTCCAAGCTGCAGAAAAGCTCCAAGAACTCCGCAATCACAAGGAAGAGGACGAGTTAACCACATCACTGCAAAAGGTACCCAGGGCAGCAATCATGCCTGTAAGCTTCAATTTGGTTCAAAGAAAGAAGCGATTAAGAGCACTGCAAGGAACCAAGAGCTACGTTTTCCTCTCCTCTCTTTTCCTAGTCCGTCCAATCTCGAGGACGAGATTCTTTCTAAGGGGGTAGATTTGTCACATCCCAAAATCCTCTTTCTGAAAAGTTTAATTTCAAATTAATTATTTTAAAGTATTTGAGTTTTATTTGGATTTGCCTGAATTTACATTTTTGAAAAGCTAGATTTGAATAGTAATTTAAGCAAAACCTAAAATTATTATTAAATAAAATAATATTTTGATTTTATAAAAATCCTAGTTCAAAATAATTATTTGGAGTTATTTGGCTTTTATTTGGTTTCTGGATTTTCTGGAGTTTAAAATGTATTTTTGAAAATAAAAAAATATTTCAAGTATGAAAATTAAATACCAAAATTAGTTGTAAATATTTTTATTAAGTCCAAAACTTATCCAGAACTTCTGTGAATTTTCTGGAATTTTTGGAATTTATTTCATATTTTATGAGCTTTATTGAATTTTCTAGCCTTTTAAAAACTCAAATCAAAAATCAAAAATTAAAATCCCTCCTCCTCCCTCTGGCCGCCACGTGGGCGGCCGGATTACCGCCACGCCGCCACCCGATCCCGCCTCCCCTCCTCCCGCTCGCCACTGGCGGCCCGGATTTCCCCTCGCGCGCGCGCCCATCCGCCCGCGCCCGCCTCTCTTGGCGCCCGATCCGCCTCGCCACGCGGCCACATCCGCGCCACCGCGCCCGATTCTCTCTCTCTCTCACTGGCCCACCTGCCGGCGCCTCTCCCGCGCCTCGTCTCTGCCGCGGTCCCGCCGTCGGCCGCGCCTCTCCCTCCTCTGACCGCCGGGCCCACCGTCGGCCGTCTCCCACCTCCGACCGCGTGCCTCTTCCTCCTCCCGCCCGCGCGATCTCGCCCTCCTCCGGCTTCCTTCCTTTGCGCCTGCCGCGACCGCGCCTTCCATCCTTGCCCCCCCGATCTCCTTCCTTACGCGGCCGCCCTTGCCTTCTTTTCCCCTCTCCTCAATCCCGCGCCGCGATCGCGGCGAGAATCCCAGCGCCACGCCCTCCTCGCCCTATAAAGCCCTCCCGGCTCCGTTTCTCCTCGCCCCACCTCGCTCCACCTCCTTCTCCCTCTCCCGAGCTCCCCTTCGCCCTCGCGCCGTGCGCCCTCGCCTCCGCCGCCGCCCGGACCTCGGCGAGCAATTGCGCCCGGCCCGACCCCTCTCGCGCCCGGAAGACTCGCCCGAGCTCCCGCGTCGACCCGACATCCTCCACCTCGGCGCGCCTCGCCACCGGAGACCCTCGCCACCGACGCCGAGCCACGCCGCGCGCTCTCTCGCGCCGGCGCAACCCGCTCCCTCGGTAAAATGCCGGCCACCCGAGCTCCGTCGCCCCTCTCCTCCTCGGCCTCGCCGCGCGGCAGCCGTGCAGCTGCTTCGCCGGCGCGCGCGCCGAGCACCCTCGGCCGGCCTCCCACGTCGGCTTTCCCCGTGCCTACGTGGCGGCTGACCTGGCGCCACGTCCCGGCCACCTCGGCGCGTCCCGCCCCGTCAGCGCCACCTCAACCCCCCGCCACCTCAGCGCCTCCCTTCACCCATGGACTCGGTCCACATGGACCGAGGCCCACCTGTCAGCCGGCCCACCTCAGGGCTGAGGTCATGCTGACGCCATAAAGCCCATTTTTCAGTTGAAAAATAATTCATCCGAAAATAAAATCCCTGCTGACGCAATAATTCCAATTTCCTTTAGAAAAATAATTCCAAAAATCCAGTTTTTTTTCATTTTCTCTCTTTTTAAACTTCCCGGAGCCCGTTCTCCTTCATCCTAACTCCGTTTGAGGCCATTCAAATTTCTAAATTCATCAAAAATTCCAAACTATCCATTTATTCCATCCTTTCAAATATTTGAAATTTATTTGATATTTCAAATATTTAAATTTCAAATTTCAATACCTAGTTTAAATTCAAAGCCTCAGTTCCATTCCAAATTCTCTGTGCACTTTCAAAATTCAAATTCAAATCTTGCAAACTCTCCATAAAATTTATTCTATTTTCCTTAGTCCAAATGTTGTCGCTGTAATTTTGTTTCCCAACCAATCTTCCAGATATTCGTTCTCCCTCGTGCTAACTCCGAATCCGTTGATTCTTTCTTCTAAATTCATCTAAAATCATAATCTATCCAACTATGGCCTCAGTTGAATTTTTGGATTTTATTTGAATTTTGTTTGTATTTATTTGCTTTGTTTGCTTCGTCTTTTCTCGCGTAGATTCCAACGTTGTCGACGATCCCTCTTCGCAGCAACAAGAAGACCCAGAAACCCTGCAAGAAGGCAAGTCTCCTTTGATCATCTTGAACCTATGATTTTGAAATGTTTTAATTATTTCAAATTATGTGCATTGCTAATTATATAAAATATTAGTTCAAATCTTAAGGCATTAGTTATATCCAACCTTGTTATGCCCTCATTTGAATTTGAATGCCATGTGCCTTTGCAACCCTAGAAATTCCTTTGACTCATTATTGAGAGTAATATATTAAATTGTTGGTATTCGAATGGTAGTACAATGCTTAGCCATGCTATTGAATACCTCATAAATCTTGCAAATGGGAAATTATGAATTACTGTAATACCCTTGTGTTTACAAATTTAGTGGTAATTGGAGTTACCACTGTTCTTTTAAAATAAAATAAAATTTGGAAATTGGTTTAGATTAGGGTGGATGGTTGGTTTGGCTTGGTGCAGTTAGCACGAGAAATTGTTAAGTGTATGTTCCACCCTAGTCAATTAAGGACCGACGCTTGTGTTTGTCCAGACTGAGCATTAACCGTACAACCACAAGTCTATATGGGTATGACCTAGCCGACTAACTTATAATAGTCTAGTTTAGGTGCCACCAGTGGAAAGTGGGTGCCAGGGATGGACTGGTTATCCACAGTGAGGGACAGGGATTTACTGTACTCATACGGCGCAAGAGGGGGCTTCGGTTCGGGCAGTTAGCCTACCTGCGGTGAAACCTCAGCGGGTGGTATCTAGCTAGATTAGAGTAAGGTAAAGGCTTTGTGATATTTTATCTGGGTCTCATGCCAAAGGAAGCGTGTTGACTTTTAGGATAATTTGTCTCTTGTGGGTAACGTTGTACAACCTCTGCAGAGTGTAAAACTATTCGAATAGCCGTGCCCACGGTCAAGGGCGGGCAAGGAATGCATTCACATGGTAGATTTATGGTTTTGTTTTTAAAATCAAAGTTTTGTATTCCGAGAGTGGAGGGAACTCTCGGAAGGGTATCCTGGCAGTTGGAGCCAGAGAGGGTGGATGGAACCCGCAGTTTTAAACTTGACCAATTGTAATTGGTTGGCTAGTGTTGGTAGATGGAACCTTCACTAGAAAGTCAATGATAGTTTCTGCTAAAACATTTACTTTATTAAATGGATGCCTTCGAAAATAATTAGTAGTAATTAAAATTTGAAAATATTGCTTTGTGCAAAAGAACCATATAGCCTTCCTTTGTCAAGCCTTGCATCTATGCATTTTTCCCAAGACTTGCGGAGTACTTTATGTACTCACATGCTGCACTCAAAAACAATACTCAGAAGAACATGAAGCTCAAGAAGGTGATTACAACTTCTTCGCGGGTGGATTCGACGAAGGATTCCAGGAGTTCTAGGTCGCGCTTCCCCAGTCAATTGCATGTGGCGTATTGATGGGTCTTCACCGAGTTTATCATTTGCTTCCGCTGTGTTCTGTGTGTGTGAGGTCTTGAAACCTCAGTTGTAATAATGAGACCTTTCGGTCAGTACTCTCTATCATTGTAATAAAGCGTTGTTGGTTATGTAATCATTTCTGTTTGACTGTGTGCACTAGCTTTGATCTGGGACTAGTGCTGTAATACACAGAGGGTCCGGGTTCGGAAATCCGGGGTCCCGACAGAGATGGGATCAGAGCCAATTTGACTGTAGGACGTGACCTAGTTAGAATGGTCGTTAAAAGAAGAACTTCAAAATTTATTTTATAAAATAAAAATTTAATAATGTGCTATCCTTGTCTTTTCTTGTCTTTCTATCCTTACCTTCGTCATGGCATTCTTCCTTATCTATCTGCTTATTTTCTTTTGGAATGGTAATTGTACTCTCTTCCCTTGTTAATTCCTATAGATGGAACGATGAGGTTGGTCTGAAAAGCACTTGGAGAATCCTTGAAACCTAGAGTATCTGAAGACAATAAATTATTGGAAAGTATTCTTGTCGGAAAAGCCGTGATAATCGAGTGCATGTCAAGTTAGGTAATTTGGAGAATTGTTGCTAGAGTGATATATCTTGGATTTATAAATGACAAGATTGAATAATATTCGAGAGGACTGAGATAAAAGGTATATTTGTGGATACCAATTGATTATGAATAAATGTGAAGAAAGTAATACTTGTGGATTAAATAGATCACGGAGAATGAGTACATGAGTAAACTTGGGGAGCTAATTAGATCATGGGAAGAGTCTGAACTTTGCCTTGGATTTATTATCTAGGATTGAAATGAGTAGTTGGATGTAAAACAAGATTTTGTTGAAGGAGCATTTGTGATTATTGGAGAATTAGTATTAAGAGATTGATCCAGTAAAGGGAGAGATTAAAAGATTAAGAAGTTGATTATCATAAACAATTCATGATATCAATTTTTGGTGATTGGGTTGAATCATGAAGAGTAGATGAATTTTGTGGAGTTACTTGATTATCAGAGTTTGGTGGACCCATTGATGATAAGTGGATACTACTGGAATTCTAAAAGATAATACACTTAGATATCTTGGTGGATTAATTTTATCATTGCAAGGTGGACTTTGATATGTCAATTTGAATTGGTGGATTTAATAGATCATTGTTAGATAATTGGATTTTAACTAATGGGATTAACTAGCTCATTTAAGGATGTTCAAATGGATAACCTGGAGGATTTAACTTAATTGTGGGAGATAGATTGTCCGATGATAAGAAGTAATTGAGAGATTGTCCGATAAGAATTAATTGAAGTATGTGAGTTCATTCAAATTTGGTGGAACCAAAATGATGGTTATCAAGAGATTGATGTTGGTGGATTAATGAATATTAAATGATGGCTTAGATGATCTTAAACTTGATTGGTGAATACTAAAAGGTTGGATTAATCTTACATTATTTGATCAAAGTTATGGATCTGTTGGACTAGATAATGATCATAAAACCATTGGTGGAAATCACAATTACAATGTTATTGGATTCTTGTTAGAAAAATTATATAGTTTGCTGTTGATTCAAATTAGGGCAGAGAATAAAAGTTTATGGGATTATTTGTTGGAATCAATGTGAAATCAATAAAGTGCATTTGTGGTATATGATTTTGGAATGAAGAATTTTTGAAGAGTTGAAATAATTAAGTCCTTCTCGGATGCACACTTGCGGAAGATGAGCCTTTTTGGTGGAATCCTAAATTAATCAATATGATAATGGGGCAATTGAAGTTAACCCAGAGCTTGCAGGCGACTAAAGATGTACCACTCTGATTTGTTGTTGTCTTCCGTGTTTCTCAGTTAAAGGAATACTTCAGAGTACCAAAGAACAAGTTAGAATCATGAAGAAGCGATGACTAGTTCTCTAGTTGTAGTACCCAAGTAAAGTCTTACGATTTTAGAACGCTATATATATTACTTGCTTGTGTGTTAGGCGGACTGTACCAAGTCTTTGTATACTTGTAGTACAGCCATCCTTAAAAACTATTTTGATTTCAAGTTAAGTTTCTTCTAAGTTGTTGCTTGCTTCCTTCTTGTGTGGGATGTTGTTTAGTTTCCCCTAATCTCTTACCTATGCTAGTTCCTTCTTATCTTTTGCTATCCCTGGAAACCGCTTCAGATGGTGAACACAAGGAGCAACCCTGGCAGCAGCCGTGATGCCAATGCCCAGCAAGACAACAACATTCCACCTCCTCCTGCTCAAGCCCCCAACTTGGAGCAGATGATGGCCATGCAGCTGCAACTACTTCAAGCCCTCACACAGAATCAAGTGCAGCAAGCCCCGCAGGCACCCAACCATGCACCTCAGTCTAAGTTGGGAGAGTTCATGAGAACAAGACCTCCTACTTTTGCTGGTTCCGTAGATCCCATGGAGGCAAACGATTGGATCAAGGATGTGGAGAGGAAGTTGATCCTAGCCCAGTGCGGTGACAACGAAAAAGTGTTGTATGCAGCTCATCAACTTAAGGGAATTGCTGCTAATTGGTGGGAGAATTACTGCGCCGCCCACCAAAATGTGCAAGCCATCACCTGGGATGAGTTTGTTGAGGCTTTCCGCACTGCACATATTCCTACGGGTACAATGGAAATGAAGAAAAGGGAATTTTATCAACTGCAGCAAGGAAATCTCAGTGTCTCGGAATACCTGAACAAGTTCACCCAACTGTCCAGGTATGCATCTGAAGATGTTGCATCAGAAGCAACAAAGATTTGGCGATTCATGCAAGGACTGGATCCCAACCTCAAGGTGCAGTTGGTGTCCAAAGATTTTCCGACATTTCAGCACATGGTAAATAAGGCTCTTGTCCAAGAAGATACTCAATATCAATTGCAGGACTCCCGTAAGAGAAAGATGGCCTTTCAGACACAATATAATGCAAGTAATTCAAGACCCCAAATGAATCCACCCGCTTTAACAAAGCTCCAGCGAAGAACATATGCACCAGCAACTCCAGGATCTGCGCCTCGTTCAGAGATGCAACCACCCCACATCTTTATCGGAGTCCGACCTCAGAAGATCAACACCTCAGCCGCAGGGGTGCAATGTTTCCGGTGTCATGAGATGGGGCATTATGCAAGCAATTGCCCACAGAAGCCTCAGGTTACCACTCCAATTCCTTTCAACTTGGGAAATACACCGCAAAATCCGTTGTAGGACAAGGACAGGAGTAACTCAAGCTGCAGAAAAGCTCCAAGAACTCCGCAATCACAAGGAAGAGGACGAGTTAACCACATCACTGCAAAAGGTACCCTAGGGGCAGCAATCATGCCTGGTAAGCTTCAATTTGGTTCAAAGAAAGAAGCAGATTAAGAGCACCGCAAGGAACCAAGAGCTACGTTTTCCTCTCCTCTCTTTTTCCTAGTCCGTCCGAATCTCGAGGACGAGATTCTTTCTAAGGGGGGTAGATTTGTCACATCCCAAAAATCCTCTTTCTGAAAAATTTAATTTCAAATTAATTATTTTAAAGTATTTGAGTTTTATTTGGATTTGCCCTGAATTTCTGTTTTTGAAAAGCTAGATTTGAATAGTAATTTAAGCAAAACCTAAAATTATTATTAAATAAAATAATATTTTGATTTTATAAAAAAATCCTAGTTCAAAATAATTATTTGGAGTTATTTGGCTTTTATTTGGTTTCCTGGATTTTCTGGAGTTTAAAATGTATTTTTGAAAATAAAAAAAATATTTCAAGTATGAAAATTAAATACCAAAATTAGTTGTAAATATTTTTATTAAGTCCAAAACTTATCCAGGAACTTCTGTGAATTTTTCTGGAATTTTTGGAATTTATTTCATATTTTTATGAGCTTTATTGAATTTTCTAGCCTTTTCTGAAAACCTGAAATCAAAAATCAAAAATTAAAATCCCTCCTTCTCCCTCTGGCCGCCACGTGGACGGCCGGATTGCCGCCCACGCCGCCACCCAGATCCCGCCTCCCCCTCCTCCCCGCTCGCCACTGCGCAGCCCGGATTTCCCTCGCGCGCCCATCCGCCCGTCCGCGCCTCGCCCCTCTATTGGCCGCCCGATCCCCGCCCTCGGCCACGCGGCCACATCCACGCCACCCGCGCCCCCGATTCTCTCTCTCTCTCCTCACCTGGGCCCACCTGTCGGCGCCTCTCCCCGCCTCGTCTCCGCTCATGGTCCCGCCGTCGGCCGCGCCCTCTCCTCTCCTCTCCCGAGCTCCCCTTCGCCGCGCGCCGTGCGCGCGCGCCGCGCCGCGCCGGACCGGCGAGCAATGCGCCGGCCCGACCCTCGCGCCGGAAGACTCGCCCGAGCTCCCGCGTCGACCCGACATCCTCCACCCCTCGGCGCGCCTCCCGCCACCGGAGACCCCTCGCCACCGACGCCCGAGCCACGCCGCGCCTCTCTCGCCGCGGCGCAACCCGCCCTCGGTAAAATGCCGCCACCCCGAGCTCCCGTCGCCCCTCTCCTCCTCGGCCTCGCCACGGCAGCCGTGTAGCTGTTCGCCGCGGCGCGCGCGCGCCCGAGCACCTCCGGCCGGCCTCCCGTCGGCTTTCCCGTGCCTACGTGGCGGCCGACCTGGCGCCACGTCCCGGCCACCTCGGCGCGTCCCGCCCCGTCAGCGCCACCTCAACCCCCCGCCACCTCAGCGCCTCCCTTCACCCGTGGACTCGGTCCACATGGACCGAGGCCCACCTGTCAGCCGGCCCACCTCAGGGCTGAGGTCATGCTGACGCCATAAAGCCCATTTTTCAGTTGAAAAATAATTCATCCGAAAATAAAATCCCTGCTGACGCAATAATTCCAATTTCCTTTAGAAAAATAATTCCAAAAATCCAGTTTTTTTCATTTTCTCTCTTTTTAAACTTCCCGGAGCCCGTTCTCCTTCATCCTAACTCCGTTTGAGCCCATTCAAATTTCTAAATTCATCAAAAATTCCAAACTATCCATTTATTCCATCCTTTCAAATATTTGAAATTTATTTGATATTTCAAATATTTAAATTTCAAATTTCAATACCTAGTTTAAATTCAAAGCCTCAGTTCCATTCCAAATTCTCTGTGCACTTTCAAAATTCAAATTCAAATCTTGCAAACTCTCCATAAAATTCATTCTATTTTCCTTAGTCCAAATGTTGTCGCAGTAATTTTGTTTCCCAACCAATCTTCCAGATATTCGTTCTCCCTCGTGCTAACTCCGAATCAGTTGATTCTTTCTTCTAAATTCATCTAAAATCATAATCTATCCAACTATGGCCTCAGTTGAATTTTTGGATTTTATTTGAATTTTGTTTGTATTTATTTGCTTTGTTTGCTTCGTCTTTTCTCGCGTAGATTCCAACGTTGTCGATTTATCCTCTTCGCAAAGAACAAGAAGACCCGAAACCCCAAGAAGGCAAGTCTCCTTTGATCATCTTGAACCTATGATTTTGAAATGTTTTAATTATTTCAAATTATGTGCATTGCTAATTATATAAAATATTAGTTCAAATCTTAAGGCATTAGTTATATCCAACCTTGTTATGCCCTCATTTGAATTTGAATGCCATGTACCTTTGCAACCCTAGAAATTCCTTTGACTCATTATTGAGAGTAATATATTAAATTGTTGGTATTCGAATGGTAGTACAATGCTTAGCCATGCTATTGAATACCTCATAAATCTTGCAAATGGGAAATTATGAATTATCAGTAATACCCTTGTGTTTACAAATTTAGTGGTAATTGGAGTTACCACTGTTCTTTTAAAATAAAATAAAATTTGGAAATTGGTTTAGATTAGGGTGGATGGTTGGTTTGGCTTGGTGCAGTTAGCACGAGAAATTGTTAAGTGTATGTTCCACCCTAGTCAATTAAGGACCGACGCTTGTGTTTGTCCAGACTGAGCATTAACCGTACAACCACAAGTCTATATGGGTATGACCTAGCCGACTAACTTATAATAGTCTAGTTTAGGTGCCACCAGTGGAAAGTGGGTGCCAGGGATGGACTGGTTATCCACAGTGAGGGACAGGGATTTACTGTACTCATACGGCGCAAGAGGGGGCTTCGGTTCGGGCGGTTAGCCTACTGCGGTGAAACCTCGTGGTGGTATCTAGCTAGATTAGAGTAAGGTAAAGGCTTTGTGATATTTTATCTGGGTCTCATGCCAAAGGAAGCGTGTTGACTTTTAGGATAATTTGTCTCTTGTGGGTAACGTTGTACAACCTCTGCAGAGTGTAAAACTATTCGAATAGCCGTGCCCACGGTCAAGGGCGGGCAAGGAATGCATTCACATGGTAGATTTATGGTTTTGTTTTTAAAATCAAAGTTTTGTATTCCGAGAGTGGAGGGAACTCTCGGAAGGGTATCCTGGCAGTTGGAGCCAGAGAGGGTGGATGGAACCCGCAGTTTTAAACTTGACCAATTGTAATTGGTTGGCTAGTGTTGGTAGATGGAACCTTCACTAGAAAGTCAATGATAGTTTCTGCTAAAACATTTACTTTATTAAATGGATGCCTTCAAAATAATTAGTAGTAATTAAAATTTGAAAATATTGCTTTGTGCAAAAGAACCATATAGCCTTCCTTTGTCAAGCCTTGCATCTATGCATTTTCCCAAGACTTGCGAGTACTTTATGTACTCACATGCTGCACTCAAAACAATACTCGAAGAACATGAAGCTCAAGAAGGTGATTACAACTTCTTCATGGTGGATTCGACGAAGGATTCAGAGTTCTAGGTCGCGCTTCCCGACCAATTGCCCGTGGCGTATTGATGGGTCTTCACCGAGTTTATCATTTGCTTCCGCTGTGTTCTGTGTGTGTGAGGTCTTGAAACCTCAGTTGTAATAATGAGACCTTTCGGTCAGTACTCTCTATCATTGTAATAAAGCGTTGTTGGTTATGTAATCATTTCTATTTGACTGTGTGCACTAGCTTTGATCTGGGACTAGTGCTGTAATACACAGAGGGTCCGGGTTCGGAAATCCGGGGTCCCGACACTTCGCTGGAGTAGGACCATGGCACGATAGCGCTACAGCACGATTCCAGCCAAACCAAGGGCAGCTCAAGCATCTACAGTGTGAATGGAGTCTAGTGGTGATGGCGGCTTTGCTCGGGTTGGTTCATGTAGTGCTAGCAATGGTGATCATGCAAGGTTGGGCGGTGGCACATGGCACCGGCGAGCTAGGGATGGCCAGATGGGTTGGGAGATTAGGGATAGTCTTGAGGTGCTACGGCAAAAATACACAATTATCAATTTCAAAAGAGCTTAAATTGATTGACTATTGTACAAAATAAACCTATGCTAGCAATTATTTGTTAAAGCTCACGTGATGATAAACATATATAAACAAAGATGAGTGTTGGTTTCTTTGAGTTATTGAACTTGTTGTGTTGTTAGTTTTAATCAGTGTCTAATTTATATTATGTTTGAACAGTTACCTTTTATACTGTGAGCGTAACAAAAAAAAACAAGATCCATATTTAATATGTTTCGAGAAATACTAATAAGTAGCTTCTAAATTAGTAATTATAGGTACCCGCTACTAGTAATTATAGGTTTCACTACCTAGATGTTGGCGATGTGCAACTCTGGGTACTTGTAACTAGCAACTCTAGGGTGTTGACAACTAGCAAAAAATATCCTATGCTAGTAATTATAGTTGTTGCTACCTAGGTGCTAGCAACTTTAAGTATTGGTAACTATAAACTCTAGGTGTTGGCAAGTAGCAATTTTAGGTCCTGGTAATTACCAATTCTACGGTGCTATCAACTAACAAATTTATAATAACTATAGATTTCACTATATAGACGATGCGAACTAGCAACTCTGGGGTAGTAAGTATTAATGGCAGATATTCGTAACTAGATCTTCTAGGTGCTATTACCTAGCAACTCTAAGTTGCTAGCAACTATTAAATCTCATTTATTAGCAATTATAGTTATTAATATATAGATATTGGCAATTAACAATTTTAGGTTCTAACAACTAGCAACTCTAAGTTGGCAGCAACTAATAATTTAGTTTATCATTATGTCACTAAAACATATGCAATATAGATCTTATTTTGTTCAGTTTGTTGTATGAAACACAAATAATTTATACGAAATACAAATAGACACTCAGTTGAACATATATAATTATTTAAAGATCAAACAATGAACAAGTACAAACTCTAACTCGTATTGTGTTGTTCCAATGTCGGTTCACTTGACCACTTGATTGCCAAGTGGGTCCACTACAAGTGGTAGTGCGTATCTCTACCCTTAAAGTAGACCACATGTCTCTCCTCTCTCCCCTCGTATCAGACATGCATGCATCGCACAATCACTCTAACGAGTGACTAGTATGGATAAAGCATTATCATTTATTTATTTATTTTATTTTATGCATAAATATTGCTACCAAGTCACCGCAACTTGGATTCTCAAAGATAAGTCATTGTAACTTTACCATATTCTAAACAAGTGAAATTCTGTACAACATCATGTTTGGACATTACAAATTTTCAGATCAACACCAGTTAGCCATTTTCACTAGACCTTTGAGATTACATATAGAAAAAATTATGCCTAGCTGTGCTTCTGATGAGACACCGAAAGATGATAGTGAACACAAAGAAATGAGTGGCATAAGTGCCAACAATTAATCATCTACTAAGGATGTGTTTGGTTGGTGTGATGAAAGTGGAATGGGATGGGATGGAATAGGATGAGATGGTTCCACAAAAAAGGTGGAACCACATGGTCCAGCATCTAAGAAGAATATTCTCTAAATTTGCACAGGCTCATCTCACTTTGGACCATTCTATCCCACCCCATCCCTCAAACCAAACACATAGATAGGCTTGGTCAAAGGAACCATCCCATTCCATCCCATCCCATCCCTCAAACCAAACACATAGTAAGATGATCGATCTCCTTTTCCTTTTTCTCGCTCGATTCAACGCACTCTTCTGTGACATCGTCACAGATCGCACATCCCCTCCCCTTAATCATCTACTAAGAAGATTGATCTCCTTTTCTTTTTTTTTTCTCGATTCAACACACTCTCCTATGACATCGTCACAGATCGCACATCCCCTCCTCTTATCCCCGACACGTCGAAGGAGGGGTGTAATACTCCGGCTCATTACTGTGGTGGCGCATGTGGCTCATGTGGAGTTGTGATGGTAGGATTAGCCATATATTGCTTATGTAAAGTGAGTTGTAGTAGCATATAATGCCCACTAGGTTCAAACGTAGAATGTCGGAACCCGGAGTAACGACTTCAGGATCCTCTGTGTGAATCGCACTAGTCCAGGATCAGCTAGTGCACACAGTGACAACAAAGATAAATACCAAGCACAAATGACTTCTTATATTAAATAAAAGAGTACGGTCTTATGGCCAAGTCTTACATCAACGCCCCTTGGCAAAGATAAATAAAGCAAATAACTGTGGAAGCAACTGATAAAAGCGAAGCTCAAGCCTGCCCACAGGCAAATGACAGTAAGACGCGGCCTACTCGTCCAGATCTTCACTGTAGTCAACGACATCTTCCTCTATATGGAGATGCAAGATGAGTATAAACTTGTACTCCGCAAATCACACGGAGAAATGCAACATAATGATAAAGGTTTCAATGGAAGGCTTATAGGGTTAGTTTGCATAAAACATCATTTAAAGAAATATAATAAATAGATTGAAAATGTTGAATTTAATACATTATGTAAAAACAATACTTGTAATTGAAAATAATACCGTCAGTGCAGGCTTCGACCATACACCAACCTATCCACGGGTATTCCACCTGGACCATCCTTTTCAAGAGTTCACGTATGGATTCCATCCATCCACACACTTTCAAACACTCATGGATTTCATCCATCCACAAGCTTTCCAAAAACTCGTATGGATTCCCTCCATCCACACATTTTCAATCTCTCATGGATTCCATCCATCGACAAGGTTTTCGAAATTGTTTTTGAAAAACAAATTCTAATCCATGAAAAACTTTTACTCAGCATACCCATGACCGTGGGCACGGCTATCCAGGATAGATTATACACTCTGCAGAGGTTGTACAACTTTACCCACAAGACACGATCATCCCATATTGCCACCGGATTACACACTTTCTTAGATGTGCGGCAAGGAGTCGTGACAAGGCTTTTACAATGCAAAGCCTTCAACCTAGCCAAGCCAACTCTAAGGTTTCATCCCAGTAAGGAATCCACCAGACCGGGACCCCCTCTTGAGCCTGAGAGAGACTTCACATGGCTTAACCACACTCCCTCAAGTGAGACTTCTCATGGTACCAACATGCTCATTTTCAACCTACAACTTGACTCAGGTTGGGACTTTACAAATTATTCAGCCAGGGCTGTCCCATACCAGCCATGTGGTAGTACGACAGGGCTTTGCAACAGTAGCTCACAGACCGGTCCTTAATCTGACTTAGGCCCAACCACATACCCCCTGTGCACGACAGTCAACCACTGTGGCTCTGACCAACAGGGCATGCCTGCACCCACCATCTAACCAATTTCCTAAGTCTAAACCAGTTTTTATATTTTATTTTCAAAATATTTCATAAACCTCCTTTACTCACCAAAGTCAAGAGTACATTTGAAAATATTATCATTTTATGTGAAAAGGTCATCATTTTATGTGAAAAGGTATCCCAAAACAAATATTATGACTAAGTAGGTCCAAACATTTGATTTAAACTCTCTAACCAATACTAGTGTGCTAACTAGAGTTTGATTCTAGGGTGACAAGGTATCGAGGAATTCAATATCAATGGAGGAATTAACAAGTAGGCAATAACAAAATTTAAAACTGAATTGAAATATGTTGAATAGAAATATGCATGCATAATAATTTAAAACAACATAATTTTGTTTTGAAATCTGGGATCAACATGATCAAGGAGTGCGACTTGCCTTGCTCTTCAACTTGGTGTAAATCTTCGTCGAAGAATTGTCCCGAATCGTCGAAGTTTACACGTGAAAATAACCCACCAAATTCAAATAAATTGAAAAATAAATTCAAATTAACTTCAAATAGTTGAATTGAGGCCAGAAATGGATAGAGGAGAATTTTTTGATGAATTTAGAAATTTGAATGGGCTCAATCGGAGTTAGGATGAAGAAGAACAGGCTTCGGGAAGTTTAAAATCAGAGAGAATGGAAAAAAGGATTTTCTGGAATTATTTTTCCAAAGGAAATCTGGAATTCTGACGTTAGCAGGGAATTTAATTTTGGCTTATTTATTTTTCTCTTGAAAAATAAGATTTACTGCGTCAGCCTTGGGGAGATTTTCGGACATGTCACTGACATGTGGGCCCTGGTCCATGGACCAGGTCCACTGAACCGGGGTGGTGCTGAGGTGGCACGGCCGCACGTGTGGCACTGACAAGGGCGGGATGGGCCGAGGTGGCATGCCACTGGGCTGCCACCGGGGCTGCCACGTGGGCATGGTGCGCAGGTGTGGCCGACCGGCCGGGGAGGAGCTCGGGCCCGGGAGCTCGCTGGCGCTCCGACGGGTGGTGGCCGGCGGGGGCGGAGGAGGAAGGGGCGACGGGGTCTCGAGGAGGCGCGGGCTTCACGAGACGGCCGGAGTGGCGGCGCAGCGCAGAGCGGCGGCGGCGCTCGGGTGGCGGAGGGGGCGGCTTTCCTGCAGCGGAGGGGCTCAACCGAGGGGTCCCCGAGGTGCGCGCGGGCGCGGTGAGGATGGCGATGGGGACAACGAGGTGCGGCGTGGCCCGAGGCGACGGCAATTGCTCGCCGTTGAGCTTGCCAGCGCGCACACTGGGAAACTCGATGCGGCGGCGTTGCGAAGCTCGGGAGGGGAGGGGAAGTGGAGGGGGAGGTAGTGCGGCGGACGGGGATGCCCAGAAGGGTATTTATAGGGTCGGAGGTGGGGTAGGGAGAGGGGAATTGGTCGCTAGAGTGGAAGGTGGGGGCGGCGGTTGCGGGCGGAAGTGGCCGAGCGGAAGTGGCCGAGCGGGCACGAGAAGTGGGGAGGAGAGTGGGCACGGTTTGCGGGGGAGGAAAGGGAGGTGGGCGCCGCACGCGGGAGAGAGGGGGAAAGCGGCCGGGAGGTGCGGACGGCCATTGCGGCAGCCGGTGCGGCGTGAGGAGGAAGGAGGCGCGGGAGGAAGAAGATGCCGAGAGGTGGGGCCGGGGTGAGAAGGTGAGAGAGAAGTGGGCTCGGGTGGCTGGGATTGCGCCACGCGGGGAAGGGGGCGATTGGGTGGCTGCGAGGGAAAGGGGAGGAGCGGACGGTGGGAGATGGGCAAGCGGTGCGCACAGTGCATCCGGGCCGCACACGTGGCGAGCGGGGGAAGGGGAGAGGTGGGATCCGGGAGGCGACGTGGGCGGGATTTGGCCATCCATGTGCAGCCGGAAGGGGAGGTTGGGGATTTATAATTCTTATTTTCTGATTTGGATTTTTCAGAAAGCCTAGAAAATTAAATAAGCCTCAGAAAAATATGAAATAACTTCCAAAAATTCTAGAAAAATTCACAGAAGTTTCTAGAAATGTTTTGGACTTAATAAAATTATTTCCAACTAATGTTGGCTCTATAATTTTTACATTAAAATACTTTTCATTTTCAAATTAGATTTTAAAACTCTAGAAAACTCAGAAAACCCAAATAAAATCCAAATAATTAATTTGACATAGAATTTTTATAGAAAAACAAATTATCATTTTATTTAATAACATTTTTAGGTTTTCACTTAATTTACTTTTCAAATCAGGCTTTTTCAAAAACAGAAAATCCAAGGCTTCCAAAAATAAAATTTAGGCAACAAAAATACTTATTTAATTTAAAATTTTATTTAATATTATTTATTTACTTATTTATTTATTTTTATTTTGATAAAAACCTGGCCTGTTACATAGAACCTCCGGGTTAACTCTTTTACACGAAGCGAGGATGAAAGTGTAAGTGAGGTGCTATGTGTGCACGGGTCCTTCTCATGGGTGGGCTGGGCATTGAGTGAATTTTGTACCAGAGTGTTACAGTTGGTATTAGAGCATCAGCCCTCGCTACACAGATACGTGTACCGTGTATGTGTGAGCCCTTAGCGGGTACCCACAGCATGAAGGTTGCATCAAGGTAGTTCTGGGTATCTGTCATGTATGCGGTGTGCTACTAAGGGCGTCGGCCCTTAAGGGGAAGAGTGTAATACCTTGGCTCGTTAGTATGGTAGTTTGTGTGGCCCATGTGGAGTTATGGTGGTAGGATTAGTTCGATATTGTTTGTCTAAAGTGAATTGTATTAGTATGTAATGCCTATTAGGTCCAAGTTTAGTACCTCCAAATTAACCCTTTTACACAAAGCGAGGACAAAAGTGTAAGTATAGTGCTATGTGTGTGTGGGTCTACCCCATGAGTGGGCTGTACATTGAGCAAATTTTGTGCTAGAGTGTTAATGGGGAATGGAGCAGAGGAGGTGAAGGAAGCAGAGTGTGACAGAAGCGGCACTGTCGGAACACATGGCGTTGTCGGAAATGCAGTCGTGCTCCCAACGCTTGCGTGTAAATTAGCATAACCCTGTTAAGTTTGCTTTAGATGGCAGCAACTACCTTACCTGGCACTGGATATTAGGAACAAATCTTAATTCCCTATCCGCTGAGTCAGACTGCAGCTAAGCATGTTGATAGTGTAACTGCGATGGCTTGCAAATGTATAGGATTACCTTAGTCTTTTCAATTAAGTAAGAATATCATATCCACAAGGAACTACTTAATATGTTTCAAGTTTTAGTATAGGTGTTTAGGTGCAAACATTAACAGATCAGTGTAGCTGCCCATATCAAATCCTAAAACCAAACTCTAGATTCTACATTCAACCCCATTGCTTCAGTCACTGAGCTTGACACTTCTAGCTAGCAATGGTCTACCAGGATCTTACAATGAAGCCAAGAGTGTTCTTCCTAATGTTGGACTCAAGCCTATTCATGTTTGTAAGTATGACTGTGCATTATTTTAGAAAGAACAAGCAAACAAACAACAATCATTGTCCAGTGTGTGCGACATCATATGTGTGCATTATTCAATGTTTTCATGTAATCCCTAGGCTTTAAACAATGTTTGTGTCAAAGGAATGATCTGAGCATATGCGATGGCTTAAGGAGAAGTGGTGTTCTAATGATAATGTTATGAAACAGCCAGCCAATGGTGAAGAATGGAAAGACTTTAATAGAAGTTGGAATAGTTGCCCGAGATCCCTTCAACACAAGTCTAGGTATTGCCAAAGATGGTTTTAAGCTAATTGCAAACATGGGCAATTTTTATAGCATTTGGAGGTACCCATTTATTCATATTTTGATTATGGGAGTTGCAAACCACTTATATTCTACAATATAAAAAATAAAAACTATAAATGATTTATTAATAAATTAAACAATATTTATGTGCTAGAAGTTGCCCTGAGGTAGCTTTTGGGTTTTGGCTTATGCTAGTTACATATGGCTTTCGGCTTATAGTATAAGTCGCTTTGCAGGCTGACCCATTTCGGGGAGTATAAGTCGCTTGCAAGCTGATCCATTTCGAGGAGCTTACCGGCTTTTCGAAAGCCTAAGTTGGCTTTAATTTCCCAAATAGGCCATAAGTGCCGAGTTATACTGTAAATTTAAGCAGCTTAAAAGCATATAAAAGAGCATAACAAAGGCATGCATGCTCCATTGAAATCAAAGTGTATCATTGGGACAATAAATAAATATGAATTTTGAATGAACACCAACTGAGAGTGGGTGGAAATCTGTACACTCTGATATTGTATCAACAAATGGTTGGCAGCTAAGGCATGATTGGGAGCTTGATGGATTCACAAGCACCTTAGAGGAGAGAGTGGGCAAAAAAAGAGTGTGTGTGCGTGAGGGAGTTGAATAGATAAGGAGGAGGCAAGTGGAGCAGCCAATGGTGAAGGATGTGGTGGCCGACGAAGGGCTCCCTACGAACTGGAGATCAGAGCTTAGAGAGCTAGATTGGTAGAGAGGAGAGAGCTAGGTGTCGTGTGAACCCCCTGTTGCCCCAGTCATCAGAAAACATGGCCACGTCAGCGATTTATGTTAGCGAAGACAGCAAAGTTGTGTGCTAAAAGAAAGATATTTTTTACAAAACTTTTGGTAGCAACTAAAGGTGTTTAATTCTGCAATTTTTCCCTTAGACTAGTAAGATGATAGTGCATTCATTACTACGAAAAGTCGTATATTAGACACCATATCACAAATGGTTCCCCAAAACCGTCTGTATTAAATACAATCACAGACGGTTTTAGTTTAGAGACTGCTTGTGTTGCTGCCAGTCCTAAAAACAGTTTGTGAAGAGAAAATATCACAGACGATTCGTGGTGAAAACCATCTGTGAAGTATCACAGACAGTTATTAACAAGAACTGTCTGTGATATTACCAAATATCATAGATGGTTTTTTATTTAAAGAACCATCTATGAAGTGTATTAAAAATGGTCTATGATAATTAGTTATCACAAACGATTTGTATAAGAAACTATCTTTGATAATTTCACTATATTAATATCACGCAGACCCATTAACACTTTGTCTTAAATTCCAAATCTACACTGTTTCTTTGAGCTGGAGGTAGGGTTTTGAGGCTATTTGGTGAAAGAAAACTATTTGGCAAGAGTAATTACAGATCCACTAAGTTTTTGACTACCTATGGTTAGTAATTTGTTCCTAATTGCATTATAATTTACATTTATAGCTTTTGGTGAAAAGAGAATTGAATACGGTTGATCTAGGTAGCTTGATATTGAGAGAAGATTATTTTACATCTAGTATAGTTTAAGGTTTAGTCAATTCATAGTTTATTTCTACTTAATTCAATTTAATTAATTATTATTACTACATATAGCTACTTAATTTAGATTGTATATATATATATATAGTAATTAATTAATTGAATATGTTACACTAAATTGTTATATGCGTAACGTAGGACCGAAGCTAGATGTACGCTGGGAACCGTGTGAGTGAAGAGTACATTAATTATGTTTCTGCTGTTTACAGGAGCGGCCGAGGATATTATGTTGAATAAGGGGGTGGAATATATGTACTGTCCATGTATTGATTATGAGAATCTAAAGATATTTTAGAATCGAGTGCAGATTGAAGTGCCTTGATTTAGAGGGGTTTTAAAAAAGGGTATGCATGTTGGACCAGTTGTGGTGAAGAGCAGATTACATAGGAAGGTACTAATAATGACATCGTCGATGAAGTCAATGATATACTTTTGGATGATCATGTTGATTGTGGTTTCGATTCGGATAGGCTGAGTGATGACAATTATATATAAGTTGTGGATTTATTTTCGGCCTTATGCTATGAAAGTATTTCCTCAATATGGTGTTTTGTGAAACTTAAGACAATTTATCTTGTGCTAAGTAATTTAATAACAAACTGAAGCTAAAGCTTCTTTTGGATTTTCTAATTTATATAATAATATTTGAACTATTTCTTGTGACACTCCTATATTCCAAGCAGGCCTTAAAAAGTTTCATTGAAAAATAGTTGACATACCCGGTCTACACTATCCGCAATAGGTCACACCTCATTCTTATGCAATGGAATCATTTTGGGTTTGCTTGAAAGGGGGTTTACTCTAGAGAGTTTTAGTATTTAGGCCTTGTTTGGAGTAGAGGAATTCCAAAAGAATATCATAGGATTTATACTACTCTGTGAAATTTCTATGTTTCAAATAGAGCCTTATAATTCAAATGAAGATTAAAAACTACACCTTGCCCAATGTTTTAGTGGCCCCCAACATCAATTCCCTGGATGACACACAACAACATTTTAGAAAAGAGCATGACACGATGATCATATGGATGACTCGGCCTGGGCGTTAGGCAAAAGTGACAAACTCCTACTCCTTGGGTCGTGGAATGCTTGTTGGGCCACACCTCATGCCCCGGCATCGTCCACAACTCTGTGCCCATACCATGCCAGCGAAGGCCATCTCTGCACTCACTTGATCGAGGCTGTTGCTGTAATCACCCGAGGCCGAGGGAGGCGGCGAGGTCGGCTACTGGCATGATGAGTTATGCAGCAGTGACCCTTGATTGGGGAGTACTGTGGTGTGTGAGGAGAGAAGTAGAGAATGGGCCAGAGACATTTGGGAGAGGAAGGGTCACCTGATCTGAGAAAGAGAGAATAGTGGGATTAAGGATAAGGGAAGTTGGGGGGGGATAGTTGCCATCAGTTATAGTCCATAGAGAATTGGGGAGCGGTTTATGGAGGGTTTTCCTGCATTTCTTTTGGGTTTTTAGCCATTTTTTAGTGAAAGGATAGTAAGGGAGGACGATGGTGAGAGAGTGTAATATTCGATAGAGATGTGGAGGGTAGGGGTGAATAAACAACTCTCCTTTTATATTAGTAAAGATAATATTACGGACAGTAGCTCCTACTGTCAAATTGTTAGACCATGTGGCAGGTCTAGGATATTTTGGTGATGAATAATTGACAATGATTAATTTGTGAAGAATAATTGATGATGTTGCTTATCGATGTTATGCGAGGTGTGTGGTGCGTGTGTGGACTGATGATTGGTCAAGTTGGGATGAACTTGTACTGGAAAAATATTCTTTGGTCTTTGCATATGCCGGTTGAGTATAGAGGCGATCATAGTCGGTGACGAGGTGGACTGAGACTAAGATGGGGAGATCCGAGGTTCGGACGGTCAAGGATGTCACGAGATAGTCGGGCTCATGCTTGGGGCGTATGGAGATCAGATGTGGATGGTGCGTAGAGAAACTATGGGAGGTGTGGTCCTAGAGGCATCAACACGTGATGAGTTGAAAAGTCGGAAGTGTAAAAACCCGTGTTAGGAAGGGTTTCAGATCCCTTTAAATTAGTGGGCCAAAAGTCTAGTTGAGGTAAAAAGGCTCAGACCTAGTTGAACGAGTTGTATTAGGGTTTTGAGTAGGAAGAAAAAGTGAGGTATAAAAAGGAATAAAACGTGGAACGTGGGGCGACAGTTTTTCAGGGGACAAAAAAATTGCGACGGCTGTATTGTTAAGAAAAAAGAAGATGCAGGCATTGTGGCGACGGTGACGCAAAGGAAAAGAGGATGAACAGTTCCTGCGTTTTTGAATAAAAGTTTGTGAGTTTTTTAATTCGCATATATTATCCTTTTTCCTAGTTTTTTGATCCCTAGAGATTCTCCATGAATTGATCTCTTTCTATATATTTTTTGTTTACATTCATGAATTAGTTTGAATTAAAAATTGATTGCTAAATTGAGAAAAAAAACGTTGTTTCTATTGATTAGTCATTGATCGGAATTTTTTTGGCGCTACAGTAATCGCTACAGTACCTACTACAGTGCAATCGGGAATTTTTTTTTCCTGTTTTTCAGATTAAATGATTAGAAGATAGAAAAAAGAGAAAAAGCTTTTGCTGGGAATTAAAATCATTCACCTCCGCTCTGATTGCCATCAATGATTCTACACAAATGTTTTGTGGTAACGATGTACAAACTAAATGAGAGCGCCAGCTATGAGCCAACGATGAGATAGATTACAAAGAAGTGTCTTGGCTATTTTTAAGTTACCTCATGAACTTTCACTGACAGCATGGCGCAACTCCTACACCAATTAATTATTAATCAAAGTTCCTTAGCTCAGAAATAAAAAGGAGCAATTAAGGTCTCATTCAGATAGAGAGTTAATTGAAGGATAAAGAAAACTCTGAAAGCTAATGAACGAAGAGACGAAAATTACCAAATTTATTGTTCACAGGCTAAATCAAACCCTTTCTTCTTTGAAGAATGGGAAATAAAACATCCATATGGACAGATTATATATATCCTTGCATATTTTCGAAGAAACCCCCCGTATATATAGCTTAACTCCTCCAAAGAACATGATATATAAAGCTCCGTTCATGGCTTCCCACCACCGCCGGGGTCGCACACGCCGGCGTCGTGGGTGTGGTAGTTGACGTACCGGCTCGGCGCCGACGGTGGCACGCGGTGCCCCCTCGGCATGCACCCGTTGGCCCCCCGGCCGTGGAAGAACGGCTGCCGGTGGCGCAACCGCGCCCTGAACGGCACGAACGGCGGTCTCCCCCTCCCCGCGCCGCCGGCCACCGTCAGCTCCGCAGGTGTCACCACCATCAGCAGCACAAGCATGATCATGGCGACAAGGGTAGACATGGATGAGATGCAGATGGTGGTCGGACTAGCTAGGATGGTTACGTGGTGAGACGCTGTGTACGTGCCAAGAAGGCAAAGCTAGAAGAAGGCGCGCATGAAGCTAAGAAAGGTAGGGTTCTTAAAGTAAAGAGAGAGAGAGAGACTCGTGAGTGAGAGGGAGAAGAAGGTACAAAGACAGGGAGCAGCTCGTGGGTTAGCTAGCTCGCATTCGATTGTCTTTCTCGTATTCTTGGCTTGCTAGGCTGTGTAGGTGAGGATACTCGTGCGACGGAGTTATTGCGAAGCTTGCTTTTCTGCATGCATGGTTGCATGGGGAAATTGACATGCTGGCGAAGATTGGACTTGTCCTAAAGCGACGATTAGTTGACGTGTCAATGGTTTCGTGTCAAGGAGCATAGGCACATAATTAGGTCCCTGAACATTAGAGTGCAAATCCCTAGATAATATCACTCGCATGAGACACATGAATTTGATGAAATATATACAATTTCACAAACACTCAACTAATTATTTTTGTGAAATCAATAAAAAAAGGGTATTGATAAACATCATCCGGATGTTTCTTTCTAACTATCATTCAGATTTATGACCGTTGGATTAGAGATCCAAGGGTCACAAATTCTCCCCACCCCTTCCAAAAAAAATTCATCCCCCTCCAAAAAAAATTCTCCCCCCTCCAAAAAAAGAGACCGTTGGATCTCTAATCCAACGGTCCGAAATTCGGATGATTGTTGAGAAGAAAACATCCGGATGATACATATACACACCCTAAAAAAATCTGACATCTAGATTCGTACTTGATGATTCGTGCAACGCCCCACCTTCTTATTTGTCTCGAGCGAGGCCCACTACGTGCCAGCACCGTCTCTGATGAAGCTGACCATGCTCCAGCACGAGCATGTCCAACAGAGCCAACTCGCCAGCGCCTTGCTCCTTGCTCCAACGAAGCCGCTTGGTTGCCGCCATCGTCAATTGCCACCTCACCCAATGCTTTCCTTCTTTTCGTTATAATAAGGAGATGCATTGGTGACGCCGCCACCTGTCACCAGAGGTGATGGTAAGGAAAGTAGGAGGATGCCAGTGAGGCGATAGTGCAGGGGAGGAAGAAGTGCTGTGATAGTGATAGAAGCACATGAGGGGAGGAAAAGGTAGTGAGAGATGGGAGGTAGCGGATCCGACGGTAGTGAATTGAGACAAACAATGGAGAGGAGGCATGGAGGAACTATGGTGGAGGTTTGTGGGGGAGGCCTCGTGGTGAGGCAGTGACACACTGGGCGATGGTGGGGCTAGGTAAGGTAGGAGGTGAGAGGCTATTAGGGCTAGGATTAGGGGTGAACAATTGGCTTGAAGCTCGCGAGCCGGCTCGGCTCGTAACGAGCTCGAGCCGGCTCGGCTCGGGCTCGAGAAGTTTCAAGCCAAGCCAAGCCCGCTCTGTAGCTCGGGGAAAAAACGAGCCGAACTCGAGCCGCTCGCGAGCTGCTAGTTGGCTCGTATGAGCTGGCCCACGAGTAGGAGCAGCCCAGACCCTAGTCGCCCGGTCGGCCCAGTCGCCCAGTCGAAAGCGCTTAAGCGAGTGCGGTGCGATCGATCGATCTCGAAAGCTAGTGCGGTCACTCGGTCGGGCCAACCCTAACCCTAACCCAGTCGCTCGCGCGGCTGCCGTGGCGATCGCCGTCCTTCCCCCACGCTCGGCCGCCGACTCCGTCTTTCCCCCGCGTGCGCCCGCCGTCCTTCCCCCACGCGCGGCCGCCGTCTTTCCCCCGCGAGCAATCGCTGTCCTTCGACCCGCGTGAGGTCGCCGTCCGTCCCCCCGCGCCCGATCTCCGTCCTGACCTCGCCGAACCAGCAGCCTCGGTGAGTTTGCTCCTATTTTGTTGAGTTGTATATTATTGTATAACAAGTTGAATGCTGAAATAATTCGGCTCCTAGGTACACCACAAAAATATTGTGAATATGATACAAAAACTAAGGCAAAAAAAAAGAATTTAACACCAAATTGTTGTCCAAGACAATTATACATGTGTAGCATGTCCAAGAGAATTAACTTCAAGCCATTTTGGCTTGTTTGGTGAATTTCAAGCCATTTTGGCTCGTTTGGTGAATTTCAAGCCATTTTGGCTCGTTCGGTGAATTTCAAGCCATTTTAGCTCGTTTGGTAAATGTGCCTGCTCTGTTGTGCCTCTATTAACTTCGAGCCATTTTGGCTCGTTTGGGCTCGTGAGCCGGCTCGAGCCTCATTTCGAGCCGAGCCGAGCCCCTCGCGTAGCTCGTTTCGGAAACGAGCCGAGCCTACTGTTCACCCGAGCCAGACCGAGCTTGGCTCGAGCCGGCTCGGCTCAGCTCGTTTCCACCCCTAGCTTGGATGGTGGGACAGCTAATATAGTGTAATCTGGGATGGATCTAGAGTATTGGATGTAGATCGAACGGCTAAAAATTTTGACTAAATTTTTAAGAAACATGATGAATAGACAGGCCTTTTTTGTGTGATTTATAGCATGTTATACCAGAGATTAGCTTAAAAATAATATTTTAGAGATGGTGCTAATGTCTAAAATAACCTATATTTAGAGGCAGATAGATAGTACTCCCACTTATATTTCCAAACTTGAAATGCAACTTGATGGACCATCGATCATTGAACTTGCCTGACCATATGCCCACATATACAGGTCATTTGAAATTTTGAACTGAATGGGAAATGACATGCACAATGACATTTTGCTCTCAAAGTGAGTTGGCATCTCAAATGGCGGTAGTTCTCCCTAGCTAGTTTTTCAAACAGTTTTTATGTCTACGAAGGGATCGACTAATATACTAGAAAAAGGGAAAGAACAATGAAAAGGACGATGCCTTAGCCACACTCACTACTTCACGAGTTTCTCACATGGATCGAACGTACGTGTACTTGCTGTGCTTTAATTTGCTGGACCAAAATCTCCGTAACGATCGGAAAGGGGCCAGCGAAGCAGCAAGCCACACGCAAAGCATGCATGTACCGAAAAGAGTCACGTGAAGACCCAAGTTATCCTAGGCCGTACAGCCAGCATGGCAGCAACTACAATTGAGCTGGAGAGATATTTATGTTTGAATATAAATCCCGGCCCAATTCCCGTCATGCAAGTAAAATCTTACATCTCGTTTGGCTCCCAGGAAATAGAAATGTTGTGTAGATTTGGATTCAAATTCCAACTCGTTTATAAATGAAATCGGCTTGAAATTGATTGCAATTCCAATTTTTCTGTTTGGTTATCTAGAATTTCAAATTTCATAAATTGATCAAAATTCATAAACATGAAAAAGGTACTGAGCAGTAACAACTTATCTTCTATCTCTTCTTCTTCTACCTTTCCTAAGCCTCCAACCCTCATGGATCTGCTGCCTCATCCCTCTCCATTAGGGCTGACTATCAAGCTTAATAAACTATTATCGAGTTTCGTTCAAAATTGAGATAGTTCAACTTAAAATCATTTTATTTATCATTTAAATAGTTATTTTAAATTCGAGCTAACGAGCCACTACCGAGTCAAGCCTCGTAATCTTTTTTCACTCAAAATTGACTTATTTTGTATATGCAACTCAATATAATATCAAAGCCAAGAGGTCCTTAGTTCAAGACCTGGTTAGCGCAATTGCAACCCACTTCTATTCCACGTCTTAGATATGAAGGAACCTATATGTGAGGTAAAGTATTGAAGTATGTAACAGCCCAAAATCGTGTTCCCTGTTGAAAAATGCCTTAGAATATTTTTGGCAAGATTATGAGTTTTTATATTTTTAAATAATTAAAAACCTTCCCTATAATCTACAGTCAAGAATGATTTTTTAATATCATAAAGATGGTAAAATGGTGGGTTTAATTTAATAAAAAATAGATAAGTTCTGGAGCCTCCAAAAACTTTTCATAATTTTTAGATCTTATTTGCTATATTAAAAAAATTCCCTAAAATATCAGCCTTGAAGCCAAAATTTAACTTTCCTTTTTGAATTTTCCCGCGTGCATTGAGCCAAATCTGGCCTCAGCCCAATCCTCTTTCGCCCAACCCGATGCCACCTCGGCCCAGCTCGGGCCCAGCCCCACGTCACCTTGGCCGTCTCTCCCTCGCTAACGCGTTGGGCCCACACATCAGGTGGCTTCTTTCACCTAGTGCCCCCTCCATCGCCATTGTGGTTGTGTGCACTCGCCAATGCCAAGAGCCACTCCTTTGTCATTATCACTGTTTGGTGGATCCTCGGGGCCCACATTGCAGGACTCGATTTCCACCTCACCATCCCTGGCTCATCGCTCGTACTTGTCCGCTGTCTGTCACGAGCAGCCAACACTGTCACCCATGCCCGCCCATCATTTTGACCAAGCTGACCATGAGTTTTGAATGCCTGGTGCAGCTATCACCTCCATCTCGCCCAGTCCCATTGCCGTAGTGCCGTCCCGATGTCATTTTGTTCCCTTCGCTTGTTCGTTTGAGTAGAGACCAAGATCTCGCCCCGGCTGCCATTGTCTCACCGCTTTTCTCTATGTTACAAAAGCCACTTGACCACATCGCCACCTCCCCAGCTTGCCACTCATTCAATTTTTGCAAAAAGCTAAGCTCCTTACTTTGTGGTTCGCCGGGAACATTAGCGTCATCCTCGATGCTGGTGAGCACGCCTGTGCACACCACCCTTGCCAGTGAGCTTCCAACCTTCCCCTCACATCCCCTCACATCATTTCGTGCCCCTTGATCCCTCTTGGCTTATCTCTCAGTTAATTGGATCGTTCTAAACTCTAGCCATCACTGCCACCCTAGCCATTCCTCAGGCAGTAAGCCTCATCTTGGTTCTAAGGACCCCAAGAATTGAATATCCATAATCCTTGTGTGTGTACCATACTATTCCTATGATTAGTAATTAGTACACACAACCACAACAGTGAGATCACATCCATATGTATCGCATACATTTAATTTACAACAAGTATATAAAGTTTACAATGTAAGAGCCAATCGACCAAATAAATATAAGTGTCAAAGATATTGTACCAGAAGACAAGTAAACCAAAAGCATCCAGTGGTATGCAATCTATACCCCATAGGCAACCGATAAGGATTAGACCCTAGAATGACCCACAGTTGAATTCTCCGGTATTGAGAGCAAAGTAAGCATCGTTGGGCATAATTTCTTTCTCATTCTATGAACAACAATTTAGGCAAGGTTGAGTACATTTTGTATTCAACAAGACTTGTAGTGTATCGCAACATTGTATATATATACAAAGCTAACAAAGGGTAAGGCTCTATGCTACAAGTTATTTTCAGCATGAAGTTAGTTTGCATTTGCAATATCGATGAGTAATAATTTGCAACAGAAATTTAAAGCAAAAATTTACATGTAATAAAATAACAATTATATAACTTTAATATGGGTAAATCACAACCCTCCTTGGCTATGAACAGTGATCAAATCTCAGTGATTCTTCATGAGTGTGCTGCCTCTCCATAGCCCATGAGCGATTCCATGATATCCTTCTTTTCCTATCCTATCCTGTCTCCTCTCACATCCTCTGTCTCTGCATATCATGCGGTGGCGGGAAGGGGGAGCTATAAGGTCGACGAGGTCGACTAGAAGGGGTGAATATGTGGTTTTAAAATTTTCTTAGGCCAAAAATGAGTTTTATATGCAGAAGCATAAATCAAATTATGGCCTAAAATGTCTAGTCTCAACTATGTGCACTAACAACCTAAGTTTTTATCAAGGTTTGCAATTCTAGAGTGGCAAGCAATTAATTCAATTCTAAGAATGCAAATTGCAACAACGTAAAGCATAAGAGAGCAAACCACAATGACATACGATCTTTTTACTATGGTGTTCGGAAACTTATCGGTCTCCCTTAAACCACGTTGAGATAAGCCCATACGAATTGGACTGGCTCCACAAATTGAGCTAAACACCTCGATTCTACTAGTGGTAGATCTTTGTCCCTCCATGTAGGTAAGCTCCAACCTTGACGACACATCGTACCTTCTCACAAGCTTCTTAAGAAGATTGTCGGACCACGACGCCTCCACATCATCTAGGTCTCGGCAAACACCAAGAGTAATAAGCCAAACCCCTTGCTTGATTCTCACAAAGTGCAACACATGCACAAGTGGATACCCAATCCACCTCTAGATGCAATGCATGCAACTAGAGACCTCTCTCCTTGCTTACAAGGTGCATCACATATACAATTCAGAGAAAAAACTTGCATTAGCTCAAAATAGTGAAATGGGATACATCAACCTTACCCCTCAACTGGCCACAAAGGGGTGTATATAGCCCCCACAATAACAACTAACCATTAGGGCCAAAATCTCCAACTTTTAGCGAAGACCGATACTACTGCCATGTAATACCGCCATGTAAAGGCTGGTAGCACCGGTATAGATAGTTATTGTGCATTTAATACACCTCAACTAGCCATTACACTTGAGCCTAGTAGCACCACCCTCATAACGGCATGTACAATGATATAGACAACTGCTGTCTATAATATCCTCCATATTATCTATAGACAGCACTAAAGGCGGCTCATACAATAAGTAGTCTTTTTTGCATGTATCTATAAATAGCTTCTCTATAACACAACGTGTCTTGTTTACCATGTTACAGTCGATTAATACATAATAGATGGCTCAATTCTCTATGCTCCCCCTCCCTCCTCCACATCATCTCGTGTCTTATATGGCAAGGTTTATAGATAGCTGGCATTACACCATTGTATATGTCCTAATGCCCTAGCACCGATGTCAAGGAAATCAAAGTGGCCAGAAAGCACCTGTTCTAGAAAATAAATACCACGAACAAAAAGGCGGTAGCACCGGAAACCATTAGCACCGCCAACTACATGGCAGTAGCACCACTAGCACAAAGGGCAGTCATATTGGGTGGTGACCCAGATTTGACAATCCAAATCTCCTATGTATTTTGAGCTAATCGCTGGTTCAGTAGCTAGCTCACACAATGATATCAACAAATATCACATTAATATATATGGGTAAATATCACAACCATGATAAGTTTATTTTTTATTTATGAAAACTACACAAGTGTAACATTTCTACACTTTCGCCCATGTTCGAGGGTAAGGCTATTCAAATAGATTTTTTAACACTCTGCAGAGATTGTACAACTTTACCCACAAGATATGATTAACTCATAATATCAGCCACTATACGCTTTTATAGGCATGTGACTGAGAAAATCATAACAAAGTTTTTACAATGCTTATACCCACTCCAGGGTTAATCCTTAACACTGGCGATAGTTACCACTCCCTTCCCGGGTTACGCCTCACCCCTATAACATTCCCATACCGGGCTACATTTTTAATGGGGACCCAGTTATTAAGGAGTCTATGGCCCTTCCCAACAAAATCCACAAGGGTAATGACTATTACGTGTCACTCCCACCAATCACATTAGAAATGTAGAAATCCATGAACCAATCTAAGAGCATAGGATTCACATTGAAGCTAAGAAAATTAGTGGGTCAGGTCTATCCCATAACCAGACTTGTGGTTGCATGATTTGTGTGCAGAAAAGATGAGCATAAGAATTTGGTCCTTAAATAACTCAAGTGAGACCAACCACAAATCCAAGCTCATGCAATCCCTTCATAGCTATTCAAGAAAGGACACGTGCAATCCTAGCACGACCTATCAAAAAATGACACGTGCAATCCTAGCACGACCTATCAAAAAATGACATGTACAATCCCTGCATGGCCAATCCAAAAATGATGTGTGCAAACCCTATATGGCCAATCCAATATGTGCAATCCCTGCACCAGTCTCCAACCAACCACTCGTCCGAGTCTGCACCATTTTAGAAAACATTTTTATGTTTCCAATGGTAACCCATGTTACCGTTATTATCATGTTGTCATGTTTAGTTGGCTATATTTGTTGTACTTCCTTTTACCACTACAACATTTCTAAGCTCAACCATAGTCTACTAGAGTTAAATCAATGGTGGAGTTATTAATATTTTTAAATATCATATGGCAACATGGTAAGAAAATAACAATAATCAAGAAAGGGGATTACTAAGTATCAAGTGTATAACTAGGCATTCAACCTATACATGGCATTTTAGCAATTACCATAATAAGCATGCATGTATATTAAAAAGCAAAATATTGCATTTGAAAACTAGATTCAACATGATAAATTATAAGGACTTGTATTGATGAAATGTGACCAAGGTCGGATCTTGTTCATATGCGATTGGGACGTCCGAAGCATCGAAGTTTATACACACAAAATCGTCCACTCAATAAAATTCAAATTAAATTCAAATGAACTCCAAAAATTATAATTTTGGTACCGTTGGAAAGCTTTTGAATTTAGAAATAAAATAACTGGATTTGAAATGAAGAAGTTATGGCCTTTCAAAGTTTCAATCGAAACAAAATTCCAAAAATTTAAAAATTTCTGACAGGTGGGCCATCTAGAATTTCTTTTTATTTTTGAATTGTTTTTCTAAAGGAAAAGCCTCGGTGCTGATAGGTGGGGTCGGCTGAGGGTTTTCTTTTCTTTTCTAATTATTTTCCTTAAGGAAAGCATTGAGGGGCTGATAGGTGGGGTCCCGGGATTTTGTTTGTGTTTTCTATTTACTTTAATTTGGGAAAAGGGTGAGGCTAACAGGTGGGTCACAGCTCACATAGACTAGGTTCATGTACCCATTTATTGAGAGGTGGGGCCCACTGGTTCATCGTAGTGGTCCATAGGATGGGTCTATGAGATAGGTTAAGGGATGTGGGGCCCACATGTCAACGAGTTATGGTTTAAATCCTAGCTTAATTAAGAATCTCTTATTTCTAGGGCCCACATGTCATTATGGCATTAATCATGTCATTAATGGTAACTAATCCACCAGTTTAATTAACGACTCAAGGCCCACTTGGCAAGGACTCCCAATCATCTTCTTCCTTGGACGAGTCAGGGAGTGGCCATGGAGGCTTGGCCGAGCTTGGCACCAGCTGTGCAGTGCATGACATGGTTGCGTTAGGGGTAAAATGGGGTGTGAAGGTCACTACAGTTCTACCAGCAGCGACAGTAAGGACGGAGACAGAGTAAGGCAGTGACGCGATGGTGAGGGGCACGACGTGCTGGCATGAAGGGTAAAATGGGGGTACAGAGGTCATTATGGTTCTACCAGTAGTGACGGCGAGGCCAGAGATGGTGTAAGGCAGCGATGCAACGGTGAGGGTGGTGGTGGTTCCTACGGCATGCATGGCAATGACTACTGCTAGTTCTAAACTTAAATATGAGGTGGGCTCGAGCTTCTATGTAGTGTTGCAATGCTGGGGAATGTATTGGCGCTATGGGGGCGGCGATGAGCTAGGCGCTCCACAGTGGTTGAGGGTGGCCCGGTGAAGGTGATGGCTCGGAGGTGCTACAGTGGGCTATGTGGCAGCTAAGCTAGCCTATTTCATTCACTTTACTTTGAACATGGGAATAGAAAAGTTTATCAGAGGATGGCGTGGAGAGGGAGTCGACAATGGCGGTGTCGACGGTGAGGACGACGCACAGCGGTGAGCCATGGGTTCGGTGCTCTTAGGGGCAAATAAGCATGAGGAGATGAGCACATGGTAGGCAGAGACGAGGTGAACTCAGGAAGCATGAGATAGGGTCAGCAGAGAATCACCGAAGGGGAGCAATTTGGTGGTGGAAGTGGTGGCCAGAGTTGAAGGCAAAAGCACGATTGTCCTCAACCGGAGGCAAAGAGAGGGGGGAGTTCAGGAAAAAGGAAGAGTGAGGGGAGGCTTGCTCGGTGACTCGGCCATGGCTTTTATAGAGGGAAGGAGGGAGCACGAGCTTGGGCACCATGATTGGCCCTGGGCGCTGGGTGAGAGAGAGCGTGAGAGAGGCCAGCTGGTGGCACAACTATCCCACAGTGATGAGACAATGTCACAATGTGCTTGGCTCAAGGCGCACGGGCTTTCATTGCTCACTTGCACATGGATACAAGCGAGGGGATGACGTCAAGCACACGTGCATGGAAGAAAGAGGGGAAGAAGAAGAACAACACATGTTGATGGGTAGGTGAGAGACCATGTGGAGGTATCCCCATGTTGGTGATGAGTAATTGACGGTTGGTTTAGAGAGTTTGAGTTTGTTTTGGGTATTCTAGGGTTGAGTACCTTTTACATATGCTATTGTTGATATGCTGTTTCGTGTGATGCTATGTGACGGTTTACTTGTCTGTGTGACTGCAGGACTTCGGAGCTAGGTCATGGTGAGACGAGAAGGACCGGGACTAGGCACAGGAGGTGTTGAGGTCCAGATGGTCGGTGATGCTGAAGATGATCGAGGCTGGTGAGGTGGTTGCGAGTCGGGAGACGAGGAACCAGAGCTGGAGCTACCGATGACGGACACGACGAGCAACGACGAGAGAACCGGGACTAGGCTCAAGGAGGAGTCGGAGGCCCAGAACGGTTGGGAGTCGGTTGCGGTCGTGCTCGATGGAACAGATCAGGACTAGACTCAGGTGGAGTCGGAGGTCTCGGTCGGTGTCGGGTGGACACGATGGGCAGCGGCGAGAGGATCGGGACTAGGCTCAGGGAGGAGTTGAGGTCCAGACGGTCAGCATGCCGGGTACGGTCGTGTACAGCGAAGCGAACCGGAGTAGACTCAGGGAGGAGTCGAGGTCCAAACGGTCAAGGTACCGGATGCGGAAGCTTCCGGGAAGGTGCTTGAGGGGCAATTTGGTAAATTGACTCAAGCAAATGAGTGGAGGAGGTGATTTCCCTCCAAAATCTGGTTTGACCCTTGCCTCATATGTGGATGTGAGGTTGGAGTGTGCATTGTATGCCACTTCTTGTATTTCTTCTTTGGGGTGAGCTTTTGCCTTCAAAAGGTGGAGTGGGAAGCAGCATGTTTCAGTTCATCCATAGCAAGAAATGAGGGGAGTTTGAGCATTCCAGTAGAGAGACCAGTGAGTGTGGTGCTCTGCGTGTGTGTGTATTCTCAGCTTGTGAGAAGCATGTAGTGTGATTTCTCTGTATCAATTGCGTATGGGGATGTAGAACTCTTACTTGTAATCATTCATCTCCCAGAAATGGATCTCTTTGAGTTATCTCGAGTTTTAGTTTCTTTACTGCCTTCTGTTCTTCTAAATGCCTTTCTCTGATTTCTTTGGATTGATTTGAGTTTTTTTGGGTTGGATAGCTATGGAATAGCTTTGCTCTGAACTAGGGATCATCATCCAAGCCTTTTGGCTAGTCTATCTTTGATAGCAAACATTTAATAGCCATGATTCTTCTTAAAGATTCCTAGCATCTCATTCCTCTGCTTTTCCCTGTAGCTAGGGTTCCATGGCAGAGCAATGTGAGAACTTTGTGATTCCCTTCAAAAGATGGCTTGAGGTTTGGGCTTTGAAGTCCAGAGATCATTGCTAACCTAAATGCAAAGTTTCTCCAGCAAAGGACTATCAATTGATGAGAAATCTGAAAATCAGCTTCATTCACAATTTATTTTCAGATTTGTGCCCAAATCTTGATTCCTAGCCCATCTGGTGTTATTTCTAGTTCCCTAAGGTTTTGATGCTATTTAGTTCAAGGTATTGCTATCTTGGTCTGAAAAGAACAAGAGGATTCCACTAATTTTCCCTAAAATCAGCAAGTTGCAGGATTTTTGGGTTTCAGAGTTTCAGTCGGCACCTCTGGGCTTAGGGAACCGGTCAAACCGGTTTTTATGCGGTGGTCAGACTGGACCTAGACTGGTGGTCTGACCGGCCAACAAGAGGCGGTCTGACCGGCCCACAAGAGGTGGTCGACCGCCACAGAGTGCGATCGACCGCCAGGCGTCGCCGCCGATCGCCTGATGCATTGCGGTGATCGCCTCTTGCTGATTCACTCCGGTTTGATTTTTTCTTTGGCTCTTTTATTTGCCTCGTTTTCTCCCTGTGTGTTTGAGATTCCAGAGAGCATGAACTTTCATCTTCATAGTTTTTCATAGCTATCAGAGAGAAGAGTTTCAAGTGGATACTTTTGGGGGCAATTTTTAAAGAGGCACCATTCACCCCCCCTCTATTGCCATATCCAATCCTACAGTAGGACTGGGCCCATTTATCGGTGGCATGTGAGGGAGAGGCAGCGAGCTGGGCTGGCGTGCACGCGGCACATGTGGGCTATGAGGCACGGAGTGGGCTAGCTAGCTGGGCCACGATGCGGGAGGGAAAGGGGAGAGTGGGCTGGGCCTACTGGCAGGTTTCGGCCAAATGGCCTGGAGGGAAAATCTAGAATTTAAATATTTTAGTTTCTATTTGAAGTTTGTTTGAATTTTTGATTTGAATTCCCATTAGAATTTGCGCAAATTTTTTTGGAAAAATTTATTAGTATCCAATTTATTTTTAGAAATTGAGTTCCCTATTTTGTGCCAAAGAATTTATTTTAAAAATCTTAGACTCCATCTAGGCTTTGGGAAAAATTTAAAAAATGCACTAAAATTTTAAAATTCATGGAAAATCATGCATGTTTATTTGGGAATCAAAATTGGGTTGTTACATACCATAGGAAAAAATGCAATAGCACCATCTGAGGATTTTCAGCACAGTTGATACTCGAAAAAAATAGTCATAATTTTTGATTCTGATGTTGGAATTGAGTGATCTTGGACTCTGTGGAAAGTTTACTCAGAGGGCTACACAATCCAATTGCTTGAATGATCTTAAACACATTAGATCAATGCAGAAAGCACAAGACTTCAAAGAGTCACCACGATGGTCTGAATTCAAAGATAAGAGAAACATTAAATCTTAGACCACGCTAAGGAAGGATGCATACTTTCACGATTTTTAAATTTTTATCCAAATGAGACTAAACAATATCATACTCAACAAACGAGTTAGTCTCTCATTTAAATTTGTCATTAATCACTAAAACTAATTTAATGGAGACTGAACTTACAAGAGTGTGGTGGAGTTTAGTAGAGTCGCTATCATGGGAAGGAGAAGGTATGAGAGATTTGGAGGGGATGACGAGTCTCAAATCCATATGATTCTTTTGGGTGGGTTAAGAATTGCTAACTCCCCATTTTAGTTGTTTCACATCAGTACATCGCGATGGGATTTGTGTGGAATCATTGATTCCAATTCCATAGGGCAGCCAAATAACCAAACTTTTGGGATTAAATTCCAATTCTTGGATTCCATACCAAATTCCTCCCAGCCAAACGGGGAGTTATAGTTTTGTTTCGAATTGTCAAATTCATTTCACGGTTTTGAAATAAAAGTATACATGGCTTGGACAATATTCAGAAGCATCACAACTCAGGAAACGGGTCCCCTACAATAGAGAAAAAAAATTTCATATTCTACAGTGATGTGCAGTACCAGCCGGCTACCACCCAAAAAAGGGGAAATATAATAATTTCATATTTCGCTTTAGGCGTGCAAAGAAAGAGAAGGAAAGATTGAATGCTTTAAGACCAAAACATGCAATCTCTTTTGTTCTTAGAACTAATGTGAAAGCTAAGTTTTTAGAGAATTTTTATGATGATTTTAAATCTGCTTCACATGCTGGTTTGGGATATAATTCAAATAAGTCACGTTCTTTTTGGCATTTTGATCATCCACATGCACGTGATTTTGGTTCTAACTTTGTTGCTCCTATTCGTCGTGTGCCTCAGTACTAGATGCCTAGATCTTATTTCACTAACCCTAGTACTATGAGATCGATGTTTCCTATGATGTAAGAACAGCTGATAGGGATGGAGAACATGAGTTAGATTGAGTTCTGATCTTTTACATCATTACTTGATTGGAACAATTAATGGTTCTTCACTCTCTTTGATGGCTTTCAAGAGATTTCACTTTTTGAGAGACCATGTAGAAAAGGTGATGTTGTCTTACATCTTGTTAAATTCTCAAGTTGCTGATATGCACATGAAATCGCTTGATACTTCTCGTTTTCCTCATTTGTGAAGTGAGTTGGGCGTATTACATCTTATGGGATTATTATGAGGGGGAGCTTGTTGTTTAAAAATTTCAGAAGCTTTGTATATTATCCTTGTCAAATAAATCAATAAATCCAAGCCATTGAAATTAAATGAGTTGTAGAGCTCTCTTTATCATATTTATCCGTATGTTGTGTAGCTTTGACCACGACTTGTTATAATTAAATTGCTACATTTGAATTAATAGCATGACATGGCGGAATATTTTGACTAAATTGATTATATTTATTACTTTGCGATGTCCATAAAAAATGATGAGCTTGATTGTGAGTCTTATTTTAACTCTTGGATATGAGGCTCGTATGTTTTATGTTACAATTTTTATGATCACTCAATTTGGCATGTTATTGTTAAAAAAAGATATATAAGAAAGAGAGAATTGAAAAGATGTATGCTTCAAGCATACTATGGTGAACAAAAAAAGCACAAAAATGCGCAAAATGAAAAGAAGTATGTTTCAAGCATGCCACCATCAAAAAAAAGAAGAAACAAATGTCATTATGAAAAGAAGTATGCTACAAGCATGCCACATGCCTAAAAATTGAGTGTGGAGCAATAAGTTGTTACATGAGACTGCTAGCCCGTCTAGAGTTAAGGTTTGCTTCACTTTTAGGCTTTGACTTTTTGTTGAGATATCTCATTATGCTCTTTATAATTGATATGATCATTGTTGAAATGCCTGTTATTAATATAAATTGCTTAATCATGCTCAAGACTGGATTTGACATTGCTAAATGATATATGACTTTATATGACCTAGATAGCTCTACTAAAAAATATGGCTTGGTTGCTTTATTAAATCAATACATAATGACTTGTATAATCTACAAATCTTCTTGATTTTTACTCTCAGTGCTCCTTCTTAGAATTATTCCTTCTTTGAATTTTCTTGATGATTACATTGCCAAAGGGGGGAGATTTGGTGTGCTTTTTGAGAAATTAAAGAGAATGGAGAGATATTGGAGAATTTTGCAAACTTTGCCTTTCTTATGTGGAGGGGGAGAGTTATTTGAAGAGATTTGAGATTTGTGGCTTAAAATGCTTTTTCGACTTCAGTTCTTCACTTATATCTATTTGAAGCTAATTCATCATACAATCTTGTGGTGTTGTCAATGTATTCACCAAGGGGAGATTGTTAGACCATATGATTAGATCTAGGATATTTTGGTGATGAATAATTAACAATGGTTAATTTGTTATGATGAATAATTGATGATTTTTTTTAGCGTTGTTATGTGAGTTGTGTCGCGTGTGTGCGGATTGATGTTGGTCAAGTTTGGACGAAGTTGTGCCGGAAGAATGTTCTTTGGTCTTTGCATGTGCAGGTTGAGCATGGAGACGATCATAGTCGGTGATGAAGTGGACCGGGACTAAGATGGGGAGATCCGAGGTTCAGACGGTCAAGAAGGTTACGAGATGGTCGGGCTTATGCTTGGGGCGCATGGAGATCAGAGATGGATGATACGTGTTGGAGCTACGGAGGTGCGGTCCGGAGACTACGACACGTGGTGGATGATACGTGGAGAAGCTACGGGAGGTGCGGTCCTAGAGGCTTCGACACGTGACGCGTTAGAAAAGTTGGAATTTTGGAAAACCCGTGTTAGAAAGGGTTTCGGTCCCTTATTTGTTGAAATTGGATTAGAATTCGTGGGCTTAGGGTAAGCCTAGGTTTTTGGTCCTAGACTATAAATAGAGGTGGGGTTGGAGGCTAACTGTGTGGCTTTTAGATGCAATTTTCGTTCTAGGGTTTGAGTGGTGCTAGGAGGGCACTTTCTAGGCACCATGATTCAGAAATAAAAGTTTAGATCTATTCCAAAGAAATTACCGATGACTTCGTCTCTGTCTCAGGCTGCATCACAGTACACGTCGCGTGGCGTGCCTTCATCATCGCTCGGGCAGACAGCGCGGGTAGAAAAAGATACAGAGCGGCGCCGCATGAAGTTGTCTCGACTGTATTGAGACACAAGAAAAAGAAACAGCGCGGCGGCGTGGCATAGAGTGAACAAAAAAAAAGAAAAATCGTGAGCGTGGTGGCTGGATAGAAGTGAGTTGAGACATGGATGAATAGTGCCCGCAGTTTTTGAATAAAGCTTGTGAGTTTTTTTAATTCGTATATGTTATCCTTTTTCCTAGTTTTTTGATTCATATGAATTCTCCATACATTGATCTATATCTAGGTATTTTTCTTGCTTAAGTACATAAATCAGTTTTAATTAAAAATTGATTGGAAGATTGAGCTAAAACGTGCACATTTAGAACTCGTTATCTAGAGTGTGTTTGGTTGCTTTTGGGTAGTGGAATCGTATATCCTGGATGAGGGGAAGCTGGATGAGGAGGGCCGTATTTTGAAAAAGAAGAGTGTTTGGTTCGATGTATCTGTGGATACAGGCTGAATGAGTCTGTGATTGGTAGGCTGTATATGAGGCTGTATGAGCAGATACCGTAGGCTGAGAAGGTGTTTGGTTGGCTGTATAATGGGGTATAGTGACCCCCCGAATGTGAGAGGTGGTGTGATTACCCCCTTCACATGTTTTTTCATTTTTTTTTGCATAAACTAAGTTATTCCTAATAGTAATTTCTTTACCAAATGACATATTAATTTTTTTAACTTCTGAAAAGAACGTATTTGACAATATGATGATGTATATCAGGGAAAAAATGCGACATGCAATTATTTGGTATGAACACATGTTTTGACTAAATATTTACATCTTTAAGCTACATCACATTGCACATAAGGAAAAATGCAATTAAAATGCAATTGAAATCAAATGCAATTAAAAAGCGGGATTTAGCCGGGGAGAGAGGGCGTCGGCCCGTGGCCCACGAGAGAAAAAGTGGGGAGAGAGAGACGGGCGAGCGGCGTGGCCCGCGAGGAGGAGAGAAGCCGGGGAGAGAGGGCGTCGGCGGCGTCCACGCGGGGTTCCCCCTCGGCCGGATCCGGGCCGGCTCTCCCCGCGCCGTCGCTCCAGCGGTGCCTCCATGCCGCCTCCGCGGTGCCGCTCTCTCGCGCCGTCGCTCGGCCAGTGCCTCCACTGCCGCCTCCGCGGTGCCGCTCTCCCAGCGCGCCGCGCCGCCGGATCCGGCTGAGGGGGAACCTCGCGTGGCGCCTCCACGAGCCGCGGTCGGGGCAACGGCCGGCGGTAGGGGTGGATATCGAGCTGGCTCGGCTCGGCGCGTTAAGGTAACGAGCTAAAAAGCAGGCTCGGCTCGGCTCGGTAGAAAGCTCAGGCTCGGCTCGTTAGGCTCGTTAATACAAAACACATATTTTGATTGCAATTATACTACTCCAAATATATGCCAAATATATGCATCTGATAATTACAGGAAAGATTATCCAGGAAAGATTATTTTGAAGTACTCTAGTGCAAACCACATAATAGCTGCATACATGCCAAATATATGCCATAATTCCATTTTCCAGAACAGAACATATACAACATACAGAAACATATACAACATACAGCAAGTTTGTACAACATACAGCAAGTTTCCAAAACTACATACAACATATAGAACAGAGATACTTTACCGAATTGATGGATGGTATCACAAGATGGATATAATCAACATACAATCAACATACAAGATGGATGGTATCACAAAATTGGACAACATACAATCAACATCCAAGATACTTTACCGAGGCTGCAGGGGTCAGAGCTGCCGGTGGCCGTGGCCGTGGACAGGGGTTGGGGAGGAGGTTCACCGCTGGCGCTGGGGTTGATGCAGACGCAGAGGCGGAGCCAGAGCCGGACCCGGAGGCGGAGGACCTCCTCCCTCCGCGGTTCTTTGACTCCATGCTGCCATGCCGCTCCATGAGCTAGACGTCGACGACAGGCCTACAGTCGGTGACGGAGCGGTCGGGGCCGGTGGTCGGTGACGGCGATTTCTAGGGTTGAGACGGCGGGGATTTTCTCGGGTTGAGGGAGCGGGGGGTGGAGGCTGAGGCGAGGAGGAGGGGAGGGGCCGGCGCCGGCAGTCGGTGACGGAGTGGTCGGGGCCGGTGATCGGTGGCGGCGATTTCTAGGGTTGAGACGGCGGGGATTTTCTCAGGTTGAGGGAGAGGGGGGTGGAGGCTGAGGGAGGAGGAGGGGAGGGGCCAGCGCCAGCAGTCGGTGACGGAGCGGTCGGGGCCGGTGGTCGGTGACGGCGATTTCTAGGGTTGGGATGGCGGGGATTTTCTCGGGTTGAGGGAGCGGGGGGTGGAGGCTAAGGCGAGGAGGAGGGGAGGGGCCAGCGCCGGTGGTCGGTGACGGAGCGGTCGGCGCCGGCGGTTGACGGCGATTTCTAGGGTTGGGACTTGGGACGGAGGGATTCTCGGGTGAGAGAGACAGAGGGGATTCTCGGGTGAAGACTGAGACGGATCGGACCGAGGCGAGGCGGAGTCAGGCGCTACTCGGGGTGAGCGAGATGGGCCGAGCGGGCGACCACAGAGATGGGATGAGCCGAGCGCCAGCGTCCCTACTCCCAGCCATCCGATCGAGCTGAACCGAGCCATTCGAGCGGCTCGCAAGCCAGCTCGAGCTCGGCTCGTTAAGAAATCGAGCTCAACCCCTGGCTCGGCTTGTTATTTCCACGAGCCGAGCCGAGCCGAGCCGAGCCTGATTCGAGCCAAGCCGAGCCGCGAGCCACAAGCTTTTTTCCCACCCCTAGCCGGCGGCGCCTCCACGCGCCTCGCTTGCGTCCGCCGCTTGCCGCCGGTGCCACTGCGCCGCCGCCTCCCGAAGGACTTCGCCGGATCCGGAGGAGGGAGGAGAGGGAGAGGGAGATCACCTGCTGCCGGATCCGAAGACGCGGAGGACGCGTAGGAGAGCGCGAGAGGTAACCCTAGCCCGCCCTTGCTCGACTCCCTCGGTCCTGGACTGCCAGCTCCGGTCGAAATGGCCTTCACTGGGGGTCCTGGATGAGACCGTATGCTGCACGAGCGGATCCCGGATTCTACAGTACATCCATCCAACCAAACAACCGATTTTTTTGCAAAATACGGTGGAGTTGGGATCCGGCCGTCCATATTCAGGTAACCAAACACACCCCTAGTCGCTACAGTAACTGCCACAGTGCGCGCTACAGTGTTTGGTAGAGTGCTGCAGCACTCTGCTACAGTATCGCTACAGTAAAATCAAAAACAATTCCCTGCTTTGTTTTTTAGCTATTTCTATTTTTCAGATTAATAGATTAGAAAACAGAAAATTTGGGAAAAAAACTTTCGCTAGGCATTGCAATCATTCACCCCTCTCTGATTGCCATCGACGATTCTACACAAATTCCTCCCAGCCAAACGGGGAGTTATAGTTTTTGTTTCGAATTGTCAAATTCATTTCACGGTTTTGAAATAGAAGTATATATGGCTTGGACAATATTCAGAAGCATCACAACTCAGGAAACGGGTCCCCTACAATAGAGAAAAAAATTCCATATTCTACAGTGATGTGCTGTACGAGCTGAAGCATTGGATCGAGAATCGAAAGCCATGCCTATAGCAGGTTCTCCCCAATTTGATTTCAGTCTTTGCTGCTTGCATATGTTCCTAGTTGTCTTGCTTTTGAATCGAAGTGGTGAGTTGTCACTTGCGATGATGTATGTGTTTTGTTATGTCTCTCCACTGTGATGATGTCTGAGCTTTGTTGTGCTTCTCTACTGTTTAATATATGGATTTATGCATATCTAGCTTATTCCAGTGATGATTGATTGTATTTGTGTGACGATCAATGGATTTTATTTGTGGTGATCGATTACTAGAATGGGTAGCGCGCTAAGGCATAGCGCCGTGTATCTCGGTCATAGTAAACAGTAGAATGAAACCCATGCCAATTGGTAGGGGTGAAAATGGGTCGGGTTAATCCCGACTGATCCGGCACTGAATCGGACTAGTATTGAATCTGGAGAAAAAATATGGGTTAGGATATGGTAACAGCAATATCCGTCCGAATCCGATACGTTTTCAAGTATGATTTCAGGTTAGTGCTACTATTTGACGTTTCATTTTTTTTTGTAATGGTAAAATAAAATCTTCCACATCAGCTATTAAATAGTAACATCAAGTCAGTGCGTCCTACTCTATTTACTGCACTGTATGCATTCCTTACAAACAAGTAGGGGTGCAAACGAATTGGGTTAATCCCGACCGATCCGACACCGAATCCTATTGGTACCGAATCCGATTGATACCGAATCCGGAGAAAAAAATATAGGTTAGCATATGGTAACAGTAATATCCGTCCGAATCCGATCCATTTTCACCCCTACCAATTGGTGCGGCCGTTTGTCTGAGCTGGGTCAAATTTGTTCCCTTGGGACAGGGAATGCTTCTGTTAGGCTGTTACGGGCGAAAGTGAGTTGGTTCATTTGTGGTGTGGGTATCTTTTCTTAAGGTCAACGTGGTGCGTGTGTGTGTGTAGGTACTGCAAGGGTTAGCCTATGTACCGTGGAAGGGGATGGTAGTAGTAGGAAGCGTTCAGGTTTCGCTGAGGCGAGGCGAAGCAAAAGATGAGGAGAAGGATCGCTAAGGATAGCCTTCATATTGTATTAGCTAATATCTGAGCATATATGAATAAGAAAAAATAGTTTCACAAACAGAAGGAAATCTGAGCATATATGAACAACAAAGTAAAGTTTCACCAGTCCGTCATGGAGCACCTGAACCTATGCAACTTACTGTACTGATAATAACAAAATGGCTTAGAGGATTAGGGCTAACTTGAAGTGGTGAGATTACAGGCAAAGAACAATAGAAGCTAAAAGTTTTTTGAAGTTTGTAAGCAGCAGAGAGCTATTTATAGCTATTAATAGAACCAGTAGGCCTATAGGAACGCGGCGTTAACATCAGAACAAAAGGTCTTCCATAGAAGGCACTGGGATCAACACAGATCTGAATGCACCTGCATAAAAATTGAGTGGGGCATCTATCAGATGCAAAAATTGATGAAACAGTGGATGAGAATCATATGGTTGCTAGTAGCCTATGATCAGCATACCTATCGTGTCGTTTGCCTGGGAAATATGTTGCCATCAGTGCCTTATTTTTTAGCGGGCAGAGGCTTCTTCCTGGTTACTGAGAATAGCGCAACATGATTAGCTGCACTTGCAGAACTGGAGACTAAATTGAAGTATGACGTTAACAGTAATGAAATATGGGCCTGTTCTTTTCAGATTTTAAAATCGGCTTTTGGTTTCTGCTATAATACTTAATTTTCAAAAGGAGTATTTTTTCAAGACGGAGTCTACAAGTTAATTGTAGTACACGTTAAAAACCCTACATCTATATAATCCAAAATCGCAAACGAGTATCTCTCTCTGTAATCTCTATCGCAAATAGCTAAAATTCAAAAAATTTAGCCAAAAACCATAAGTCACAGCCAAAAAGAATAGGCCCTAAAGCGGAGCAAGTGTGGCTATATGAATTGCCAGCTCCATAGCTGTAACAGCAAATGTGAGTCTATCGAACCTTTTGGCCCCAACAGGTTGCGCTAAGTCAGTAATCACTATAGCTGTCGCCGTAGACTGATGATCATATGCAATCTCTTTTGTTTGTGCAAACTGGAAAATCAATGTCAAAAGTTAAAAGAACCCACACCACGAAATATAACCTAGTGAGATATACAGACCAAAGAGCATAACAAATTGCAGCTATAGTTCCAAAGCTATAATGGTTGACTATGACTTGGGTAAAAACATATTCTTTTCTAGTGCTTTGCCCAATAAAGAAACTTTTTCGTGCACTTGGTGTTGGAGGAGCGTCTTTTGTGCTGCAAATGAAATTAATAGAAAAAAGCTATTCAGTAATCAAATAAAATTAATTATGTAGGATGGCAACATAATTCAACATCTCAGTGAAACCATAGGTACAATAGGGTGCTTTACTATTGAGGGCAGCGTTGTTTGAACATCATCATCATCTAACTAGCATAATAGGAAACAACATAGTAAATGCATAGGAATAGCAATGGCGAACATAAGAACTATCCAAAATGATAGCATGACAATACAACAATTATGGTAGCAAGAAGTGCCAGACATAGCGCAATCATCAGGAAACAACAGAATTGGAGCGAAAGCACAAGACATGTAGTATACAACTATAGTCGCAATGGTTAGGTGTAGTAACAACAAAGGTACGTAACCACAACACAAATGTTGCTGATGTAGCATAAACCAAACATATGCCATGTATAGAAAAATAGGCCATCATGGCTGGAGAGGATAAATGCAAAAGCAGAAAGCGGTAGAATTGATGAACTACATCTGCATCAAACGGAGACATGGATGGCCTTATGTACCAAAACCAAAGTAAAGGTGTAAGCAGCTGCGGAACTTGTATAGAAAAAGAAGCAGATATGATGGTAACAGGAAAAGAGGCACTGAAACACGAGTACATGATGTTATAATAATCTTTGATCCAAATTCAGCTTCATCTGTTCTGTCTGTGCCTATCAAAGAAATGCGGTACCTATTGTGAAGGAATGTTAAGTGTCATAAGAACTATAGCTGTATGAGTAATAGATAAAAGACTAACATGTTATTTATGCGGCAATAAGAATTTTACTTACTTAGTTTGCATCTGTACATTGACAGTTTGGATCAGAACAAATATAAGACGCTCCATCTGGGGTGGCTGACTTACGACAGAGGAGACATGAAGAAAACCACCATCGTTGCCCTGGAGTTAACTTTGTGACAGTAACAGTGCAGATGAAGTATGTATCCTATGAAACAACACAACATGCTTATAAGAGTCTGCATATATAGGGCATGCAGTGGTAAGGAAGAGTGTAGGAAGAAAAGTATAGCGGCTTACTTCGTGGTCAAACACATCAAGAGCAATTAATTCCTTAACAGTTTTTTCTTCAGGTTGTGATTGGGCTACTGGTCGTGAAGCACTCTGTGGGGAGGCAACAATGGCTTTGGCTGGTTCAAACTCACTATGTAGGCTCTGAGAATAGGCATGCAGAGGAAAATCAGCCAAGCAGAATTAGCCAACAAAGAAAGTAAATAGCAAGGCTGTTGCAATGTAATAGGAATGATACCTAGCATGGAATTCATTGATATCAGGTATATATGTCCTCATTTATGTACCATCTGCATGCTGAACTTCTACTTACGTTTCTCTCACTTGCATTGATAAACAACAGATGACAGATCATATGAGAATATATGACAACTGTTAGAATGACTCAAGAGTCTGCAAGAATGGTAAGGAAAGAAGCATGTACTCACCACTGTATGTCTTCGTTAGTCACAACAAAGACACTGACAATAGCTTTTTTTTTCACCATGTGCTCGAGCAGCGGTGCCATAAAAATGTGTTTCACGTTCACCCCACATGACCAATCTGATTTCATGATAACTGGAATAGAGGGAAAAACAGGTGGCAAACAGAGTTGTAGCTAATTTTGATTAACCGGAAAAATGAGCCAACATGTATATGTAGGAACCAATGCATACTTAAGATCACAAAGAAAGATTGTTCTCTTAAGTGAAGGTGTGGGACATGATGCAATTTGGATTTGCTCCACGTCAGAGACTGCAGAAATGGCACCTATAACATCTATAACCAAGAGAACAAATAGGGGAAGTATCAGATAAAAGGAATGACAAAGCAGGTATCAGCTGATATCAAAACCGCTAGAATAGATATGCGGAGTTCATAGCACTCACCAACAAAATATTCTAGGGCATCGGTAGGCTTAGGAGGCTCTGTTAAAGGAATTGGATTGTAAGTCCACTTTGGAAAATTGTCTGGATTACCAGGCTTTTCGTCAGCCACTATAAACTTTGTGAATCAGATCATATAAGATGCCTTAACAGGTTTGAAAGCAGACCTAGGAGGAGCGACAACAAATTTTTTCAGCTGATAAATTTTGCCTTCGTCCAGTAAAGGCTCAAACAGCTTCACATGATCCAGCGGTATCTCAGCATACATATGATTGCCCTGTAAGAGTAGAGCATGAGTTGAACCAGTAGAGAAATTAATAGCCATCAAAAGGGCAAAGTACTGATAAAGGAACGGGAAAAGGAAGAGTTACAGAATACCTGCTCGTCAGTCAAGGAGAACCAAATCGGTGTGACTGATAGGACCAGTATCACTGCCTGCATGGTAGTGCCAATGGCGAGAAATCCTAACGCAGATAGCCTAATGTTTGCTGTTTGGATTAATCTCTGAGAGCAAAGCATACGCCATGGCTAGTTCTGCAAATCGATAGGGAAACAACAAGGAGATCCAAACGATAGCATGGAAGCACACATAACAAACGGTGTATTGTAGGTACGGGATAGGCAGGTAGACAAATAAAGCACACAATCTAGCATTGGCAAAGATGGAACTGAAAGGAGGGATCATGCTCATACAAAAAACAACATAGTGCAGATCTGTAGTCTATAATGCAACATTACCATTTGTAAAGAAAGCACTAAACATGCAAATAACAACTTCGTGCAGATGCGGCATGTGAGTAAATTATATTAAAGGAACTAAAAGCAGGCAAAAAACAGGAACCTTACCAGGACCTTGGAGAAGCATCGACAACAGACCTGAAGGGGAATGAAGAAAGAAACATGTAGAATCTGAAAAAGAAAGGTGCAAAACATATGACCGAAAACAGTTAGCAGCAGCAGCCGGCCAACATAGCAGGAAACTAAAGTAACAACATTAAGAACTGGTGAAAGAATTATCACCGCTTAGCATGACATCTGACCAAGATGACAACTAGGCATACAAAGGGAGGGCCGGCTCGTACGAAATCCAAGCACAAAAGCACACTGCAACGAACCCAAACCAAAACCAAAGAAATCAAATGGCGAATGCTTCAAACCCCCAAATAAGTAAGCAGCACAAAGAAATGAATCAGCGAACACCGAACCCAAACCAAAACCAAAGAAATCAGAAGAATGGGCGAATGCATGAATTCCCCAAATAATTAAGCAGCGCAAAGAAATCACATAGCAAATAACTAAGATAACTACGCAGCGCAAGTGCCACCCACCTCATTCACAATCCATCAGTAGCATCCTAAGCGGCACTATAGTAGGCAAAAAAGGGATGAACAAGTGGCGAAGGCAAATGAAGAACACGGCGGTGGAAGGTAGGAAGGAAATAGAAGGGAAGCAGCGAGAAAGGAGACCGAAGCGGAACCAGAGCAGGGAAAAATCTTTCAGAGTGAAATTTTTTTTTGTCATGCAGCGAAACGGATGATATGAATGAAAATTTGAAATTTCATTCAAAATTTCGGACGAAAATTTTAAATATCACTTGAATTTTGACAAAATTTAACCAAATTTAGACAAATGCTCAGCGCACCTCAAGGCAGAAGGCGTTTGTGCATTTCCACACACTCAGCACCGCCCTTGACACTGGTGGCACTACCATGAACGCCTCAACCCCGTTCCACCGCGTCCTTGCCGGCACGGCTAGGAACATCCCGAGCGACAGGGCGTTGGACAGCACGGCATCGATGTCGACGTGGAAGAACTCGACGGCAGCGAAGTGCCAACGGTAGAGTAGCTTGACGTTGGTGGACCGTGGACATAACGTGAGCTTGCAGATAGTGATGAAGTTGATACGGATGTTCTCGCAGGCCTCGAGGTCACTGATTCGCCGCTTGATGTCGGACTTCGTCATGCGTCTCAGCACGCCGGTGTCGTCCAACACGTAGGACTGCTGCGTCGTCACCTAATGCATTGTTGCCGCCTGCTGATGGAGAATCAGGGGAGATTGGGGAGGAGGCGGGAGTTGCGCCACTGTCAAATCGATCGAGGAAGCTCCGAAGCGACTAGTTCCTAGCGGTGCGTCGGCTGCTACTGCTCTGTTCGGAATTGGGATGGGGAAGGGGAATACCAATTTAGGGATTCGGATGGGATGGGGAATAGCTGAGAGCCTGGGGTGTTTGGGAAAGGCCGCAAGGGGGCTGTGGGCTAGGTCGGCGAGCACTGAGGCCTGTGGGAGCTGGGAAGTGTTTGGGTCATGGGATAGATGGGCATAAATTCAAAAACCAACAAATTATTTGACCGAATTGCTTTCAACCTAAGATCCTTCTCCATCTTAGCTATAACCTTGATCTTTTTGAGTGCCTCGAATGCTTCATTTTGCTTCGGAGTAACGCCAGCCACATAAACCTTGTACAATCATCTACTAGTAGCAGGAAGTATCAATTTCCTCCATTCGTGGTGAGAGAGATTAGCCCGTAGATGTCGCTGTGCCACAACTCGAGGGGCATATCTGCTCGGTATAGAGACGTGGTCAAAAACAGGTTCCGAAGTTGTTTGCCGATCAGACAACCATCGCAATGCAATCCACGTGCTCGATCATGGGTATTCCATGCACCATCTTCTTATAAACCAGATCCTTCAGAGCATGAGAGTTCACATGCCCGTACCTGGCATGCCATCTTCATGCCTCTTCAGTGCTTCTTGCTAAAAGACACTTTGAGAAAGCCGGATTGATGTGTAACACATATATCTGGTTCCTTGATCTGCTCACTTTTGACAAAAACCTCTGAATTCTATCTAAGATCGACATTACTTCTCCTTTGACTATAATCTTGCAGCCATTCTTGTCCAGCTGATCGAGACTGATAATATTGCTTATTAGTTTTGGGATGTAGTAAACATTCGTGAGAATTGGATGTTCACTCATAGAACACTCCAACAGTACCGAGCCCCTTCCTTGTATCTTCACAGCTGAACCATCTCCAAATTTGACTGAGCCTTGTACCTTCGTGTCAATCTCAGCGAACTTCTCCATGCATCTGGTCATATGATTACTTGCACCAGTATCCAAATACCAAGGCTTGTTTTGGGTGCCACTAAGCTTAGGCGTCACCTTTATCTTCACGTTGGAAGATCTTCTCTTCAGATGTTGAGAATATATGGATGGTTCACATACTTCAACCATCAAGCATTTGACCTTGGTCTTGTCAGAGTTTGGCGGCATTTGTTAAATGACAACACGGTCGCCATCGCCTTGGCCTCCGCCTTTTCCGTGGCTGTGTCCTCGACCTCTTCCGTTACGACCTCCTCTCTGAGTGCTGCTTGAGCCCTCATTCTTCTCAGTTTTTGAACTCCTCTCTTCCCACTTTTATTGGGAAAAGAGTAGCTTTTCTCCTCAATCCTTCAAGTGCCGTCGACCCTGCATCCTTCATCGAAGGTTCTGAGGTGGCCGATCGCCTCTAACAGTGACATTGCTGCGACATCACCGAACTGTTCAATCGTTCTGATGATCTGGAGGAATCGATCTAGAATCGAACTGAACATCTTTTCGACAACGTCACTCTCTTCCAGCTTTGCACCAAGCGAACGAATCTCACCCATTAACATGGTAAGTTTCATGGAGTACTCGGTGATCGTCTCCGAGTCCCCCATCTGCAACTTGCTCAGTTTCCATTTCAGCACTTGAGCACGTGCCTTCTTAACGCGATCTTCACCTACTCGCATTTCCCTGAGTGCGATCCATTCTTCTTTCATTGTCTCCTTCTCACGTGATTGACATCATCATGTCATCTGGCACTGCTTATGAGATGGCCACCATCATGCCTTGATCCTTGTCACTGTTGTCGTCTCCATCTTCGATCACCGACCATACCCCTAGTGAATGCAAGATTATCTTCATCATGACGGTCCATGTGCCATAATTTGTTTCTCTCAACATCGGGTATTAGATTGGGATCGAGGCGCTTCTTGCTGTCAGCTTGATGACCGCCCCTGACTTCGATGGAGGGAGCTTGTTGCCTGTGGTCTTGATGAGCGTTCCTAACTTCAACAGATCAACCTCTTGCCGACCATCGCTTCGCCCCCTTAAGTTCTAATACCAATTGTTGGGGAATTTGCCAAGGGTCTAGACGAGTGATGAGCTTGAACTTTGATATCACGCACGCGAACACGAGTAAACACAGATAGATCTTTGTCGATTTGATGCGATATGTCTACGTCCTTTTCGTATTTCTTATATAGAAAAACAACATACAAGATTTTGGAATCAACTCGACATACCACGCTGAGAGTTCGACTCGAACATATCTTGGCTTTCTTTTTATGACTACTCTGAATTCTAAATGAACTTTGACTCATGACTTTTTACGACTATGACTACTACAATACGACTACGACTTAACTTACTACTGCTACAGTACTTGAACTGGTCATAGGCTGCCGTGGTCGTAGCCTGTTATGGTCATAGACATACATTGGTCATGAATTCGATCACATCTGAAGACAATTAGATTAACTCTATCAGTATAGAGGTGCAACAACAATTGCAATAGTCGCTCTCCAATGATAGCGTCTTCAAGGTGAGGGAGGGGGTAGAGGAGAGCCTCAATTTGATAGCTCGAGGCCATCAATTTGTTCAATTTTTGCTGTTGAGTATTGTAGAGGAAAAGTAGCTCGGGAGCTCATCAATGGCGACGGCGTGGCTTGGAAGATGACCTGTGTCGTGCGGGCCTCAGGCATCAGCGGCTGCAGGACGAAAGAAAGAGAGATGGCATACTCGGCGAAGCACGTTTCCATGAAAGGAAAACGAGAAATGGGAAAGGCAGAAGGCGGCTCTCGGGCCGGAGGATGGCACGCGTCCGCAGATGGCCCAAAACAATAACGAGGCTGCACTGACAGCTAAGGATTCCGGCCTGCGAACAAAATTCATATTTTAAATCATTTTCCAATTGTTCCAGAAATGAAGTTTTAATTTTTGAAATTAGCAAACTAATTCAGAACATTTTGAAATTTTTTTATATGTACTAAAGATTACTTTGAACTCAAATAAATTATTTTCAAGTTCTGATGGGGTCTTATTTAATTACATAAATTAATTTTCAGCAGGTCTAAATTAAGAAAAAACTTTTCTTTAAGGCACAAAATTTTGAAAAAAAATAAAATGCAGAAATGATGAATTTGAAAATAATTATATTGTTTCTGAGAATTTGGGACGTTACATTAGTTCCGTTATCAACAGGCCAGCACAACCAACTAAACAAAACATCGCAACATAGCGAAGTTATTTAATTAGAAGGTCGAGAATTCAACTATTGTGAACCATTTAGAAACATCATAGCTCAGCCCCATCTAAGACAACACAGCACAACGGAGCAACAACTATAAGCTGCTGGATGTCCATCCAATGGCCCAAAAAAATGTAACTGATACACAAGAAAAAATCAGTCACATGTGCAGTACATGTACTCCACTTACAATATCAACTGTTTTAAAATGTTGCGGAATATTTATTAATCGATAAGTATCTTGCTGCACATCTTATATATGGACATAGATGTATAGTGCGATCCCTAAGGAGTACAGTGCTTTACAGAAACATGCAGGTGATATATGTAGGCGCGAAAGCAAATTAATTAAGCGGTTAAGCCCAATGCGATCCGCTCGTGCTTCAGCAACGAAGATAGCTACGCTGTCGGGTAGGAAGGCTGCATGGCGAGGCCGCACACGCCCTCCTCGTCGGCGACGTCCCTCTCCATCCTGATGTACCCATCCTCGCCCCACGACGTTCCCCACGAGTTCTTCATCAGCCAGTACTTGGTCCCGTCGCTCGCCACGCCGTACCCGACCGCCGTGATCGCGTGGTCCAGCTCCGTGCCGCACGCACCGGAGAGGACGCCGCCCTTGTAGAATCGGAAGTGGGAGTCCCCTCCATCGACGGCGACAGACACCGGCTGGCTGGCCACTGCCTTGCGCAGAGACGCCTCGTCGTTGGCAGGCACGTCCTCATACCCCTTGATGGATGCGGCGATGTTGGATTCCTTGCTGTTGTTGCAGTCGCCGTCGGAGGCGGTGTAAGGGTAGTTGCTCTCGGTGGTGAGGCCGCCGTTGTCGATAATGAATCCGAAGGCGTTGTCCATGAGCCCGCCCTCGCAGCCCTGGTCCATGCCGTTCACGTCGCAGTCCACGAGCTCCTGCTCTGACAGCGAGGTCAATTTCCCCGTGCTGAGCTTGACGATGCCCTCCATGGAGGCCACCGTGGAGAATGCCCAGCAACAACCTGAAATATATTATCACGTATATCGTCAGTAAGTCAAGTATATATTGTTCATACGTGATCATATATTATGCTAAAATGGACATTACACATGAGCGAACGAAATACTAAGATATAGGTACGAACAGTAGCCGATAGACATGCTAAACGAATGATTTGTTCATGTACATATACTGAAAGTGATTTTACAATTAATATTTGTAAATACGAGCTTACCACAGTCGCCCTGGTCCTTGATGGGAGTGACTGCACCTTTCGTCCTCCAGTCCACGGACGCCGGAAGTGCGTCGAGGCTGGCATTCTCGTACCTGAATCCCGTCGTCCGGCCCTTTTTCGCGGCGACCGGCCTATACCCGGTCCGTGTGGCCTTGAACTCGTCGTCCGTGAGGTCTGCGAACTGGTTGGCCTCGAGCCAGAACCTGTGGTTCCCGGCGTTGGCGGACTCGATGAAGGCGACGTTGGCCTTGAATACCTCGAACCGCCGTGCTCTCTCAGCGGCGTCCTTGTACACGCGGCCATACTTTGCCATCCACTGCTCGTGCCTCTCGACCATGGATCGGTCGGCTAGGTCGCGTGCCGCAAGAGCGTTTAGTGCACAGGAGCACGCGAGTAGGGCTGCAAGGAAACCTAGAGAGTAACTAGCCATTGCGCTGATGATGGTAAGGAGTGCGGTGTGCTTTAGCAATCTTGGTCGAGCGATTACTGTGGGTGTAATGTGGGTTATATATAGATGAGATGTCTCAACTGTGCTAATTATTAAGATTCTTATTATAGGGGTGGCCGGGACGGCAGGGGGATTGCTGCGTGCCGTACGAGATGGAAGATTCTTGTTAAACAAAAGACATGAATTAGCTTCTCGGGCGAGCTGAGAACAACACTATCTTCTATTATTTAATTGAAGAATGTTGAACATCTTGTTTGCTTGTTAGACAAAGAATGTCGGGGCGAGCTGACAAAAACTGAACTATTGTTAATTAAAGAACTTTCCCTTAACTGGTTCGTGCACGCGACTTATAAAATATAATCTTAAGCTGCTCATGGCCATTAAGCTTAGTAGATGTTAACACTCTGGCCCATTATCCCAAATGGCCTTGTTGTAGTGGTGGGCTGGCCCAACCCAGTAAGTTTAAAGTGAGTAGTCACTATAGCACAGGGAAAACATTGTTAGTTTAGAAAAAATTTCGGACCCTCTGAGAAATATGAAATTCAGAAATTTCGATAGTTTTGGCTATTTTTTCAAAAAATTTCAGTCAAAATATTCGAACATATCATTCAAATTTAAGAAAAATTCAAAAAAATACATACAATTTCGGTGCTGATGCCGCCTCCTCCTCCTACAGCCGATGCCGCTCCCCCTCCCGCAGCCGAAGCCACCTCCCCATTCGTTGCCGGCACTGCCTCCCCCTCCCATAGCTGACACCACCTCCCCCTCTCGCAGCTGGTGCCGTCCCCCCTCTCTTCCAACGCAGCCTCACACTCGATTAATTCTTGCTAACGTCGGATCTCGATCTCAATCTAGATGGGCTCTCTATTGCTCTGTTGCTCACATATAATGAGGCAAGGTTGGATGGGTTGCTCCATTGCTGAGACACAGTTGGACGGGGGGTTGGATGGAATTGGGTGGAATTCCAAAACGGGCCAACATTTTGGGTGGAATTGGGCTTTTTCCGAGGTGGACCGAGAAAACCAATTTCGGTGAATTTCGTGAAATTTGGCCCAAAATTGTGATCCCTGTTACAGCATAACTCATTCTCACAAGCGGTACTACTGCTTGGGAAAATTATTATAGCAAGCGGTGCAACATATAAGAAAAAAAAATTTGGTTCAAAAGTTGTTGTGCTAATTGTAAAGGTACCTATCGTTAGCTGTTCTACCGTTTGGAATCATGTATTGAATTACAAGCGGTACAGCCCGTTTGCAAAATAATTCCATACCATTATGCCACTTTGGATGCTTGTATGGAGGGAGAGCCAAAAATTTTGGCGGTGCGTGGAAGTTTTTGTGGGTTGGTGAATTTCGCTTGAAGATTGTTGGGGCCCATGGTGGAGTAGCACACACAAAAGAACTCCCCTGAATCCCACTAACTTCTCCCCAAATCAGCTCATCCCAGATCCATCAGCAGCTCCCTCCTCTCTCCCATGGCTGATCTCCTATATAATGCTTGAAGGTCAAACAATAGTAACTCAAGTCAATCCTTTTGAGATAAGTGCAAGTTGCTACATGCGGAGTTGGGCTTTAGGAAATTTGTGCTCTACGTTATACATGGTATGTATCAGAACATCAATCCTCGATGCAGCCTTCCATGGATATCCATGGTTGGGAGGAGTACCGAGGAGTGGCTCTAGGCATTTGCCATGTATGTAGTGTTCTAACAAAGGGTTGAGTGTGGAAAATGTTACCAATGCTACCACACAATTTCTCTTACATGGAAAAAAGGAAAATAAGAAAGAATGTGATTTTGAGAATAATAAGTTTTTTACTAGCTATGTATGCTATTAACGCCAGCACTGAAAATTTTTGAATTAGATGGAAAAGTATGGTTTACTTAAAAATAATATGGAAGGGCACGCTGTTGTTTCTGTTGTATAATGAAAAATATTAGACTGCTAAATCTGTTGTCCACTAATTAACAGAACTATCTTCACGATTGAAAATAGGGGCTTAGTTGAAATAATCATGGCTTTTGGCCAACTAAGAAGTTATAGGAAATTTTGTATAGTTTCCAGAAAACATATGGTTTGCTATGTTTGGATCTTTGAGTTGATAGTTATGGCATTTCGATCATCAGGACAGCGGAGGGGAATGTCTGGTGGAGGGACAAATAATTGGACTGGGAAGCGGGTGGTATCATTGTTGTTTTATTGATTGTCTGTAATGTTATGGCAATTACTGAGATGGAGTATTTTCTATATGCAAGTTTGCCACAAGGTTGGTGTCTTCTACCCATTGTTCTACTCATTGTTCCACTCCACGAGGTTGAAAGACAAGTGCATAGTAGAATGTAGATAATGGTTGAATATTGCTCATTATTATTGAATTATTCCTGTCATGCAATATATGATTACCTTTTGTTCAGTGTGAGATAAATTGATGATGAAAAATATGATACATGGTAAAATGATGGAATGTTGTGTTCATATCATGAAAAGATCATATGAGCCTGGTCGATGAGTATGTCATATAACTAGTCTGGAGTACCTTGGGCCAGGTCGGTGAGAAAGTTATATAGCTTTTCCAGAGTACTCTTGAGTAAGACCTTCTACAGGATGGAGGTAGAGGGTGTACATCGACGGGTGTCCCCTTAGCTATACCGGTATAAGTTGGAGAAGCATGTTGCATTACATTGCATTAACAAAAAGAAAGATGCTAAAGAGAAAGTATGGTGGATATTGATGTGTATTTTGATTATGATGTTAGTCCTATTGTTTTACTATGTATTTATTGAGTCATGGAATCACCCTTATGTTTTGTTATTGCTTTTAGGTGATCATCTTGCACCGTCAATGTTTCGCTTCTTGCACCATCAATGTTTCACTTTTCACCTAGCGTTTATCCAGCCATTGTTAGGAATAAATAATATTAGTCGTGCAAATCTTAGTTTCAAATAATGGTTTCCCTTAGTATATAATAATATTATCTGTTGCTGCCCGTCGAAATTTCCTTTGATTGAACTTATATTTGATTCATCTCATTTAATATTATTGATTGATTCCTTTATTGCTGTCACATCTATGTTCATAATTATATTGTGGAATTATGGTCAAAGCCTAGTTGATGGTAATATATGTTGGATGGTTAAAATTGGTAGTAATTATAGTTGTTGGTAACATTTTGGGCTCTTGGTAAGCTAGGATATTACTTAGCGAGTGCTAATATTATCTTGTGGCTCAGTGTCTACTACCATAGAAAGGGTCATCACAGGCAGTTCAAAACATCATCACAGACGGTTTCTGAACCGTTTGAATTTATACGTCTATGATGACAGGTAGTTATCATAGATGGCTTACAAACTATCTAAGATAAGTAACAACATAGACAGTTTTTCAAAACAATCCTCTGTGATATACCAGATATCACAGACGGTTCTTAAATATAACCATCTGTGATATCTGAATATCACAAATAGCTAATACTAAAAACTGTCTGTGATACATCAGATATCATAGACGGTTCTTAAATATAATTGTCTGTGATATCAGATATACCACAGACGGCTAATAACAATAACCATCTGTGATACATGACATATCACAGACAGCTAATACCAAAAACCGTCTGTGATATGTCATATATCACAGACGGGTTGTAGACATAATCATCTGTGATATCTTATATATGACGTTGAAACACGGGGCTGTATATCTTTATCTCTTTCACAAGGTGGATAGCGACATGGACCATGATATCAAAAAATAACGGGTGGAAATATATCACAAGATGACATAGAGTTGTTACCACCTCGGTCTGCAGGGCATCTAGTCCATTAGGATCGATGACCTTCTAAGCAATTGCATTAAAGAAATAACACAACCTCATAATTGTCACTCAAACCTTGTTCGGCAAGATAATTGTAATTGCAACAGAAAGCGATTGTGTCATTAGCACATAATAGTCATGAGACTTCATGCCAATTATTTTCAAATCTTCTATAGAAACAAGTTTCTTCATGATGGCGGAGTGACCGGACAGAACATTCACACCATGCAAGCACTAACACAGTTCAGTTCTATTGGACTTAGACAGAGTGTAGCATGCTAGGGGAAGGTATGTCCGTCTTTTATTGGTCACTATCGGTGGTAACTCAGTCCTAATGTTCATAGTGACCAAGTCACACCGTGCGTTGACACCATACTTTATTTTATCACAAATGTTTAGTAAGAGACCAATCAAGCTATCACATACATTCTTCTCTACGTGTATGACATCGATGCAATTGTGAACTTCTAAGTGCTCTCAATAAGGCAAGTCCCAAAATACTAACCTCTTCTTCCACATGTTGTTCTAACGGGTCCTCAACTTATGTCCCTTTCCAAGCACAACATTGATATCCTTTATCATATTGTAAACCTCTTTCCCGCTAAAAGGCCTTAGTGCCGAGTCATCCTCTTTTTTGTATCAAATTGTTTCTTCATCTAGCGATAGGGTGATATCTTGGAAGGAACCTATGGTGACGCATGTACACAGTTTTGCATGAGTTGTTCAACTACATACTCTCAATATAATCTAAGTAGTGCAGATAGGTTTTGGCTCCTTTCGTACTAACCCCCATAGGTTATCAACTGCAGAAAAATCATTGATGGTGTAGAGCAACATGGCGCAGAGTGAAATTCTGTTGTTTATCCGCATCCCACACCTATACCCCTTCGTTCCACAATATCACAAGATCTTCCACTAATGGTTCTAGGTACACATCAATGTCGTTCCTAGATTGCTTCGACTTTTGTATAAGTAGTGACATCAAAAAGTACTTCTGCTTCATACACAACCAAGGAGGAAGGTTGTACATGCATACATTCACATGCCAGGTGCTATATTAGTTGCTCATGTTACCAAAAGGATTCATTCCATCTATACTCAACCCAAACCTTATATTCCTCAGTTCCGCACCAAAGTCTACAAACATCCTATAGATGTTCCTCCACTGGGTAGAATCAGCAACATGTCTTATTATTACATCTTTCTAACGCTCCTCTGAGTGCCAACTCAGCAGTTTTGCATCCTTTCGGTTCACAAATAAATGCTTCAAATGCGAAATTATAGGTAGATACCACAACATCTTAGCAGGAGGTCCTTGCTTCACCTCAATGCCCTCGCCATCATCGGAGTCATTCTTACGCTTGTATCATGATGCTTTGCACATCGGACAAATATGTAATTTTTCATACTCTTTACGGTAGAGGATACAATCATTTGAACATGCATGTATTTTTTCTACTTCCATTTTGAATGGACAAAGAACCTTCTTGGCTTGGTAGGTGGTTCTCGGCAACACATTTATCTCTGGAAGGATGTTCACTAGGAGACCTAACAACACCATGAAACTTTTGTTGGATCAACCATTGCTTGTCTTCAATTCCAGCAGTTCAAGAACAGATGACAACCCTATGTACTGCGGCTTGTAGCCCGGGAACAAATATTTCTCTAAGCCCTCCATCAAGCCCTCGAATTTACCAAACTCTCTCTTACTATAGTTCCCTTCTGCATCACGTAGCATGTGATCTAGATTGTTATCATGCGACCTATCCTCGTCGAAAGCACTATCCACAACTGACATATTATTGTCTCCTTCGACACCTTCCTGTATAATTTTCTCTTCACCATGACTGGTCCAACATGTATACCCCTTTTTGAAACCCCTTCAAATCAAGTGAGTTTCGATCTGAACTGAGTTGATAAACATCATTAAATTATCACAATCAATGCATAGACAATACATATATTCTATCCTCTTCTTCAACATATCTTGCTCGGCCGCTCTTCTAAAAGTAGACACGCCATTAATATACTCTTCACTCATACGGTTCTCAACATACATCTAGTTTCGGTCCATCTACACTATGCATGTAACAAGTTAGTGTTAAATTGGATTATTAATGCTACTATAGCTAGCCAGTACGTACTATTTATGAAGCAATATATATCGAGCAAGAATTAATATGTTGAAGTAAACTAGGAGCATTGACCCATTATTAAATTGGAGGAAACTACCAATTAAGCTAGATCTAAACCTAGTGATCATCTCTCTTTATTACAAGGCATATAATTAGAAGCAAATACTAACATCTAATTACCAAGAACAAATAGATCTACAAGTGGTATGCTTTTACCAACTGTAGGAGCCCAGATATTAACATCCGGATTCCTCTGTGATTTACTGCACTCTCTAGATTATTTCCAAATTTTCCTAAATTTTTCTCAAATGAAAAGGATTAATAAAGACAAAATAAAAAAAAACAGAAAGAAATGTGCCGAGGGGGAGTCGAGCTCGCGACCTCTTGGGAAGGGAATGTAGAGGCTGGCGCTGGTGACCAACTGAGCACTTGGCTGTTTTGTGATATTGGGAGGGTTATGTTTAGATGAAGCGACTACTAAATCCGAGCTCCAAACGGAGTACTCAGCCGGCCGAAACAGGGGAAGCGGTGGCGCTTGGACAGAAGGCGACGTCTCCGGCGAGGGGGTGGCTGGAGGAAGGCGGTGACCGGTGAAATGGAATCCTAGGAACACAAGGGACCCGAGGGAGGCGCTGGCTTGAGCCGAGAGGCTTCAAGATGGACCGGTGGCGAGGCTCGACGGCCGGAGATGGAGGTGGAACGGGGCGGCGGCGCCAGCGTGGAGGAGGGGAAGAATTGATGGGTGCATGAGCAGTAGGGGATCATGGGGATGCTTACCATGCGATTGTCCGGACCAGAGGGGGTTTGAGGCGGGCCGGCACCGTGAGCCTGCGGCGGCGCGGGTGGGCTCACGTCGCCGGCGAGCTGGGGTGGCGGGGAGCGTTGGCCGGCACTTGGGAAGCTTCGGGGCGTCGAGGAGATTCTCCCACCGCGACGAATCGAGCTGCTTCGCGTCGAGTTGGAGACGGCGACGAAAATGACGGTTTTGACCGGCGGTGAGGAGGGACGGCCGCGCGGCCAGCCGGGGGCGTCGGAGTTCAATTACTCGAGGGAGGAGGGAGGAGGCTGCTCGGGGTGCACCATGACGCGGTCGGAGTGGCGGGGCGTCGCCGGAGGGCCGGGAACGGCATGGAGGCGCTGCGGCCGGCGCACGAGCGGAGGCGGGAGAAGAAGTAGGGAAGGAGGAGAGGAATGCAGGCGCACTGGGAGGAGTCACCGTCTACTTATAGCCACAAGGAACGGTGGGAAACCATGGGCAATGCGAGCGCGGTGGTAAGAAACTGTGGGCGGCGGTGGCGTGCATGGATGCCACGCGGAGGAAAGATGCTGGGCGCGGCAGAGGAAGAAGAGAGTGGCGCGGGCGCACGGGGGAGAAAAGAAGGAGCGAGCGGGGGCGCTCGGGAGCGGGGCCCAGCAGGCAGAGGGAGAAGGCGGAGTGGAGAGCGGGGCCGCTTGGCGGTGTCGGCAGGAGGAACCGGCGTCCGGGCCACGTGGCGACGGGAGAAGAGGCGTGGGCGGGAAGCTGGGCCGGGCCGCTCGGCCGGCCTGGTTTTTCCCCCTTTCTCTCTTTTTTTTACTTGTTGTATCTATTTGCATATGTAATTATATACATATGCATACAGGTATGCATATTGATTTATTTCTAATTTTTGTATATGTATTTATATATTTATTTTATTCCTATATGTATTGTTATCCACTTGCACATTCATTTGGTATACATATTTGCGTGTAATTTCCATATTTATTTTTGTTGCTCTTTTATACTATTGTTTTTAAAATGTAATTTTATATTTTAATAACTCAAGTTTCCTTCTCCTTATCTTTTATTTATGGATCATCTTTTCAGATTCTTATTTTGAATTCTAATCCTCCATTATTTGCATATTACCTTTTTGGTATTACTAATGTTAGTTTTATTTCCATGACTCTTAAATTTTTGAAACCTCAACAAAAATTTAGGAAACACCAATGAAGACTCAAATTTCAAGAGAATATATTGTAAAATAATTCAAAAGCTTCACTTTTTCAAATTTCAAATTTTCGGGATGTTACAAACCTACCCCCCTTAAAAAGAATCTCGACCCCGAGATTCCGGTAGAGTAGAAAGAATGGAGGTGGGTTATATTGGCTAGCAATAGGTTTCGGGTATTGCTTGACGTATAGCTCTTTAGCTTCATGAAGAGATAAAAATCTGCACAATAGGGGTTAGCACTTGGAGAAGTCAAAAGGAAAGATAGAAACCTTGTCCTACTGGTTAGGTCGTAGACTTCCATATGCTTGCTCTTTGACTTTGCCGACATTATATCTCGTAGTGCTACCCCCTTAAATAAATGATGATTATCATTGTTCATCCATTGTACTCTAGCTGTCTTGGTCATCACGAGATTGGCGGGTGGTCTTCTTCACAGTGATGTTGTTCTCCTCAAATATTGGAAGGTTGCAGAGTCTTCACATCTTCTTGATTGCATTGGTTTTGGGTTATCCATTATTTCGCTCAGCGGTCCCGATGGGGTTTTCAGCAAGAGGTAAGAGAGAATAGCATGAGATAAGGATAGAATCGTGGGGATAAGACAATCCAAACCCATTCTAACTTTAAAAGAGCACATCCAGGGAGCTGGAGTGATACTGAGCCACACAAATTTTTAAAAGCAAGCTTTTCCTAGGACTGCGAAATAGGACGCCCAAAGGCAACAAGGCAGTGCACAGAGCCAAATAAAATCTTGCAACAATACAACGTCTACTCGGGGAACACACATAGGAGGGTGCAGGGTTCATATGCACAGTCCGTCTAAAACGAGACCATCTTATCTTCATGATCATCTTCGACGTTCCTAACCTTAATATTTGGAGTAGGGGTATGAGAAAAGGATCAAAATTTTCCTTTTGTAATTAATAGAAAGAAGTGGATAGTATTTGGGGTAGTTTCATTGGTTTTGGCACTCATTTTTTTTATAAATGATCCTTGTGGCTAAATAGATTTTTTAAAAAAGTATCCTAATCTCTTCCAACGTTCAACTATCCATCACTGAATCAATTCACTCCCATATGATTTTTTTTGTACATAAGGCTTAGAATCCAATGGCCTTTATAATTTAACTTCCACTTTTGCAAACTGCACTCAGGCTATCTTTCTTCATTAATTGTTCATGGTATTACTGCCATCTAAAACTCCAAACAATGAAGGAGATTATTTATTTTATTCGATCCACCAATCATACTCTTCCTATTGTATCATCCACCATTTCATTAATCTAGTCACGATTATCTAAGTCCCGCATAAATCTTTGACCTTCAATCATATATTTGTGGATTAAATATCATATTTTCACTATGACTGTATAATCAAAATCTCGAATTCATTATTGGTCAACTTATTGACTCTACAATCCAATGAAAATGCAATACCTTTACTATAAATCCACCTATATATAAATTGTCCATCTAAAACTTTTATTAATCGAATCGAGGTTACCAAAGTCTTATATGTGCCTGAATTTCCACCACATCTTTATAAATCCAATCTCAGGTTCGTCAATTTCCGGTTTTATCAGCTTTCCAATCCTATGAAGATCTAACTTTCTTTATTTAGATCCACTGATGTCTTTCGTATCGTGACCTCCTAATAATCCAGTCTGGTGTCATTGATCCAAATCCATAGTTTGCTTCTCCAATGATCAACCTGAATCTTTATTGTCTATCTACTCCTCAATTCTGAATTCTGATGATTATCCAACATTATTACCTTTAAGTCCACCAGTGTCATGTGTATCAGGACTTCCTAATAATTCAAGATTGTATTCAAAATCATAATTACTCCTCGGGTAACCACCTAAATCTTCAGTGACAACCTCCGATTTAATTCGTTATTATGAACAACTTCCAGGAATAATGTTATTAATCAAGCATGTACTCTGATAATTGTTATCATCTCTCCCATTTCTCAAAACTCCATCAATTTATCTAGCAATCGATCATATTCCATTATTCCACTATTGTAAATATCTCCCAAGAATTATGTTATTTATCAATGTGGTACTCCCGCGATTATTTTCATATTTCCTATTTCTCCAAGAATAACTTAATTCATCCATCTAGTCATTCTAATTCCTTCTGTTAGGCTCCACCAATTTTTTTTGTTCTTCCAATTTTCACCCTATTGTTTACTCCAGAAATAAAACAATCTTTGATATTAAGCTTCAAGGTTAAGCACCATGACTCTTGGCCTTAAGTACGTTTTTCATAGAAAGTTTACAAGAGAAGCACTGGATTTTCATCACTTTGAATTTGGGTAAGAGAGCTTCAGAAGTAAAATGGCTAGGGCAGCATATGGATAAGGGAGAATCATCTAAGAGAGATGAGAATGAGTGATACAACTTATATTTTCCGAAATAGATTTTAAGGAAATAATTCTAGTTATGAAACTAACGACCATGCTAACTAGGTCACGACCTGCAGTCGATATGCTCCGATACCATCGCTGTAGGAGCCCAGATATTAACATCCGAATTCCTCTGTGATTTACTGCACTCTCTAGATTATTTCCAAATTTTCCTAAATTTTTCTCAAATGAAAAGGATTAATAAAGACAAAATAAAAAAACAGAAAGAAATGTGCCGAGGGGGAGTCGAGCTCGCGACCTCTTGGGAAGGGAATGTAGAGGCTGGCGCTGGTGACCAACTGAGCACTTGGCCGTTTTGTGATATTGGGAGGGTTATGTTTAGATGAAGCGACTACTAAATCCGAGCTCCAAACGGAGTACTCAGCCGGCCGAAACAGGGGAAGCGGTGGCGCTTGGACAGAAGGCGACGTCTCCGGCGAGGGGGTGGCTGGAGGAAGGCGGTGACCGGTGAAATGGAATCCTAGGAATACAAGGGACCCGAGGGAGGCGCTGGCTTGAGCCGAGAGGCTTCAAGATGGACCGGTGGCGAGGCTCGACGGCCAGAGATGGAGGTGGAACGGGGCGGCGGCGCCAGCGTGGAGGAGGGGAAGAATTGATGGGTGCATGAGCAGTAGGGGATCATGGGGATGCTTACCATGCGATTGTCCGGACCAGAGGGGGTTTGAGGCGGGCGGCACCGTGAGCTGCGGCGCGCGGTGGGCTCACGTCGCCGGCGAGCTGGGTGGCGGGAGCGTTGGCGGCACTTGGGAAGCTTCGGCGTCGAGAGATTCTCCCACCGCGACGAATCGAGCTGCTTCGCGTCCGAGTTGGAGACGGCGACGAAAATGACGGTTTTGACCGGCGGTGAGGAGGGACGGCCGCGCGGCCAGCCGGGGGCGTCGGAGTTCAATTACTCGAGGGAGGAGGGAGGAGGCTGCTCGGGGTGCACCATGACGCGGTCGGAGTGGCGGGGCGTCGCCGGAGGGCCGGGAACGGCATGGAGGCGCTGCGGCCGGCGCACGAGCGGAGGCGGGAGAAGAAGTAGGGAAGGAGGAGAGGAATGCAGGCGCACTGGGAGGAGTCATCGTCTACTTATAGCCGCAAGGAACGGTGGGAAACCATGGGCAATGCGAGCGCGGTGGTAAGAAACTGTGGGCGGCGGTGGCGTGCATGGATGCCACGCGGAGGAAAGATGCTGGGCGCGGCAGAGGAAGAAGAGAGTGGCGCGGGCGCACGGGGGAGAAAAGAAGGAGCGAGCGGGGGCGCTCGGGAGTGGGGCCCAGCAGGCAGAGGGAGAAGGCGGAGTGGAGAGCGGGGCCGCTTGGCGGTGTCGGCAGGAGGAATCGGCGTCCGGGCCACGTGGCGACGGGAGAAGAGGCGTGGGCGGGAAGCTGGGCCGGGCCGCTCGGCCGGCCTGGTTTTTCCCCCTTTCTCTCTTTTTTTTACTTGTTGTATCTATTTGCATATGTAATTATATACATATGCATACAGGTATGCATATTGATTTATTTCTAATTTTTGTATATGTATTTATATATTTATTTTATTCCTATATGTATTGTTATCCACTTGCACATTCATTTGGTATACATATTTGTGTAATTTCCATATTTATTTTTGTTGCTCTTTTATACTATTGTTTTTAAAATGTAATTTTATATTTTAATAACTCAAGTTTCCTTCTCCTTATCTTTTATTTATGGATCATCTTTTCAGATTCTTATTTTGAATTCTAATCCTCCATTATTTGCATATTACCTTTTTGGTATTACTAATGTTAGTTTTATTTCCATGACTCTTAAATTTTTGAAACCTCAACAAAAATTTAGGAAACACCAATGAAGACTCAAATTTCAAGAGAATATATTGTAAAATAATTCAAAAGCTTCACTTTTTCAAATTTCAAATTTTCGGGATGTTACACCAACACCCCAAAGTCGACCGCCTTCTTCAATGCAGCACAATGAAGACAGATCTATCGGTACGCCGCTGGCTATACATTTAATAACGTGGTGTATCCCAGATATGTCCAACCGTGAATCATCTATGATACATAATTATCACAGATGGTTATTAATGATAACCATATATGAAAATGGTATTTTACAGACGGTTATTATTATGAACCATCTGTGATAATTGATTATTACAGACGGTTATTACGAACTATCTGTGATAATTGATTATCATAGACAGTTCATATTTATAACTGTCTATGAATTTACATCACAAACGGTTCTAAAATAGAACCGTCTATGATAAATACTATTCTAAATTCATTCTCATATACATAAATACAAATTCAATAATGACTTAGGAGTAAATATGTATTATTTATTTTTTTACTGGTCAGTAATGCTATCATGTCGTTATACCGAGACCATTTACATATATAGATGGTAGTAAATACAAATTCAACTACTTCATTTTACATATGGCCAAATAGTGTGGCCAGTCGCTTCTTACAAAATATAATAAAAAATATAAACATAACTGCTTCAAAGTTTTCTAGTGGTGGAGGTAGCATGCAATCTCCACCTTCAAAAATTCTTAGGCGAAGTGCTCAGCATCTGACAGTTTGAGATAATCAGCGAACATGGCCCAAAATGCATCCACCCGCTGATGTGCTCATTCGAGTGTCTCCCAAACACCCTCCGACTGAACAATCAAATCGAATTAAGCCATAGGCTCTCCTCACTTTCTTCAGGGGTCTCAGCAAGATTGACTCGGTCACCTGTCGCCTTGACTAAGTACTCCAAGTGACGGCAAGCCTCTTGGAGACATGCAACATCATTGTGGAGGACCACATCGATGGCGAGGTTAGCTCACTGGAAGAGAGAGACCAACCAAAAGACGAGGTGGAGGAGGATGTCAAGAAGGCGGATGGTGGCCTTCAATTTGTTTGGCAAATCCTCGGACATAGGAGAGAGGACACTATTGGCACAGTGTCCTTCGGTAGCATTTGCCAGCGTACGACTGGCGAGGTGCTTATGCAGGATGCCCAGGTTGGCCATTAGTGCTGACGATAAGGAAGAGTAGGGAGCCATTTATTTGTGCTTGAAAGAAGAAAAACAAGGAAGAACGCCAGTAGGTGAGGTGCTCGTACAAGATATATCAGCGATGTGGGGATTAATCTCCGGTGGCCGACGATCATTTTTATACAACAAGGAATACATTTTGTGCATGAGACAGAGATTCATCAGGGAGCCGAAATGATAGAAAGGCGTGCATCGGGGAGATGAAGAGCATATCACAGACAGTTCCAACCACAAGCTGCCTGTGATGCTAAACTATCACAGATAGTTTGTATAAATAACCATCTGTGAACTATCACATACGGTCCTAATGAAAAGCTATATGTGATATCTGCAATTATCATAGAAGATTTGTATTAATAACCATCTATAAAATATCACAGATGATTAATAACAACAACCATCTATGATAGTTCAGCCCCACAGATGGTTCACGGTCATGCTTGTAAAACCATCTGTGATAATTATAGCATGGACGGTTCCCCATGGACGGTCTGTGATGAGGTATCCAGTATAGCTTGTTTTATAGTAGTGATCTGGGATGCCACGTGATAAAACCTCCAAAAATCTACCAATACACCTACCTAATTTACAATCAGTGGATCTCGAATTGTGTCCTTAGCCACACGGATTTAGTAGTTTACAATACCATACAACAACAGAGTAAAGAGGAAGAGTGGCTAGACTAGCATCAATAAAGTCCCGACACCGAGGTGGTCAGATGAACAATAATGACATCCCGACCGTGAGGTGTCAGATGACTGTTGATGAAGTCCTAACCCAAACATGTCAAAAGAGCATTTGTCGACGAAGTCTGGACCACAAGATGGTGGGATGAAGTGTCGACGAAGGCACAACCATGAGGTGGTCGAGCATCGATGGAGCCTAGACCACGAGGTGGTCAGTCAAATGTCAATGAAGTCACGACCATGAGGTGGTCATAGAATTCCTCATGACTACGTCGATCATGACATGGTCATGGGCATCGACGAAGTCGGCGATGGGATGAAGACTTGAAGCATGCACTCTGTCCCCACCCTTCAGATCGATGTTAAAAAAGTCAGCGGTGGGATGAAGACTTGAAATGTGTGCTCATTCCCCACTGCTCGGACGGGTGTTGATGAAGTCGGCGGTGGGATGAAGACTTGGTGCGTGCGCACCATCCCCCACCCTTCAGATCAACATCAATGAAGTCGGTGGTGAGACAAAGATTTGAAATGCACATAAGGTGGTCATAGAATGCCTCACAATCATGATGTGGTCGTGGGCATCGATGAAGTGAGGACCAAAAAGTGATCGTAGAGTGCCTCATGACAACGTCGATCAAGACGTGGTCATCGATGAACTCATGACCCTAATGCGGTCGGATGAGCGTCGATGAAGTAATAACCAAAGGGTGGTCGTAGAGTGCCTCATGACTACGTCTATCAAGATTTGGTTGTGGGCATCGATGAAGTCAGCGGTGGGACGAGGGCTTAAAGCACGCACTCCGTCCCCCACCCTTCGAACCGGCGTCAATGAAGTCATGACCTTGAGGTGGTTAGACAAACATCAATAACGTCCCAACCATGAGGTGTTGAACGAGTGTTGATGAAGTCTCAACCATGATGTGTCGGACAAGCATTGACGATGTCTCAACCATGATATGTCGAACGCGCACCGATGAAGTCTTGACCACTTGGTACCGAACGAGCATCGATGAAGTCCCAACCCTGAGGCGGTCGGACGAACGTTATGACATCCTGACCATGAGGTGTTGGATGAGCATCAATGAAGTCCTAAGCACAAAGTGTCAGAAAAGCATCGATGAAGTCCCGACCCCAAGGCGGTTAGACGATTGTTAACGAAGTCCTGACCACAAGGTGTGGGATGAGCGTTGACGAAGTCTAGGCCACAATGTGTTGGATGAGCATCGACAAAGTCCCGACCGCGGAGTGTCAGATGAGTGTCAATGAAGTGCAAATGATAAGGCAGTTAGAGAATGCCTCATAACCATGCGGTTGTGGGTATCAATGAAGCCCCAACCACAAGGCAGTCGGACGAAGTTGTGACCGTGAGGTGGTTGAGCATCAAGTAAGTTTGGACCACGAGGTGGTCAGACGAAGTGTCGACATAGGTGCGACCACAAGGTGGTTGAGAATCGACAAAGTCTGGACAATAGGGTTGTCAGACAAATGTCAACGAAGTCACGAACATGAGGTAGTCATAGAATGCCTCACAACTACGTCGGTGATGACATGGTCATGGCCGTCGACGAAGTTGGCAGTGGGACGAAGACTTGAAGCACGCGCTCTATCCCCAACCCTTTAGATTGATGTTGATGAAGTCAGCGGTGAGGGCGAAATCATGAGGTGGTCGAGGGTTGACGAAGTCTTAGACCCTGAGGCGGTCGAATGAAGTCACGACCAGGAGGTGGTCAAGCGTCGTTGAAGTCTTGACCCCAAAGTGGTCAGACGAAGTTGCAACCATGAGGTGGTCGAGCGTCGATCATGACCATGAGGTGGTCGGACGAGTTTCATTGAAGGTGCAACCACAAGGTGGTAGAGCATCGATGAAGTCTCATCCCCGAGGTGGTCGGACGAAGTAGCGACCATGAGGTGGTCGAGTGTCGACAAAGTCTTGTCCTCGAGGCGGTCTAACGAAGTTCTGATCATGAGGTGGTCGAGCGTCGAAGCGGTCGGACAAAGTCACGACCACAAGGTGGTCGAACATCAATGAAGTATGGACAACACAGTGGTTGAACAAAGTAGGGACCATGAGGTGGCCGAACGAATGTTGATGAAGTCGTGACCACGAGGTGGTCGTCGAATGCCTCACAACTACGTCGGTCATGACGTAGTCACGGGCATTGATGAAGTCAACGGTGGGACAAAGACTTGAAGTGTGTGCTCTATCCCCTACCCTTCTGACTGGCGTCGATGAAGCCATGACGACGAGGTGGTTGGACAAGTTCGACTAAGGTGCAACCATGAGGTGGTCGAGCATCGACGAAGTCTCGACCACGAGTGGTCGGATGAAGTGTCAACGAATGCGCGATTGCAAGATGTTTGAGCATCGACAAAGTCTAGAGCATTATCATGGTGAACTCCCTGGTGGACACATGAGGCATGTGAGGCTCACTGGGGTTATCGCTAGTGCGGGATGATTCACTGGTGGGGTGCACAGAGCGTGCGAAGTGCGTGCAGCCATGTGTGCTTTGTCATGTGCTACTATTTATACTCCATAAAGTTTGCGCCATGGCCATGAACATCGTATGGGTATTTGTACTCCGTAGAGTTCGCGTGGAGACTGTGCTTTATAGCAGTAGCTTATAGACCGGTCCTTAATTTGACTTAGGCTCAAACCACATACCCCTTGTGCCTTGCTGCGGAAAGCCTCCATAGTCATCATACACCTCATCCTCCAAGTCAACACTATAGTAGTTGCATTCGTCATGCTATTTAGCTGGTCCCCCAAGTATGGGCGCATGCTGCACCTGAGTGCCAGCCCTTTCTGGTGGTGGTAGTAGCCTCTCCTCCAAATGACAGATGGATAGGGTCAAGTGATATGCACATGCCTCGATTTAAGATGTGTGCATGTGAGTTGTCCCGATCTTCCGTTGTAGGAAAAATCCGATAACTTGAGTTGCGACGTTGACGAAGGGGAGGCTAACCATGATTTGATCATGACCAGCAACCTCGCAATCGCTACACCGCTTCTCGATTGGTTACCAACCGTGTCAAAAACAATTGGCCTATTCATGAAGAACGGCTCTAGCAAATCCAAGAGAAGACACAAGAGCAATAGTGGAAGAATTTCACTCGAAGATGAAATATTGATGAGACCCAATTGTTTTACAGTAGCTAGTAGCCATCATGCAAACAAGAATCACGACTGCCCTTAGTAGAAACATCAGGGGTATTTATACTAGGAACAACCCTCCTAGTTAGGTGTGAAAGTTCTTGAGAAAAGACTTAAAGATAAGCCAGCCCAAAGGTCATCCAACAGCCTGTTCGCGCGTCCTTTCATGTTCTGTGCAGACCTTACTAAAATAGTAATAACTCTTTATTGGGAAGTCCAAATGACAAGTCATTTGTTGGAGGTGACAGATGACTTAATTATCTTTCGATCCATATGTATTATGCATGCTAAAACGTTACAGGTTGGCCTTCATGATGCTGGGAATTCCAACAATCTGTTCACGCGTCCTTTTGTCTTCTGTGCAGTCCCCACTAAAACAGTCATAACTCCTTATTGGCAAGTCGAAATGATGAGCTGTTTGTTGGAGGTGATATTAGACTTAATTATCTTTCCATCCATATGTATTGTGCATTCTAAAACATTACAGGTTGGCCTTCATGATGCTGAGAATTGGAGGTATTTGTCAACAATCAATGAACTCAACCACTCACAATTGGAGCCGGGCCTTGGCCAAATCTTGATCAACAATTTCTCCAAAAATTCCTTCACATGTAGTAACAAGTAAAGAATATTTATTAGGCAATACCATTTTTTCTGTAATTAAATAATTAATTTGCCCAAGAAACGAATTCACCTGTTGTCCAAGGCGACATGCACGCGCTTGTGTTACTGGACCATGTATACTAACTGACTCTTGAATTTTAGTAGACTCAACTATAGGTGTGTGTACCACTGGAGGTGAATGTGTGTCAGTGAAGTCCTCATCATACTCCCCTTCTTGAGAAGGAGTCGACCTCGACTCTAGCTCATTTTCGTCTCCCAAATATGGAGATAAATCAGCAACGTTGAATGTATTACTCACTCCATATTCCTCGGGCAACTCCAATTTATAGGCATTGTCATTGATCTTTGTAAGCACTTTAAATGGTCCATCACCTCGTGACATTATTTTCGACTTGCGCCATTATGGAAAACGATCCTTGCGCAAATGCAACCAAACTAGGTCGCCTTCTTTGAAAACCATCTCCTTCTTGCCCTTATCTACGTGCTTCTTGTATTGGGCTTGCATCTTCTCAATATTCACTTTGGTTGTCTCATGTAGCTTGTGAATCATCTCAGCACGCTTCTCAGCATCAAGATTACCTCTTTCCGAAGATGGCAAAGGTAGCAAATCAATTGGAGCAGCAGGCTTGAATCCATAGACGATCTCAAATGGACAAAACTTCGTAATAGAATGCACAACCCGATTGTAGGCAAATTCAATGTGTGGCAAGAATTCCTCCCAAATCTTCAAATTCTTCTTGAGTATAGCCCATAGCATGGTACCAAGTGTGTGGTTGACGACTTCGGTTTGCCCTTTGGTTTGAGGATGACAAGTAGTTGAAAATAGTAACTTCGTTCCAAGCTTTCCCCAAAGCATCTTCCAAAAGTGGCTTAAAAACTTGGCATCACGGTCTGAAACAATTGACCTTGGTACTCCATGCAAACGAACAATTTCCCTGAAAAATAAATCAGCAACATGGGTAGTATCATCACTCTTATGACAAGGTATAAAATGAGCCATTTTAGAAAACCTATCAACGACAACAAAAATACTGTCCCTTCCCCTCTTAGTCCTTGGTAATCCTAGCACAAAATCTATAGAAATATCCTCCCAAGGTACTTTTGGAATAGGAAGAGGCGTATATAAACCATATGGGTTTAAGCGAGACTTAGCTGTTTGACAAGTAGTGCATCTCCCCACGTAGCGCTCAACGTCACGCCTTATCTTTGGCCAATAGAAATGCGTGGCCAACACGTCCTCGGTTTTGTGAATACCAAAATGTCCCATCAAACCACCTCCATGCGCCTCCTGCAACAACAAAAGACGAACATAACTCGCAGGAACACAAAGTCTATTAGCTCTAAATAAATAGCCATCATTTAGCACATATTTATCCCAACATCTCCCTTACTTGCAATTAGCATAAATGTCTCTAAAATCCAAATCAGTAGCATATAGTTCTTTTAAACTTTCCAAACCAAGAATTTTACAATCAAGTTGGGACAACAGCGTGTACCGTCTAGACAATGCGTCAACCACTATATTCTCTTTTCCTTTCTTATGTTTCACTACGTATGGAAAAGTCTCAATAAATTCTATCCACTTAGCATGTCTACGGTTTATCTTACTTTGGCTATGAATATGCTTTAGTGATTCATGATCTGAATGAATGATAAATTCTTTTGGCCAGAGATAGTGTCGCCACGTTTCTAATACTCTAACCAAGGCATATAATTCTTCGTCATATGTTGAGTAGTTTAAAGTTGGGCCACTAAGCTTTTCACTAAAATAAGCAATGGGCTTTCTATCTTACATGAGAACACCTCCAATCCCAATACCACTAGCATCACATTCTATCTCAAAAGCCTTATCAAAATCAGGAAGTTGTAGAAATGGTGCTTTAGTTAACTTATCTTTTAGCATGTTGAAGGCATCCTCTTGTGCTTCCCCCACTTGAATGGCACATTCTTCTTAGTCAACTCATTGAGTGGGGCAGTGAGTGTGCTGAAATCCTTCACAAATCAGCGGTAGAATCCAGCGAGTCCATGAAAACTCCACACTTGTGTGACTGTTGCAGGTGTAGGCCATGCTCATATAGCTTCTACCTTCTATTCATCCACTTCAATTCCCTGTGCAGTTACAACAAAACCAAGAAACACGACTCGATCTATGCAAAATGTGCACTTATTAAGGTTACCAAACAAGCGTGCCTCTCTCAAAGCAGTTAAAACTTGGCGCAAATATTCCAAATGTTCATCCAAAGCCTTGCTATAAATCAATATATCATCAAAGTAAACCACCACAAATTTTTCGATAAAAGCTCTCAATACTTCATTCATTAAGCGCATAAACGTACTAGGTACATTAGTAAGGCCAAATGGCATAACCAACCACTGATACAATCCAAATTTAGTCTTAAATGCAGTTTTCCATTCATCACCTAGTTTCATTCTGATTTGGTGGTAACCACTACGCAAGTCAACCTTAGAAAACATAGTAGAGCCACTCAATTCATCAAGCATATCATCTAACCTAGGGATAGGATAACGATACCGAACAGTAATATTGTTAATAGCTCTACAATCTATACACATCCTCCATGATCCATCTTTCTTTGGCACAAATAATACAGGAACAACACATGGACTTAAGCTCTCACTTACGTACCCCTTTCCAAGAAGCTCTTGCACTTACCGCTGAATTTCTTTTGTCTCCTCAGGGTTTGTGCGCTTTGAAGGACGGTTAGGCAAGGATGCCCCTGGGATCAAGTCAATTTGGTGCTCTATTCCCCGCATTGGTGGTAGCCCCGCTGGGATCTCATCTGGAAAAATATCCACGAAATCCTGGAACAAAGAAACAATCGAAACAGGCAAAGTAGAGGGTAAATCATTAGTGGAAAAGATAATATTCTTGCACACAAGTGCATAACACTCTTGGGACTGTGTTTCTAACTCTCGTATCTCACTCTTTGTGGCTAACAGAACCTGTCCCTTTAGTTGTGTGTCTCTTTTCTTGTCACTCTCTTTTTTATTTTCTCTCAATTTGGGCTTGTGGCTCTCGTTCTCCTTGTGTGGGTGTCGCTCATCTCTGTTTCTTTTCTCTCACGCTCAGCCTTATCTAAATCATCCTTCAGTATTTCTTCTGGTGTCATTGGAACTAATGAAACCTTCTTCCCCTTGTGCATAAACGAGTACTTGTTGGAACGCCCATAGTGAACTGTATCTTTGTCATACTGCCATGGCCTCCCAAGATGTAATGTACACGCTTGCATTAGTACCACATCACAATCCACAAAGTTAGAATAGATACCAACAGCAAAAGGCACTCTCACCATAGCAGTTACCTTCAGTTTCCCACATGAGTTGAGCCACTGGATGTAGTATGGCTGTGAGTGAGCACGTGTAGTCAAGCCAAGCTTCTCAACCATCTCTGAACTTGCAATGTTGTTACAGCTTCCGCCATCAATTATCACCTTGCATGAGTGCTCTTTGATCACAAATTTTGATTGGAATAAATTGTGACGTTGTCCTCTCTCTGCCTTTTCCATCTGTGAGCTAAGAACATGAAAAACAACGAGGTTTGTATGGTTCGTATCATAGGTGATCTCCTCTGAATCAGACCCTGAAATGTTCTGTTGCTTCTCGTGGTCAGATTCTTCTTCCTCTACGTCACTTGCCGATGTGTACTCTCCATCTTCCTGAATATCAAGAGCTTGTTGATTTGGGTAATCACGCATGTAATGCCCCTTCCCCTTTCCATTTGAAGCATTCTATCTCTCTGGTTCTTCCTGTAGAAGCTATGGATGATGAACTTGTGGCTGGGACAGCAGCAGTCTTCTTTAAATCAGTAGGCCTATGTGCTGAAGAATTAGGACGCCTTGCTGATTGCTCCTGGCTGAGTGACGTTGTGTTGGGTCCCGAACTATTTACGAGCTTCTTGGTCGGTGTACTGGAAGGTTTCCATGGTATGGAGGAGCTGGAATAGTTGCGATTCATCCTAGTGTAGCTTTGCCTTTGATTATGCACCTGCTTTTCAGCCTTACAAGCAAAATGGAACAACTCATTCAAATAATTGTAATGATAAAAATCAAGTATATTCTTAATCTCCTTATTTAGCCCACCAAGAAACCTAGCCATCTTCGTGTTTTCTTGCTCCTCTATATTAGCACGGATCATGCAATTTGCAGTTCTTGATAGTATTCCTCGACAGACTTTGTACCTTGATTCAATCTCTATAACTTATTAATCACATCACGCTCAAAATAAGATGGAACAAATCTAGATCTCATTACCCTTTTCAACTCATCCCAAGTGCGAGGTGCATCATCTCTTCTTTTAAATTGACTTCGCCAAATAGAAGCATAATTTGTAAACTCACTAGTAGCAGCACATACTCTTCTATTTTCAGGAAAGTCATGACAACTGAACTTTTGTTCTACTAGTAGTTCCCAATCAAGATATGCTTCAAGTTTGTATTTACCATCAAAGGAAGGAACCGCAAATTTAATCTTACCCAAGCCATCATCTCTTCTCTCCTCATGATGATGAGGCGCATGTCTTCCATTACCACCCCTTCCTCGATGATTATGCCCAAAATGTTGCCGATCACGGTCAAAATCAAGGTCTTCTCCATTATCAGCCATATAGTTGCCATTCGCCTCCTCATGGGCAGTATGCTGGAATGCGGCGTTCAAATTTGCCTGTGGTTGGAGAAGGGCAGCAGCAGTATTATGATTTGCTCCAACTTGATCTCGAGGGCCTCGCGGTGGTGGGTGCTGTCTTGGGGGAGTATGCTCAATGTGCTCAAGTCGTACTTCAATTCCTCCAATACGATTCTCCATACCGTCTAGCTGAACAAGTACTTGATCGGAAAGCATCTGCTCAAAAGTGCTGGCAAATACATCCATCAAAGCTTGAGACCAAGGTGATAGTGGCACTGCTTAGGGTTTGTCCACACCATCACCTTCATCCACACCATGCAACGAACCATCACGAGATCCATCACGAGAACTCCTTGTCCCTGTCATGGTTAGAAGAAAACTAAAAGAATTCCTAACAAACTAAATACTTATGTGGATTACTCTCAACTTTCACAAATCTTACCAGCAGAAGCTCTTACCCTTCTCGAAGATTGCTCATGTGCTGCTGGTTCGTGGTAACTTTCAAACAGAAGTCAGTAAAACGATTGAAAGGTACCAGGACACGTGATCAATGGCAAATTTGTAGAGTTCTAGGCAGGGATAAAAATTTGTAGCAAAGGAGTAAGCAATCAGTAATTTCAGATATTGCACAAATTGAATAACAGTTCGTAACTAGCTTTTAGCCTATGTTGTTGATCAAAAAAGATGATATAGGCTATGGTCAAGTGTATATGAGTGTACACAAACAATGTGCTCAATATATGCAACTTTAGAACATGAAGGATCAAATATAGCTAGCTGAATTTTAGATTATCACCCAATTGGACAGCAAACTGATAATTGGTCTACAATTTTTTTATGGCCCCGTTTTTTTGTCCAACCTAAATCTCTCTTTTTTTTTATTTTTTTACTTTTGCCTCTCTTTTTTTGTACCAATACCAGATTGCAACTCAGCCGAGTATGGAAATCTCAAGTGAAGTTCGATCCTGAAAAGACAGCAGCAGCTACATAACTTGTAACACATGCAGATTTCACAATACTGATCCAATCAGTACCAAATTTTGCACGAAGGTGGGATTTTAAGTTAGGAAGCTAACAAAAGTGGTTTGGATGCATTGGATATCTAGATCGAAAGATATGAATTTTTTTGTGTCAGCTGCGCAGAGAAAATTTCTGGTAGAAACAGGCAGAGGCTGTTTTTAGGTAGTGTATGGTTTTTGGGTGTAGGTATCAAGAACTCTCTCTTTTTTTTTTGGATTTTTTTACTCAACAAAGATAATGATCAACAACTAGACTCGACTAGTACGGACGAAAATTAAATTAAGCAAACTGAAACTAACAGATTGAAAGCAACAATGGGCTAGGAATTGACTATTTTGTAGGGCTAATTTTCTGGACTTTAGGTAAACAAAAACTAATTAAAAAAACTAGGGGATATATGAATTCCTACCAGCAACGTAGGCTCTGATACCACCGGATATGCACACACCTCGATTTAAGATGCGTGCGTGTGAGTTGGCCCGATCTTTCGTCGTAGGAGGAATCAGGGATGAAAACGGTCGGAAAACTCCTCAACCGTTTTCTATTTCTACATTTGAATACGAAAACGAAAGCGAAAGCGGTAAAGTCGGACACGAAAATAAACGCGAACTTACGGAATATCGAGAATTTCGAAAATGAACCAATTCGAGCGGAATTATGTCGAATATGGTCGGTATACGAAAATTCAATACGAAATACCAACCTGTAGGACCAAGTGCATAACAATTAACAAGTGACCAAGTACATAACAATTACCAAGTGCATGATCAAGTTCAAGTGCATATAATAATTAACAAGTGCATGACCCTTGGTCTTAAGTATTAACACAATAGCCGACATAAATACAAATACAAGTCTAGAACAAGCAATTAACAGCTAGCAGAACATCTACAGTTCATCAGCATCATCCATGAGGTCAGGATCGCTGCCGCCGCCGCCTGGGGGAGATCCTGGAGGAGTCGGTGAAGATGAGGAGCAGCAGAGGAGCAGCGTCGGCGTGGTAGAAGAGGAGGGTGTCGGTAAAGTAGACCGTCGGCGGCGCTAAAGGGGACTCGGTGGAGATGTCGATCGGCGGCCCGGCGCTTGGTGGAGGGAGCAGACGCGACGACCGGTGGATGGGGCGGCGGCGCACGGGAAGAAGGCGGCGAAGAGGGAGGCGTGACGGAGGGAGAGCAGGAGGAGAGGTGGCGGTGCGGATGGAGAAGAGGGGTGGCGCAGTGGATCTGAGGATGGAGGAGCGGCGGGCTGAGATAGGTGGAGAAGGGGTGGCCGGAGCCAGAGAAGAGAGGAAAAGGAGAGAGCAAATGGGGGCTAGGGTTAGAAGCAAGGGGAAGGCAAGGGAAGACGAGAGGCGGCGACCGGCGGTGGCGTAGGGCGGAAGAGGTGGCGCGGGTAAAGAAGAGGTGGCCGCCGGAGGTGGAAGACATGGCGGCGCACGGTTGAGGGCGACGGCGTCGCGAAGAAGGGGCTGCGGCGGTGGAGAGTGGAGGCGGCCCGAAGGATTTGGAGCAGCGAGGTGAGAAGGCGTGGCGATGGAGGTGCAGTGGGGAGCGGCGGAGGCGTACTGGCGAGCTGCGGCCCGGCGCTTGCCGACGGCCGGACATGGAGGAGAAGGGACGAGGAGAAGCAAAGGGGGGCGAAGGGAGAAGAAGCCGGGCTCGATCTCCCCCAGGCGGCAGCGGCTTTAGAAGGAGATGGAGAAATTTTGGTGAATTGGGCTGTGCGACCTGTGTCTAATACTCTAATCCAATGGGACTTCTAGTGGGCCAAATTCGGTTTAAACCGTATTTACAATTCGGTATATTCCGAATAAAATGTAGAAAAGTAGAAAACGGTCGGAAAACGCCTAAACCGTTTCCGCTCCGTTTTCGAATTTGGTATTCCGTATTTCGAACCGAATTCGAATTTGTCCGAAAATACGAATTTGATCGGGTCAAATGTAGAAAACGATGCGGTTCGGTACGGGATATTTCCGTTCCGTTTTCATCCCTAGGAGGAATCCGATAACTTGAGTTGCGACGTTGATGAAGGGGAGGCTAACCACGATCCGATTGTGACCAGCAACTTCGCAATCGCTACACTGCTTCTCGATTGGTTACCAACTATGTCAAACACAATTGGCCTGTTCACGAAGAACGGCTCTAGCAAATCCAAGAGAAGACGCAAGAGCAATAGTGGAAGAATTTTACTTGAAGATGGAATATTGATGAGACCCAATTGTTTTACCGTAGCTAGTAGCCATCATGAAAACAAGAATCAAGTCTGCCCTTAGTAGAAACATCAGGGGTATTTATACTAGGAACAACCCTCCTAGTTAGGTGTGAAAGTTCTTGAGAAAAGACTTAAAGATAAGCTAGCCCAAAGGTCATCCAACAGCCTGTTCGCACGTCCTTTCGTCTTGTGTGCAGAGCTTATTAAAATAGTAACAACTCTTTATTGGGAAGTCGAAATGATGAGCCATTTGTTGGAGGTGATAGTAGACTTAATTATCTTTCCATCCTATGTATTATGCATGCTGAAACGTTACAGGTTGGCCTTCATGATGCTGAGAATTGGAGGTATTTGTCAGCAATCAATGAACTCAGCCACTCACAATTGGAGCCAGGCCTTGGCCAAATCTTGATCAAGAACTTCTCCGAAAATTCCTTCACATGTAGTAAGAAGTAAACAATATTTATTAGGTAATATCATTTGTTCTGTAATTAAATAATTAATTTGCCCAAGAAACGAATTCACCTGTTGTCCAAGGCGACATGCACGCGCTTGTGTTATTGGACCTTGTATACTAACTGACTCTTGAATTTTAGTAGACTCAACTATAGGTGTGTGTACCACTGGAGGTGAATGTGTGTCGGTGATGTCCTCATCATCAAGGCATTGGTGTCATCCGCTAGCCACCATACGTTTGCATTGAAGCAATCGTTCAACGTGTTCTGTACATCCCGTATTTGTGCCCCATGATAATTACGCAAACCTTCTTCACGGCCTTAGAAGTTGCGTGTGGTAGCCTCGAACTGCTTGCTCATGCCCAACGGTGGTCAGCACAATAGACGGGTGCTTCATCCACCTTCTCGTGATCTAAACAGTCGTGTGAACCATGCGCACCTAGCACCAATCTGACCATCTTAACAATCCACATGAAATCAATCACGCCAAATCAACAAAATCAGCAAGTACGTACTGTGATCAACAACGCTCTGATACTATGATGACACGGATCAACTAGCACCCTAGATGATGTGTGTAGTAATCCTAGTCTTTCATGGTAGTCCACTAGAAATAGGAGCAGCGGCACCCTTGGTTAGCTTCATGAATCTAGCAACCCCAAAGTTCTGCACCACCAACCAAACCCTAGATGGGTTCTCGAACTCACGAACAGACACAAAAAAAAAAACGTCCTCCTGACATGATGCTGGCCTCAGCATTTTATATGGGTGTATGGGTGTACTCAACACATGCACGTGATGCATAAGACATGGAAACACAGGAACGTACAATACTCAGACTAAGTTGAAAACGAATCTAAATGCCAACACCAACTCTAGCTCAATTAATCCATGCACACGCAAGTGCACCACTCGGACTAAACTAGAAAGGAAAAAATTGCATCCGAAGTATATGGCAAAAAAGAAATAAAAATAATAATTTAGACAGGTATATGGAGAGAACCCATGTATATGAAACATCCTTGCTCATTCTCTGATTCATGCGGTTGGTTCACACGAGGCGCACTGGGATCAGCCTTTGCATGTACATGCATATTTTCATGGCTCATGCAGCTTGACCAAGACGTACGCTACTCCAGCACACAAGCCTAGTCCCTGTCTCATGGGCAGAACACACACGCTGCTTGCATGCATACCATGCTACCTTTGTACACTTCCATGAGTTCGCTTCTCTGTTTTCTCTATTACACATATCCGTACTAATTCTTTCTCTCTTTTCTCTGAGCAAAACTGAACCAACAACTCTAGACTGAAAACTAGAATTAGATTTTAACTTGGAACTGCAAACCAACATTGCAGTAGCTTTTTGCGCCGCATCAAAAAATGTGATGAAATGAAAGTAATTTTGATGACAAATCTAGCAAATATATCATCACGACGTGACTGCATGCATTCTAAATAATTTTTTTAATATTAGGAGTCAAAGTTTTAGAATATTGACCGTATAAAAAAGGAGCGAGTGTTAGCCAAAGCTCCAGGGCGTTTGTGTTGATACTGATAGTACGTACTCGGAATTCGGGGGGGCATAACTGAACCACTATGAACTGAACTAGATCGATCTGCCATTCAGAAATTAAGGCCGGCCGGCTAGCTCGTCCACAACGTCTCGCATGCATGCAAGCCCTGGGAAATTAACTGCACATTTCACTGGGTTTTCCTGCATGGCTGGTTAGCCTAGCCTCGTAGGTACCGTGCCGCATGAATGCGGGAAGGTACCCGGCTGGAGAGAGGACAGAAAGGAGAGATCCCCAGCCTTTGCCCAAACGCCGACGCTATACTAAAATGTTTTCTCTGGGTTTTCCTGCATGGCTGGTTAGCCTAGCCTCGTAGGTACCGTGCCGCATGAATGCGGGAAGGTACCCGGCTGGAGAGAGGACAGAAAGGAGAGATCCCCAGCCTTTGCCCAAACACCGACGCTATACTAAAATGTTTTCTCTGACCCTCAAGAAAAGCTTGAGATAACCAGCTAAGCACACAACAAACACAAGCCCCGCTGATACGTATATAAGACGAGAAATTTCGATATTTGACACTGAATACGTGCGCCTCTCAACTTTTAACCCCCAATTCGCGCACCTTTGGAAATTTAACCCTGTCACTGCGAATTCTTTTGATTCAAGGGATTCTCTTCATTTTCGCAGTGACAAGTGTCAAAATATAAAAGGAGAGAAAATGAGGAGAATCCCTTGAATCAAAAGAATTCGCAGTGACAGGGTTAAATTTTCAAAGGCGTGCGAATTGGGGGTTAAAAGTTGAGAGGCGCATGTATTCAGTGTCAAATATCGAAATTTCTCATATAAGACCGCACGCAGCAAAAGGCTGCTCTCCACAATCCATCACCATTCACCAACGCGACTGACGGCCGGACTACGTGTGCTCCAACCATTTGATCGATCGGTGCAGACGTACGCAGTCGAGCTCGGCTCATCATGTCGCACCGCAGTGCGAGGATCATGCAAGGCCGGCGACATCGACTTGGAGCCCATGTTCGAGTGGCACGATCGCGCCAACCACTATTTCCTTCTCATCGACCTCCCAGGTATAACGATCCATACCTAGATATACAACTGGTGGGATTAAATGCACATCTTTCGCTTTGACGTCGGCGGTATATATACGTCAGATCGACGAAATGAAATATGTTATCTGCTAAGTATATATGTACTTCAACATCAGTATATAATTCTTGGTTGATTGAAGGCTTCAAGAAGGAAGAGTTCCGGGTGCTCGTGGACCCCTCCGACAGGGTGACCATCCACGCAGCGCCCGCCGGCAGTGCGTCTCTACAAGCGTTCAGCTGCCCCCGCACCGACTCGTAGGATTGCCGCCCGGTTTGACGGCAGCACGCTCCACCTCACCGCGCCCAAGCTGCCGGTTGGCGCCACTGAAATGGTGTGGGCAAGGATGGCGGCGGCGGCGCAGTGGGAGACGGAGACAGAGAAAGAGCAGTCCAGTTGGGGCAAGTGGGAGGTGTTCGCCGCGGCCGTCGCCGCCTTCGCGCTCGGTGTCGTCGTTGCTGAGAAGAGCTTGTTATCCAGGAATAGTTAAAAACAATGTACCAGATCGATGATCTTTATTATTGCAGCCTCGATTGAAACCTTCGACCGTGGAGTGCGTGTGTGACTATATATGTACACATGTGTATATATGATATCGATGGATGCTGCAAATTAATATCGCACGAATGAGTAATTGAAACCTAGCGACAGCTCAAAAAGATCGATGATAACTTCGAATGGAGTACTGATTGTCAAATCACGCCTGGTACACCCGACACATGGAAAACATTTGTTGTGCTTTTCCAAACACTACCATAGAATGGGTCATCACATTGCGGTAGCTTTGTGAGCCGCATCATCCTCCCTCTTGATGCAAAGTTGTCCTCGGTTTTTGGGTACACTTCTTGGCCTTTCTACGGGACACCACCAAGTCACACTTGATCTCCTCATCATTCTTGGATAGTAAAGCATGAAACTCTCGCCACTGAATGTATTAAGTTGTTGGATGCCTCCTGGTAGATATTGAAAGCGATTCTACTACATCTTTGCCGACCACATTACTTGAACTACCGCCATCAATGATCAGCTTACATATCATACCCTTTGATTTTGCAATCAGATTGGAACACATCCCAGCGTTGCCCCTTCTCCACAATGGTGGTGTTATCACGCTGCACTTTCTTAACCAAAAGATTAACACCATTCAGTTCTCGATATGGGGTATGCCTGATCTTCACGACGTAGGATCGATGAAGATAACTTAGATCCATGTAACTTGACGAACCGATGGCGCCAACCACTATTAGAATAGCAACTTGTGACAAAAGAATTCGTCCAACCACACACTCGTGATCCTATCTACCCGACCACACAAGTAGACGTGTCACCGCTTCTGCAAACGATAAGAAAGCATAAAAACAACAGGGTTGAAAATGTCTAATTCACCTCTAGGTTGCAATCATACGTCAAACCTTAGGAAGAACAAATATATAACACTCTAAAAACAATAGATTGGTTCTCTATGGTCTGTGCTTCCAAACCGTTTGTACAACGAAATATAAGGCTGTTGGCCGAGTCTAATTCGAGTCCACAGTCATACCGAGTCTCTAATGCACTTGGTCCCACATAAAAGCACCTAAAAGGTATCGTTTAGTTCGGACTATGCATGGCTGACTTGATTAGAAAATACATGAAGCAGGCCATAGCTTCTTCTGCCGAAGACATGAAACCTTCTCTCTTCTTTCTTCATTTCCTTGCGCAGCATGCACCTCTCTTTCTTTATTTCTTGATTCTTCCTTGTTTCTTTGTTTTTTTTTCTTGCACACACGAACAACCAGCCAGTTGTATTATCTTTCTCATGGTGCAGCTGCATGCAGGGATATTGTTTCCCATGTAGAAATTGAACGACTTCCCTTTTTACAAGCAACTCTCATCACTTGCGATGGGACATGAGAATTGACATTGTTAGGCTGACTAGAACCAATAGCACCCTTTGTTTGCAGCTACGGATGTTATGGCTTCTGCTGCAACCCTCCTCTAACATAGTGTGATATTCGTCCGCTTTCTTCGGCTGCAAACATGCACTTTCCTTGCGTGGCATGGTTTTCTCTTTTGTCATTTCCATCATCCTGCATGTCATCTCCATTATCCCACACAAACCTACTAATAATTAAAAGGGAAAATCTGTTCAGTAGCACTGAAAATACACCGCTTTCAAAAAATACCACTAAAAGAATCTGGCTCCGGAAATTACCACCAAAAAATTCAATTCGCTTCGGGATCTAGCATTCTGGACAAAAATGCCCCTCTCCCTCTCCTCCCTCACCTTCTCTCCTCCTACGCCGCCCGTCCGCCTCCCCGCCCCACCTCCTCCTCGCCGCCGGCCTCCCCGCCTACTCCCTCCTCACGCCGTCGCCTACCCCACCTCCTCCTCGCCCCCGCCTCCCCGCTCCTCTCCCCGCGGTGCCCCGAGCGGTAGCCTCCTCCTGCCCCCGCCTCCCCGCTCCTCTCCCCACGGTGCCCCGCGCCGTCCGCCCCCTCTTCCCCCACCTCTTCGCCGCCGGCCTCCCCGCCTCCTCACGCCGCGGCGCAGTCAGCTGCGGGCCGAGGCGCGGCGATGGTGGCTGGCGTGTGGCTCGGCTGCGAGCGAGCGGAGGCAGCCGGTGTGCGGTGGCGCGGTGACTTCAGGCGAGCGGCGTGAGGAGGGAGGAGGCGGAGAGGCCGGCGGCGAAGAGGTGGGGGAAGAGGGGGCGGACGGCGCGGGGCACCACGGGAGAGGAGCGGGGAGGCGGGGGCGAGGAGGAGGCTGCCGCTCGGGCACCGCGGGGAGAGGAGCGGGGAGGCGGGGGCGAGGAGGAGGCGGAGGTAGGCGACGACGTGAGGAGGGAGGAGGCGGGGAGGCTGGCGGCGAGGAGGAGGCGGGGGCGGGGAGGCGGACGGGGCGGCGCAGGAGGAGAGAAGGTGAGGGAGGGGAGGGAGAGGGGCATTTTGTCCAGAATGCTAGATCCCGAAGCGAATTGAATTTTTTGGTGGTAATTTCCGGAGCCCGATTCTTTTAGTGGTATTTTCCGAAAGCGGTGTATTTTCAGTGCTACTGAATAGATTTTCCCTAATTAAAATACTAACATTAGATAGTAACCAGTTCTCATGTAAATTAAAACTAATTTAACTAGGAGCGAGTTCACCTGTTGATTAATCTTTTTAGCTTGGGCTCGCATAATTGGTCCACACAGGATGTTCTCATCAGTTCTTGATCACAACAGACAACATTCTTCTTGGAATCCTCGAATTGCTCTCCTTCATGTTCAAATTCATCACCATCACTTTTCGATGCATAGCCTTCATGTGTGAGCAACACCTTCCTCAAATTTAGGCAATCTTTCATCATGTGCCCCCTATCCTTGCATGTAAAGCATTCAATATCATTAGCTCTAGTAGTAGAGAAAGCATCAGAATCGGCTTTTGATACTTTCCTACTAGCTGAACTCACACCTTTGTCACTTCCTTGTGGATAGCCCCAACCGGTTTAGTGGATACAACCAACTTGGAACTTGAGCCACCTTCTTCATCATGAGTGTTGGTGCACCTCCAACCCCTAGAATTGGTTTACCCATCCCTAGATTACTTCGCCTTGACCTGCTGTTTAGCATGCTCCACTTGATGAATAAGCTCTTGTAAGTTACCAAATTGCATCAAATCAATATGGTCCTGCACATGTTCATTCGAGCCCTCAAAGAAATGTGTCATGGTCACCTCCTTGGACTCATGCACAAGTGTACAAATCATGAGCACTTGCATCTCCTTATAGTACTTGTCCATCGACATAGAATTTTGAACATGTCGACACAATTTAATGTGCAAGATTTTTGAAAAATATACTGGAACAAACCTTGTTTGCAATATTTGCTTCATATCTTTCCATGTACGAGGACACTCTCCAGCATGCTTCAATTGATCCCACCAAATTAATGCATATGCAGTGAACTCAATTGAAGTGACATGAACTTCTTTTCCTCGGTGTAGTTGTGGTTGTCAAAAATCTAATTGACGCGTATCTTCCACTTTAAATTCACCTCTGGATTTGTTCAGCCCGTGATGTCGGTATGGTCATGTTGAGTCTACCAATACCGTCGTCCTCCCATCCAGCACCTTCTCCACGGTGACGTACATGTCCAGCACCTCAGCGATCACTGAAATCATGTCTCGGTTGCTACGGAAAGCCTCCATGGTCATCATACACCTCATTCTCCAAGTCAACACTATAATAGTTGCCTTCATCGTGCTATTTAGCTAGTCCCCCAAGTATGGGCGCATGCTACACACGAGCGCTGGCCACTTCAGGTAGTGGTAGTAGCCTCTCCTGCAACCGAGGGATGGACAGGGTCAAGGCATTGGTGTCATCTGCTAGCCACCATACGTTCGCATTGAAGCAATCGTTCAACGTGTTTTGTACGTCTCGTATTTGTGCCCCAAGATGAGTACGCAAACCTTCTTCACGGCTCTAGAAGTAGCGTGTGGTAGCCTCGAACCGCTTGCGCATGCCCAGCAGTAGGTCAGCACAATAGATAGGTGCTTCATCCACCTTCTCATGATCTAAACAGTCGTGTGAACCATGTGCACCTAGCTCCAATTTGACCATTGTTGTAGGGGTGGCCGCCACCTAAGCCCAGCAGGCCTGCTAGAGGGATGTAAGGCCCAGAATGGGACACGTGTAATGACATAAGTGCCCCTGAGGGGGATACATGGATGTAAGGGTATAACTGTAAAAGCACTCCCCATGTGGATATATATATACAACATAGGCCACGGGGGAACCCTAAGCCATTGCTCACCTAACTCTCCACTACCATACTCTCTCTCTCTCTCTGTTTGGTCTGCAACCACAACAGTTAGCGCCATCCGTGGGGAGGACAGGAGAGCCTCAAGATCTGGAGAAGGATGGCACCCAAAAAAGCTTCATCGTCGGCAGCGAAGAAGAAGGCAGGCGCGGAGGAGCATTGCGTCAACACCTGGTCTTCGGTAGCGGCAGTCACAGGCGTGAGTGGTGATGCGGGCGCAACGGCTGCGAGCATCGACGTTCACAGTGCGGCGCCCGACCCCGCACCATCGCTGCGACGACCGACCCCGCCACCATCGCTGCGACGACCAACCCCGCCACCATCGCTGCGACGACCGACCCCGCCACCACCGCCGCCACGCTCAACCCCGCCATGACCATCGAGACCGCCCCATACGTGGTAGGTAACCCCACCGCAGGTACCGCGACAGCCGCCGGCAGCGCCGCTCGGGCGGTCGGAGGTGGCGATGCCGGTGCCCACGCCGGCGCGGTGCCCGCTCTCCCACCTGGTGCAGGAACGGTGAGTGGTCCCGGCGGCAACACGGGCTTCGTCACCGGCCCCAGAGTCCTTCAAACCAGCACAGCGGGCAGCCCAGGAGCACAGGCCGTGGTTGCCGCCGCTCCAGCCGCACCACCAGGCGCGCCGCTGGCCCCACCCACGTCCACGGTGGAGAACGCCCTGCTGGCGGCTCTCAGCACATTTCAGCGGGAGCTAACGGATCTCCGCGGGGCCGTGCGGGACATGCAAGAGGCTCGGAGCCAACAGACCCCACCGGTGGTCGCATCGGAGCCCACGCCAGAGAGGGCAGATAGTCACGATGCTCCCACGTCCAGCCGCATCCCGCTATGACGCATGGACCCGAAGTCCCCACTCTCCGCGGGTCTGCAGCAGGTGGCATGGCTGGAGGACTTCAAGTTCCCGAGTGTCATCGAGGCGTACAAAGGCGACACGGACCCACAGGAGTTCGTACGCGTGTATGAGACCGCCGTCGAAGCTGCTGGTGGAGACGACACCACGAAGGCGAAGGGGCTCCCTCTCGCGTTGCAGGGGGTGGCGCTCTCTTGGTTCTTCACCATCGAGCCAAATTCCATCTACGCGTGGGAGCAGATCCACGACTGTCTCTACAAAAACTTCCAGGGAAACCACATCGAGTGCGTCGATGAGGACCAGCTCTTCGCAGTCAAGCAAAAACCCTCGAAGAGGCTCCGGGATTACTTCAAACGCTTTGCGAAGGTACGCTGCCAGGTCAAGGATGTCAATGAAACAATAGTCATCAACGCAGCGATACAAGGTCTTCGCCCGGGGCCGATGGCCAAATACAACGCGCAGAAACCAATCAAGGCGGTGGCGAAGCTCTTCGACAAGATGGAGGAGTACGCCATAGTGGAAGAAGATGCGCGGCGGCGGCACAGTGATGACTCTGACACCAATCAGGCGGAGGGCTCGGTAAAAAATGATGGCTCGCCGAAAGAGGGCTCCTCGAAAGGCAAGCGTAAGCAGGAGCCATCGAAGGACGCCCCCGAGCGCAAGGATACCCAGCACAAAGACTCGTCGGGTGACGGGCCCAAACGCGACCAACGCAAATATCAGAAACCTCGCTATGTCTTCGACATTGAGGGTGGCTCTGAGGATAACGCTCCCGCTGGTCGTGGCGGCGAGGACGTCGGGGCCGGGGACGGGGGCACGGGTGGGGTCGCGAAGATAGAGCCCACGGGGAGTACGACGATCAGCACCATGGGCAGTAGTGCGAAGTCGACGGTCGGGGCAGCCACAACACACGTGCGTGCACCACCATCGTAGCACTCCGGTAGAGCATCGCCAGAGACAGATTCCCTGAGGCGCGTTCGCCCGTCGTGGCTCACGTCCAACACCCCCAGGATCAAGGGATGCAACCCTAGGAAGGACCCCTGCGGATTCAGGCCCACGTACAGCAACCTCAGGAGGGCCTCCTGCAACTGCAAGCCCCGAAGGGAGCCCTGCGCAGGGTCATAAATGTCATCTCCGGGGGATCCTTGTTGGAGTTCGTCTCGGCGCGGCAACGGAAGGCCTATGCGAGGAGGCTGCACTGTCGGAGTGGGCGCAACACAAAATCACCTTCACGCCCGCTGACGCTGAGGGCATAGAGTTCCCCCACCAGGATCCCCTAGTTGTCCAGGTTGCCATCGTAGATGCGACGTTAGGTGCGTCCTAGTCGATGGAGGAAGCTCTGTGAACATCTTGTTCGCCACGGCCTTCGATTAGATGGGGATCCCCCGAAGCCAATTGGGCCCTCCGGAAATCCCATTGCAGGGCTTCGGAGGTCAACCCTTGCGGCCATCGGGACAGATATACCTCCAAGTTTCCTTCGGCCGGGACGATAATGTGAGGAGCGAGGATGCCACCTTCGACGTCATCGACATTTCGTACCCCTACAATGCTGTATTGGGGCGGCCAACCTTAAACTCTCTCGGGGCAGTCCCACACCACGGCTTCCTGTGCATGAAGCTCCCCGAACCGTGGGCCATCATCACTGTCCACGGTGACCAAGATATGGCTCGGTGCATAGAGCTCGGCACCAGAGGCCCGCACCATGAGGCTCAACAAAATGCCTATGCCAGGTGTGCAAGCGCGAGGATCCTTGGCGGCTTCGAAAGGCACCTCTCCGGGCTCACACGTGGATCATTCCAGCAGTAGCGGCTCCCACCATTCACCGCTTCGTCACCGGGCAATGATAGCCGCGGCTGTTTCCGTCTTGAGTGGTCAGTAATCAGTACCCCATCTTTTGTAACCGCTCACCCGCGCAAATGGGAATTTAATAAAGTTCACCATTTGCACAAAGAAATTGTCATGTTTGCCCCAAAAGCGTGCGAAGGCTTGCCTCCACGCACACTCTTTATGAGTATAAACAAAGACACGCGTTCGCGCGCGCACTCTCCGTGAAAAACACGGGCATGAGTATAAACAAAGACACGCGTTCGTGCACGCACTCTCCGTGAAAAACACGGGCATGAGTATAAACAAAGACATGCGTTCGCGCGCTTACTCTCCGTGAACATGCGGAGGCTTGCCTCCGCACGCAGTCTACGGACTCTAAATAAGACGTAGCGCCGAGGTCCGCCTCCGCACACACTCCATGGAGTATAAATAAGGCGTGGATGTTGTCCCTGTGCACTCTACTGAGTATAAACAAGACGCTGATCTCGCGCACGCACAGGCATTATCCCTATGCGTACTCTCCAGAGTATAAATAAGGCGTGGTCGATCGTTCCACGCACTCCACGGAGTATAAACAAGACGCTGATCTCATGCATGCACAGGTATTATCCCTATGCGTACTCTCCGGAGTATAAATAAGGCGTGGTCGATCACTCCACGCACTCTATGGAGCTTACGTAAGGTGCAGCGTCAAGGCTTGCCCCTGTATGCGCGTCACAACGCCCGCATGCGACGCAGCAGAGGCTCGCCTCCGCATGCACCTCGCAGCGTCTGCGTGAGGTGCAGCAGAGGCTTGACTCCGTATGCACTCCACAGCGTTCGCACAAGATGGAACAAAGGCTCATCTCCGCATGCACCCCGCAGCGTTCACGCGAGACGCAACACAGGCTCATCTCCACATGCACCCCGCAGCGTCCGCATGAGAGGCAGCAGAGGCTCGCCTCCGCATACACCTCGCAACGCCCGCATGGGACGCAGCCGAGGCTTGCCTCTGCGCATGCCTGGTAAGGCATGAGACACAGCGGATGCATACCTTTATGGACACCCCACGGAACGCAAGCACGCGGACCTCAGTGAGGTGTGCCTACTTCGGTTACGTCAAAAAGGCGCCAGCTCCGCTGCCACCACTTCGAAGGGTAGGGGATGGAGTGCTCACGCGTCTACCTCGACTAAGGCGCCAGCTCTGCTACCACCACTTTGAAGGGTAGGGGACGGAGTGCTCGCGCGTCTACCTCGACTAAGGCGCCAGCTCCGCTGCCACCATTTCGAAGGGTAGGGGACGGAGCGCTCGCGCGTCTACCTCGACTAAGGCGCCAGCTCCGCGGCCACCACTTCGAAGGGTAGGGGATGGAGCGCTCGCGTGTCTACCTCGACTAAGGCGCCAGCTCTGCTGCCACCACTTCGAAGGGTAGGGGACGGAGCGCTCGCGCATCTACCTACCCCGACCAAGGCACCAGCTCCGCTGCCACCACTTCGAACGGTAGGGGACGGAGCGCTCGCACGTCTACCCCGACTAAGGCGCTAGCTCCGCCGCCACCACTTCAAAGGGTAGGGGACGGAGCGCTCGCGCGTCTACCCCGACTAAGGCGCCAGCTCTGCTGCCACCACTTCGAAAGGTAGGGGACAGATCGCTCGCGCGTCTACCTCGACTAAGGCGCCAGCTCCGCTGCCACCACTTCGAAGGGTAGGGGACGGAGCGCTCGCGCGTCTACCTTGACTAAGGCACCAACTCCGTTGCCACCACTTCGAGGGGTAGGGGACGGAATGCTCGCGCGTCTACTTTGGCCAGGCCTGGACCGCCGTGTAGGCGGGCATGGTGTAGCCTCGTTAATCTACCGCGAGACTGCATGGTTGTAAGCAAGGATGAAGGCGAGGGCAATATTTTTCAACCAAACCCTTCCCATACTGTCTGTATTCATCGGAAGATGTTATAGGGGTACGCAGTAAAGTATACAGATACCCTTGGGCGCCCAAGGCCGCTACTCGGTAGGCTCTTCCTTAATGCGCGTATGTGCCAAGGCTTCGCTCGAAGAAGCCTAGCTTGCCCAGAAGTCCAGCGACTCCTCGGCCCGTCGCCAGCGCCGGAGACGTCGCCGGGTCACAAGGTCAGAAACTGTTGGACCGAAATGGCGACAGAGGGGGGGGATGAATGTCGAATCTTAAAATTTGTCACCCTAATAATACTCACCAAAGAACTGTCTCTCCAGTAGCTACAGAGCTAATAAGAGGGCATAAAAAACTGAGAGAACCTGAACCATGCAAAGATGAGCGCTCACAAAGAAAACCTCTTTTCAATAACTATTGTGAGCTATGAAAGAGAGATTATATGTGAGGATACAAGCTTGCTGGAAGAGCATAAATATCATAGGACCAAGGCAAAAGAAAATAACTTGGAAGCCAAACCTTAAAAACAAAAATCAGCAAAGCCTTCAAGAAAGAGGGGGGCCGGTCAGACCTCTCTGGTATATGGGCGATCAGACCGCCATGGGAGGGCCGGTCTGACCGCCAACCATGGGCCAGTCTGACCGGGCTTAAGCCGCCGGTCTGACCGTTAGTACTTCCCCGGTCTGACCGGTTAGCACTGAATTTTCAATAATGGCGCCGAGTTAACTCCAAGTTTCTAAAACCCAAGAATATACCAGACCTTCACAAAAACTAGGGAATCAAAGTATTGCTCTCAATCTTTTAGCCCCAGAACAATATCACTGCAGGCTAAATAACAAGGGGACTTTAAGAAACAAGGAAATCAACTTTGAGAGCAATAATTTCAGATTATAAGTAAAAACCAGAAACTTTGCAAGAGTAGAACCAAGACTCAAATTACTCCTCAACCATAGATTCTTTGGCCATGAAAATTTGAGGCTAGCTAATCAATAGCAACAAGACTCTCCAGACCAAACCTCAGGGCATTTTGTGAAGCAGAACACAATCTAACTCAAAACCCTAGAAAAGATTTGAAAGAACAGAGAGCAACATACAAATCTCAATTCCCACTCAATCCTTGAATCCTTGGTCATGAGCTTTTGCAGAAAGCTAATACATAGCCACTAGACTCTCCATGCCAAGATTCAGGGCAACTCAAGAAGGGAATCCCAGAGAGCACCAAAACCCTAGATAGCACGGTGAAGAACAGAGGAAGCTGATGGAGAGAATCTGAGATTAAAATCGATTTGCTCTTGGGAGAACCTGACCAAATGGTCTAAAAACAACATCCCAACTCAGAACAACCCATTTTGGCACTCCCCAACAACAAATAACAAGAAACACAAAAAGTCAAGAAATCTCCAAATGAGATGAACGAAGAACAGAGAGGCTGCACGAGAGAAAACTTCAGAGATTTCATTCCTTGAAACAAGAGGATTACAGATACGTCCCGATACCACTGGACATTAGGACAAGGTTGATTACAAGCACATCTCTCCATCTCTCCCTCTCCCCAAGCCAAGAACTCAAGAACACACCACATGCTTGGAGGAGACAAACGTACAGACCATACACAGAGGAGACACTTCCTGTGTTTTTCACCCACTCTCACCAACTAAAGAGCCAAAGCAAAACTACTCCCTAAAGACTCTTTTGACTTACTAAAACCCTAGCTCTCTCCTGTCACATCCCAAAATTTGCTTTCTGGAAAAATTTAAATTCAAATTAATTATTTTAAGCTAATTGGATTTTATTTGGCTTTTCTGAATTTTCTGGAATTTAAAACCTATTTTTAAAATTTAAAAAGTAATTTAAAGTATGAAAATAAAATACCAACAGTAGTTGGAAATAATTTTATTTGGTCCAAAATATGTCCAAGAGCTTCTGTGAATTTTTCTGGAATTTTTGAAAGTATTTCCATATTTTTCTGAGGCCTAAATAATTTTCTAGCCTTTTCTGAAAATCTAAATCGAATTTGGAAAAATGAAAATCTCTCCTCTCCCTCCAGTCGACGCGTGGATGGCCCAGGACCGCCCACGTCGCCGCTCGGCCTGATCCAGGCCGCTCCCTCCTCTCCCTCGCCGCCAAGCGGGCCAGGCCCGTCAGCGACCCGCCTTCCCCTCCTCCTCGCCCGACGCGTGGACGGCTCGGATGAGCCGCGTCTTCATGCCCGGCCTCAATCCACCACCCCCTTCCACTTAACCGCGCCGCCGCCCGATCCTTTCCCCGAGCCGCGTGGCAACCATCCGCGACGCCCGCTCACTCCCTTCTCTCTCTCGCTGCGCGCGGACCCCGCCCGTAAGCCGCACGCGCCTCCGCTCCCGCTGCCATCCCGGCCCCGCATGTCAGATCCGTCGTCTCCCCCGCAGAGACGCTTTCCTTCTTTCTCCCCCTTTCCTTCTTTGCGCCGGCCGACCGAATCCGAGCCGCTCCCCCTCCTTCCTTCCCTGGCTCACCCCGGTTTTGGAAACCCCGACCGCCTCCGCGACCGGATCCCCGATCCCCCTCCCCTCCTTTCCTTCCGCGCCCCCTCCTTCCCTACCTCCCCGCTCCCTTCCTTTTTCCAGCCGACACACCGGCGAGGAATTGCCGCGCCATGCCCCCTCCTCCGCCCCTATAAATAGCTCCCTCGGCCTCCCCTCTCTCCGCACCACCTCCCAGAGCGCTCCACCTCTCTCCCTAGGCCCCGAGCGCCGTCGCCACCGCGAGCTCCCCGTGCGCACGGTAAGAACTCAGGCGAGCAATCGCCGTCGCCTCGGTCGTCCCCAAAGCCCGCCGTCGCCACCCCGAGCTCCCTCTCGTCCGGGCGAACCTCCCCAGCACCTCAGCCGCCCCTCCCCGTCGCCGGAGCGCCGTCGCACTGGAAGACCCGAGCCGCCTCCGCCGTTTCCTCATCGCCGGCCGTCTCCATTCGTCCCCGAGCTTCGCCAACCCCTCCAACCGGATCCTCTCTGCTCCGGGTTTGCATTTCACGCTTCACCCGAGCACCTCCGGCCTCCCTTCGCCGCCGGCGCCGTCCCCTCCGACCACCCTTGCCCCGGGTCACCCGAAGGTACTCCTCAAGAGGGTTACCTACCCTTTATGGGTAGGCAATGCCTCCCCGCCTGACTGGTTATCAGTGCATCTCTTCCTCCCCTCGGTTCCCTCGGCGCGCGTTCGAGCCCCGGCTCCGCACGCTGCGGTCGAGCCATTCTTTTAAAATCTCGCGCTGACAAGTGGGCCCCACCCATCAGCGGCGGTGCCTCGCGCGCCATCGACGATCGGGCCCCACCCTCTGCGGCTGGTCAGCGACAAGTGGGCCCGAGTCGATGGGTCCCACGTGTCGAGGTCGAGCGATGGGCTCATCGTCCGATGGGTCCCACATGTCAGGGACAGCTCTCTGTGGACTCACTGACCAGTGGACCCCACCTATCATTCTCTCGGAATAAAAATAAAAATTAAAATCTAATATTCCAGTGGGCCCCACCTGTCAGAAATTTGGGAATTTCTAGATTTATTCAAATCTGAGATTTTCAAATGAACATAACTTTCTCATTTTAACTCCAAATCTAGCCATTCAAATTTCTAAATTCATCTAAAATCATAATCTATCCAACTATGGCCTCTGTTGAAATTTTGGATTTTATTTGAATTTTGTTTGTATTTATTTGTTTTGTTTGCTTCGTCTTTTCTCGCGTAGATTCCAACGTTGTCGACGATCCTTCTTCACAGCAACAGGAAGACCCAGAAACCCTGCAATAAGGCAAGTCTCCTTTGATCATCTTGAACCTATGCTTTTAAAATGTTTTAAATATTTTAAATTATGAGCATTGCTATTTACATAAAACCACTAGTTCAAATCTTTAGGAATTAGTTATTCCAACTTTGTTATGCCCTCATTTGACATTGATTGCCATGTACCTTTGTCACCCTAGAACTTCCTTTGTCTCAATAATGAGATTAATATTAATCTTTGTGAATATTAGAATGGTAGGATAATGCTTAGTCATGCTATCTAATAACTTTGAAAAATCATGAAAACGGGAAATTATGATTTATTATGGAACCCCTGTGTTTATGAAAATTAGTGGTAATTGGAGTTGCCACTGTTCTTTTAAAATAAAATAAAATATGAAAGTTGGTTTAGATTAGGGTGGATGGTTGGTTTGGGTTGGTGCAGCAAGCACGAGATCTTGTTAAGTGTATGTTCCACCCTAGTCAATTAAGGACCGATGCTTGTGTTTGTCCAGACTGAGCATTAGCCGTACAACCACAAGTCTATATGGGTACGACCTAGCTGACTAACTTATGATAGTCTAGTTTAGGTGCCACAAGTGGAAAGTGGGTGCCAGGGATGGGTGGTTATTCACGGTGAGGGACGAGTTTCTTGTACTCATATGGCGCAAGAGGGGCTTGGTTGGGCGATTAGCCTACTGCGGTGAAACCTCGTGGTGGTATCTAGCTAGATTAGAGTAAGGTAAAGGCTTTGTGATATTTATCTGGGTCTCATGCCAAAGGAAGCGTGTTGACTTTTAGGATAATATATCTCTTGTGGGTAAAGTTGTACAACCTCTGCAGAGTGTAAAACTATTCGAATAGCCGTGCCCACGGTCAAGGGCGGGCAAGGAATGCATTCACATGGTAGATTTCTGGTTTTGGTTTTTAAAATCAAAGGTTTTGTATTCCGAGAGTGGAAGGAACTCTCGGAAGGGTATCCTGGCGGATGGAGCCAGAGAGGGTGGATGGAACCCGCAGTTTCAACTTGGTCAGATAGACTGGATTAAACTAGTGTTGGTAGATGGAACCTTCACTAGAGAATTATTGATAGTTCTGTTAAAACAAATACTTTGTTAAATTGATGCCTTTGAAAATAATAGTAAAAATTGAATTTCAAATATTGCTTTGTGCAAAAGAACCATATAGCCTTCCTTTATCAAGCCTTGCATCTATGCATTTTTCCCAAGACTTGCGGAGTACTTTATGTACTCACATGCTACCCTCAAAAATAAATCTTAGAGGAAGTTGAAGCTCAGGAAGGTGACTACGACTACTGCTTTGTTTGTGGCTGTGATGGATTCTCCCCGGAGGACTAGGTCGCGCTTCCCCAGTCAATTGCCTGTGGCGAATTGATGGGTCGTCCTCGAGTTATCTTTGCTTCCGCTTTATTTCTCGTGTGCGAGGTCTCGAAACCTCATTTGTAATAATGAGACCCTGTGGTCAGTACTCTTATTTATTGTAATAAATCGTTGATGATGATGTTTTCCATTCTGTTTGACTGTGTGCACTAGCTTTGATCTGGGACTAGTGCTGTAATACACAGAGGGTCCGGATTTGGAAATCTGGGGGCCCGACACCCAAAGCCATAAGAAGGCATGCAGCCCCTCCAATCCTTTATATAGCCTAGGCTAACGGGTCTCCACCCCGTTACGCCCGCTAAATCCAACGGAGCCCGCTCCCGCTTGTGCAGCCTTGCGAAATTCCCGATTCGCCCCTCGTGCACCTTCCGGAAAGCTTCCGCGCTCCTTGCCTTCCAAGCCTCGCAACCACCTCGAGTCTCCACCGTCTTCGACACATCCCAACCGTTCTGACCTCGACACCTCCCGTGTCTAGTCCGGTCGCCTCGTGTCTCACCACGGCTCCGCCTCGACGTCCTGCAGCCACACAGACAAGAAACACATCAAATAGCACCGCTCGATACATGAAAAGCGTAAATGGCATCAAAACATCACACTTACCGTGCCGAAGTCCAAACCTGTCGAAATCTTCAGAATATGCATAATAATCCCAAACGACCAAGTTTGACTAAGTCCGACCGAGCCCGATTGCGCCACGCAACGACTCGACTCCGAACTACTCAAACCAAACTCGACTTACCTAAACCAATGTCAATTACTCATCATACACATGTGGTCACCTCCACATGGTTCATCAATCTCCCCCTTGATGAGTATATTGACAAACTCAGAAAAAGCATGAAGTTGAGTTTGAGTTTGAAGAATCCAACATGGTCCAAAAAAGGAAAATGGAGCTAATGACCATGTTGACAGAAAGAACACTAGAGCAACAATAGAAAGAGCGAATTGTTCTCCAAAGCTTTAAAATGTTCCCAAATGACTTTTTCTCCTCTATTCTCCCCCTTTTGGCAATAAACATATCAAGGATGCAAAAAAGAGAATATGACATGACATGGATGAAATGGCTGAAGGTTGATTATTCTAAGCATTTAGAGCCATGAGAATTATCCAAAATGACCATAATGTAATACACCAAGCCATAACTCAATAAGAAGCTAGCTAAACCAAAGAGATGACAATCTGAAATGCAGTGCATTTTAGGAGCATGTCAAGTCATCAATATGCAAAGTCTAGCTAGAGACATCCAAGGATGATGCAGGCCATGTCAATTAAGCTAAGCGGAACCGAGAAGCTAATATTGAGTCGATTAGAGTGCTATATGCTCGAGAAGGATACATTTGTTCAAGTACTTGGTTCTGTTTGTAGCTTAAGCAAATTGAGCACATAAATCATTGTCTTTTTAAAGCTGATGGTCATTTCCAACCCAATTTTTGTTATGTGCTAGATCTCAAGCCTTATGCGACTACTCCAAGCAATAAGCTTAAGAAGATAGTCTAGGTCATCCAAAAATCCCCCTAAGTTCATGCCAAGTGCAATGGCAAGCCGTCTCATAGGAGAGAATTGGTGAGATCAGTTTTTTCGCACAAAGGAGATCGTTTTGCTTTCATAAAAGGTTGTACTAACTTATGCATCATCAGGAGACTAAAATAGGTCAATCTAAGGCTCAAATAGAGATTCAACGCTCAACTCAGCCTATTTGACATGGCATGAAGCATAAAAGGATAGCTCAAGCAAGACTAGACTCAAATGTGAGCATGACAAGTTTTAATTCAAGTTGAGTAATTTTAATTAACTTATCATGGCAAAAACTACTCTACACATACGAAGTCATGATAAATCTAGCAAATGAAGCACAAATCATGGCAAGGTGTAATGCATTGTAAGCATGTCATAGCAGGATAATAATCAAGGCTCAATGCAGCTATATTACAATGCAAAATGCTGAAAATGCTGAAAATCTAGCTCCCCCTCAACATGAGATGCAACTTGTAGTTCAGGTTGAGTTATGTCAATATTAAGCTCTAGAAGCTCCCAAATGAACTCCTCTTGAACCAAAGCAATAAAATCGAGAAGCTGGCAAAGAAAATCAGAAACAGGCAGTCCTTAAAGCATAGACCAGATATAGAGATAACTATGGCTCAGACTGACTCTCATCTACCCCATATGGCTCCAGGACTATCAACTGGTCATCTAACAGACTAAGGAGCAAACACGTACCCTGTCTACCCGAGGGTGGCCAGACCCTCGCTAGAACCTAGAAGCAGTGAGTGAGCTCAACCTAGTGAGAAGAGAAACAGCTAATAAGCAGCATCCTAGAATCATAAGGTAAGAGCAAGAAGTCTAAACAGCTAGACGTGAGAACCACTCTAATCTATGCTGGAAGGACTAAGCCTAATGCACTCGTATGCAATGCACTCAGAAAGGAGTAAGAGCATAATCAATATAGTAAAGCAGTAAAGCACAAACTCCCCCTCACAACAGCCCATAAGGACAAACCACCCCAAGCTCTCCCCGCAGAGCTGAAAACCTCGAACTATCCAATGGCTTGGTGAAGATATCAGCCAACTGGTGGTCACTCTCCACAAACTGGAGCACGATGTCACCCTTCTCTACATGGTCTCTAAGGAAGTGATAGCGAATATCGATATGCTTGGTCCGGGAGTGCTGCACTGGGTTCTTAGCAATGTTAATCGCAGAACTGTTATCACAAAAGAGTAGAACACTGTCGATAACTAACCCAAAATCCCGTAGGGTCGAGACCATCAAAGCACTGCTACTGACAATCGGCTGCAGCAACGTGCTCGGCCTCTGCGGTGGGTGTGCAACACCGACTGCTTCCTTGAAGACCATGAAATGAGAGAAGTGCCAATGAATTGGCAGGTGCCAGAAGTGCTCTTCCTATCTATCCTACAGCCAGCAAAGTCTGCATCCGAGAAGGCTCTCAGGGAAAGACAAGAAGAGGAAGAGTACCAGATACCATAGTCAATGGTAGCTCGAAGGTACGAAGGATGCGCTTCATCGCTGGCGGTGAGATCGCGAGAGAAGCTCGAAACCGGCACAAAGACACACAACAAAGTGTATGTCGGTCTCGAGGCGATGAGGTACAAGAGGAGCCGATCATACTATGATACTCCTTCGATCAAGCGGCTCGCCATCCTCATCGGGTCGAGTGAAGCTGAGGTAGCCATCGGAGTGGACACGGTTTACCATCACTCATATCGAGCGCTTCAGGAGGTCTCGAGTGTACTTGCCCTGATGCAGGAAAGTACCCTCCCGAGTCTGCTTAATTTGGAAGCCAAGGAAGAAACTCAACTCGCCCATCATGCTCATCTCAAACTCCGAGCTCATGACATCGAAAAACTGGGAAACGAGAGCATGTGAGGAGCCGCCAAAGATGATGTCATCCACATAAATCTGGACGAGCAGAAGATCTGTGCCATGCCGGCGGATGAACAAGGTCTTGTCTACTTTACCCATCTCAAAACCATGACTCAACAAGTAGGACTTAAGCCTCTCATACCAAGCTCTAGGGGCCTGCTTAAGTCCATACAAAGCTTTGGAAAGCTTGAAGACATGGTTAGGGTATTTGGGATTTTTGAAACCAGGAGGTTGTCTCACATAGACTTCTTCCTCAATGAATCCATTGAGGAAGGCACTCTTGACGTCCATCTGGTAAAGCTTGAAACCCTTAGAAGCTGCAAAAGCAAGCAGGATTCTAATGGCCTCAAGTCTAGCTACAAGGGCAAAGGTCTCCTTGAAATCTAGACCCTCAACCTGGGAGAACCCCTGAGCTACCAGTCTAGCCTTGTTTCGAATAACCACTCCATCCTCGCTCTGCTTGTTCTTGAACACCCACTTAGTCCCATTAACATTGTGACCTCGCGAGGGCTCGACAAGCGACCAGACCTTGTTTCCCTCGAAGCTTTCTAGCTCCTCATGCATGGCATTGACCCAAGACTCGTCTGAAAGGGCATGAGTAACATCCTTGGGCTTGAATGAAGCAACAAAGGCAGAATGGAGACAAAAGTGAGACATGCCAGACTTCGAGCGAGTGACTCACTCAAAGATGTCTCCAATAATCTGCTCAGAAGGATGGTCTTTTTGAATATATCTAGGAGGTCCAGGATGAGATGAAGAAGTGGCCTCTACCTCGTGAGCTGACGAGGTAGGAACAGAGCCACTAGCTCCAGAAGAAGCAGAGGCCATGGGCTGATCTCCCCAAGGTGCGGTGGAAGAAGGCACCTCAGGGGGTGGAGGATGAGTGACTGGATCGGGTAGACAACCCTCATCCCCATCATCCTCATCATCTACAAAGATAGGCTCAGACTACTCTAAAGAACCTGAGATATCGGGCTTAGTCCCCAGACTGGCCTCATCGAAGGTCACCTCACAGGTCTCTACCAACTTTCTAGACTCGTAGTTCCAAACCCGATAAGCCCGCGAAGAAGTCGAGTAACATAGAAAGATACCATCACAAGAGCGTGACTCGAACTTGTCTAGGTTCCCGGACTTCAAAATAAAGCACTTGCAACCAAACACACGAAAATGCGAGACACTGGGCTTTCGCCCATATCTCAACTCATAAGAAGTGCGATGCAAATGTGCCCGAAGAAAAACTCGATTGGAAACATGGCACGCGGTCACAATAGCCTCAGCCCAAAACTTCCTTAGTGTAGAGTACTCGTCAAGCATCGTCCTGGCCATCTCGACCAACGTACGGTTCTTCCTCTCCACGACGCCATTCTGCTGTGGGACGTGCGGAGAAGAGAACTGGTGCTCTACACCTGTCTCATCGCAAAACCTCTCAAAGTAGGAATTCTTGAACTCTGTGCCATTGTCACTGCGGATCGCTCGTAAGGCACCCGGGAGCTCAACAGAAAGCCTACTGAAAAGACCTCAGAAATGGGTAAACGTCTCATCCTTCGAGGCTAAGAAAAACACCCAAGAGAACCTCGAATAGTCATCGACCACGACAAGGACGTACCACTTCCCTCCTGCTGACTGCACTCGAGCTGGCCTAACGGTGTCCATATGGAGCAACTGTCCCGGTGCATCGGTCATCGTAACTGTGACAGGAGGATGAGAAGCGGCAACCATCTTGCCATGCCGGCATGGAGCGCAAACAAGATCTTTGACCATTTTAAGTTTCGGTAGACCACGAATGAGATCGTGGCCGCTAACTCGGGTCAAATGGTCAAATCCCATGTGGCCAAGTCTCCTATGCCAGAAAGTCAAGTCGCGGGACTCAGAAGCAACCAAACACCGAAGAGGATCACCAGAAGACTCAGTGAAATCAGCACGAAAGATCCTCCCATACCGAGAAATCCCGCAAACTAGACAACCCGAAGAATCAAGAATTTTGCAAGCATTTTTCTTAAAACTCACCTCATAACCGTCATCGGTAAGCTGAGAGACTGAAAGCAAATTATAACGCAGCTTACTAACCAAGGCAACATCTCTCAAAATAAACAAATCATTAACTCGCACAGTACATTTGGCGATGACGCGCTAGATGAAGCATCTCTGAAGGTGATCATCTCATCACCTGGAGCACGGGCTAGGGAAGAGAACCAACGTGAATCTTCGGTCATGTGTCGAGAACACCCGGAGTCTACGAGCCAAACCTCTCCCTTCCCAGCCCGGCGAACCTGAGTCAAATAGAGAGTAAAGTCTCAGTACTGGGGTAAATCAAGAGTGATTTTGGCACCCAATACTGAACAACACATCGAGCAGATGAAGTAGTCAAGCACGACTGACCTCTATCTATCCTACGCTCTCTGTGACTCAACAAGTCAGAAGGTCTACGTGAAGACCCAAAGCTATTGCTGGGTCCGACTGCTATAGGTGAGCGAGTCGGAGCACCGGCAACACGCTAATCACGCCGCAGGTAGCTATCTCAACGGAGAAAGCGAGATCTACCCTCAGGATGGTGGAAGTTACGAACAGGAGCAGCATGAGGACAAAAACCAAAAGACTCAGAAAAACCAAGTCCTCGATGCTGCCCAAACCCGTCAGAAGCAAACCTGGACCTCGTGCTGGTCTTAGGTGCACCCAGGGTCTGGGGCTGACCCTGAATACCCCTAAATGCCTCAGCACGGTCTCTATGCGCAATCCTAGCGCGCCTGAAGCATCGATCGACCGTATGTCCATCCTTCTGATAGAAGGTGCAATGGTACTTCACCTTCTGAGAGGTGGAAGTAGCATGAGAGGGCTTCGGCTTCTGAGAGGCCGAAGCAGCAGGTGGAATCACTTGCTGTTAGAGATCCCCTGGACATAGCCCGCTGACTTAAATTGGACTTTCTCGGTCCTGGGCTCAGTCTCGATCACACCTGGTGCTATGGGTCGGAGCACGGCAGGTGGATGCTTCCTCATATCCTCATAGAAATCATATCCTAGACCCTGATTGAACTTGCAAATCTTGGATTGGTCTAGAATAAGATTGAGTTTCTTTTTGCCACCTACAAATCTCTCGAGAGTGTTCATAAGGTACTGACACTCCTGAAAGAGAGAGGTGAAAGAGAGCAGGGAGAAGAGGGAACAGCAGAGGGTAAGGGAGCAGAAGAAGAACCAACAGTAGAGGAGAGAATGGCTTGTGCATGCACAGCCGATCCTGAAGGGACAGTCCTACTACTAGCATTTTGGTTCACGTCGCTAAGCGTCTCAACCTTACCCTGGGGCTTCTCCGCCGCCTCAGCAATCACATTACAAGCTGACGGTTGCTTCTCTAGTAGGTCCTTAGTTAGCTTCACACACTTCTCATCCAATGCAATTAAGTCAATTTTTAGTTTTTCACAATTTTTGCATGGTGAGCTAACAGGGTCCTTAGAAGCATAATTAGCCAGTTTCTTATTATGGTCAATCATTTCTTGAAACTGCTTGGAAACAGATTCAAGTTCAACAGTTAATTTAGGACAGTTTGGACATGAAGCAGCTGGCTCAAGCAACCAAGAATACAACTCAGATATTTTAAGATCTGCCCGTTTTAGGTTCATCTTCAAGTTATTGTAGTTTTCACAAGACTCGGGCAGATCTAATAGCATGGTGTAAAGACCTCTAAAAGCATTGTCCTTATCCTCGCATGAGGTGCAAGCAACAGCCTCGACAGTAGCAGATGAAGTGGAAGCAATCGTACTCATTTCTAGTTCAGCCAAGAGACTAAGATTCTCCACCTCAACAATATCAAGCTCGGAGGACAAACTATCATGCGAGGTCCTTAACTTCTCCATATCACCCAACAAAGCAGAGCATGTATCACAATCATCACTAGAGGGAGCAGATGTAAGAGCAATAATCTCTAGTGACAATCTATCTACTTCCTTCTCTAACTCAGTACACCTAGCCTTAGCTCTAGCATGAAATCCACCTAGCTTAAGAAAAGCATGATTGAGCTGGTCGTAGGTGGGGCATACCACGTCCGAGTCGGAGTACAGCTCGCTGTCGCTCAGTTTGCCCTTGAGGGCCATGAAGCACCTTTGGCGATGACGTGCCCAGACGAAGCGCCTCCGAAGGTGATCGTCTCATCACCTGGAGCGCGGGCTAGGGAGGAGAACCAACGGGAGTCTCCGATCATACGACGAGAACAACCGGAGTCGACAAGCCAAACCTTCTCCTTCCCTACCCGACGAACCTCGTCCGAGTCAGAGTACAGCTCGCTGTCGCTCAGTTCGCCCTCGAGGGCCATGAAGCACATGCCGGAGAAGTCGTTGCCGCTCTTGGGGTCTTGGTCACCCGTCCCATCGTCGTCGCTCCATCCCTCCACCTCACTGAGGTCGAGGTCGTCGAACGCGGTGGGACGCGGTGAAATAGCTTCTTGGCCTTCCCGAAGTCGCGGAACTTCTTCTTTCCTTGGGCATGGACTGGAGGCTTCTTGTTGCGGTTCTTGTCGGTGTAGTCATTCTTGCCTGAACCGTCGTAGTAAGCTTTGCCCTTCTCCAGTTTGGGGCAGTTTGCCCGAATGTGGTTGGCCACCACACTCGAAGCAAATCACGGTCCTCCCCTCTTTCTGTCCCTCCTCCTCTTGTAAGCATGGGAGAACTTCCGAGCTAGGAGGGCCAGTTGCTCATCCTCGAGCTGCTCTAACTGATCATCAGTTACATCACAGAGAGCAGCAAGGGAGAAACCGCAAAGCGAATCGGAAGGACCAGAAGCCAAAGAGGGATCGGTGACTAGGGCCATCGACTGAGACTTCGACTTACGAGAGACAATGTCGATCTTGTGCGTCTTGAGGCGCGAGTACAACGCGTCAAGCGTCAAAGTTGTGACATCCCAAATTTTTGCTAAAATAAAAATTATTAAATAAATAATAAAAATTGAATAAAATAAAACTTTCAATTAAAATAAGTGTTTTTGTGCCTAAAGTTTAAATTTGGATTTGCCCTGAATTTCTGTTTTTGAAAAAGCTGGATTTGAAAAGCATTTTCAGAAAACCTAAAATTATTATTAAATCAAATCATATTTTGATTTTCTGTAAAAATCCTAGTTCAAATTAAATATTTGGAGTTATTTGGATTTTATTTGGTTTCCTGGATTTTTCTGAGTTTAAAATGTATTTTTGAAATTAAAAAGTATTTTAAGGTATGAAAATTAGATACCAACATTAGTTGGAAATATTTTTATTAAGTTCCAAATGTCTCCAGGAGATTCTCTGAATTTTTCTGAGATTTTTGGAATTTATTTCATATTTTTCTGAGGCTTAATGGAATTTCTAGGCTTTTCTGAAAATCCAAAATCAATTTCTAAAAATCATTTTCCCTCTCCTTCTCTCCGGCCGCCACGTGGACGGCCAGATTTGCGTCCACGTCGCCCCATCCACCCGCCGATCCCGCCTTCCCCTCTCCCCTGCTCGCCACGTGGCCTGCCCCGATCTGCGCCACGTCGCCCTTCTCCCTCCGCCACCCGATCCGCTCCGTCCGCCCCGCATTACTTCCTGGCCACCCGATCGCGCCCCGCGCACGCGGCGCCATCCCGGCCGCCCGTGCCTCCCGCTCATCTCCCTCTCTCTGCGCCTCCGGTCCCACCCGTCAGCGCCTCCCCTCTTCCTCTCTGCCACCCCAGGCCCGCTTGTCGGGTGCTTCTTCCCCGCGGCCTCCTCCTTCCCCTCGCGCCGCCGCCGAGCCGCAACGGCCCCTCCGCCCTTCCCGGCCTCCCCCACTCCCCGAGTTCTCCGTCCCACTCCCGCTCGTGCGCCGCCCCCTTCCGCAAGCCGCGCCCACCCCCTACCCGCACGACCCGCTCCCGCACGCCCCTCTCTCCCGCAACCGTCGCCCACCTCCCCGCTTTCTCCGGCGAGCAATCCCGCCGCGCCTCCACCCCCTCGGCCCTATAAATACCCACCCCGAGCACCACCGTCCCTCACTCCACCTCGCTCCACCTCCCGATTCCACTCCCCTGCTCCCGAGCGCTCTCCCACCGTGCGCCTTCGCTCCGCCAGGCCGCCTGCTCCTCCGACGAGCAATTGCCGGCGAAGGAGAGCCTCCAAAGCGCCGCCGAGGCCATCCCGAGCTCCCTCTCCTCCACGCGCAGCTCCCCCACCCCTTCTCCGGGCCCGGACTTCGTTGGAGCGCCGCCGCGCCGTGAAGCCCGAGTCACCGCCGCCCCTCGTCGTCGCCGACCGCTTTCCGGCCACCTGCGGTAACGCCCGAGCCTCCCCCTGAGATTCCCGAGCGCCCCTCTGCCGATTGCACCCCTCGCCGCCGTCTGCCGTGCCGCCGTTCGCCGCGAGCCGTGCTGCCGTCGCCCGCCGCGATCGCGCCACCTCGGCCAGCCCGCTGCGCATGGCGCCACGCGGTGCCGCGTCGGCGCCACCACGCGCCAGCCGCCGCGTCAGCGCCACCCGCTCCTCCTCTGCCACGTCAGCCACCACCCCTTCCGTGGATCCGGTCCATGGACCGAGGCCCACATGTCAGGCGGCCAAGCCCTGGGTGACGTCATGCTGGCGCAGTAATTCCGAATTTCCAGTAGAAAATCAATTCGGCCGGAAATGAATTTGGTGATGACGTCATAATTCCCAATTTCCTTTACAAAAATAATTCTGAAAATTCCTTTTATTCTTTTCCCCTGAAATTAATCTTCCCGGAACCCGTTCTCCCTCGTTTTAACTCCGATTTGGCCCATTCAAATTTCTAAATTCATCAAAAATTCCCCTCTATCCATTTATAGCCTCAATTCAATTATTTGAAGTCAATTTGAATTTATTTTGAATTTATTTGAATTTGGTGGGTTATTTTGACGTGTAGACTTCGACGATTCGGGAGATTTCTTCGACGAAGATTCAAACCAAGTTGAAGAGCAAGGCAAGTCACCCTCCTTGATCATGTTGATCCCAGATTTCAAAATAAAATTATGTTGATTTAAATTATATTGCATGCATATGTTTATTCAACGTATTTCAATTCAGTTTTAAATTTAGTTATTGCCTACTTGTTAATTCCTCCATTGGTATTGAATTCCTCCACACCTTGTCACCCTAGATTCAAACTCTAGTTAATACATTAGTGTTGGCTAGAGGAATTTATACCAAATGCTTAGACTGCTTAGATATAATATTTGTTTTGGGATACCTTTTCACATAAAATGATAACCATGTTTACATAAAATGATATGTACTCTTGACTTTGGTGAGTCAAGGAGGTTTATGAAACTATTTTGAAAACAAATGTAAAACTGGTTTAGACTTAGGCAATTGGTTAGAGTGGTGGGTGCAGGCATGCCCTGTTGGTTGGAGCCGCAGCGGTTGATTGTCGTGCACGGGGGTATGTGGTTGGGCCTGAGTCAATTAAGGACCGGTGCAGTGAGCTCTTGTTGCAAAGCCCTAATCGTACTACCACATGGTGGTATGGGACACCACAGGTGAATAATTTGTGAAGTCCCAATCTGAGTCGAGTCGTAGGTTGAAAGTGGCGTGGTTGGTGCCATGTGAAGTCTCACTTGGGCGGCGTGGTTAAGCCATGAGAAGTCTCGTCTAGGCTCAAGAGGGGTCCCGATGCAGGTGGATTCCTTACTGGGGTGAAACCTTAGAGTTGGCTCGACCAGGTTGAAGGCTTTGCATTGTAAAGGCCTTGTCACGACTCCTCGCCGCACACCTAAGGAAGTGTGTAATCGCGTGGCAATATGGGATGATCGTGTCTTGTGGGTAAAGCCGTACAACCTCTGTAGAGTGTATAATCTATCCTGGATAGCCATGCCCACGGTCATGGGCATGCTGAGTAAAAGTTTTTCATGGATTAGACTTTACTTTTCAAAAATGATTTTGAAAAACCTTGTGGGTAGATGGAACCCATGAGAGAGATTAGAGGCTTGTGGATGGATGGAACCCACGAGTGTTTGGAAACGTGTGGATGGATGGAATCCATACGTGATCTTTTGGAAAAGATGGTCCGGGTGTGATGCCCGTGGATAGGTTGGTGTATGGTCGGAGCCTGCACTGACGATATTATTTTCTAACTCAAGTTATGCTTTTACTTACTGTATTAAATTCAGCAATTTCAGTCTACTTATGGTATTTCTTAAATGCTGTTTTATGCAAACTAACCCTATGAGCCTTCCTTTGAAGCCTTTACCATTATGTTGCATTTTCCCGGGTGATTTGCGGAGTACAAGTTTGTACTCACCTTGCTTTCCACACGAGAAAGGAAGGCGTCAACTACGGTGAAGATCTGGGCGAGTAGGCGCGTCTTCTTGCCGTTTGCTGTGGCGTGCTTGGGCTTCGCTATTTATCCATTTGCTTCCGCAGTTATTTCCTTTATTTATTTTGCCAATGAGCATTGATGTAAGACTTGGCCACAAGGCCGTACCCTTCATTTAATATAAGAAGTCATTTGAGCTTGGTTATTATCTTTGTTGTGACTGTGTGCACTAGCTGATCCTGGACTAGTGCGATTTACACAGAGGATCCAGGAGTCATTACTCCGGGTTCCGACAAAAGTCGAGAGATCCATGGTGTCCTTGATGGTAGTCACCTTCATCTCCCAAACACGAAGGTCGAGTGCAGCAAGCATCTGACGAGCGTTGTCCGAGTCGGGGTATGTGAGACCGACCGCTCGGAGATTGCTCAAGATCTTGTGAAAACGCGCAAAACACTCATCCAAAGACTCACCAGCAAGCATCTCGAACTTGTTGTAGTCCTGCTTGAACTAGTCCTGTCGCACCGTCTTAATCTGGGTGGTGCCCTCATGGTATGCATCGAGGGTCTCCCAGATATCGAAGGCGGACGAAAGATGAGAGATGCGGTCAAACTCGCTACGACTCAGGCCCTGGATAATGATGTTCCTTGCCTTAGCGTTCGCCTCAACATCAGCCATGTTCCCGGCATTGATGTTCTCATCGGCAGGAACAACAAACTGGACCTTGACCTTGCGCCAGATGGCGTACCCCTAAGCTTGGATGTATGTCTCCATTTGGCTCTTCCAGAAGGGGTAATCGAGGCCATCAAAGATCAGCAGATTGGTCGAGTACTTGTCCGTCGCCATGGCTCTTGAGACCGGTTAAGATCTATGAATTAGAGCTAACGGCTCTGATACCAATTGTTGGACCGAAATGGCGACAAAGAGGGGGTGAATGTCGAATCTTAAAATTTGTCACCGTAATAATACTCACCAAAGAACTGTCTCTCCAGTAGCTACAGAGTTAATATGAGGGCATAAAAAACTGAGAGAACCTGAACCATGCAAAGATGAGCGCTCACAAAGAAAACCTCTGTTCAATAACTATTGTGAGCTATGAAAGAGAGATTATATGTGAGGATACAAGCTTGCTGGAAGAGCATAAATATCATAGGGCCAAGGAAAAAGAAAATAACTTGGAAGCCAAACCTTAAAAACAAAAATCAGCAAAGCCTTCAAGAAAGAGGGGGGGCCGGTCAGACCTCTCTGGTATGGGCGGTCAGACCGCCATGGGAGGGCCGGTCTGACCGCCAACCATGGGCCGGTCTGACCGGGCTTAAGCCGCCAGTCTGACCGCTAGTACTTCCCCGGTCTGACCGGTTAGCACTGAATTTTCAATAATGGCACCAAGAAAACTCCAAGTTTCTGAAACCCGAGAATATACCAGACCTTCACAAAAACCAGGGAATCAAAGTATTGCTCTCAATCTTTTAGCCCCAGAACAATATCACTACAGGCTAAATAACAAGGGGAGTTTAAGAAAAAAGGAAATCAACTTTGAGAGCAATAATTTCAGATAAGTAAAAACTTGAAACTTTGCAAGAGTAGAACCAAGACTCAAATTACTCCTCAACCATAGATTCTTTGGCCATGAAAATTTGAGGCTAGCTAATCAATAGCAACAAGACTCTCTAGACCAAACCTCAGGGCATTTTGTGAAGCAGAACACAATCTAACTCAAAACCCTAGAAAAGATTTGAAAGAACAGAGAGCAACATACAAATCTCAATTCCCACTCAATCCTTGAATCCTTGGTCATGAGCTTCTGCAGAAAGCTAATACATAACCACCTCAAGTCTCCACCGTCTTCGACACATCCCGACCGTTCTGACCTCGACACCGCCCGTGTCTAGTCCGGTCACCTCGTGTCTCACCACGGCTCCGCCTCGACGTCCTGCAGCCACACAGATAAGAAACACATCAAATAGCACCGCTTGATACATGAAAAGCGTAAATGGCATCAAAACATCACACTTACCATGCCGAAGTCCAACCTGTAGAAATCATCAAAATATGCATCCTAATCCCAAACGACCAAGTTTGACCAAGTCTGACCGAGCCCGATTGCGCCACGCAACGACTCGACTCCGAACCACTCAAACCAAACTCGACTTACCTAAACCAATGTCAATTACTCATCATACACATGTGGTCACCTCCACATGGTTCATCAGAAACTAGCAGCCGGTCCCGGTCGGATAGCTGCTCGGCACACGGGGGCACACAAGTCAGAACACCGGTGAGGCAACTTATACTTTATTCATAAGGAAAAAGGCCTCGTGTTTTACAATGCACACCAACGCACGTAAACCATGGCCTCACACCTGTGGCTTCGCGCCGCCCCCGAGCCCTCGGGGTCACCCTCGTCGCGTCGTGTGTAACATCCTAAAGTTTGGATGTTTGAAATTTGGAGTAATTTAAAACTTTTATTTGCATCTTATTGGCATTTGAATTTTTGGCTCAAAATCTTATTTAGGTTTTCCTGAATTTTGTATATAGCAAAATAAAAACTGGGAATAAATTTCAAATACAAATAAGAATTTTGACAATAAAAGATAAGAAATAATTTTGGGGAGTTTAAAACTCTAAGAATCAAAATACCAAAAATCTTGGATTCAAATCCAAGTTAATAAAATGAAACCAAGAATTCCATCTTTTAATTTAAATAACATACAAAAACCCAAGGTTGGGTATTCAAAAATTAGGAAATTTTAATACAAATTAAAGATCAAATTAAAAATCAAAGTTTCAGAGCAGTGCCCTGGCATTTCATTTTCACTTCTAGTGGGCCTCCACTGTCGAGACCCGAATATACAAATCCGGACTCTCCTGTGTATTCTGCACCAGTCCAGGATTACACTAGTGCACACAGTGTAAACAAAGATAAATATCATCCACATCACGGTATTCTAAGGAAAAACCAAATTATATTAATAATTATCAGAGTACGACCTTATGGCCAAACTTACAATTATTAGCCTGAAGGGCTTAACAAAAACTAGCAGCGGAAATCCAAAAGAAAGCGCAGCAGCCAATCGACATGCCCACAGGCTATTGAGTGGAGAACGAAGCCTAATCCGCGAAGACGTCGAAGTACTCTCCTTCTGGAACCTCCTGCTGGTGATACTCGTCCTCCTCAACTGAGCAACAGGGGCATAAAGCCGTGAGTACATTGGTACTCAGCAAGTTGTTTGTAACAAAGATGCAAGGCTTAACAATAGATGGCTGAAAGGTTAGCTTTGCAGAAAGCGACAATTTAAAGTAAATACGATAATTAGATTGAAAAGCAATTTTAACAAAAGGACGTTAAATAAATAATCAAAGGAATTGAATATAATCACAAGTGAACTGACCATTCACTTTCCAACTCAACCCAACCAGATTTCATAAAAACTCTACCCCTCGTGTGAAATCACCGAGCATTGTCCATGACCGAGGACGCGGCTATTCGAATAGTTTTACACTCTGCAGATGTTGCACAACTGTACCCACACGATGTGATAATCCTCACGTTAAAGATAATCACAACAAGGCTTTTACAATGATCCATCTCCACCTGATCCCACTCGCTAAGGTTTCGCCGTCGAGTAGGGTAACCCCCTAGTCGATAATTGCCCCCTCTTGCGCCACAACAACATCGGTAGTAAAACCAAAGTGGAGACTTCACAGATTATTATGCCAGGTCTATCCCATGCTAGATATGTGGTTTGCACGATAAAGCTTAGATCAATGGCGCACAAAGTTAAGTCCTTAAGAATTACCCAGGCGAAACATCCTCATCCCATGTGCAACCAGCACCCCCTTTACTGCACAATCATTCGCCCAAGTGAAAGCCAAGTTTGTATAACCAATGCCCATGACACTACCCATGCCATGGCAAACAAATTTTATAATTGTGGTTAACCACCACGTTCCAATATATCATTAAGTCAAGATTAATTAACCACATGTGATGATAGACCCAACGTACTAGCAATAAGCAAGGCTAAGCAATTGGATGTATCCCCATGTGACAACTATTATTGTATCACTAAATAATTCCCAACCCTAAGGTGACAATGGAATCATGGTATTCAAGTTATCAAGGAGGAATAATCAAATTGGACAATAGCTACCAATACAAGGGTTTGATAATAAAATAGTGATGCATGATAAGTTGAAACAAAATAATACATAATAGATTGAAATCTAGGTTCAACATGATCAAAGAATACGACTTGCCTTGGCCTTGCTCAGCTGAGGGCTCTTGATCTTCAAATCCAACTTCCGCTCCCTCGAACACGTGATCTAACGAGAGAGAAAGCAAATCGAAAAGACAAAACAAAATCAAATAAAATTCAAATGAACTCTAAAAACTTTCAAACCTAAACCAGAAGGTAGAGCTCAATTTTATATGAATTTAGGAAAACGAATCGGGTCAATCAGAGCTAGGACGAGGGAGAACGGGCCTCTGCAAAATTAAATCTACAGAAAATCGGGAAAATTGAAAAAAGACACTGTGCTGTAGACCCGGCTCACGGAATAACTAGTCTACCGTGAACCCGGCGCACGGAACAGTGCAGCTGGCGCGGCGGCTAGGGCTGACGTGGCGACCACGTGGCATGACACGTATGCAAGCATGGCTGACGTGGCATGCCGACGAGGCAAGGTGACGTGGCATGCTGACGTGGCACCTGGGTGGGCTCGGTGGCTGACGTGGCTGACAGGTGGCGCTGATGTGGCATCCACCTCGGATTAGGGCTGATGTGGCTCGGCTGGCGTGGCGAGATCGGCTCACGAGTCCACGGCACGGTCGACTGACCGGTGGGCCCTATGCGTCAGAGGCACGGCTCACGAGACCAGCGCCAGAAGGCGGCGGCGGCGCGGCGCGCGTCGCGCGCGGCCACGACGCACACGGTGCGGGCGCGGCGTCGCGGCGTGGCGCGGGCCGATGCAGCGGCGGTGGTTCTGTCCGGCGGCGATGGATGACAGAGGGGACGGTGGACGACGGCGGCGGGGCTCACCGGCGGTGGCAGACAACGGTGAACGGCGACGGCGGATGGCGGCGAAGACCGACGGTCCCCGAAGCGAAGACGGCGCCCCCGGCGATGATGACCGGCGCGGCGGAGCTAGCGGCGACAGAGGCGGCGGCTGCGGGACGAGGGGAACCTCGGGGGTCGGCCCCCTTTTATACCCGGGTCCCGAGGTGTCCGCGACGGGTACGGCGGCGAGGAAAAAGGAAGGCGATGGAGAAGAGGAAGGCGGCGGCGGAGTTCGAACGAGACGGGGCGAGTCCGGTCGGGACGACCACAGCGGCCCCACCGGCGAGGCACGGACAAGCAGGCGGGTGGGATGACGCGCGGGCGAAGCGACAGTAGCGGATGGCGACGCGCGTCGACCATCGGGCGGAGGGCACGGGCTGAGTGCGGATGCGCGCCGCGTGGCGAGCGGGATGCGGCGCGCTTGGGCCAAGGCACTGGTGGGGTGGCGGCCAAGGGCGAGGCTTGGCTGGGCTAGCGGCCCACCCAGTTTTTAGGGTTTTCTTTTTCTTTTCTTTTTCCAGAAATTCCAATAAATTATTTTGAGCTCTAGAAAGCAGCTAATAAATCCAGAAAAATCCAATAAAATTCCAAAAAATTCCTTGAGACTCAAGGAACTCAAATAAAATGTTTTTGGCAAATGTTCATGTTTAGATTAATCATATTAAATCCTTTTAACTCATAAAAATTTCATTTAAGCTTTAATTAATTTTAGAAAAATGCAGATGGTGAATTTTATTTCAAAAGCTTCAAAAAGGCTATGAAAATCAGGATGTTACACCCACCCCTTCCCTCTTTCCTCCCTTTATTTTTCTCTTGCGCATGGGCCCCGGCTCCTGCCCCCACTTTCTCCCCTTTCTTTTCCCCGCGCAGCACGCCTGCTGCTCCTTCCTTTCTTTTTCTCCTTCCTCCCCCTTCCTCTGCGGAGGAGCTTCCTCCACGTCGTCTCCTCCCCCGCATCTCTCTCGTCTGCTCACTGCTCTGCGCCGCCTGCTCCCACCCTCTGCGTCCTCTGCGTCGTCGCTCATCATCACGCCACCCGCGCCTTCGCTCTCTGTACCGTGGACCCGAGCAGCAGCGGCACTGTTTTTCTTCTCCCCGCGCTGGCACCACCCTCTTTTTCCTCCCCGCGCAGCCGAGCCGTCCCTCCATGCGCATGGCTCAAGTTCCCTGCCATCCCTCGAGCGGCACAGCGGCATCATGCCCCTGCTCTGCACCTCTGCTACTCCGCCGCTTGCCGAAGGGACTGTGCGGGCGAGTCTCCCGGTGCCAGCCCTAACCGTGCAACTACAAAGGCCGCCGAGTTCACCAACCCTTTTCCCGCACTCCCCTTTCACTCCTCCCCAGAGCAATCGGCCTCCCTTCCCTTCTCCTCGCCGGAATCCCCTCTCTTCCCCCAAGACCGGCCGCCGAGCCATCTCCCTAACCGCACCACCATTTCTTGATTCCTAACATCTACACCCTCTCCGTGACGTCGTGAAGTCAATCGAGAGGTTGGCCAAGCCTCCCCGGCCCTGTAGCTCACCGGCGTTGATCACCTTCCTGGACCGCCGCTGTCGCACGCCGTCGGCCCTATTCCGGTGACCCCCGTCCGTCGCCGACCCCACCATTCGCTTCACCGAGACACTGGCAACCCATGTTGGCCGTCACCTCCGAGCCTCCGGTAGCCCACCGCCGACAGCACCGCCGCCCCCTCCGCCTCGGCCTTCCTCTGCTTCAGCTCTTTGTCCCGGCCTCTGCTATCGCCTGCATTAAGAGGTAAAAGCGCTGTATACTAGTGAGCAACATCAGCGTGCCTCCCCTGGCTAGCGGCGCTAGTGTTCATTGCGTCGGTCTGGGTTCGATCCCTCCGGGCCGCGTGGAAATAAATTGGTTTTTGGATTAAATTTTTGCCATGCGTTTTAATCAAATAAAAATTGTGGAAAAATTAGGAAATGATTTAGAGAAGTTAATAAATTTAATTAGGATATACAATAAGACTATTTGAGATTGATAATAGATTAAATGTGTATATAAATAGCTAATGTAATCGGAACATTTAACAAAAGACTAAGTTTTAATTAAAGGTATTAATAAAAGATGACTTTGGTTAATTATCTGAAATTTCATAAAGAAAGTGGCATTGGTTAAATGTTCCAAATTTAGTAAAAATACCCTAAGTCATAAATAAAATACAGGATTCAATATCTAGCACATTGTCATTCAATAAATCTTGGAGACCCCGTCGGAGTCGGAGTCCCACAAGCTCCCAACGCGGGTCGCACGGCGAACCCCCTCGAAGCCCCGTGAAGGGGGGATCGCAGGCGTGGCTGCTTCACCTTGGGAGGAGGAGGCGAGGACCCCGCCTCAGCAACTGTCGCAGAAGGAGGTTCCACAGCAGCAGCACTCGTGGGCGGGGGCCTCTGCCCCGGCCACCATTGTCGGCGGAGACCCCGTTACACCTGCCCCCGCGGAGGGCAGCTCCGACACTACCACCGCTGCAAGCGAGGCCTACGCTCAGGTGCCGCCGGCAGATGTTAGCGCCACCTCAGCGACCACCACGGGCGACGAGACTTCACCCTCTCAGTCGACCACGACACATTCTTGGTCTCTAGCACCACGTAGAGACCCATCGCCCCCGTCATCCCCGCCCGGCTCCAGGCCCGAATCAGCGTACTTCACCGAGTCAGACTCAGCGCATGCCGCATCGGCGGGGACAACGGCAGCCTCCGCACCGGGTGCGGTCGCAGAAGCCCGAGCCTTCCCGTGAGGCGGCACCATTTTCTGTGGGCGACGTCATCCGGATGTCGCGGCTGGCTCGGGGCCAGAGGGGCGCGTTCCGGCATGCGAACGCCCAGGGCCTCGCACGTGCGGTTTATCCGCCCCAACCCCGCCACCGCGGTCACAGCTGTACGCTGCTCGTGCACCCTGGCCGTCACTACTGGATTCCGACCCTTTAGCCACGAAACGCATCGCAACAACACTAAATTAGTTGCAATAGGTATGTACTATTGCAACGTTTTGCCAAAATCGTGGGGATATGTGCACAGTATTGCCTCTAAAATATTGCGTTGCGATAGTCATTGAATTCGTTGTAATAAGGTGGCTTTATCGCCACCATTTAGAAAATGGTTGCGAGTAGTATGACTTTATTGCCACGGTTGTCTTGCGTTGTGATAATATTGATTTTCGTTGCAATAGTTAGGAGGTGTTGCCACCTTATAGAATTTCGTTGCGAGTGGGTGACAATATTGCCACAATTTTATTGTGTTGTCATAGTCATCAATTGCGTTGCAAAAGGTTCCTATACAATGCGTATGAAATGAGTTTGTATTGCCATGAAATAAATTTGTTGCTATATATGATGATTATTCATGCCAATAATCTGTTATTGCAACGCTTTGTTTTCGTGGGCCTAACTGCTCAATGCAAGGGCCGAATTGGTGTGGAGGAATTATATTATCTATAGTTATTAATTGCTAGAGGAGATAAAAAAATTGAAAAGTGACAACTAAAACGCAGTTGAGGAGGTCTCACTTGACAAAATAGGAGAGGATAAAAATTAGAATAGAAAAAATAAAAACAAAAACCATAGGGTGTGGAGTGGCAATAGCATATATCGCCACGACATCATTCGTTGCAACAACAAACAATTGCCACAACACATTGCATGGCAATAACCATAGGTATTGCAATGAACCAAAATCCGTTGCGCAATCTTTTAAGCACGCAAGTACTTGCCACGCTTGCCAACGGAAGTGATGTGTTGCAATAGTTACATATTGCATCTATTTTGGCCCTATTGCAATGATTTCACTCTGTTGTCCTAGACCTGAAAACTAGTAGTGCGTATACGGCCCAAGGAACACGCCTACTGCGTGTTCCGCATCCTTCAAGCGAATTCCTATGCGGGGCAAGAAGCATGATTAAATACGACACAATGAGCATGGATAGAAGGGACTGGTTCGAGGCTTACGAAGGTCGGAGGGCACGGGTAGTGAAGAAATGGACGGGCGGACGTTGTCGTCCCGGTGCTTCCCGGTGGCGAGGCGCCACTCAGAGGCGAGCGGTGCCACGCCATACATGACGAACTACTCGGCGAGGTTGTGCATGTTGAAGCGGGCGGTGATCCCCACAAGTCTTCGCGCCTTTCGCTCATCCTCGGGGTCGAGCGTTATGCTGGGCGTAGTGTTGAATGCCATGGGCTGGCCCGTGCACTCGAGACTGCTACCGCTTGCCACACGGTGGTAAAACCACCGCCTCGTCCAGTTAGTCTCCCACTTTGCCTGGGTTGAGTTCGCGGGGCAGATCTTCCCGCATCCCGGCCGCGGAATGAAATTCACGCTACCAAAGTTCGATAGCATCCCGTTCTTCCATTCCTTCGGCTGGCACTATGCGTCATGCAGATATGCGAACATCGAGGCACTGGGCCAGCACCCCTCCGAACGCAAGGCCCAGCAGTACACAACAAGTTGAGCCAATTCGTTCAGGGTCAGTTGCGCTAGTTCTAGCCCGAAGGTCCGCAACACGTCACCAACGATCATTGCGGCCGGGATGCGAAGCCCGGCGTCGAAGTAGGCGACGAAGATGATCGCCTCCAACTTCTCATGTCGCGGTTTCGCCTCGTCACCAGTGGGCAGCCGCACCGCCTGGTAGTCCGACAGCTTCCCCACGTGCAACAACGTACGGATCGTCTCCTCCGTCACGAGCGACGGACCCAAGGCGCTGGAGTACGGACCCTCCTTCCTCTCTGTTGCCACCCACCAGTTGTCTGCCGCCGTCGAGTCATGCCCCTCGAGCGCGTACTCCACATTAAGTGGCGAGGACCGTCGCCAGATGGCGTAATCGCCGACCATCTGCGAACGCTCATCGCCGTGTGCCATCGTGATCCGCAAGCTAGACAACGGTGAAAGGGAAGTGCGGTGGCAAGAAAAGCAAACAATAGCAAAAGACAAGCATGTGGCGAAGGCACAGACGTAGTACCATGGGGGTATTTAAAGACCCCTCGTTTCCCGCATCGCCGATAGGCGTAACCGGCAGACAACGAACCGCCCGCCTCCCCTTGACCCAAGTCGAAGCGTCGCGACCGAAGCCGAAGCATCATGACCGCCCACGCGTGTCGGGCATGACCGCGGTCGTACAAAGACCTGTCAGCGCACGACGCACCAATAGTGCCTCGCCGTGTGTCGGCTCCCACCGGGAGTAAATGCAAGTCATACGACGCGGCGCAGCTCCCGGTGCGTGTCGGTGCGATTCTCGAGGCCAATCAACCGCAACAATTTCATCGGGGTCTCCGCCCCAGCAGCGAGGCCCTGGCTTCGACTTCAGCTCCGCCCCCGCGAAGGGACACCTCGCCAGGACGCCACGAAGATGTCGCAAGCCACTGCGACCCCGAGGTCCGCACAAACTTCGGGCCTCAGCCAGCGAAGGCCCAACCCCGTGCCCGCATGACCAAGGGGCGCGATTGCTCTCCCGCAACAAGCTTCGATATTCCTCACAAGCGGATCGCCTTTTGTTCGCCAACGCTCGCTGATATTGGCGCCAGAAGGCGCAATCATCAAACGCAGACGAACAAAAGTAGGCCCATTTGTGAGAAGGTGACCGCATGCCACAGCACAGCGTATCCGAGTTGATCCCTGCAAAAGATAGCGCAGGAAAAGGACGCATATATACTCGTCGAGACGCGGGTCAATGGAAAGCTCAACCGGCGGCACTCCAATCGACGCAGCCATATAAGGCGATTGCCTGATAGTTTGGCTCCGAACAGGTGCAGATGCAAATCCGCTGGACAACGCACGCCATGCCAGTAGCACCCTACCTCTTATCCTGCCCTTCTAGGGAAGGGGCGAATGGCCGCAGTCGTGCGACCGCTGATAGCCCACGACGCGCCAACCGCAACCCGCGTGTGTACATTCCCAGTGGGACAACACGCACGGCTGTGGCAGCCTGACAGCTCAGAGGTCGGCGCGATTCCAGGAGTCATTAAAGCGCATTACCGGACCGCGGAGCCGCAACCAAACCACACCTAAGGGAATCCATGGCGCGAGGTTTGCCTCCACTCTGACTTTGACTTCGCAGCCCAACGAACCCATAGTCGAGCGTGGCCCGGGCAACCAGGCCGCCCCGCCAACGCTGGCACGGGCACGACGTCGGCTTCGACCTCGACTTCGACTTCGGCCTCGACCTCGGCTTCAACATCGACTTTGACTTCGCACCCACTAAGGGCTTTACGCACGAGTACGACTCCACCAACCCGCCCAGCGCTATACCCTCGCGGAGGGGTGAACACTACACCAAGTGATAAGGATCCGCCAACGCATTGGGAAAGCTCACAGGCCGTAGGGACGGAGGGGGCCAAAGGGCTCGGCAACATGGCTTTGGCCCATGAAGCCCTTCACCATGAGAGGCTCCTGTCGTAGGGGTGGCCCCCACCTAAGCCCAGCAGGCCTGCTAGAGGGATGTAAGGCCCAGAATGGGACACATGTAATGACGTAAGTGCCCCTGGGGGGATACATGGATGTAAGGGTATAACTGTAAAAGCACTCCCCATGTGGATATATATACAACACAGGCCATGGGGGAAACCCTAAGCCATTGCTCACCTAACTCTCCACTACCATACTCCCTCTCTCTCTTTGTTTGGTCTGTAACCACAACAACCATCTTAACAAACCACAAGAAAAAAATTGCGCCAAATCAACAAAATCAGCAAGTATGTACTGTGATAAACCATGCTCTGATACTATAATGACACAGATCAACTAGCACCCTAGATGATGTGTGTAGTAATCCCAGTCTTCCATGGTAGTCCACTAGAAATAGCAGCAGCGACACCCTTGATTAGCTTCATGAATCGAGCACCAGATAGTATAATTAGGGTAGTTGCACGTCCACTAATCCCTAATATTCTATATGGCCAGCAATCACAGCTTCTAAACCCCTCTTTTCCAACCAAGCTAAATAGCAAAACTAGAATCAATCTATTCAAGAAACAGCTAAGAACTCAACAACAAAGAAGATAATTAGATAATCTTGGTTAACTTACACTTAATCCACGATGAATAGATGCAAAACCAAAGTAAAGGAACTGTTAGACCATGCGGCTAGGTCTAGGATATTTTGGTGATGAATAATTGACAATGGTTAATTTGTGATGATGAATAATTGGTAATTTTGTTTAGCGTTGTTATGCGAGTTGTGTCGCGTGTGTGCAGAGCTAATTCATCATGCTATCTTGAGGTGTAGTTAATGTATTCATCAAAGGGGAGATTGTTAGATCATGTGGCTAGGTCTAGGATATTTTGGTGATGAATAATTGACAATGGTTAATTGTGATGATGAATAATTGTTAATTTTGTTTAGCGTTGTTATGCGAGTTGTGTCGTGTGTGTGCGGATTGATGTTGGTCATGTTTGGACGAACTTGTGCCGGAAAAATGTTCTTTGGTCTTTGCATGTGCAGGTTGGGTGTGGAGACGGTCATGGTCAGTGATGAGGTGGACCGGGACTAGGTTGGGGAGATTCGAGGTTCGGATGGTCAATGAGGTCACGAGATGGTCGGGCTCATACTTGGAGCACATGGAGATCAAATGTGGATGATACGTGGAGAAGTTATGGGAGGTGCGGTCCTGGAGGCATCAACACGTGACGCGTTAGAAAAGTCATGAGTGTGAAAAACCCATGTTAAGAAGGGTTTCGGGTCCCTTGAAACTTAGTGGGCCAAAAGCCTAGTTGAGGTAAAAAGGCCAAGGTCTAGTTGGATTAGGATTCTAAGTAGAGACTGAATAGAATTCATAGTTGGATTAGGATTCTAAGTAGAGATTGAATGGGATTCGTAGTTGGCTGCATAAAAAGAACGGAGCGTAATGAGAAAAAAGGGTGTGGCTTTCGGAGAGACTAATTTCGTGCTAAGGTTTAGGGATACCAGGAAGGGCACTTTGTAGCCACCATGATTCAAAAATAAAAATAGATCTATTCCGAGAAATAGCGCGGCGGTGCTTGCATCGCTCAAGACGATTGCTACTCACGGCAACAGACACGCAAGTCTTCAACTGGCGTCTCGAGCGCGACGTGGTCATCATCAATCCGTGAGAAGTCATGGCATTTTTTTGTTGTGCGAGCACGAATGAAAAAACAGAGCGGCGACATCATGTTTTGATCAAAAAAAAGGAGAAGACGCTACATGCATGCTAATGGATGGATGGTGAACGATTTCTTCTTTTTTAATTTAAGTTTGTGAGTTTTTTAATTCACATCTATTATCCTTTTTTTGGTTTTTTGATTCCTATGAATTCTCTATACATTGATCTATGTCTAGGTATTTTTCTTGCTTACATACATGAATTAGTTTTGATTAAAATCGATTTCTAGATTGAATCAAAAAAACATGCTTCGCTGATCAGATCTCGATTGGAAGGTCTTTGCTACAGTACCTGGTGCAGTGTGCTACAGTAATTGCTACAGTAAAATCAAACAAAATTCTGTTTTTGTTTTGTTTTTGTTATTTCTGATTTTTGCAGATTAAACAATTAAAAGGCAGAAAATTTTTTTAAAAAGTTTCTGCTGTGCGGTGCAATCATTCACCCCCCTCTGATTACCATCGCCGATCCTACAAGTGGTATCAGAGCAGGTTTATTTTTCTAATTGATCTTAACCGGTGATTAGAAAATATGTCGACAGATAGGTATTCCACAAAACCTTGTGTTTTCGATGGTGTTGATTTTCAGTATTGGAAAGCGAATATGGAGGCATATATTCAAGCTCAAGGCTTTGCAATATGGGAGAAGATCTACAAGCCTTATCAAGTGCCCGAGAACAATGCTGTGTCAGCAGCAAATATAGCACAAGTGGAGGCAAATAGCATGGCAAGAAACTTGATAATTCAAGGACTAGGAAGAAGTGATTTTGATCATGTTGTGCATCTTAAATCCGCATATGAGGTATGGAAAGCACTATGTAATTATCATGATGGTTCATCTACTATTAAAGAGATACGTCAAGATATATACAAAAAGGATTACATGTGTTTTGAGATGAAACCTGGTGAATCAATAGATGATCTTTTTGCCCGCTTTAATAAAATTCTTAGTAACCTACGTGCTGTTAATATTACTTATACTGATGCTAAAAATGCACGTCAATTACTTGGAGCTTTAGATATATCTATATGGGAGATGAAGGTTACATCCATTAGAGAATCTACTGTCATGAGTACACTTACATTAGATGTACTTTATTCTAAATTGAAAACTCATGAATTAGATGCTTTTGCTAGAAAATATAATGGTAATAGATCACTTGCTTTAGCTTCACAATCTAGCAAGTCTAATTGTGATAATTCTTCTACTAGCTATGCTTTGTCTTCGTTGTCTTCACTAACCGTTGAACAGCTAGAGTAACTCCCGAAAGATGATTTGACACTCCTCTCTACACGCTTCACAAGAGCTTTGCAGAACGTGAGACCAAGAAAGAGAGGAGATTTTGGTCCTCAAAGGTGCTATGAGTGTGGTGATCTCAATCATATTCGGCTCAAATGTCCAAAGTTTCTAGTAAAATTTGCAAGGGAAAAGAATGAGAAGGAAGAAGAGATGGAGAAAGATAAAAGGAAGAATAAAAAGGAGGGCTATATGAATCACAAGGTGGTGCATCGTGTTCTTTCGGCTCTTGGGCAAATTAATTTGAGTGATGTGAACACGGACAGTAAGGATGATACTCCCAAAGGCAAGAAAGATTTAATTGGGTTGTGTCTAATGGCAAGTAGCAAAAGCTCCACCGACAATGATGATCTTGACAGCGACAACTACAATGAGGTAGAACCTTCTTATGATGATTTAGCTAAAGCTGTTACTAAACTCGGTACTTTGCTAGAAAAGAAAGATAAAAAGATTAAGAAATATGATACTTTGATGGAATCTCTAAATTCTGAAATTGCAAGACTTAGAGTTTTAATTCCTGATGATGAATCTTGTGAGTCTTGTCAAATTTTACATTCTGAGTTAGAGAATGCTAGGTCACTTTGAAGGACCGAAATGGCGACAGAGGAGGGGTGAATGTCGATCTTTAAAAATCGCCCCCAACAAGTATCCTCACTTAAGCTTCTTCTCCAATAGTTATGGGAGCTATGAAGATAGAAAATAAGCCCTCACTGGAAATCACAGAGACAAGGATAAACCAGATCCAGAAAGAAGCAATCGAGAAAAACAAATTCAGCACAAGACTGGCTGCAAGCGGTAGTACCGCTGAGCGGTAGTATCGCTGTCCCGAGCAGTAGTACCTTTGAGCGGTAGTACCGCTGCCTGAGCGGTAGTACCTCTCGAAAAAAAACAGCAAACAGAAATTTCAGAAAACTGAGAAAAACGCAAAGATTCTTGGATTCTTGGCTTGGGAAACTTTGAGGATAGCTAGGGAACACTCCTAGAAGAATAAGCCAAGAACCAATTTCAAGAAAACCACTTCAAGAAGCAAGAATTTCAGATTTGGGTAAAAATCTGAAATTTTTGCCCGAGCTGAGTCAAAAATCAAATTACTCCCCAACCGTTGATCCTTTTGGCTATGAAATTTTGAGGGTAGCTAATTAATAGCCTCTGGACTCTCCATACCAAATTTCAAACCATCTCAACAAGGGAATCAAGAACAGCACCAAACCCTAGACATGCAAAACAAGAACAGGGGAGGCTCAAAAACGAAAGCTGAAATTAAAACAAAGTTTGCTGTTGGAAAACTTGATCAAATGATCTTGAGGCATCATCCCAACATAGAGTAACCCATTTTGGGCCTTCCCAGCAAGCAAGAACTCAAAACACGAAAAGCAAGAAATCAAGAACTGAGGGCATCGAAGGCAAAAACAATAGAGGAGCACAGACTCAAACAAAAGCCATCTTTGATTGATATAGATGAAGAGAGATGACACGATTACATATAGAGGAATGATTACAAGCTCATCACTCAATCCTCTCCCTCTCCCACACAAGAACACAAGAAATCCACACACTACATGTTTCTTGGAGAGGGGATGAACACAGAGAAAGCTACGAAGAAGACAACACCCTGCTGCCCTCAACCACTAAAGAGCAAAGAGAGAACCAACTCCCAAAGCCTCTTTTGACTCAAGAAAACCCTAACTCTCTCTAGAATCCATGAGGAGGCATGCAGCCCCCCTCCACCTATTTATAGCCATTGGCTAACGGGTCTCCAACCCGTTACGCCGGCTAAATCCAACGGAGCCCGACCGTTCTGACCTCGACACCGCCTGTGTCTAGTCCGGTCACCTCGTGTCTCACCACGACTCCGCCACAACGTCCTGCAGTCAAACAGACAAGAAACACGTCAACTAGCACCGCTCGATACATGAAAGTGTAAATAGCATAAACACATCATGCTTACTCATGATGAAGTCCAAACATGTCGAAACAAAAGAATATGCAACCTAATCCCATACGACCAAGTTTGACCGAAGTCCAACCGAGCCCGATTGCGCCATGCAACGTCCAGGTCCGAACCACCCAAACCAAACTCGACTGACCTAAACCCTTGTCAATTACTCATCACTCTCATGGAGTCACGACCACATGGTCTCTCACACTTAATACTTTAAACATGGATCAACTTAGAGACGTAACTGCTAAATTTGATGAATTAAGATTAGCACATAACTTTTGTGATGAAAAATTGAAATGTGCTAATGATTAAATTGGAAAGCTTAAGTTTAGTTCTTCTTCATGTTTACCTGCTGCAGTGTGCTAAGTAATTGCTACAGTAAAATCTGAAAAAAAAAATTCTGATTTTTGTTTTGTTTTTGTTATTTCTGGTTTTGCAGATTAAACAATTAAAAGACAGAAAAATTTTAAAAAAAGTTTCCGCTGTGCAGTGCAATCATTCACCCCCCACTGATTGCCATCGCCCATCCTACAGGAACCTTGCAAACCAATTCACTGAACTGAATCACAAGATGAACCACAAGGATTCCAGCAGAAATTAGGAACAGCAACCCCATAGTTGTGCACCACCAACCAAACCCTAGATGGGTTCTCGAACTCACGAACAGACACACCGTGCGCTAGGAAAAGCCCTCGGCATTTTCTATTTTTCTCAACAAAAAAAAAAACCAAAACGTGCCCCTTACATGATGCTGGCCTCAGCATTTTATATGGGTGTATGGGTGTACTCAACACATGCACGTGATGCACAAGACATGGAAACACAGGTACGTATAAGACTCAGACTAAGTTGAAAACGAATCTAAATGCCAACACCAACTCCAGCTCTATTAATCCACACACACGCAAGTGCACCACTCGGACTAAACTAGAAAAGAAAAAATTGCATCCGAAGTATACAGCGAAAAAACATAATAATAATAATAATTTAGACAGGTATATGGAGAGAACCCATGTATATGAAACTTCCTTGCTCATTCTCTGATTCATGCGGCTGGTTCACGCGAGGTGCACTGGGATCAGCCTTTGGATGTACATGCATATTTTCATGGCTCATGCAGCTTGACCAAGACACTACTCCAGCACACTAGCCCAGTCCCTGTCTCATGCGCAGAACAGACACGTTGCTTGCACGCATACCATGCTAGCTTTGTAAACTTCCACGAGTTTCGCTTCTCTGTTTTCTCTACTACACATATCCATACTAATTCTTTCGTTCTATTCTTTGAACACCGCAAACCAACATTGTGGTACCTTCTTGGGCCGCATCAAAAAATGTGATGAAATGAATGTAATTTTGATGACAAATCTAGTAAATATATCATCTCCACGTGACAGCATGCATTCTAAATACTTTTTTTAATATTAGCAGTCAAAGTTTTAGGATATTGACCATATAAAAAAGGAGCGAGTGTTAGCCAAAGCTCCAGGGCGTTTGTGTTGATACTGATAGTACGTACTCGGAATTCGGGGGGCTTAACGGAACCACTATGAACTGAACTAGATCGATCTGCCATTAAGGCTGGCCGGCTAGCTCGTCCACAACGTCTCGCATGCATGCAAGCCCTGGGAAATTAACTGCACACCTCACTGCGTGTTCTTGCATGGCTGGTAGCCTATCCTCGTTGGTACCGTGCCGCATGAATGCCGGAAGGTACCCGGCTGGAGAGAGGACAGAAAGAAGAGATCCCCAGCCTTTGCCCAAACCTCGACGCTATACTAAAATGTTTTCTCTGAACCTCAAGAAAAGCTTGGAATAACCAGCTAAGCACACAACAAACACAAGCCCCGCTGATACGTATATAAGACCGCACGCAGCAAAAGGCTGCTCTCCACAATCCATCACCATTCACCAACGCGACAGACGGCTGGACTACGTGTGCTCCAACCATTTGATCGATCGGTGCAGACGTACGCAGGTCGAGCACGAAGCTCATCATGTCGCGCTGCAGGCTGCAGGGATCATGCAAGGCCGGCGACATCGACTTGGAGCCCATGTTCGAGTGGCACGATCGCGCCAACCACTATTTCCTTCTCGTCAACCTCCCAGGTATAACGATCCATACCTAGATATACAACTGGTGAGATTAAATGCACATCTTTCGCTTTGAGGTCGGCGGTATATATACGTCTGATCGACGAAATGAAATATGTTATGTGCTAAGTATATATGTACTTCAACATCAGTATATAATTCTTGGTTGATTGAAGGCTTCAAGAAGGAAGAGTTCCGGGTGCTCGTGGACCCCTCCGGCAGGGTGACCATCCGCGGGCAGCGCCCTGCCGGGCAGGTGTGTCTCTACAGGGCCTTCCAGCTACCCCCGCAGCCGACCTCGGGAGGATCACCGCCCAGTTCGATGGCAGCACGCTCCACCTCACCGCGCCCAAGCTACCTGTCGGCGCCACTGAGATGGTGTGGGCGAGGATGGCGGCGGCAGCAGAGTGGGAGATAGAGACGGGGAAAGAGCGGTCCAGGTGGGGCATGGGGGAGGTGTTCGCCGCGGCCGTCGCCGCCTTTGCGCTCGGTGTCGTCGTCGCTGAGAAGGGCTTGTTATCCAGGAATAGTTAAAAAGATTGTACCAGATTGATGATCTTTATTATTGCAGCCTCGATTGAAACCTTCGACCATGGAGTGCGTGTGTGACTATATATGTACACACGTGTATATATGTGCAATATGATATCGATGGATGCTGCAAATTAACATGGCATGAATGAGCAATTGACACCTAGCAACAGCTCAAAAAGAATGATGATAACTTTGAACGGAGTACTAATTGTCAAATCATGCCAGGTACACCTGACACATGGAAAACATTTGTTGTGCTTCTCCAAACACTACCACAGAATGGGTCATCACATTATGGTAGCTTTGTGAGCCGCATCATCCTCCCTCTTTATACAAAGCTGTCCTCGGTTTTTGGGTGCACTTCATGGACTTTCTGCAAGACACCACCAAATCACACTTGATCTCCTCATCATTCTTGGATAGTAAAGCATGAAACTCTCCCTTGTGCATATATGTCTACCGGTTGGATTGCCCTTGGTGTGTAGCATTAAGATCAAATTGCCAAAGACGTCCCAACAAGATATGACAAGCATGCATCAGTACAACATCACACTCCACCTTATCAATATATCCACCAATAGCAAAAGATATTCTCACCTTGTGTGTTACCTTCACCTTACTGACATTGTTGAGCCACTGAATGTATTAAGTTGTTGGATGCCTCCTGGTAGATAATGAAAATGATTATACTACATCTTTGCCGACCACATTGCTTGAACTACCTCCATCAATGTTCAGCTTACATATCATATCCTTTGATTTTCCAATCGGATTGGAACACATCTCAGCATTGCCCCTTGTCCACAATGGCGGTGTTATCACACTGCACTTTCTTAACTAAAAGATTAACACCATTCAGTTCTCGATACGGGGTATGCCCGCGTAGGATCGCTGAGGATAACTTGGATTCGTGTAACCTGACGAACCGATGGCGCCAACCACTATTAAAATAGCAACCTACGACAAAAGAAGTCGCCCAACCACACACTCGTGATCCCATCCACCTAACCACACAAGTAGACGTGTCGCCGCTCCTGCAAATCATAAGAAAGCATAAAAACAACGGGGTTGAAAACGCCTAATTCGCCTCTAGATTGCAACTATATGTCAAACCTTAGGAAGAACAAATATATAGCTCTCTAAAAACAATAGATTGGTTCTCTATGGTTTGTGCTTCCAAACCGATTGTACAGCAAAATATAAGGCCTTTGGCCGAGTCTAATTCGAGTCCACAGTCATACCGAGTCTCTAATGCACTCGGTCCCACATAAAAGCACCTAAAAGGTATAGTTTAGTTCAGACTATGCATGACTGACTTGATTAGAAAATAAATGAAGCAAGCGATAGCTTCTTCTGCCGAAGACATGAAACCTTCTCTCTTCTTTCTTCATTTCCGTGCGCAGCATGCACCTCTCTTTCTTTATTTTTTGATTCTTCCTTGTTTCTTTGTTTTTTTCTTGCACTCACAAACAGCCAGCCAGTTGTATTATCTTTCTCATGGTGCAGCTGCATGCAGGGATAGTGTTTTCCATGTAGAAATTGAACGGCTTCCCTTTTTACAAGCACCTCTCATCACTTGCGATGGGACATGAGAATTGACTTTGTTACGCTGATTAGAACCAATAGCACCCTTTGTCTGCTGCTCCGGATGTTATGGCTTCTGCTGCAATCCTCCTCTAATATAGCGTGATATTCGTCCGCTTTCTTCGGCTGCAAACATGCACCTTGCTTGCGTGGCATGGTTTTCTCTTTTGTCGTTTCCATCATCCCGCATGTCATCTTCATTATCCCACACAAACCTGCTAATAATTAAAATACTAACATTAGATAGTAACTAGTTCTCATGTAAATTACAATTAAATTTAACTAGGAACGAGTTCACCTGTTGATTAATCTTTTTAGCTCAAGCTCGCATAATTGGTCCACACAGGATATCCTCATCAGTTATTTGTTAGAATAGACAACATTTTTCTTGGAATCATCGAATTACTCTCCTTCATGTTCAAATTCATCACCATCACTTTCCGATGCATAGCCTTCATGTGTGAGCAACACCTTCCTCAAATTTGGGCAATCTTTTGTCATGTGCCCCCTGTCTACCTGCTGAACTCACACATTTGTCACTTCCTTGTGGACAACCTCAACCGGTTTAGTAGATACAACCAACTTGGAACTTGAGCCACCATCTTCATCATGTGTGTAGGTGCGCCTCCAACCCCTAGAATTGGTTTAGCCATCCCTAGATTACTTTGTCTTGACCCGCTGTTTAGCACGCTCCACTTGATGAATAAGCTCTTGTAAGTTACCAAATTGCATCAAATCAATATGGTCCTGCACATGTTCATTCAAACCCTCAAAGAAATGTGTCACGGTCACCTCCTTGGACTCATGCACAAGTGTACGGATCATGAGCACTTGCATCTCCTTATAGTACTCGTCCATCGACATAGAATTTTGAACATGTCAACACAATTTAATGTGCAAGATTCTTGAAGAATATACAGGAACAATCCTTGTTTGCAATATTTGCTTCATATCTTTCCATGTACGAGACACTCTCCAGCATGGTTCAATTGATCCCACCAAATTAATGCATATTTAGTGAACTCAATTGAAGTGACATGAACTTCTTTTCCTCGATGTAGTTGTGGATGTCAAAAATATAATTGACGCGTATCTCCCACTTTAAATTCCCCTTTGGATCTGTTCTGCCTGTGATGTCGATATGGTTATCTTGAGTCTACCAATACCGTCGTCCTCCTATCCAGCACCCTCTCCATGGTGCCGTACATGTCCAGCACTTCAGCGATCACTGAAATCATGTCTCGGTTGCTGCGGAAAGCCTCCACGGTCATCATACATCTCATCCTCCAAGTCAACACTATTGTAGTTGCCTTCATCGTGCTATTTAGCTAGTCCCCCAAGTATGGGCGCATGCTGCACCCGAGCGCTGGCCCCTTAAGGCAATGGTAGTAGCCTCTCCTACAAACGAGGGATGGATAGGGTCAAGGCATTGGTGTCATCTGCTAGCCACTATATGCTCGCATTGAAGCAATCGTTCAACGTGTTCTTGTACGCCTCGTATTTGTGCCCCAAGATGAGTATGCAAACCTCCTTCACGGATCTAGAAGTAGCGTGTGGTAGCCACGAACCACTCGCGCATGCCCAGCGGTAGGTCAGCACAATAGACGGGTGCTTCATCCACCTTCTCGTAATCTAAACAGTTGTGTGAACCATGCGCACCTAGCTCCAATTTGACCATCTTAACAAACCACAAGAAAATAATAGCGCCAAATCAACAAAATCAGCAAGTACGTACTGTGATCAACTAGTCTGAAAAGATAAAATAGCAAAGTTTTATATGGCTTATATATACTCATTTGAAAGGTTTTGATGAGATCTACAACTTTTCAGTTGAAGCAAAATCCAAATTCCGGAAGGAAGACCAAGAAAAAGGGCAAAAAGAGAAACCAAAAACTTGCGACGCAGGTTGAGATCCAAAGATGGCCGATTTTTGTCTTTTTTTCGATCGGGCTCGTCGTTATCTTTCCAACAAGTACAAGAACATAAAAAACGGACACCGTATGCAAAAGTTATGCCCGTTTTACTGAAGGTGTCTCAAAACTAAATCCTACTCAGACTCGGCGGGAAATTATGAAATTTTGGGGAATTGCAAGGTGGGAAACATATCACAGACAGTTTTTAATACGAACCGTCTGTGATAATCAGTTCATCGGTAGGAACCGTCTGCGATACTCGTTTTCTCTGATGCCATCAACACAAACGGTGTCCAAATTAAAACCGTCTGTGTTAATGTCGGTCATAGACGGTTTTGTTAAACCGTCTGTGATTTGGCGTCTAATATTAGGTTTTCTGTAGTAGTGAAACCAATTCACTGAACTGAATCACAAGATGAACCACAAGTATTCCAGCAGAAAGTAGGAACAGCAACCCAAAAGTTGTGCACCACCAACCAAACCCTAGATGGGTTCTCGAACTCACGAACAGACACACCGTGCACTAGGAAAAGCCCTTGGCATTTTCTATTTTTCTCAAAAAAAAAACCAAAACGTCCCCCTTACATGATGCTGGCCTCAGCATTTTATATGGGTGTATGGAGAGAACCCATGTATATGAAACTTCCTTGCTCATTCTCTGATTCATGCGGCTGGTTCACGCGAGGTGCACTGGGATCAGCCATTGGATGTACATGCATATTTTCATGGCTCATGCAGCTTGACCAAGACACTGCTCCAGCACACTAGCCCAGTCCCTGTCTCATGGGCAGAACACACACGCTGCTTGCACGCATACCATGCTAGCTTTGTAAACTTCCATGAGTTTCGCTTCTGATAGAGTTTTGTTAGACAAATATTTCTTTCTTAGAAGACTTTGCCACACTCCATCTTCATTTATGAGCCTAAACAACCACTTACTTAGAAGGCATCGATTTTGAATATCTAAGTTTTGTTTGCCTAGTCCACCGAAATCCTTAGGTTTACAAAGAATACTCCATCTAGCGAGACGATATTTCTTTTTGTACTCATCACATTGCCAGAAAAAACGCGAACGATAGTAATCTAATTTCTGAAGGATGCCTCTAGGGACCTCGAAAAAAGATAACATAAACATGGCTAAACTAGTTAACACCGAATTAAGCAAGACAAGCCTCCCTCCAACCGACAGCAACTTTCCTTTCCAACTACTTAGTTTTTTTCTGGAACCTCTCCTCAATTAAAGCCCAATCTTTTTTTGATAATTTCTTATGATTCATAGGTATTCCTAGATACCTAAAAGGAAGACCACCTAACTTGCAACCGAACAATTGTGTATACTCTTGTTCACAGTCCTTTGCTGCTCCATAACAAAACAACTCACTTTTATGAAAATTAATTTTCAATCCCGATAAGTGCTCAAAGGTACTAAGCAGCAGCTTGAGATCTTTGGCCTTGATCAAGTCATGATCAAGAAACAGAATGGTGTCATCCGCATACTGAAGGATAGACAAACCATCCTCCACCAAGTGAGGGACAACTCCCCTGAATTGTCCATTAGATTTAGCTCGGAAAATCAAAGTTGCAAGCATATCCGCAACTAGATTAAATAAGATAGGAGACAAAGGATCACCCTGCCTTAGTCCTTTCTTAGTTTGGAAAAAATGGCCAACATCATCATTGACCTTAACACCAACACTGCCTCCCCTCACAATGTGATCAATCCATTTGCACCACTTCGGCGAAAAACCTTTCATTCTCAAAGTCTGTTGTAAAAAGGACCATTTCACCTTGTCGTAAGCTTTCTCAAAGTCTAGCTTTAAGATTACCCCGTCTAACTTTTTCCTATGCAATTCATGTATTGTTTCATGCAAAATAACCACTCCTTCTAAAATATTCCTTCCTTTCATAAAAGCCGACTGAGAAGGTTGAATCACCTTTTGAGCCACTAGGGCAATGCGGTTGGTCAACACTTTTGTGAAAATCTTGAAACTGACATTTAATAAACAAATGGGTCAAAAAAGCCAGGTGATTCTCATTTTTGGTCTGGCCTTTTGAAAGTCAAAAATGATTTTCTGGCCGGTGGACGTTTTATAGTGCAAAGTGGGAGACAAGTCAGGTTTTGGGAGGACATTTGGTTAGGAGACAAACCTCTTGGAGAGGTATATCCTAATCTTTATAGAATTGTGACGAAAAAAAATGATACGGTGGCAAATGTCTTACGGACTGTACCACTTAATGTATCATTTAGGAGAGGTTTGGTGAATACAAATCTGAACTCTTGGTATGACCTAGTGTCAAAAGTCGTTAGGGTCAATCTAACAATGGGTAAAGATTTGTTTAAATGGAATCAGACTAAGAATGGCCTTTTCACGGTCCGGTCTATGTACAGGACCATGCTTAGGCTGGGAGACTTCCCGGGAAAAAATCCAATTTGGAATTTAAAGGTACCGCTGAAAATCAAGATTTTTCTGTGGTACTTAATAAAGGGAGTTACTCTTACTAAAGACAACTTAGCAAAACGGAACTGGCAAGGAAATGTCAAATGTTGTTTCTGTAATGCCGTTGAGACTATCCAACATTTGTTTTTTGATTGCCATTTTGCGAGCTTTGTTTGGACTGCGGTGCATATCGCTTTTGGAATTCAACCACCCACGAGTTTCTCTAATATGTTTGGTTCTTGGATAAGTGGCGTTTGTCCTAAGCTTCGTAACCAGATTTTGTTGGGGGCGGCATCACTTTGTTGGGCTTTATGGTTGAATAGAAATGACGTGGTTTTTAACAAGGTTAAGACTAATTCTTATTTACAGGTAATCTTCAGGGCAACTTACTGGATCAGACAGTGGTCCATGCTGCATAAGAAGGAGGAGCGTCCGTTGTTCAAGCACGGCTGTAGACATTTCGAGACTTTAATGTTGGCAGTCTTTGCAAAGTTTGGTTGGTGCTTCCGGAATCGACTTGAAGCGTAGCTTTCGGATTCGAATGGAAGCGTACCTTTTAGTTCTTTTCTAATCGTTGGTTGCTCGTCTTACATGGGCTAACTTTTTGTCGCTTTTGTTTTCTCTTGTGGTTGTGAGAACTTAAGCCTTATGGCTTGTTTTGTGGTTAACGCTCAGCTGTGTACCATTCCCGGATGGTAGAGGCTGGAACTTTTGTTCCATTATCTAAAAAAAAATGAGTTTCGCTTCTCTGTTTTCTCTACTACACATATCCATACTAATTCTTTCTTTCTATTCTTTGAGTAAAACTGAACCAACAACTCCAGACTAAAAACTAGAATTAGATTTTTACTTGGCACTGCAAACCAACATTGTGGTACCTTCTTGAGCTGCATCAAAAAATGTGATGAAATGAATGTAATTTTGATGACAAATCTAGTAAATATATCATCTCCACGTGACTGCATGCATTCTAAATACTTTTTTAATATTAATTAGCAGTCAAAGTTTTAGAATATTGACCGTACGCGTATAAAAAAGGAGCGAGTGTTAGCCAAAGCTCCAGGGCGTTTGTGTTGATACGGATAGTAGTACGCGGATTTCGGGGGGCTTAACTGAACCACTATGAACTGAACTAGATCGATCTGCCATTAAGGCCGGCCGGCTAGCTCGTCCACAACGTCTCGCACGCATGCGAGCCCTGGGAAATTAACTGCACACCTCACTGCGTGTTCTTGCATGGCTGGTAGCCTATCCTCGTTGGTACCGTGCCGCATGAATGCCGGAAGGTACCCGGCTGGAGAGAGGACAGAAAGGAGAGATCCCTAGCCTTTGCCCAAACCTCGACGCTATACTAAAATGTTTTGTCTAACCCTCAAGAAAAGCTTGGAATAACCAGCCAAGCACACAACAAACACAAGCCCCGCTGATACGTATATAAGGCCGCACGCAGCAAAAGACGCCTCTCCACAATCCATCACCATTCACCAACGCGACGGACGGCCCGACTACGCGTGCTCCAACCATTTGATCGATCGGTGCAGACGTACGCAGGTCGAGCTCGAAGCTCATCATGTCGCGCTGCAGGCTGCAGGGATCATGCAAGGCCGGCGACGTCGACTTGGAGCCCATGTTCGAGTGGAACGATCGCGCCAACCACTATTTCCTTCTCGTCGACCTCCCAGGTATAACGATCCATACCTAGATATACAACTGGTGAGATTAAATGCACATCTTTCGCTTTGACGTCGGCGGTATATATACGTCAGATCGACGAAATGAAATATGTTATCTGCTAAGTATATATGTACTTCAATATCAGTATATAATTCTTGGTTGATTGAAGGCTTCAAGAAGGAAGAGTTCCGGGTGCTCGTGGACCCCTCCGGCAGGGTGACCATCCACGGGCAGCGCCCCGCCGGGCAGGTGCGTCTCTACAGGGCTTTCCAGCTGCCCCCCGCAGCCGACCCTGGTAGGATCGCCGCCCGGTTCGACGGTAGCACGCTCCACCTTACCACACCCAAACTGCCGGTCGGCACCACTGAAATGGTGTGGGCGAGGATGGCAGCGGCGGCGGAGTGGGAGACGGAGACAGAGAAAGAGCAGTCCAGTTGGGGCAAGGGGGAGGTGTTCGCCGCGGCCGTCGCCGCCTTCGCGCTCGGTGTCGTCATTGCTGAGAAGGGCTTGTTATCCTGGAATAGTTAAAAACAATGTACCAGATCGATGATCTTTATTATTACAGCCTCGATTGAAACCATCAACCGTGGAGTGCGTGTGTGACTATATATGTACACACGTGTATATATGTGCAATATGATATCGATGGATGCTGCAAATTAACATCGCACGAAGGAGTAATTGAAACCTAGCAACAGCTCAAAAAGATCGATGATAACTTCAAACGGAGTACTGATTGTCAAATCACGCCTGGTACACCCGACACATGGAAAACATTTGTTGTGCTTCTCCAAACACTACAATAGAATGGGTCATCACATTGCGGTAGCTTTGTGAGCCGCATCATCCTCCCTCTTGATGCAAGCTGTCCTCGGTTTTTGGGTACACTTCATGGCCTTTCTGCGGGACACCACCAAGTCACACTTGATCTCCTAATCATTATTGGATAGTAAAGCATGACACTCTCCCTTGTGCATATATGTGTACCGGTTGGATCACCCTTGGTGTGTAGCATTAAGATCAAATTGCCAAGGACATCCCAACAAGACATGACAAGCATTCATCGGTACAACATCACACTCCACCTTATTAACATATCCACCAATAGCAAAAGATGTTCTCACCTTGTGTGTTACCTTCACCTTACTGACATTGTTGAGCCACTGAATGTATTAAGTTGTTGGATGCCTCCTGGTAGATATTGAAAGCGATTCTACTACATCTTTGCCGACCACATTGCTTGAACTACCGCCATCAATGCTCAGCTTACATATCATACCCTTTGATCTTGCAATCGGATTGGAACACATCTGAGTGTTGCCCCTTCTCCACAATGGCGGTGTTATCACGCTGTACTTTCTTAACCAAAAGATTAACACCATTCAGTTCCCAAATATTCACACGAAATGCTCAAAGGTAGTCGCAAAGATAAAAAGTGACACACTGGAAACTTGCAGAGTTCAGTGAATATTGCTGAGAGAATGCCACGCAAATGCTACCCTTTCCAGACCAAATAGATTATGATTATGGACCAAATACCTTGCTGAAAAATAGTGAGGACTGCTGCTGAAAAAGAGAGGATCACTTGCAGCCCGAAAGTGCATAAAAACGAAAATAGCAAGAACTAGACATTGCAGATTTCAGCAAGCAGAAAATTGCAATAAAAGGCAAGAGAGATGAAATTTCTCCAATATTTTCTCACCACAAGGCTAAGACCTTGTACCAAATAGCCTAGAGATTTCAAATAACAAGGGAAACACACAAGAACACAAGAAATTCAGAATGTGGGGCAAAACCTGAAAATTACTGGCAGCAGCTACAAAAACTGAAATTCCCACTCAATCCTTGAATCTTTGGTCACGAAACTTTGAGGATAGCTACTTAATAGCCATAGGAATCTGCATGCCAAGTTTCATCATTTTTCATGAAGGGAATTAAGAACAGCCCCAAACCTTAGAAATTGACAAAAAACTGAAACTTTGCAAGAACAGGACCAAAACTCAAATTACTCCCAAACCATTGATCCTTTGACCATGAAACTTTGAGGATAGCTACTTAATAGCCTTAGGATTAAACTTGCCAGGTTTCATGCCATCTCGTGAAGGGCAACGAGATTTGATCAAAACCCTAGAAGCTGAAAACTAAGAACAGAGGAGCTCAAGAATGAAAAGCTGAAATCAAAAGTGGTTTGCTCTTAGGATTGACTAGCCAAATGGCTTTGGGGCATCTTCTAGATCACAGCAACCCATTTTGCTACTCCTCAGCAACCAAGAACTCAAAAACAGAAATCCAAGAAATCTACCACATAGAGCATCGAACAGAAATAACAGAGAACCAGGGCCTCAATCAAATTCAAACAAAGCCATCTTGGATTGATAATGAGGAAGAGAGATGACACGATTACAATAAGTATCAGCTCATACAATCCCTACAACCCCATACATGCTTGGAATGATCAAGAACTCTCCATATTTTCCAAGAACAGAGCTCTCACATAGAAGGCATCGAAGGGGACAACTCTCTGCCTCTCCTACCCACTCTCAACTACTAAAGCACAAAGCCAAAGCAAACCCTAAAACTCATTTTGACTAAAGGAAACCCTAACAACCCTTGAAGTGCTCATATGGGCATGCAGCCCCTCCTCTCCTTTTATAGCCCATGGCTAACGGGTCTCCGCCCCGTTACGCCGGCTAAATCCAACGGAGCCCGCTCCCGCTTGTGCAGCCTTGCGAATTTCCCGATTCGCCCCTCCTGCACCTTCCGGGAAGCTTCCGCGCTCCTTGCCTCGCAACCACCTCGAGTCCAAATAGAGTGCTATAAGCTCAAGATTGAAACATTGGTTAAGTACTTGGTTCTTTTTGTAGCTTAAGCAAATTGAACACATAAAACATTGTCCTTTTAAAGCTCATGGTCGTTTCCAACCCAATTTTTGTTATGTGCTAGATCTCAAGCCTTCTACGACTACTCCAAGCGAGAAGCTTAAGAAGTTAGTCTAGGTCATCCAAAACTCCCCCTGAGTTCATGCCTAGTGCAATGGCAAGCCGTCTCATGAGAAAGAATTGCTGAAATCAGTTTTTTCGCACAAAAGAGATCTTTTTGCTTTTTAAACAAGTTGTACTAATTTATGCATCATCAAGAGACGAAAATAGCTCAATCTAAGGCTCAACAAAGATTCAACGCTCAACTAAGCCTATTTGACATGGCATGAATCATAAAAGGATAGCTCAAGAAAGACTAAACCCAAGTGCTAACATGACAAGTTTAATTCAAGTAGATCAATTTTAATTCACTTATCATGGCAAAAGATAGTCTACACATATGAAGTCATGATAAATTTAGCAAATAAAGCACAAGCCATGGCAAGGTGTAGAGCATTGTACGCATGTCATAAAGGATAATAATCAAGGCTCAATGTAGTTATATTACAACGCGAAATGCTAAAAGACAAGAAAATCCAGCTCCCCCTCAACATGAGATGCAACTTTTTGTTCAAGTTGAGTTATGTCAATACTAAGTTCTAGAAGCTCCCAAATGAACTCCCCCTGAACCAAAGCAATAAATCGAGAAGCTGGGAAAGAAAACAAAGAAACAGCAATCCTTAAAGCATAGATAAGATATAGAGACAACTATGGCTCGCATGCACTCTCATCTACCCCATATGACTCCAGGACTATTAGCTTGACCATAAAACACACACACTAGAGAGCAAACACGTACTCTGTCTACCCGAGGGTGGCCCAACCCTCGCTAGAACCTACAAGAAGTGAGTGAGCTCAACCTAGTGAGATAAGAAACAGCTAATAAGAAGCATCCTGGAAGCACAAGATAAGAGTAAGAAGTCTATGCAACTAGACAAGATAAGCACTCTAACCTATGCTAGAAGGACTAAGCCCGATGCACCCCGAGTGCAAAGCAACAGAAATGAGACAGAAGCAAAATCAATATGGTAAAGCAATAAAGCCCAAAGCTCCCCCTCACTACAGTCCATAAGGACAAACCACCCCAAGCTCTCCCCGCAGAGCTAAAAACCTCGAACTATCCAAAGGCTTGGTGAAGATGTCAGCCAACTGGTGGTCACTCTCCACAAACTGGAGCACTATGTCATCCTTCTCTACATGGTCTCTAGGGAAGTGAAAGCGAATATCAATATGCTTGGTCCGAGAGTGCTGCACTGGGTTCTTAGCAATGTTAATCGCAGAAGTGTTATCACAAAAGAGTGGAACACTGTCTATGACCAACCCAAAGTCCCGCAGGGTCGAGGCCATCCAAAGCACCTGGCTATAGCAGCTGGCTGCAGCAACGTACTCGGCCTCTGCGGTGGACTGCGCAACACCGGACTGCTTCCTTGAAGACCAAGAAATGAGAGAAGTGCCAATGAATTGGCAAGTGCCAAAAGTGCTCTTCCTATCTATCCTACAGCCGGCAAAGTCTGCATCCGAAAAGGCTCTCAAGGAAAGACAAGAAGAGAAAGAGTACCAGATACCATAGTCAATGGTAGCTCGAAGGTACCGAAAGATGCGCTTCACCGCCTGGCGGTGAGATACGCGAGGAGAAGCCTGAAACCGAGCACACAGACACACAGAGAAGTGTATGTCTGGTCTCGAGGCAGTGAGGTAAAGCAGGGAGCCGATCATACTTCTGTATTCTTTCGATCAACTGGCTCGCCATCCTCATCTGGGTCAAGATAGGCTGTAGAAGCCATCGGAGTTGACACCGGCTTACCATCACTCATGTCGAAGCGTCTCAGGAGGTCACGAGTGTACTTGCCTTGATGCAAGAAGGTACCCTCCCGAGTCTGCTTGATTTGGAAGCCAAGGAAGAAGGTCAACTCGCCCATCATGCTCATCTCAAACTCGGTGCTCATGACATCCGAGAACTGTGAAACCAGAGCATGGGAGGAGCCACCAAAGATGATGTCATTGACATATATTTGGGCGAGCAGAAGGTCGTTGCCAAGTCTACGGATAAACAAGGTCTTATCTACTTTACCCATTTCAAACCCATGACTTAACAAGTAGGACTTAAGCCTCTCATACCAAGCTCTGGGAGCCTGCTTAAGTCCATACAATGCTTTTGGAAAGCAAAGCTCGAAGACATGGTTTGGGTATTTGGTGTTTTCGAAACCTGGAGGCTGTCGGACGTAGACCTTTTTCTCAATAAAGCCATTGAGAAAGGCACTCTTGACGTCCATCTGGTAAAGCTTGAAACCCTTAGAAGCTGCAAAGGCAAGCATGATTCTAATGGCTTCAAGTCTAGCTACAGGGGCAAAGGTCTCCTCGAAATCTAGACCCTCAACCTGGGAGAACCCCTGAGCTACCAGTCTAGTCTTGTTCCGAATAACCACTCCATCCTCGCTTTGCTTGTTCTTGAACACCCACTTAGTCCCAATAATATTATGACCTCGCGGGGGCTCGACAAGTGACCAAACCTTGTTTCTCTCGAAATTCTCTAACTCCTCATGCATGGCATTGACCCAAGACTCATCGGAAAGAGCATGAGAAACATCCTTTGGCTCAAAGGAGGCAATGAAAGCAGAATGGAGACAGAATTGAGATAAGCCAGATTTTGAGCGGGTAACACGCTCGAACAGGTCTCCAATCATCTGCTCAGAAGGATGCCTTTTCTGGATATGTCGGGGAGGTCCAGGATGAGATGAAGAAGTGGCCTCTACCTCGTGAGCTGATGAGGTAGGAACAGAGCCACTAGCTCCAGAGGAAGCAGAAGGCATGGGCTGATCACCTAGAGGTGCGGTGGAAGATGGCACCTCAAGGGGTGGATAAGGGACTGGATCGGGTAAACAACCCTCATCTCCATCGTTCTCGTCATCCACGAAGATGGTCTCGCATCGCTCTAAAGAACTCGAGATATCGTGCCTAGTCCCGGACCGCCTCGTCAAAGGTCACCTCACAGGTCTCTACCAATTTGCTAGGCTCGCAGTTCCAGACCCTATAAGCCCGCGAAGAAGGTGAGTAACCTAGAAAGATACCATCACAAGATCGTGACTCAAACTTGTCTAGGTTCCCGGACTTCAAAATAAAGCACTTGCAACCAAACACACGAAAATGAGAGACGCTGGGCTTTTGCCCATATCTCAGCTCATAAGAAGTGCGGTGCAAGTGTGCCTGAAGAAAAACTCGATTGGAAACATGGCACGCGGTGGCTATAGCCTCAGCCCAAAACTTTCGCGATGTAGAGTACTCATCAAGCATCGTCCTGGCCATCTCGACCAAGGTACGGTTCTTTCTCTCCACAACGCCATTTTGCTGTGGAATGTGCGGAGAGGAGAACTGATGCTCTACACCTGTCTCATCATAGAAACTCTCGAAGTAGGAATTCTTGAACTCTGTGCCATTGTCACCGCGGATCGCTCTCAAGGCACCTGGGAGCTCAACAGAAAGCCTACTGAAAAGACCTCAGAAATGTGAAAATATCTCATCCTTCGAGGCTAAGAAAAACACCCAAGAATACCTTGAGAAGTCATCGACCACGACAAGAACATACCACTTCCCTCCTCCTGACTGCACTCGAGCTGGTCCAACTGTGTCCATATGGAGCGGCTGTCCTGGTGCATCGGTCATAGTAACTGTGACCGGAGGATGGGAGGCGGCAACCATCTTGCCGTGCCGGCAAGGAGCACAAACTAGATCTTTGACCATCTTGAGTTTCGGCAAACCACGAATGAGATCGTGGCCGCTAACTCGAGTCAAATGGTCAAACCCAATATGGCCAAGTCTCCTATGCCAGAAAGAAAGATCGCGGGACTCAGAAGCAACTAAACACCTGAGAGGATCACCAGAAGACTCAGAGAAATTAGCACGAAAGATCCTCCCAAAACGAGAAATCCCGCAACCCAGACTACCCGAAGAATCAAGAATTTTGCAATTGTTTTTCTTGAAGCTCACCTCGAAACCGTCATCGGTAAGCTGAGAAACGGAAAGCAAGTTGTACTGCAGCTTACTAACCAAGGCAACATCCTTAAGAATAAAAGAGGCATTAATACGCACAGTACCTTTGGCGATGACGCGCCCAGACGAAGCGTCTCCGAAGGTGATCGTCTCATCACCTGGAGCACGGGCTAGGGAGGAGAACCAACGGGAGTCTCCGGTCATATGACGAGAACAACCGGAGTCGACAAGCCAAACCTTCTCCTTCCCTACCCGGCGAACCTGAGTCAACGAGAGAGTAAAGTCTCAGTACTGGGATAAATCAAGAGTGATTTTGGCACCCAATACTGAGTAACACGTGGAGCAGATGAAGTAGTCAAACACGACTGACCTCTATCTACCCTACGCTCTCTGTGACTCAAGGAAGCAGGAGGTCTGTGTGCAGACCTGAAGCTGTTGCTAGGTCCGACTGCTATGGGAAAGCGAGTTGAAACACCGGCAACCTACTGATCACGCCGTGGGTAACTGTCTCTACGAGGGAAACGAGATGTACCCTGAGGACGGCGGAAGTCACGACCCGGAGCAGCATGAGGATGAAAACCAGAATACTCAGAAAAACCAAGTCCTCGATGCTGTCCAAACCCGTCAGAAGCAAACCTGAACCTCGTGCTAGTCTTAGGTGCACTTAGGATCTGGGGCTGACCCTGAATACGCCTAAGTGCCTCCGCACGGTCTCTACGCGCAATCCTAGCGCGCCTGAAGCATCGATCGACTGTGTGTCCATCCTTCTGACAGAAGGTGCAGTGGTACTTCACCTTCTGAGAGGTAGAAGTAGCACGGGGAGGCTTCGCCTTTTGAGAGGCTGAAGCTGCAGGTGGACTCACCTTGCTGTCAGAGATCCCTTGGACAAAACCCGCTGATTTGAATTTAACCTCATCAGATCTGGGCTCGACCTCGATCACACCTCCTACTATGGGTCGGAGAATAGCAGGTGGATGCTTCCTCATATCCTCATAAAAATCATATCCTATACCTTGATTGAACTTGCAAATCTTAGATTGGTCTAGAATAAGATTAAGCTTCTTTTTGCCTCCTACAAATCTCTCGAGAGTGTTCATAAGGTACTGACATTCCCGAAAGAGAGAGGTGCAAGAAGAGCAGGGGGAAGAAGAGACAGCAGACGGTAAGGGAGCGTAAGAAGAACCGACAAATAGAGGAAAGAATGGCTTGTGCAAGCACACCGACTCAAGGGACAGTCCTCATCATAGCTGGCTTGGTTCACGTCGCTAAGCGTCTCAACCTTACCCTGGGGCTTCTCCCCCTTCTCCACAATCACATTACAAGCACAAGGTGGCTTCTCTAGAAGGTCCTTAGTTAGCTTCACATATTTTTCATCCAATGCTATCAAATCAGATTTTTGTTTGTTACAATTAATGCATGGTGAGCTAACAGGGTCCTTAGAAGCAAACTGAGCCAACTTCCTATCATGATCAATCATATCTTGAAACTGTTTGGAGACAGCTTCAAGTTCAGCAGTTAACTTAGTACAGTTCAAACATGAATCAATCGGCTCAAGTAAAGAAGCTTGTAGTTCAGCAATTTTATGATCTGCCCGTTTTAAATTCATCTTCAAGTTATTGCAATTTTCACAGGACTCGGGCTAATCAAGGAGCATGGCATAAGGTCCTCCAGTAGCAATATCCTTGACCTCACATGAAGTGGCAGAAGTAGTCTCATCAGTAGTAAGTAGGGTAACAGCCATCCTACTCAACTCTAACTCAGCAAGCAGACTAACATTCTCCACCTTAACAATATCAAGCTCGGAGGACACACTATCATGCGAGGTCCTTAGTTTCTCCATGTCACCCAACAGAGCACAGCATGTATCACAATCATCACTGGAGGGAGCAGATGTAAGTGAAGTAAGCTCCCGTGATAGTCTATCTACTTCCTTCTCTAACTCAGTACACCTAGCCCTAGCTCTAGCATGAAAACCACCTAGTTTAAGAAAAGCATGATTGAGCTGGTCGTAGGTGGGGCATACCTCGTCCGAGTCGGAGTACAGCTCGCTGTCGCTCAGTTCGCCCTCGAGGGCCATGAAGCATATGCCAGAGAAGTTATCGCCGCCATTCTTGGGCTCTTGGTCACCCGTCCCGTCGTCGTCGCTCCATCCCTCCACCTCGCTAAGGTCGAGGTCGTCGAACGCGGTGAGGACGCGGTGGAACAGCTTCTTGGCCTTCCCGAAGTCGCGGAACTTCTTCTTGCCCGGCGTCTGAGCTGGAGTCTTCTTGTTGCGGTTCTTGTCGGTGTAGTCGTTCTTGCCCGAACCGCCGTAGTCGTTCTTGCCCTTCTCCAGCTTGGGGCAGTTTGCCCGAATGTGGTTGCGGCCACCACACTCGAAGCAAATGACTGGTCCGCCTCTCTTTCTGTCCCTCCTCCTCTTGTAAGCATGGGATAACTTCTGAGCTGTTCATCCTCTAGCTGTTCATCCTCTAGCTGCTCTAACTGATCATCAGTTACGTCACAGAGAGCAGCTAGGGAGAACCCACAAAGCGAATCGGCGGAAAAACGAGAAGCCGAACTGGGATCAGTGACTAGAGCCATCGACTGCGACTTCGACTTACGAGAGACAATGTCGATCTCGTGCGTCTTGAGGCACGAGTACAGCGCGTCAAGCGTCAAAGTTGAGAGGTCGGTGGTGTCCTTGATGGTAGTCACCTTCATCTCCCAAACACGAAGGTCGAGTGCAGCAAGCATTTGACGAGCGTTGTCCGAGTCGGAGTATGTGAGACCGACGGCTCGGAGATTGCTCAAGATCTTGTGGAAACGCGCAAAGCACACATCAAGGGACTCGCCAGCGAGCATTTCAAACTTGTTGTAATCTCGCTTGAACTAGTCCTGTCTCACCGTCTTAATCTGGGTGGTGCCCTCATGGTATGCATCGAGGGTCTCCCAGATATCGAAGGTGGACGAAAGATGAGATATGTGGTCAAACTCGCTACGACTCAAACCCTGGACGATGATGTTCCTTGCCTTTGCATTCGCCTCAACATCAGCCATGTTCCCGGCATTGATGTTCTCATCGGCAGGAACAGCAAACCGTACCTTGACCTTTCGCCAGATGGCATACCCCTGGGCCTGGATGTATGTCTCCATTCGGCTCTTCCAGAAGGGGTAATCGATGCCATCGAAAACGAGTGGCTTGATTGAGTACTTGTCCGTCGCCATGGCTCTTGAGACCGGTTAAGATCTATTGATTAGAGCTAACCGGCTCTGATACCAATTGTTGGACCGAAATGGCGACAGAGGGGGGGGTGAACGGCGCTCTAAAAAATTCAACCCCAAATATTCACACGAAATGCTCAAAGGTAGTCGCAAATATACAAGTGACACACTGGAAACTTGCAGAGTTCAGTGAATATAGCTGAGAGAATGCCACGCAAATGCTACCCTTTCCAGACCAAATAGATGATGATTATGGACCAAATACCTTGCTGAAAAACAGTGAGGACTGCTGCTGAAAAAGAGAGGATCACTTGCAGCCCGAAAGTGCATAAAAACGAAAATAGCAAGAACTAGACATTGCAGATTTCAGCAAGCAGAAAACAGCAATAAAAGGCAAGAGAGATGAAATTCCTCCAATCTTTTCTCACCACAAGGCTAAGACCTTGTACCAAATAGCCTAGAGACTTCAAATAACAAGGGAAACACACAAGAACACAAGAAATTCAGAATGTGGGGCAAAACCTGAAAATTACTGGCAGCAGCTACAAAAACTGAAATTCCCACTCAATCCTTGAATCTTTGGTCACGAAACTTTGAGGATAGCTACTTAATAGCCATAGGAATCTGCATGCCAAGTTTCGTCGTTTTTCATGAAGGGAATTAAGAACAGCCCCAAACCTTAGAAATTGACAAAAAACTGAAACTTTGCAAGAACAGGACCAAAACTCAAATTACTCCCAAACCTTTGATCCTTTGACCATGAAACTTTGAGGATAGCTACTTAATAGCCTTAGGATTAAACTTGCCAAGTTTCATGCCATCTTGTGAAGGGAAACGAGATTTGATCAAAACCCTAGAAGCTGAAAACTAAGAACAGAGGAGCTCAAGAATGAAAAGCTGAAATCAAAAGTGGTTTGCTCTTAGGATTGACTAGCCAAATGGCTTTGGGGCATCTCCTAGATCACAGCAACCCATTTTGCTACTCCTCAGCAACCAAGAACTCAAAAACAGAAATCCAAGAAATCTACCACATAGAGCATCGAAGGGAACAGGCAAGAACAGAAATAATAGAGAACCAGGGCCACAATCAAATTCAAACAAAGCCATCTTGGATTGATAATGAGGAAGAGAGATGACATGATTACAATAAGTATCAGCTCATACATTCCCTACAACCCCATACATGCTTGATGGTAGTCACCTTCATGGTAGATGACATGATTACAATAAGTATCAGCTTGAGAGGTCGGTGGTGTCCTTGATGGTAGTCACCTTCATCTCCCAAACACGAAGGTCGAGTGTAGCAAGCATTTGACGAGCGTTGTCCGAGTCGGAGTATGTGTGACCGACGGCTCGGAGATTGCTCAAGATCTTGTTGAAACGCGCAAAGCACTCATCAAGGGACTCGCCAGCGAGCATTTCAAACTTGTTGTAATCTCGCTTGAAATGGTCCTGTCTCACCGTTTTAATCTGGGTGGTGCCCTTATGATATGCATCGAGGGTCTCCCAGATATCGAAGACGGACGAAAGATGAGAGATGCAGTCAAACTCGCTACGACTCAAACCCTGGATGATGATGTTCCTTGCCTTTGCATTCGCCTCAACATCAGCCATGTTCCCGGCATTGATGTTCTCATCGGCAGGAACAGCAAACCGTACCTTGACCTTCCGCCAGATGGCATACCCCTGGGCCTGGATCACAGCAACCCATTTTGCTACTCCTCAGCAACCAAGAACTCAAAAATAGAAATCCAAGAAATCTACCACATAGAGCATCGGAGGGAATATGCAAGAACAGAAATAACAGAGAACCAGGGCCTCAATCAAATTCAAACAAAGCCATCTTGGATTGATAATGAGGAAGAGAGATGACACGATTACAATAAGTATCAGCTCATACAATCCCTACAACCCCATACATGCTTGGAATGATCAAGAACTCTCCATATTTTCCAAGAACAGAGCTCTCACATAGAAGGCATCGAAGGGGACAACTCTCTGCCTCTCCTACCCACTCTCAACTACTAAAGCACAAAGCCAAAGCAAACCCTAAAGCTCATTTTGATAAAGGAAACCCTAACAACCCTTGAAGTGCTCATATGGGCATGCAGCCCCTCCTCTCCTTTTATAGCCCATGGCTAACGGGTCTCCGCCCCGTTACGCCGACTAAATCCAACGGAGCCCGCTCCTGCTTGTGCAGCCTTACGAATTTCCCGATTCGCCCCTCCTGCACTTTCCGGGAAGCTTCCGCGCTCCTTGCCTCAACGCCTCGCAACCACCTCGAGTCCACGTCGTCTTCGACACCTCCCGACTGTTCTGACCTCAGCGCCACCTGCGCCTAGTCCAGTCCTCCGTGTCTCGCCACGACTCCACTTGACGTCCTGCAGCCACACAGACAAGAAAACACGTCAAATAGCACCGCTCGATATATGAAAGCGTAAATAGCATAAACGCATCATACTCACGCATGACGAAGTGCAAACCTGTCGAAACATCAGTATAAACATCCTAAGCCCAAACGACCAAGTTTGACCAAATCGACCGGGCCTGTTGCACCACCCAACGACATGGTCACCCAAACCAAACTCGACTATCCTAAACCCTTGTCAATTACTCATCACTCTCATGTGATCACAACCACATGGTCTCTCAACTAAAATGTTTTGTCTAACCCTCAAGAAAAGCTTGGAATAACCAGCTAAGCACACAACAAACACAAGCCCCGCTGATATGTGTATAAGGCCGCACGCAGCAAAAGATGCCTCTCCACAATCCATCACCATTGACCAACGCGACGGACGGCCCGACTACGCGTGCTCCAACCATTTGATCGATCGGTGCAGACGTACGCAGGTCGAGCTCGAAGCTCATCATGTCGCTACCGCAGCCGCGGGATCATGCAAGGCCGGCGACGTCGACTTGGAGCCCATGTTCGAGTGGCACGATCGCGCCAACCACTATTTCCTTCTCGTCGACCTCCCAGGTATAACGATCCATACCTAGATATGCAACTGGTGAGATTAAATGCACATCTTTCGCTTTGACGTCGGCGGTATATATACGTCAGATCGACGAAATGAAATATGTTATCTGCTAAGTATATATGTACTTCAACATCAGTATATAATTCTTGGTTGATTGAAGGCTTCAAGAAGGAAGAGTTCCGGGTGCTCGTGGACCCCTCCGGCAGGGTGACCATCCACGAGTAGCGCCCCGCGGGGCAGGTGCGTCTCTACAGGGCTTTCCAGCTGCCCCCCGCAGCCGCCCTGGCAGGATCGCCGCCCGGTTTGACGGTAGCACGCTCCACCTTACCACACCCAAACTGCCGATCGGCACCACTGAAATAGTGTGGGCGAGGATGGCGGCGGCGGCGGAGTGGGAGACGGAGACAGAGAAAGAGCAGTCCAGTTGGGGCAAGGGGGAGGTGTTCGCCGTGGCCGTCGCCGCCTTCGCGCTCGGTGTCGTCATTGCTGAGAAGGGCTTGTTATCCTAGAATAGTTAAAAACAATGTACCAGATCGATGATCTTTATTATTGCAGCCTCGATTGAAACCTTCAACCGTGGAGTGCGTGTGTGACTATATATGTACACACGTGTATATATGTGCAATATGATATCGATGGATGCTGCAAATTAACATCGCACGAATGAGTAATTGAAACCTAGCAACAGCCCAAAAAGATCGATGAGAACTTCAAACGGAGTACTGATTGTCAAATCACGCCTGGTACACCCGACACATGGAAAACATTTGTTGTGCTTCTCCAAACACTACCATAGAATGGGTCATCACATTGCGGTAGCTTTGTGAGCCGCATCATCCTTTCTCTTGATGCAAGCCGTCCTCGGTTTTTGGGTACACTTCATGGCCTTTCTGCGGGACACCACCAAGTCACACTTGATCTCCTAATCATTCTTGGATAGTAAAGCATGAAACTCTCCCTTGTGCATATATGTGTACCGGTTGGATCACCCTTGGTGTGTAGCATTAAGATCAAATTGCCAAGGACGTCCCAACAAGACATGACAAGCATTCATCGGTACAACATCACACTCCACCTTATTAATATATCCACCAATAGCAAAAGATGTTCTCACCTTGTGTGTTACCTTCACCTTACTGACATTGTTGAGCCACTGAATGTATTAAGTTGTTGGATGCCTCCTGGTAGATATTGAAAGCAATTCTACTACATCTTTGCCAACCACATTGCTTGAACTACCGCCATCAATGCTCAGCTTACATATCATACCATTTGATTTTGCAATCGGATTGGAACACATCTCAGTGTTGCCCCTTCTCCACAATGGCGGTGTTATCACGCTGTACTTTCTTAACCAAAAGATTAACACCATTCAGTTCTCGATATGGGGTATGCCTGATCTTCACGACGTAGGATCGATGAGGATAACTTAGATCCATGTAACCTGACGAACCGATGGCGCCAACCACTATTAGAATAGCAACATGTGACAAAAGAATCCACCTAACCACACACTCGTGATCCCATCTACCTGACCACACAAGTAGACATGTCGCCGCTTCTGCAAACGATAAGAAAGCATAAAAACAACGGGGTTGAAAATGTCTAATTCACCTCTAGGTTGCAATCATACGTCAAACCTTAGGAAGAACAAATATATAACACTCTAAAAACGATAGATTGGTTCTCCATTATCCCACACAAACCTGCTAATAATTAAAATACTAACATTAGATAGTAACCAGTTCTCATGTAAATTAAAATTAAATTTAACTAAGAGTGAGTTCACCTGTTGATTAATCTTTTTAGCTCGGGCTCACATAATTGGTCCACACAGGATGTTCTCATCAGTTCTTGATCACAATAGACAGCATTCCTCTTGGAATCATCGAATTGCTCTCCTTCATGTTCAAATTCATCACCACCACAGTCTGATGCATAGCCTTCATGTGTGAGCAACACCTTCCTCAAATTTGGGCAATCTTTCGTCATGTGCCCCCTGTCCTTGCACTTAAAGCATTCAATATCACTAGCTCTAGTAGTAGAGAAAGCATTAGAATCGGCTTTTGATACTTTCTTGCTAGCTGAACTCACACCTTTGTCACTTCCTTGTGGACAGCCCCAACCGGTTTAGTGGATACAACCAACTTGGAACTTGAGCCACCATCTTCATCATGAGTGTAGGTGCACCTCCAACCCCTAGAATTGGTTTAGCCATCCCTAGATTACTTCACCTTGACCCGCTGTTTAGCATGCTCCACTTGATGAATAAGCTCTTGTAAGTTACCAAATTGCATCAAATCAATATGGTCCTGCACATGTTCATTCAATCCCTCAAAGAAATGTGTCCTAGTCACCTCCTTGGACTCATGCACAATTGTACGGATCATGAGCACTTGTATCTCCTTATAGTACTCGTCCATCGACATAGAATTTTGAACATGTCGACACAATTTAATGTGCAAGATTTTTGAAGAATATACTGGCACAAACCTTGTTTGCAATATTTGCTTCATATCTTTCCATGTACGAGGACACTCTCCAGCATGATTCAATTGATCCTACCAAATTAATGCATATTCAATGAACTCAATTGAAGTGACATGAACTTCTTTTCCTCGGTGTAGTTGTGGTTGTCAAAAATCTAATTGACGCGTATCTTCCACTTTGAATTCACCTCTGGATCTGTTCTGCCCGTGATGTCAATATGGTCATATTGAGTCTACCAATATCGTCGTCCTCCCATCCAGCACCTTCTCCACGGTGCCGTACATGTCTAGCACCTCAGCGATGACTAAAATCATGTCTCGGTTGCTACGGAAAGCCTCCATGGTCATCATACACCTCATCCTCCAAGTCAACACTATAGTAGTTGCCTTCATCGTGCTATTTAGCCAGTCCCCCAAGTATGGGCGCATGCTGCACACGAGCGCTGGCCCCTTCAGGCAGTGGTAGTAGCCTCTCCTGCAAACGAGGGATGGACAGTGTCAAGGCATTGGTGTCATCCGCTAGCCACCATACGTTCGCATTGAAGCAATCATTCAACGTGTTTAGTACGTCTCGTATTTGTGCCCCAAGATCAGTACGCAAACCTTCTTCATGGCTCTAGAAGTAGCGTGTGGTAGCCTCGAACAGCTTGCGCATGCCCAGCAGTAGGTCAGAACAATAGACAGGTGCTTCATGCACCTTCCATGATCTAAACTGTCGTGTGAACCATGTGCATGGTAGAAATGTGCACATCTATGACGAATATCTCGTGACGAATGAAAATCGCGTCACTGAACAGTGCCTAACTATGACGAAATTTTGTGTTTCGTCATGGAGCATTGGTGACGGACCTCGGGCACCAACTATTTATGACGAAACTCAAAAACGCGTCATTGAACAACACAGATATCGTCACAGATGACACGCGTGGCTCGCATTACTCATTTCTGACGCTCTGTTTTCGAACTGTTATAAGATAGCTGATGAACATACTTTCGTCATAAGTCTCCGGGCACCCCTTGTCCATGTCTTGTATTACTGTGGGGCCCGGGCCCATCATGCCACGTGTACTGTCCGCAGCGATCTGCCACGTGTATTATGGGACTGGACGACCTGCGTGGCAGCCACGTGTAACAGTGGGTCCCGCGACTAATATTTTGCAAAAAACGTTCAAGGTCGGGATCGAACCCGGGACCTGTAGAGAGCAAAGAACGGCTTTACCATTGCGCTACATGATCACTTGCGTTGGTGTCTCATTGTAAATATTGTAGTACCGTATGCTCCCTGGCTCCCCTCCACGTTGACTCAAATTGGAATCCCCGTCTAGTAAACTTGGATCTCTGTCCGCTCCCTTGACTTGCGGAGAGGCGGCGGCGGAGGAGGAGGATTCCCCGTCGGGCGCTGCGGCGAAGGAGCCCCGCCCCGGTCTGGTGTGGTGGCTGTGGCGCTCTTTTTGCGGTGAGGCGGCGGAGCTTTCCCGGTCGGGCGCGGCGGCGGAGGAGGAGGATTCCCCGTCGGGCGCTGCGGCGGAGGAGCCCCGCCCCGGTCTGGTGTGGTGGCTGTGGCGCCCTTTTTGCGGCGAGGCGGTGGAGCTTTCCGGGTCGGGCGCGGCGGCGGAGGAGGAAGATTCCCCGTCGGGCGCTGCGGCGGAGGAGCCCCGCCCGGGTCTGGTGTGGTGGCTGTGGCGCCCTTTTTGCGGCGAGGCGGCGGAGCTTTCCCGGTCGGGCGCGGCGGCGTTGGCGTCCCGGTCAGGTGTGTGCCACGGCAGAGGCGCCCTGCAGTCGAGCCGTTCCAGTTCATAGCTAAAAGGTATGTGTACCTTCTTCTAGTATTAGATTCGTGGTTCCTGGTAATAGCTCACTAGTTCCCGGTGTTGGATTTGTGTTCATATACACTACAGATTTGTACACACCCTATTAACAAATTTCAATGCAAATCAACGGTTGCTGTACAAAAAAAGAAATCAACTACCTATAGCAGACTGTGTATTATTTGTTCTAGTGTTAGATTTGTCACTTTCGACTGTTTTATTTGAATTTGCATACTTATGCTACAACAGATGGACAGAAGCTGGGTAAATGGGAGACAATTCACTTGGTGCATCCGTGCATGCTGATAGGAATGCTCCCTTGTTAGCCTATCAAAATAAATATGTTGATCCTTATGCTGATTAATTTCAGTCCACTGGCAACTTTGATTAAAATTTAACAGATGGATCTTCAATAAAAGTAAAAACATGGCAACTGAATTGATTCATTGCCTATCTGATGTAATAATTTATTCCTATTATTTTACATGAGAGTTGATAATGTACTAAGACATTGTTCTGGCCCAAGAGATGGAAACTGGACTCACATATTGTATCAGGTAACACCTTTTGGGAAATTTGTTCAAACAGATGGATAGAAGTTGGATTCATGGGAGACAGTTCACACCTGCATATATCACTGGAGTTCAACAATTCATGCAATTTGTTAGTGAAAGATACCCGAAGACAGCCATATACTTTGTCCGTGCGCAAATGTCTTAATCAAACTTTACGGCCTCAAGAAGAGGTGGATGACCACATACACGCTATGGAATGTCACTGCATACACTGTGGATTCATCATGGAGAGTCGGCAGATGATGAAGTAGTTGAGTATTTAGAGCAGGAGGTGGATGGATTTGATCATGATGAAGGGATACATGTGGATGTGGCGGATGATGATTATGATGAGGATAACAGAGTACCAGAGATGATAGGAGATTTGTACGCAGCGGTAGAGGCAGATGGAGAACAACCAAGGTTTGCAAGAGTCCTTGAAGATTCGGCGGTCACTTGGCCCGGATCTAGCCATTCAAAATTCTCTTTTCGTGAGGTTATCAGATATCAAGTCTCATTATCGAATCAGCAATACAGCTTTTTCCGTAATGATGAAGTTGTTGTCCTCAAGATTCCCTCGGTGTGAATTTCCAAGATCATATGATGATGCCAAGAAATATCTTCGTGAATTGGGCCTTGATACGATAACATCCATGTGTGCAAGAACAATTGTGTGTTGTTTCGGAAGGATTATGCCAAGGTGGATGTGTGCCCAGATGCAAGGAATCTAGATGGCAAGATGTTAATGGGAGCAAGCGGGTTGCACATAAGGTTTTGAGGCATTTTCCACTTATACCAAGGTTGAAGAGGATTTTTGCTTCAAAACGAACATCTGAGGAAACACAATGGCACAAGAAAGTGAGGACGCCAGTCGACAATGTAATGAGCCATCCAGCTGATGGGGAGGCATGGAAGGACTTTGACAGCAGGTATCCAAATTTTGCAGCTGATCCGAGGAACTTGAGGCTTGCCTTAGCTACAGATGGATTCAATCCATTTGGCAACATGAGTACCCAATATAGCATGTGGCATGTGCTCCTGACACCTTTAAATCTCCCACCATGGGAATGCGTGAATCCAGCAAACTGCTTTATGTCTTTACTCATCCCAGGTCCATCATCTCCAGGAAAGGATTTTGATTTGTTCCTTGAGCCCCTAATAGAAGAACTGCTCGATCTCTGGCAGGGTGTCGATACCTATGATGCATGTACTGGTAACAAGTTCAAGCTTCGTGCTGCCGTGTTGTGGTGTATACATGATTATCCAGCGTTGAGCACCTTATCAGGGCGAACAACAAAAGGCTATTATGCATGTATTCATTGTGACAAGAATCCGTTGTCTCGGGCAATAAGGAATAAGTTATGTTACATTGGACATCGTCGATACCTTCCAAGGACACATGCTTGGCGGAGAAGCTTGGCTTTTGACGGACAGCGCGAAAACAAAGTTGAGCTGTAAGTTCACTATAGAGGAGGTCCAAGAGGAGCTAGAGAAGGTGAAAGATGTTAGGCCGTGGAAGCATCCCGCAACTAAGAAAAGGAAGCGTAACGAAGGTCCAGTGATTTTTAGCCACAAAGTTGGGTTGTGGAGATTGCCATACTGGAAATATTTGAAGCTTCCACATAATCTTGATGTGATGCACTAGAGAAAAACATATGTGAAAACCTTCTTGGCACATTACTCAATGTCGACGGCAAGACCAAGGACACAACCAATGCTAGGCTAGATTTACATGATATGGGCATAAGACCTGAATTGCACTTACAGCAGGATGGCAACTCAGTCACTATTCCACATGCTTGGTATGTCCTGAAGAAGGATCAGAGAATCGAGTTTTGCAAGTTCCTCAAAGGTATCAAGTTTCTGATGGATATGCAATAACCTAGCAAGATTCATAAGTGCAGATTCTTCCAAGGTGCAGGGAAGCTGAAAACACATTCTTGCCATATACTCCTGCAAAGAATCATACCGCAGCCTAAGAGGACTTATCGCAAGGATCTATATGAAGCGATTGCAGAGCTCGGAAGTTCTTCAGGGAATTGTGCAGTAGAAATCTAAGGATAGATGTTGTGAAGCGGCTGAAAGCAGAAATCCCATTGATCCTAAGCAAGCTTGAGAAAATTTTTCCTCCGGCCTTCTTTGATGTCATGGTGCACTTGGCTGTCCATCTTCCTGATGAGGCACTGCTTAGAGGTCCTGTTCAGTATGGATGGATGTACCCAATAGAAAGGCGACTAGGCACTTTGAAGAATTTTGTAAGGAACAGGGCTAGGCCGGAAGGATCAATTGCTGAGGCTTATGTTGCAAGTGACACGCTGACTTTTTGTTCAAGGTACATGGAGGATGTTGACACTAGATTTAACCAGGATGATGGTAGTGGAGGTGATGGTCCATTGTTTGATGACACCTCTGTTTTTATGCATGGTGTTACTCTTGTTGGATCTAATAGGGTACAATACATTGATGATGGTGTCATGGACAAGTTAGTTTGGTATGTGCTAAATAACTGTGAAGAAGTTGAGCCATATTTGGAGTAAGTATCATTTACTTTTTTTGGAATTATTGTGTGTTTTATTACAAATTTATCAAATTATTTCTTATGAATAAAGTTTGTCTTGCAGCATCTACAGGGAAGAGCTACTAAAAGAAGGTGCACATGATGTTGATAAAAGGCTTGAACAAGGATTTCCAAAATGGTTTAGGAGATATGTAAGTCACTAGACCTTGTGTTTTCAGCTTTCATAAATGGTTTAGGAGCCATATATAATTGGTGATCTGAGTACTTTTATTGCACCCCAGATTGTGAAGCTATGGGCGGAGAAGCCAGAAGAGGTTAGTGAAGGATTGTATGCACTTTCATGTGGCCCAGATCTCCGAGTCAAGACCTATGCAGCTTGCATTGTTAATGGAGTGCGGTATAGCACTATGGACCGTGAGAAGTACCTACAGACACAAAATAGTGGTGTAATGACCGAAGGTACACATGATGGGGAAAACATTGATTTTTATGGTGTCCTTAAGGAGATAATTGAGTTGCAATATAACTCCAATTTTGAAGCATGTCGGTCTGTGGTTCTATTTCGATGCGATTGGTACAACCAAGGTGGCAAGACAAGAGGCATTCGAGATGACGGGCATTTCAAATCCATCAATGTGCAGTCATTATGGTACAAGACTGACCCTTTCATCTTGGCAACTCAATCGAGAAAGATATTTTACTTGCAAGACACATCTTTAGGCAAAGAATGGCGAGTTGTGCAAAAATTTGAACATAGGAATATTTATGATGTGGCTGAAAAAGATGAACCTACCATGATGTGCATCAGATGATCATTGTTCGACATCGAGCATGAAGTGCAAGAAGGTGATGTTCATGAGGTTACGCACAATCTTCGTGGTGGAGAAGCCACTATACTTGAAGCTAATTTAGTAGACCTCATAAGAAGCAAGAAGCAAGCTACAATTCCTGAAGATAGTGAGGATGAGGATGAAGATGAAACTGCATCGCACATCAGAGTGATGGTGGCAATGAGAACAATGATGACATGTGCCTAGATGACGACGATGAAGATGATGATTTCTAGGATACGCAAGGTACATACTTATTCCTCTTTAGTTGGTTTTCTGCCAATAATATTTGTGTGTTGTCATTTATATTATTGCCAAATGTTACTTACATATGCTCCATTTGAGCTGCAGGTTAATCCACATGGCTTCACCTGAAAACTGAAGCTAGTTGACCTCTTGAGTGTGCCAGCATTGGATGCACAGGCTGCTGCTGTTAGCCACCTAAATATGCTCAGGCAGCAGTATGCTCAGCACCTTCCAGCAGGTGAGCTTGACGCGACGATCAGACACCGGAGCTTGTATGTATCGTACTTGTTTGTTGAGCTCTATAGATTTACTTACTGTTTGATTATCCTGCCTTGCAGATGTGGATTGCAAAGGCGGAGTATGACGAGTCCGGCCCGTCCATTGTGCACCGGGAATGCTTCTAATTCTTCAAGACACAAGAAAGCGAGCGAACAGAACTGCCACCGCCACGCCCTTTTCCATTTCCATTTCTCCATTAGCATGGGCTTGTCTCCAGCGGACATATATGCTATGTTCTTTCCTTTCTTTCTCCCATTTGGAGATTGTAATCCGTATTTCTTCTACCTATGAATCTAACTCGAGATTCGTGGACAAGTATGTTTGATTCATCCGGATTCAATCTATGGTCATGGAGTACTAAAAGTATACCTGTGGTCTGAAATGATTGTTCTTGGGGGAGCCTTGCCATGGGAATTAATCTGATCATATGAATAGCACGTTGTCTGAGGATTCTGTCCAGGTGTTAGATAAGATTTCACGAGGATTACTCCTTGAACAGAAGAGCAATTTTATTGAGCAATTTACTTGATTAAGATTTAAGAAGGTGTTGCTGTCATTCGGGAGTAGTAGTAGGTGAATATGTACCATGTAAAGTTGTAAACCATGTATCCAAATCACATACAAAGCGGAGGCAGAGCAGAGCAGATGATGGTATCAAGTGGTGAATATTTACCTAGTAAACCAATCAATGAACAACTTCTCCATGAATCAAAATTGAGTTGAAATTTCCCCGTTAGTGGTCCGCGCTGTAGAGCCACCTCAAGAGACTAAATCGCCCTATAGTGGTAGGCAAAGCCTCCCGCTCACTTGGCTATCGTATGAACTCTCCTCCTCCCCGTTCCTCACCGCTGCTGCGAGCCCCGGCCACGCAGCGCGCCGAGGTCGAACATTTCTTTTATTTCTACCTGACAGGTGGGCCCCACCTGTCAGCCTCAGAAACCAGAGCGACGCTGACCGCTGGGCCCCACTGGTCAGTGGAACTCTTCCACCGAACCCATACTGACATGTGGACCCCATGAACAGTACTGACCCACATGTCGAGAGTACGAGGAGATAAAAGAAAATAAATGCAAGAGAATGCCGGTGGATGCGCGCAGAGCCACCTCAAGTGAATAAAGCGCCCTATAGTGGTAGGCAAAGCCTCCCGCTCACTTGGCTATCGCGCGAACTCTCCTCTCTCCCCGCTTCCTCGGCCGCTGCTCGAGCCCCGGCTCCGCAGCCGCCGGTCGAAGACAGTGGGCCCCACCGCGACCTCGATAACGAGCAACGCCGATCATTGGGCCGCACCGGTCGGTGGAACTCTTCCACCGAACCCATCCTGACATGTGGACCCCATGAACAGTACCTGGACCCACATGTCAGTAGCACAGAGGAGATAAAAGAAAAATAAATGCAAGAGAATGCCAGTGGACCGCGCTGCAGAGCCACCTCAAGTGAATAAAGCACCCTATAGTGGTAGGCAAAGCCTCCCCGCTCACTTGGCTATCAGCGCGAACTCTCCTCTCTCTCCCGTTCCTCGGCCGCTGCTCGAGCCCCGCTCGCAGCGCCGAGGTCGAACATTTCTTTTATTTCTACCTGACAGGTGGGCCCCACCTGTCAGCCTCAGTAACCAGAGCGACGCTGACCGCTGGGCCCCACTGAAACAGAAAACTTTGACCAATCATAACTTCTACATTTTAGCTCCAAATTGAATGAAACAAATTTGTAAATTCATCTAAATTCAAGATCTGTCTAATGGGACCGAAACCATAATTTTTTGAGTTCATGTGAATTTTTGGAGATGATTTGTGTTGTTTGATAACTTCTTGTCCAAACTTTGACCAGGACACCAGCGATTCAAGCGAGTCGACACTTTGATCATATTGAACCCAGTATTGCAAAATTACTTTCTTTCAAATTACCAACATGCATGCTATTATTTCACGTGATATGCTATGTTCAAATTCAGAATGTTAGTTATACCTTGCTATATAAATCTGCATACACTATTCTTCTTGCCCTACATTGGTTATGTGATGTCGGAGCCCAGATTATACAATCTAGAATCCTCTGTGATTCTACCGCACTATTCCCTGGATCAGTAGATAGTGCTCACAGATTACAGTTCTGAATATCAAAAGTACATATCAAGCGGAAGCGTAAATATGATAGTAAACTTACTCATGGGCCGATTAGGCCGAAATCAATAAATTGCAGCAGCGGAAGAACGAAGCATACAGGTGGGACCTTCAGGACATGCCCACAGGCAGCCAACTGGAGGTGCGCGACCTAGCTCTTGACATCTTCATCTTCTTTGCCAGCTTGTCCAATCTTGTTGCTGAGGCGAGGTGATTTGATTCCTGATTCTGTATTTTGTCGCAAAAGCGAGCATGAGCACTCCGACCCCGTGCTCCGCGAGCCAATACACAGAATGCAATTAAATAGTATGCATGGCTTAACAAAGGAGAGGCTCGGGATGTTTTATTTGCCAAAATCGCTTTTAGTAGCATTTCTGTTATTAAATCATATTGTTGTTTTTGCAACCTAAAAACTCCTCACCGCGATTGACATCATTGACTTAATCCACCAAAGATTCACTCTCATTATTAGCCGCTGTCTAAGACTCCCAACAGCGATTGCCATAATTGACTTAATCCACCGAAATTACACTTTCTTTATTGAGTGCTGTCTAAAACTCCAAATAGCATGTGTCATTCTCTATTCAATCCACCGATCATATTCTTTTGTAATGGTTGTTGTCTAAGACTCCAAACAACGAGTGACATCATTTAAATTAATCCACCAAACATCCTCATCAAGATTTTCTAACAATCCAATCCTTTTTATTATTGATTCAAATCCACCAAGAATGTCATTGATCAAGCCTATGATCCAATATTATATATCCACCAAGAATATCATTGATCAATTCTACGATTCACCATTTTATATCCACCAAGAATATCGTTGATTAATTCTACGATCCACTAGTATCCTCCCACCAAGTAAATCACTAATCAGGAACTATAATCCAATACTTGTATTACTCCTCCAAATTCCCTAAAATTCAATTAGATCATCTATTTAGCCTGTCTATTCAGCTAGACTCCACCGTTTATTTCTCCCAACCCACACTATCATTTACTATTTATGATCGACATGAATCCACCAATACCTTTATGTATACACTACAAACATTTATTTCCCTTTACTCACGACCCTGCTTATTCTTTCCATATTTTATTTTGTAGGAATAGAAATGCCACTATTTGAAATACAATACATAAAATTTCCTGAGACCTAGCAGCTTTGGAACAAAACATAATGTTCAAGGAATATTAACATGATTTTCCATACATACGGCATCACACCATATGCCTAATATCACCATAATTTTTCCATACATATGGCATCACACAATATGCCATCTTTCAGCGTTATAGCCGCTTAACTTACCTCTGGGACGACACCGAGGACAACTCAAATCAGGGCTTTCCACGCCTCCACTTTTCCATTCCCATTTTCCAAACCTTTTAAATAGAACTATATCTAGTTAAGTTCCCATGTCCGCCCTTGACCGTGGGCACGGCTATTCGAATAGTTTTGACTCTGCAGAGTTTGCACACTTTACCCACAAGAGACAGTTTACTCGTTGCCCGCACGATTCCTTAGTCATGCGGTTGAGCCAACCATCACAAGAACTGCTCAAAGTACCTCGCCCTTCCATCATCTCACCCCTATGAGCTTGTCCCGCTTGCGGCGTCTCATAGGTTGTGCGGGATGTTCTCCTTCTGAACGTCTAACAGCTGGATACTTCACCTTGCTAGCCGCCACAGCAGAACTTCACCCTCTGCGGATGCCCCATTCAAGCCGTCACCCAGACAGCCGCTTGCACTACCTCACCTCCTCCACCTATGATGATGACTTTCGTGGTCCCAGAATCTACTAAGCCAAGTTGTACTTTACAGACTTGTGGTTGCACTTGTTTTACACAGGAGGTCATGACAAGATTCAGTTCTTAGGGTTATCCGGGCGGTTCTACCACAAACCACACTCTCGTGCACCCAGCACCATACCCCCGAACCATCCGCCCAGATAAATAAGCAATTTGAGGTTTTTGGGAATATAAAATAACCATATCCAACATACACCAGTCATTACCACCATGACTGCCCAACCAACTTTTCTCATGATTAAAAGTGATGCTTGGGCGCTCTTGCGCCCATGAGTATCTAAGCAATACTAAGCATGGCATATAATTACGGACTTATTTTAGAAAGGTTATTATTATAATTTTGCTAGGGCGACAAGGTTCTCATGTTCAAATATTCCAAAGGATGGGCAATATTAATCAAGTTACATGATAGGCATTTAACTAAAATTCTAAATTAAACATGTATTTGCATATAAATTAATCAGCATGCAATTTGATAATTTAACACAAAATAATTTGCAGAAAATGTAGGTTCAACATGATCAAAGTATTGACTCGCCTTGCGCGGTTTACCACGGTCTTGAGCTCACTCGAAGCTCTCTCATGCGATGGTCCATGCGATGGTCCTGAACTTCTGTTCCTTATCCTCACCTCGATCTCGGCTTCACTTGATCCTTTGATTCTTCAGAACCCCAATCTCTAATTACGCTAAACAACTGAATTCAAATAAATGCAAATAACTCAAAAGATCCAAATAACTCCAAGTAAGCTCAATTTATCTTTATTATGAGTTAATGGGTGATTTGGGTGAGAGACGAGTTATCTGAATAGTTTTACCGTGAGGGAAAATTTTAGAATAATAAGAGATCAAAAGTGAAGAAGTACCCACAGGAATTATCTACTTTTGGGAAAAGAAGGTGGTCAAACATAGATGGTTGGAGAAAGGCGAGGCTCGATCTTTTTACTAATAATCTCTTTTATTACTTTTGTATTTATCAAGGAAGTTCCATGAGTCGGATTAGGCCTATAGGTGGTGTAGGAGTTTAGCGCATAATTTTATTTTTAGGGTATGTATTCCTTGCAACTTAGGTTATGGTAAAGGCAAACTGGATTGATGGATGAGATCTGTACTTACTCTATAAATCTTTTAGTCAAAAGTATTATAACACTTGGATACCTTTATTAAGTTTTAGAATAATTTCTTATGTATGCCTTTACTTATTAACTGGACTAAGATAAATAGCAAATGCTCATTATTTATTCATATAAGGTAATTAATTTAAAATTTAAAACTTTAACAATCCCATTATCATATTTTATGTATCTTCGTAACACTGAATTTGATATGTGGCATTTTATGCAACCCTAATTATTCGTTGTTATTGATTAGGTGTTTACTTTGGAATGTTTGTATATTAGTTAGGTCATTTCAATGTACGACGTCCTAGGGCTATTATATTTTAGTAACTGAATAGTAGTGTGACCTTTTAAAGATATAGAAATGATAGTCATACTTTAGATGATTAACTTTTGTATCTCCTAATTTATTTAACGCTTCTGTTGCGCCAATAGCTTTTATCATATATTCTACAGGCATACTTCAACATTCATCCATAGTCATTTTACGTGGATTGTTTAATCCAAATATCAACTTCGTAGTTTTCTGCCATTAGTAACTAAATCTAGCATTGGGATTTATTTACCGGCGATATACCAAGGATTGGGGATTATATTACCATCCATGACCTTCTAACTTAAATAGTTGTTTCTTTTTAAACGGTGTTGGCGTATTGCCTCACTAATTTTTGTGAAGCTACGTGATTCTGTTTTTACTATGGCCTACGGTGTATATGTAATGTCTTAGTCAATTATATGCAACACTACACTTAACTTAATTTGGGTTTTACAGTCTAAATGCTAGTGGTTTAATACTTACGTCACTAATCACTATTCAAAGAGTGATTCTTACAATTTTCTAACATTTAGATATCAGTTATAGTTATAAACCATTTAGTGGTTAATTCTATGGTCCTTTCTAATATGCAAGGTCTTATGATTCATATACATATATATTGTTTTGGAAGGTTTTGTTAAATTGTTAAATCATCATTTTAGGAGAGCATGCTCTTGAGCAAGATTTATAGCAAATTTACCCATCTTGCCTTTAATTAGTATCCATGTTCTAATTAAATGCTTCAAACTACATGAGTACTTATATATGAACTAATCAAATTTTAAATCTCAAAGAATCCTATTTACCTCCTAATTTAATTTCATTAGCTTTAACATAAGGGTTAAAGGCACATATAATAATTAATCCATGATTAGACATTTACAAAGCTCATTTATACTTTAATAAATTTTTGCGTCACTTATGGTTTAATTCCTGATTTTTCCTTAATTTTTATTGATTAATATGAGCTACAAAAATGAAAATAAAAATACGGGTGGACATTTGCGCCACCAAAATCGAACTTGGGACCTCTGGCAAGGGAGTGCAAGGGCTGGCGCTGGCAACCAACTGGGCGACCGGTGTTTCATGACGAACAAAGGGGAAGCAAAGCAGAAGAGGTATCGTGGGAGCCATGGCAAAACAGAGGAAACTGGGGCGGCGCACGGCCGACGGCGTCGCCGGCGAGTGGCGGCCAGGGTGGCGCTGGGGACCACTAAAACGAGTTGCTCGGGAGGTAGGGAAGCTAGAGGCGTTGGCGCATTGGCTGGAGCGGCGCCGGCAAGGGGGCGGCAGCGGCGTGCGGCGGCCGACCATGGAGGGGAAAAGGGGGAACAGCGGCGCTGACGTGGGGGAACGAATCCGGGGCGAGCACGAGCTAGAGGGGATCATAGTACACCTACCATGGCGGCCGGTGGAGTCCCAGGGTGGCCGAGGTGGCCCGGCGGCGTGCTTGGGTGGTGGCATGGGCGAGTCGCCGTGGAGGGAAAGACTTCGGGCGACGAGGAGCTCCGCCGGCGACTTGAGGGGGTTCGGGGTGTCGAGGGGTCGCTCTCCGAGTGGGGAATCGGAGGGAGCCCGACCAGGGAGGGAGCAGCTCGGGCGGCGGCGATTTCGGCCGGCGAGGGAGGAGAATGGCATTACGCGGGCTCGGTGGTACGAAAATCCGATCAAGCTTGAGGGAAGGTAGAGGGGAAGCAGGCGCACATCGTGGCACGGTCATCTCGGCCGGAGCTCCAATGGGCGGCCGGAATGGCGAGGAGGCGGCGCGGCGGCTTGCTTGCGGCGGAGGGGGAAGAAGGGGGGAGGAAAACGGATGGCTCGGGGAGCAAATGGGGAAGCCGGTGGCTTATTTGTAGCCATAGGGAGGTGGGGAAGAAGTGGCTGCTGGGCGAACCGAGGATGCGCTCGGCGGCAGTAACGCCGGTGTGGGCAGCGGCATGGCGGAGGGGACGGCGACGCGACAGGGGCGGTTGGCGCAGGGCATGGCGGGAGGTACAGGCGAAGGGGATGCCGAGGCGACGCGCGACGTGATGCGGAGCAGGGCGGTGACGGATGAACAGGAACAGGCGAGGAAGGACAGGAGGGAGACGCGGCTCAATCGTAGCCATGAGGAGAAGCGGTGAGTAGGAGGGAGGAGGAGGAGAAAGAAAGAATGCGGGCGCGGGTCAGGCCCACATGTAATTGAGAAGGAAGAGAAAAAGGGAAAAGGCAATGAGAAAAGGATTAAGCACAATTTTTAGAGTTTGGATTTTAAGTTTAAATTTCTACTTTGCATTCAAGATTATTAATTTCAGTTTAATTCAAATCTTGCTTCAGATTTCTATCTACAAAATCCATTATTTCACTATTTTCTATTTTATTCAGTTTGCCCTCGGATTTCAATTTTGACATTATTTTATTATGAATTGTATATATGTATATATATACGTATATATTTTTGATTTTCAGCCTTGGATTTTTGGTTTACTAATTGAAGCAAAGGAAGTGACTTTTGGTTTAGATTTTTTTTTGGTACATTTTAATATTCCTTTTGGACTCATTTTATTGTCCTAAATTTGAATTCAAGATGTCGTTATTTTGAATTCCGGATTTGTGGTGACATTCTCCATTTTTATAATTTCCATGATTATTATTTACATTTGGGAGCATTCTTGATTATTAATTTGTAGGTCGCAAAACTCAAAAAGATTTCAAATAAATACTCAGAAGAAATTTTGGACCCAGTAAAGCGCAAGAAAAATTTTAAAACTTTCAGATTTCTGACTACTCAAAATCCAGGATGTTACAAACCTACCCCCCTTAAATGAATCTCGACCCCGAGATTCCGGTGGAATAAAAAGAAAGGAGTTGGGGTTATATTGGCTAGCAATGGGTTTCTGGTGTTGCTCGACGTATAGCTCTTTAGCTCCACGAAGAGATGAAAATCTGCACAATAGGGGTTAGCGCTTGGAGAAGTCAAAAGGAAAGAGAGAAACCTTGTTCTCCTGGACATATCGTAGGCTTCCTAATACTTGCTCTTTGACATTGTTATCTTCACGCCAGCGTAGAATGGAGTAGTTGCATCGTCTATCGGACACACGGTTGTAGAATCTCATATTGATAGGTGGGTAGCAATGGTCTGTGCCCTAGGGGTAAAGTGCCTTAGGAATGCAGAGGCCACGATGGACATATCTATATGGTGGCATTTTGTCCTTATCACTGTAAGGTTCCTGGTCTTACAAGTCTTCTTGTACTGGTTCGATTGGGTCTGAGTCCAGGTCATCGCATCTCCATCATATATATCATAGTAGTTCTTCGACATCTTGTCTCTTAGGGCTACCCCCCTTAAAATGGGTATCACTAGTCATTATTCATCTCTTCTAACTCCAGGCACGATGGGTCCTCCGGGTAGATAAGGAGAGAATGTTGGCAGGGTAGAGTCTCAAGTCCTGGTCTTTGGTTATTTACCTCTTTGATTCAGTAGACCTGACCGGATTTGCAGCAACAGGATGAGAGGGAATAGCATGAGGTGGGGATTGAGTTGTTGGGATAAGGTGATCTAACCCATGCTAATTTTTAGAAGAGCGTTCCCTGGGAGCTGGGGTGGTACAAAACCACACAAGTTTTTCAAAAGCAAACTTTTCCCGTGATCACGAAATGGGATGCCCGAGGGCAAAAGGCAAGGCACAGGGTCCAAATAGAATCTTGCAACCATACATCGCCTACTCGGGGGCATACATACGAGGGCGCAGGGTCCATATACATAGTCCGTTTAAAACGAGACCACCTATCTTCATGACCATTTTCGACGCTCCTAACCTTAAATTTTTAGAGTAAGGGTACGAGAAGGGGACCAAAATTTTCCTTTTGAATCTATAGACAGAAGAGGGAAGTATTTGGGGATAATTTGATTGATATTAGCACTCACCCTTGTGTTATTATTTTGAATTCGGGTAAGAGAGCTTTAGAGGTAAAAATGGCTAAGGCAGCATATGGATGAGGGAGAATCATCTAAGAGGGATAAGGATGAGCAATACCACTTATACTTTTGGAATTAGAATTTTGAAGAAATATTTCTAGTCATGCAACTAACGGCCAGGCTAGCTAGGTCACGACCTGCAGTCGATATGCTCTGATACCATCGCTGTCGGAGCCCAGATTATACAATCTAGAATCCTCTGTGATTCTACCGCACTATTCCCTGGATCAGTAGATAGTGCTCACAGATTACAGTTCTGAATATCAAAAGTACATATCAAGCGGAAGCGTAAATATGATAGTAAACTTACTCATGGGCCGATTAGGCCGAAATCAATAAATTGCAGCAGCGGAAGAACGAAGCATACAGGTGGGACCTTCAGGACATGCCCACAGGCAGCCAACTGGAGGTGCGCGACCTAGCTCTTGACATCTTCATCTTCTTTGCCAGCTTGTCCAATCTTGTTGCTGAGGCGAGGTGATTTGATTCCTGATTCTGTATTTTGTCGCAAAAGCGAGCATGAGCACTCCGACCCCGTGCTCCGCGAGCCAATACACAGAATGCAATTAAATAGTATGCATGGCTTAACAAAGGAGAGGCTCGGGATGTTTTATTTGCCAAAATCGCTTTTAGTAGCATTTCTGTTATTAAATCATATTGTTGTTTTTGCAACCTAAAAACTCCTCACCGCGATTGACATCATTGACTTAATCCACCAAAGATTCACTCTCATTATTAGCCGCTGTCTAAGACTCCCAACAGCGATTGCCATAATTGACTTAATCCACCGAAATTACACTTTCTTTATTGAGTGCTGTCTAAAACTCCAAACAGCATGTGTCATTCTCTATTCAATCCACCGATCATATTCTTTTTGTAATGGTTGTTGTCTAAGACTCCAAACAACGAGTGACATCATTTAAATTAATCCACCAAACATCCTCATCAAGATTTTCTAACAATCCAATCCTTTTTATTATTGATTCAAATCCACCAAGAATGTCATTGATCAAGCCTATGATCCAATATTATATATCCACCAAGAATATCATTGATCAATTCTACGATTCACCATTTTATATCCACCAAGAATATCGTTGATTAATTCTACGATCCACTAGTATCCTCCCACCAAGTAAATCACTAATCAGGAACTATAATCCAATACTTGTATTACTCCTCCAAATTCCCTAAAATTCAATTAGATCATCTATTTAGCCTGTCTATTCAGCTAGACTCCACCAGTTTATTTCTCCCAGAACCCACACTATCATTTACTATTTATGATCGACATGAATCCACCAATACCTTTATGTATACACTACAAACATTTATTTCCCTTTACTCACGACCCTGCTTATTCTTTCCATATTTTATTTTGTAGGAATAGAAATGCCACTATTTGAAATACAATACATAAAATTTCCTGAGACCTAGCAGCTTTGGAACAAAACATAATGTTCAAGGAATATTAACATGATTTTCCATACATACGGCATCACACCATATGCCTAATATCACCATAATTTTTCCATACATATGGCATCACACAATATGCCATCTTTCAGCGTTATAGCCGCTTAACTTACCTCTGGGACGACACCCAGGACAACTCAAATCAGGGCTTTCCACTGCCCTCCACTTTTTCCATTCCCATTTTCCAAACCTTTTTAAATAGAACTATATCTAGTTAAGTTCCCATGTCCGCCCTTGACCGTGGGCACGGCTATTCGAATAGTTTTGACTCTGCAGAGTTTGCACACTTTACCCACAAGAGACAGTTTACTCGTTGCCCCGCACGATTCCTTAGTCATGCGGTTGAGCCAACCATCACAGTAACCGTTCAAAGTACCTCGCCCCTTCCATCATCTCACCCCTATGAGCTTGTCCCGCTTGCGGCAGGTCTCATAGGTTGTGCGGGATGTTCTCCTTCTGAACGTCTAACAGCTGGATACTTCACCTTGCTAGCCGCCACAGCAGAACTTCACCCTCTGCGGATGCCCCATTCAAGCCGTCACCCAGACAGCCGCTTGCACTACCTCACCTCCTCCACCTATGATGATGACTTTCAGGGTCCGGTAAATCTACTAAGCCAAGTTGTACTTTACAGACTTGTGGTTGCACTTGTTTTACACAGGAGGTCATGACAAGATTCAGTTCTTAGGGTTATCCGGGCGGTTCTACCACAAACCACACTCTCGTGCACCCAGCACCATACCCCCGAACCATCCGCCCAGATAAATAAGCAATTTGAGGTTTTTGGGAATATAAAATAACCATATCCAACATACACCAGTCATTACCACCATGACTGCCCAACCAACTTTTCTCATGATTAAAAGTGATGCTTGGGCGCTCTTGCGCCCATGAGTATCTAAGCAATACTAAGCATGGCATATAATTACGGACTTATTTTAGAAAGGTTATTATTATAATTTTGCTAGGGCGACAAGGTTCTCATGTTCAAATATTCCAAAGGATGGGCAATATTAATCAAGTTACATGATAGGCATTTAACTAAAATTCTAAATTAAACATGTATTTGCATATAAATTAATCAGCATGCAATTTGATAATTTAACACAAAATAATTTGCAGAAAATGTAGGTTCAACATGATCAAAGTATTGACTCGCCTTGCGCGGTTTACCACGGTCTTGAGCTCACTCGAAGCTCTCTCATGCGATGGTCCATGCGATGGTCCTGAACTTCTGTTCCTTATCCTCACCTCGATCTCGGCTTCACTTGATCCTTTGATTCTTCAGAACCCCAATCTCTAATTACGCGCTAAACAACTGAATTCAAATAAATGCAAATAACTCAAAAGATCCAAATAACTCCAAGTAAGCTCAATTTATCTTTATTATGAGTTAATGGGTGATTTGGGTGAGAGACGAGTTATCTGAATAGTTTTACCGTGAGGGAAAATTTTAGAATAATAAGAGATCAAAAGTGAAGAAGTACCCACAGGAATTATCTACTTTTGGGAAAAGAAGGTGGTCAAACATAGATGGTTGGAGAAAGGCGAGGCTCGATCTTTTTACTAATAATCTCTTTTATTACTTTTGTATTTATCAAGGAAGTTCCATGAGTCGGATTAGGCCTATAGGCTGGTGTAGGAGTTTAGCGCATAATTTTATTTTTAGGGTATGTATTCCTTGCAACTTAGGTTATGGTAAAGGCAAACTGGATTGATGGATGAGATCTGTACTTACTCTATAAATCTTTTAGTCAAAAGTATTATAACACTTGGATACCTTTATTAAGTTTTAGAATAATTTCTTATGTATGCCTTTACTTATTAACTGGACTAAGATAAATAGCAAATGCTCATTATTTATTCATATAAGGTAATTAATTTAAAATTTAAAACTTTAACAATCCCATTATCATATTTTATGTATCTTCGTAACATGAATTTGATATGTGGCATTTTATGCAACCCTAATTATTCGTTGTTATTGATTAGGTGTTTACTTTGGAATGTTTGTATATTAGTTAGGTCATTTCAATGTACGACGTCCTAGGGCTATTATATTTTAGTAACTGAATAGTAGTGTGACCTTTTAAAGATATAGAAATGATAGTCATACTTTAGATGATTAACTTTTGTATCTCCTAATTTATTTAACGCTTCAGTTGCGCCAATAGCTTTTATCATATATTCTACAGGCATACTTCAACATTCATCCATAGTCATTTTACGTGGATTGTTTAATCCAAATATCAACTTCGTAGTTTTCTGCCATTAGTAACTAAATCTAGCATTGGGATTTATTTACCGGCGATATACCAAGGATTGGGATTATATTACCATCCATGACCTTCTAACTTAAATAGTTGTTTCTTTTTAAACGGTGTTGGCGTATTGCCTCACTAATTTTTGTGAAGCTACGTGATTCTGTTTTTACTATGGCCTACGGTGTATATGTAATGTCTTAGTCAATTATATGCAACACTACACTTAACTTAATTTGGGTTTCTGATCTAAATGCTAGTGGTTTAATACTTACGTCACTAATCACTATTCAAAGAGTGATTCTTACAATTTTCTAACATTTAGATATCGTTATAGTTATAAACCATTTAGTGGTTAATTCTATGGTCCTTTCTAATATGCAAGGTCTTATGATTCATATACATATATATTGTTTTGGAAGGTTTTGTTAAATTGTTAAATCATCATTTTAGGAGAGCATGCTCTTGAGCAAGATTTATAGCAAATTTACCCATCTTGCCTTTAATTAGTATCCATGTTCTAATTAAATGCTTCAAACTACATGAGTACTTATATATGAACTAATCAAATTTTAAATCTCAAAGAATCCTATTTACCTCCTAATTTAATTTCATTAGCTTTAACATAAGGGTTAAAGGCACATATAATAATTAATCCATGATTAGACATTTACAAAGCTCATTTATACTTTAATAAATTTTTGCGTCACTTATGGTTTAATTCTGATTTTTCCTTAATTTTTATTGATTAATATGAGCTACAAAAATGAAAATAAAAATACGGGTGGACATTTGCGCCAGAAATCGAACTTGGGACCTCCGCAAGGAGTGCAAGGGCTGGCGCTGCAACCAATCAGGCGACGGTGTTTCATGACGAACAAAGGGAAGCAAAGCGAAGAAGAGGTATCGTGGGAGCCATGGCAAACAGAGGAAATCGGGGCGGCGACGGCCGACGGCGCGTCGCGGCGAGTGGCGGCGTGGTGGCGCTGGGACCACTAAAACGAGTTGCTCGGGAGGTAGGAAGCTAGAGGCGTTGGCGCATTGGCGGAGCGGCGCCGGCAAGGGGCGCGCGGCGCGCGCGCGCCGACCATGGAGGAAAAGGGGGAACAGCGGCGCTGACGTGGGGAACGAATCCGGGGCGAGCACGAGCTAGAGGGGATCATAGTACACCTACCATGGCGGCCGGTGGAGTCCCAGGGTGGCCGAGGTGGCCCGGCGGCGTGCTTGGGTGGTGGCATGGGCGAGTCGCCGTGGAGGGAAAGACTTCGGGCGACGAGGAGCTCCGCCGGCGACTTGAGGGGGTTCGGGGTGTCGAGGGGTCGCTCTCCGAGTGGGGAATCGGAGGGAGCCCGACCAGGGAGGGAGCAGCTCGGGCGGTGGCGATTTCGGCCGGCGAGGGAGGAGAATGGCATTACGCGGGCTCGGTGGTACGAAAATCCGATCAAGCTTGAGGGAAGGTAGAGGGGAAGCAGGCGCACATCGTGGCACGGTCATCTCGGCCGGAGCTCCAATGGGCGGCCGGAATGGCGAGGAGGCGGCGCGGCGGCTTGCTTGCGGCGGAGGGGGAAGAAGGGGGGAGGAAAACGGATGGCTCGGGGAGCAAATGGGGGAGCCGGTGGCTTATTTGTAGCCATAGGGAGGTGGGGAAGAAGTGGCTGCTGGGCGAACCGAGGATGCGCTCGGCGGCAGTAACGCCGGTGTGGGCAGCGGCATGGCGGAGGGGACGACGACGCGACAGGGGCGGTTGGCGCAGGGCATGGCGGGAGGTACAGGCGAAGGGGATGCCGAGGCGACGCGCGACGTGATGCGGAGCAGGGCGGTGACGGATGAACAGGAACAGGCGAGGAAGGACAGGAGGGAGACGCGGCTCAATCGTAGCCATGAGGAGAAGCAGTGAGTAGGAGGGAGGAGGAGGAGAAAGAAAGAATGCGGGCGCAGGGGCTGGGCCCACATGTAATTGAGAAGGAAGAGAAAAAGGGAAAAGGCAATGAGAAAAGGATTAAGCACAATTTTTAGAGTTTGGATTTTAAGTTTAAATTTCTACTTTGCATTCAAGATTATTAATTTCAGTTTAATTCAAATCTTGCTTCAGATTTCTATCTACAAAATCCATTATTTCACTATTTTCTATTTTATTCAGTTTGCCCTCGGATTTCAATTTTGACATTATTTTATTATGAATTGTATATATGTATATATATACGTATATATTTTTGATTTTCAGCCTTGGATTTTTGGTTTACTAATTGAAGCAAAGGAAGTGACTTTTGGTTTAGATTTTTTTGGTACATTTTAATATTCCTTTTGGACTCATTTTATTGTCCTAAATTTGAATTCAAGATGTCGTTATTTTGAATTCCGGATTTGTGGTGACATTCTCCATTTTTATAATTTCCATGATTATTATTTACATTTGGGAGCATTCTTGATTATTAATTTGTAGGTCGCAAAACTCAAAAAGATTTCAAATAAATACTCAGAAGAAATTTTGGACCCAGTAAAGCGCAAGAAAAATTTTTAAAACTTTCAGATTTCTGACTACTCAAAATCCAGGATGTTACATGTGAGCCTTGTCACCCTAGTGAAACTATAACATTAAGACTTTACAAATCAAGTCCCTATTGATATGCTCTGCTTAGAAATATTAGATGCTTGGGGTATCATCGATACTCCAACTACTCTGTCTTGAACTGAAAGAACTGTTTTGGGAGGATGTGATCGGGGGTATGGTGCAGGGGTGCACGAGAGTGTGGTTTGTGGTAGAACCCCCAGTCACTTGCCTGTGGTATTGGTTCTACTTTTGTTGATATTTTCGCTGATTTTATTGTAATATAACTTATGGCCTGTGTGGCCCTTATAAGGACCATTTCCCCGTCGGGATGTAAGACAATTATGGTTTGTCATTTAATGGACTTATGCGAAGTATGTAAATGATTCAGCAATGTTCCTGTGTGCACTACCTACTGCTGGAAATACTGCTGATGGTGGCAATTTATAAGTAGTTTGTGTACTTACAACTCTCCTACTACATTGTTCAGGTGTAGTAGTACGAGTAGTAAGTACTACTACTATACTACTACTTAATACTTGGTTCAAGATGACACTTACTACTACTACTACTACTACTACTACTACTACTACTACTACTACTACTACTACTACTACTACCACTACTACTACCACTACTGCTGCTGCTGAATTAGATTGAGTACTTTACCAACTACAACATGTAAGAACGAAAGTGGCATTTATTTGAAATAAGTATCCTACAATTTTGAATATCTTACTATCACTTCTAAAATGCAGATTTAGAGAAGCTCGTTTAAATCCCATGTACTGGTTAAAATTGTTGATTTTTAGAAAGTGGTTTAATTTGCAGGGCCAAAAAATCCAAAATTTAATTTGGATATTTTGAAAAAGTGGGTTAAATTGCAGGGCCATATAATATAAAATTTAAATTGGACATTTTGAAAAAATCCGAAAGTGATTTCAATTGTACAAACTCCTAATTAAAAATCTAAAAAATTTCAAGGGCGCTAAAAAAATTTCAGGGGCGCCATTTTCTCGAGCGCGGTCTATATTCGGGCGCCAAAAAAAATTCCAACCCATTTATCCACCTCCCCCTCTCTCGTCGCCCCTCCACCTCTCTCTGGCCCCATCTACCTCTCTCTCGCCCCCACCGAACCCTAGCCGCCGCCGCCGGGGCACCACCGCGCAGAGCTGCTTCCTCCGCCGCGACATTCGCCGCCACCCCCTCTCGCGTCGCCCCTCCACCTCTCTCTCGCCCCATCCACCTCTCTCGCCCCAAACCCTAGCCGCCGCCGGGCACCACCGCCGCGCAGAGTCTTCTCGCCGACGACATTCGCCGCCACCCCCTCTCTCGTCGCCCCTCCACCTCTCTCTCTGGCCCCATCCACCTCTCTCTCGCCCCCACCGAACCCTAGCCGCCGCCGCCGGGGCACCACCGCCGGCGCAGGAGCTGCTTCCTCGCTGACGACATTCGCCGCCACCCCCTCTCTCGTCGCCCCGTACCCCTCTCTCTCGCCCCCATGAAACCCTAGCCGCCGCGCCGGATTCGGGTCTACGCCGACGTCTGCTGCTGCATCGAGTCTACTTCCCCACCGCCGACCGTCGTCGCACGGATCTGGTTCCCCTTCGACGTCGTTCACCGCACCGGGCCTGCTTCCCCTTCCACGACCACCGACGACGACCACCGGTTCTACTTCCACATCTACGACCACCGCCGCCGACGAGTACCGCAGCGTAGCCACAACCGCGATGGTGGCAACAAGGGGACAAGGTAGGAAACGATCTGGACAACCGCCATCACAAGGTAAGCAAAACTCTTCTCTATTTTCTCGGTGCATGTAGTATGTTGTTTATTCAAGTAGTAGTTGTCTGTGCAACTGTCCTGTTGTTGCATTTTCATGTGTATTAGTCTGTTGTACCTTTTTGTTGCTCTGAAATAGTCCCTGAACATATCTTAGCAGGCAGATGCAACATTTAATATTATCTGTGGAAGTAGTCATACCTAGCTTGCAAGTAGTAGTAGCTCTTACCTCTTACCTAGCTTGCAAGTAGTAGTAGCTCTTAGCTCTTAGTTCACTCCCTATTTGTTCTAATAGTTACAATTTGGCTGTTCCTGTAAGAACCTCCGCAAACTGAATACGAAAGAAGCCGGGATAAACAAGTGTTGAAGAATTTAAGGAAGTTGCAAGAACTTGGGATCAATGATCTAGCTTCCTCTTTTAATAAATCGTGTACACAACCTGCAAGAACGAAGGGGAAAAATCAGCAAACAAGAAATCAAATTCTGAATATTCTGACTCATCGGAGTATCTCCTTGAAGATGATGTTCAAGGAGATAGTGATGATGATGACACTGAATCTTTTGAGCAGCCACAACCCCTCGCAATCGAGGTGCTTCTTCTATCTTGTGTGGGGAGGGAGGATATTTGCATTGCATTTTTATGTTGTTTCCTGCATATCTGTTCTTTAATATATGCTCTTGCTTATAGATGTAGCTCACTAACAAGTTGTTTTTTTATCAGTTTCCTCAAGGAACTAGACGGAAAACCCTCTGTACTAAGAGGAAGAAGAAAAATCCCAACATGGCGCCAGGAGTCAGGCAACCAAAGAGAGTGAGTGCAGTTCAACGAGCAGAGGAGATAACTCCTGGGGTCTCAACAAGAGCATACAAAAGGCAACTAACTTCACAGAGACATGTGCAAGATGAAGAGTTGCCTCAAGATGGTGATGCTGGTGTTGAAGACAATGATGCTAGTGTTGAAGACAATGTACCTGGTGGTGAAGACAATGTAGCTGCTGGTGAAGACAATGTACCTGGTGGTGAAGACAATGTAGCTGCTGGTGAAGACAATGTAGCTGCTGGTGAAGACAATGTAGCTGGTGGTGAAGACCAGACTGGGGATCAAACCCAATCCACTGAAGGCAAGTTATAGTTTCTTTGACATTCAAATATGACATCACTTTTGCTATTTTGCATGAAACTTAACCATCTAAATAAAAATTCTATTCTGTAGCTCCCGCACAGCGACCCCCAAGGAGACCTAGGCCACCAACCAAGGGAATACTGCTGGAAAGGATGACAAGATCTATGGGAAGGAGAATGCCCATAGCTGTTGCTGAAGGCAAAAAAAGGCCACAAGAACCTGTTCAAGCTGCCAAGTTCGCATCAGAGGCTGGTGTCATCATTCGAGATAAGGTTCCTGTCCTAACTCATTGGAAAGAGTACAAGAAAGAGGAACAATATTACAAAGACTTTGTGGGAAAGCTATCTGTAAGTGCATTACTCTTTCTATGCTACACTATGATATCACATGACCTGAATTGACTCACTAACGATGCAAATTTCATATCACTAGGGGCGATTGGCCATTAACATAAAACACAAGCCAACAGAGGAAGCATGCACCGATGTATTGCGGTCGGGGGTGCGACAAATGCGTTATCGGCTGAAGCAGAAATACTTCAATGGTGTACCTGCAAATGAGATTAGGACTACTTCTCCTGTTGCTAGTATAACTGATGAGCAGTGGAGGCACTTGTTGCAAAGTGGTCGATCCAAAGAACATGGTATGGGTATCTTATCATAGATTCTTCTTTCATATTCAGTTTGCAGAGGCTCTTCTCATTGTAAACATATGATCTTATCTAACAAGTTCCTTCTCTTGTAGCAATCATGTGAAAAGAACAAGCAGAATCGCAGTAATGTCAAGTATCATCAAGCTACGGGTTCTCGCAGCTATGTCGCACACTTACATGCATATGTAAGTAAAGATTACCTTGTACTATACCTGTTTATTTCATCCAAAACATTCTTTTGTATTTGTCTGACAGAACTTTGCTGTAAATGATTACCTACCTAATAGAAGGAGAAGAGGAACAATGCAGAACCGAGCACACAACAAATTGAAGAACTTGATGCGGTGGAGGCCTTCAAGACCTGCCATACCAGCTCCAAACATGGTGCAGTGAATCGCAAGAGAAGCAGTTGTAAGTCCCTACATCTGTTTCCTTGTGCCTTTAAGATGCTTGTGCTGTTTCCAACATGAAATCATGGGTGCCACTGAATTCGGTGGACCCAACCCCAAATAATGCCAATAGGTCATCACTGACCCTGATTTTCTCTTATGTTTTTGTGTGTGTGTGTGGTTTACATCGATAGTTGGGATCTTGGTTTTGCAATAATCTACTGGATTTAATTTAAAATGGATCATTGCTAGTCATTTGTAAGAGGAAAAAATTAAGAAAGAAGTTCGCTAAAACACAGTTGTCCTCTTGAAATTGGCTCATCACATGTATGTTCTAGACTGCAAGTTACCTACTTGTGCATGGCACCATTATGCATAACTGTAGCATGCATTTATATAACTAGCGGACTTGATGGTGCTTCCCTTGAGAAACAGAATATCAGATTTTTAATCCCTTTGATCATACCAAAAATGTAAATTATTCTATATCATTTGTATTTTGTATTGCTGGCCCATCATAAGATCACTTGGCCAGCTGGCCCCTCTAAGTTCCTAAGTTAACACCTCCGAAAAATAGGTGAAACAATATCTCATGATCCTAGAGATATTACAATCAACATGGCATGGCATAAAAGGAATTCATGTATACCATGCACTGCTCAATGACAAATATAATCCCCGATTTTGGTGCATCCCTCTCAAGCAATGATAGTAACACATGAAACCTTTCCTTCTTACTGCAGATCACATGTGTGTGACGGGTGTGTGTGTTGTTGTAACCGGGTTCAGATTCTACATCTGTTTGTTATTCATCTGAACATCTGTTTGTCTTTAAACCCCTGACCAAATCATTAAACCCCTGACACCATAATCAAAACCATACATCTGTTGTAACCGGGTTCAGACCATAATCAGATGTATAAGTCTAGATATGAGCTGGTCTAGGATTTAATTTTGTTTAGCATGCCAAGAATAATCTTTGTAAGGTTGTTAAGCTTTTTGAACCTGGAAAATTCGAGGTAGAATCTGAACCAAAGCAAAATATCTGAACCCGGTTACAACTGTTTGTCTTTCAGTAAGCTCATATCTAGACTTATACATCTTTCAGTAAGCTCATAATCTGAACCAAATCATTAAACCCCAACTGTTTGTCTTTCAGTAAGCTCATAATCTGAACCAAATCATTAAACACCATAATCAAAACCATACATCTGTTTGTCTTTCAGTAAGCTCATATCTAGACTTCTTGACAGTGATTCATCTGTTTGTTACATCTGTTTGCTATTTCTCATGTCTGTCCAACTAATGATTGTTCCTGGGACATTTTCAGTCTGATATGGAAGCTTTGAGGGCAGAACCTGCTGCTGAAGGTGAGACACCGATTACGAGGCACAAGTGGTCTCCTGGTGCTCTCCTGCAAGCAACAACAACACTTTCTTGAAGAATGTTGGAATCAAAACGGCCGCCCCCTCAAAATCATCTTCATCGAATGAAAGCGAGCTTCAGGAAGAACTAGCAGCTGAAAAACAAGCTTCGGCTGCTCTACAAGGAGAACTCGAGGACCTCAAGAAGAAAAGCGAAGAAGCTGATGAAAAGCTGGCGAGGACCCAAAAGGAGTTGGAGGAGTACAAGAAGCTAACAGAGAAAAATAACCAGGCAATGGAGGAGAACAATGCGCTCCTTCGCCGTATCTTGGCCTTGAACAATGGTAACTCTTCTTAGGCATGTGAGCTGGTGGTGGTTGCTGGTCCTTGCTGGTGGTGGTTGCTGGTCCTTGCATGTGAGCTGGTGGTGGTTGCTGGTCAAGGAATGTTACTGGTTGCATAATTGAGTAGTTATAAAGATAGCTTTTGTGGTCAAGAACTTAAGTTTATTCTGTGCTGTGAATTAGTTCTGTGAACTGAGTTGTTTCTGTGAACTAGTTGGAATGTGATGATGACTGAGTTGAGTATTGTTAATTGCTGCACAGAATATTTGAAAATTGTGATGTCTGTGATGAAATAACCATATGGGTCTCTGTGACGAATTTGCAAGTGCTTTCTGTGACGAATTTGCAAGTGCTTTCTGTGACGAATTTGTAAGTGACGAACTTAAGCCACATGGCCCAATAAAAAGGAGGCACGTGGGAGAACCAAATCGCGCCAAGCGGTCCAATAAAATCGCGCCACGTGGTCCAGCCACGTCAGCTGCCACGGTAACAGCCACGTTAGCTACCACGTGGACCAGCCACGTCAGCTGCCACGCCATCCGCCACGTGGACCAGCCACGTCAGCCGCCACGTGGACCAGTAACGTCAGCCGCCACGCTGGCCTACAGCAGGTGCCGGCTGTTTATGACAAAAAACAGCCCTATCCATGACAAAAACCGATCGTCATAAAACAGAGTGTGTTTTATGACGGGGACCCTTTCGTCATTGAACAAAAGCAGTTCTATGACGAAAAATATAATTTCGTCGCGGTACGACAAATGTGACGCGCGTTCCATGACGAAATCAATTTCTTCACAAATTCGTCACAAATTATAATCTATGACGAATGTGGCATCTTCAGTGACAACACTGGGTCGTCATTACTGTTCACATCCCTAGTAGTGGCACCTAGCTCCAATCTGACCATCTTAACAAACTTCAAGAAAACAATCACGCCAAATCAACAAAATCAGCATGTATGTACTGTGATCAACCACGCTCTGTACTATAATGACAAGGATCAACTAGCACCCTAGAGGATGTGTGTAGTAATCCCAGTCTTTTATGGTAGTCCACTAGAAATAGCAGCAGCGGCACCCTTGATTAGCTTCATGAATCGAGCACCAGATAGTATAATTAGGGTAGTTGCACGCCCACTAATCCCTAATATTCTATACGGCCAGCAGTCACAGCTTCCAAACTCCTCTTTTCCAACCAAGCTAAACAGCAAAACTAGAATCAATCTACTCAAGAAACAGCTAAGAACTCAACAACAAAGAAGATAATTAGATAATCTTGGTTAACTTACACTTAATCCACGATGAATAGATGCAAAACCACAGTAAAGGAACCTTGCAAACCAATTCACTGAACTGAATCACAAGATGAACCACAAGGATTCCAGCAGAAATTAGGAACAGCAACCCCAAAGTTGTCAACCACCAACCAAACCCTAGATGGGTTCTCGAACTCACGAACAGACACACCGTGCGCTAGGAAAAGCCCTCGGCATTTTCTATTTTCCTCAAAAAAAAAAAAACAAACAAAACGTACCCCTTACATGATGCTGGCCTCAGCATTTTATATGGGTGTATGGGTGTACTTAACACATGCACGTGATGCACAAGACATGGAAACAAAGGTACGTATAAGACTCAGACTAAGTTGAAAAGGAATCTAAATGCCAACATCAACTCCAGCTCAATTAATCCACACACACGCAAGTGCACCACTCGGACTAAACTAGAAAAGAAAAAATTGCATCCGAAGTATACGGCGAAAAAGAAATAAAAATAATAATTTAGACAGGTATATGGAGAGAACCCATGTATATGAAACTTCCTTGCTCATTCTCTGATTCATGCGGCAGGTTCACGCGAGGTGCACTGGGATCAGCCTTTGGATGTACATGCATATTTTCATGGCTCGTGCAGCTTGACCAAGACACTGCTCCAGCACACTAGCCCAGTCCCTGTCTCATGGGCAGAACACACACGCTGCTTGCACGCATACCATGCTAGCTTTGTAAACTTCCATGAGTTTCGCTTCTCTGTTTTCTCTACTACACATATCCATACTAATTCTTTCTTTCTATTCTTTGAGCAAAACTGAACCAACAACTCCAGACTAAAAACTAGAATTAGATTTTTACTTGGCACTGCAAACCAACATTGTGGTACCTTCTTGAGCCGCATCAAAAAATGTGATGAAATGAATGTAATTTTGATGACAAATCTAGTAAATATATCATCTCCACGTGACTGCATGCATTCTAAATACTTTTTTAATATTAGGAGTCAAAGTTTTAGAATATTGACCGTATAAAAAAGGAGCGAGGGTTAGCCGAAGCTCCAGGGCGTTTGTGATGATACGGATAGTACGTATGCGGAATTCGGGGGGCTTAACTGAACCACTATGAACTGAACTAGATCGATCTGCCATTCAGAAATTAAGGCCGGCCGGCTAGCTCGTCCACAACGTCTCGCATGCATGCAATCCATGGGAAATGCTCAAAGATAGTCGCAAAGATAAAAGTGACACACTGGAAACTTGCAGAGTTCAGTGAATATAGCTGAGAGAATGCCACGCAAATGCTACCCTTTCCAGACCAAATAGATGATGATTATGGACCAAATACCTTGCTGAAAAACAGTGAGGACTGCTGCTGAAAAAGAGAGGATCACTTGCAGCTCGAAAGTGCATAAAAACGAAAATAGCAAGAACTAGACATTGCAGATTTCAGCAAGCAGAAAACAGCAATAAAAGGCAAGAGAGATGAAATTCCTCCAATCTTTTCTCACCACAAGGCTAAGACCTTGTACCAAATAGCCTAGAGACTTCAAATAACAAGGGAAACACACAATAACACAAGAAATTCAGAATGTGGGGCAAAACCTGAAAATTACTGGCAGCAGCTACAAAAACTGAAATTCCCACTCAATCCTTGAATCTTTGGTCACGAAACTTTGAGGATAGCTACTTAATAGCCATAGAAATCTGCATGCCAAGTTTCGTCGTTTTTCATGAAGGGAATTAAGAACAGCCCCAAACCTTAGAAATTGACAAAAAACTGAAACTTTGCAAGAACATGACCAAAACTCAAATTACTCCCAAACCATTGATCCTTTGACCATGAAACTTTGAGGATAGCTACTTAATAGCCTTAGGATTAAACTTGCCAAGTTTCATGCCATCTCGTGAAGGGAAACGAGATTTGATCAAAACCCTAGAAGCTGAAAACTAAGAACAGAGGAGCTCAAGAATGAAAAGCTGAAATCAAAAGTCGTTTGCTCTTAGGATTGACTTGCCAAATGGCTTTGGGGCATCTCCTAGATCACAACAACCCATTTTGCTACTCTTCAGCAACCAAGAACTCAAAAACAGAAATCCAAGAAATCTACCACATAGTGCATCGAAGGGAACAGGCAAGAACAGAAATAACAGAGAACCAGGGCCACAATCAAATTCAAACAAAGCCATCTTGGATTGATAATGAGGAAGAGAGATGACACGATTACAATAAGTATCAGCTCATACAATCCCTACAACCCCATACATGCTTGGAATGATCAAGAACTCTCCATATTTTCCAAGAACAGAGCTCTCACATAGAAGGCATCGAAGGGGACAACTCTGCCTCTCCTACCCACTCTCAACTACTAAAGCACAAAGCCAAAGCAAACCCTAAAGCTCATTTTGACTAAAGGAAACCCTAACAACCCTTGAAGTGCTCATATGGGCATGCAGCCCCTCCTCTCCTTTTATAGCCCATGGCTAACGAGTCTCCGCCCCGTTACGCCGGCTAAATCCAACGGAGCCCGCTCCCGCTTGTGCAGCCTTGCGAATTTCCCGATTCGCGCCTCCTGCACCTTCCGGGAAGCTTCCGCGCTCCTTGCCTCACACGCCTCGCAACCACCTCGAGTCCACGTCGTGTTCGACACCTCCCAACTGTTCTGACCTCAGCGCCACCTGCGCCTAGTCCAGTCCTCCGTGTCTCGCCACGACTCCACTCGACGTCCTGCAGCCACACAGACAAGAAAACATGTCAAATAGCACCGCTCGATATATGAAAGCGTAAATAGTATAAACACATCATACTCACGCATGACGAAGTCCAAACCTGTCGAAACATCAGTATAAACATCCTAAGCCCAAACGACCAAGTTTGACCAAATCGACCGAGCCCGTTGCACCACGCAACGATATGGTCACCCAAACCAAACTCGACTATCCTAAACCCTTGTCAATTACTCATCACTCTCATGGGATCACGACCACATGGTCTCACAATCTCCCCCTTGATGAGTATATTGACAAACTCAGAAAAAGCATGAAGTTGAGTTTGAGTTTGAAGAATCCAACATGGTCTAAAGAAGGGAATGAAACAAATGACCATGTCGACAGAAGGAACACTAGAGCAACAACTGAAAGAGCAAATTGTTCTCCAAAGCCCTAAACTGTTCCCGAATGACGTTTTCTCCTCTATTCTCCCCCTTTTGGCAATAAACACATCAAGGAGCAAAAGAGAGAATAGGTAAGCATACAGATGAAATGGCTGAAGTTTGATTATTCTAAGCATTTAGAGCCATGAGAATTATCCATAATGACCATAATGAACTACACCAAGCCATAACTCAATAAAAGGCTATCTAGATCATGACATGATATGTATATCCTAGCTAGAGCACATAGATGACGATATGAAATGTAATGCATTTTATGAGCATGTCAAGTCATCAATAAGCAAAGTCTAACTAGAGATATCCAAGGATGATGCAGGCCATGTCAATAAGCTAAGCGGAATAAAGAAGCTAATATTGAGTCCAAATAGAGTGCTATAAGCTCAAGATTGAAACATTGGTTAAGTACTTGGTTCTTTTTGTAGCTTAAGCAAATTGAACACATAAAACATTGTCCTTTTAAAGCTCATGGTCGTTTCCAACCCAATTTTTGTTATGTGCTAGATCTCAAGCCTTATACGACTACTCCAAGCGAGAAGCTTAAGAAGTTAGTCTAGGTCATCCAAAACTCCCCCTGAGTTCATGCCTAGTGCAATGGCAAGCCGTCTCATGAGAAAGAATTGCTGAAATCAGTTTTTTCGCACAAAAGAGATCTTTTTGCTTTTTAAACAAGTTGTACTAATTTATGCATCATCAAGAGATGAAAATAGCTCAATCTAAGGCTCAACAAAGATTCAATGCTCAACTAAGCCTATTTGACATGGCATGAATCATAAAAGGATAGCTCAAGAAAGACTAAACTCAACTGCTAGCATGACAAGTTTAATTCAAGTAGATCAATTTTAATTCACTTATCATGGCAAAAGCTAGTCTACACATATGAAGTCATGATAAATTTAGCAAATAAAGCACAAGCCATGGCAAGGTGTAGAGCATTGTACGCATGTCATAAAGGATAATAATCAAGGCTCAATGTAGTTATATTACAACGTGAAATGCTAAAAGACAAGAAAATCCAGCTCCCCCTCAACATGAGATGCAACTTTTTGTTCAAGTTGAGTTATGTCAATACTAAGTTCTAGAAGCTCCCAAATGAACTCCCCCTGAACCAAAGCAATAAATCGAGAAGCTGGGAAAGAAAACAGCAAACAGGCAGTCCTTAAAGCATAGATAAGATATAGAGACAACTATGGCTCAGACAGACTCTCATCTACCCCATATAACTCCAGGACTATTAGCTTGACCGTAAAACACACACACTAAAGAGCAAACACGTACTCTGTCTACCCGAGGGTGGCCCAACCCTCGCTAGAACCTACAAGAAGTGAGTGAGCTCAACCTAGTGAGATAAGAAACAGCTAATAAGAAGCATCCTGGAAGCACAAGATAAGAGTAAGAAGTCTATGCAACTAGACAAGATAAGCACTCTAACCTATGCTAGAAGGACTAAGCCCGATGCACCCGAGTGCAAAGCAACGAGAAATGAGACAAGCAAAATCAATATAGTAAAGCAAGAAAGCCCAAAGCTCCCCTCACTACAGTCCATAAGGACAAACCACCCCAAGCTCTCCCCGCAGAGCTAAAAACCTCGAACTATCCAAAGGCTTGGTGAAGATGTCAGCCAACTGGTGGTCACTCTCCACAAACTGGAGCACTATGTCACCCTTCTCTACATGGTCTCTAAGGAAGTGAAAGCGAGTATCAATATGCTTGGTCCGAGAGTGCTGCACTGGGTTCTTAGCAATGTTAATCGCAGAAGTGTTATCACAAAAGAGTGGAACACTGTCTATGACCAACCCAAAGTCCCGCAAGGTCGAGGCCATCCAAAGCACCTGGCTACAGCAGCTGGCTGCAGCAACGTACTCGGCCTCTGCGGTGGACTGCGCAACACCGGACTGCTTCCTTGAAGACCAAGAAACGAGAGAAGTGCCAATGAATTGGCAAGTGCCAGAAGTGCTATTCCTATCTATCCTACAGCCGGCAAAGTCTGCATCCGAAAAGGCTCTTAAGGAAAGACAAGAAGAGGAAGAGTACCAGATACCATAGTCAATGGTAGCTCGAAGGTACCGAAATATGCGCTTCACCGCCTGGCGGTGAGATACGCGAGGAGAAGCCTGAAACCGAGCACGCAGACACACGGAGAAGTGTATGTCTGGTCTCGAGGCAGTGAGGTAAAGCAGGGAGCCGATCATACTTTTGTATTCTTTCTGATCAACTGGCTCGCCATCCTCATCTAGGTCAAGATATGCTGTAGAAGCCATCGGAGTTGACACCGACTTACCATCACTCATGTCGAAGCATCTCAGGAGGTCGCGAGTGTACTTGCCTTGATGCAAGAAGGTACCCTCCCGAGTCTGCTTGATTTGGAAGCCAAGGAAGAAGGTCAAACTCGGTGCTCATGACATCCGAGAACTGTGAAACCAGAGCATGGGAGGAGCCACCAAAGATGATGTCATTGACATAGATCTGGACGAGCAGAAGGTCGTTGCCAAGTCTACGGATAAACAAGGCCTTATCTACTTTACCCATTTCAAACCCATGACTTAACAAGTAGGACTTAAGCCTCTCATACCAAGCTCTGGGAGCCTGCTTAAGTCCATACAATGCTTTGGAAAGCTTGAAGACATGGTTTGGGTATTTGGTGTTTTCGAAACCTGGAGGCTGCCGGACATAGACCTCTTCCTCAATAAAGCCATTGAGAAAGGCACTCTTGACGTCCATCTGGTAAAGCTTGAAACCCTTAGAAGCTGCAAAGGCAAGCATGATTCTAATGGCTTCAAGTCTAGCTACAGGGGCAAAGGTCTCCTCGAAATCTAGACCCTCAACCTGGGAGAACCCCTGAGCTACCAGTCTAGCCTTGTTCCGAATAACCACTCCATCCTCGCTTTGCTTGTTCTTGAACACCCACTTAGTCCCAATAATATTGTGACCTCGCGGGGGCTTGACAAGTGACCAGACCTTGTTTCTCTCGAAATTCTCTAACTCCTCATGCATGGCATTGACCCAAGACTCATCGGAAAGAGCATGAGAAACATCCTTGGGCTCAAAGGAGGCAATAAAAGCAGAATGGAGACAGAATTGAGATAAGCCAGATTTTGAGCGGGTAACACGCCCGAACAGGTCTCCAATCATCTGCTCAGAAGGATGCCTTTTCTGGATATGTTGGGGAGGTCCAGGATGAGATGAAGAAGTGGCCTCTACCTCATGAGCTGACGAGGTAGGAACAGAGCCACTAGCTCCAGAGGAAGCAGAAGGCATGGGCTGATCACCTAGAGGTGCGGTGGAAGACGGCACCTCAAGGGGTGGATAAGGGACTGGATCGGGTAGACAACCCTCATCTCCATCGTCCTCGTCATCCACGAAGATGGTCTCAGACTGCTCTAAAGAACCTGAGATATCAGGCCTAGTCCCCGGACTAGCCTCGTCAAAGGTCACCTCACAGGTCTCTACCAATTTGCTAGGCTCGCAGTTCCAGACCCTATAAGCCCGCGAAGAAGGCGAGTAACCTAGAAAGATACTATCACAAGATCGTGACTCGAACTTGTCTAGGTTCCTGGACTTCAAAATAAAGCACTTGCAACCAAACACATGAAAATGAGAGACGCTGGGCTTTCGCCCATATCTCAGCTCATAAGAAGTGCGGTGCAAGTGTGCCCGAAGAAAAACTCGATTGGAAACATGGCACGCGGTGGCTATAGCCTCAGCCCAAAACTTCTGCGGTGTAGAGTACTCATCAAGCATCGTCCTGGCCATCTCGACCAAGGTACGGTTCTTTCTCTCCACAACGCCATTTTGCTGTGGAACATGCGGAGAGGAGAACTGATGCTCTACACCTGTCTCATCACAAAAACTCTCGAAGTAGGAATTCTTGAACTCTGTGCCATTGTCACTACGGATCGCTCTCAAGGCACCTGGGAGCTCAACAGAAAGCCTACTGAAAAGACCTCGGAAATGTGAAAATGTCTTATCCTTCGAGGCTAAGAAAAACACCCAAGAATACCTCAAGAAGTCATCGACCACGACAAGAACATACCACTTCCCTCCTCCTGACTGCACTCGAGCTGGTCCAACTGTGTCCATATGGAGCAGCTGTCCTGGTGCAACGATCATAGTGACTGTGACCGAAGGATGGGAGGCGGCAACCATCTTGCCGTGCCGGCAAGGAGCACAAACTAGATCTTTGACCATCTTGAGTTTCGGCAAACCACGAATGAGATCGTGGCCGCTAACTCGAGTCAAATGGTCAAACCCAATATGACCAAGTCTCCTATGCCAGAAAGAAAGATCGCGGGACTCAGAAGCAACTAAACACCTGAGAGGATCACCAGAAGACTCAGAGAAATCAGCACGAAAGATCCTCCCAAAATGAGAAATCCCGCAAACCAAGGCAACATCCTTAAGAATAAAATAGGCATTAATACGCACAGTACCTTTGGCGATGACGCGCCCAGACAAAGCATCTCCGAAGGTGATCGTCTCATCACCTGGAGCGCGGGCTAGGGAGGAGAACCAACGGGAGTCTCCGGTCATATGACGAGAACAACCGGAGTCGACAAGCCAAACCTTCTCCTTCCCTACCCAGCGAACCTGAGTCAACGAGAGAGTAAAGTCTCAGTACTGGGATAAATCAAGAGTGATTTCATCACCCAATACTGAGTAACACGTGGAGCAGATGAAGTAGTCAAACACGACTGACCTCTATCTACCCTACGCTCTCTGTGACTCAAGGAAGCAGGAGGTCTGTGTGCAGACCTGAAGGTGTTGCTAGGTCCGACTGCTATGGGAAAGCGAGTTGAAACACCGGCAACCTGCTGATCACGCCGTGGGTAACTGTCTCGACGAGGGAAACGAGATGTACCCTGAGGACAGCGGAAGTCACGACCCAGAGCAGCACGAGGACGAAAATCAGAAGACTTAGAAAAACCAAGTCCTCGATGCTGTCCAAACCCGTCAGAAGCAAACCTGAACCTCGTGCTAGTCTTAGGTGCACTTTGGATCTGGGGCTGACCCTGAATACGCCTAAGTGCCTCCGCACGGTCTCTACGCGCAATCCTAGCACGCCTGAAGCATCGATCGACTGTGTGTCCATCCTTCTGACAGAAGGTGCATTGGTATTCACCTTCTGAGAGGTAGAAGTAGCACGGGGAGGCTTCGCCTTCTGAGAGGCTGAAGCTGCAGGTGGACTCACCTTGCTGTCAGAGATCCCTTGGACAAAACCCGCTGATTTGAATTTAACCTCATCAGATCTGGGCTCGACCTCGATCACACCTCCTACTATGGGTCGGAGAATAGCAGGTGGATGCTTCCTCATATCCTCATAAAAATCATATCCTATACCTTGATTGAACTTGCAAATCTTAGATTGGTCTAGAATAAGATTAAGCTTCTTTTTGCCTCCTACAAATCTCTCGAGAGTGTTCATAAGGTACTGACATTCCCGAAAGAGAGAGGTGCAAGAAGAGCAGGGGGAAGAAGAGACAGCAGACGGTAAGGGAGCAGAAGAAGAACCGACAGCAGAGGAAAGAATGGCTTGTGCAAGCACAGCCGACTCTGAAGGGACAGTCCTACTGCTAGCCAGTTGGTTCACGTCGCTAAGCGTCTCAACCTTACCCTGGGGCTTCTCCCCCTTCTCCACAATCACATTACAAGCACAAGGTGGCTTCTCTAGAAGGTCCTTAGTTAGCTTCACACATTTTTCATCCAATGCTATCAAATCAGATTTTTGTTTGTTACAATTAATGCATGGTGAGCTAACAGGGTCCTTAGAAGCAAACTGAGCCAACTTCCTATCATGATCAATCATATCTTGAAACTGTTTGGAGACAGCTTCAAGTTCAGCAGTTAACTTAGGACAGTTCAAGCATGAATCAATCGGCTCAAGTAAAGAAGCTTGTAGTTCAGCAATTTTATGATCTGCCCGTTTTAAATTCATCTTCAAGTTATTGCAATTTTCACAGGACTCGGGCAGATCAAGGAGCATGGCATAAGGTCCTCCAGTAGCAATATCCTTGACCTCACATGAAGTGGCAGAAGTAGTCTCATCAGTACTAAGTAGGGTAACAGCCATCCTACTCAACTCTAACTCAGCAAGCAGACTAACATTCTCCACCTTAACAACATCAAGCTCGGAGGACACACTATCATGCGAGGTCCTTAGTTTCTCCATGTCACCCAACAGAGCACAGCATGTATCACAATCATCACGGGAGGGAGCAGATGTAAGTGAAGTAAGCTCCCGTGATAGTCTATCTACTTCCTTCTCTAACTCAGTACACCTAGCCCTAGCTCTAGCATGAAAACCACCTAGTTTAAGAAAAGCATGATTGAGCTGGTCGTAGGTGGGCATACCTCGTCCGAGTCGGAGTACAGCTCGCTGTCGCTCAGTTCGCCCTCGAGGGCCATGAAGCACATGCCAGAGAAGTCATCGCTGCCATTCTTGGGCTCTTGGTCACCCGTCCCGTCGTCGTCGCTCCATCCCTCCACCTCGCTGAGGTCGAGGTCGTCGAACGCGGTGAGGACGCGGTGGAACAGCTTCTTGGCCTTCCCGAAGTCGCGGAACTTCTTCCTGCCCGACGTCTAAGCTGGAGTCTTCTTGTTGCGGTTCTTGTCGGTGTAGTCGTTCTTGCCCGAACCACCGTAGTCGTTCTTGCCCTTCTCCAGCTTGGGGCAGTTTGCCCGAATGTGGTTGGGGCCACCACACTCGAAGCAAATGACTGGTCTACCTCTCTTTCTGTCCCTCCTCCTCTTGTAAGCATGGGAGAACTTCCGAGCTGTTCATCCTCTAGCTGTTCATCCTCTAGCTGTTCATCCTCTAGCTGCTCTAACTGATCATCAGTTACGTCACAGAGAGCAGCTAGGGAGAACCCACAAAGGGAATCGGCGGAAAAACCAGAAGCTGAACTGGAATCAGTGACTAGAGCCATCGACTGCGACTTCGACTTACGAGAGACAATGTCGATCTCGTGCGTCTTGAGGCGCGAGTACAGCGTCAGCGCCAAAGTCGAGAGGTCGGTGGTGTCCTTGATGGTAGTCACCTTCATCTCCCAAACACGAAGGTCGAGTGCAGCAAGCATTTGACGAGCGTTGTCCGAGTCGGAGTATGTGAGACCGACGGCTCGGAGATTGCTCAAGATCTTGTGGAAACGCGCAGCACTCATCAAGGGACTCGCCAAACAGCATTTCAAACTTGTTGTAATCTCGCTTGAATCGTCTGCTCACCGCCTTAATCTGGTGGTGCCTCATGGTATGCATCGAGGGTCTCCCAGATATCGAAGGCGGACGAAAGATGAGAGATGCGGTCAAACTCGCTATGACTCAAACCCTGGATGATGATGTTCCTTGCCTTTGCATTCGCCTCAACATCAGCCATGTTCCCGGCATTGATGTTCTCATCGGCAGGAATAGCAAACCGTACCTTGACCTTCCGCCAGATGGCATACCCCTGGGCCTGGATGTATGTCTCCATTCGGCTCTTCCAAAAGGGGTAATCGATGCCATCGAAAACGGGCGGCTTGGTTGAGTACTTGTCCGTCACCATGGCTCTTGAGACCGGTTAAGATCTATTGATTAGAGCTAACCGGCTCTGATACCAATTGTTGGACCGAAATGGCGACAGAGGGGGGGTGAATGGCGCTCTCAAAAATTCAGCCCCAAATATTCACACGAAATGCTCAAAGGTAGTCGCAAAGATAAAAGTGACACACTGGAAACTTGCAGAGTTCAGTGAATATAGCTGAGAGAATGCCACGCAAATGCTACCCTTTCCAGACCAAATAGATGATGATTATGGACCAAATACCTTGCTGAAAAACAGTGAGGACTGCTGCTGAAAAAGAGAGGATCACTTGCAGCCCGAAAGTGCATAAAAACGAAAATAGCAAGAACTAGACATTGCAGATTTCAGCAAGCAGAAAACAGCAATAAAAGGCAAGAGAGATGAAATTCCTCCAATCTTTTCTCACCAGAAGGCTAAGACCTTGTACCAAATAGCCTAGAGACAACAAATAACAAGGGAAACACACAAGAACACAAGAAATTCAGAATGTGGGGCAAAACCTGAAAATTACTGGCAGCAGCTACAAAAACTGAAATTCCCACTCAATCCTTGAATCTTTGGTCACGAAACTTTGAGGATAGCTACTTAATAGCCATAGGAATCTGCATGCCAAGTTTCGTCGTTTTTCATGAAGGGAATTAATAACAGCCCCAAACCTTAGAAATTGACAAAAAACTGAAACTTTGCAAGAACAGGATCAAAACTCAAATTACTCCCAAACCATTGATCCTTTGACCATGAAACTTTGAGGATAGCCACTTAATAGCCTTAGGATTAAACTTGCCAAGTTTCATGCCATCTCGTGAAGGGAAACGAGATTTGATCAAAACCCTAGAAGCTGAAAACTAAGAACAGAGGAGCTCAAGAATGAAAAGCTGAAATCAAAAGTCGTTTGCTCTTAGGATTGACTAGCCAAATGGCTTTGGGGCATCTCCTAGATCACAGGAACCCATTTTGCTACTTCTCAGCAACCAAGAACTCAAAAACAGAAATCCAAGAAATCTACCACATAGAGCATGGAAGGGAAGAGGCAAGAACAGAAATAACAGAGAACCGGGGCCTCAATCAAATTCAAACAAAGCCATCTTGGATTGATAATGAGGAAGAGAGATGACACGATTACAATAAGTATCAGCTCATACAATCCCTACAACCCCATACATGCTTGGAATGATCAAGAACTCTCCATATTTTCCAAGAACAGAGCTCTCACATAGAAGGCATCGAAGGGGACAACTCTCTGCCTCTCCTACCCTCTCTCAACTACTAAAGCACAAAGCCAAAGCAAACCCTAAAGCTTATTTTGACTAAAGGAAACCCTAACATCTCAATACCTAGATATACAACTGGTGAGATTAAATGCACATCTCCATACCTATATATACGTCAGATCGGCGAAATGAAATATGTTATCTGCTAAGCATATATGTACTTCAACATCAGTATATAATTCTTGGTTGATTGAAGGCTTCAAGAAGGAAGAGTTCCGGTTGCTCGTGGACCCCTCCGGCAGGGTGACCATCCCCGGGCAGCGCCCGCGGCAGTGCGTCTCTGAGGCTTTCAGCTGCCCCCGCAGCCGACCACGGCAGATCGCCGCCGGTTTGACGGTAGCACGCTCCACCTTACCACACCCAAACTGCCGGTCGGCGCCACCAAATGGTGTGGGCGAGGATGGCGGCGGCGCGGAGTGGGAGACGGAGACAGAAAGAGCAATCCAGCTTGGGGCAAGGGGGAGGTGTTCGCGCGCCTTCCCGCCGCGCTCGGTGTCGTCATTGCTGAGAAGGGCTTGTTATCCTGGAATAGTTAAAAACAATGTACCAGATCGATGATCTTTATTATTGCAGCCTCGATTGAAACCTTCAACCGTGGAGTGTGTGTGTGACTATATATGTACACACGTGTATATATGTGCAATATGATATCGATGGATGCTGCAAATTAACATCGCACGAATGAGTAATTGAAACCTAGCAACAGCTCAAAAAGATCGATGATAACTTCAAACGGAGTACTGATTGTCAAATCACGCCTGGTACACCCGACACATGGAAAACATTTGTTGTGCTTCTCCAAACACTACCATAGAATGGGTCATCACATTGTGGTAGCTTTGTGAGCCGCATCATCCTCCCTCTTGATGCAAGCCGTCCTCGGTTTTTGGGTACACTTCATGGCCTTTCTGCGGGACACCACCAAGTCACACTTGATCTCCTAATCATTCTTGGATAGTAAAGCATGAAACTCTCCCTTGTGCATATATGTGTACCGGTTGGATCACCCTTGGTGTGTAGCATTAAGATCAAATTGCCAAGGACGTCCCAACAAGACATGACAAGCATTCATCGGTACAACATCACACTCCACCTTATTAATATATCCACCAATAGCAAAAGATGTTCTCACCTTGTGTGTTACCTTCACCTTACTGACATTGTTGAGCCAATGAATGTATTAAGTTGTTGGATGCCTCCTGGTAGATATTGAAAGCGATTCTACTACATCTTTGCCGACCACATTGCTTGAACTACCGCCATCAATGCTCAGCTTACATATCATACCCTTTGATTTTGCAATCGGATTGGAACACATCTCAGTGTTGCCCGTTCTCCACAATGGCGGTGTTATCACGCTGTACAAGGGCTCCATTCACCCCCCTCTGTCGCCATTTCCGATCCAACAGATAGATTGGTTCTCCATTATCACACACTAACCTGCTAATAATTAAAATACTAACATTAGATAGTAACCAGTTCTCGTGTAAATTAAAATTAAATTTAACTAAGAGTGAGTTCACTTGTTGATTAATCTTTTTAGTTCGGGCTCACATAATTGATCCTCACAGGATGTTCTCATCAGTTCTTGATCACAATAGACAACATTCTTCTTGTAATCATCGAATTGCTCTCCATGTTCAAATTCATCACCATCACTTTTTGATGCATAGCCTTCATGTGTGAGCAACACCTTCCTCAAATTTGGGCAATCTTTCGTCATGTGCCCCCGGTCCTTGCACTTAAAGCATTCAATATCACTAGCTCTAGTAGTAGAGAAAGCATTAGAATCGGCTTTTGATACTTTCTTACTAGCTGAACTCACACCTTTGTCACTTCCTTGTGGACAGCCCCAACCGGTTTAGTGTATACAAACAACTTGGAACTTGAGCCACCATCTTCATCATGAGTGTAGGTGCACCTCCAACCCCTAGAATTGGTTTAGCCATCCCTAGATTACTTTGTCTTCACCCGCTGTTTAGCACGCTCCACTTGATGAATAAGCTCTTGTAAGTTACCAAATTGCATCAAATCAATATGGTCCTGCACATGTTCATTCAAACCCTCAAAGAAATGTGTCACGGTCACCTCCTTGGACTCATGCACAAGTGTACGGATCATGAGCACTTGCATCTCCTTATTGTACTCGTCCATCGACATAGAATTTTGAACATGTCGACACAATTTAATGTGCAAGATTCTTGAAGAATATACAGGAACAATCCTTGTTTGCAATATTTGCTTCATATCTTTCCATGTACGAGACACTCTCCAGCATGGTTCAATTGATCCCGCCAAATTAATGCATATTTAGTGAACTCAATTGAAGTGACATGAACTTCTTTTCCTCGATGTAGTTGTGGATGTCAAAAATCTAATTGACGCGTATCTCCCACTTTAAATTCCCCTTTGGATCTGTTCTGCCTGTGATGTCGATATGGTTATCTTGAGTCTACCAATACCGTCGTCCTCCTATCCAGCACCTTCTCCATGGTGCCGTACATGTCCAGCACTTTAGCGATCACTGAAATCATGTCTCGGTTGCTACGGAAAGCCTCCACGGTCATCATACACCTCATCCTCCAAGTCAACACTATTGTAGTTGCCTTCATCGTGCTATTTAGCTAGTCCCCCAAGTATGGGCATATGCTGCACCCGAGCGCTGGCCCCTTCAGGCAATGGTAGTAGCCTCTCCTACAAACGAGCGATGGACAGGGTCAAGGCATTGGTGTCATCTGCTAGCCACTATATGTTCGCATTGAAGCAATCGTTCAACGTGTTCTGTACGCCTCGTATTTGTGCCCTAAGATGAGTATGCAAACCTCCTTCACGGATCTAGAAGTAGCGTGTGGTAGCCTCGAACCACTCGCGCATGCCCAGCGGTAGGTCAGCACAATAGACGGGTGCTTCATCCACCTTCTCGTAATCTAAACAGTTGTGTGAACCATGCGCACCTAGCTCCAATTTGACCATCTTAACAAACCACAAGAAAATAATAGCGCCAAATCAACAAAATCAGCAAGTACGTACTGTGATCAACTAGTCTGAAAAGATAAACTAGCAAAGTTTTATATGGCTTATATATACTCATTTGAAAGGTTTTGATGAGATCTACAACTTTTCAGTTGAAGCAAAATCCAAATTCCGAAAGGAAGACCAAGAAAAAGGGCAAAAAGAGAAACCAAAAACTTGCGACGCTGGTTGAGATCCAAAGATGGCCGATTTTTGTCTTTTTTTGGATCAGGCTCGTCGTTAGCTTTCCAACAAGTACAAGAACATCAAAAACGGACACCGTATACAAAAGTTATGCCCGTTTTACTGAAGGTGTCTCAAAACTAAATCCTACTCGGATTCGGCGGGAAATTATGAAATTTTGGAGAATTGCAAGGCGGGAAACATATCACAGACAGTTTTTAATACGAACTGTCTGTGATAATCAGTTCATCGGTAGGAACCGTCTGCGATACTCGTTTTCTCCGATGCCATCAACACAAACGGTGTCCAAATTAAAACCGTCTGTGTTAATGTCGGTCACAGACGGTTTTGTTAAACCGTCTGTGATTAGACGTCTAATATTAGGTTTTCTATAGTAGTGAAACCAATTCACTGAACTGAATCACAAGATGAACCACAAGTATTCCAGCAGAAAGTAGGAACAGCAACCCAAAAGTTGTGCACCACCAACCAAACCCTAGATGGGTTCTCGAACTCACGAACAGACACACCGTGCGCTAGGAAAAGCCCTTGGCATTTTCTATTTTTCTCAAAAAAAAAAAAACATAACGTCCCCCTTACATGATGCTGGCCTCAGCATTTTATATATATGGGTGTATGGGTGTACGGAGAGAACCCATGTATATGAAACTTCCTTGCTCATTCTCTGATTCATGCGGCTGGTTCACGCGAGGTGCACTGGGATCAGCCTTTGGATGTACATGCATATTTTCATGGCTCATGCAGCTTGACCAAGACACTGCTCCAGCACACTAGCCCAGTCCCTGTCTCATGGGCAGAACACACACGCTGCTTGCACGCATACCATGCTAGCTTTGTAAACTTCCATGAGTTTCGCTTCTCTGTTTTCTGTACTACACATATCCATACTAATTCTTTCTTTCTATTCTTTGAGTAAAACTGAACCAACAACTCCAGACTAAAAACTAGAATTAGATTTTTACTTGGCACTGCAAACCAACATTGTGGTACCTTCTTGAGCCGCATCAAAAAATGTGATGAAATGAATGTAATTTTGATGATAAATCTAGTAAATATATCATCTCCACGTGACAGCATGCATTCTAAATACTTTTTTAATATTAGCAGTCAAAGTTTTAGAATATTGACCGTATAAAAAAGGAGCGAGTGTTAGCCGAAGCTCCAGGGCGTTTGTGTTGATACGGATAGTACGTACGCGGAATTCGGGGGGCTTAACTGAACCACTATGAACTGAACTAGATCGATCTGCCATTCAGAAATTAAGGCCGGCCGGCTAGCTCGTCCACAACGTCTCGCATGCATGCAATCCATGGGAAATTAACTGCACACCTCACTGGGTGTTCTTGCATGGCTGGTAGCCTATCCTCGTTGGTACCGTGCCGCATGAATGCCGGAAGGTACCCGGCTGGAGAGAGGACAGCAAGGAGAGATCCCCAGCCTTTGCCCAAACCTCGACGCTATACTAAAATGTTTTCTCTGAACCTCAAGAAAAGCTTGGAATAACCAGCTAAGCACACAAGAAACACAAGCCCCGCTGATACGTATATAAGGCCGCACGCAGCAAAAGGCTGCTCTCCACAATCCATCACCATTCACCAACGCGACGGACGGCCGGACTACGTGTGCTCCAACCTTTTGATCGATCGGTGCAGACGTACGCAGGTCGAGCACGAAGCTCATCATGTCGCGCTGCAGGCTGCAGGGATCATGCAAGGCCGGCGACATCGACCTGGAGCCCATGTTCGAGTGGCACGATCGCGCCAACCAATATTTCCTTCTCGTCGACCTCCCAGGTATAACGATCCATACCTAGATATACAATTGGTTAGATTAAATGCACATCTTTCACTTTGACGTCGGCGGTATATATACGTCTGATCGACGAAATGAAATATGTTATGTGCTAAGTATATATGTACTTCAACATCAGTATATAATTCTTGGTTGATTGAAGGCTTCAAGAAGGAAGAGTTCCGGGTGCTCGTGGACCCCTCCGGCAGGGTGACCATCCGTGGGCAGCGCCCTGCCGGGCAGGTGCGTCTCGACAGGGTCTTCCAGCTGCCCCCCACAGCCGACCTCGGCAGGATCACCGCCCAGTTCGATGGCAGCACGCTCCACCTCACCGCGCCCAAGCTACCTGTCGGTGCCACTGAGATGGTGTGGCGAGGATGGCGGCGGCGGCAGAGTGGGAGATAGAGACGGGGAAAGAGCGGTCCAGGTGGGGCATGGGGGAGGTGTTCGCCGCAGCCGTCGCCGCCTTCGCGCTCGGTGTCGTCATTGCTGAGAAGGGCTTGTTATCCTGGAATAGTTAAAAACAATGTACCAGATCGATGATCCTTATTATTGTAGCCTCGATTGAAACCTTCAACCGTGGAGTGCGTGTGTGACTATATATGTACACACGTGTATATATGTGCAATATGATATCGATGGATGCTGCAAATTAACATCGCACGAATGAGTAATTGAAACCTAGCAACAGCTCAAAAAGATCGATGATAACTTTGAACGGAGTATTGATTGTCAAATCACGCCTGGTACATCCGACAGATGGAAAACATTTGTTGTGCTTCTCCAAACATTACCATAGAATGGGTCATCACATTGCGGTAGCTTTGTGAGCCGCATCATCCTCCCTCTTGATGCAAGCCGTCCTCGGTTTTTTGGTACACTTCATGGCCTTTCTGTGGGACACCACCAAGTCACACTTGATCTCCTAATCATTCTTGGATAGTAAAGCATGAAGCTCTCCCTTGTGCATATATGTGTACCGGTTGGATCACCCTTGGTGCGTAGCATTAAGATCAAATTGCCAAGACGTCCCAACAAGACATGACAAGCATTCATCGGTACAACATCACACTCCACCTTATTAATATATCCACCAATAGCAAAAGATGTTCTCACCTTGTGTGTTACCTTCACCTTACTGACATTGTTGAGCCACTGAATGTATTAAGTTGTTGGATGCCTCCTGGTAGATATTGAAAGCGATTCTACTACATCTTTGCCGACCACATTGCTTGAACTACCGCCATCAATGCTCAGCTTACATATCGTACCCTTTGATTTTGCAATCGGATTGGAACACATCTCAGTGTTGCCCCTTCTCCACAATGGCGGTGTTATCACGCTGTACTTTCTTAACCAAAAGATTAACACCATTCAGTTCTCGATATGGGGTATGCCTGATCTTCACAACGTAGGATCGATGAGGATAACTTAGATCCATGTAACCTGACGAACCGATGGCGCCAACCACTATTAGAATAGCAACATGTGACAAAGGAATCCGCCCAACCACACACTCGTGATCCCATCTACCTGACCACACAAGTAGACATGACGCCGCTTCTGCAAACGATAATAAAGCGTAAAAACAACGGGGTTGAAAATGTCTAATTCACTTCTAGGTTGCAATCATACGTCAAACCTTAGGAAGAACAAATATATAACACTCTAAAAACGATAGATTGGTTCTCCATTATCCCACACAAACCTGCTAATAATTAAAATACTAACATTAGATAGTAACCAGTTCTCATGTAAATTAAAATTAAATTTAACTAAGAGTGAGTTGACCTGTTGATTAATCTTTTTAGCTCGGGCTCGCATAATTGGTCCACACAGGATGTTCTCATCAGTTCTTGATCACAATAGACAACATTCTTCTTGGAATCATCGAATTGCTCTCCTTCATGTTCAAATTCATCACCATCACATTCCGATGCATAGCCTTCATGTGTGAGCAACACCTTCCTCAAATTTGGGCAATCTTTCGTCATGTGCCCCCTGTCCTTGCACTTAGAGCGTTCAATATCACTAGCTCTAGTAGTAGAGAAAGCATTAGAATCGGCTTTTGATACTTTCTTACTAGCTGAACTCACACCTTTGTCACTTCCTTGTGGACAGCCCCAACCGGTTTAGTGGATACAACCAACTTGGAACTTGAGCCACCATCTTCATCATGAGTGTAGGTGCACCTCCAACCCCTAGAATTGGTTTAGCCATCCCTAGATTACTTCACCTTGAGCCGCTGTTTAGCATGCTCCACTTGATGAATAAGCTCTTGTAAGTTACCAAATTGCATCAAATCAATATGGTCCTGCACATGTTCATTCAAGCCCTCAAAGAAATGTGTCCTAGTCACCTCCTTGGACTCATGCACAAGTGTACGGATCATGAGCACTTGTATCTCCTTATAGTACTCGTCCATCGACATAGAATTTTGAACATGTCGACACAATTTACTGTGCAAGATTTTTGAAGAATATACTGGAACAAACCTTGTTTGCAATATTTGCTTCATATCTTTCCATGTACGAGGACACTCTCTAGCATGATTCAATTGATCCCACCAAATTAATGCATATTCAGTGAACTCAATTGAAGTGACATGAACTTCTTTTCCTCGGTGTAGTTGTGGTTGTCAAAAATCTAATTGACGCGTATCTTCCACTTTGAATTCACCTCTGGATCTGTTCTGCCCGTGATGTCAATATGGTCATATTGAGTCTACCAATATCGTCGTCCTCCCATCCAGCACCTTCTCCACGGTGCCGTACATGTCTAGCACCTCAACGATGACTAAAATCATGTCTCGGTTGCTACGGAAAGCCTCCATGGTCATCATACACCTCATCCTCCAAGTCAACACTATAGTAGTTGCCTTCATCGTGCTATTTAGCCAGTCCCCCAAGTATGGGCGCATGCTGCACACGAGCGCTGGCCCCTTCAGGCAGTGGTAGTAGCCTCTCCTGCAAACGAGGGATGGACAGTGTCAAGACATTGGTGTCATCCGCTAGCCACCATACGTTCGCATTGAAGCAATCATTCAACGTGTTTAGTACGTCTCGTATTTGTGCCCCAAGATGAGTACGCAAACCTTCTTCATGGCTCTAGAAGTAGCGTGTGGTAGCCTCGAACCGCTCGCGCATGCCCAGCAGTAGGTCAGAACAATAGACAGGTGCTTCATCCACCTTCCATGATCTAAACTGTCGTGTGAACCATGTGCACCTAGCTCCAATCTGACCATCTTAACAAACTTCAAGAAAACAATCGCGCCAAATCAACAAAATCAGCATGTATGTACTGTGATCAACCACGCTCTGTACTATAATGACACGGATCAACTAGCACCCTAGATGATGTGTGTAGTAATCCCAGTCTTTCATGGTAGTCCACTAGAAATAGCAGCAGCGGCACCCTTGAATAGCTTCATGAATCGAGCAACAGATAGTGTAATTAGGGTAGTTGCACGTCCACTAATCCCTAATATTCTATACGGCCAGCAGTCACAGCTTCCAAACTCCTCTTGTCCAACCAAGCTAAACAGCAAAACTAGAATCAATCTACTCAAGAAACAGCTAAGAACTCAACAACAAAGATGATAATCTTGGTTAACTTACACTTAATCCACGATGAATAGATGCAAAACCACAGTAAAGGAACCTTGCAAACCAATTCACTGAACTGAATCACAAGATGAACCACAAGGATTCCAGCAGAAATTAGGAACAGCAACCCCAAAGTTGTGCACCACCAACCAAACCCTAGATGGGTTCTCGAACTCATGAACAGACACACCGTGCGCTAGGAAAAGCCCTCGGCATTTTCTATTTTTCTCAAAAAAAAAAAAACAAAACGTGCCCCTTACATGATGCTGGCCTCAGCATTTTATATGGGTGTATGGGTGTACTCAACACATGCACGTGATGCACAAGACATGGAAACACAGGTATGTATAAGACTCAGACTAACTTGAAAACGAATCTAAATGCCAACACCAACTCCAGCTCAATTAATCTACACACACGCAAGTGCACCACTCGGACTAAACTAGAAAAGAAAAAATTGCATCCGAAGTATACGGCGAAAAAGAAATAAAAATAATAATTTAGACAGGTATATGGTGAGAACCCATGTATATGAAACTTCCTTGCTCATTCTCTGATTCATGCGGCTGGTTCACGCGAGGTGCACTGGAATCAGCCTTTGGATATACATGCATATTTTCATGGCTCATGCAGCTTGACCAAGACACTACTCCAGCACACTAGCCCAGTCCCTGTCTCATGGGCAGAACAGACAAGTTGCTTGCACGCATACCATGCTAGCTTCGTAAACTTCCACGAGTTTCGCTTCTCTGTTTTCTCTACTACACATATCCATACTAATTCTTTCTTTCTATTCTCTGAGCAAAACCGAACCAACAACTCCAGACTAAAAACTAGAATTAGATTTTAACTTGGCACTGCAAACCAACATTGTGGTACGTACCTAGCTTCTTGAGCCGCATCAAAAAAATGTGATGAAATGAATGTAATTTTGATGACAAATCTAGTAAATATATCATCTCCACGTGACTGCATGCATTCTAAATACTTTTTTAATATTAGCAGTCAAAGTTTTAGAATATTGACCGTATAAAAAAGGAGCGAGTATTAGCCAAAGCTCCAGGGCGTTTGTGTTGATACGGATAGTACGTACGCGGAATTCGGGGGGCTTAACTGAACCACTATGAACTGAACTAGATCGATCTGCCATTCAGAAATTAAGGCCGGCCGGCTAGCTCGTCCACAACGTCTCGCATGCATGCAAGCCCTGGGAAATTAACTGCACACCTCACTGCGTGTTCTTGCATGGCTGGTAGCCTATCCTCGTTGGTACCGTGCCGCATGAATGCCGGAAGGTACCCGGCTGGAGAGAGGACAGAAAGGAGAGATCCCTAGCCTTTGCCCAAACCTCGACGCTATACTAAAATGTTTTGTCTAACCCTCAAGAAAAGCTTGGAATAACCAGCTAAGCACACAACAAACACAAGCCCCGCTGATACGTATATAAGGCCGCACGCAGCAAAAGACGCCTCTCCACAATCCATCACCATTCACCAACGCGAGGACGGCCGGACTACGTGTGCTCCAACCATTTGATCGATCGGTGCAGACGTACGCAGGTCGAGCACGAAGCTCATCATGTCGCGCTGCAGGCTGCAGGGATCATGCAAGGCCGGCGACATCGACTTGGAGCCCATGTTCGAGTGGCACGAGCGCGCCAACCACTATTTCCTTCTCGTCGACCTCCCAGGTATAACGATCCATACCTAGATATGCAACTGGGCAAGTGGGCAAGCTGACGGTACCCCCTGACAACACAACGATGATGCATGCACTTCATGAGACGAGGAGGTCCATCCATGTCTTTTGTGAATGCATCTAGAGGACCTTGGTGAGGCTACAGTAAAGATATCGCATTAGCATAAACTTGGCATGGTGATGGATGTAGGGATGTGGCTCGAAGGAGTGCAACAACAAACTAATCCTGGTGCTGCTGCCGTGGGGCCCAAGCCGTAGATCAGTAGGTGTGAAGCTATCGAATTGCTCCTTCACACTTGTCCTTACGTATAGGCCGTAGGGTGTGGCATGCCAACTCCTCACCTTTGTTTTTTAATTTTTCTTTGTTTTCTTTTTAGTGAAACATTATTTTGGAAGTTTTATTCATCCTTCATTGGATTTGCATGTGTGCTTCACTCAGCAGTTTTGGTTACTATGTGTTATACGGGTAGGTGCTCGACGAGGACCGATTCTCCATTACAAACCACCTTCTCCACCATGGGCTTCACCATTGGCATTGGAAAGGCAAGTCACTATGTTTCTGGGCAAACTATCAGCCTCGGCCGCGTGTTTATCCTAAAGATGTTTTAAAGATAGAGAGCTCCAATGAGGGCGATTAACACTCCTTCAAACCATTCCCCTCTAGCACTATCTCTTTAGACAAGCAGAGCACTGCCTCCGTGGTAGTATGTGCTTTGATGGGTCCTCATATGGTTCGCATGTGTCTAAAGTCTGAATGCTACATCACCTCTTCTCACCTCTTTGAGTATATCGGGTAGGATTCACGCACACTCCATCCCCCGCCCTTCGAACGAGCGTCGATGAAGTCGACGGTAGAACGAGGTAGATTGCGCGCTTTGTCCCTCACCCTTTAAATGAACATTGACAAAGTCAGTGGTAAAATGTAGCTATTCATGCACATTCCTTCCCCCATGCTTCGTATGAGCGTCGACAAAGTCAGCTGTAGAACGTAGTTGTTTGGCATGCTTCATCCCCCACCCTTCGTACGAGTGTTAACGAAGTCAGTGGTAGAACATAGTTGTTCATGTGCACTCTGTCCCCCACTCTTTGTACGAGCGTCGATGAAGTCGGCAATAGAATATAGTTGTTCACACACACTTCGTCCCCCACCCTTCGAACGAGCATTGACGAAGTTGGCGGTACCTCCACCCTTTGATCGAGTGTCAATGAAGTCAGTGATAGAATGAGGTAGTTCGCGCGTGCTCCGTCCCCCACCCTTCAAACGAGCGTTGACGAAGTCAGTGGTAGAACAAGTTAGTTCATGCACATTCCATCCCCTACCCTTTGAATGAGTGTTGACAAAGTTAGCGATAGAATGAGGTTGTTCATGTGCACTCTGTCCCCCACCCCTTCGAATAAGTGTCAACGGTAGAACATAATTATTTGCCCATGCTTCATCCCCTTCCACTAACTTTTTCAGAGAAGTACTAAGGGAAGCCCGCTTTGGTGTGGGAGCACAGTGTTGTGCAATCACCTAGCACCTCGTCTTGGTGGAGGTAGACCCATGAAGGTGGCAGCCTGGTGAAGGAAGTCTATGCTATTATTTTGATTCTATAGAGTGGCATGGAGCTTAGGGGCGCTCTATGCTCTACTTTTATCTCCATAGAGTGGGTTTTATCACATGAGGATTCCGACGCTTATTTTATACTCTATAGAGTGGTGCAGAGCACAAACGCTCCACATAGTATTTTTGATTTTGTATAGTGGACCGAGATGCACAAGGGTATCGACACTTATTTTAGACTCTGTAAAGTGGCACGGAGCCTGGGGACTCCATGTAGTATTTTAGACTCCGTAGAGTGGGCCAGGATGAACAAGGGTCTCGACACTTATTTTAAACTCTGTTGAGTGGGCCAGGATGCACGAGGGTCCCAGCGCATATTTTAGCTTTCGCAGAGTGGTGCAGAGCCCTAGGGCTCCATGCTCTATTTTTGACACAGGCGTACTTGCTGCATCAGGGTCCAATAAGCACTTTATTCAGCCCTGTTTGCATGGGTACTCTTTACAAAAGATCTATATAAGTGCCACACATAGGTGTGTGGGCTTCACGGCTTTCACACATAGTAGCAGCGAAGGTGGTCGCTGTTCCACATGTGCTTGAGGTCCGTGCCATCCAGGGTGAGAGGTGGTGCGAGCCCACCCTGAAGAAAGCAGTAATTATGTAGAGCCTCACCCACTTAGGCTCTAGCTTCCCTGCTATGGCAATGTGGAGGGCCTTCTTAAGGACGAGGTCCCCCACCATGAGGCGTCGTGGCTTGACCTTCTTGTTGCAGGAGGCTAAGGTCATTCGGAGTTACATGGCGATGTTGTGTGAGGTCTAGACCCTATCCTCATTGATGAAGTCAAGTGAAACTCTGTGCTTGTCTGGTGGTGCAGGAGCCATCCCTCGATGGGCCTTTTCCTTGATCTCCTCGGATGTCATGGTCTCATCCCCAAAGAGCAGCTTGAATGGTGTGAAGCCAGAGCACCTTTGGTAACTCTTCTAGCCATTGTCCCTTGGGAAGGCTGACCAAGCACTTTTTGATGCCGTCAGAGATGGTGCTACTTGCACGCTCGACTGCTCCATTAGACTATGGGTGGCCTACAGAGGCGTAGTACACCTTGATGCCCATGCATTTGCAAAATACCTAGAACGCCACTGCGTCGAACTGTAAACCATTATTAACTTATATGTGCTACAACACACAAACCCACCTTGCGACATGTTAGCTTCTTGCATATCTGAGTTTTCTCACCTCTATTCCTTCTACTACGATAGTTTCCTTGATGATTAAGGAAAAATGATTATTTTCATGTGTGTACTATGTTCTCTATTACAGTTTTAGCTTCACAGAAGGCTCATATATATAGCCAAGGAGAGGTGCATTGAAAGGCCACAAGGTCCAATCTCATGCATATTAATTGCAATCAAATGATACTATAACTGATTACCATGCACTAACTGATGACCATTACCATGCACTAAGCATCAGTTCTCCATTGCGTGTTTTACTTAATACATGCACTACGCAGCCAAGAAGCAAAACTATGCATGCAGTTGTGGCCGCATTATTATATTGATGCTTAGAAGTATCCTCTTGTACCATTATGTTTAGTAACACTAATTTTATAATCATCACATAATTAAATACTTGGAAGGGAGAGGAGAGGGATTTTAAACCCCATGGTTCTTAATCTATTAGTGTAGCAACCATCACACTAAGACCTCTAAGTACAAGAACCATTTCTATAATTTACATGGATCATTTTCAGTTAAACTAATTTAACAGAGAAAGGGAAGGGGATAAAGCATCTCAGATATTGTGGATGTCTTTTCCATCTTGTGGTAACAATTCATTGAAATGTTGTAGTAGCTATCTGAAAATGTTACATTGTTTTTCTAAATGTTGCAAGTGCATGCTGAAAGTTTTTTAGCTACCTGAATACCCGTGCTTTGCTACAGATATAAAACATGTTATATCAGTATATCAAGTTGTCATCACCGGGCTCAGCCTACTCCATGCCATCGGCTACACCACCGCGCTTGGCCAAGCTCCGCTTAGATAAGCGTTACGCCTCTGCAGTCGTGCTCGGCCTACACTGCACCCTCATCTCCGCAACCACACCAAGTCGAATTTCTTTGTGATCTGCATCATGCTCTATTTCCATTCGAGATTTTTTAGGGAGGTGGCTAAGTTATTAGTGGGATGGTGTTGTTGTGTTCAAGTTAGTTTATTGTTTTTTGTTAGAGATGTTTTAGAACATGGCCCCACTTGTCGGCACTAAACTTTCTGTGGGAGTGGGAGGAGAAAGGACTCACCATCACTCACCATAAGAGTCTTTAAGTAGTATAGAAAATGTGTACTCTTTTCAGTTTTGTTCAGAATGTGTTCCCAACTTGTTTCATCTGAATATTTGAGATGCTGTAGATGTTGATGCAATTCCGATCCATTGTTTTAGACTTTTTTGACTGGTTCTCAAACACACCAAAGTTGTATATCGAATATGAAGATCTCAAATGCAACTCGAATTTTTTTGTTGATATAAGAGTTATTCTCATAATTATTGAAGTTGCAAGTGTTAATTAGTTCATGATGTTGTGTGCACTGATACAAAATGTTGCACACGATATCCTCAAATATTGCGTTGTATAAACCTTTTGGGTGGAAAAGGTTACATCGTTAGTCCGAGCGCTAGTTCTCCCCTTAACTAGATATCCTCACATCTCACATCTCAGTTCTGTTGTAGTGCACATGTCGGATCGGTATCACAAAACATATATTAGAGAGCCTTGAGCCCTTAAGCAAACTTTTCCATGTTGACCAGTTTATGGCTAGCTACTGTGGTACAGTAGTACATACAAGCTCTTGTGATAAAACATATAAAGGCAGTACTCCGTTTGTATACTTGTAAAGTGGAGACCGGTTATTTTTTGTGGGCATGTAGGTCTTTTTGTAAAATATGCTGTAGTAAGGACAATTAATCCCTCACTACTTAGTAGGATACGAAGGCATCATGGCAAGGCCACACATGCCCTCGCTGTCTGCAACGTCCCTCTTTATTCTGACATACCCTTTCTCCCCCCAAGATGTGCCCCATGAGTTCTTCATCAGCCAGTACTTCGTGCCGTCACTCGCCGTGCCGTAGCCGATTGCAGTTATCCCATGGTCCAGGTTGGTGCCGCAAGATTTAGTAATCACGCCGCCGGAATAAAACTGAAATGCTGGGCTACTGCCTTCTACAGCCACTGACACAGGCTGATTGGCGACTGCCTTCATAAGGGCGGCCTCATTGTTGGCCGGCACATCCTCGTAGCCCTTAATGGACGCGGCATGGTTGGCCGCCCTTGCTGCCTTGCAGGTACTATCTTGTCCCGTGTACGGGTAGTTTGTCTCGGTGGTGAGGCCACCTTTCTCGATGATGTACTTGAAGGCATCGTCCATGAGGCCGCCACCACAGCCCTGGTCGTCGCCATTAACATCGCAGTCAACCAGCTCTTGCTCAGACAGGGAGATGAGCTTGCCGGTTGCCAGTTTGACAACGCCCTCCATCGCTGCGACAGCCGAAAACGCCCAGCAACACCCTGCCATAGTGCCATACATATTGCAATATTATTACCATCTCACGTGTGCTTGTAGTACAGTGGTAGCGTATATAGTTCTGTGAAGTATATGTCTATATGTACTTACCACAGCCTCCTTGGTTCTTAACTGGAGTGACAGCACCCTTGGTCCTCCAATCCACGCTCGTAGGAATCACAGCAAGGCTAACGTTTTCATACTTGAACCCTGTAGGAACCCTAGCGGACTTACCCTTGAAGCCTAGTTGGTTAGTCTTAGACGCCCTAAACTCGTCGTTGGTGAGGTCTGCGAACTGGTTGGCACTGAGCCAAAACTTGTGGTTTCCTGCGTTAAACGACTCGATGAACGCGAGGTTAGCCTTGAATACCTCGAATCGCCGTGCCTTCTCGGCGGGGTTCTTGTAGACGCGGCCGTACTGCGCCATCCACTGCTCGTGCCTCTCCACCATGGCCGAGTTACTCAGCTCACGAACTGCAAGTGCACTGGAGAAAAGGGTCCAGCCAGCAATGGCAATAAACAAGGAAGCAGTTGCGAGACATCTCGCACTACTGGGAATTTCCATATTGTTTGTTTGTTTGGATGAGATCTGCAGCTAAGGGTTGCTTAATGGATTTACGAGTTTTTTTGCTCGTGAAGTTGTGTAGGGACGTTTCATGCGTTTATATAGGCATCTGGTTGCATGGTGGTAGGATATGCTGCACGTGTGCAGTCATATGTTGAGAGCGACCTTTGTGGAGGAATATTTTTTTGAATATAGTAGTATTGTATATTGGTGAGTTCTTTTAGGATGTGACTCATGACTTTTAGTTTAAATTTTTGAATTTTGGTTATCGGTAAGAGAGATTACAAAGAAAGAAAGAGATAGTGTGTTCTATAATTAACTAGTAGATAATATTTGAAAAACGTATCGTTTAAAATCTAATTTGTAGTAAAAAAATAAAAGGCAAAGGCAAAGGCAAAATCGGATGGAACCCAGCTGGCTATCTACGAGACAACGTAGTCAACAGTCAACGACCGTGGAAGTGGCACCGATAAGCCGAACAATGTTGAACTGGAAATTAGTGGGACGTTCAAAGAATGCACGCTGAATAGAACCCGCACGTACGACCAGTTTACATCACCAAATATACCTACCCTACATGCTTCAGGTTAGTGTCTTATTTATTTTAGCTTTTTCAATTCCATGGACCTAATTAGTACAGCAAATGTCTGCATGTTTAAGGATTCAGGTGGCACAAATTTCATCAATTACAATTCGTTTATTAATTATGGGTTAATTAATTAGATAAATACCACTAGTTTCAGAAATACCATTGCAATCATCACGCCTTAAAAAATGCAAATACAAACTCTCTAGAGTCTCTCAAAACAGCTACTTCATCTACTGTAGGAAAGGCCATCACAGACGGTTCAAAAACATCATCATGGATTCATGAGTTATTTGAGTTTATATGACAGTAATGACATTAGGTCATCACCGACGGTTTTCGAACCGTCTATGATGCAGTTATTAATTCATAACCATCTGTGATAGTTGACTATTACAGACGATTTGTAGTTGAAACCGTCAATGATACATCAGATATCACAAACGATTTCTACTACAAACCATCTGTGATAGTCAACTATCACAAACGATTATGAGTTCATAACCGTCTGTGATATTCTTTTGTATTCCTAAATCTATTTCTGTTTGTTAGCTAGTCTTAAGAAATGCTAGTCATGCTCTATAAAACAAGCAGAAAAACAAGTACATGTATACATTCAATTCACATTCATTTCTGAAACAAAGAACATCCTTTTTACAATTCAATTAAATCGAATGAATTAACCATATTCAAGAACAAATACACATATGTACAATTAAATTCAATCTTATTCTAATCAAGTTTATTCTACATTGTCGAACTCTCCATCTTTGTTTACAATCTGAGATATCAAGAAGTACACACACTATCCTTGAATTTTCTTGAGGTCGGCCTGTTCCAACACAGTTGTAGCGATTGTCATAACCTATTGATAGGAAGATAAATATCGTGCATACATATAAATTGATAAGTATGAAATAATTATTGTAAGCTTGACAAACCTGAGGATGATTGGTCTTCGCGGAACCGAGGAGTAGTTCCATGTTGTAGCAAACATAGTATCCACATGTATTGCCCAACAGCTGCTGGTGGTATTGCAAAAATAGAATTTGTGAGATCGAGAGGCATTACTATAGGATTAATGTGTACTAGCGAATACTAAAAAATCTAAATCATGTCGCAGGGCGTTGATCCCTCCCTTGGATTTCTGTACAGTAGCAACTTACTTGGCAAAGGACCGCACAGCGAAGGAAGGAAAGACTACAGTAGAGTTATCTATGGAGAAAATGTATATACCTATCGATTAATTGTTAGATAACTGTGAAGTTGGTTTTGGCCCTCTTTAGAGTCAAAGTATATTTTTTTGTTCTATTTTGGTATAATTAAAATTAGAATCCAGTGGAACCTACACAGGTATGTCATCATGGTCATTAAACTTAAGTTTGTGTTGCTTATAAAGTACAAATCAACAAGTATAGTCACTAGTGCAGCACTTATCCCTGGTTTGTAGGGTATAAGTATGAATTTCTTATTGCGGTGAGCCACTAATGTCATCATCATGTACTCCTCGACAAAGAATACATTCTCCTTGATGATATCCATGGAGATCAAGTGTGGGTCGAAGAAACCTACTGATGATTTTGTTAATCTGGCTTCAGTCACCATGTGTGTGTGTGTGTATATATATATATATAAGGATTTATATATGAAATTTATCGGTATTACATAAATATAGACCGTGATTGCACACACTTACAGTGTCCAGTATCGAATGAGTGAGGTGTCAAGGGCGTCAAGGTTGAAGAGAAAGAACAAGTCCTTGAAAGATACCGTGAAGATACAGTTATGAATGTTATGCTGAAGAGGATGCGACTTGAACTTGACATTAAGACCCAAGTGCCATTGTCCATCTAGCTTGTTGGCCTGTTCCATGTACCATGAATGCAATCTATGGCAAGCGAAACCTAGGGTTAGGAGGGGCTCTTTCAGGATGACCAATGAGTTGCCTAGCTCGAATTTTCGGGCCAATGACAAGTAAGGGATATCATCGTTCTTTGGTTTACCCTTGCCGCCTCGCTGTTTAGAGGTCAGTTTCACAGTAGTTGACCAGGCACGAGATATAGATGTATGTGATTCACCACACCCTTGCAGCATCAGTGCAGGTAACTCTAGCACAGGTAGCTTCGGTGTAGGTAGCTCCCGTGGACTTGGCACGTTGAAATTTCCCATGAAATTGACACCAGTGTAGGAGCCTCTAGGTAGACGTTCCTCTTGAGCCACTAGATGAATGTTCTAATGGCTTACCCTAGAGTCACGACCTCATCATTTGGGGTCATCTGTAGTGAGACGACCTTGAAATTTGCATGAACACCATCCACATTCATTTTTTGTGATACCTGAAGCTAGAGTTATACCATGCAACAAAACCCTGGCATCGAATGGATACGCCTGGCCCCAAGTAGCGTACAGAGCAATGGAGGCATATCTCACTTGAAGCTTGCACTTTGTAGCCACCTATATATTGATATAAAATTAGCCACTCCAACAGGACTATCAATGGATCGAGCATTCCAGAGATAATAATTATTACCAGGATGTCATCGACAGGAAATCTGTGGTCACTTTTTGAGGTAGGTTTGGATGCGACACTGTTGGGGGCTAGCTAGCACAAGAGCGACAAAGGCTTCCAACTGATTTCCTCTAAACCTTTCCCACCAGCTTCTCTCCATCTGCCATTGCATCTCATCTCTGACAGCATCAGTGATCTCATCTATATGGGATACCTTAATCTCCTCATGTAGCCATGCCTCACGCTCAGCTTTGGCTCTCTTCCTACTCCGGTACACTTCAGAGTCCTCTCAGAAATTATGTTTCCATGGAATATAAAGAACATGGCCTCTCGTGCGATCCAGATGCTCCTTGTTTCCCAGGGCCACGGAGAGTATATCTCTCTCCCTACTTGCCTCCCTACTTGCCTGGAATGAGCTTTGGAAAGATTCCTACAAGAGCCCAACATGTCATTTCACTTCCTATGAAATTATGGAGTAATTGCAATCTAGGTAGTTCAATATCTTACTAGGCGGTGGGACACTTCCTCGTCTGTGGGGTTTTGAAAGGTGATGGCCCCTGATAACTCGGTAGAAGACCACACTCTTATGCAGTGGTGCCAAGTCTGTGGAGGTGTGTGTTTTTTGTTGGAGGGCTCTGTGCGCCGCACTTTCACTCCTAAAATTATCTGTTATTTTCTTTGCCACAAACTCTTGCTAGCACGGTTCCAGCAACGAATACTTCTTGAAGGGTGTCATATTCTTCTCCATGCTTTGCATGTCGCTATCAAAGTATGTCATCACACAACGGTCTGGTATTCTTCTGGGATCTCGAACAATCAAAAAAATTTTATGATCTTTGCTCATGTTCTTCCACAAATCGTACATGATCTCAACCCGTTCCTGTGCAATAATTCTGACCATTCTCTGGAATGCGGACACTACTCAGCGAGAATTAAGAGGGGTTCCATATGCATCGACATCTGTGATGGTAAATTGGCCCTTATGCCTTTTTGATAGTCCCCTTCTATGACGCTTGGATTTTCTAGGGGATGGTGCATCATGCGTATAAGGTGACGATGACGAAGAATGAATAGACGACATCTTCACAAAATAATAGGAGTGAATAAGAAACAGAGAGTACTAGTGAACTGACTGCCAGTAACAAATGATAATAAAAATCAATTCGAGCCTTGCCCCTACTGCCTTCTTGGTGGTTTGGATTATTGGAAATTAGGTGGTTTTAGCAATAATTTCTGATTCATTCCAAATCCAAGTATTAATAGTAAATCATATATCCAACAAAATGTAAATGACATAAAGATAAACCTGTTATCTCTCAAAATAGATAAAACATTCGTATCATTAACACATGATAATATGTTGAACTGTACAGGAAAGCAAACATTTTTGAATTACATATTGCATAGATTAAAGTTGTGAATTTGCTCGCAGTTGAGGAGTTTCACAAGATTAAATATTGGCCTTCTTCCACCCTTGTCAATATATCAATAATCAAAGTGACTATCTCTTTACTATTCTGCTAGTCTGACAATGTATAAATTATATATAATAAGAGACAAAGTCAATTGCATGTTATAAGCACCAATAGAAACAGAGAATTCCTACTGCAGTGCCAATAGAGTTTTAGCAATAACCAAAAGTATATAACAGATATATGCTACTACGATATCAACTGAATTCAGCAATAATCAGGACAACAATAAACTATACCAAAACAGAAGTATCTACCTTAGCAATCGACAAAATCAAAAGTTAGTAGAATACTTCAATCGATAATCACAATGATCTCTAATATGACAAGTTTCCTTATCGAGCAATCTGAAAAACCCCATAATCTATTATGCAAAAGTCTTCCTAGTGCTATAAATACAAATTCATATATATATATATATATATATATATATATATATATATATATATATATATATATATATATATATATATATATATATATATATATATATATCACATATTCTCGTATACATAAATGTAAATTCATTTCACTTACTTATTTCATTTAAAAATTAGCCCTTCATGATAATCGACGTGTATGTAGCTAGTTTCGTTACGTTATTCTATCTCGACCCTTATGCCATTTTTTGAAAGAAGGCAACTCATCAAATTGATTGTATTCTTCCTCATCCATTATATTCTCAACTCTGACAATCCTCCTTTTTCAATGAAAAACTACATGATGCTTCTTATTTGCCTAGTCGGTTACATAGAAAACTTGAACAACTTAGTTAGTGAGTATGAATAGTTCATCTTTATATCTGACACGTTTGAGGTCCACAGAAATGACATCGTACATGTCAACCTTCACCTGTGGGAGATGGACCCAATGGTACCGAAATAGGGGGATCTTGAAAAGCACGTAATTGAGCTCCCAAATCTCCACTATGAACCCATAGTAGGAGCTCCTCAACCAATCAGTACTGAATGCATCTATGCGGACACCGCTATTCTGATTAGTGATCTTTATGTGTTGAGCCTACGTATAGAATGTGAACCTATTTATGTCATATCCTTACCATATCACAACTATAAATTTTATCTCTTTTGCCAACCATGTCAGTATATTACTTGACGAGCTCCTAGCGAGTCGCTGCTTTAACCATTGGTTGAATTAACAGGTGTATTGTCTCGTGATCCAAACATCTGGCCATTTTGGATTCTATTGCCGAAGCACATTCTTGTGTTTGTCGATATACGGGGACACTTCAGTCATGCATTGCAAGACTATAAAATAGGCTTGAGTATACGCATCCACATCTGGAGTGATTGCTTTTCTTCCGATGGTCCTGATACCTTCGATCCCGCCTTCATCACAAGATTGAGGTACACCTATCGGTTCGACTTGAGCCATGTAATCGACACCAAATTTAACGGCCTCTTCGGTCGTATAACCTTCGACAATTCTGCCCTCCGGTCAAGATCGACTCTATACATAGGACTTGAAAATTCCCACGAACCTCTCGAATGGGTATATGCTATGTAGGAACACGGGCCCACACATCTTTATCTCTCACACAATGTGAATAATGAGATGGACCATGATACCATAAAATGACGAAGGAAAATACATCTTAAGATGACATAAAGTCGTCACCTCCTCGTCCTGTAGAGCATATAGTCCTTTGGGATCAATGGCCTTCTGAGCAATTATAATAAAGAAATAACATAGCTTCCTGATTGTCTCTCAGATCTTGATTGATAAAATACTTCTAATTGCAACAGGGAGTATCTGTGTCATCAGCACATGACAATATTAGACTTCATACCAATTAACTTCAAATCTCCCATTGAAACAAGTTTCTTTATGTTGGTGGAGTAACCAAATGGAACTTTCACACCATTCAAGCACTGGCAGAGTTCAGTTCTCTCAGCCTTGGACAAAGTGTAACCAGTAGAGGAAGCTACTTCGTTCTTTATCGGTCTTTGTCGGTGCTGAGAACAGATTTGCAATTTAAAACAGATATGTGAGGGTCGACGAGTCTGCAATTAATAAATGAAGTTATCACATACGATTTTTTAATACAAACCATCTATGATAAATTAATTATCATAGATGATTTTTAATACAAACCATTTATGAACTATCACAAACCGTTTACGTAAAAAACCATTTATGATATTTGGTAATATCACATACGGTTGTTGTTAAAAACCGTCTGTAATACTTCACAGGCGGTGTTCATTATGAACCATCTATGATATTATCTCTTCACATACGGTTTTTAGTGCTGGAATCAACACAAACGGTCTCTAAACCCAAACCGTCTTTTATTGTAGTTAATACTGATGATTTTGATTAACCATCTGTAATGAGGCGTCTAGTATTAGTCTTTGTGTAGTAGTGTTCTCTCCATGCTTGTTAACACTAGCCCAAGAAAATTATGGATTTTAGTTTGATATTAGTAAATATGAAAATACTTGTGTTTTCACAAAACTAGATTGAACCCACCCTTTGTTATGAAAAACTTTTTTAAAGAATATTATGAATGGTTCTAAGGAATCATTTGACCAAAGTATTATCATGCGACCTTGGTTTTCATATTTCGATGTTTAGGCCCATTTTGGTTTGGGGCTAAGAGGTGGGTTAGAGGTTTAACCTTCCAAACAATATTGGGTTAGAGATGATTAACTTAACTTGGTCATAGACTTTTAACCCTTCTAACTCAGGATTAAGTTAGCCCACTAAATTAATGGAATAAGCTTACCAAGCACAACTAACCATCCTAATTTTTCTTATTGCTAACCTAGCTAACGAACCATATTTAGCCTAACAATAGTTTAGATTGACAAAGATGGTTGCCACATACAATACATGGGTTAAGCTAACCTACGTGGTTAAGGTTAGCTAACATGATTATCTTAACCTTGAATCAAACCCAGCCTTAATCTTCACTAACTGCGTATCTATAAACCATTATAGGAATCACTATAGGAGCCAATTTGAACGGAGTGGTTTCTTAACATAAGTACCTCTTATTCAATCAATCGCTCTCGCAACATGCCAAAAACTAAAAATAACATATAAAACCACATCGATTTTAAATAGGACCTTTGTGGTCGACCGCACCGATGTCTTCTCGGACGCGCCTCCTATGCGTGACACGCGGACGGACGGAGCCATCCTTGCATGCCAATGGAGCAACCACAACCACTCCTCCCTTATCTCGTTGTCCTCTTTCCTGTTAGCCTCCTTTGTCTGGTTCCTCGCTCTCCTGAGAAGCAAACACACGACCGTCTTGAGCCCGTGCTCCGTCGCGGTCTGTCCACCACTACCGCGCCCCAGAGCCGAGCGCCACCCGCCCGCCATCCGTGCAGCCAGGAGCCCGCTCCACCCACCTGTTGTCCAGGAGGTCTGATTTGATGTTTTGTGTATATTCGAATTTTCGGATCTCGATGTTTCTGATTTGGATGGTTTTGTAATCCGATTTGAATGTTTCAGTTTGAATTTTTTGCAATCCAATCTTTTAAGTCTTAGAATTGAAACTTTTTCAATTTGAAATTAAAAAAACAGGCAGGAGAGCTGCCATGTATTAATTCACAGTGAGAAAAAATAACTGCAAAAAATGTAATTAGTTTATCAAGAGTCGGGGGAGGGGGGAGTCGAGCATGGCCGCGAGAACGTCAAGCAAGGTCCAATCATAATGTTACATAGAGTGATAGTTCCGCTAGCCTATTGGCTCGTGCTAGCACCCAAGCCCCTACCTCGTCCTTAATAGCCGTGGTTAAGTGGCCCGTTGAAGACGCCCTTTGGCAGAAAATTCGGGTATTTCGCTCCTTCCATATATTCCAAGTGACAAGTATAACCAGAGTGGCAATTGCCTTCTGCAGAGATCCATATGTTAAAATGATGGAATCTCACCATTTTTGAACCGAAGAGAAGGTGTGCTAAGAATTCGAGTTGATGGAATCACGAGCAATTCAAATGTTTTTGTTTAAAAAGTTTCGGAATTGAAAATCCTGATTTGAATGCTTCGATTTTGAATGTTTCAGAATTGAATTTTTTTATTTGAAAGCACGGGAATTGAAAGTTTCTGTTTAAAACAGTGATGCCGGGATCGAGGAGGAGGGGAGGAAGACGAGCTTGTCAGTGGGGAAGAATTAAACGGTATGATGGGGCTGCCACATGCTATGTCCCCATGCACCCGTGAGTTAGAGCAAGTACAATAATGCTGACTAGGTCGCCTCTAGCGAAATCCACGTCAGCACAATCCTAAGTGGAAGAGAGAGAAAAGAGGAGAGAGAGGCAAGCTGCCCCTTATATAAGAGGTGACCTCTAGCACATCATACGAGGAGTTAGGGGCAGCTTGGAGGCGATGCTAGTTCTTAACTTATTGTATTAGCTACCTCCACGCGTTTAATTGATATATTTATGCAAGTATTAAATGTTTGAGTGCTTTAGTAGAGGTAAGCTCTACTCAACTTATTGTATTACCTACCTCCATCATGAGCCACATGTACTCTTTTTGCTTATTTGGCTAGTCTTAGATGTGGCAGCCAGCTCTTCTATTAAACTTGCTCTTATCAACCGTGAGGTCAATCCCAAATGATCCCAAATTAGAGACACTCGAGATAAAATATTTATTGAATAATAATGATGATGATGATTATGATTGCAAAATCAAATTGAGCTATGTTTTAGAGTTGAAATAAATATTTTAAAAATAATAATATGCTACAAACCTTGAATAATAACGGAACAAACAATGTGTTGTACGAATATGAATATTTAGAGAAAGCAACTTAACCGCAAGTGTTTTCATTTTCAACTAATTTATTATTTTCTGAAAATCAAAAGCTGAAAACACATTGTGAAACTAGCAGTAAAAGGCCCCGTTTACAACATGTGAGTTTTTTAGGTTTCTTTAGAGTTATAAATTGTTTCACGTGAAATGCAAACGAAAAATTCCGTGATGCTGCCTCAAGTCTTAAAAAGAGAACCATCCTATGCGCACGCGCTGCCGACCGGTCGTCCTGCACAAATCCACTCAAGCAGTGGCAGACTCGCATCACGCATGCACGCGCGTGCGTCAACGCACAATAGCATATAAGCCCTAATGCCCAAGTGGGCAAGGACTTGTTAAAGAGGACATGAAATCAACCAATGGAATAGATGTGCCTGTTCTTTTCTACATTTTTATAGTTTTAGATTTCGATTTCTCTAAAAGTTGAAATAAATAGAGTGATTTCTCTAAACTATTTCTCCAAAAATCAAACTAGACAGAGCGACTTCTTAAAACTATTTGAAAACTTCTTTAAGCAGTTTCTAAAGCTGAAATAAACAGAAAGACTTCTTCAAACGTTTTTTCGAAACCGTTCTCTAAATGGCTTCTAAACGGATGGAACTTTCCAACCAAAGAGGTGAGATCGAGAAAAGGTCCGGTCCTTCGAAAATTGTGTGCGTTGTCCGTATCAGCGATGCCGCCATCTAAGGTCCCATCCTTCTAAAATTGTGTGCGTTGTCCATATCAGCGACGCCGCCAGCTACTGTTGTCTCAAAAGATATAGATAAAAATTATCAACTATAATAAAAAATTATTAGACACAGCTGAAAAAAAGAAGGCCGTATTTTTGTGAAGGAAGTAGCCCTCTTGCTTAACAGTGAAATGACCGCACGAGCACTGTGCATACATCACAATCACCAACCGTCTTAGAGAGGGATCAGATACGTACAGGCCTAACTGGAGACTGCTGTACACATCCGCACGGCTAACTTTCAACTGGGCCCATCAAGTTTTGTAGACTGAAACAGTAGTACTAACTAATAATAGTCTAAATATATAAAATGATAGCAATAAAGATGGAATTTTTAAAATAATTATTTTTTAATTCTTAATTATAGTATTACATCCGTTTCTTATTTTTTTTTTGTAGTTTTGACCATATGTCACTCTATAGTTGGGCGACACATGGCCAAATTGTCTAACTATTGAGCGATGATGCTCCTAGTTGTCCAACCGTTGGACGACTAATCCCTGTCACGCGTGACGACCTGCTGCACATTGTCTATCAAGGCATTGTCACTCACCGGTTGGGCGACTAGGAGTATTGTCGCCCAACGGTTGGGCAACATAGACTAATCGTCCAACGGTTGAGCGATTAGCCCAAATCGTCCAACTGTGGAGCGACATATGATCAAAATATAATATTGTAATTTGAAATTAAAAATTAGTTATTTTTTTAAAAAATACAATAAAGATGCATGTCTAGGAGAGTTTGGGGCTACGTATCATTGTTTTCCCTTACTCTCTTCGTATGCACAATTGTCCTCTAGATCAATGTATTTTCTTAGCATAAGATAAGTCCTACCACGAAACACTTGGGCATAATGATATTACTATTGTTGGAATGATTGGGTATCTAAAAAAGGATCTATCTATGTCTAATACTTTTTCTATTTATAATGTCTCCAGGATTTTCCTTGTATAATAATATGTAGGGTGTGGTGCGCATTAGTGAATAGGAGCAAAAATAAGGACATGATATGGTAGAAAGCTAACGTTTTCTTGAACAATGGATTTATGTACAAGATTTGCGATAGCCATAATTCGGAAAATTTATGTTTTTGCCACCCTTATGAGGTGAGGAGTAACAGATTTGCCACCCTGGTCCGTTGTCAGTGACTCAGGCGGTCCTACATGTAAGTGACAGAGATAATTGGCCAATCTTAAGAGTGGCAAAAACATGAATTCCCCGCTCGCGAACGCCACGTTTACTGTAGAAAGTACAGTATATGTTCTGATCTGTCCCATACAATTATTTCCTTTTGGCATCCTAGCCGTCCAATTTTGCTGTCCTTCACAGGTGATGAGGGGAGGCTTGGAGAAATGACGAGAGCCTCATACAGGTGGTGCTTGCATTTCCTTACTTTGCAACTGAGAGCATCTCCAACAGTGACTTATGAGCTAGCTCTAAACATATTATTTCATATTTTAATAGAAGAAAGAGAAAAGCTATCTCTTGATCAAGAGTTAGTCTCATACACACATTCCAAGATTATGTGAGAGTGTCATGTGAGGCTATTTATGTTATGAGCTATGTGCTAAAAGTTAGTACTATTGGAGAAGTTGTCTTAGAGCTAGTAATTAGCTCATACTGTTGGAGATACCCTGATAGATAGGCCAAACCTACAAGAGGTCCCACATGTAATCCATTGGGTAAAGATTGGTCACTAAGTAAAAAAATGAGCCATGGACTCATGGGTTGTCAGGAGTGCCTGCCCCTCTCACGAGTGAGATTTTTTTTGAGACCATTTTTTTCAGACCACAAGTGAGATGTTGAGATGGCATCTATCAATCTATGATTGGAGGGTTCAATTACTAGTTTTTTTTTTTGCTTGCAAGATTCAACACGCTGTATGTTTTGATGCCAGCCTCCAATTTGGGATCCGTTTAAACCATCGCGTGCTACATGGCGAGATTAACAAAAAGAGACAATTATTAAGTATAAACAGACCAATTAACATTGAGTATGTTTTTTTATTCCATATAATATGAGATGTCAGGTGGAACCCATACATCATGGCGATAATATGTGTTATATTTGTTAAAAATTAAATCCGACAACTGGATATTCCTCGTAACTTAGATGTATTCGTATTTGTAGATATATAAAAAATTTAAGTACGCTAATATTTCAATTTTTCAGGTATATTAGATGTATAGAATTAGCAGTTCCCGTAGCAGCACGCTGCCAACTAACTAGTCGCACATAAGGCTGTATTGTATTCTTCATAGTATCTTCTCTCTTGTTGATCCACGCTAGTACCAAAACTCTGCTTACCAGATGTATATGCCATCTTATTATTGTGCGCATTTGTGTCGTATTGTAAAGTCCCAAAATTTTAAAATATGTTTAATTAATGTTAAAATCATAATTTCTTCGTTTTCATGCATTTTCAAAAATCTCTACTTTAAAGAAAAGGCTTTCTTAATTTCCAGTAGCCAAAAATATTTTCTTGTAATTACTTCAAACTTGACAAGAGCTTGGAAATAATTTATTTGAGTTCTAAATCAATTCAAAAAATAATTAAAATCTTATCCTTGTTATTGGGCCGGGTCTCCACCGTTCACTTGGCCCATTCCTGTTTCGACCCAAAACCGGGCCATAAGCCAGCCATCCCAAGCCATCTCCCTTTCTACTTTCCCCACATGAAGGCACCTTCGCTCAACCCACTTTCTATCCTCTCTTCTTCCTTTCTCGTTGCTAGTCGGGCCCATGTGTTAGCTGTCGTCTCCTACGTTGCATGACCAATATTGGAGAAGGACCAAAGTTCACTGTAGCTCTATAGTGTGACTACAAAAGCCGACGCCTTTGACTTCTGCGACCGCATCCACACAAAGCCCACGCTACCCACTCCTGCAAGTCAAGCTTAGCGTCCGTCGCAAGCCATCGCAGCATGGCATTTTTTGTGTTTTCTCCTGAGCAACCGCAACATCTTGTGGAGTTTCTCACCATAAAAGCCTTCCCCGTCTGCATCACCTTGCTCAACACTCCTTGCTACTTTCATTCTACCCGGTAGCAGCTTGTCTCCTCAACACTTACGCCATAATGCCATCATCATCCTCAACTCTAGTGAGCACCCACTTCCTGCTCCACCATGGGCCATGCCCTTCCAAGTGAATCTTACCCTCGACACCCATGTCACCTTGAATTGTTTTGTTTGCTCTTCAAAAGTCCTCAACCAATTTCTTGGTTCATATAGTACCTTGTTGGATCCACTTCGTCGTCTTCGTCTTCGACCGTTGCCATCGCCAACGCATAGCTCCTTCTATGGTGAGCCTCCGGCCATGCCATGGTCGTTTTTTAGCTTCACCTTGCTGTCCTCAATCAAGATATGTGCTCCTTTACAGCCCCCTCCCTCTAATGTTGGTCGTCACCGTGAAGCTCATCATTGATACTTCTGTTCACCACCATTCGGTCATCTCTGACCACCTCCACCATCACTGACCCTGTCATCGTGTTCATGGTGAGCCCCAAATGCTTGGTCGCCACTTGATTTGGCTTAAGCAGATGGTTTTTCTAGCCGTGGCCATCGTCCATAGTGCTACCGTATTGGCATGTTATCGGCCACTATCACTTCCTAGAGCTTTGCCATGACCTCCATGTATCGGTCTTGAGCTCCCCTATGCCCTTCTGCCATTACCTCACTATCGGCAAGCTCATTTTTGAGCTCGACAATGGCCAACCTCGCTGTTCCCTATCATTTGTGTATGACAAGTTGGCCCTGGTATTTAACTCTAATGATGATCGATTAAGATTAGATTAACTTAATTAACATCAATTAATTAAGTACAGTGTCTGATATGTGGGTCCGAGTAGGTTACTTAATTAGAGTTATATTTAAATCATATTTAAAGGTGTGTTTCACTAACATACTGGTCCCTCATCACTGTAAACCCAGCCTCACCCATCAGTCTAATGATGTAATAAAGTATGATTATCAAATAGAAAGAAAAATAGAAATTAAATAAAAATCGTGCACAATACTTTCTCTCTCTCTCTCTCTCTCTCTCTCTCTCTCTTTTCTAGGATTTTCTCTCCCGAGAAATTTCAAATGCTCATACCTTTTGCATATGAACTTAAAATTGAGTGAAGCTTGTTTGTAAATTTTTCTAAAATCATAAAATTTCATAATATACAAAAATACTTGAATTTTCTATCTGTTTGGATGTATTTCATGTTTATTTATGTTTTTGGCCTTTTTCTGGTTAGATATCTATGTGCTATAAACTTTTAAAGTTGGTCTAGAAGAAGAACATCTGTTCAACGAGCAAGACAAGCACCCCCTTTGACCATGTTGATCTTATATTTAATGTTATGTATTTTTTTTCTCAAACTATTATGCATGCAATTATTCTAGTTTAAATTGCAATGTTGTGATTAGGAATTAGTTAATGCCTACTTGTCACATTACCCTTCCTATGGAAATTGAATATTTGTCGGGTCCCAGAATTTGTATTCCAAATCCACATGTGTTCCCATGGTAGTCTTATAATCAGTGCCTAACACACACATACAATAACATTCATATAACATCCATACACAATTAAATAAATAGACTAGCATGATATAATTAAACAATCAAAATTAAGTCATACATGGCTAGTATTATAACAAAAAGGGCCAACCGGCCAAATAGTTCACATGGCATAAAGTTTGCAGTGGAAAAATGATAAAGAGGTAATAGAAACCAGCTAGTATGCCTCAGGCTAACCACAAGCAACTAACTAGGATCAAACCTTAGTAATCGACGTCAATGTTGCCCAAACCTACAGTGTAAAAGTAGGTGACCAAGGGATTGCCTTCTTCTCGCTCTGATAGTATTCAACAAGCAATTATGAGTACAAAATTATCTCTCTCCGATTCACAAAAAGAAGTCATTTTTTAACACGTGGGGTTAAACATTAAAAACTTTGGCTATTGATATATTTTTAAATATTTAGATTAGATACAAGAAAAATCATATGTGTATATTCATCTTGAAAAGAATTTTATAATATTATAATTTTATTAGATTTTACAAATATATTATATATAATAGTAATTATTAGTCAAAGTTGTATTTTGGGGATCGTGTGGATGTCCAAAATAGCTTGTTTTGTGAACTGGAGGGAGTACTTTGCAAGACTTATAGTAATGTACTATACTATAAAAAGCTAAGTCAAATGTGGCTGTCTATTCTTGTTTTATTTACACGAAACTAGCTTTTTTCAGTAGAGAGTAATAGATTGCAAACAAAAAGTGTAAAATCATTTGACATGGATAAACAAATAATAGTAATGCATAAGTAGCATAATTTAAATAGGTGGCACACTGCCATAATTATCAGAACATGGCAAAACCCTTTTGTTGAAGAAACTATGTATTACCCAAACCATTTTTGCAAAACATAAAAATTACTTAGTATGGGATATAACCAAGCGATGTCCATAATAGGAGACACAACAATTCGAATAATTTTACACTCTGCAGAGGTTATACATGTTTACCCATATATCATAAATATCTCACCATGTTATACATATCACGTGATACCATAGGTACCTGATCTGAGTGCATGATAAAACTTTTACATTAGCGGTCCAAACAACAACCGCGCTATGATACCTTCCTGAGTGTGAAGTGTCCTCCAGCATATCAAAACTCACATGTTGTGTTGGTAAACCCTTGCATGAAACAGCAAGGCCCCAATGAATATGGGTGACCTCCATACGCGCACTAGTCCAAAACGCCTACAATCTACCACCTATGGTTTTCTTGCTAGAACATGGCAACTTATTATGCTAAGGCCTCCCAATAGAGGCATGCATGGTTTTATGAGAATATTGGGGTTTATGGTATAATAGATTGGTCCTTAACGACATGGGTGAGACAACCACAGACCAATGTCTTGTGTAATTGCACTGGTCTTGCCCAACTCTAAAATATTTTTTCAATTTTATTTATTAACCAAAATAATAGAAGTACCATCTCTAGAGCAATTTCATGTGTTTCCCATTTTTAAACAATTTGTCCAATTTCTAGCCTAATACATCTAGCACCAATATGAGCATGACTAAGCATCAACTATTCACTTTATCTACAACTTCCCCAACTAAATATACAAGTAATTGATAGCAATACTATGGTGATAATAGCGAGTATATCAATTTATCAAGGTAGGTTAAATGCAACAATTTGATACAACTACCAACATTACCAATATAGCAATTTTTACCAAAATTACACGCATGCATAATAATTTTGAAATACAACATACATAATAGTGAAATATAGGATCAATATGGTCAAGGGGGTGCTTACCTTGCTAATTGAGCACTTGGTCTTACTCTGGTCCAACTTTGGATACTTCAAAGATGTTGGTATATGATCGATAAAAACCAAATGACAAAAGTAAGAGCCAAATAAATATAAAGAGAGGATAAATTCAAATAATTTTTGCATATTAAGAAATTTCATGATTTTATATAGTTTTAGAAACAAGTTTCACTCAATTGGAGTTCAAACACAAAAGTTACAAGCATTTGAAGTTGGCTCGATTTGAAAAAAATCCTGGAAAAGAAAATGAGATTGACTACTGACTGCTGACCATTGACCATGGGCTCTACATGTCAGATTTTTTCCATTTTAACAAAATTCTGAAATCTTTCTTACAGGTGGGCCAAACATCAAATTTTAACGCAACTTTTACCAAACAACTTGGGGCTGGCCCCACATGTCATGTACTTATCATCTAAATACCTAATTAACCCCTAATCCAATTTTGAAATGCATCTCTAAGCGCCCCCATAAGGTGGCCCTACTTGGCTTAGAGAGAGAGAGAGAGACTAGAGAGGAGAAGTAGAGCAGAGCAGTGGTGAGCTCGGGCAGCGCTCACCAGCACGAATTGCATGGCCAACAGTGGTGGGAACCGGCAAAACAAAAAGCGGGGTCGACGATGAGACCACAACAAGGGGCGACACACGTAAGGTGGCTAGAATTGTGCTGACAGTGACAAGTAGCAGCAATGGAAAGGATAAAATTAAGCGTGGGAGAAGGCACCATCAGGGGAATGAACCAATAGAAACATCCTGGGGACTACAAGAACCTACCCTTGCGATTGGTGACAATGGAGGACATCGGTGGTGGCCGAACAGTGGTGAGCAAGGGCAGCGGCAATAGACTTCATAGTGGCAGACATACTTAGAAGAAAAGAACTACAACGAAGCACACAGAGACATGAAATAAGGATATGGATGGTGGAACGCAAAGTGACATGAAAGGAGGGAAAACTCACCGAAATAGGGAAGGTGCAGCCTGGAATAGGCGTGTCTGCCGGAGGCAAAGAAGGTGATGCTGACCCAACTCCACATGGCTCCAATGTGAAATTGTGCATGGGAATGGAGTCAGTGAGGCTATAGACAAAAGGGTGACACACCTGTAAAGCAAGGAAGCTCACCAAAGCGGTTGTGGGTACGATAGCGTGCTCGCTAGTGTCAACAATGATGTTCACATTCCTGGTAAACCAAAGAGCAAAGAGCTCTGGTTTTCATACGAATGGAATGAGTGGCGAGCAGGGAGGACTATGATGTGGTTGGAGGGCATAAGTACAACCAAGAAAGGCATGAGAACACGAGTAGAAAACGACTACGTGGTGGGATTTTTGTGAGCACTCTCTTGCTCTACGTTGATTGGACAATGGGAGGTGTAGCATGCATAAAGTGTCACTGCAGCAATGGGACGGGGGTGAGGCAAAAGCGACGGCTCGCTAGGCATCCAAAATCATTGGCAAACAACGATCGGCAATGACTACGCATGGAGAACAGTGAACATGCATGAATGGTTGAGCCACGGGTGGTGAGGTCGAAGACAATGGCTGCAGCTGGGCCCTACTCATCGGTGACAACAGAGAGTAGAGAAGAGAGAAAGCATAGTCTAGGGAAAGCACTTCCGTGTAGACAAGGCGGATGCAGGAGGATGCCAAGCGAGCTAGAATTGGGCCAAAATAGCGCTGGGCTGAGTCAACAGCAAGGAATGCATCCCAACAAAAATTGAGAGACCATGTGGAGGTATCTCCATTTGTGTGATGAGTAATTGACTTTTGTTTTGGAAAATTTGAGTTTGATTTGAGCTTTCTCTGCGTCGTTGGATCAGACGGGTGCGGGAACGATCGGACACGGTCCGAACATTCTCCTCGTATGCAGTCAGACGAGCGCAGGGATGATCGGCTTGGTCCGAACGCACGCGGGAACGATCGGAGCTGTCCGAATGTTCTCGTATGCGGTCGGACGGGTGTGGGGAGTGATCGGCTCGGTCCGAACGGACGCGGAACGATCAGAGTAGTCCGAACGTTCTCGTATTCAGTAGGATGGGTGCGGGGAGCGATCGGAACGGTCCGAATATCCTTGGTTGCGATCGGAAGGGTTCGAACGCACCAGGCTGAGGTCATAAGCGGTCGGAAGCGTCCGAAATCCTCTTGTTCCAATGTCCATGCGTATGGGGACTCCTCTGTAATCATCTTTGATTTGAAATGGAAATCTGAATTTTACCTCTCGTGCTCCTGTTCTGTTCTTTGTTCCTTTCTTGGTTTGATTGGTGAGATTTTGTGTTTCTTGTTGTTTCTTGCTGGGAAGGCCCAAAATGGGTTGCTCTAGGTTGGAATGATGCCTCAAGATCATTTGATCAAGTTTCCCATGAGCAAACTTCATTTTAATCCCAGATTTGGTTTTTGGGCTTCCTCTGTTCTTCACTTTGCCTTCTAGGGTTTAATGCAAATCTTGATTCCCTTCGCGAGATGGCTTGAAATTTGGCATGGAGAATCCAGAGGCTATTGAATAGCTATCCTCAAATTTTCATAGCCAAAGGATCAAAGATTAGGGAGTAATTTGAGTTTTGGCTCAGTTTTGCAAAAGTTTCAGATTTTTGCTATAATCTGAAATTTGTGCTCTTGAGTTGTCATCCCTCTGTTTCCTAGGCCCTATAGGTTATTTGAGAGGTAGACTCACTGATCTGGGCAGAGAAATCTAGAAGAAATCCTCTAATTTTGTTGATGTTTGAATTTTTGCTTTTGCTGTCTGAAAATCCTGTTTACTGATTTCTCCGAGAGGTACTACCGCTCCTCGAAAGGTACTACCGCTCAGCTCAGTGGTACTACCGCCCAGAGGTACTACCGCTCGTCTCAGCGGTACTACCGCTTGCAGTCAGACCTGCTCTGAAATTATTTTTCTTGACTGTTTCTTTCTGGATCTGTTTTATACTTGTTGCTGTGAATTCTAGTAAGTGCATATCTTCTATCTTCATAGCTTCCATAGCTATTGGAGAAGAAGCATAAGTGTGGATACTCGAAGGGCGAATTTAATTTTTGAAGGCTCCATTCACCCCCCCCCCTCGGTCGCTATTTCGGTCGAACAGAAGTGTTTGGAGATTAAATTCATTTTTTATTTGATTTAATCACAAAATCAAGTTTGAAAATTTAAAAATAGAAAACAAACTCCAAAAATAGTGGAAATATTTGGAGAGCCCCTTTAGATTATTGATAACTCAAATAAATTATTAGCAAGTCTTGGTAAGGCTTTAATTAATTGGAAAAATTCTTTTTCATCACTAGAAATTGAGAAAACCTTTTTCTTAAATGCAAAAAATACAAAAATACATGGAAAAGTAAAAATGATGATTTTCAGTTTAATTAAATCTCTTGTAGGAATTTTAGGATATTACACTATCCCTATTATTGTCACCTTAAAAATATTATCCACTATCACTATGAATATTGGTGGAATTTTAGAGTAATAGTGTTTCATATGCTTAGCCATGCTTAGATTAATAATGGTCAACTTGATAATACTTGGTAAAATATCATTTTGGGATAAGAATAAATGTTTTAGTAAATCTAGATATAGGGGTCACCTCTGGCTATTTTGGTTAGCGAAATAAAACTAAAAATTGATTTAGACTTGGGCAAGTGTTTTGTTGAGACTAGTGCGGAATGCATGAAATTATGGTTTGTGGTAGTCTTGCCCAAGTTACTTAAGGACCAAAATTGGTGCCATTGACCCAAGCATTATAGTACCACCATATGTCCTATAAATAGGGTGTGCATGTATAAATAATTTGCAAAGTCTCAACTTTAGTTTCGTCATATGTTGAATGTAGGTGTCGATTAGACATGTAATTCCCACACGACGCAAGAGGGGGATTTTGATTGGGTGGATAGAACCCTTCAACGGTTGCGATGAAGCATTTGTAAAAGCCTTGTCATGGTATCTAACCTCAGACCAAAGGAAGTGGGATAATTGCATGGCAAAATGATATGATCATATCTTGTGGGTAAAATTGTATATCCTCTGTAGAGTAAGATTTTAATCGATTCGAATAGCCGTGTCCCCGATTATGAATATCACTTGGTAATGCCACACTTAGTTAGTTTTCATGGTTTCAAAATGGATTTGGAAAAATGGTATGGGTGGATGAAGCCCTTACTTGAAAAGCTTTGGCTTAGTATGGATGGATAGAATCCATGCTTGAGTGGTTGTGGCAGATGTATGCCACTTGTTTGTACTTGTTCACTTACTTATTATGCTAGCATATTACATTTTATCACTGTTAAATGATCTTGCAAACTGTAGGTTGTAAAATACTATGTTTTTTACAAAATAATGCTCACTTTATGTAAAATAAACCAGTTTGGACAGCCACCTTTGCTTTAGCTTGCATACTATGTAAACTTTGTACTAAAGTCTTATGGAGTACAATTTTATACTCATAATTGCTTATTGAACAATATCATATGAAGAGAAAGAAGATCCATCAGTTGGCTACTTTTATGCCATACGATTTAGTGATGATGACATTGATTAATAGGTATTAACCCTAGTCGGTTGTTTGTGGGCTAAGTAATGTCTCTTAGGCCCGTTATCCTTTATTTACTATTAATTTCTGCTGCAAGTACTCTCTATATGAATATTTGGCTGGTTAGGCCCTTTTGTGTAAAATCCAGTCATATAGATCTATGTATAAGTGCTTAATCGTGTATAGATGTGATACAACGATATGATATGTATGCTAATTACTGATAATGGAATTAGCATAGTATATATAAGATTTGGGATACATCATACCGGATGAGACCCAATTAACACGAGATTGGCACTTCCACTACAGTTAGAACAAGAGCTTTTGCACTACAGTGACAACAACTAATCAACAAGCTAGATCTTGAATATGGGCATGTTATTTTTTTTGGTTTCAGCTTATAGCTTATAACTGCGGCTTATAACTTTTGACTATTCATGAGAGAGAGAGAGTATGGATTAACAGAAACTCCCGTGTAATTTTGGCCGATATAAATGAAGTCTCTATAGTATGTACTACAATCAACTTGTAAACACCATCTTGAAAAGATATTCCATTTAAAAGCTAGTTACGGTAGAAAAGCCAAAAAACGGTTTTTAGATGCAAGATGCCTACGACTCGTGGAAAGATTAGATGGTTACATATGTGGTAAGCACTCGAGCACAATCTGACGAAATGCTTAACAAAATGTTGATGTCGATTGTGATCTTAGTGGCCACAATTAAAAAAGTGCTCTCAGTCACCAGCACGATGTTTGCAGCTGTGGACGCAAATTAGTGGTCTGGTCAAAGAATGATCACGCCCCAGCGCAATTAAAACAACCATGTATATTAAGTTCCTACAAAAATCCTGTTGTAAACAAACCCATCTAGACAAAGGTAAAAAACCATCACGTTTGTTCTCGCGGCCTAAAAATTATCACGATAGTTGGAGTAAAAAGAAAAAGACTTCAATTATAGTAGATTTGGATTATAACGGTGTGGATTTATTCCATACAAGTGGTCTATTCAAATTGAATTATCATGCCAAAATAATAGTAGAGCCCTATTTGCATACTAAGCTAAAGGATGTAAAATACAAATACAAGAAACTTATCCAAACCAAATACGTTCCAACGACCTCATGGGCAAGGAGCTCACAATCACGTAATTATGGGGCCTTTCTTTAGGCCACAGTTTATTAGTCTAAAACATAATCTCTACTACTTAATTAAAAATATGAGTTGGTGGTCATCGATCCATTCTCCCCCTCTCTTCTAAGCCGTTCGATCAAAGATCAGCCATCCTGATCCGTATATAGGTAGTTTTTCTGCTCATCATAGTAATGGTCGGGCCGACGCGTGGGCCGCGCTCCTCCTCTTCTCTTCCCCCGTATCCTCCGCCTCCCGCAACCACTCCACCTCCTGCAACCGCTGCTTCGTCTCCTCCGAACCATCGTGCCGCACCTCCTCCTCCTCAGTGTCACGACCAATTCCTTCCCCGCATGGCAATATCTGGTCGTAGTCCCTCAACTTCCCTTAGCAGCGTCACATTCCCCTGTCGCCGCCTCCCCAACACATTCGCTCCCCGCCTCCTCTTCCCATCTGCCCGTCGCCGCCTCCCCACCTCCACCTTCCGCAACCACCGCCTCCTTCTCTCCCCAGAACCCTCATGCCACGCCTCCTCCTCCTCGACGCCATCACCAATTCCTTCCCCATGCGACAATGTCTGGTCGTAGTCCCCCAACTTCCCCTAGCAGCACCGCATCTCTCCGTCACCATCTCCACAACACATTCACCCACCGCCTCTTTTCCCCATCTACCTACCGCCGCCTCCCCACCTCCACCTCCCGCAACCACCGCCTCCTTCTCTCCGCGAACCCTCGTGCCGTGCCTCCTCTTCCTCCTCGACGCCACCACCAATTCCATCTCCTATCACCCCTCCAACCGACAGCACGACGCTCGGCGATAGCGGCCGGCGGATCGGAGAGAAGGGCGCTTAATGATAGCAACCGGTGGATTAGAGAGAAGCGTGCTCGATGATGGCAGCAGCGGCATTCTCTTCCTACGCCCACCCACGTGGCTCTTCCCCCGCTGCCACCACCAAGCGGTCACTCATCCGGTGAGCCTCTCTACCTCCTCCTGATCTTCGCTCAGAGCCCATCGCGCTGTCTGGAAATTTTGGTCTCCCAAGCTGGTCGTCGAAGTCAGTGCCGTAGTCGAAAGGGGCTGCGGTCGAGGGGCCGTGGCTGAAGTTGAGGGGCCATGGTCGAAGTCGAAGAAGTGGTCAAATGGGGCCATGGCCGAAGTTAAAGATCAGTGGTCAAAGTCAAACTCGTGGTTGAAGGGGCAGTGGTCGAAGTCAAAGGGATGTGGCTGAGGTCAGGCTGCGGCCGAAGTCGAAGGGTTGTGGTCGAACTCCAAGCCATGGTCGACGGGGACAGTGGTCGAAGGGGGTAGTGGTCAAAGGGCCATGGACGAAGTCAGTCCGCGGTTGAAGTCAAAGGGCCGTGGTTGAAGTCAGACCGTGGTCGAAGTCCACGCCATGGTAAAAGGGGACAGTGGTCGAAGGGGGCAGTGGTCGAAGTCGAAGGGTCATGGTCGAAGTCCAAGCCGTTGTCAAAGGGGGCAGTGGTCGAAGTCAAAGGGCTGTGGATGAAGCTGGTCCACAGTCAAAGTTGAAGGACCATGGTCAACATTGGGGCCATGGTCAAAGGAGGCCGTGGTTGAGGGGCCATGGCTGAAGTTGAAGATCTGTGGTCGAAGTCAAAGCCGTGATCGAAGGGGGCGGTGGTTGAAGGGGGAAGTGGTCAATGTCGTAGGGCTGTGGTCATCGAAGGGCCGTGGTCGAAGGGAACAGTGGTCAAAGTCAAAGCCATGGTCAACGTCAAAAGGCTGTGGTCAAAAGGGATAGTGGTCAACGTCAAAGGGCCTTGGTCGAAGGGGATGGTGGTCAAAGGGGACGGTGGTCGAAGGGGGAAGTGATCGATGTTGAAGGGCCGTGGTCGAAGGCGAGAGTGATCAAAGGGGTAGTGGTCAAAGTCAAAGATCCGTAGTCAAAGTCGAAGCCATGGTCGAAGGGGGCCATAGTCGAAAGGGGAAGTGGTCGACATCGAAGGGCCATGGTCGAAGGGGGAAGTGGTCAACGTTGAAGGCCATGGTCATCGAAGGGTTGTGGTTGAAGGAGATAGTAGTCGAAGGGGGCAGTTGTCGAAGTCGTGGATCTGTGGTTGAAGTCAAAGATCCATGGTCAAAATCGAAGATGTGGTCGAAGGGGGCCATGGTCGAAGGAGGAAGTGGTCGACATCGAAGGGCCGTGGTCGAAGGGGGCTATGGTCGAAGTCGAAGATCCGTGGTCAAAGTCGAAGATCCTTGGTCGAAGTATAAGCCATGGTCGAAGGGGGAAGTGGTCGACGTCAAAGGGTCATGGTCGAAGGGGACAGTAGTCAAGGGGACAATGGTCGAAGTCGAAGATCCGTGGTTATCGTCAAAGCCGTGGTAGAAGAGGGAAGTGGTCGACGACAAAGAGCCATGGTCGAAGGGGACAGTGGTTGAAGGGGGTAGTGGTTGAAGTCGAAGAGGGATAATTGTCGAAGTCGCGGTCATGGTCATAGTCGTAGTGCCCGTGGATGTGGTCATAGCGGTCATGGTCGTAGTCGTAGCGCTCACCCGGAAGGCACCTGCTGGTTCGTCCATAACCTCCGTCGCTATGACTTCCCACTCCAGTTGGACATCCCCATCGCCTACCCCTAGGTCACCCCTGAGATCGAGCTCCCCACCCTCGACGGTAAGACCCACAAGGTCTCGTACTGTCCATAGATTGCAACATGCTTTTGGCCACAAGGTGTGATCAACGGCTTTCAATTTATGACCACAAGCACTGGTCGATGTGTTCGAACTTACGACCATAAGGTGTGGTTGTAACATCCTAAAATTTCAAGTATTCAAAAATGTGGAGTTATTAAATTTTTTCTTGCATTTTGCTGGTGTCCAAAATTTCTTATGAATATTTACTTGAAATCTTCTGAGCTTTGTGGCATGCAAATTAAGATATTAAGAAATAATATCCAAATCTAAGAACAATGTTGGTATTAATAAAATGAAACCAAAAGGAACATTAGAATATATTTCTAAATGATTAAACCAAAAACCCTTTTCTTTTAAATTCAATTGGCATACAAACCCAAGGCGGGATCTTCAAAATTTAATTAAACAATTTAAAATAAAGTAATATCCAAATCAAAATCCAAGGGCAAATAATTAAATTCCAAAAATAGAGAAATGTAGCTTTTGTATCTAGATGTTTGAACCCAAAAACTTAACTGAAAATTTGAATTTGGAATGCCATACCAAATACCAAAAATCAGTAAATCCTAATGCATATTAAGATTTAAATTAAAAATCTAAATTTTAAAAGTGGGCTTAAACCTTTATTTCTCTCTCTTTTTCTTGCCTTCCCTTTTTCCTCTCACCTCCTTGTGGGCCCCACTCTTATTCCTCTCTCTCCCTCTCTTTTCTCTCTACCCTGCCCGCGAACCCTCCCTCTTTTCTCTTCCTTCTCCCCTCCCCTCCTTTATTCTTTCTTTTCTCCCTTCTTCCTGCGCTGCCGGCCGTGCACCTACCCCGTCTTCTCCGCTCGTGTCACCCGACGGCACGGCCTCAGCCCCTGTGCGCACGTCACTGCTCCAACCGCTCCCCCCGTCATGCCCATGCCACCCCGTCGCATCCCTGTCCGCGCCACCGTGCAACCCACGCCTGCCCCCGTCACATCATCCCCGTCACCATGACGTGCCGTCACCATCCATCACAGCTCCCCTCCGTCCTCGCTCCTCTTCTTTGTCCTAGCACCATGCCGCTCGCATCACCGCACGTCGCCTCGCCCATGCCCTGCCCCGGCCGTGCTTCCAGTCTCTATGCCCACGCGCTGCACGTCGCCTCGCCCATGCCGCACCGACCAGCTCCCACCGCCTATAAAAACCTCGGCCGAGACCCCCCATCGCATCGCCCTCCTCAACCCATTCTCCCTTCTCGCGGAATTGGCCTTCCGGCGCCCCTAGCTCGCCGGCAAGCGGCATCTCCTCCAACACCGACTGGTGGGAGTTCCGCCAAATGGCGCCACCATGATCCAATTCTACTGCACAACAGCTTCACCAAGGTGTCACAAATGCATCCCCACCGTCGGCCGGCCCTTCCATCGCCTGTACCTTGCCGGCGATGTGAGCACCCTTGCGCCACCACCGGCCATCGTCGTCGGCTCACCTCGGCCCTCCTCTGGCCCCGGAGACCACCTAGGTAAGTTCCTTGGGGTCCCCTCCTGCTCACGCGATCCGTATTCCGCTCCCTCCTCCCTTCGGCCGCCGGCGCCTCACTTCCACCTCACCGCCGATCGCCCCGCGTCGTCGCCCTCCTACCTTATCGCCGCCCCGACCAGCGTGCCACCTCCCCGGGCTCCCCATCATCCCGCACAATCCGTTTTTCAGGTCGCTGGAGCCTCCCCGACCAATCCCCTCCGGCGACGTCGCCGTCTACCTCGCACCGCCCCTGCTCTGTCTTCAGCCGGCCGGCTGCTCTACTTTCGTCCCCCAACCAACCGCTTGCTTCTTAAAGTTTTATACCCCCAAGCACATCGCGAAACACCGAGGGCCCAGATGGCTAGCCGAGTGAGTGGTAAAAGCACATGTCTTGAGTTCGATTATAGCCAGCCGCACCATTCCCCCCATTTTTAATCCAATTTTTGTGACCCATTTTAATTAGTAAAAATTAAGGTAAAATATGAAATTAGTCCATCGAAGCCAACAAAACTTATTAGGATGTAAATGAAATTGTTTAAGATTTAATATTAGTTAATTACCATATATACATAATTAATGTGTCTTTATTATTTATCTTAATCTAAATATTAAGTGAAGGCGATAATAAAAGAGGGTTCTAAAATTAATAAACACCCAATCAAAAAGACATCGAAGTTAAAGTTAGGGAAAATAAATTTGATACCATATTTGACCATAAATACAAGGATTTAAATTAAAGATTACCCAATTATAATATATGCCCTAACATTTAGCATGCCATCGGTAAATTGAATCTTAGCTATAGGGCTAGTTGATAACAATAGTGAAATGTAACTGTAAATAGCCAGCCAGGCCATCACCTAATGTACATATATACAATCTTTTCTTTAAAACTTAATTTGCACCAAACAACAACTAAAGATACATAAATTGATAACAATTTTTAATCGAAGGATGTTTTAAGCAGAAATGTCATGTTAGAAAATATATATATATATATATATATATATATATATATATATATATATATATATATATATATATATATATATATATATATATATATATGTGTGTGTGTGTGTGTGTGTGTGTGTGGCAATTATAATAAAGTAACCCCTAGGACGTTTGTAAATAAAAATAATCTCATGAGTATACCTTTATCATGACTCATCCTTAATCCCCATTTTGACATGTTCCCTGCCAATTCCCACTTCACTCCAACCACTTTGACTCCGTCAATGCTCAGCACCCCATCTGCCCTGCCTCGAGTCACCCCAAATCACCTACTAACTCATAATAAAACTAAATTAAGTTTAACTGGATTTATTTGGGTCTTTTGAGTTATTTGCTTTTGCTTGTGTTCAGTCGTTAGCGTGTAATTAGAAACTGGAGTCCTGAAGATTCTAAGGGCTAATCGATAGCAAGATCAAAGTAAGGGCGAAGACCAGGGACTAAAGGACCATCGCACAAGACAGCTTCGAGTGAGCTCAAGACCGCGGTAAACTGTGCAAGGCGAGTCAATACTTTGATCATGTTGAACCTACACTTTCTGCAAATTACTTTTGTTTAAATTATCAAATTATATGCTGTTATTTTATATGCAAATACATATTTAATTTAAGATTCTAGTTATATCCCATTGTGTACCTTGATTAATATTATACCTCCTTTGGAATATTTGAATTTGTGAACCTTGTCGCCCTAGCAAAAATTATAATAGTAACCTTTCGAAAATTAGTCCGTAATTATATGCCATGCTTTGTATTGCTTAGATACTCATGGGCGCGAGAGCGCCCAAGCATCACTTTTAATCCTGAGAAAAAATTGGTTGGACAGTCATGGTGGTAATGACTGGTGTATGTTGGATATGGTTATTTTATATTCCCAAAAACCTCAATTGCTTATTTATCTGGGCGGATGGTTCGGGGGTATAGTGCAGGGGTGCACGAGAGTGTGGTTTGTGGTAGAACTGCCCAGATAACCCTAAGGACTGAATCTTGTCATGACCTCCTGTGTAAAACAAGTACAACCACAAGTCTGTAAAGTACAACTTGGCTTAGTAAATTTACCGGACCCTAAAAGTCATCATCATTGGTGGAGGAGTGAAGTAGTGCAAGCGGTTGTCTGGGTGGTGGGCTTGAATGGGACATCCGCAGAGGGTGAAGTTCTTCTGTGGCTTGCTAGTATTGTGGGTAGCCAGCTGCTAGGCGCATAGGAGGGGAACATCCCGCACAACGTATGGGACTCACCGTAAGTAGGAGCGGCCCATAGGGTGAGATGATGGAAGGGACGAGGCACTTTGAACGGTTACTGTGATGGTTGGCTCAACCGCATGACTAAGGAATCATGTGGGGCAACAAGCGAACTGTCTCTTGTGGGTAAAGTGTGCAAACTCTGCAGAGTCAAAACTATTCGAATAGCCGTGCCCACGATTAAGGGCGGACATGGGAACTTAACCAGATATAGTTCTATTTCAAAAACTTTGTGGGTGGAAATGGAAAAGTGGAGGGCAGTGGAAAGCCTTGATTTGTGTTACCCTGGGTGTTGTCCCAATGATAATGTAAGCGGCTATAACACGGAAGGTCTAGCATATGGTGCAGAGACCATGTAATGGTGGATAGAATCTGGATTGCTATTATTATTGCATTCTCTTACACATTATGTTTTTGTTCAAAACTGCTAGGTCTCAGGAAATTTCTATGCATTATATTTTTAAACAATGATAATTCTTCTCACAAAATAAAATATCAGGAAGAATAAATAGAGTCGTAAGAAAAGAAGATGGCTATTTGTGGTAAATACATAAAGTTGTTGGTGGATTCATGTCGATCATAAAGAGGAAACGATAGTGTAGATTCTAAGAGAAATAAATTGGAGTCTAAATGAATAGATAGGCTAGATAGATGATTTAAATAATTTTTGGAGATTTAGGGGTGCAAAGGTAATTGCTGGGTTACGACACTGATAACTAATATAAATTCTTGGGAGGTGTTGGAGATAATGGGATTAATAGGATTTGAGCAAACATTGGAGGGATGAATTGATTTTTTGGGGATTTGGAGGAATGATAATAAGGAGTATAATCTTGATTAATGATATTCTTGGTGGCTGTTTACTAGCGAATCGTAGATTTGATCACTGATATTCTTGGTGGAGGTATACTAGTGAACTAGTTAGAGTTAGATAATGAAAAATAAGATTGATTATTGGAAGAGCAAATTATGGTTTTGGATCAATAACAAAAGGATTGAATTGTTAGAGAGTCCTGATACGAATGATTTTAGTGAATTAAATAAATGATGACACTCGCTGTTTGGAGTCTTAGGCAGCAATGAGTGTATGATCGGTGGATTAGATAAATGATGTCACTAGCTGATTGGAGTCTTAGTCAGCAATTGATCGCTGGATTATATAAATTATGATGCTCGCTGTTTGGGGATTTAGGCATCAATTGATTGGTGGATTGTATAATTGATGATATTCGCTGTTTGGAGTTTTAGACAGCACACAATATAGAAAGTGTGTGTTCGGTGGATTAATTAAATAATGCCACTCGCTGTTTAGAGTCTTAGACAGCAATCAATAAAGAAAGTGTATTTTGGTGGATTAAGTCAATTATAGTAATCGCTAGGTGGAGTTTAGGTAGCAACAATAGCACTATGATTAAACAATAATAATGCTACTAAAAGTGATTTTGGCAAATAAAATAATCCGAGCCTCTCCTTTGATAAGCCATACATACTATTTATTTGCATCCTGTGTATTGGCTCGCGGAGCATGGTGGTTTGTGCTAACACTCGCTCTCACAACAAATCCAGAATCAGGAAATCAGATCACTATGCCTCAGCAACACTATTGGCCATGATGGCAAAGAAGATGAAGATGTCAAGGGCTAGGTCGCGAACCTCCAGTTGACTGCCTGTGAGCATGTCCTGAAGGTCTCACCTGTGTGCTTCGTTCCGCTGCTGCAATTTATCGATTTCAGCCTAATCGGCCCATGAGTAAGTTTACTGTTATATTTACGCTTCCACATGATATGTACTTTGATGTTCAGAACTATAACCTGTGAGCACTATCTACTGATCCAGGGAATAGTGCGGTGGAATCACAGGGGATGCCGGATGTTAAAATCTAGGCTCCTTACAGTGGTCGATGTCTTCTGACTTACGACCATGAGCGTTGGTTGAAGTCGAAGATCCGTGGTCGAAGAGGGCCATGGTCGCAGGGGCAAGTGGTCATCGTCGAAGGGTAGTGATCGACAGGGACAGTGATTGAAGGGACCAATGGTCAAAGTCGAAGGGGGCAATAGTCGAAGTCGAGGGCCATGGTTGAAGTTGGGGCCGTAGTTGAAGTCGATGCCATGGTCGAAGTTAGGGCCGTGGTCAAAGGGGGCTATGGTTGAAGGGGCCGTGGTTGACATCAATGAGTCGTGGTTGAAGTTGGGGCCGAGTAGGTCGGGGGCCGAGCAGGCTAGCGCTAGTAGTCGAGCGATAGGGCACAAGCGCACCAAAGGCCTGCCAACGTACGACCACCAGCGATGGTCGACCGCTCCCAACCTATGATCACGCTCGATGGTAGGTGGCTTCTAACTTACGATCACAAGGTGTGATCGACGGCTTCTGATTTATGACCATGAGCATCGGTCAATGTCTTTCGACTTACAACCACGAACACTGGTTGATGTGTTCCGACTTACAACCACGAGGTGTCCTTGATGGCTTTTGACTTATGACCACATACGATGGCCATCGGCTTTCGACGTACAACGAGCCATTGTCGAAGGCTCCCGATTTATACCATGATCGATCGTCGACTGTTGCCAACTTACGATCACCAATGATGGTCGACCGCTCCCGACCTATGATCACGCACGATGGTCGACGGCTTTCGACTTACGACAGCGAGGTGTGCTCGAGGGCTCCCGACCTATGACTACGAGGTGTGATCGATGTCTTCTGACTTATGATCACGAGGTGCGATCGATGGCTTCCAACTTACTTGATGGATTTAAAAAGTTTTGGAACATGTTTTAAAACATATAGTATGATAAATTCTAAAAACCGTAGCAATGCACGGGCATTCAACTAGTAATTATTGAAAGAAGTTAAAATCAAAAACTAGCTAAAAAAACCAAAAACAACGGACCTACATTCACCCCAAACAACTCAAGACATCAACGGTTTTAGGTAGAAAGTGGTGCCAACTGCCAAGGCTGCACATTGAATTTCAATGTCAGTTATCTACATCAATTTAATTTCTTGGTACAGATCAGCAATTGTTCACCAACTGAGTCCATGAAGGACACAAAATTGGAGATTGTATATCCGCCAAAGTCGTCCAAGTAGCAAAAAAAAAAATGAGTCCAACAACGAGAAGTGGCACTACTACAGAAAAGCCATCACAGACGGTTCAAAAACGTCATCACAGACGGTTTTGTGAACCGTCTGAATTGATGGGTCAGTGATATCGAGTCATCACGCAGCGGTTTTGAACCGTGCGTGATTTTAATATCACGAGCGGTTTTAACTAAAAACCGTCGTGATATTAAATATCACTGACGGTTCTTAACTAAAACCGTCTGTGATATTTATAAATCACGACGGTTTTAACTAAAACCGTCTCGTGATATTTATAAATCACGACGGTTTTTATTATAAAACCGTCGTGATATTTCAGTATCACGACGGTTTTATAATAAAAACCGCTCGTGATATTCCCTTCTACTCCTAAACCTATTTCTGTTTATTAGCTAGCCTCAGGAAATGCTAGCCATGCCCTCTGAAACAAGCAGATCAACATGTATATGTATATATCCAATTCACATCTCAATTCATTTCACAAACATAAAACATCCATTTTTATTAAGATTAGAGCCTACCATTACAATATCCTAAAATAACGAGCAGGTTACACAACAAGAACAGCAGGTTACACAACAAGAATAGAGAAAAAGATTACAATATCCCAAAACAACAAGCAGGTTACACAACAAGAACAGAGAAAAAACAAAGATCTTCTATGTCTTATCGCCCCTGATGCAACGCATGAGCTGGATGCCTTCTCGCCCCTGCACGGTTGGCACGAGCTAGTTGCTTCTGCGGTGTCTTGCCTCCCGTAGACTTGTGCGTCGTCTGCAAGGAGGAGGAGGATAGCAAGGAGGAGGGGGATAGCAAGGAGGAGGATAGCAAGGAAGAGGATAGCAAGGAAGAGGATACAGGCTGGGTTTGGTTATATTTATAGGGGAGGGAGAGGGAGGGAGAGGCGGGAGTTCGAAATTTTTGGCGCGGGAACGGAGATTGGGTTGAGGAGGATTATCACAGACGGTTCTATTGGCTAGAACCGTCTGTGATGAATGCATATCACAGACGGTTCTATTGGCTAGAACCGTCTGTAAATTAGAGCACATAATTTTATATACCGATGCAATATAAACAACTAGTCTGAAAAGATAAAATAGCAATGTTTTATATAGCTTATATATACTCATTTGAATGACTTCGACGAAATCTACAACTTTGCAGTTGAAGCAAAATCCAAATTCCAAAAGGAAGACCAAGAAAAAGGGCAAAAACAGACACCAAAAACTTGCGATGCATATTTAGGTCCAAAGATGGCCGATTTTCGGGGTCTTGGAGGGTGACTGGCGTAAGCGGGTTATTATTTTTGAATCGGGCTCGTCGTTAGCTTTCCAACGAGTACAAGAACGTCGAAAACGGACACCGTATGCAAAAGTTATGTCCGTTTTACTGAAGGTGTCTCAAAACTGAATCATACTCGGACTTAAGCGGGAAAAATTTTGAAATTTTGAGGGATTGCAAGGCGGGAAACGTATCACAGACGGTTTTTATTATAAAACCGTCTGTGATAATCTGGTTTCACAGACGGTTTTTAATAAAAAACCGTCTGTGATATTCGAGATTATCACAGACGGTTTTTTATTAAAAACCGTCTGTGATATTCCAGTATCACAGACGGTTTTATAATAAAAACCGTCTGTGATAACCTGGAATATCACAGACGGTTTTTATTATAAAACCGTCTGTGATATTGGAATATCACAGACGGTTCAGCGGTAAGTTTAAGTCCATGATAATGTATAGTGGTAAACCGGTAGTTCTTGCAGATGGGTGGCGGTGACATTATGGTGAAGTGTTCTGATGCAGAACAAGCGTATTGGACACAAATGGGTTGTCAAAGCTCTTCCACCTCGGCTTAGGATTTGCAAAAAATCATACATTAAGGTTAGAGAAGTCGTGTTACAAAACGATATGTTGCCCACGATGCTTAGCCATTCAAGGTTCGGCATAGCAAGCCAACCTCAAGGTCGGTGAGGACTAGGCTGCGGACTATGCTGCCATGGATATGAGGGTGGATGGGCGCGACCACCTACCCAAAGTGGAGGGGAGATGGAGCATGGCGAGGTCAAAGGATACGAAGTATGGCGAAGAAACTGCTGGCGCATACAATACCCACTACTACACAAAGGTTTATCACAGATGATTTGGAACTATCATCACAGACGGTATCTAAACCATCTAAATTTATGTGTCTATGATAATAGGTGGTTATTACAGACGGCTCTTAAACAGTCTATGATAATTACAACACAAATAGTTTTTCACAAAAACCGTTTGTGATATATAAAGTATCAATTACATCCAACTTTGGGCCATCTACACTACACATGTAACAAATTAGTGTCAAAATGGATTAATGCTACTATAGCTAATCAGCCTAGCTACTTACACACATAATTGTCATTCATCTAATAATAAATTGTCCATATCTAAATTAAGTAGCTTGCCACGTATTCATGAAGCAATATGCATGTATGCACGCAAACACACACACACACATACATATATATATATATATATATATATATATATATATATATATATATATATATATATATATATATATATATATACACACACACACACACACTAGTATATTGCCCGTGCGTTGCAACGGAATCCAAAAAAAGATGATTCATAAATTCAGCTAAGAATCTTTTACTTCCTTCTGCAGAACCTTGTTCTCCTCCTGGAGTGACTTCTCCTGCAGCAAGAATGCAGTGCAAGTACAGAGAGTACTTGCAGGCATGTTCGAATGTCCCATGACTTGCAACAGGCGATGGTCAGCTAAAGATGTCATGGCAAGTTAGCAAGTTATAACACCCATTTAGGTAAGCAAGGCTGACAATTTACCTTCTTTTGAAGCTCGGCAATGGACTCGAGCATAAGCTGGCTCTGCACATACAACGAATTTTGTAGTTGTCAGCTCTTGAACATACAGAGCATGTCATTGTAAACTGCACACACATAATGTGGATATCTCAGTCTAGAAGCTACCTACTTCGCTGAACTTTTCTGCTAGTGTATCTTTTTTTTCTAGATAATCAGCTACTGTATTAACTGATATGAATTACTACCTTTCTGGATCTGATATGTTTCAGTGAACTTTCCAGCTGCTGCCTGAGTTGCTTCAGCTCCTTGAGATTCAAAGATTCAAGATCCTCTCCCATGAGGTGCCTGCAAGAAAAACAAGTTCAGTCACATTTACATCTCTAACAGTGTATAGTACACACTGGCAACCAACTGAAATCACTTTGAATTACAATTGACATTTTTGTATCGTCTCAACCTTCGCCTTCAGTTTCCTATATTCGTGACACCAGTTGCCCTACATAGGCAAAGAAGATTTGCATTACTATATTTGGGTGTAACAGGAAGTAACACAAATAGGAATGCTATCAATTAGTTCAGCAATTCAGAATTGAACAAAGAGACTTAACAACATTGATCACCAGCACCTAGTGATATCGATGTGGAAGAAAGTGGCATTCAATAAATATGATAACTAATTGATTTATTGTCCCTAATTGTGGGATTGCTGCTGCTGCCAAGGATTCGTTGCAGCTGGCCCATGGCCATAACAAATCATTTCTCAATTGCGCATAATTATCAGTTGTTTTCCTTCAATGCTATTGATAGCAAGAAGTTCCAGGATTCATGCCTAGGTACTGCAGTATTTAGAACTCCAAAGAAAATCCTAAGCCATCATAGTATTAAATTTAGTAAGAACCTCAGTATATGTTCTTGAGTTCAGGAAAGATAAATTAAGCCAATGTCCTATAATCAGAAACCAAGGCAATATTATGACAGCCTAGAAGCTCCGAGAAGCATTGTAAAGTACCAACTTGTAACTGCATGTCGAATAATTTTTTTATCCATGTAGCTATGGAAAGCAGAAGTTTCTTCTCAATACCTGTCATTGCATACTCAGGCGCAGCATAACCATAGGTGCCAACAACCCGAGTAGAGACATGAGTTTTATCACCTTGAGGACCAGCTTTTGCTAACCCGAAATCCGAAAGTTTTGCATTGTAATCCTGTAGAAGCAGAGCTTTCACTGTTACGAAAGTAACACGCAAAATGTAACCATGAGATTAAACGAATTGACAAGAGATATTATTGAATCAAGAAGAATATTTGATGTCTTAAAATCCCTGTAAATAACTGGTTTGGGACCTCCATGTAGGAAGGCTAGGCCTTTAGCAGCACCAAGAGCAATCTTCATTCTGCAGGACCAAGGCAGGGGAAGAGCCCCTTCAAGATTAAACAAAGATGACAGGAGCATACATGGGAGAAAACAATATAGGATATTACCAATCAAGAAACTTTACAAGAAAGTATAAACATTAAAATTGGTTAGGCAGGGATGAAACCAATAGTTAAGATAGAAGGAATCCCATAGAAAACATCATTGGTGTATGGATATGTATCAAAAGTCTAGTTTTCCATAACAGGTAGCAATTGAATGGACAACACCTAGAATAAGTAGATAGGTCAGGTTTTATGGTACAACAAATGGGTTTCTAAAATTGTATTTCTATAATTATTGTGAAGTTTGAACTGCAAAACAAAATTCAGGAACGCATGGAAAAAACCAGAATGACCTTAACAATTCTCCATGCCAGTGCTGCTTCTCCTAGGCATTTCTTCGAACACATGGCATGCATGACACCAAGCCACCTTTGGTCTGCAAAAGTAAGGGGGAAGTAAAAATTGAGGAGCAAATAAAGGGAAAGAGATCACACAAATGGAAGGTCAGACTGACCAAACTTTTTGATCCTCGCCGCTGCAGGCGTGCGCGTGGCCGGCCAGCCAATTCGGTGGTGGCGCGATGAAGGAAAGGCGCGGGGTGGGCAGGAGAAGGCGACCGGCAGGCAGAGCGGCAGAGTAGGGAGGAGGAGGCGGTGCGGGGTGGGGAGGAGCAGGCGGCGGCGGAGCGGAGGGGGGGGGAGGAGGAGGCGGCGGAGCGGGGTAGGAGGCGGCGGCGGAGCGGAGGAGTAGGGGGAGGAGGAGGCGGTGGCGGCGCGGGGTGGGGAGGAGGAGGCGGAGGCGGCGGCGGAGGAGTGGGGGGAGGGGGAGAGGGAGGGGACAGGGGCGGATCTAGCGGTGGGGCGGGGGGGCTCGAGCCCCTACCGCTACCGGATCCTTGGAGCCCCCTGGAGCCCCCCTATATTTTTAGCCATGGATGTATAATGTAGAAGGGGCTGAGGTCGAGCTAAAGGTACTTCAGCCCCTCCAAAAAATTTTCCTGGATCCGCCACTGGGAGGTGAGGAGGCGGCGGCGCAGGGGAGCGGGGGAGGAGGCGAGGGCGGAGCGGGGGAGGAGGCAGAGGCGGAGTAGCAGAGAACGGCGGCACGAAGAACGTGGGGAAGATGCGGTCGCGCGGAGAACGTGGGGAAACGGGGAGAAGATTCAGTGGAAGGAGAGAAGCCACTCGGCAGATGTTTTGTCAGTTGGGCCCACATGTCAGCCAGTTTTTTCTTTTTGTGAGAAGGGGTGGGAGAGGCCGTACCAACCACCAACGCCTTCTTTTATATAGTATAAAGATATATATATATATATATATATATATATATGTATGTATGTATGTATGTATGTATGTATGTATATGTATATCAAGCAAGAATATATTGAAGTAAACCAGGAGTACTGACTCATTCTTAAATTGGAACAAACTACCATCTCTCTCTAAACCTGGCTAGATCTAAAAATCTAGCTGTCATCTCTCTGTGACAAGGTATATAAGTTATTAGAAGCAAATACTAATCTCTAATCACCAAGAACAAATCAATCTATAAGCTAGATCTACAAATAGTATATTTTCACCAAACACCCCAAAGCCGGCTTCCTCCTTCAATGCACGCAATAAAGACCGATCTGTCGAGACCATGATATAATAACGTGGCGTATCCCAGATGGTTCCAATCACAAATCGTCTATGATAATATCACATACAATTATTCATATGAGCTGTCTATCATAGTTACTTATCACAGATGGTACATGGTCACGCATGTAAAATCGTATATGATAATTACAGCATAGACGGTCTTATATGAACCGTCTGTGATGTAGCCGTCTAGTATAAACTCTTTTGTAGTAGTGACTGGTTTCAAACGGATCTGACACATCCACCGTGACACCATGAAGGCGTTGGACAGCTGCATTACAAGCTCTTCTCCCTTGTTCGTCAACAAGGAGCACTGTGGATGTCACATATGTTGGGATACGGGGTAGCCTATACTAGTACAAATTAAAATTTATATCTTGCAAACCAGAAAATCATGTGAATAAGAGATCATGAGTCGTTACCACTAGGCGCACAGTGTAGTGGAAGAAAAGTTAAAGCATCCTGATTCAACATAGCGCGCATTAATACATTGAAAGTAGTTGATCGTCCAATGTGTTTGGAAGATGATACTCGGAAATCGATCGTCCTCTAGCAGTGCTTGATCTCCATGAGTTGACTATCTTGTGCTCGGATTGTCCCAATAAAAGCTTTAGTCATAGTAGAACCTTGACCCAAGTTCATACGTCCATAGATGAAACTCTATGCACTGGTGTGCTAGCACCAGTGCGCATAACAGGAATTAGGCTGCTAGGGTTTCAGTAGGTGATGCAATGTCTCTCTCTATCTTTTCCATAACCCATGCACCTCTCTATATAGAGCCTCCGATTGGATTCTTATCCAATACAAATAGAGATCGTATCCCACTCGGAGTCTATCATCCAGATCCTTATCGTTCCAACCTGTTAAGTGTGAGACCCTGTAGGTTCATGTATACTTAGTTGTAACCTAAAAATACGTTTCCAATTGCTGGTCGTCGGCGGTATATAGCAGGACATATCAACCCCCAAATATAAATAAAGATCGAACTGGACGAACCTTATGTAATATGATCTGCAACCAGGTCTTAGTCATTCACGATCAGTTTATAAACTCCTTACGACCACTCCGTATCTAGTTACAATTAGTCCGTATCTGCATACGACCAGTTCGCAGACCAGTTTATGCTATATTTAACCAACTCGTGACCAGTCCGTACACCCATATGATCAGTTCATATATGGTTGGACTAAACGAACTATTTGTGTATTATTCTTTTGCCTCACGATATGTGATTGAACTCTAGGTGAGAAACGTGTTACACATAGACTGTTCAATCTTTTTCCAATCTATTGATGGATAACTTCATGTGATCGACTCTTCGACCACTAGTGATATGACTATGCACTTCCTTTATCTGACCACATAGATAGGCTCATTGATATATCTCCTGTTATATAGGAGAGACAAATCCCACATCCGACCAGTTATACTCCTACGTATGTTTCATAACATACCCGAAAGCTACCTTTATAACTATCCAGTAATGAAGTAGCGTTTGGTAAATACTAAGTGCACTATTATATATGTTGGAAATTATGCTGATACCAGGTACAAGAATTATACATTATCATTGCTTAAGACCAGATAACAAATAAAATATAACAATCTCAACAGTGTTTTAAGGTGGATCAATCCAACACCATGTTCTCTAACATGTGTCCACATTATTGATTTGATATCTCATATCTATGATCTGTGAAACATGATTATTAATAATTGCATTTGCTAATTTATAAATTATAATTATCCCATATAATGATATAAGATTATAGATAATTTAGAATAACATCAAACATGAATAAAGAGTTTCACGAATAAGTCACGTACTTGTTGATTAATATAAAAGATATATATTTATTCAATGGATAAAATAATATATTATTAAAAAAATTATGTCTACAATTACTTTTAGAATATATCACTAACAACAGAGTACAGTGAGGATGATAGCTATCCCTAGATCACCCTTGCCTCTGTCAAGCAAAGTAACAATGTGGCAGAAAACAAACTAACTGACGAACGGAATTGATCAAGGTCCAAGCTGATTGTGAAGGGAAAGCTATATCATTGAAGACCGATCAAGCTAGAGGAACTATCGTAAGCAATAGAGTTGTATATGTACAGGTTGTATATGTACAGCTCTAAGCTTAGATATAAATGTATATACTACAAAGAATCTATCTGGACAATTACGTGGCAAATTCGGTTAGTTCAGACCATGTTGTGAACAAGCTCGGTTCGGCACGTCGGCTCCAAACCCAAGTTTAGGGCCAGGCAGTGCTTGTAAAGTGAATGCCTACTTGACAGCCGGCTAAATAGGCTATTGCGTGATAGGGCGGAGGGCCCACATGGCTCCCACGACAAGGCAAGCATGCAAGGTGCACTAAATAGATTCTCCGAAAGATAAAGGACGCAAGGTGTCATGACAGCAGGGTTAAAACTTTCGGAGGCAAAATTCGAGTAAAGGTACAAGTAAAGGTACCATACTCAATGAAACATAATTCGAGTACCTCAATTAGATTTGTCTAGCGTAGTGCGGCCCGGCTGAGGACTGGGGATTCGGCTTTTAGTTAAAACTGTACTATTTATTTTTGAGAAAAAAATAAAAAATAGAAAAAATTATTATATTGCCATGCAGATGAAAAAAATACAGGAAAAAAGAAAAGTTAAAAAAAGCTGAAAAAGTCAAAATTAGAAGTAGATACGTTTTAAGTAGCTTCTGATTTAAATAAACTAAAAGCTAAAAAAATTATAAACTAAAACTCTTTAAAGCAGAACCAAAATTTTGACTAAAAAATTTGAGTAGATAAGTGGGCTTATCACTCGGATCTCCAAGAAAAATGATGGTAGCCGGCAGGAAGAAGCCTCTATCTACACTAATAATCTACCAGTTAAAATTATCCTACATCCACCCAACAATTACCTGCTCCACAGTCATGACCTTAACTACGTCCACACCACAATATGCACCCAGAATTACACCATCCTAAAAACGTCCGCACCAGATTAACTCTCCTCTATTCTCTCTCCTTACTCAACCATATCCGATGGTCACCCTTCAATGTATCTGCAGTCCCCCTCCCACTTCCGCTTCCCACCCCTCCCGCACCCTCTCCTCCCTCAAAATTCGCGAGCGCCGTTCACCTCCCACGAATCCCTCCCTCCCCATCCGCCCCCATGCGCCGGCACCTCCTTCTTCCTCCTCTTCCCTCCCCACGCACCGCCTCCTTCTCCTTCCATCCCCACCCCGCATCCCCTCCTCCCAGTCGCCGCCGCCCAAAGGCCTCTCCCCCGCCGGCTCCTTCGGCAAGAAGATGACCATGGACGACCTCATCGCGCGCCAGATCCGCGTCACCCGCCAGGAGGCGCCGCTCTGCGCCGCAGCCTCCTTCGACCGCGACGCCGCCAACTCCTGGAGACGAGTCGGGGAGGAAAGCCCTCGCCTTGTCGCCCCCCACCGCCGATTCCGATCATCATATCCGGCGATGACGACCTCGCCGCCCTCGCCCGCTCGCCGCCTCGGCGCCCGCTCGCCTCGGCCCTCGGCGCCTCGCGGCTCGCCTCGCCCGATCCACCGTCGCACCCGCGCGGCCGCCTCCTCCACCCCTACCCGGCCACCGGCCGCCTCCTCCCCACCCGGCCACCGGCTTTCTCCTCGCCCGCTCGCCGCTCGCCTCGGCCCTCGGCGCCTCGCCGCTCCGCCTCGCCAGATCCGCCGTCGCACCGCCGCCGGCCGCCTCCTCCACCCCTGCCCGCCACCGCCGCCTCCGCCCGCGCGCGCTTTTCCCTGCGGTTGTAGGTATAAGTGGGATAACAGTGAGAAGCACCTCAAGCCGGAGACCAGGCTGCTCCAGATCCGTGCTGGGCTTGGTGCGTTTGCTAATCTGCGGATTAGATCATTCTCCTCCAGGTCGGAGCCAGACGCAATGTTGGAGGCGGCCGCGACTTTTTCTGGAGAATAGAGGCTGAAGACCAGGTACTGCGCCTAGGTCATGGGGAGAGGAGCATTAGCGCTACAGGAGGAGGAACACACTGGCGTGGTGGTGTGGTAGAAGAGAGGCGTTCCCCTTCTTCCCTCCCCTTCCTTTGCATGGTTTGGCTCTCTGCGGTGACGTCCATGATGGGAGCAGTAGGCAGTTCGTGCGAGGATGGAGTTCAATTAGGAGTTGGGTTTGCTTCAATGATTTGTTATATGGCAAATTGGTCACATTTGCTTCCTCCCTTTCTCCTGTGGTGAGTCCATGCTTGTTACTTCTAACTAATTTTGTGTTCTACATTTTGTAATCCGCTTTCTTCTATGATTTGGCAGGCAACTTGTCAAAAATGTGATCAATTTGGGAGGCTAGAAATTACTATTTATAGGAGCCATTACCTTGCTGTTTACTAGCTGATTGCGTTAATGTCTAGATGAAAACTAGGAAATGATGGGTTGTGTCATGCATGACATACTGCACAAGGGTTTAAGGTTTGGGAAGGTGTGACCGCCGCTGGCGATGAGGAGGAGCTGGGATGATGGAGGCAGCTGTGAAGTGCCTCTGGGACGGACGCCATGATGGCGAGCAGGCGTCGGCGTTGGCCTTGGCCTTGGCCTTGGAAGGGTCCCTTCAGTGCTGCCCGCTGGCCGCGTGCACCATGCTCCACATCGCGGCCACCATCGCCTCCCACAGCGCTGCGTGGAAGGCGCAGACCAAGTAGTAGTAGCCCCTTTGCGGTTTGGTGCTTTAGCTTGCCTCTGCTTGGGCTCACTTGGCTAATGACGTGAGTCGTTGGTTTTGTTGCGAACTTGTGGTGGTGCAGGGGACTTGTGGTTATGGTGTTCAATCGAAGCTCGGAAGTGTATCTGGATTTCATGCGGCGGCGTGGCCTTGATTCAAATGTTTTAGATCACTGGTATGATCTCAAGCTTAGCAGAACCACCATTTGAGCAGAATTGGCACTTTAAAATCTGAGCTGAATTGCGAAATCAAAGCTTGTTTTCTATTAAAATGTTCTACTGTGTATCTGACATAGCTTCTCCTTAATGCAGACCAAAGTTGGCGTCTATATTAATTAACTCTGGGCAGGGTGCTTGTGTATTTACATTGATTTTGATTGTCTGTTTGTCTTGGTTGGCTGAGACTGAAACTGTTAGTACCTCTAATGTGCCAAATAAGACTTGGTAGGATTTTATTGGTAAGGCAAGGGACTATGGTATTGGTAAGGCAAGGGACTATGGGCCACTATGCAAAGAAAATATAAGTTGATAAATGATGATACAATCTCTTTGGCAAATCTAGAATTTTAAATAGATGGTAAGGTTTCATGTGACATTAGAATTTTATTGCAGCCTAACTTTTTCTTTATTTGAATGTCTTTTCGCTAATTTTGACTCTGATGCTAGGTTATCATCTGAAGCTGCCTTTGATCACCCAGTTTGAGCCAATACAGGTTACACTTCAAACAGACCAGGCAAGTGAATGACACTCTTTTGCACTTCATTTTATCAAGCCAAGTTTTCACTCCAATTGAAGGTTAATTTACCAGCTGTGTTTTTTTATCACTGCTTGTTTGAAACTTTTGGAATACCAATTGAAAGATCGCTGTATTTCTTTATCATATGAGTTTATGATAGAAATATATTTATCATACGCGTACATATCCTACGATATTATACGCGTACATATCCTACGATATTAGGGCTTGTTCAATAGTAAGCAACGGTGATTGAGAAGGTTAGAGCATTGAATTAATTGATCTAATTGATTTTTTAAAAAATGTGCTAATTGATAGTTGATTTTTCATGTTGCATATAACTGCACAGTAATTGAAATCTAAAAAAATGCATATGTTAAATTTACCAACTTCAGAAGCTGTTTTCTGCACGCACATATGCGTGGTAGTACTTGTCATCAACATTTAACTTCTGGTCCATATCTCATGCTATCATTATAAAAGGCAGTAATGATTATCAGATCATCAAGATTTTTGCAAGTCATGATATATAGACATATCAGTACAGATAACAATGTCTTTGAGGCTGAGCAGTTCATATGCTTTTCTGAGATATGCATATAATATACTTGCAGGTATGATCAATGTTGCTTTAATACTGCAGAAATTACAATGTTCATTGCTATCTCATTCTTTGTTTAACTTGGAGAATGTGTTCTGTATCTTCTATCCATAGGCATTGATTGCCATCAAGAAGCAAAAGGTAGCAGAGAAGGAGGCAGAAACACAGACGAAAATTGCACTATCTGAAGCAGAGAAGAATGCACAGGTGAGCAAGATCCTCATGGAGCAGAAGCTAATGGAGAAGGACAGTTCCAAAAGGCAGCAGCAGATTGATAATGAAATGTTCCTTGCACGAGAGAAAGCCCTGGCAGATGCGAACTATTACAGGCATGGCAAGCATTACCTTTTTATTTTTTTGTCCTGCACTCCGGCTCATGCATGCTTTCTTACTTATCAACTGACTGCATTTGGTATGGTTTGTCTAGGATCACGAAGGAAGCAGAGGCCAATAGACTCAAGCTTACACCTGAGTATCTTGAGCTGAGGTTCATTGAATCAATTGCCAACAACTCAAAGATTTTCTTCGGTGAAAAGGTACTGAACTGTTGTTGGGCACATGTTCTTCTTTTGTACATTTGGTGACCTCCTGGGCTGAACTGACGACTACTCCGCTGCAGATTCCAAATATGATCATGGATCAAAGGTTGCTTCGGAATTACCTTGATGCTGATTCGAGCAAGGGCCATTTAGAAATATAGTAGTGTCTTCTGTGAATTGGAAGGACCATTGGCTGTTTTTGAGATCCCGCATGGAAGATAGGATTCCCATGAAGCCGTTCAGTACATGATTTAAAAAGGAAGGGACATTATGACCTTTTTAAGATGGAATGTAGTATTTAGTAAAACATTTGGCCTATATTAGTAGTGGTATTAGCATAGCTGGAGCTGGAGCTATCTGCATGGACTGTTGATCTGTAAGGAAAATGCAGCGCTCTAAGCACCATTTTATTTTAGTCTGCAGAACTGATGACTACGTATTAATGTAATTCGCCCCTATCCTTGAATGCTTTCTCTGGGTATAAATGAGATCAATGGAAATTACCAAGCATGAAGCTTGCAAATTCGGCAAGGAATCTCTCTCACCTCTGCGAGCAGACTTTGCTTTGGCACATGCATCTGATAGCTCGCTGGTCAAGCAAACTGAAGGCTAGCTGCCAGGCTACTACTCGTTTTCCGGTAAAATATTTGGTTATGTGACAAAATATTTGGTTATACAATATATACAATATATGAGACGTGAATCTTAATGAATCTGATTGTTTATTTTATTTTTTTACAAATTTTATCTTGTTTTGTATTTTACCGTAGCGTTAGCACGGGCACACTACTATCCCTCAAATGCCACCGTAGCGTTAGCACGGGTACTCTACTAGTTAAATATGTAGACCAGGCTATATTGGGCTACTAGACCATATCGAGTATGGCATTCGGTCTACTAAAATCCATACGTCTAGATGCACCGAACTCAAGGCCCAGTAAAATTGACTCAAGCAAAATGCATGGTGGTGATCGGTTGGGCTGTGGCTTATGGCTTATTTCACTGTAGTTGACTGAAATTACACTGTAGCTGAAGGTGGCTTATTTGGTATAATTAAATTTAAAAAATTTTAAAAATAGAAAAAATGGGTTAGCCCATGCAAACGAATACGGGAAAAAAGAACAGGTAAAAAAACTCAAAAAACCAAAAAAATCAGAAAAAAATGAAATTTAGAAATAATGAAAAATAAGTCAGAAGTCGAAGCCGAAACGAACGGGTAGTACAGTACGTGATTGGGAGACCAAGCGAGCACTACGAGTCCAGCAAGTTGCCAAGCAGATAGTGGTGCGGTGCATTGGAAGTTGGAGATCCATGAAAAAATATCACCGGGTTACTCTTCTAAATATAATCGTGTCATTCCTTGTTTATAAGTATAATTTATCATCTCTGTTGAGAATTTATATTGGGCTTAGCAAGAAGTCATTGAGATTACTTGAACCCCAATACCTGCATGCTAAATCTGCCCTGATATAAAGTGAGTGCAGGTGTAAAATAAGATGCCCATAGGTAGGCAAGTAGCGGTATGACCGTGTGATGCGTCAGGCTTACAAGTGGCAATCAATAGTGTCCTAAATTTTTCCGCACGTCTAATAATTGAGGATTTACCGTATATTCTACTACCAGATAGGTTGGTAGTATAAATTTTGAAGCGACTAGGCTACACTATATCGTGGTACCCCCATACTAATGGGATAGAATTGTAGGATGTATTTCAACCAGACGACCAAGACATACCTCACACAATCCATTTAGATTCCTGGACCATCAAATCGGTCGTCGACTTGCTCGCTGAGCCCATGGATGACTTGCTCAGCTGCTCTGCAAGAGACCTTGTCGGTTGTAGTCATCCTCTGTCTCACACGTAGAGCATGCGAGAGATCTCACAACCGTCTTTCATTCCATGCACAGAGCACACAAGAGACTTCGTTGTTGTCTTCCGTCCCACTACTAAAGCTATAATGGATGCCTCATTATAGACGGTTCATGAGAAACCGTCTATGTTATAATTATTATAGACGGTTTTACAAGCGTGACCATCTACCGTCTGTGACACACAACTATCACAAATGGTTTTTGTTAATAACCGTCTGTGATAGTTCAGATATGGTTATTAACAAGAACTATATGTGATAATTGCATATGTCACGAACGGTTTTTAATTATAACCCTCTGTAACTCCACCTCAACCTCCGCTTTAGAAGGCCATCGTATCGGTTCCCATGGAGATAATGCCGATCAAACAAAAAATCATGCTGAGCCATTTCCCAGGAATATATCACTACTATAAAAAGTCTAATATTAGATGCCACATCACAGACGGTTCCCCAAAACCATCTGTATTAAATACATTCATAGACATTTTTAGTTTAGAGACTATCTGTGTTGCGCTAGCGCTAAAAACTGTCTGTAAAGATGTAATATCACAAACGATTCAGATTAAAAACCGCCTGTGATGTCTGCAATTATCATAAACGGCTTTTAGTCAGAACCCTCTATGAAACTACCACAAACAGTTTTTATTTACAACTGTCTGTGTTTTGTCCTCTATCATATGAACTACATAAGCTACTGATCAGCTGGAATAGATAAGTACAGTGTGACCAATCATTTTTACAAAAGATAAATTCAAGTCAAATTTATTACAAAAGTAAAAAAAGAGATTCCCAAATCTTGATTTTTTGGGCTTCATATGCTTCATCTTCTACTTTTGGAGTTGGAGGATCAGCAACTGAGTTCTCCAATGTCGTGAAGATTGTCCTTGCCCTCTCCACTTCCTCCTAAATCATTAGCATGGCCCATAATCTCAAAGAGGATGCCATGATAAATTTCTTTAGAATTGGTTGCTTCTATTTGATCGGTAAGGTTATCCATGTGTCTCTCCACTACCGCAAGAGCTTCTTTCGCTTTGTGCACATTGAAGAGAAGAATGAGGCTGAGGGCAGTTTTCCTTTCCTAAACAGCAAGGAGACACCTCCATTGATGGCGGATAATGAGGTCTAGCTAACGGATGGAAGTGACTCAAGGAAGAAGAGCAGGGCATGAGCAAAGGAGTTACAAGATTGCCCTTAGGGTCTAGTTTATTCCTAGTGCTATTTACATCATTTGCTCCACGTGGGTCCTGCCATGTCCGAGACCCTGGGGTCGGTTCTTGGTTGGCTCCGGACCTCGCCCAGGGTTGGCCTTGGACCCTCTCGAGGTCGATCTTGCGTACCTTGCTCGAGGTTGGCCCCAGATCATTCTAGGGTCAGTCTCACACACCCCACCCGGGATTGGCCCCAGACCCTTATAAGGTTGTCCTTGTGTACATCACCCGAGGTTGGCCCTAGAGTCTTCCAAGGTCAGCCTCACGTACCTCATTTAGATCGGGGCCAACCCTAGGCGGGGCGTGCGAGGCTAACCCTAGAAGGGTCCGGGGCCAACCCTGTGCGATGTACGCGAGACTGACCCCGGACGGGTCCGACGCCAACCCCATGTGAGGTACATAAGATTGACCCTGGGAGGGTCCAAGGCCAACCCTGGGGTCTTGGACATGACAGGACCCACATTAGGAAATGATGTAAATAGCCCTAGGAACAAACTAGACCCTACGGGCAAGCTTGTAACTTCACTCGTCTTCCCCACTCCTATAAATAGGATCCCTTGTAATGGGAGAGGGAGAGACCATGTTGTAACACTCTAGCCCTCCACAGGGCCCAGGATGCTACCACAACACACTAAACAACTCAAATAGGTGTTGCTAATAAAAATTTTGGCAGCACCTCCCCTATTTAAGCAACTTCCAATAGAGAGCAATCAACACAAGAATATTGAATAATTCCAATAGGCCAACTAACTTCATATTGTACATAACCATAACATAAACAGAACTCTGAGTTCCATGACCCTGGAGGCTCACCACCATGGGCTCGCAAGCAAACAAAATCAAACGGTGAGCCACAAAAGACTTAACACTAGATTAAACATAAACACTTAGTGTAAAGCTAAGTTGTTACTTCAAATGTGTAGTGCAAAAAGGACTATTCCCCTTCCATGCATGCCGTCAAACCGGATCTCCCTAAAAAATAACAACAATTGAGCAATTTAGCAAGACACAGTAAGCACACAATAAAACAGTAACATCAATTTATCAATTCAATTGATTTCATGAATGTAAGCTGTAAATCAATTCCATGACTATAACTATAAATCAATTCTATGTCTGTGAACTGTAGATCAAATCCATAATTGTAAACAGTAAATCAATTCCATGACTGTGAACTATAAATTCATAAATCTCTGAAGCTATATCACGTTCCCTGTCACTTTCATGCAATGCAATGCCATGCAATGCATCTATAACTGTAGCATATACCGGTATAGCAGAGTGTTTACCCGTCGATGAACCACTCAATTTCCATCATCTTTTATATGGAAATCCAAACTCCACTCCCATGGAGTACCTACCGAAGTAGGTCTTGTTGTCTGTGTATGAGTGTAATGTGTGATGTAATATACTTTCAATATTGGCATTTCTGTTGGAAATATGCCCTAGAGGCAATCATAGAGATGATGATATTTCGTTGTATCCATGATTTAATAAATGTTCCTTGAATATTGCCTTTGTGTTGATTAACAAGTATGTGACTTGTTTGTGAAACTCTTTACTTGTATGGTTATTCTAAAGTTGTCCCTAGTCGAAGTTCATGTGTGGACACACGTGAATAATGGATTAGCACATGTATCGGTTGATGACCATGTTTCACAGGTCATAGACATGGAGATGTCAAACCAATAATGTGGACACATGTTTAGAACATGGGGTTGGACCGACCCAACATGAGACATAACAATTATACTTATGGTTCTCTCTCTACACAATGTGTACGCCTTGTCCTTAGACCTGAGATTGTCGCATGTACTTGAGATGTGAATCGACCTACTTAGGGGCTATCAAATGCTACTCCGTGAATCGGGTAGTTATAAAGGTAGCTTTGGTTTTGTCATGAAGCATGCTGCGAGGCATGGTCGGTCGAGATGGGATTTGCCCTCTCACGTGAGAGAGATATCTCTGGGCCTCGAGTGATCGGATCCAGAAATGCATGGCCATGCTACTTAAGGTTAAGAGTTAACCTAGTAAGGGATTCCGGATCACAGGATCGAGAAAGAGTGGTCAGCTTGGAGCTCGACCAAATATCGTGAGGCAAAGGGATTGGCATGTACATAAAGTTGTGATGGTTCGTCCGATATGATCTTTGTGTATGTTTAGGAGTTGGCACGTCTTGCTAGAGGCCGCTACCAACTATTGACCAAGTATATGTACTTGCGTCATGTCTAAACATACGTGAACCTATAGGGTCACACTCTTAAGGGCTGAAGCCTAATTCGGATTGGATCCGAATTAGACTGGGCATTGAGTCCTAATGGGCCTCTATTCGTAGAAGCTCATTGTAAGGACGTCTATAAAAGGAGGGCAAGGGGCACAGGATTAAGATATGAGTTTTTCGTGACTTCCTCAAACCCTGGCCGCCACCCCTCCCACGCCCAAGTCACTCGCGCGGATCTAGTAGTCCGGCGTGCGTCGCTTCCTCCCGCACGAGTGGATACCTGTGGAGGCGCTGCATTTGTAGCGTTTGGACGAACCGCAAGAGAGGAGCTGTACGTTGGACGCCGCGACGAGGACGAGGAAGTAGTACGACTACTCTGCCCTAACGTGCTGCATCGACGTAGTACGACTACTCTGCCCCGACGTGCTGCATCAATTCCGCACCTGCGCGTCTAGTGGTAATTCCGTGATCTATAACTGCAGTGATCTTGGTTTACGGGTAAAATTTTTATTAATTTGCGCTAGCGTAGCCTACCCGTAGCCCTTCAATTTCATCATAAGCAGCACTCATCAATGCATGCTTAATGCATAATCATGCACATCACTCATAAATACTATAGATCATGGCATGGGAACATGAATAGCAAGCATTCGTCACAATTTACTGTTCTGCCATGCACTTGCCTGTTAACCTGGTGGACGGTGCGTGGACGATACCAACTCAAATTGCCACCTGAACAAGCATTAACCATTTCAATTCAATGCTAATGCAATACATTCATATACGAGCAAATGACATCGCTCTTACATCCAACCCGACATAACCAATCCCTATCCCACGGGACAACTTTCCATTGTTTCGATGCTTAACCAATCTGAAAATTTAGTGATTTTGTCATTTATACTCACAGATCAAACTCTACACGCTTAATCTCTCTTCAATCAATTATACTACTTAACCTCATTTCCATTTATCATATACTAGTTAACATTTCCAAATGCTACTACTACTCTAGTACTCGCTAGTGGCAATACCCCTCTCCATCCATGCTTTCTCTTCCTTTCCCTCTCCTGCATTTATCAACAGATCAACAGTGCCAACACTGATTTTCGTACAAACATCCATCCTCATAAACGATATTCTAATGGCCACCCGAATCAATTCTAATAATCGACGTAGTAACTTGAATAAGATTCAATGCATAGGCAGGGAGAAGGTTTTCTACCTTGGCTCCGAATGACTGGATTGGGGCACTACCTTCTTTCCTCAGCCGGATCTAACAAATCTGCCAACGGGTCAGGTTTCCCTTTTCTTTTCTTCCATTTTTCCTTCCTCTCCTCTTTTCTCCTCTCTTTCTTTTCCTTCAGCTAGCTGGCGCTTTCCTCTTTTCTTCTCCTCTTCTTTTTCTTCACACTGTCAGGTCCCTCTTTCCCCTCCTCTTTAGTTAGCCTAGCTCCTCCCTCCTCTTTCCCTCGGCTCGCTAGCCAACCTCCACTCTTGGCCGTCTCCTAGATCTCCCCTTGCCTTTTCTTTATGCAGCGTGCAGCCGAAAAGATGACAATGGTGCACAACCGGTGGAGCAAAGGGGTGACTGTGCGGCATAGGGTGGAGCAGCGGCCGCAGCCAGGGGCGGCACTCGGAAACTAGGAGGGAGGCCCTGCAATAGTGGTTCTGGCATGTGGCCATGGGAAGCAAGGGCAGAGGCGAGCAATAGTGGCAGGGGCATGGAATGGCAAGGCTTGGCTGGGGGAATGGTGGCACGGGTGGCTAGAGGACGACAGCTTGCGTGGGCAACAGTGGTGCTAGGTGATGGCAAGGTGTGGCTGGAGGAGCGACAACGCTAGTGGCTTGGTGACGGCAGCAACGCCGCAGCAGTAGGGGTGGGTGAGGCGCAGGAGGGGCGACGGCAGCAACGCCGCAGCAGTAGGGGTGGGTGAGGCGCAGGAGGGGCGGCGGTAGCAGGACGAGCATGGGGGAGGAAGCAAATCGACTTTTGCTTCCTCCCCCTTCTGGCTCTCTCTCTTATATAGGGCATTGCGTGGGCCAAGCTGGGCCAAATATGGCCTAAGCATTACACATTTGTAACCTTAGAATACTTATATTGAATACACTTGGTGGTTGTGTGCTTCTTATTGGTCCCTTCGCACCTTTGGCGGTCTTCGCATCCAACCAGGGGTGCATCTAAGTTTACTGTCTGGATTCATACTGACGACATAGCACTTCAAGCACTTCACTTGGAGAGGGCAGGGGTAGGGGGAGAGGGCACTAGGGTGATCGTGATGGGGGGGGGAGAGGGTGCGTTGGGTGGCGGTTGTGGGTGGAGAGGGCATGGGGGGCGGCAGTGGTGCGGGGAATCAATTGTGAGATAGTAAAACACCATCAAAACTCCACTAGAATTGATAAGAGGGATTGGCTCTGCCAGGATGGGGGAGGTAACCGCATGCATGAACCACACGATCCCGAGCACCACATCAATGCTGGATGTGCAACCTGGTCTCTTTTATATCTCATTGCATCATTTAAACAAAATCTAAACGAGCAAATTTACAGTTATGTGACCTACTTGCACTCACTTTATAAGCTGTTGTAACTATGGTGCATTTTACTCATAAATATAAGTCATTTTCAGGTTTTTATAGTCTCCAACACAAAACTGACTGAAGTTTTTTTTATCATAATATGCTACGAAAGACATTAAAATAAATATACATTATCAAATTATTGTGCCAAAAATAACCCAATAACATCATTTTTATGTAAGTCAATCTAGATACGTTAACATATGTAAACGATTAAAGTTTCCAGAGCTCCATCGTACGGAGGCCGGTAGCTTGTATTTGTGGACGACCGAGGAACGGAGGAAGTACAACTTTACCCTTTTTTATTTCACAGAGACCTGAGGTGATTTGTGATGAAACTTAGAACTAATACATCTAGGCTTGTGTTGATTTTATAGACTGGCAACAATTTCTGACCAAATTCTTTTATTCGTATGGGTCATTGAAGGGGGTGACCCGAGAGTGTGTACGTTTTTCTCACTATCGAAGCTAGCGTACGTTTATTGGCAAGTGCTTATACACCATCTTGGACCTAATTAACTTCACAGCTACGCGGGTGTCCCTATCCGAAACATCTCACAAGCACGGTATGTTCCTCTCGAAAAAAAAGCACGGTATGTGGTAGTTAAGTACGTAGGAGTAGCTACATAAACCTAGCCAGTTAACCATCACACAATAGACAGCAGTAGCATTAAGCACTAAGCAATTGACACAAAGCCTGATCGATCATGGTGATCCCCAAGGCTTTGCTCCTCACTGCCATCCTTGGTTGTGTATGCTTCTTTAGTAATGTCCTAGCAGCTCGCGAGCTCTGTGATGACTTGGCCATGGTGGCAAGGCACCAGCGGTGGATGGCCAAAAGAAGAGGCTGAGGACATCAATGGTGAAGACGTCGTTTTAGTTGGGGAAGACGAGGCTAAGGACGCCGGTGGCGAACACGTCCTTGTGGTTGAAGAAGAAGAGTTGAGGACACCGGTAGCGTAGATGCCGTAGTGGTTGGGGAAGAAGAGGCTGAGGATGCCGGTGGCATAGATGTCGTTGTGGTTGGCTAAGACACGAGGAGGCTAGCTAAGGTAGATTTGTGCAAGGAGGCGGCTGGACGGGGAGGCGATGTTGAGTCTACGTGGGAGATGGAGATTGGGGAGGAGGCGGCACTTAAGGAGGCTAGCTGAAGTGGATTTGCGCGAGGTGGCGGTCGGATGAGATTAAGGACGCCGGTGGCATAGATGTTGTTGTGGTTAGCTAAGACATGGGGAGGTTGGCTATGGCAGATTTGCGCAAGGAGGTAGCCGGACAGGGAGGTGGTGTCGAGTCTACATGGGAGATGGAGATTAGGGAGGAGGCGACACTTGAGGAGGCTGGCTACAGCGGATTTGCGCGAGGTGGCAGCCGGATGAGGAGGCGGTGCTGGATCTATGTGGGAGGTGGAGATTGGGGAGGAGGCAGCACTTGAGGAGGCGGCAGACGGGCGACACAGGCACACAAGTGAAGAGTAAGCTAGGGTGCAAACCCTAGTGGGCACTACTTACAGAAGGAACTATCACAGACGGTTCTATCAAAGAACCATCTGTGATGTTACTATCATAAATGATTCTATTATGGAACTATCTATGATATAAACTGCATCACATGCAGTTTCATAATAGAACCGTCTATGATGTTTAATATCACAGATGGTTATATCATAGAACCGTTCGTGATAGTCACAACTTCTACAACCACGGCCTCAACACAACTAGCATAGTTAAGATTAGTTCCAACAGCATATACAATCACAGATGTAATTATTTCTTAATTACTAAATCAACTACAATGGAGTAATTCCTTAATTACATGTCGAGTGGGATCTTTACACTTGGCTATTTCCTTTTAAATAAAGCCCTTCATAATGTCGACATACATATAGCTTGTTTCATCGCTTGGTTCTTCCTCGAGCCTAATGTTATCTCCGAATGGAGGCAACTCATCAAATTAATTGTACACTTCCTCATCCATGATACTCTCAACTCTGACAATTCTTCTTCTTTCCATTAAGAACTATGTGACGCTTCTTATTTGTCAGATCGGTTACATAAAAAACTTGAACAGCTTGTCTCGCGTGTACGAATGGTTCACGTTTGTATCCTACCCATTCGAGGTCCATAGTAGTGACACCATACTTGTCGACCTTTATACTTTGTGGAAGTTTGACCCAACAGCAACGAAATAGAGGGATCTTGAAAATCACGTAGTCGAGCTCCCAAATCTCCTCTACAAGCTTGTCGTAGGAGCTTGGACCAGCTATATTGAACTGCTCATCACGAAATGCATCTATACGAACACCTGAGTTCTGGACAGTACTCTTTTTATCTAGATCTATTGTATAAAATGTGTACCTATTAATGTCGTATCCTTGTCATGTCACAATTGTAAAATTTGGCCCTTTTGCCTGCCATTATAGAGTTTCACTTGACAACCTCCCAGTGAATCGCACTCTCAACCATTCGTTAAACCGACGGTTGTGCTGCCTCATGATCCAAACCTCCGACCAACCTAGATTCGCTTGGTGTAGCATGTCCTTGTGCTCTTCAATATATGGGGACACTTCAGTCATGTGTTGCAAGACCGTGAAATGGGCTTGAGTGTACATATCCAGATTGGGAGTTATTGCTTTCCTTCTGATGTCTCGATACCCTCTAGCCTCCCCTCGTGATGAGATACAGGCAAACCTATCGGTTCAACCTGAGCCATGTAATCGATGCAAAACTCAGTGACCTCTTCAGTTGAATAACCTTCAATGATGCTGCCCTCCGGCTAAGATCGATTGCGTACATAGGACTTGAGAATTCTATTGTACTTCTCGAATGGGTACATATGATGTAGAAACACAAGGCCACATATCTTTTTCTCTTTCACAAGATGTACAATTAAATGGACCATGATATCAAAAAATGATGGAGGGAAATACATCTCAAGCATGACAGTGTAGCAATATGGGGGAAGGTTCGTTCGGCCTTTATCAGTCTCTATCGGTGCTAACTTAGTCCTAATGTTTATGGTGACCAAATCATGCCATACGTTGACACCATCCTTTGTTTTGTCACGAATGTTCAGTAAGAGAGCAAACAAGCTATCACATACATTCTTCTCTACAAGCATCACATCTATGCAATTGCGAACTTCTAAGTGCTCCCGGTAAGGCAAGTACCAAAACACTGACCTCTTTTTTCACATGTTCTTCTGACGGGTCCTCAACTTACGTCCCTTTCCAAGCACAACATCAATATCCTTGGCCATATCATAGAATTTGTTTCCACTAAAAGGCCTTGGTACCATGTTATCCACTTTTTTCATCAAATTGTTTCTTCATCTTGCAGTATGGGTGATTCTGTAGAAGTATCCTACGGTGACACATGTACACAGTTTTACGCAAGTTGTTCAACCACACACTCTCGGTATAATCTAAGCAGCGAGGACAGGCTTTCGCTCCTTTCGTACTCAACCCCGACACGTTACCAAGGGTAGAAAAATCATTGATGGTGCAGAACAACATGGCGCTCAGAGTGAAGTTTTCTCGTTTGTCTGCATCCCATACTTGTACCCCTTCGTTCCATAGTGTTACAAGATCTTTCATTAATGGTGCTAGGTACACATCAATATCATTCCTAGATTGCTTCAGCCCTTAGATAAGTAGTGACATCGAAATGTACTTCTGCTTCATACATAGCTAAGGAGAAAGATTATACATGCATATATTCACGGGCCAAGTGTTATGTCGGCTACTCATGTTACCAAAAGGATTCATTCCATCTGTACTTAACCCAAATCTTATATTCCTTAGTTCTGCACCAAAGTCTACAAGCATCCTATTGATGTTTCTCCATTGGGCAGAATTAGCAACGTATCCTATCATTTCTTCTTTTTGATGCTCCTCTGAGGCCAACGCAACAATCTCGTATCCTTTCGGTTCATAAATAAATGCTTCAAATGGGAAATTATATGTAGATAGGTTCTTGCTTCACCTCGATGCTCTCGTCGTCATCAGAGTTATTCTTACGCTTTGTATCGGGATGCTTTGCACACTGGACAAATATGTAATTTTGCATACTCTTTACAGTAGAGGATACAATCATTTGGACATATGTGTATTCTTTCTACTTCCATTCTCAATGAACAAAGAACTTTCTTGGCTTGGTAGGTGGTTTTCGGCAACACATTTTCCTCTGGAAAGATATTCGCTAGGAGACGTAACAACGCCGTGAAACTCTTGTCGGACCAACCATTGCTTACCTTCAATTTCAGCAGTTCAAGAACAGATGACAACCTTGTATATTGCGGCTTGCAGCTAGGGAACAAAAGTTTCTCCAGGTCCTCTAGCAAGCCCTCGAATTTACCAAACTCAGTCTATAATCTATCCTCATCAAAAACACAGTCCGCAACTGGCATATCATTGTCTCCCTCGATGATATTATAACTACCTTTATGTATAATCTTCTTTTCACTGTGACTGGTCCAACATGTACATCGCTTTTTGAAACCCCTTCGAATCAAGTGAGTTTCAATCTGTGCTAAGTTAGTAAACATTTTTAGATTATCTAATCAATGCATGGATAGTGTATATATTCCATCCTGTTCTTCAACATATCTTGCTCAGCCGCTCTTCTAAAAGTAGATATGCCATTAATGTACTCTTCACTCACACGGTTCTCAACGTACATCCAACTTCGGTCCATCTATACTATGCATGTAACAAAATAGTGTCAAATTAGATTATTAATACTACTATAGCTAACCAGCCTAGCTACTTACACACAAAATTGTCATTCACATAATACTAAATTATCCATATCTACTTTAACTAGATAGCCACGTATTCATGAAGCAATATGCATGCATGTATGTATGTATATCAAGCAATAATATATTGAAGTAAATTGGAGTACTGACCCATGCTTAAATTGGAGCAAACTACCATCTCTCTCTCTAAACCTAGCTATCATATCTCTCTATTACAAGGCATATAAGTTATTAGAAACAAATACAAACCCCTAATCACCAAGAATAAATTGATCTACAAGCTAAATCTCCAAGCGGTATGTTTTTACCAAACACCCTAAAGCGGACCGTCTCCTTCAATGCAACGCATCCCAGACGATTGCAATCACAAACTGTCTGTGATATGAAACTATCATAGACGTTTTGTATCAATAACCGTCAGTGATAATTCACATACAGTTATTGATACAAACCGTCTATGATATTTGCCATTATCAAAGACGGTTTGTATCAATAACCGTCTATGAATTAGCACAGACGGTTATTAATACAAACCAATTGTGATATCTTGCATTATCATAGACGGTTTGTATCAATAACCGTCTATGAAAATATTATAGACGGTTATTCATGAACCATCTATCATAGTTACATATCACAGAGAATACACGGTCGCACTTGTAAAATTGGCTGTGATAATTATAGCATAGAAGTTCTCTATGAACTGTCTGTGATATAGCCATCTAATATAGACTCTTTTGTAGTAGTGATCACTCTATCGTTAAAGGCCCACTGGTCAGGGACACAAGCTCGTTTTCTACCTTTGCTTGGCCATGGCTGAGCTAGCATCGATAGTAAAGGCGGCGGCACAATGGTGAGGGTGGCAGCGATTACGATGGCAAGCATGGTAACAGCATGGGAAAGCATAAAACTCTAATTAAAAGTGGTTGGGCATGTCACAATAAGGGCGGTAAGGAGAGCTATAGTGAGCTAGGTAGCTCCTAAACTAGTTCAATATGTTGGTGTTACATGGAATAACATGGGAACTTGAAGGCTTACCATGGAATGGCACGAAGGGGGAGATTGATGGTAGCGGTGTCAACAACAAGGGCGGCACATGGTGAGGTCTTCAGGATTTGGTGCTCCTAGGGGCAATAGGGCACAAGAGAGTGAGCACAGGTTATGTGAAGACGAGGCAAGGTTAGAAAGCACTATGGTGATGTCAGAGACTCAACGGAGGGAAGGAATTCAACAATGGAACCCGACAGCTAGAATTGAAGAACTCGGCACAATTAGCTTCAACCAGAGGTGGAGAGAGTGGGAGAAAGTGAGGACGAAGGAGAGTTAGTCGAGGCATGTCTAATGACATGGGAGGCTTCAACTTTTATAGTACGGAAGGGAGAGATTGGCTCGAGCGCCCTTAGTGACTTAGAGCACCAAGCTTGAGAGAGAGAGAGAGAGGAAGAGAGGCTTCAATGGCTGATGGGACTATCTCGTGGCGATGAGACTAAGCCGTTGCCCTCTTGTCTCGAGGTGCAAAGCTTTGATTGCCCTATGGTGAGCAAAAATAGGCAAAGGGATAGAGTCGGACGCTGGTGCAAGGAAGAAGATGAGGAGGAAGAAGATAAACAATGCTGAAAGGTGGGATCGGGCCCACAAGTCAGGGATGTGTAGGAGAGGGAGGCACGAGCTGGCTGGTACACATGGGTCGCGTTGCTGGGCCATGAAGCAGGTGGGAAAAGCAGGCATGGGTTGGGCCAACAGGTGAGATTCGGCCCATGGCCATGGAAGGAAATTTAATTAGATTCAAACTTTCTTTTTCGTTTGAAATCTAGTTTGAATTCCTAAAGGAATTTGCATATGAAATTTTTATGAAAAATTCCTCAGCACCTAGTTTAATTTTAGAAATTTTGTTCGCATATTTTTGTGTCTTGGATTTTATTTTAAAAATCTTAAACCTCAACCAAGCTTTGGAAATTTTTAAAAAATGCACTAAAATTATGAAATTCATGGAAATTCATGCATGTTTGTTTGGAAGTCAAAATTGGGCTATTACACAAATGCCTCAAATCCTAACAGCAGATCAGACCATGACATTAAAAAGACAAAGCTATGGAATTTGAAACACATGATAAAGTAACATAGTCTTCTTGTTTTTTTAGGGAGGGAACAATTAACTAGTTCAGCCATCTTAAGGCTCACAATTTACAGCTCATGGGTTCAAATCTCGGAAAACCATAGCAGAAAACCCACACAGATAATACATCTAACTTGTTGGGATTGGTGAGAATCAAACTCTGTTCAAGCATAGAGGTATGGTACCATATCTGGGCTACTCCACGGTTGGCATAAATTAAAGTAGTATGATACTTCATGAAAGCTGCTTTTTTTTACTATCTGTGTGCTTGCTTATTGTTTCAAATTTATAGATGAAACCTGATGCTCACGGAAAGATAAAAGATATAGGAGGCACTAAACTTGTGAAAATTGTCAAGCTCAACTTGTTCGCGACAAAATTTCACAGTAAAGAGATTGATAAAGATTTGAGGTGAAATTATGAAGGTTCAGAATGGAGAAGGTATGGCTTCGTCGAATGGAGACGTTCTAAGTTTAAACATCATATACATATTGTGTACCCTCAGACGCACAGGATTAGAGACACATCATTGTACAGTCACTTGCTTTGTAACTCTCCTCATATTGTTGATCATTGCCGGTTGTGCGCACGAAGTTTTTTTTACAAGAGTTTTCCTGTTCTAGTTGGGTTACAATCCTCCTGTTATTTGATTGTATTCATTTATGCCGTGTCTTTTCTGACATTACTGGTTAATATTTTCATTTTATTCCACAATGCGTGAACTCCAAACCTACTCCAGCAGACGAAATGTTTAATGAACTCCGTAGGATATATAAACACACTCGTCTATATACCCCTACATACCACATTACCACGTTGCAATCACATTTATGCAAGTCCCATTTAGAACGAAATGTTTCGTGCAGCCTCAAAGAAGTTACGTTGTTTAATTTATGATTTCTGTTAAATCCATGTGATTAAGGTGCATTCAACCTTTGTATTCTGGGCGTCAACAGGGGTCATTCTCAGCTGCGCAGCAAGCGTACGTCCTATGCAAAAGAGTTTTATAACATCCGGCCACCATACCTGCTTCACGGCTACGCAGAAGCCCTTTCCGCACGGCACACACAACATCGTACAAGCACCGTATCTCCTGCATACACACGTACCTGTAACTATATATGCCCATACCACCCAAGTTCCATTTCGCCAAACCAAAGCGGAGTACGTACACTAGCAAGTAGTAGCAAGCAATTCACAGAGCCTGATCGAACATGGGCATCTCCAAGGTTCTGCTCCTTGCCATCATCGGCAGCCTCTGCCTCTGCAGTGCCGTCTTAGCAGCTCGCGAGCTGACCGATGACTCGGCCATGGTGGCGCGGCACGAGATGTGGATGGCGCAGTACGGCCGCGTCTACAAGGACGCCGCCGAGAAGGCGCGGCGGTTCGAGGTATTCAAGGCCAACGTTGGGTTCATCGAGTCGTTCAACGCAGCAGAGAAGCATAAGTTCTGGCTCGGCGTCAACCAGTTCGCCGACCTCACCAACGAGGAGTTCAGGGCAACAAAGACGAACAAGGGGTTCAATCCTAGCTTAGTGAGAGTCCCTACCGGATTCAGGTACCAAAATCTTAGCCTTGATGCGCTTCCGGCAACGGTGGACTGGAGGACCAAGGGTGCTGTCACTCCCATCAAGGATCAAGGCCAATGTGGTAAGTATTTTTAGGGTACTGCCGTACTGTATTTTACTGTATATATTTTCTGACATGTGGGTCCCACATGAAGACAAACAACGAGAAATAAAATTAGTGCGTTAGACTGGAATCGAACCCAGGACCAATCCTGCATGAAGCAAGCCCTTTGCAACCAGACCAGACGACAACTTCCGTAATAGGTGCACTTCACTTTCCTTTAAACCTTAGTTTCCAAGTTTAAAATTCAAATTTGATTTGAATCGTTTGACCGAAATTTTCACCGAAATACCGAAATTTCGGTCATTTCGCCTCTTTCGTTACCCTCCGAAATAAATTTCAAAACGAAAAATTTTTCCCTGCCTCACTGGAGGACCAAGGGTGCTGTCACTCCCATCAAGGATCAAGGCCAATGTGGTAAGTATTTTTAGGATACTGCCGTACTGTATTCGGTATATATGTGTCAATCTTATCTGTTAAGATGTTACGTGATGACATCTATCATAACACAATTCATGCAAGGCTGCTGCTGGGCGTTTTCTGCTGTGGCTGCCGTGGAGGGCATCGTCAAGCTGAGCACTGGGAAGCTTATCTCGCTGTCGGAGCAAGAGTTGGTGGACTGCGACGTCCATGGTGAGGACCAGGGCTGCGAGGGCGGGCTCATGGACGACGCCTTCAAGTTCATCATCAAGAACGGCGGCCTCACCACCGAGTCCAACTACCCATACAAGGCAGACGACGGCAAGTGCAAGCGTGGATCGAATAGCGCAGCGACCATCAAGGGCTACGAGGATGTGCCGGCGAATAACGAGGGCGCCCTCATGAAGGCGGTGGCAAACCAACCCGTGTCAGTGGCTGTCGACGGAGGCGACAGGACGTTCCAATTCTACTCAGGTGGCGTGATGACCGGCTCCTGTGGCACCGACCTGGACCATGGGATTGCGGCCATTGGTTACGGCAAGGCCAGTGATGGCACAAAGTATTGGTTGATGATGAACTCGTGGGGCACGATGTGGGGCGAGAACGGGTACTTGAGAATGGCGAAAGACATTGCTGACAAGAGGGGCATGTGTGGCCTTGCCGTGGAGCCTTCCTACCCCACTGAGTAGTAAGAACGCCAAATGCCACATGTCCATAGACATACACAAGATTGAATAAGTACACGCCTCTTGTTTTGGTATAGCTCTTATGTGTCTGTAAATTGTGTTACAAAAATATATGTAATGTTCTGTATATACATTGTATATACACATTTATACTTGATGAATACTCCATCCATTCTAAAATAAGTGTTGTCGTTTTAGCTGTTGGAAAGCGTTCTTTTTTAAGTGTCGTTTTAGGATATCAAGGTGATATTTACACATTTCTTCCCAGACTACCCATGGTTCTCTTTCATGTTTGTTGTTTGAGATTTTTTTACGAGGGATTTATGATAGCAAGGCACACATGTGAATGCAATTTAATAGGGGTAGATAAGACAATACACATCAGGCATTAATTATTGTGCCCACTTCTAAAACGACACTTCTTTTACAACGGAAGTAGTACCACGTTAATACATTGGATGTGAATAGACTGATTAAGAACTTGTGTTGGTTGTTTCATGACTCGGAGCTTTAGCATTTCTAACATGTTTGGCAATGTTGCAAATAAATTGGAAAAGATATTGACATAGATGTTGTTGCCTCCTGTTAAGGAACTTCTGGAATAACTAGTGCTTTTAGAAGCAGAACTTGTCTCTCTCAAAAAAGAAGCAGCAAAACTTGTAAGCATATTGCCAATCTGTGGGAATAATTGATGGTGATTTTCCATCATGGTGCACTGTAGATGTTGCCGATGCATGGATGTGCAATGGCACAGGGGGGCAGGGTTCAGTAACTTCAGTGATGTGAAATGTACTGCTTCTAATGTGCTTTAATGAAGTATATTGCAGCCGCTCGATTCATCTTGCCTCTGATGTGCTTTAACGAAGTTCTTTTGCAGCCGCTCGATTCATCTTTATTTGTGTGGTTGAAAGTGAGATATGCGTGAGTTCCTTTTGTTTAGTTTGTTTCCACTTCCGATAGGTAATTCCTCTGTGCATATATATATATATATATATATATATATATATATATATATATATATATATATATATATATATATATATATACACACACACACATCAACAGCTCTCTTTTTTAAGTACATTTTACGCTCTGAAACCCATAACACCCGGTTCCATTTGGCCAAACCAAAGCAGAGTACGCGTTCACAGAGCCTGATCGAACATGGCCACCCCAAGGCTCTGCTTCTCGCCATTATCGGCAGCCTCTGCTTGTGCAGTGCCGTCCTAGCAGCTCGCGAGCTGAGTAATGACTCGGCCATGGTGAAGAGATGTGGATCGTGCAGTACGGCCGCGTGTACGCCTCCGCGAAGGCTCAAGTTCGCAAATCGCAACTATGAGTTCCATCCGCTGTATGTCAAGAAACAAGCTGCATTATGACGAGTGCAAGTTAAACTGTCATCGCTTTGCACATTCACTAACAATTCTTCGCTTTCTTGCTACATGTGTAGAATTTTGCCGCATTTCATACCTGTGGCCTCATGAGCCAATACCTCTTGCTGAGGACAAAAAGGAGCAATTAGGCCTTTACCGTTGCATTTGTGACGGAGTTCGCTGAAACTATGTAATAATGTAATCACTGTGTGCGGAAACGCAGAAGCGGGAAGTATCTTCCATTTTCTAAAAAAAAATTTGTGACGGAGTTCTTCAGACAACTTTTGTACCTCAGCACCCAACGGAAAGGCTTACTGGAATTGCACAATCCATTGCCTAGCTCCTCTAGCTGTGTTGTGGCGAGGCTGGCGACGGTCTCATAGGATGCGAGGACTACAGAATACGGGGCCTGCTTCTGCAGCCATGCCATGCATGAGCAGTGCTTGAGAACAGGTTGAAACCTCCGGCTGACCTCACCGCGCTTTGAATCGCACGATGCCGCGTTTTCCCCACCGCAATTCAGCGTGTCCCGCGGCCGACGCGCACTCTTGCCGTACCTGCTCCCGTCAGCTTGCGCAAGCTTCGCCTGCAGCCCCTCCTCGCCGACCGTGCCCCTGGCCACCGCATCGCCCACGCGCCGAAGCCGCCGTCGCACCTCTACTGCTCCCACCGCCATAGCACCGCTTTAAAGCCCGATTGGCTGCCTGGTTTACCTCACGCAACCCTCAATTGCATAACGAGCTATTCCCCCACCTCTCTTGCGCCAGCTCGCTGCCGACAAGCTCCCCTGAGCTGGTGAGCTCCCTCAGACAACTATCTTCTCTGTTCATCCTTTAACCAATTAAAGGCGACCGTAGCACCCTTGGACCACCTCAAACCCATGGCCTCCTGCGCACGTTCTTTGACGCCAATAAGAGCTAGTTGGTCTTCAGTTGTCAATTCTATAAGATGAAGTCCGATCACCTGATGCATCTCTAAGGAGTTTTGTCTTCTTCTTATTGATCAAGCTGCCAGTGACACAACTTGCTAGCGTCTTTTACATCTTCACCGTCGGTGACACACCTTACCGATGACTTTGACTTCTTCCTCAGCTCCAATTGTCTTTCGTCGATGACGCAACTTGATGGCGACGGAGACTCTCATCAGAGCATACACACATGAGAACTTGGACACAGCTACAAGGACTCACACACACATTACATCATGCACGGACACATCTACGTGCATGAGCACGATACGACTATGCGCACGTATGTAACACACCTCCTACGTGCACGACCAAATAAATGACACATGCAACACACCTACTGTGCCAAATGACTCAAAATGTAATCGTGCACCAATACTCGTACATGAACTCAACTAAATTGCACCAAATAAAAGTGAAGACTTCTTGTTGGATTTAAAGCAGTGCTGGCTCGTCCTCTACACCCACTGGAGTAAGAAGAGCCACCTCCTTCTTCAGCTCGCGGCACTCCCTTGCAAAATGTCCGTAGTCCTGGCAGTTGTAGCAACGTACCTTCGCCTTGTCAAAGGCGCTCTTCTTCTTGCCGAAGCCATAACTCTTCTTGGATCAGGCCTCCCACTTGCTCCTTGTCAATAGCAGGTGATGATCCCCTTCACCTATAGCATGAGATGCCCACTGTTCTTCATGTGCCTTTAAACGGCTGATCAACTCTTCGATTGTCATTGTCTTGAGGTCACCAAACTGCTTGATTGGGGAGACTACCGGTAGGAACTTGGCGGGAACCGCACGAAGAAATTTTCTTACCGCGTAGCTCTCCTCCATCTTGTCACCGAGTCCTACATGGATTGTGGGAGAGGAAAAAGCACAACTTATAAGTGTGAGGGAGCCTCCACTCATTGGACTAGTCTTTTGGGAGGAGAAGGCCCAATACCACTTATAATGTTGTTGCTCCGTTACTCTGTGGGCTTAGTTGTGTTTAGCCCATTTAAACCTGTGGCATCCGATTGGATCTAGGCATGCGAGCAGGGTCCAAAAGTTGTAACATGGCCAACCTCACCAGACTTCCCCTGGTTGCAGCTCCGCCAGCCCTGCGAGCCCCTACCGACCTAGCCACTCCTCTATGGACAGCCCTTCTGGAACCATCTAAGCCCAAACTGTCACTGCAACTACCTTCTCCACTCCCTGTAGATGCTCGCACGCCCATGATTTTCGCCGGAGACCCACTGGAGCGGCCCTATGCCATGGTCCTCTGCTGTGAGATATCCCCAGCCGTCGGTTGAAAGGAGTGAACATTTGTTGCCACGAAGCCCTAAACTTGAGTCACCTTAGCCTGTAGAGCCCGTCCGTACCATTCACCGCCGATGGTGAGCATCACCGGTGCCGTTTCGTGGTGGATGTCATACTCCCTGTTTCTGTGCTGGAGCCGACTCAAGGTAGAAGAAAAGGGGGAAGTGAGCGGGCCATGTGGGCCGCGCGCGCACTGACCGACCAGGCCGCTCGGTCGAACCACAAAACACTAGCCATCCTAGCCCAGCAATGTAGACCATGGTGCAACACTGTTCATACCAGGTGGCTAGCACTGTTCATCACTGTAGTGCTTCACTATTCACCATAAAAATTCAAAAACAAGTATATACCCCTTTTTAACCGTTTCATGCCCCCATTCCCATCTTTATTTCACCAACCCATATCCTAATAAAACCCTAACCCATACTATTCTAAAACCAATCCACCACTAAATATCAGCCTTTTACTATTCATCCCAAATCCGTCCATCAAATTTATAGCCATTTCGACCATTTTGAAATCATCTAGCCCATTTCCAACTCTGTTTAGCTAACCAAAGCACTCCAACCATCCAAACACAATTCTTTTTATGCTTTATCTCGTTATTTTATTGCATTTTCTTCCCAGCTTATATTTTACAAAGTAGGAACTTATTTGAATTCATTCTTTTGTGTTAGCATCTGGATTCAACTAGTTGGTCAACAGAAAAGCTATAGAAGCCATCAAGCAGCTGGCATAAGCCTAGAGACTGCAGGAAAATAATCAGACACTATGGATAAATAGGTAAGTCACATGTTTTTGATCATGTTGAACCTACATCCTTTAATTATTTAATTATTAGTACTTTTGTTATTATTTAATTATGCAATGTTATTTGTTTAAAAATAATTATTTGGAATGACTTGATGTCTAACTATGTCTTACACTAGAAAAGCCCTATTTTACTTAATGGCTATATTCACCTTGACAAGCCTTAATAATAGTAATTACTACAAAACTTACCATGGTAGATTAGGATTTCAGATGTTTTACACTACCAAGTGCTTTGGCATTTTGCCGATAGATTTATTAAATTGTACTAGAGTTAAGAATGAATCATGGAAAGTCACTAGATGGTTGGAGTCCACAACCTTACCCTAGGGTTGAGGCTTTGGATTGGAATGGTGGCAGTGCCATAGCACACTTGAGAGTTGGTTCATGGACGGTTGCCTAGTTGATGAAAAGTAAGGACTAGAACCTTACGCTGCAGAAAGATATATAAATTGCTCAACCACAAGTATTGACTTGTTAAACCTGGTCTAATAACTGTTCAAATCAATTGAATAACTACAAGAAGGTGGGGTTTCCTGTGCGGGAATGGCCCAAGGACAAGGGGAGTAGTATGGGAATAGTAAAACCACACTTGACAATGGTAGATCCACTCAGAAACGGGCGGCAGCATTCTGCATTGGCCAATGGATACCCAATAATGTGTGGTCTATAACCTATCGGGTAGAGACTATAAAGAGGAGAGCAATGAAAGATCTTGTTTTCTCAACTCAATCGCACATTACCTATTATGTGTCTGGACATTGAGAGTTTAAGAAATTTATTGGATAAAGTTAGTCAACTCTGCAGAGTATAACAAATAATATTCAAGTACTACAAATGGAGCTGTGTTTCATGGACGATTCCAATAACAAGGCATAAGTAGATTTTGAGGATTTGGTAATGGAAAGTATGGATAACAAACCCTTTTCTATTAATTAAATACTGTTTTACTATTTAAAAATATAAAGTTTTTTACCAACAAACTTGCACCCACAAATATAATAATAATAATAATAATAATAATAATAATGAACCCAACTCATTCCATCTCTTGAAATACTGGCAATTAGTTAAATAGCATTTCCTTATGTGGCTTGATGAGTACCTAATGTACTAAGTCTTGCTTAATTCCAACAGAATAGATACCAGAAGAGGAAAAAATGCTTCAAGCTTTCATGTTAGGATTATGACCACACTCAAGCTTTCTTGAAGAGATTTCTTCGGTTCTTCTGAAACTAAATTAAGTTTTGGGCTCGAACGCCCATATTATTGCTAAAATTGATCATTAGGTAATTTTTAGTCAAGTTAATCCCTTTTAAATATTTGTAAGCAGGCATGGTACTCCTTTAGTCCACATATAAACTCTTGGGTTGTTGTGGAATGTACGACGGCCCTGTTTCCAAAATAAAATGGGGCTGTTACATTGAATGTCTTTGTGCAACTATGTGGCTTGATATAATAACAATTTTATATTTAAAAATAAAGTTGTATTTGCTATACAGCTATAATATTTTATGATTAAAAATATAATTGTATATTTCCTATACAATTATAGTAACTCTAATATATGTTTGATTAGTTTACACCATAATAATCTACACCATGAAAATAAGTGGTTTAGATATTTCTCTTTTATTATTAATGTAGGAATTTCTAGCATCTTAATGTGAACATGGAAGGCTGAAAGCTACTTTTAACATTGTTTTAATAACACAATTGATAATAAATGTATAGCATATCACATATTCATGTTTACTTATCCATAGAGGCGTCATGTAACTCAATATTAAAATTTCAAAGCACGAGAGGATGTGCTGATCAGTTTGTCCCAACTTAATTTCAGTTGAGCAAAACAACGAGCACGTGGTGCTTAGTGCTCGAGGTCGTGGATGGAGTTGACAAGCACGTTGTCGGCCTCCTCCAACCTGTCGAACTACCCAAGTGCTGATTCCATGAATGCTGGGTACCACTCCAGTGCGGCCATAAACGTCGGCATGTCATCCAGCCTTAGCTCCACGCTAAGCTTGCCCTACAACGCGCTCCTGACAGTCAATGGTAGCGCCATTTGCCCTGTGTACACATCCCCGTAGACAGGGGTGGACAAGGGATTTCACGATGGATATTCGAAGTTATAAAAATATTGTTCAATAGAAAACCTAAAAGTTCACAATAGCAAAAATTAAAGTACAACTTTTCATACTAAAGACAACATCTCAAATAATATAAAGAAACTAAAAAATAATTACAAATTAACTTGACGATTCTTCATGCCTTGAAACCGATTGATATATTAGATCTACTTCCATTAATATGCAATTCCACTTAGCTCCCATTGTCCCTTTTGGAACTATCTATATTCATTGTTCATATTTAGGATAGTGAAAATCGACTTGAAACCATTTGTTCACACTTGTGAAATACTTGGTATTTGTTCATAGAATCACAGATAAAAGATGGAGAGTATGTATTTCAATTCATAAGCAATAATTCATCTACCGCTAAGGATCTTATTTCACAGATTCACAGCAAAGTACTTAGATGAAGGCATGACATCAAGCTCAGTAGCTCACACCTCTAAAATACTTAGCATATATATAGGCTACTCAAACATAAGTATGTGGAGAACATGGATTTCAATTATAAGGCATAAGCACTAATTTAAAGATAACTGAGCCAAACCCAACAATCAACCACATCTACACAAGATCCAAGCATCGAAAGTGAAACAAAGAAGAAACATTTGCCAAATCCACCACATCCATCTAGTCATCCATAGATCTATCATCCACCTAGCTCCGAAGTACAAAACTACAAACTCTAGGGGCACACAAGCAGAGCAGATCTACTGACTATGCATCTAGATTCTTCAGCATGGGGGTAGCCAGATCGGAGAGGACGAACCTACCCCAATACTGCAGGCCTGTAGTGTGACATTGCTTGCTTTGCCAACAACCGCTTCAGCCTCCAGCGCTCCTACCGCCTACGTATCCTCTAGCCCCCTTGCTACCTACGCAACCTACAGCCTTGCTCGGCCGACGGCCGCTCCAGCCTCTAGCACTCCTACTTCCTGCGTAGCCTCTAAAAGACCAGAACTAGGGGCATAGGCACCCAACGCCACTAGGCACCAGCTGAATGCCAAGAGATGGAGAGACGATCAGACGCTAGATAAAGAAATGAGAGACTAAGTGAGACACGGTCTCACAACTAGGTATGAACAGGATTACAGTGGGTCTGGACTAGTGTCAATGGGAGGGGAAATGGGCCAAAATGATCTAGCATCAATTTAGCCCAACTACTAGTATATATATGTATTATACCTTGTATATAGTGGTTTTTTCTCAAAAATTTTGGGTATTCAATTGAATGCCCATGAACTGAACTAGGTCTACATGCTCATAGATGAGGTCCACCATGCATAGCTGGGTCAGGAACACGGCCACAACCATGCCGGCAGCTCGTGCCGCCCACACAGTAGGTGCGAGTCATGCCCTACCTATGCCTCATCACCAATGAGCCACGCCAGTGTCTTCGACCCGATAGGCTCCATCCGACGCGCATACTCTGCGGTGTCCGGGCACGAGACGATCCTATCGGCATCGAAGCCGGTGGAGATGGTGGTGACGAGGGAAGGGGCACCCGGTGGGCAGCTCGGTGGTGGAGAGGACGTAGTGAGTGATGATGAGGGTGGGGCGGAGGCCATGGTAGGCCAGCCGGTAGCCAAGCTGAAGCATCGAGTTGGCATGGCCTTGCTTCCCTAGGAACACCAGGAGCAAGACATGGCACCACCGTGTCCTTGATGGTGGTGTCTGTGCTATTCCATTATGTGCACACTGTAAATGTTGTGATCCTGTGTGAATACAACATGGAGGTCACAATGAGTATTTGATTTTACTTGTGCTTTGTTGTCAAAGTTTGAGTTTAATTTTGTGTCATTTGCTTTCTAGTTTTTGTTGTCAGGTTGAGAGCATTCTGACTGAGGTTCGGTGTGACCAGCCATGAAGAATGGTTGGTAAATGCAGTGTTACCGATTTCTAGTTGGCGGTATGTTTATTCTAAAGAGGTGTTTGTTGCATTGCATGGAGTTTTTGAAAGTGGTCTGATTGGCCATGTGATAGCGTCCCGACAGAGGTCATCATGTAGTCTAACCAGTGTGGGTGCCATAGTCATATCGATCCCCTGTTATCGGGTGACGCTAAGTCTATCTGTGGTGGTCTGAACAGCCATTGGTTGGCGGTCTGTCGGACCTGGATTTTCAACCCAAAATCCTCTGTGATTTGCTGCACTATTCCCTGGATCAGTTCATAGTGCTCACAGATACATTGCTACATCAATTCGTACATCACATGAAATATGCCGAACCATAGTATTACATATTAGAGTTGAAATACACCACGTCGGGTGATAGTTTACAGAAGGGCCGATCAGGCCAAATACCTACAGTACAAAAGATAGCAGCGGAAAGTATAAACGAAAGTAGGACCAACATCCACAGGCAAGCGACTAAGGGGTAAATATGTGCAACAGGTATTACCTATGTCTAGATAATATATGTGCACACAATCTCCATCAACTCTACTTGTTTAGGACTCGAACTCGCAAAAGTCATCCAAATTCCCTTCGTCGACACCTCCATCTGTGGCAGGTGCGTCATCATAGGCATAGTGGTCCTGGTTTCCTATTTTGATTTTGGGTAATGTGAGGGTGAGCACAAATCCACCATACCCCGTGAGCAAATACATAGTATGCAAGTAAATAACATGCAGGGCTTATCAAGGAAGGGCTCGAGTTGTTTTGTTTGCCAAAAATTGCCTTTAAAGATTACGTTACGATAGAAATTCCCTGAGACCTAGTAGTTTGGAACTAAAACATGATATTTGGATAAAAAGAATGTTGTAATAATAGTTGCACAGATTCCATCCACTGTTACATGGCCCCTGCACCATATGCTAACCTTTCAGTATTATAACTGCTTACTTTATCACTGAGGCGACACCTAGGGCAACACAAATAAGAGCTTTTCACTGCCGATTACTTTTCCAATTTCACCCACCAAGTTTTTGAAATAGAATTATATCTGGTTCAGTTCCCATGTCTACCTTTGACCATGGGCACGGCTATTCGAATAGTTTTTACTCTGTAGAAGTTGTACACTTTCCCCATAAGAGACAATCCGCTCGTTGCTCCACATGATTCCTTAGTCATGCAGTTGAGTAGATCATTATAGTAACTTTTCAAAATATTTGACTCATTTTGCCATCTCACCCTATGGGCTGCTTCCACTTGCGGTGGGTCACATACATTGCACGGGATAGTTATCACGGATACTAGTGCATTCCGACTCCACCCTCCACAACACTAGCATGATAGGCAAACTTCACCCTCCACTCGGTGTCCTTTTAGCCCCACATTGCTCTTGCACTATTTCACTCCTTTCCCCTACCTATGAGATGAGTCTGGGGTTCAATTGATTTACTTAGCCATGTTGCAATTTACAGACTTGTGATTGTATTATTTTACATAGTAGGTCATGACAAGATTTAGTCCTTAGAGTTATCTAGGCGGTTCTAACACTAATCACACTCTTGTGCACCATTGCACCAGCCCCTCTTACCATCCGCCCAGACATTTAAGCAAGTTAAGGTTTTGGGAGCATAAAATATCCATGTCAAAATATACCAACCATTTTCCACTCATGACTTCCCAAATCAATTTATCATGATTAAAAGTGATGCTTGAGCATTTTGGTGCCACCGACTATCTAAACGATACTAAGCATGGCGCATAATTATGGACTTATTTTTGAAACGTTACCATTATAAATTTCTCTAGGGTGACAAGGTTCAAATGCTCAAATGTTCCAAAATGGTGTAATACTAATAAGTTAAATAATGAGAATGTAACTAGAATCTTAAAATAAACATAGATTTGCACATGCAATTTGATAATTTGAAATGAAAATAATTTGCAGAAAATGTAGGTTCAACATGATCAAAGTATTGACTCGCCTTGGTATAGTTGGTTTGGTCTTGCTGGGTGTGACTCACTTCAGCTTCTGCCTCTTCTTCTTGTGCCTTGTACACTATTTTACGTTGCGCGAAAATTTGGATTAAAATCAGTAAACCAATTTGGAAAGATATTGAATTTAGAAATTTGTTTCACCCAATTTGGAGGTAAATGAATAAGTTATGCCTATTTTAAGTTCCCAGTTTAAATTAATTCAGAAATTAGAAAAAGTAGAGAGACCCTCTAAATGGTAGGGCCCATGGCGGCTTTAATTTTCCTTTTATTTTCTTTTCAAGCTCTATGACATGTGGGACCGGTTACTGTTTACTTAATAGGTATGGGCCACAAGTCTGTGGGTGTTTAGGGTTAATTAACTTCATTAGTCCTAATTAATTACCAAATTAAAATTTAATCACCGTGAATAGTGCACCTGTCCCCCTTCGCCGGCAACAGAGAAGCTCGCCGCTGCCGGCAGAGGCGATGGCCAGATGTGAGCATCTGCAAAATGGATTGCTCATGCCCACGCCTACCCCTAGAAGAAACCTCACTGGCAAATGTGGCCGGGGCAGCGGCCGGTGGCTTCCATAGGCGGCTATGGAACAGGGAAGGAGCGGCTATGGCAATTCAAAGAAATTCCTTGGTTTGGGAGCATCTCGTGGTGGCAGGATGTTGCCTTGGCAGTCTATGCATCTTTCGAGTGGCGGTGGTGGTCTAGTGGCTTCAGGCAGCGATAAACAGTGGAGGCGCACAGTACTCCAAGGAGGCTCCGGTTCGGTGAAATCAGTCTGTGGTGGCTCTAATTGACGGTTCTTCCGTTGGCTGGCGTTGGAGAAGATGGTGCTGCCAACGCTTCTATGGGCTATTATGGGGCAATTCTCCACAGTGGGAGGGGGATTATGGTGGTGCGGTGCTACCGAGGGCATAAGCGGGGCTTTATAGCTGGCAGGGAGGGCTCGTGACGTGAGGGGTGGTTGGTCAGTCATGGCAGACGGCGTGGCGTCGATGTGGCTACAGGGACCGGATGATTCAGGTTCGATGTCATGATGGTTACAGGCAGCAGGGTATGGCGGTGTATGTCGCATGGATGGTGGGGTGCACACACCGAGGGGCATAGTGACTGTCCAGATGATGCCCAGAAAGGGGATGGACGGGGAGGAGCTGCTGGGTCGAGTACGGCGGTCAGAGCGATGCCTACATGACGTGACAGTCATAGCACAGTGGTACCGGTAGCTAGTCATAGTGGCAGGGGCGCGCCCTATGGCTGACCTGAGCAGACCTGGCGCGGTAATCCGAGCAGCGCTCGTCATCCTTTGGCCAGATGATAGGTCAAAGAGGAGACAGCTAGACGCGACGGCGTTCCTATGGTGATGCGAGAGCAGAACTACGGCCAAGCATGCAGCTGGCCCAGCGGGATGGGCGTAGGAGCACGCCGGCGACCAGCGGTCACAAGGGGAGCGCTGCGAGGAGAGTGGGCTACCGAGGCTGGCAACGGGAGGTAGGGTAATGAAGGAGCCGGCCCAGGTTTTGACCAGGCTAGGCCAAAAGGCCAGAAAACTTTTGGGTTTGGGCCCAATATACATTTTCAAATTTTGTTATAAACTCTTATTCAACCTTTTTCATTTGCTCTAATTTTTCATATTCACCTTTACAAAGCCTAACTAACTCCAGGCCTAGGATTGGTTAATTATTTACATCTTTTCATCCTATTGCCATATGTGGATAAAAGGGACAATCATAACCTGCCGGTTTACTCTATGGTCTTAATCCATGTTTTTTGTGGTTCAGCTCATGACTGCACTTCTGCTACTGATTCTACTAGAGTTCTCCTACCCTAATTGTTGTATCATCTTTTTAGATTCGCCTTTCAATTAAAAATTTACTTCTATTAATTATACCTTTCTTTTGGTATTAGGTTTTCATTATTTCTTATTTATTGGAATCTTAACCAAGAATTTATGAAACATTCCATTAAAATCCAACTGTAGAGAGAAAATACGTTCCAAAAGGTTTTTGTAATTACACAATTTTTGGACCTAAATTTTTAGGATGTTACAGGGTCAGAGAGCCAAGTGCTGAGTTAAGTGAGTTGAATTAGTTTTAGTTTGTGTTAGTCATAGTGTGAGTCCAAATAAGTGTTAGTCATGGTGTGAGTCAATATAAGTGTTAGTCATGGCGTGAGTCCATACAAGTGTTAGTCATGGCAAGAGTCCATGCATTGTGGGAATCTTGACGTGGGTGTCAAGTGGTTCATATTTGCGTTGGTTTTGTTAATGAGTCAAGTGCATGTCATTTTTGCTTAGGACTGTCGCTTGTTCTTTGATATATAGGGAACTCGATGATTGTTGTGGTCAACACCAAGACCGAGACTAGTGGAGGTGCCCTCAGGCCTTGGAGGGTGGCGTAAGCTAGGTGTAGTATCATCTCAAGCTTAGAACTATAGGAGAAAGATAAGGATCGTGATGAAGCAAGTGTGTGCTTGTTGTGTGCCATTGACATGGGCATTTTAAGTTGTGACATTTTTCAGAGCAGGTGTACAATCTTGACAGCGAGTCATTGGGCATTGCAGACTTTGTTATGATAGTTTTTTAGGCGAAGAACCATGAGGGCCGGTGGGTGGCAACTGAGAAAATTATTCGATACCAGGTAGAGATGCAGTCTGCAAAACCACAGTGGTGGCTTAAGTGATTTATATAATGTCTTGGTAGATGGAGCATCTTATCGAGTTATTTGAGCCATGTAGAAGTCACACTTTGAAAAATATGTAAGTGTGTGAGTATTGTAGCATCCTATTTCTCAGAGTTTTCTTAAAGCTTTTAAAAATAAAACTCACCATTTAGATTTTTGAAATTAATTAAAGCTTAAATTAAAATTTTGCAAATTGAAAAGATTTAATGTGATTAAGTTAAACTTCAATTATTGTTAAAAATATTTTAGTTGGATTCCTTGTGCTTCAAGGAATTTTTTTGAATTTTGTGGGATTTTTTCCAGATTTATTTGCTATTTTCTAGAGCTTAAAGGAATTAAATGTTAATTTTGAAATTAGTAAATTCCTCAAAAATCCAAAAAGGCCTTTGGGCTGAAATCTTTAATTCCGGCCCAAACTGCCTGGGTTTTGGCCCATTAATCCCTTCTGGCCCAGCCTATCTCAACTGTCTGATTCACCCATGCCACGCACATGTCAGCCATCTGGGCATGGTTGCACTGTTTGTCGTCTTCGTTTGGGAGTCATCGCCGCAGCTGAATCGTGGTCGTCTCAACGTCTCAGCATCCATGCCAATAAATACCCCGGTGCACCACCCCTCATTCCCCTCATCCCGAGCCGCTCAATGTTTCTCGTCAAGATCGCCGTCCGCCAGTACCTCCATCTTCACCGCCGTCCGAGCCATCATCGTCTTCATCTTCATTGCCTCATGCCATCACCGACGAGCCATTCTGTCCTCCGCCACTGACTGGAGACTGCCTCACCCTTGCCACCGGTCGCTCGCCACCACACTTCACTCCATTAGCCGAGCTGACATGCCGCCTGTACAGCTTTGTTCGCCGATAGGTCAGCTCGGTTCGCGCGTCGCTGACATCAGCACATGCCCGGCCAATGCTTCATCTTCTCCATGAACCCAATCCACCATGCGTCGTGTCTCTGACATACGGGACCCATTAGTTAGGTGTGCTGTTTCGTAGACCCATGCACCGAGCCACGTCTGCATAGCTACATCAGATGACACGTCAATCCTGATCCGACGTCTCAGTCCATGTCATTGCCATGTCAGAACAACCATGCCACTGCACCATCCACGTCATCCTGCCATGTCACTGCCACCTCAGCAGCCATGTTAGCCCTAGCGCACACATGTCGTGCCATGTTAGACCTAGGTGCCACATCAGCAAGCCTCACCGCATGTGCACTATTCCGTAAGCTGAGTCCACCATAGACTCGTCCTATTCTGTGCACCCGGTTCATAGCACACTAACCTTTTTTAATTTCTAGTATTTTCTTAGCCAATTAAATTTCCAAGAGCCCGTTCTTCTCTATCCTAGCTTTGATTATCCCGATTCTTTTTTCTAAATTCGTCTAAAATTGAGCTTTATCTTATTGTCCTAGTTTTAAAGTTTTTGGAGTTCATTTTAATTTTATTTGATTTTATTTGTGTTTCATTTGCTTTCTATCCCGTTAGATAATGTTTTCGAAGGAGCCGAAATAGATATGAATACCAAAAGTTGGTAACTGAGCAAGGTCAAGGCAAATCATGACCTTTGATCATGTTGAACTTAGCTTTTAAATCTATTTATTTATTATTTAATTTTAAATTGTGATGCATTTCTATTTTATTATAAATCTTTGTATCTGGTAGCTACTATCCAACTTGATTAATTACACCTAAATAATTTGAATGTTATGATTCTATTGTCACCATAGGATGGGTAATTATCGAGTGATGCAATACTAGTTGTCACCTGGGTTGTATGTTTAGTATGTTTAGCCATGCTTATAGTACGTTGGACTATTTATCACATGTGGATTAATTAAGTAATTTTGACTTAATGAGATACTGAATCATGGTGGTCAGCCACAATTATAAAATTTAAGTACCATGACATGAGTAGTATCATTGGTGTTGGTTATACAAAATACTTTTTGCTTAGGCAAGTGAGCGTGCAGTAAATGAGGGAGGTATGGCTAGCACTTCTTGGGATAAGGATGTCTCACCTGGGTAATGTCTAAAGACTTAACTTTGTGTACCATTAATCTGAGCCTTCTCATGCAACCACATGTCTATTATGGGATATACCAAGCTAATTAATTTGTGATATTTCAATTTTGGTTTCACCATCGATATGTTAGTGGGTGTCAGTTAGACATTTTTATGGAGTAAGAGGGATCTATTCGACTAGGTGGTTAGCCTACTCAATCGTGAAATCTTGGCGGGCAAAACTAAGTTGAGATTCTGCATTGTAGCGGCCTTGTTATGATCTTGTTAGTTAGCATGCTAAAGGAAGCGCGTTGCTCTAGTATCACTATGAGATGATCATATCATGTGGATAAAGTTATGTAACCTCTATAGAGTATAAAACTATTTGAATAGTCGTATTCTCGGTTATGGATAGTGCTCAATGATTTCACACGAGGGGTAGGTATTTCATAAAAACCTAGTCGGGTTAAGTTTGGGAAGTGATTGGTTAGTTCACTAGTGGTTCATTATGTGGATAGTTAGCTCGTAAGTGGTTCATTGAGTGAATTGTCAGTTTACTTGTGGTTTAATCAATTCCTTTGATTATTTACTCATTAATCATTTTCGAAGTTTGCTTTAAATCTATTTATTGTATTTGTTTTAAATTGTTAATTTCTGCAAAATAACCACTCAGCTATCATTTGGTAAACCTTGTATAATTATATTGCATTCTTGTTACAAACGACTTACTGAGTACTCTATGTACTTACAGTTATATCCACATTTACTAAGTTGAAGAAGAAGAACCATATCCACCAGAGGTATCTGAAGGAGGATACTTCAACAACTTCTTGGATTAGGGTCTCGTTTCCTAGTTGATTGCCTGTGGATATGTTGAATGGCCACTTCGTTTTGATTATATTTTCGCTACTAATTCTGTTAAGCCCTTTCAACCGTTAAAGAGTAAACTTGGCCATAAGGTCGCAACTATGATAATTAATAATATTCAAGTCTTTTTCTTGGTTAATCATTAATATGGTCGATATTCCATCTATATTTTCACTGTGTGCACTAGCATGATTCTGGACTAGTGTAGTATACCAGAGAGTCCAGATTTACATATTCAGGTCTCGACAAGTACAAATCTATTTGTGTGTGGGTTATCGAATTTCCTCAATTGTAAGTGATTGTATCCACTAAGAGTTGTTGGTTATGGTTACTTGTGTGCCTCCTTCGTATAAAGGGGAGATGAGATGGCTTAAGTGCCAAGTCTTGGGAGAGAGGACGTCTCTTATGGGGTTGGAGAGTGGTTAGGGTTTTCTTGTATTTGAAGCTTTGTGTATGTGCTCTAGTTTTAAAGTTCTGTCCTCTGTGATGGAGTGACTATAAAATATTTCTCTCACAATAAAATGAACACCAAAATTTCATCCAAATAAGTTATACCATGTATTTTTCCTTGTGATTTTGATTTGTTTTGTATTCTTATTTGGATTTTATCTCCTCTTGATCTCTCCTGGTACTAAGAACATATAAGGGGTGAAGATATCTCTTGAAGATTAGATCACATCTATGTAGGCATTTTCTATAGAAAGTTCTTATGATTACCTGGTTTTGTTCAAGAGAGGTGATTTTTAGGTTTTAATCTTGAGAAAGTTGTGGTTTGAGTCCGTATTGTGATCTAGCTTACTATGATATATGAGAACCTATCCAAAGTCATCTAGATTATCAAGGACTCACAAGTAAGAGCATATCATGGTTTCTCTATTTTGTCTGGTTTCGATGCATTCTTCATTGTTTTGGATAAAAGTTATAACTTTGACAATGATTTTCATGATGAATGATTGGAACAGATTTATGACATTTTAGGGAGTATTTGTGCCAAATTTCATCCTATTGGATTAGCAGTTTAAGAGTTAGCTATTTTCTTGGTCGTGAGTCGTGCTGTTTTTTGCCTCTATTCAGCGAGTGGTCAAACTGTTGTGGCCCTAGCGGTCAGACCGCTGTGACTCTAGCGGTTAGACCGGTCAAGAGGTCCAACCACCCCCGACCAACGGTCAAATTAGTAAGACTGAAAGTATTGGGTAAGACTGTGATAGTATTGCTAAGGAAAAAATTTTAAAAAAATATCATCCCTCTCACTCGCCGTACCCACCCTACATCTTGTGTTGCCTCACTTAGCTTGAAACAGACAATAAGGGATGCAATGGAGTGGCGTGCAAGTTGCCTCACTCAGATCATCAAATGTTTGCTGGTGATGCGAAGCAAATGTTTGCTGGTGATGCGAGGCGACGAAGGGAATGGGACGTGGGCAAGTTGGAATTCGCTTTGACTTGAATTGGTCACAACTACAGCGCGCAGGATCTAAATGCACGTGACTGGTCATGTGATGGATGCTTCGTGGGCAGATTGCTGCGCTTCCTGCCGCTTTGACACAAGCAATAATTTGCCTCTAAAGCCTCAGGCTTGTTTTGTTTCTTTCCGTCGGCACAATACAGTTATGATTCCTCTTTCTATCTCAAGTGGGGAATGGTGGGTGCTTTTCTATGACAACGGACTGTTTGGACGAGGGGTCTTTTTAATCTCGAGATATCAGAATGAACTAAATCCTATAAGCTAAAATAAATGTAAACATGTTTTAAATTTTGTCTATCTACAAACACTGGTGATATTCGAGGTGCCATTTGTGAAATCGCTAGATTGGTTGAAGCGTCTTCACCTCGTTAGAGGCCGCAGATTGCACGTTAATATATGATGGGAAGAGCCCCCACCGTGGCGTAAATAGAGACGGAATCCAAACCGAGTTAAAGCCGGGTTACAATCCTTGAGAAGGAAGAAGAAAACTGAACCTTCTATCTCTAAGAGAAAAGGATTCCAAATCTATCTATAAGAGGAGAACAATATATATTCTAACATCCCCCTCAATCATAACTTTATCAAGTTAAGATTGTATCGAAAATCCTCAAGCTGCTGAAGATACAAGGGCTTTGTAAAATCATCTGCTATTTGATCTCCAGATGGAACAAATTTGACCTCCAATTGTTTCTATGCAACCCTTTCTCGAACAAAGTGATAATCCACTTCTATATGTTTCGTTCATGCATGAAAGACTGGATTCGCTGAAAGATATGCGGCACCAATGTTGTCACACCACAACTGCACTGCGCGAGGAGTGGGAAGTCCTAGCTCATTCAACAGACTTTGTATCCAAATTATCTCAGTGGTAGCATTAGCAATGGCTTTATATTCTTCTTCGGTACTAGACCGAGAAACTGTGGCTTGTTTTCATGCAGTCCATGAAATAAGATTGTCACCAAGAAAGACAGCAAAGCCTCCAGTGGAGCGACGATCATCTGAACTGCCTGCCCAATCAGCATTAGAAAATGCACTTATCATCATGAGGAAGACTTGCCAAACTGAAGTCCAAATTGCATGGTCAAATTGACATATCAAAATATTCTCTTGACTGCACAGTAGTAGGGGCATGCAAAAATTGGCAAACTTTATTGACCGAGAATGCAATATCTAGTCTTGTTAATGTGAGATACCGCAAAGCACCTACAATGCTTCTATATTGTGTTGCGTCAATCGGACCCAACAATGTCCCTCGATGCTTTGATAGTTTTTCCGTCGTAGACAATGGGGTGCTGACTGGCTTGCAAGCTGTCATGCCAACTTTTTTTAAAACATCTGAGGCATATTTCTCTTGTGAAAGCACAATCCCATCCTTTATCTTGGTAACCTCAATACCAAGAAAGTAGTGTAAATCTCCCAAATCCTTCAACGCAAAATCTTGCTTGAGATCTTGAAGTAACGCCATGGTTGCATTCTGTGTCGAGCTAGCAACAATTATGTCATCAACATATATAAGTACAAATATTGTAATAGCTCCTTTACTATAGAAAAACAGAGAGGTATCAACCTTGGAAGCCTTAAACCCAAGTTGACATAACCGTGTACTTAACCTGGAAAACCACGCTCTAGGCGCTTGTTTTAAACCATAGAGAGACTTATCTAATTTGCACACATAATTTGGTTTAACCTGGTCTTCATAACTAGGTGGTTGTCTCATATAAACCTCCTCCTCTAGAACGCCATGAAAAAATGCGTTCTGTACATCTAGCTGACGAAGGCTCCATCCTTTTGAAATTGCAATAGACAATACAAGACGAATAGTGGCTGCTTTAACAACAGGGCTAAAAGTATCTTCATAATCAATGGCATACCTTTGTTTAAAACCTTTTGCAACCAAACATGCCATGCATCTGTCAAACATGCCATCAGATTTACGCTTAATTTTGTAGACCCATTTGCAGTCAATGAGATTCCTTCCCTTTTGCGGTGGTACTAGATGCCAAGTGTGATTCTTGATAAGAGCCATGTATTAGATCCATAGCAGACCTCCACTCAGGATGTGTGATCGCCTCTTGCAAACTCTGCGGTTCTTCAGTAGACGTTAGAAACCCATAACGAATTAGGGTTCAATAGATGGGTTTAATAGAAGGATCTTTGATTTTAACCATGCACTGGCATTAGGGTGAAGTCTAGAAAAGGGAAAAACACTCTCATCAAAGACCACATCTCTAGAGATATAGATGTAACACCCTGAAAAAGTTGAATTTGAAAATATGAAGTTCTTAAAATATTTTGTAATATGTTCTGCTGAAATTTGGATTTTATGGCGATTTTCCAAGTTTTGGTGAAGGATTCAAAAATTTAAGAAGGCCTTGAAAAATAAAACTACTATGAATAATACCAAAAAGAGAATAAGTAAATAATAGAAAACCAAAATTTTAAATTCGAATCTGAAAAGATGATCCAGTATAAGGAGGGAGAAATCTGAATTAAAATACAGAGTCTACTTTGGAAACGATAACATAATTAGTAATACAAGGAAAAATAAATTCAAATGAATATTATTCAAATACATATAAATATCTGCAAAATTGTGCACATGCAAGGATTAATTCAAAAATAAGGAGGTATGAATATGGAAATTATTTGAGCTAGCAAAAAGGAATAGAATCACCCACAAACATACATAAAAAGAATTATATATATACATGTATGCAAAATATGCATATGATAGAAAAGGGACTGGTAATATAGGGGATAGAAATATTATAATTCAAAGAACAAGCAAAATAAGCAAACCATAAGAATATATAAATGCAACCTTGCTTATCAAATAAAAAAAATAAAAACAAAGGGGGGAATGAAGCCAGGCCGGCCAAAGCGGCCTGGCCCAGCTCCACCCCGCGCCCCTGCCCGCACTGCTCTTTCCCCTCTACCACTGGCCCCATCCCTGTGTGCCCTTCTTCTTTCCTTCTAGTTCTCCCGTGCGCTCGCACCTTTCTCTTTCCCCTCTTCTCCCTTCTGTGGCCAGACCGCCTCCGCGTCATCCTCTTCTTTTCTTTTCGTTCTTTTCCTGCACTCTCTGCTCTACGCCGCTCGCGTCGTATCACTGTCATCATTACCGCGCCGCTCGACCGTCGCTTCCGCCATGCTGAGCCCCGCGCCTCGCACGCCCGACTAACTGCACCCACATCGCTGCATCCCCAGCCCTCCGCAGCTACAAGTAGGCCCCGACCCCCCTTGCTCCCTCACGCCATCTTCCTTCCTCCCTTGCCTCCCTCTTCCCTTTAACCCGTGCGCCGCCACCGTGTGCTACCACCGCCCCGGCCGCTCCGACAAGCTCCGACCATGTCCTACCGTGTCACCACTTCTCCCTCTACTCCCTCATCAAATTAATCGAGTTCTTATGCACCAAAGCTCGCAGGATTGCTGTTCTTTCTCCCCGCCGGCCGAACATGCCTTTGCCGCCATTTCCACTACTGCTCCCTCCTCGGTGGGTCCCCCTTCAATTCCCCGCTGGTGGAGCACCCCCTCGCCGCCCTAGACTTCCTCCAGTTGCCGCCGGAGCCCCTCATCCACCTTAGCTCGCCGGCGATGTTAACTCCCCTGCGCCACCATCGGCCCTCGCCGCCGGCCCACCACGGCACCCCTCCGGCTTGGCCAACCGAGTGGTAAGATCCCTAGACTCCTCCTCCAGCTCGTGCCTTCCCTTTTTCTGCTCCTTCTCCCTCTCCGGTGTTGTCGCCCCGCGCTCACCGCACCGCCGGCCGCCTCGAACAGCCGCCCACCCGCGTCACCGCCGCAACGACCTGTGCGCCGCTTCCCAGAGCTCCCTTGCCTCTCTAACCACCCATTTTGGCGATCCCCAACCTCCCTCCAGCCGCCGCTCACCGTCGGCGAGGCTCCCCTCCATCGGCTCCGCCTTGCTCTGTTTTGGAGCATCTTCACCACTCTACCTCTTCCCAATTGTTTCTCTGTCTGTGTCAGCCGAAAGCCCCTGCCCACTTGGTTAGCCCAGCAAATGCTTCAGCCACTATACCCTAGGTCTTGAGTTCAATTCCCATCCTTTTCCCTATTCCCATTCTTTTTGTTTTGTTTGTATTTTGTTTCCTTTACTTTATTTCAATTAGGAAAAATTAAAGTAAAAATATGAAATTAGTCCATGGAAGCCAACAAATCTTATTAGGATGTAAATGAAATTGTTTAAGATTTAATATTGGTTAATTACCATGTATGCATAATTAATGTGTCTTTATTAAATTATCTTAATCTGAATATTAAGTGAAGGCAATAATAAAAGAGGGTTTTGAAATTAATAAACACCCAATCAAAAAGACATCCAAGTTAAAGTTAGGGGAAAATAAAAATTTGATACCATATTTGACTCTAAAAATAAGGATTTAAATTAAAGATTACCCAATTATAATATATGCCCTAACATTTGGCATGCCATCTTAAATAAACCTTAAAGGTAGATTTTGCTAAATAACAAATATTAAAATATAACCCTATATAACCAGCTTTGCCCAGGTAAATAAAATTTAAACTAAAACTAAAACTAAGCCCAATAATAATAATTGAAGTATAGACGAAATGATAAGATTCCATAAGCTAAACCTTAACGTTAGATTTGGTAAACAAAAATACTGAGCATGATTGAATATGGCAAGCTAGGACCCGAACACATGGATTCCAATTCATATGATGTCTAGTAACAACTAAGGGTCGTATAAAATGCCATATACCAAATTTACTAGTAATATGAATTAATCCGATAAGCTAAAATTTGTATACATCGCGTATACAATATAAGCCCTGACTATTAACGTTCGACAAAATAATACCCAGTTAGACTTGTATACCAACCCATAGATATAATCTAACTCATGGAACTTCCTTGATAAATATAAGAATAATGAGAGCGATTATTGATAAAAAGATCAAATCAACGTATCCTACCACCGGCCTTGCCTCAAATCATCCGAATCACCCATTAACTCATAATAGAACTCAATTGAGTTTATTCAGACTTATTTTGATCTTTTGAGTTATTTGCTTTTATTTGGATTCAGTTGTCTATCGCGTAATTAGAAACTGGAGTCTTGAAGATTTCGCGGATTAAGCGTGGTCAGAGCAGAATGCAGATAAGGAATAGAAGCTCAAGAGAAAGCATTGTGTGAGCTCAAGACCGCGCCAGGCGAGTCAATACTTTGATCATGTTGAACCTACATATTCTGCAAATTACTTTGGTTTTAATTATCAAAGTGCATGCTGATATATTATATGCAAATACATGTTTAATTTAAGATTCTAGTTATATGCCCATTGTTTACCATGAATATTATTATACCTCCATTGGAATAATTGAATGTGTGAACCTTGTCGCTCTAGCAAAACTATAATAGTAACATTTCAAAAATAAGTCCCTAATTATACGCCATGCTTAGTACTGCATAGATATTCAGGGGCGCTGAAATGCCCAAGACTCATTATCATTTTTAATCATGAGAAACTGGTTTAGACAGTCATGGTGGGAATGACTGGTATATTTTGACACGATTAGTTTATGCTCCCAAAAATTCCAACTTGCTTAAATATCTGAGCGGATGGTTGGGGGCTGGTATGTGGTGCAGTGGAAGCACAAATTATGGAGTGTGGTAGAACCGCTCAGGTAATCCTAAGGACCGAATATTGTCATGACCTCCTGTGTAAAACAGTACAACCACAAGTCTGTAAAGTACAACTTGGCTAAGTAAATTTATCGACACCCCCGGACTCATCTCACTGGTAGTGGATAGAAGTGGATACGCAAGGGCAAGAGAAGGCCTAAAGGGACACCGAGTGGAGGGTGAAGTTTCCCAGCTGTTCTAGCGTTGCGGGAAGTGGAGCCCGGCTGTGCTAGTAACTGTGGGGAACATCCCATGCATAGATGGGACCCACCGCAAGTGGGCAGTTTTCCCATAAGGTGAGATGATAAAAGGGACTAGATATTTTGAAAAGTCACTCTGATGGTCTGCTCAACCACATGACTAAGGAATCTTGTGGGGCAACGAGTTGATTGTCTCTTGTGGTGAAAGTGTACAAACTCTGCAGAGTAAAAACTATTCGAATAGCCGTGCCCACGGTCAAGGGCGGACATGGGAACTTAACTAGATATAGTTCTATTTCAAAATGCTTTATGGATGGATTTGGAAAAGTGAAGGGCAGTGGAAAGCCCTGATTTGAGTTGTCCTGGGTGTCGTCTCAGTGGTAATGTAAGCGGTTATAACGTTGAAATGTTAGCATATGGTGCGGATGCTATGTAATGGTGGATGGAATCTGAATCACTATTATTATTGCATTCCTTTACACATTATGTTTTTGTGTAAAACTGCTAGGTCTCAGGAAATTTCTATGTATTGTATTTCAAATAATGACACTTCTAATCTTACAAAATAAAATATGGAAGGAATAAACAGGGTCGTGAGTAAAGGAGATGGATGTTTATAGTATACGCATAAAGGTAATGGTGGATTCATGTCGATCATAAATAGGAAACGATAGAGTGGATTCTGGGAGAAATAAATTGGTGGAGACTAAATGAATATATATACTAGATAGATGATTTAAATGATTTTTGGAGAATTAAGGAGTGCAAAGGTAATTGTTGGATTACGACACTGATAACTAATATTAATTCTAGAAAGATGTTGACAATATTGGGATTAATAGAATCGACTACTAGATGGGTCAATTAAATTTTTGGAAATTTGGAGGTATGATAACAATTCTTGGAGTATAAATTTGATCAATGATAATCTTGGTGGATGTATACTAGTGAAGTGTAGACCTGATCAATGATATTCTTGGTGGATGTATACTAGTGAAATGTAGACCTGATCAATGATATTCTTGGTGGATGTATACTAGTGATGCGTAGACTTGATCAATGATATTCTTGATGGAGGTATACTAGTGAATTAGTTAGAGATAGTTAATGCAAAATAAGGTTGATTATTGGAAGATCAAATTATGGTTGTGGATCAATAACAAAAGGATTGGATTATTAGGAATTTAGAATGCAAAAGATATTGGTGGATAAAATAAATGATATTAGATAAATGGTGTCGCTAATTGTTGGGAGCTTTAGGCAGCAATTGATTGGTGGATTATTTAAATGATGTCACTCGTTGTTTGGAGTCTTAGACAGCAATCAATTTGGAAAGAGTATATTCGGTGGATTAAGTAATGATGACACTCGCTGTTTGGAGTCTTAAACAGCAATCAGTAAGGAAAGTGTGTATTGGTGGATTAAGTCAATTATGGCAATCGCCGTGTGGAGTTTAGGTAGAATTAATAACACTATGATTTAATAATAATAATACTACTAAAAGCAATTTTTGGCAAATAAAATAGCCCGAGCCTCTCCTTTGATAAGCTATGCATACTATTTATTTGCATCCTGTGTATTGGCTCGCGGAGCACGGTGGTTAGTGTGCTCACACTCGCTCTCATAACAAATCCAGAAGCAGGAATCAGATCACTATGCTTCAGCAACACTACTGGTCATGGTGGCAAAGATGATGAAGACGTCAAGGGCTAGGTCGCGCACCTCCAGTTGGCTGCCTGTGGGCATGTCCTGAAGGTCCCACCTGTATGCTTCGTTCTTCCGCTGCTGCAATTTAATGATTTCGGCCTAATCGGCTCATGAGTAAGTCTACTATTATATTTACGCTTCCGCATGATATGTACTTTGATATTTAGAGCTGTAATCTGTGAGCACTATCTACTGATCTAGGGAATAGTGCGATGGAATCACAGAGGAATCCGATTATAAAATCTGGGTATGACAATAGACATGGCCGGAGGATATATCAAGACATTTAAATCCTTTGTGGATACTACTATATCCAAAGAAGGTGCATTGTTTTGAACGAAATTGGAGCTTTCTGGAATTGTATGGTCGAAGGTTTGGCCAACACGCACACCCAAAGGTTCTCAAAGAGGAGTATTCCGATTTTTGATGGAACAAATGTTCTAGCGATGTGGAATATTGGATGACTTTGCTAGGTGTGCGATTAATTAGATAGGTAGCAGTGAGAAAAGCGTCATCCCAAAACTTGATTGGCATAGATGCATGTGCTAGAAGAGACAAGCCAACTTCTACTATGTGACAATGCTTTCGTTCGGCCGAGCCGTTTTGTTGATGTATGTGAGGACAAGATACACGGTGAGTTATGCCAACTTTAGTAAATGAGTAAGTTTTTCATATTCTCCACACTAATCGGTTTGCATGGCGACAATCGTTTTGTTGAAAAGTCGCTCAACAAGATTATGAAATTCATGGAATTTCTGAAAAACTTCGGACTTGTATTTAAGAAGATAGATCCAAGTAAATTTACTGTAATCATCTATAAAGCTGACATAGTATTTCCTGCCCCCAACAGAAGTAGGAGCAGGTCCCCACACATCTGAAAAAAACTAACTCAAGAGGACAACTTGACATAGTAGAAGTCTTGGGAAACGGAAGCTGATGGCTTTTGGCTTGTTGACAAGCATCGCACACCGACTCATTACTTGACTCAACTAGGCAGGGAAGCTTATTCTCATAGATGACCTTATGAACTATGGGATGTGAAGGATGGCCCAAGTGATTATGCCACCTCGCGAGGGACGGCTTGACGACTCCAAGGGCTTTTTTGCCTCCTAATACGATATCCGGCTTCCTTATCTCCAGTTGTTTCAAACAAAGACTATACTTCCTTTTCCTTTTCTTGATTCTACGTGACAACCACCAAAAGATCCAAATCAGTTTCCTTGTTTGCAACGTATACAGTTGGCATACGCATACGCACATGTCCAGACTATGTTGCATGTAGATTTGCCTCCTCATGTGCATGATCTCCTTGGCTTTCTACCGAGTTAAACTCAAATAGCAGCACGCAGCGCATGCATGCTTTGGCTTAAATGCATGCACACACTGCTCAATGCCAGGCTTTGCCTGACACACCCTCACATTCCCATATTCTTCCTTCACAATAAAGTCTGAAAATAATTCATGTGAAATAATCCATACACAAGAACTTAATTCAGATATATGATTAGTAGTCCGGGCCGCATCAGTTACACTGGTGCAACATTCAAAAAATATACTACACAATCAACAATGGTGTTTGCAACATTTTTTCACAAAAACTGTGCAAACAAATAAGCGCAAAACCTCGATGCAACAAACAAGCTTTCCTCAGTGCAACAATTAGACATCCCTACTGCAACAATAATTTACCTTCGTGCAACAAATCAAAAGACAGTTGCAACAAATGCCTCTTAGTAAACTCATTGCAATAGAAAATTTCTTGAGCAACAAATCCGCAACCCAACTACAACAAAACTCCTATTGATACAACATTTGCAAAACACTTCTACAACAAAAATGAAACACCTCCTGTAACAATTAGAGAAATGTGTTGCAACAAATCCCGAAAATTCGTCTAATAAGCATACCAATAGGCATTAGGGTCAATAGTTACTGACGTACTTGCTCCATCGCCACATGGTGCCTGGAAGGTGTCGTGGAAGAGCACGTCACAGTCGTGGCGGCGCTCGCCGCCGGCGTTCGCATTTGGGTTTCGCGAGTTGCAATGGACGACTGTGGTGTCGGAAGCGCGGCACGATAGGGCAGCGCCCGCCAGGCAACTCGTAGAAGGTAAGTCATGGTCGGAACTCACAGGAGATCGATGATATATGAGTGCGAGAGAGAGGCGGCTAGATAGCGGGTGGGGGATAAGGCAAGAGTGGGTGGGGAAGGAACGGGGGAGCTTGTCAGAGTAACGGAGGAGAGAGAAATTTATACATCGCAGTCGGTGGGAATGAGAAAAAATAGATGAGAAGAAAATGGTTGTTAGTGATCAAAAGTTATCAGCAGCAAATGATGGTAGAACGAGTGGACGAGGATTATATGGCTGGGAAGCGTGTGACGCGACTTTTTTGCTCCGGACGTGAGGAGCACAGCAAATCCTGGTAGTAGTATTATATTATTGAGTATTGCTATACAATATTCGACTATTTTTTAGGACAAAAACAGTCAGATTGATCTGGGACGTTAGATCTCCATCCAACGGATCCACCCATACAAGCCCCCCTCCAAAAAAAATGACCCCCTCCAAAAAAAATAATCTTGGGTGTTGGATCTCCATCTAACGGCTCAAAATGTGACTATTTTTGTCCTCAAAAACAGTCGAATGTTGTATAGACACTCCCCCTGTAGTACTAGTCAAAGCGAGTTTTACTTGCGCGCCACTCTGCTGCAAGCCTGAAACACCTGTATATAAATCTTAAGCCCCCCCTGAACTAACAGCCAAGCAACACTAACTAAATTATGGAGAGCGTGAGCACTGTTGGGTTTAATCTTGTTGTCTAAACGTTCATATGTGTATTGCACAACTTTGCATGCAGTGCACGGAAGGAGCACATACATATGTTGAGTAGTGGTCAAGTTAATCATGTAGGAACAAGTCAGTTTACTTGCATGTAGGAGGTGACGTGCAGATTCATGGCTGTACGTGTGCATGGATGTTTACCGATCCTTGTATGTTGCATGTAGATGCATGCAGCCAGAAATGTGCTAGTTCACGTGGAGGCTGTTAGTTGGCCAAGTCTCCAGGGAGTTAGATGCATGCAGGAGTAAGGAATAAGTCAGGGAGTTTTGAAGGCGTGTGTACGTGAAGTCTGGATCTAGCGTGATGTGCATGCAGCAGTAATGCGCGTCGAGGAGCCGTGCCATGAGGCCAGCAACCAACGTCTGCTTATTTAACATCTTGTAATCTGCTTGTACTAGTTGAAGGAAGTGAGTAAAAGAATAGACAAAAGGAAAACGCTGCATCAGTGTTGCGCAGCATAAACCTTGATGTCTGTGTTCTTACGTGTTCTTCTTCTTCCAGTGTGTTCCTGTGTGTCTATCCATTCTCCACTTGTGTGTGTACTCTTTCATTGAGAATCTAATGAAAGATTGAGTAGTTCCCGGGGAGTTCCAATATTTGGTATCAGAGCTTGTGTTTGTGTACATCTTCATCCATGTCGTCTTCGAGCCCGCCGAGAAACGTCACCGCCGATGGGGGCGTTCAGAAGACCGGCGATGGGAGCGTGCGGCGTCGGCGCGTGAGGGCAGCATCTCCCTCCGTATCCCATGCTCACGAGGAGCAACTACGGCGTGGGCGTGAAGATGAAGGTGTTCATGCGCGCGGGGCGTGTGGAACGCAATCGTAGATGAAGAGGTGAGCGGCGACAAGATCAAATGGCGCTCGCGGCAATCTTCCTCGCGGTGCCGGAAGACGTGCTGCTGCTCCTAGCTGAGAAGGAGACCGCAAAGGAGGCCTGGAACACCCTGAAGGTGATGCATCTCGGTGCCGATCGCGTCAAGGAGGCGCGTGTACAAAACCTCAAAAGCGAGTTTGAAAACTTGCGCATGAGGGACACCGAACAGATCGATGACTTCGCGATGAGGTTGACGACAATCGTCAGCAAGATTCGAGGTCTAGGCGAAAAGATGGAGGAGTCCTACATCGTGCGGAAGTTTCTTCGTGCCGTGCCGAAGAAGTTCTCTCCCGTCGTCACCACGATTGAGCAATTCGGTGACATAAAAAATATGTCAATCGAAGAGCTAATCGGGCGCTTGAAGACGCAGGAAGAGGGAGAACGTCGCTACGGCAACAACGACGGAGACGAGGAGCACTTGCTCCTGACGCGCGCAGAGTGGGAGGCCCGATCATCGAAGCGTGAAGGTGAAGGCTCCTCAGGTGGTTTTGGTGGCGGCGGTGGACGTCGATACCGACGAATTGACAAGGCAAAAGTAAGGTGTTTTAATTGTAATGATTATGGACACTTTGCTTCAGAATGCCAGAAGCCCAACAAGAGGGAGAAAGCGAAGGCATATCTCATCGAAGCGGATGCCGACGAAGAACCAGCGCTGCTCTAAACAATAAGATCAAGGGGGGTGAAGTTTATTTTTAGTAGCATGTTTATTTGAAGTTTAGCAAGTCAAATAATGACAACAAGATTAAGGGGGTGATTGTTGGGTTTAATCTTGTTGTCTAAACGTTCATATGTGTATTGCACAACTTTGCATGCAGTGCACGGAAGGAGCACATACATATGTTGAGTAGTGGTCAAGTTAATCATGTAGGAACAAGTCAGTTTACTTGCATGTAGGAGGTGACGTGCAGATTCATGGCTGTACGTGTGCATGGATGTTTACCGATCCTTGTATGTTGCATGTAGATGCATGCAGCCAGAAATGTGCTAGTTCACGTGGAGGCTGTTAGTTGGCCAAGTCTCCAGGGAGTTAGATGCATGCAGGAGTAAGGAATAAGTCAGGGAGTTTTGAAGGCGTGTGTACGTGAAATCCGGATCTAGCGTGATGTGCATGCAGCAGTAATGCGCGTCGAGGAGCCGTGCCGTGAGGCCAGCAACCAACGTCTGCTTATTTAACATCTTGTAATCTGCTTGTACTAGTTGAAGGAAGTGAGTAAAAGAATAGACAAAAGGAAAATGCTGCATCAGTGTTGCGCAGCATAAACCTTCAGTGTCCTGTGTTCTTCTGTGTTCTTCTTCTTCCAGTGTGTTCCTGTGTGTCTATCCATTCTCCACTTGTGTGTGTACTCTTTCATTGAGAATCTAATGAAAGATTGAGTAGTTCCCGGGGAGTTCCAATAAGCACCTCCTCCCGCCATGAAAACGGCGGCGCCCACGTCCTCCTGCTGCCGTTGCCGGCGCAAGGTCACACAAACCCGATGGTCCAGTTCGGCCACCGCCTCGCGTATCACGGTCTCCGCCCGACACTCGTTACAACCCGCTACGTGCTCTCTACTGGCCCGCCCCCCGGCGACCCCTTCCGCGTGGCAGCCATCTCCGACGGCTTCGACGCCGGTGGCATGGCCTCGTGCCCCGACCCAGTGGAGTACTGCCGCCGGCTGGAGGCCGTGGGGTCCGAGACGCTGGCGCAGGTCATCGACGCCGAGGCCTCGGCGGGGAGACCCGCTCGCGTGCTCGTGTATGATCCGCACGTACCGTGGGCGCGGCGGGTGGCGCGGGCAGCGGGCGTGGCGACCGCTGCATTCATGTCGCAGCCGTGCGCGGTGGACTTGATCTACGGGGAGGTGTGGGCGGCGCGCATGCCGCTGCCGATGACGGACGGGAGAGCGCTGCTACGCCGAGGGGCGCTCAGCGTGGAGCTGGCGCAGGAGGACGTGCCGCCGTTCGTGGCAGCGCCGGAGTTGTACCCCAAGTACCTCGACGTCTCGACCCGGCAGTTCGATGGCCTTGAGGACGCCGACGACGTGTTTGTCAACTCCTTCCGCGATCTCGAGCCACAGGTGAGTGAATGACACGCATTCTGCTCTTGCCTTCTCCGACCATGTGACATATATATGATCGGCAAAGTGAGCAGGAGGCAGAATACATGGAGTCGACATGGCGTGCGAAGACGATTGGCCCGACGTTGCCGTCCTTCTACCTCGGCGACGACCGCCTGCCATCGAACAAGACCTACGGCGTCAACTTTTTCAGCAGCACTGCACCGTGCATGGAATGGCTGGATAAGCAGCCCCCTTGCTCAGTTGTTCTTTCATCCTATGGGACCGTCTACAAGCTGGACGCCGCCGAGCTAGACGAGCTAGGAAATGGACTGTGCAATTCCGGTAAGCCCTTCCTCTGGGTTGTCAGGTCCAGCGAGGCACAAAAGTTATCTCAAGAACTCCGTGACAAATGCAAGGCGAAGGGCTTAATCGTGCCCAGTGTTTTAAATCTCCGGCTATGACGTTTAGTGGATGACCTCTCAAACAGCTAATAGCGGAGTTAAATGAGGCTATAGCGGCTAAATTGTACATGGACTCAAATAGCTCGATCAGTCTAAAACAGCTATAGCGGGCTATAGCGACAGCTATAGCCGGAGATTTAAAACCTTGATCGTGCCTTGGTGTCCCCAGCTTGAGGTCTTGGCGCATAAAGCCACAGGTATGAAACGAGAAAATTTTAAATATAGAGCTAATAATGTCGTGGGACTGTGGCCTCACTATTTTTAGTTTATAGCTTATGACTCTTCCGAATAAACAAATATGACAACTTCTTTAATTTGCCAACTTTTTAAAGCGGCTTATCCGTATAGCCTTTTTAAAATAGCTTATTGGTTTACCAGTATTAGGTTTGTGTGACCATTTTCAAAGTAGCTTATTAGTTTACCGGTATTAGCTTCGTTCGCATAAACTTTTGTTCTAGACGCAAAACCATAAGCCGCAACTATAAACCACAGGCAAAATAAACATGCCTAACCATGGACTCCTTAAGCATGCAGGTTGTTTCTTGACGCATTGCGGGTGGAACTCGACAATAGAAGCGATTGTTACCGGTGTGCCAATGGTGGCAATGCTGCAATCGGCGGACCAGCCAACCATAGCGAAATACGTTGAGAGCGCATGGGGGATCGGTGTGCGGACGCAGCCTGACGAGAAAGGCTTGCTGATGAGGGAGGAGTTGGCACTACTACAGAAAGCCTAATATTAGACGCCAAATCACAGACGGTTTTTGTGAAACCGTCTGTGATGTACACTACCACAGACGGTTTTAATTTGGAGGCCGTCTGTGGTGTTTGTGGCGGAAAAGGAGTATCACTGAGCGGTTCTTACCGCGGAACGTGCAGTGATCTGGCATATCGCGACGGTTTTATAATAAAAACCGTCGGTGATATTCAGATTATCACGAGCGGTTTTATTATAAAACCGTCGTGATATGCGATATCACGAGATGGTTTTATTATAAAACCGTGCGTGATAATCTGGAATATCACAGACGGTTTTATAATAAAAACCGTCTGTGATATTCTAGTATCACAGACGGTTTTATAATAAAAACCATCTGTGATATGTTTCCCGCTTTGCAATCTCTCAAAATTTCATATTTTCCCGCTTGAGTCCGAGTATGGTTCAATTTTGACACACCTTCAGTAAAACGGGTATAACTTTTGCATACGGTGTCCGTTTTCGACGTTCTTGTACTCGTTGGAAAGCTAACGACGAGCCCGATCCAATAAAAATGACCCGCTTGCGCTAGTCACCCTCAAAGACCCCGAAAATCGGCCATCTTTGGACCTAAATCTGCGTCGCAAGTTTTTGGTTTCTGTTTTTGCCCTTTTTCTTGGTCTTCCTTTTGGAATTTGGATTTTTCTTCAACTGAAAAGTTGTAGATCTCGTCGAAACCTTTCAAAGGAGTATATATAAGTCATATAGAACATTGCTATTTTATCTTTTCATACTAGTTGTTTGTATTGCATCGGTATATAAAATTGTGTGCTCTAAATCACAGACGGTTCTATATGTAGAACCGTCTGTGATATTCATTCATCATAGACGGTTCTATATGTAGAACCATCTATAATAATCTGACAGCTGGGCCAGTCGATCCTGCACCTCACCCCACGGATCGTAGCTCCGCCTCTCTGTCCCGGCGCCAAAAAATTTCGAACTCCCACCTCTCCCTCCCTCTCCCTCCCCTATAAATATAACCCAAACCCAGCCTCTTTGCTGGTCTGCTCTTTCTTACTATCCTCCTCCTTGTTGTCCTCCTCCTTGCAGATGACGAACAAGTCTACGGCGATGATGGTGGGCGTCAAAGACATCCGGCTCATGTGTTGCATCAGGGGCGAGAAGGATGGTGGGTGTCAAAGGCATAGAGGATCTTTGCTTGTTGTGTAACCTGCTCGTTGTTCTTGTTGTGTAACCTGCTTGTTGTTCTTGTTGTGTAACCTGCTCCTCGTTGTTCTTACTGTGTAACCTACTCGTTGTTTTGGAATATTGTAATGGCAGGCTCTAATCTTAATAAAAATGGATGTTTTATGTTTGTGAAATGAATTGAGATGTGAATTGGATGTATACATGTACATGTTGATCTGCTTGTTTCATAGGGTATGGCTACCATTTCCTAAGGCTAGCCAATAAACAGAAATAGGTTTAGGAGTATATCACAGACGGTTTTTAACTAAAAACCGTCTATGATCTATACATATCACAGACGGTTCTTAACAAAAAATCGTCTGTGATAACTATATATCATAGACGGTTTTTAACTAAAAACCATCTGTGATAACTATATATCACAGACGGTTCAAAAACCGTCTGTGATGACCTCGTATTATCACTGACCCATAAATATAGACGGTTCACAAAACTGTCTGTGATGACGTTTTTGAACCGTCTGTGATGACCTTTTCTGTAGTAGTGTGGAGAGGTGCATCAGGGAAGTGATGGATGGGGAGAGGAAGGATGAGTACAGCAGGAATACGGCTAAGTGGATGGAGAAGGCCAAGGAGGCAATGCAGGAAGGAGGGAGCTCTGACAAGAACATTGCTGAATTCGCAGCCACGTATTTATTGAGTTGAATTAAAGTCCAGTCGTGCAGGCTTAATTAGCTGTTCACCATAATTGGTGATGATCATGTGGTCACCACCACTGCTTCGTCGATTACCTCGCAAATGTTGAGAGGAGTAATTTTGCCTTCGACGATAATCACATACTGTGGTATTGTGGCGTCATTTCAAACAAAGCTAAAGTTTACTTGTATCGATCAGCAGATTGTAAGAAAATCTAGCTTACATTCATTTTAGTTTGATAAAATTATCGGAGACTTGCAAGTGCTATTGACACCCAAAGTTTAACTGTATTTTTGAGATGTACTTTTGTGCTCCACTAGCAGAAAGAGTTGGGAACCACTATCTTACGGCCAGCCTCATGGGTTCGAAGTCACGGCCGTCGCCCCCCACGCCGTCCGTCGTCCCCTTTCCGCACAGTGTGTGCCGCACGAGCGCTCCCTTCACTCCCGTTGCCCCCTTCTCCATTCCTTGAAAAAAAATCGAGAAACTTTCATATCGGGGAATTTGAATTCGAGAAACTTTCATCTCGGAAAAATTCAATTCAAGAAAAACTCTCATTTATTTTCCCACGGAGAACAATGTACTCTGACCCGTGTAGATCTACTTTTTATTTCACTTATTTATCTCTTTTTTCTAATATAGGCATGTTCTTTACGGCTTCTAAAAGTAGTTTTTGCCTTTTGCTATAGTAGCTAACTTTTAAATGGAGTATTTTCTCAAGATTGACTTTAGATGTCTTTTTCACAAGAGAATTAAATGGGCATTGCCAATCAAATGCATCAAATCTTCTAATTGATCAAATGCCTCCAATCTATCAAAAGAATCTGAATTACTTGTCAACTTAGGCATAAAACATTTTTCTGGTTACTACTCAAAACAGTGACTCAATACAAATTTATCTTCTGCTACACATGACACGTTGTCCTACTTCTGTGGCGTCCCATGGGAAGCAACAAGGAAGGGGGCCGACGGCATCATCCTGTATTATGCCTGGGGGCATTCCCGCCCCGGGAGGCCGCCCACGTCGCCCCGCCTGCGCGCTCCGGCCGGCGTGTGGCGGGGGAATTTGCGTACGATCAGGGGAGGTATTTTTCCTGTGTTTTTCGAAAATTACGTAAATGTTCTTTTTCCTCGCGAAAAGATCCCTGGATTTTTCAAAAAAGACCCTGCACATATTTATTTTTCGTTGATAAGGATCCGTAGTTTCCGAAATTACGTACAGGCCCTCGGTTCTTTCAAAACAACCCCTTATTTTTACGAAAAAACCCCTCTGGTCTCCTTTTATTGCGAAAAGCCCCTCGCTTTTTTCAAAAAAAACCCTACGCTTTCCTTTAGTTACGAATTTTCGCCTCTTTTACTGCGGTACACACAGTGGCTGGCACGGCGTACCGCCGCGCCTATGAGGCTAGTTGTGTCAACATCAGGTCCCCCTCGATCACCTGCTACAGCTGTCTGCTAGCGGCTAATATTGACTATTAATATAATTGCATTTTGCCCCGAATGTGACATTCGGAAGCGTTTCTGCTGCAATATTTCTTCAAAAGCGTATATTTAATGATATATGTAATCTGCGCCTAGCTTGTTTCGTACGAAATGTCCGGTCAATATTCACGGTTAGCGTAATCCAGCTAATCACTTGTGCTGCCTCTTACTACTTGCGTACTACCTCGATCATTTGCAAACAATCAATCTGGGTGACGTCAAGCATTCTGACCCAACGGTGTGTGAGCTTCATCACGGCAGAGTGGCATTTTATGAACAAGTTGAGTTTGAGTTGCAATAATCAAAGTAGACAAAAAAAAAGCAGTGGCACAGACCAAAAGTACAATTAGACCAGTGGCATAAACCAAATTTATCTTTTATACTAGCTGAATGCCCGTGCGTTGCTACGGATTTTTAAAATTTATCTTACTACATGTTTTAAAACTCACATGTGGTAAAAATTTTTAAAATATACATACAAATATGTTCTAAAAGTTTTTAAATTCGTCAAGTAAGTTGGAAGCCGTCGATCACACCATGTGGTCATAAATCGGAAGACATTGATCACATCTCGTGGTCGTAGGTCGGGAGCCCTCGAACACACCTCGTCGTCGTAAGGCGGAAGCCGTCGACCATCGCACGTGATCGTAGGTCGGGAGCGATCGACCATCACTGGTGGTTGTAAGTTGGCAGTGGTCGACGATCGATCGTGGTCCTAAATCGGGAGCCTTTGACAATGGCTCATGGCTGTACATCGGAAGCCGACGACCATCGTTTGTGGTCACAAGTCGGAAGCCATCGAGGATACCTTATAGTCATAAGTCGGAACACATTGACCAACACTCATAGTCGTAAGTCGGTAGACATCGACCACACCTCGTAGTCGTAAGTCTAAACACATCGACCAGTGCTCATGGTCGTAAATTAGAAGCCGTTGATCACACCTTGTGGTCGTAAGTTAGAAGCTGTCGACCATCGCACGTGATCGTAGGTTGGGATCGGCCGACCATCGCTGGTGGTTGTACATTAGCAGGCCTCCGGTGCGCTTGTGCCTTGTCGCCCGATTGTCAGTGCCAGCCTGCTCGGCCCCGACTTCGACCACGGCCCTTATTTCGACCACTACCCCCTTCGATTTCGACCACTACCGTCTTCAACTTCGACCACTGCCCCATTCAACCACTGTCTCCTTCGACTACGACTCTTCGACGTTGGTCACTTCCCCCTTCGATTATGACCCCCTTCGACCATGGCGCTGAGGAGGCGCGACACGAGGGTTCAAGGGAGAAGGAGGCAGCGGTTGCAGGAGGTACTGGTGGGGAGGCGGCGGTGGGCAAATGCGTTGAGAGGCGGCGACGAGGGGATGCGACGTTGCTGGGGGAAGTTGGGGATTGCAACTAGATGCTGTCGTACGGGAAAGGAATTGATGGTGACACTGAGAAGGAGGTGCGGCATGAGGGTTCAGGGGAGAGAAGGAGGCGATGGTTGCGGGAGCTGAAGTGGTTGCGGGAGGCGGAGGATGTAGGGGAAGAGAAAAGGAGGAGCGCAGCCCACGCGACGGCCCGACCTTTTCTACAAGGAGCGGAAGAAGTACCTACATGCGGATCTAGATGGCTGATCTTTGATCGGACGACTGAGAAGAGAGAAGGAAGAACGGACCGATGACCACCAACTCACATTTTTATAATAGTAAAGATTTGTAAGTACTGGGTGGTTTATGCAAACACTTCAATTTAAGTGTTGTATTAGTTAAATTAAAATGACACATGGCTATAAAATAATATTTTAGTACAACAAAAATAAGTTATTACACCATGAAGTCATGCGATATATACCTTCAGGACATCCTAATGCAACAAGCATCCTATATATGGTAGGACGCCAATGCCGAATCTTTTCTATTATTTAGTAGAAAAATATTTGGGAGCATCAAACTAAAAAAATTAAGGACATCCTCCTAGAACACCACGTGTCATTGGGTGGGTTCATATGGACTTTCAGCCGGCTTTCGTTTATACGTGCTACAATAACTAGCTATTAAATGGTGTGTTTTTCAAGGCAGAGTCTACAGGTAGATTATAATACAAACTATACCGAGTTTAGCTATACTGACTAAAATCACATGTGACTATTTCCCTCTACGCTGTCTATCGCGAATAATCTAGAATTCAAAATTTTCAGCTATAAATCATAAGTTACAACCCAAAAAAACCCACCAATATTTTGCATCCACCTTCCCCCTTCCTCTTTCCCTACTCACTTCCCACACCACTTCCTTCCTCTAACACGAAACTTTGAAACAAAAAAAGGAAGCTTCAACTCGAAACAAATTCGACTCAGAAAAATTTCGAATCGGTAAAATTCAACTCGAAAAATCTTAAATCAGAAAAATTCAACTCAAGAAATCAACTCGAAAAACTTCAACTCGGGAAATTTCAAATCGTGAAGTTTCAACTCAACAAAAATTTGAATATTAAAATTTTGTCTTAGAAAAATTTTGAATCGGGAAATTTCAACTCAGAATTATTTTAACTCGGAATATTTCAATTTGAGCAATTTCAATTCAAAAAAATTCAAATCAGGAAAATTTTCAAACAAGATTTTTTAGTTTAAGGGCGAAAAAGGGGAGAAAGGGATGCCACCACGTGTCACAATGAGAGCATTTGAGGGGGGGAAGAGAAGGGTAAATGCAAGGAGGAAGTGAATGCCGCCACATGTCAGGATTATAGGATATCCTCACCAAAGAATTGTTGAAGGTAACCTCAAATTGGTAAAACCGTAAATTGTTTTCTACTATAACAATAACACAAGAAATCAAGCATGGAAGCATATCCTCTACCATTTCCAAGTGATGGGCAAAGTGTCATTAATTCATAGCCATTGGATTGATAAGCAAGTCTTCGATGTGTTGGGCAGCGTAGCATGTGCATCGCCAAATCACTGTAGCTCATGCTGTATTGTAGGTTAAGCCTAATGGCTTATGGCTATGCCTGATAGCTTTTAGCTCTAACATGAGCACTTGTGCAAACGTATTGGATGTTGATAAATCGATATGCCTCTTTGAAAAGGTTGTCCCGATAAATCGCTTTGAAAAGGCAACGGAGAAGCTGTCTTGTTTGTTTGTTCGGGAAGTCATAAGTCATAAGCTAGAAGTTGAAAATCAGAGGCCTGATGGCTCACATCAAAGAAATCGCAGGACACCATGTGTTGGAAATATAGGCAATATTTTAATTTGAAATTTTACTAGGAGACAAACACAGAAAAGACTAGTGATGCAAAACTCATAACTAACATTAGGCTACTCATTGTACATTAAAAAGTACACAAGAAAATTACAGTATCAAAGTCGATCGATCACATGAATGACTTATTGTTGGGCTTGATAAAGACAGGAAGCAGTGCAAGCTCGATGCATTGTAGAACATAAATGAATTAGAGCAGAAGTGATCATGCAAATGTGCTACCTAGAAATCTTATTGCTGCCCCGTGCAGATACTCTCTGTGGCAATGGCTGAGAGATAACCGCTATCCCTCTTCCCGGTACATGTTGAGAAGAAAGACAGACGAGGTTCGGTCGCTCAATACTCGGTACAAACTCACCAGAGAGGAAAAAGACAATATAAGAAGGAAATGGAAGAGTTCAGTATCTCAAACCTGACGTTTCCAGGTCTTTTATAGATGTGCGAATTACTCTCCAGTAACTGACACCATTAAACTGAAATAATCCACTGGTAACTGCTCAATTATTGACTAGTAATTACTTATATTCAAACCAAAAAATAATAATTAAGTAGCCTCTTGACTAGTTAAAAGGAGAGAGATGATGCACGGCTTAGCAAAAAAAATAAGGTGGACTTAGTTCGCCAAGTGGTGCGCCACATCATGTGACTTAGTCCGCCAAGTACTGCGCCACATCACATGACTTAGTTCGCAAAGTGGTGCGCCACATCACGGCATGGTCGCGCATCAAAAGTCACGTGATTTTTCATGCGAAAATATGCAAATACGCACACACGTGTGTTCAACCAAAGTCCTTCTCATACCATCTCCATCAATGTATCACATGATTTAAGGAGTGGCAAAGGCTTCACCTTATAAATTGGTCTCCTCCACTTTAACTTAACAATATAGTACTAAATTGTATATACTTTAAAATTATAGAAAATGAGCCTCGCTCATGTGAATCCATTTTTAACGCCATACTCCTCTGCCATTGTGATTGTAATGGGCTGAGGATGCGAGTGATCCAATGCACACACTACTACAGAAAGCTATATTACAGACGGTTCAGAAACGTCATCACAGACGGTTTTCTGAACCGTCTGAATTTATGTGTCAGTGATAATCGAAGGTTATCACAGACAGTTTTCGAACCGTCTGTGGTGTAAATATCACATATGGTTTTTAGTTACAAACCGTCTGTGATATTCTTTTCTATCCCTAAATCTATTTCTGTTTATTGGCTAGCCTCAGGAAATGCTAGCCATGCACTCTGAAACAAGCAGATCAACATGTACATGTATACATCCAATTCACATCTCAATTCATTTCACAAACATAAAACATCCATTTCACAAATCAATTAATTGAAATGAAAACAAGCAAATATAGTATGAAACACAATACACATTTTATTTTTATTAAGATTAGAGCCTACCATTGCAAGAATAGACAGACAAACAACAAACAACAAGGAGGAGGAGGAGAACAACAAACAGGTTGCCCATCTAGCTAACACAACAAGAACAGAGAAAAGCAAAGATCCTCTATGCCTAGGCCTTCTTGCCCCTGATGCAGCACACGAGCTGGGTGTCTTTGACGCCCACCATCGTCGGTGTTGATTGTGCGCTGCCTTGTGCATCATTTGCTTCGTGGGGCTATTATGGTATGGGTCAAGGAGGAGGAGAACAACAAAGAGGAGGAGAACAACAAGGAGGAGGAGAACAGCAAAGAGGAGGAGAACAGCAAGGAGGAGAACATAAAGGAGGCTGGGTTCTAGTGATTATTTATAGGGGAGGGAGTGCAAAATTTTTTGACGCGGGGACGGAGAGGCGGAACTACATTCCGTGGGGTGAGGATTGATGGATTTCTATTGGCTAGGATTGGGTTGAGGAGGATTGATGGGCCCAGTGGGCAGATTATCATAGACGGTTGATACCTAGAACCGTCTATGATAAATGAATATCACAGATGGTTCTATATGTCAGCCGACTATGAATTAGAGCACAAAATTTTATATACCAATGCAATATAAACAACTAGTCTGAAAAGATAAAATAGTAAAGTTTTATATAGCTTATATATACTCATTTGAAAGGTTTCGATGAGATCTACAACTTTTCAGTTGAAGCGAAATCCAAATTCCGAAAGGAAGACCAAGAAAAGGGCAAAAATAGAAACCAAAAACTTGCGATGCAGGTTTAGATCCAAAGATGGCCAATTTTCAGGGTCTTTGAGGGTGACTAGTGCAAGCAGGTCATTTTATTTGGATCGGGCTCGTCGTTAGCTTTCCAACGAGTACAAGAACGTCAAAAATAGACTCCGTATGCAAAAGTTATGCATGTTTTACTAAAGGTGTCTCAAAATTGAATCCTACTCGGACTTAGGCGGGAAATTATGAAATTTTGGGGAATTGCAGGGCGGGAAACATATCACAGACAGTTTCTAATACGAACTGTCTGTGATAATCAGCTTATCACAGATGGTTTTTTAAAAACCGTTTGTGATACTAAAATATCACAGGCGGTTCATCGGTAAGAACCATCTGTGATACTCGTTTTCTCCAACGCCATCAACACAGACGGTGTCCAAATTAAAACCGTCTGTGTTAGTGTCAGTCACAGATGGTTTTGTCAAACCATCTGTGATTTA